>OX387340.1:23259589-24652089 GCA_947562085.1 Eudonia lacustrata | reverse complement strand
ATCGTAAAAAGAAGAAATAACATGAACTCAATAATCGCACTTAATTTTTTTATGATTAACATTATTCAACATTTAATTAATCAAAAACATAATAGAATAAACGGTAGATAATAAAAAATAGCAAAAAGGAGGACGCCCGAACAGGGACTTGAACCCTGGACCCTTGGATTAAAAGTCCAATGCTCTACCGACTGAGCTATCCGGGCTCATGTCAGCGTTGTCGTAAAAGTGATATACTTTCGTATCGTGACATTTTTATTAAGTCATACCACTTCAAAAAACTAAAATTTCAGAATTAATTAAATTTTGTTTTTACTATCTACAACTACATCTCGTTATACTTTAAAGATTGGATCAAGTTATACTTCTCTCCACTTTACCATCGATGTAACCTCTCGGCACGTTACAAAGTTAATGTAAAATGTTGCAATTTTACGCAATAATTATTGTTTAATAAGCAATAAAAATTACGCACCTTAATAAATTACATTTAAGCAATATTCAAATGTTCTATCTAACATCAAGTGAACGCCATCTACTAATATGATAGCATGAGTAAACGTTAGCAACTGACTTTGCTACTCGACGATAGGTGGCGCTACTCGTTCTAAGCTGGGTTCTACAATACAAACCAAATTCCGCTTATCGGTCTGGGTAACATTATTGTATTTTTATAGAATTGATGTTTTATAGAACCAAAATGAAAAATCAAGAAAAAATATAGCTTTGCCAACAAAAATAAACTTAAAACACTGAGAACGACCTGCTCTCGTAGGATTTTCTTGGCGGGAGCACAGACGACTACAACGAGCTAGGAACATAATGCCTATTATTTAATTTGAATCCGCTACAAGCATATTCAGTTTTGCATTCTACTAACTACTTGTATTACGCAATTAAGCAAGTTGATCTACAAAATAAGTTAATTAATTATATAAAACCAATAACACTTTCGACGAAAACGAAATTACATGTCAAGATATTTAGGCATCAACATCAAATGGCATATACCTAGGTACTATGACTTTCTTCTGCAACATCATAATATTTAGGCCCCCCATCTACTTGTAAGCTTGGGAGTGCTTTCCCTCTTATAAGAAATTTTTGGTTACCCTAAATTTATTTGTGCAAACAACATTAATAATATGCATATCATACCAATTACTTTGAAAAAGGTACTTGCATTTGGTGAATGTACAGTTTTATTGTAGAATGCAATTAAAATGCAATCGCGTCCTTGCAACAAATTAGTAGTATAGTAATAAAGAGTATTGTTTTAGTAAGGTTTTAGAGAAAACTATTTTTATTTTTAATTATCCTTTGGGCAGTTACTTTCAGTAGGTATAATAGGTTACTGCCTCGAATATTAAAGCGGCACTCCCAATACCATTAACAGATCGACACACATTTCAAACACGAACAGGATGCCAACCTTACAAAAACTATGACGTTTTACCGATATAGATCCATTGTCGACCATCATAAAACAGTGCTTAGTGATGAATCAGTCCTCTTTGTTACAACTCATATTAGTCGTATATTAATAGACAATAATGTAGAATGATAGTTTTGTAAAAAACCAAGATCCTGTACTAAAGGACAGATACCACGGAGGATTAATTTTAAATTAAGTGTAACATTGTTCACAGCTACAGATCCATAAGTAGCTGCTAAAACGATTGACCTTAGTAATCTGAGAGTCTTTAGTGTGCCTACTACCTCCAGAATCACACCGTAGTATGTTTATACTTAGGAGACAACTTCAAAGAACAGGAGATGTAATCAATGTTTACACTTGACTTAAAAATACCTAGGTTGACGGTATCTGTGCGTTAGTACAGCGATTTATCTTAAGCAAAATTACTTCGCTCCTAAAGGTTAAGGAGTAAAATCAAAAGCTCTCCTATCAAAAAGTAACTTAATAGCTGCTTATAAAAACAAACTACTTCTAATCGCATAAGGTCACCTACATTTATACTAACAATTCGCATGATCTTTCTCCCAACTTTCGAAGTTTCAAGTCTGTATTAGTTTGATAATTCAACCGACAGATGGTGCTGTACATAGCACCAATTTGTATTTTCAACTGATTTATCAGTAAGCACCGCCTTATCTCCGCGTGACTCACTGTGCAGTGCGCGTGTCGTCGTCTGTACCTGCAACATGGGAAAGTTGGTCAATTAGTTTAGTACTGATGACTGCTGTGATTAGGACTATTTACAGACTGACCGGCTTGCGGTTAGGGATGCCAACATTTTAATAAGGATTATACATGATTATACATCAAATAAAATAAAGGTAATTTCAGTACTGATTGTCACTAAGATCTCGAATTGGTGTTGAAATGTATAGGGATATTCAATCGCCTACCTAAATAACATTATATTAATAAGTACTTAAACTATTATGCTCATAACGATTTTCATATTTCCTTGTATGCATTCGTCCAAAATCAAGTGCTCATACGAAATTTTATGATGAAATGTGACAAGGAACGTCATGTTTGCCATTTGATGAAATGGCCTAGATGAGACGCTATCTACCTAAATATACCGAAATAATTACATCACTCAACGTTGGTAGGCTGAGGTTACAATTTATGATAGAAAAAAAAAACTTAATTAAGAATCAAATTAACACGCTCACATAAAACAAACGCTTGTACCTACGACATAATTTAAAATTACCTTAAAATTGAAAATGAAGTGTTGCCGTCGAAATCTTAAGGCTCATATTTGCGTGTCTAATTTGAAATCAGGACCTACAATTTTATGTTTTATAACAGTATCTAATCATGTTTCTACAAACAGAGGTGCACTAGCGAAGGCTTGAAGTAGAAATTGTTATTTCTGAACATCTTTGCTATAAAGTCGACTGATAGGTTGGCTTAAAGGAAAATTGTATACCTAAGTGTCAGTTATTTTATCTGCAAGTCCTTATGCGACAATGCATAATGGTTATGCGATATTCCACTTAATGCACGTTATTATTCCGTAAGGATAATTGAATCTAATTCGCAAGAGATATTCGAGCGTTAATTTGTAACATTTTGCAAGTACACAGACGTCCAATTACGTTGCATTTAATACTCAATTACTGAAGTACGCCAAACGTAATGCTTAATGCGATATAAACATGTCTAGACTTAGTTTATTTCGGTCTGAAACTCATTAGCAGTGGCGTACCTCCCAGGACAATACCGTTATTGTAAAAATAAACAATTGCCCGTCCACTCGTCGATTCGTCACGGAACCGGTAAATGACTAAGTCAATATGTTAATATAAAAGAATTTGCTTTGACCGCGTGCTGACTGAATTACCTGGAATGATTTCGGTGTTAATTTTAGCTGTTACTTTGGCGGTAATCCTTGTTTAAAACATAGTTTGTAGCAGGATTTAAAAAAAATAGAATGTATTGTAAGTAAGCGAAGGAGCCTTTGCTTCAATAACGTTGATTTCAGGAGAATTTTACAAAAAAAATCAAATCTTTCATATAAAATGGCCATTAAATCAACTACAATGCGATAAAGGAAACATATTAATCAGAGCACATGTACCTACGCATGTTTATGAATGGCGATATGTTTGTAACATAACGTACAAAATGTGAATGAACTGTACTGTACACTGCACATAAGTGTGGATTTCTATAAATGTTGATAACAATTACAGGCAGGCTCGATTCGCCCCCACCGCGATCCGATCCGAGCCCCTCGGAGAATCTAGTAGGGCACGGGGACACGCACTAGTGCGTGATGCCGTTCCTTCTTGAAAAGCTCCGAAGGTGATTCGTTTCACACGGCTTGAGGAACCCCTTAATTTTCTTACCGCCCGCCCCCGAAAAAGCCCGGTGAAGCTGAAAATGCTGAATTAGCAAACTATTTCCAAAAAAAAAAGATCCGCTCCCGTCGCCTCGGGAAAATCTAGTAGGGAAAGGGACACGTTTGCATGATGCCATCCACTAGAAAACCTCTGAGGATGATCACACGGCTGGCAAAACTTTTCAAGTTTCAAACACCAAAAGAGGAACATAGGAATCGCTTTTTTTTAATACAGGCATGGCATTGACGCCTGTTAATGGCAATGTTGGACGGAATTTGGTTCAGGCAACGCCCATTGACGCGCCTAGACTCCAAGCATTTATGACACGATGTCTACCGGCCAGGCAAGACTAATCAATACATTGTAGCCTAACTTGACGTAGAAAGTAAGAGCAGACAGACCAAACAAAATGTCATACATTCTTTCGCGTTAGAAAAACATAAAAAGATATGTTGTTTTCTACAGATTACGCGAACACTGCATACTGGAATTTAATATTTTATACGATACTACTCGCAATTTATTTGACATAACACTGTGTGTTTTTGCAAGGTCCGTGCTTACAGGTACAAATTTTGGCACAAAATAGCCCGATTGGTGGAACTTGGAAGTACAAACCTCGACAGGCGCCACTAAGAAGCGATACAGGGAGACAGCTAGGTTTTGGTATGCTACCTATCTATACTTCATTGGTGTGTCCAATTTTATAAACTGAACACACCGGATTAGATATTCTTGAGGAGATAATGGAAGGGGTATATGGAACCGAAACTAGCGCATGGCGAATTCAATCAAACACGATGCGTCCGGCGTGTGGTCGGTATTTTAAGAACGCTCTTGACCCTTACATGCGGTCATTATATCAAAGTACACAACTCTATTGAGGGCAACCGGGGAGGAAACTCGCTCTTTGCCTTAAACGATATAATGTTATGTTGCAGAAGGAGCAATTGGCCCAAAAATTTTTACCCACTCAACTGACCATTAGCTGGTTTAAGTTCACCCACGATCAACCTTGACAGTAACGACCTCACCTATGTAATTACATAATTTGTGGACGAGTCGCATTTTTGAGACATAGAGGAGGTAACTTAATTAAATAACCGGTGTTCGGAGGAAACGAGAAATGTGAGCGACTCAGCGATTAATTCACGGTATGGCGGTATGTTTTTTAAGGTCCTAACTTGGTTTCTAGTCATGATTATGGATAGGATGTTTCTGACTGCTATTTTTCATTTGGTAGTAGTGTTGTTTGAATTTCTAATTGATTTGGGTTAATCCTGGATCGTAAAACAAAATATTTCTATTTTGAATTTAACAGATCATCTGTGCTCCTTTTAGCACCCTGCAATAATACTATTTCATAATACAAATCGACAATAAATTCAATAAAATTAAATAATTAAATATTTTAATCTAAAAAACCACCACGGGCCACCCTCGGCTCAAAGGTTCCCATGATACCAGCAGCGTTACCACGTTGTACTGCCTGGGAGTCCCTGAACCAGGTACGACGGGCAGACAGCGAAAGGGAGAAAGTGGTACTGTGAATTCAAGGCAGCATACTTCAAATGTTTCTGCCTCGCCACACTCTCAGCAGCAGACCCAGCAATCCGCATTGTGCCTTGAATGGGTGGCGTCGCATCCCACAACAAGCAGCGACCCTTCTCCCAGGGAACCAAGGTCAAACCATCCGGCCTCTTGCCGTCTGTTCGGCTTAAACCCGGGGGCTCCAGAACGCACGGAATATTGGCGGTTATCAATGCACGCCGGATGATTTCGTTCAGAGCGTGATGTCTCGGGAACCTGCCAGCGCATTTACAGCAGCTTAACCCATGGTTCCCATTGGCCTTAACCCGAGCTCCGCAAATACAACGATGTGGTTAACAAATGTTGCAACCTAGCCTCAACGCTACCGCCACTCGCAAGGAATCATCGTCCATAAAGGTGCCCAATTGTGGAGAAGGCAACGCATGCAGCCAGGCGCCCGCTACTCGTTGCGATACCGCTCTGAGCCTTGCTAAATCCAATGCACTGGCGCCGTCCTTTACCTCAGCGAGGGTCAAATTGGATCGAACATCGCCCCAGTTTCGTTGAACTTCGAGGTGATCGGGACAAAAGGTCGACCAAGCAGCCATGGCCTCACTCACAAATGGCACTTGAAATCCGTTACCGTTGAGTATGTGAGTAACGAGACTTAGTGCCCCATGCATGGAAGCCTTATAAGCTGGTAACGCCGTGTCCTGTACCCGACGAATGCCAATTCCACCGTGCCTTATTGGCAGGGACGCCTGATGCCACTGTCATTATCATCTATCATTTTCATCATGTCATTATATCTATCATTTCGATCCACGTTAAGGATGCTTTCTAGGGTTTCTTTAAGGCTGTGGTCAATAACCGATATTTCCGGTTGGCAAAGTCACACCGGAGCCGTCCTCACAGTATAATTTAATTTAGGTATCGACAAACAAGATCGTAGAAGGGTTAAAGCAATGTGTGGTGGCAACCGCTCCAAATGTCTACGACTATGAATACTATAATTAACAGAAGATTTTATCTGAAAAATTACTTTTAATTTCATAATGTTTTTTTGTTATGGAGGCTATGACATTGTTGTATTTTAGTCTGTATAAATACATTGTTTGTTTGAGGATTTCATTATTTTTACGTTATTTGTGGGTATTGGGTGAATGAGTGCTTTACCCCCAAGGCACAGTCAATCCGAGCCGAGGTCCTGTCCTTTAAAGGCGCGCTCGGCTTCTCCGCTTAAAAGACCCGAATCCGAGATCCGAGAAGCATACTTGACTAAAGCTAAGGAGACAACTTTGTCTGTCGTTGTCGTCGTAATTATTAATTTAATGTTTCCGTTGGATCCTGCAATGTCCGCAAAGCTAAATAATGGGGTCACACGAGCAACGGTTAATAAGTGACAAGGTCATATTAATTAACCAAACGCTTATTGCGATCTCATTGCGATAATCTTCTTATCTTTAAATCCTCTTTTTATTTGACTGAACCGGTCAAGAAGGTTTGATTACAAATAAGTTATGGTCTCAACCCTGAAGAACTTAATTTAACCGCCCTGTGGTCTAGTGGTTAAAACCATCGGTTTAGAGCCAGAGGTTCCGGGTTCTATTCCCAGCGGGAGGTTCATATTTGTGTACTCGGTTTGGTTGGTGGTAGCGCTTGTTTGCCCGTCTGGCTAGCAAACATCAATGTTTGTAGCATTGTGGTGTTCCGCAGTTAGAGATAAGATAGCCAGTGCCTCATGTAGTTGAGGATTCCGGGTGAAGTGCGCTTCCACCTTCAGCCTCATCATCACTTAACAACAGGTGAGATGAGTGTCAAATGCTTACCCGTATCTAACCCACTACTCAAATAGTTCGGCCAGGCGTTTGTGTGTTGTTGTAAATGAAACTTTAAAAGTATTAGATTAGGGTATATCTATATAATACTTTTAGGGCCGTTTAAAAGCCCCGTCGCAGTATCTGGGTTTAACAAGTTACTAATACATCGTAAGCAAAAGATTTTTTATGCGAAAGACTTAGTTTTCTTTCTTTCATTCACAAGCAGACAAAGTTACGGGCAAAGGTTATAGTATAGTATAAACAAAGCTAGACTATCTGTACTATTTATATCACAATGTTATGAGTCTCCAAGCACCTAATAAAAATGAATACACAATATTCTTTTACGGAAAAAAAAGGAGACTTCGTTGCCAAATCGGCTCACGGCTGTGCGAATAAACATTTCATACAGGAACGAGTTGCGATCGAAATCTTCGTGTACTGATTGTCACGCAAGTGCGTTTAAAAGTTTCGACAGCCGTGCCCGTGTGAGGACACGGCCCATTAGTTGTTTGCGAAAACGCCGAAATTGCTATACCTGGTGTGATTGACATTTGTAAAAAAATTACACTTTGCGATTAATTAAAAATGGAATAAAGATTGTAATTTTTTTTAAGAAATTATTAGAGCAGCAATAAAAGAAACTTCGGAACTTGAGAAACCAACACAACTATTTCACCAAGCGCTATGAAGACGAATTTGGAGTTTTTTAACGTTTTTTAGGGTTCCGTACCCAAAGGGTAAAACGGACCCTATTACTAAGACTCTGCTGTCTGTCCGTCTGTCCGCCTGTCATCACGCTGTATCTCATGAACCGTGATAGTTAGACAGTTGAAATTTTCACAGATGATGTATTTCTGTTGCCGCTATAACAGCAAATACTAGCAAACAGGATAAAACAAATATTTAAGGGGGGCTCCCATACAACAAACGTGTTTTTTTTGCGATATTGATAACGGCAACAGAGACGCTTGAAATATATTCTCGCTATATATTCACTTTAAAAATAAATAATTAAATTAAAATAAAACCAACATTTAAGGTGGGCTCCCATACAACAAACTTGATTTTTTTTCTCGTTTTTGCTCGATATTGATAACGGCAACAGGTAGACGCTTGAAGTATTCACAGAATATTGAGTTATATTATTCACTTTAAAAATAAATAATTATAAACAAATAAATATTTAAGGTGGGCTCCCATACAACAAACGTGATTTTATTGCCGTTTTTATAGATTATGATTATTAGTACGGAAACCTTCGTGCGCGAGTCCGACTCGCACTTGGCCGGTTTTTAACAACAGCTGCTGTCAATTTCGAGGACCGATAGTAAAGATCCATATTGTGAGACTTTTCTAGTAATCAGTTTCTACATACCTACATTGGAAATCAGTTGCTTCAACTTCCTAAAATCCCGCGATATCGAAGGCAGATTAATTATTAAAGTTGTCTCGCTAGAGCCAGTACTAGTACCTCGACATTAAATGGTAATAAATAAGACTTGATTATACCGGCTACTATAATAGTTTATCGATAAGTAGAGAAAATGCCGTCTGAGAGCATAACTTATACTCTAGCCAATCTAGATAAATAATAAATCGCACTACCAATACAATACTGGTGCAAGTCAAAACATACTGACATTGGAAATTTTGTCGTATTGAAGAACAGTACAGTTCAATTTCAAATATCAGTATATTTTGACTTGCACCAGTATTATATTGGTAGTGCGAAATGTGAACAAACCAAATTAGGGTCATCACAAATCTGGGCAAAAATGATTTTGTGTTTTTCGTATTATTATTTGATTGCTGCATTCTACACACTTTTAAACTTTCGCGTTCCATAGTTAACAAAGAATTTTTAACGGGGATTAACGCAAACTAATTAGTAAAAGGAAACGTCGGGTTTAAAGAAGGTGTGAAACCTTTTACTAATTAGTTTGCGTTAATCCCCGTTTAAATTTCTTTACTGCATTTTACATAAAAGATATTGTAAGACTCATTATTCTCACTACACATCTCACTTAAATCAGTCGCTCAACGTCGGTAAAAACGTTATATTACGAAGAACGTAATTTTTTTTAAACTATTTTCACTTGTTAACCCTATTAAACAAATGTCATTACTAAAATTGAGGTATTCTAAACAATTTCGTTACTATAAACTAGCATTCCAAATGAAGATGACACTAGTATCCATATGGGGTTGATTATTCCGAAATCTGCAGCGTAAACAGTGCATTTGCAATGCAAAACAAACATTCATTAACAAATTGAATTGACGTTAAAGAAATTGGTTTGTAACAGCAGTTGATTAATTTATGTAATAAATAAATTATTGAATCTTCAAGTGCAGTTTTTTAATTATTTCAAGGTAGCTAATTTATATACTCACATAGATTAAAATTAGTAAGCTACGATTGTACTATGGTTTTTGGTTTTAAAATTTTTCGTACAATCTATATCTATATATAAAAATCAATTGCTGTTCGTTTGTCTTGCTAAAACTCGAGAATGGCTGGGCCGATTTGGCTTATTTTGATTTTGTAATATTTGTGGAAATTCAGGGAATGTTTTACGGTGAGAAACATAAATAATAAGTAACGGAAAATACTAAAAACGACAATTTAATTTTCAAATACAAAATTATTTATTTGTTATGTTGTCATGGAAACTGTCAAAGCGGTACGGAGTCCGCCAGGTCAGCTAGTATTTAATATAAATAAATCTTTTACGTAAAATCTTTCCTATTGACCAACTGGAAAAGGTTGTCAATACATGTCACCGGTAGGAAGCTTGGCAAGGCTTTGCTGGTAAACATTCTTTATCGAATTTGGCTATAGTATAGTAGTCAACCGATATTGATGAATTCAACAAATTTTCAATAATAGCGCGGTAAATGTACCTTTAAATTTAATTTCATTACAGTTTCCTATTTGTACAGCGCTATAATTAGGATAGTTAAACCGATATTAAGGATAACACGAATAGGAAAAATAAATGAATCCTGTTTAATCAGGGCCACTAATATTACGGTAATTTATACTTAATTAGTATGTTTTTTGTTGTCTTTATGTATGCGATGTTTCGGAACAATTGCATCAGCATGTACCGATATAACATAGAATGATGAAGACACTACTCAAAGACAACAAAAACATGATGAAGATCTCGTAAATGTCTCTAAGGATGACGAGAATAAACTTTTATTTACTTTAATGACTTATGCATAAGTGGTGGGTGGGCAGCTTTGTTTTCGAAACATTTTTGCTCATAAGTTTTTTAATTAGAACAATAAATTGCAATAACAATATATGAATACAAAAATAATAATAATAATAAGACCCTCCACAATTGTGAGGTGTGCAGTCTCAGGGAATATTTCCTAAAAGCCGATGTGGGTATGCACCGAGATGTGGTATCAGTGGACAAGGGACTCACCCCGCTGTCCTTGGCTAAAGAGAACTGGCACAAACCCGTAGTACTTAGTGCCAATGACCGCAGGGAGGTATGGCAAGGCAAGGAGCTCCACGGGCGCTTTTATCGGGCCCTCCACGGACCCGATGTAGACTTTTTAGCGTCCGTATCCTGGCTGCGTTTCGGTGACCTCTTCGGGGAAACTGAAGGTTTTGTCTGTGCAATTATGGACGAAGTTATGCTAACGAATAACTACCGGAAATTTATTATGAAGGACGGGACAGTTGACATATGTCGGGCATGTCACCGTCCGGGTGAGTCTATCAGACATATTATTTCTGGCTGTTCTCGTCTGGCTAACGGCGAGTACTTGCACAGGCATAATCAAGTGGCCAGGATTATACACCAGCAACTTGCTTTGAAATACAAACTTGTGGATTCTGAGGTACCGTACTACAAGTATGTGCCCGACCCAGTTCTCGAAAATGATCATGTCACGTTGTACTGGGATCGATCTATCATCACCGACAGGACTATTGTAGCTAATAAGCCAGACATTGTGGTGATAGATCGATTAGCGCGCCGCACGATGATTGTCGATATCACCATTCCCCATGACGAGAACCTCGTGAAAGCTGAGAAAGAGAAACAAATCAAATATCTCGACTTAGCACATGAGGTTGTCGACATGTGGAATGTGGACTCGGCTGTCATCGTGCCGATTGTTGTTACGGCCAACGGCCTGATGGCCAAGAGCCTCGATCAACATCTCGTGAGGCTCTCGTTAGGCGGCTGGATCAAGGGCCTGATTCAGAAGGCAGTTCTCCTCGATACGGCACGCATTGTGAGGAAGTTCCTATCTCTGGAGCCCTAATCACCGGTAGTTTGGACCCTGGTCCCGATGCCGGTGGACCCCTATTTTTTTATATTTTTAAATGTTTGTTTTGTTTTTTAGAAAATATTTAAAAATGTAAATTAATATGTAAAAAAATAAATAGAGAGATAATAATAACGGAAATATATGAAGGACGGTACGGTCAATATCTGTCGGGCATGCCGCCGTCCAGGAGAATCACTCCGACATATTATTTCTGGTTGTTCTCATCTTGCTAACGGAGAGTATTTGCACAGACACAACCAAGTAGCCAGAATAATTCACCAGCAACTTGCTCTTGGATATGGCCTTGTTGAATCGGAGGTGCCGTACTATAAGTACGCACCTGCGCCAGTATTAGAAAATGGTCATGCAACGCTCTACTGGGATCGCTCTATCATTACGGACAGGACTATTTTCGCCAATAATCCTGATATCGTAGTGGTCGACCGATCCCAGCGCCGGGCAATACTGGTTGATATCACCATACCTCATGATGAGAACTTCGTGAAGGCCGAGAAGGACAAGCTCAGTAAGTACCTTGACTTGGCTCACGAGGTTACCGCCATGTAGGATGTGGATTCAACCATTATTGTACCGATAGTCGTTTCGGCAAACGGTCTTTTAGCCAAGAGCCTCGATCAACACCTAGAGAGGCTCTCGCTGAAAGGTTGGGTCAAGGGTCAGATGCAAAAGGCAGTACTCCTTGACACGGCACGTATTGTCAGGAGATTCTTTACTCTGCAGCCCTGACCACCGGTAGCTTGGGCCCTGCCTCGCTGCTGGCGGTACTCTAGGATTAGGTTTTTATAATGTTTTCATCATCATCATCATCATCATCATCTCAGCCAAAAGACGTCCACTGCTGGACAAAGGCCTCCCCCAAGGATCTCCACAACGACCGGTTTTGTGCTGCTCGCATCCAGCGGCTTCCCGCGACCTTCACCAGATCGTCGGTCCACCTTGTTGGAGGCCTGCCCACACTGCGCTTTCCGGTACGCGGTCGCCACTCCAGGACTATCCCGCCCCAGCGGCCATCAGTCCTGCGAGCAATGTGACCTGCCCACTGCCACTTGAGCTTAGCAACTCTTCGGGCGATGTCGGTTACCTTTGTTCTTCTGCGGATCTCCTCATTTCTGATTCGATCACGCAGAGAAACCCCGAGCATAGCCCTCTCCATTGCTCTTTGAGTGACCTTGAGCCTTTTTATGAGGCCCATAGTGAGCGACCACGTCTCAGTCCCGTATGTCATCACTGGCAACACACACTGGTCAAAGACTTTCGTCTTGAGACACTGCGGTATATCGGTCGAGAAGATATTTCGAAGCTTACCGAACGCTGCCCAGCCTAATTGGATTCGACGATTGACCTCTTTGCTGAAGTTGGACCTACCTAGCTGGACCGTTTGTCCCAGGTAAACATAATTGTCCACAACTTCAAGGGCAGAGTTCCCAACCTTCAGAGGAGTGGGTACGACACGTGAGTTCGACATAACTTTCGTCTTCTCCATGTTCATTTTAAGGCCCACTTGTTGAGAGACTCTGTTGAGGTCACCGAGCATTGCGCCGAGGTCTTCCAGGGTCTCAGCCATGACCACTATATCGTCAGCAAACCGAAGGTGAGTGATGTATACGCCGTTAACGTTGATGCCGAGTCCTTCCCAGTCCAGAAGCTTGAAAACATCTTCCAGTGCAGCAGTGAACAGTTTCGGAGAAATCACATCTCCCTGTCTCACTCCTCGCTGCAACTGGATAGGTTTCGAGCTCTGGTCCTGAAGACGGACTGACATAGTGGCGCTTTCATACAAACACCTCAACACTTCGATGTACCGATAGTCAATTTGGCACCGCTGGAGAGACTGTAGCACGGCCCATGTCTCAATCGAATTTTTCATAGTCCACAAACGCTAAGCAAAGAGGCTGGTTATACTCTTCGGTCTTCTGTATAACCTGCCGCAGCGTATGTATGTGGTCTATGGTGCTGAAGCCTTTTCGGAAACCGGCTTGTTCGATAGGCTGGAAGTCATCAAACCTGCGTGCGAGACGATTCGTTATGACTCTCGAAAACAGCTTGTAGACGTGGCTTAGAAGTGAGATGGGCCTGTAGTTCTTCAGCAGGGTTTTGTCGCCCTTTTCGAAAAACAGTACCACCATACCTTCGTGCCACGTCTCTGGCGTTCTGCCCCCTAGTACGACGGAATTAAATAGCTTCTGAAGAGCTACGAGTACCAGTCTTCCGCCTGCTTTCAGAAGCTCGGCCGTAATTCCGTCAGCACCTGGTGCCCTGCCGTTTTTGAGCTGTTTGAGAGCCATACTAATCTCGTATAGGCTGATGTCCGGGATGTCTTCGGTATAGTGCCGGGTTAACTTAGCTCTAGGGTCTTTAGCTAAGCTTTGTACAGGTGGCCGAGTGGATGTGTAAAGCTGTCCATAGAACTTCTCGACCTCTCCCATAACATCGGACCTGGTCGTGACAGTTCTGCCGTCATCGGTTTTCAGCGTCGTCAGTTGGCACTGCCAAATACCCAGATCTCTTGCGAACACTTTTGAGCCTTTGTTCCGCTCAATGGCCTCTTTAACACGGTTAGTATTAAATTGGCGCGTGTCGCGAGTCATAGACTTCGAGATCTGCCTATTTAGCCGCCGAAACTGAGACGCATCACCTGAGGAAAGCAGAACCATTGCGCGCCGCTCTTCCATTAGTTTTAGGGTATGGTCTGAGAACTTTTTGGTTGCTTTTGCACGGTGGGTTTTAAAGAACTTGGACCCAACCGTTTGGACAGTTTCCACAAACCTGTTGCTGTATTCGTCCACATTTACACAATTATTTAGGCGCTCGAAGCGATTCTGCAATTCGAGCTGAAAGCTTTCGGGGTTTTGGATTTGGATGGGTGCAGGACGGAGCGTAGACCTTACCAATCGACGTCTATCCAGCTTAACGTTGATATTCAATGTGCCTCTTACCAACCCGTGATCGCTGCCAGTTTTAAACGCATTGATCACAGTGACATCATTGAATATTTGCTTCCTCGTCGACATGATAAAGTCAATCTCGTTTTTTGTTGCACCATCGGGACTCATCCAGGTCCACTTGCGGTGTTCAGCTTTCCTGAAAAAGGAGTTCATCATAAAGAGGCCCTCCCTCTCAAGAAAGTCCGCCAGCAGTTGGCCCCGGGAGTTCCGATTACCAACCCCAAATCGTCCCACTCTCATCTCATCGCCGCTTCGTTTGCCCAGTTTTGCGTTAAAGTCTCCCATGACAACGGTGTAATGAGTTTTGGAGGCTTGTATGGCTCTAGAGATGTCCTCATACGTAGCTTCCACCTCATCGTCAGGGTGTGTCGTAGTAGGAGCATAAATCTGTATGACCTTCAACGAATACCGTTTGGTTATTCTGAGTATAAGGTACGCTACCCTAGGCGACACACTCCCGGTCTCGACAACGTTGTTCACGAGGGACTTGTGGACGATGAACCCGACACCTCCTTGGGACAGTTGTTCGCCCTCCCGGAAATAGAGCAAGTTACCGGACTTGAGGATTATCGAGTCCTCCCCCTCTCTTCGGACTTCAGATAATCCAACTATGTCCCACCGTATCTTGCTCAATTCTTCCTCCAGTTCATAAATCTTCTCGTCAGTCCGTAATGTGCGCGTGTTAAATGTTGCCAGGGCCAGAGTTCGTTGTTGGCGGTAGCCAGGTCTCTGCCGGAGATTCTTAGCACCCCCTGCCCCGTCGCTGCCTTGGCCGCTACCGTAGCTAGGGCGAGCGGGGCCGCCGGGGACTAGGGGCCAGTTTTTGCTGGTGTGCATGTCATGGGGGGTATTTGCCATAATCGCTACGCTTGGCAGGCGGGTTGGCGATCGCAGTAGGTTGAAGGTAACCTCAGAGAGATGCTGCTGCCCATTCTCTGGAATGGTCCCTTAGTCGCCTTTTACGACACCCACGGGTTGAGATGGGGTGATGCAATTCTTTATCCCCGGCACCACACGGGGGATTATAATGTTTTATTGTTTTTATATTAAAATATTGTAAAAATCTAGTTTTAAGAAAGAAAATAAATATAGAGTATAATAATAATAATAAATAACTTTATTTGTCTGTAACAAAAAACACTGTATACTACACACATGTATCATCCACGCAGAGTACAGATTAGAGTCAAAAGGGTCTATAGCTTAGTGATTGCAGGAGACCAACAAACCCTGATAATCTGCCATAGCCTTACATTTATGCATGCTATGACTGCATCTTAAAGTTAAAAATAGTAGTAGGTAATACAGAACACAGTACCTATAGACAAATACAAACATTGGAGGTAAACTATGCTATTGATATTAAAAACCAATTAGTAGCGCTAGAGCTGCTATTACACACACCTGTAATAAACTCGTGTCAGTGACTGCTCATGGAGCAGCCAATTGCGACATCTCGTTCTGAACTTCGATAGAGAGAGATTGAGACAAATACAACACGTGAATTTAATTAATTGTGAAATCACTTTGGTCTAGAATTTAGAGATCATCAGTAAACGAGTCGTTTCGTTCCAAGATTTGCTTAAATCGTAAATAGACAATAGATGCGTAAAATTGATATATTAGGGTATTAGAAGAAACGATGTACTAGTTTATTGCAATCACGCGAGTCATTCATTTCTACGTGCTCGTCACAAGGATAAGCGCACTAGGGTCGGCGATACACGTGGCGAAAACCATTTAATGCCGGCATGCGTTGGTGGCTCTAGCTGGAACGACGTAGAACGTGAGAATCACAAAGTTAATTGGATTGTTCTACACCTTAATATGGCTGAATCACAGAATTCTACTTAATATCATACAAAGATTTCAATGGGGTTTTAACGCCTTGTTTGACCCCTTTTTATACTCGATCCGACATTGCACCGGCCGTGGACACAAAATATGCAAAGTGTACTCATTCGTTAGTTAGTTAGTCTCCTCTTTACGACAAAGCGGTGCAACAGAAGGATATGATTATTTGCACAGATTTTGTTAGAATTAAACCAGAGAGCCGTTGATGCTTTTATAACCGGCGCAGGCGGTCTCAGACCTAGAACCAGAGAGGTACTGGTTTCGTTTCCCCACCAAAAGGGTTACATATTACTGTACTCTGTATAGCTATGTATGTGGTAGCTAGCTACCACCAGCAATCTTATCTAAGTCTATCGCCATAATGACAATGTTAGTAGAAGTAGCATTATAGTGTTTCAACATTCAGATTTCTTTTTAAGTATTTGTGGATTTTGGGTGATGTGTGCTTCCGGCCTTATCGTTACTTACCATTTTAATATAGGTAAAATGATGCCAAAGCGCTATTTGAAAAAAAAATCCTAATACAATATTTTTCTGTGCACGCGATACTTTTGAAACATGAATAATAATAATAATAATAATAATAGGACTCCTATTTTTTATAATTTTAAATGTTTGTTTTGTTTTTTAGAAAATATTTAAAAATGTAAATTAATATCATCATCATCATCATCTCAGCCAAAAGACGTCCACTGCTGAACAAAGGCCTCCCCCAAGGATATGAGGGGTATTTGCCGTAATCGCAAATATAAAAAAAATATTAAATTAATATGTAAAAAAATAAATAAAGAGATAATAATAATAACAGAAAGTGGAAGTGGACAGGTCATATATGCCTTAGACAGGACCACAGACGGGGGAGAAGAGTGCTGGAGTGGAGACCTAGAGTTGGGCACAGGAACGTAGGCAGGCAATCAATGCGATGGACCGACGACTTTGTCAAGGTAGCGGGGAAGAGTTGGATGAGGAAGGCACAAGATCAAAGGAAATGGAGTGCATTAGAAGAGACATTCACTCAGCATTGGGTGGATAACGGTTGAGAAAGAAGAAGAAGAGGAGAAGAGTCTAAGTCGAAATATATCTCGCTGCCAATCAATGTTTTGTTAATTGATAATCAACCCAACACAATAGGTAGTAAAAGCGAAATTAATGCTATCTGAAGTTTAAGGAAGTTACGTATTGACCTTTTGGGTATCTATCACGTACTTGAGGTGTTACCGCACAGTTTAATACCAGAAGTTTTGAACCGCGCACTCGCCTTCGCCCCACTTGACACAAACTTTATAAATATACTAGCTGACCCGGCAAACGTTGTTTTGCCAATTATTTCTAGGGAATTTTTAGGGTAGAAAAAAAATAACTAACTTATTGTAGTTAAGTGTGTGAGGATGTGTATATGAGTGAAAGAGGCATGGAGCGCTGTGAACGATGACAGAATATAAAAACTAACAAAACACTAAACATTTATTTTTTTACTTTATTATAATTTAATTATTATGATTTGAGGAGCTCGAGGGCGCAGTGGTTAACGCGCCCGGTCTGCGAGTGCTGAGACTAAGCAACTTTCGCAAAGGCTGGTCATCGGATGGGTGACCAAAAGTGTATCATCTCGAGCTTCTCCGTGCTTCGGAAGGCACGTAAAGCCGTTGGTCCCGGTTGCATTAGCAGTCGTTAACAACTACCAATCCGTACTGGGCCCGCGTGGTGGTTTAAAAGCCCGTTCTCCCTATCCATCCATAGAGAAGGCTCGTGCCCCCGCAGTGGGGACATAAAATGAGCTGATGATGATTATAATTTATTCCTATATATATCATTAATTACGACAATAACATTAACAAACAATATCAATCCATTAATGCTAAGTGTGTACAATATTTTTTGTTAGCCCATCTTTAGCTAACACAAACAAACTGGATTGTTTTGAATAATAGGGGTGGATGATAGAAGGGTGAAAATTTAGGGTTTAATGTATTTTTGATACCATATATTTTAAACAAAAAAAAAATAAAAAAATATCCAAAATGGTAAAAAAAAAATTTGGTGGGACCACCCTTATCACTTAGGGGTATAAAAAATAGATTACGACCGATTGTCAGACCTACCGAATATAGGGTCATTTCGCCTGTGCGCGTCCATCGCCCAATTCGCGTCCATTTTACGGATCTCCCTTTGAACATTCTCGAAAATAAGTATACTAACACACCAATAAAACGAAAAGTCATTACCGCCAATACCTCGAATGTATAAGAGACACGCACACATAGACAAAAGTTCCGTGCACCCAACCAATCCTATTTAGAAAAAATAGTTTGTCTCGGCTGTTCAACAAGAGAGCGCGGACCCGCGGTATTTTAAGAAAAAAATAGTAAGTACCCAGCGGCGCGTTTGACATTAAGTCTTGTATTGTTTTATGTGAATTTTAGGTTACATAGCTGTTTCTAGACTTTGATAATGAAAAAAGGAATAATATTAATTATGAATTTGCTTATTTTTTCTATAGTTAACAGTTAAAATAAGGTGGACGCGAATTACTACACCGAATTTATAAAACTTCCACTTTGCGTCCGCATGGACGTCATGTCATTAATTAAAATTCTAAGGCTATAATAAATCATACCTCTTCTCGTAATTATTATGATTCAACATTTCTTTTAGTAGTAGGATTAGACAACAATTATTGTATTGTTTTGTTGCTATAATATAGCCAAAAACTTATTATTAATCAAGGCTGATCTTTAGTAATAATTTTAATAATATTCCTCGTGATTTTAGGGTAAAATTGACAGAACTGATTATTGTTGACATAAACAGGTGGAATTAATATTTACCTACTACCTACATACTTTGTTTTTTAATTTTAAGTTCAATCAATGTTGCGAAGAATAAATAGGTATTTTTATATTCTTTAAAGTGATTTACTAATGATAATAATGTTGATTTTTATATAACTATATTCTTAAATAAAGAAATTGTTAAAATCCAATCTTCCTTTACATTATGTTAAAAATATCACCCCTACATTCCTGTTCTAAACTGGTGGACGCGAAATGGTCCAGGGGTGGACGCAATCTGGATTTTGTGGACGCAAACTGGGTAAAACGCCTAATTCTGATGTTTGTCTATTTAAAAAAAAAACTAAAGATGTTTCGAACAAACCTAAAAGTTAACCTTAAACTAGACTATATAATGAACACATTACATAAATTTTTCATTGAAATTAGTGCTGGGACATTTTTATTTTCTCCTTCAAACTTGACAACTGCACTAAATGGACGCGAACAGGCGAAATGACCCTACATATAAAATTTCTTAAAAATCGATCGACCTGTATGGAGGAGTATGGCAACCTACATGTGACACGAGAATTTTATATATATTAGATAGAAGATAGAATATGTATACCTATTACTCTATCTTTATCTAGGTCACATTCATGGACCGTGTTGTGAACTCGATATGCATTACGCGTACGCCGACCGATATTTTGACGCCTCACAGGTGGCATTTTCTTTATATCAATAACATTAAATAACACTACGATAAACCTTCAACACACGAAACACCGATATCTTTTGCAAAAAAAGCGGTAATGACAAAGAGTATTATAATATATTGGGATGACGTATTGTCCATTTGAAGTTGTCAAATGCTCTGTACGTCATTCAGTCACATTCATTCACTCACTCACTTTTCATAACATGATATTTAAAAAAATCATATTTTACTAAAAATTTCCTTTTTTCTTTTAATTTTCTTCTGTACAAACCTTGTCCTGACAATAACAAACTCAAAAGAAAAAGAATTATCCAATTTTGTGCAGCCGATCGGAAGTTATGCGCGTACATACATTTCAGTGATTCATTTTTATATAGATAGACTACCTGACCCGGCGGACTTCGTACCGCTTTGACAGTTTCCATGACAACAATCAAACAATTTATGTTTCTCACCGTTTAAACCTTCCCTGAACTTCCACAAATATTTCAAAATCAAAATTAGCCAAATCGGTCCAGCCATTCTTGAGTTTTAGCGACTCAAACGAACAGCAATTGATTTTTATATTTAAAGAAGATAGAATAGGTATACGTATTAGTCTATCTTTATCTATGTATATTTTTTTACGTACGTATGTGGGAAGCCCGAGACACATACACGAATAATGCGCAAGATGCTATGACCTACGTGCGCCATTACGGTCACGACCAGATTTATTTATTACTTTCACGTGCAACCCAAAATGGATAGAAATCACTAATCTGTTATTATCCGGTCAATCATCCAGCGATCGTCATAACATAACAGCACGAGTGTTCAAGCAGAACCTCAAAGCGCTTACGAACTTCATTGTAAAATATCATGTCTTCGGAGACGTACGATGTTGGATGTACTCTGTAGAGTGGCAGAAGAGAGGACTGCTTCATGCGCATATTCTTCTGTGGATGGTCGAAAAAATAAGACCAGATGAAATTGACTCAATAATTTGCGCAGAAATTCCCGAAGTAAATCTAGAATTGTATGAAATAGTGAAGAAGAACATGATTCATGGACCGTGTTGTGAACTCGACTTGCATTAAGCGTACGCCAACCGATATTTTGACGCCTCATTCTTTAAATCAATAACATTATATAACACTACAATAAACCTTCAAACACACGAAACACCGGTATTACTTTTGCAAAAGAAGCGGTAATGACGTATTGTCCGTTTGAAGTTGTCAAATGCTGACTGAAGAACTGTACGTCATTCTGTCACATTCACTCACTCACTTTTCCATAATATTTAAAAAATCTAATTTTAGTAAAAATATTTTTTTTTCTTTTAATTTTCTTCTGTACAAACCTTATCCTGACAATAACAAACTCAATAAAAAAAGAATTATCCAATTTTGTGCAGTCGATCGGAAGTTATGCGCGTATACATTTCAGTGATTCATTTTTATTATAGATTCGTTACATTTATGATTTATGCGATTGTGAGAAAACACTAATATTTTTATTATGATTAAAGCCTTTAGCTGTAAAATCTTGAAAAATTAATAAGAAAATAATGTGTTGAGCCCAGAGTTTATCCGAGTTTTCAAGCCCGTTTTTAAATATTTAACACAAATAATTTTTAAAAATATCAATATATATCCTCGGTACCACGATGATGTACAGTGACGTGCATATTGTTAACAAATAATTTGAACAGACACATCTAGTAAATAGAGTGAGCTTGATAAACAAAGGTGCCTTTACAATATACCTAGCCACCTGAACAAACATGGCTGTATAACAACTACCACTTAAGAAATATCAATACCTATTCTGTTTATCCAGAAGGATTAAAAAGGATTAAGATTTTAGCCAGCAGCAGGACAATGTGAACCGCTTATGATATTATCTTTAAAAATAACCGTATGTCATTGGGTCTTCACGGATACAGACGAGTTAATATTGTCTTGTCATCAATACATCTGTTTAATAGCCACATCTATAGTCAACGCAAAGACTCGTGGCAGACGGTGCAATAAAACGTGCAAATGAGACAGCGCACATCATGTGCCCTCTCGCACTTACACTGTTTATGGGTGACGTCACAAAGACGTAGTGATACGCGTTGTTTGTATACTATGTTTATCGATGATAATAAGTTTTAAGTGGGTTATTATGGCCAGAAGCACTCTCCTTCTTTATTCTATCGAGTTTTTAAACCAATTCCACAAATCATTGCAGTTAGATCGCGAGGCTTGTTGAAGTCGAGTTCTTTTAACTTGGCAGGATCTTCTTTTAACTCCGTTAGGAAATTTAATTTTTTTTTTTATAATAACACTACTTTGTTGTTGGATATTCCCCTGAACACTAGTTATATTATTTTTAATAAACACCTCCATCTCGAAAGAAATTATCAATTGAAATGGCTGTGACGTTTTAGCGACTTTGTCTTTTTTACAAAACATTTAACGCTCAACTAGAGGGTAAGTAACCTACAGTTTAATTATTGCTAACTACCTTCAATACATAAATTTGTCATAGTATATAAACTATTAGTTATGATCAATACTATAATGAGGTGATTTGTCATATTGTTAGTTATCGACATAACTCACAAACAATGCTTTTTATCGACAATCCTGTAAGCCGTGCGCATCTCTGTTACAAAAGTGATTTATGGCACCGTCTGCCACGAGTCTTTGCGTTGAGTATAGCATTTAACTGCGAAAATTGGTCAAACAAAAGGGTACGGTCAGCATCAAATCATTGGATCAACCATGCATACTATAAAAGATTTCAATATTTAGGGGAAATACGTACAGTCACGAGCATTAACATGTAAACAGTCAAACTCTTAATACAGTGGAATAAGGGCGCCTTCAAATTAGCCGCTGCTGTTGCTATATTATATTATATATCGTAGTGTTGTACATTTAGTTTCAAGATGAACTCTGACGAAGAAACACTGCTCTTAGTGTTACTACTAAAACGAAAAAGGATTTTGGATAAAGAAAAAAAAAAGGAAACCTAAGAAAAAGTCGCCGTTATTTTGTATAAGTGAACGAACTGAATTTTATTAAGTAAAAGGCTATACTGACAAAAGATTTCAGAATTACTTAAGATTGCCAAGAAAACAATTCTACGAACTAACAAAACAAAATACAAGCTTCAATAATATTATTTGTGCTGAAGAGAGACGCTTTTAATTGTCATCACTTTCCGTTAAATTGTGAATCTTGTCTTAGTGAATAGGTTGGGCTTCGGCTTGTTTGATTCGGGGAAATAAAATATCCTTGATTTTGTTGATAAGAGTAACCGAAATTATCATGTGTATACCATATAATAAATATATAATATAACAAAAAATACGTGCGCACCGTCTCACTAGTCGATCGATAAACTGATGCGCGGCTGCAGCGCTGCAGTAGCGCGTTTTTTATTTATAGGGATTTACAAAGCAGCGCGGCTGCAGCGCTGCTGCCGCGCTGCAGCCGCGCGACACTTTGCGGCTAATTTGAGCGCGCCCTAAGAATCATAAACATGTTAATGTTCGGGACTGTACAAATTAAGTAGGTATTATAGCTTAAATCTAAAATTTTGATACTTAAAATTATAATTTGTCACACACATACTCTAATCACATACTAGTAATAGTAAGGTTCGTTTCTCATAACCCTAGCATACATAATTACTTTTGACCACATATTAACTTACATCGATCAATTTGACTCTTACTCTCCCAACAGTATGGTCGCAGCTGGTCTGTTGATATGTGAGCGCGAACACAACCGCTTTACAATGAAAACATAGATAAATGGTCTTATGAGTCTTACTGTATTGAGAAAGAACAGTATCAGTATGGTCACCTATTATCCTAACAGTGTGGTCACCCGAACAGTAGATAGTGCACTAGGCCCGTCTAGAACTGGTTTCTCGCGGCTGGTCTGTAAATGAGTAAGCGAGAACACACTCGCTTTACAAATGGTCATATGTTTCTTACTGTATTCAGTCAGACAATACAGTACGGTCACATATTCTCTTAACAGCATGGTCACCTATTGTCCTAACAGTGTGGTCGCCCGAACAGTCAAATAGTGCACCAGGCCCGTCCAGAATGGTCACATATTCTCTTAATAGCATGGTCATTGGTCACCTATTGTCCTAACAGTGTGGTCACCTGAACAGTTGAATAGTGCACCAGGCCCGTCCAGAATGGTCACATATTCTGCTAACAGCATGGCCACCTATTGTCGTAACAGTGTGGTCACCCGAACAGTCGAATAGTGCACCAGGCCCGTCCAGAATGGTCACATATTCTCTTAACAGCATGGTCATTGGTCACCTATTGTCCTAACAGTGTGGTCACCCGAACAGTCGAATAGTGCACCAGGCCCGTCCAGAATGGTCACATATTCTGCTAACAGCATGGCCACCTATTGTCGTAACAGTGTGGTCACCCGAACAGTCGAATAGTGCACCAGGCCCGTCCAGAATGGTCACATATTCTCTTAACAGCATGCTTATTGGTCACCTATTGTCCTAACAGTGTGGTCACCCGAACAGTCGAATAGTGCACCAGGCCCGTCCAGAATGGTCTCATATTCTGTTAACAGCATGGTCACCTATTGTCGTAACAGTGTGGTCACTCGAACAGTCAAATAGTGCACCAGGCCCATCTAGAACTGGTTCCTTGCGGCTGGTCTGTAAATATGCGAGCGTTTTACAACCTCTACATAGAAACCCACTCCTGGCTGCAGACTGCGCGGTATTTGAGCGTTTGCTTAATGTTATTAAAGCGGTCGTTGTCTTGTTTGTTTCTTATGGAGGTGGGAAATACTATTAATATCTATTTGTAGGTATGACGGTTGTATTTTGACGTCATCGATAAATTTAGGGAAATTCTGTGAATTATTAAGATAGCTCTAGGTAGTAATGCTACGGCCACACTATCGCGGTATCGCGAACATTTTCCGTTTTCACGACAAGTCGGGCCAAGCAATAGTCACATTTCAGAACACGGTCAAAAATGTTCTTATTGCTTGGCCCGACTTGTCGTGAAAACGGAAAATGTTCGCGATACCGCGATAGTGTGGCCGTAGCATTAGAATAAAACTTCGAAGTAAATTATTTCTTTGTAACAAAAGTTTTTTAAGGATCTTCTCGTGTTACTTATTTTATCCTAACGTTTCCAACCCTTGGGGGGTCCGTGATCACAGGGAAACTTCGTGTAATCAAAGAGCAGATTAATATAGTGTTTCATCAATTTGTAGTGTTCCACGAACATAAGAAAACTACATAAATAAATTCAGTAGCTCATAAAAACATTTATTTACTTAGCATAATCTTACATTTCCAAGTAACATTACTGGGAGCATTCATTTAGAAATGGATTACTTTTAGGAATCCTTCTTTGTAACTCTAACTCTAATGTGGCCGCCATAATATAATGCATTGAAAACCACCTCCTGGCATACAACACGCCGTGTTGTATGCCAGGAGGTGGCTTTCAATAGAAACTACAAATGGCGCTATTAAAAGGTGTGGTCCAAATCTCTCATAGAACTAATGAAATAAAATAAAACTATTTGCAAAAAAAAAAACAATTTCAATATTACTACTAGGGTAGGATACCGTTTATCCTGGTAGGATGTAGTACTATGAGATATGGTACTTAGTATTAAAATTTTAAGCAGCAAAGTAAAATTTAAGTTTTGGGATAAAATATTTTTTTTACGACGGATGTTTAGTTTGTTTTTTATATGGTGGCGTTCAATAGAAACTACAAATGGCGCTATTAAAAAGTGTGGTTCAAATCTCTCATAGAACAATGTAATCAAATAAAACTATTTGCAAAAAAAGAAATCCAATTTAAATATTACTAGGGTAGGATACCTTTTATCCTGGTAGGATATAGTACTATAAGATATGGTACCTACTTAATATTAAAATTTTAAGCAGAAAAGTAAAATTTAAACTTTGGGATAAAATATTTTTTTACGACGGATGTTTAGTTTGTTTTTTATATCGTAGGCATTCATCTTATGTATAAACCTTTAGCGCGTCAAGTCTTTAGTAAACAAACAAAACTATAATTTTAAACATGTTATTAGCAATTTAGATTAATTTACAACGTTAAAATCGTAAATATTTACAGTTATCACTAATATTCTGAGCACATGCACGAAATTTTATTGGTATTCGCTAATAAAAAAAATTACCACATATTTCAAGTACATACTTCCTACAAAACTTTTAAAACACAGCTTGAATTCGGAACGAACCAGCAAG
Source organism: Eudonia lacustrata (assembly GCA_947562085.1). NCBI lineage: Eukaryota > Metazoa > Arthropoda > Insecta > Lepidoptera > Crambidae > Eudonia > Eudonia lacustrata. The sequence goes on along the minus strand of OX387340.1, from coordinate 24,626,036 downwards.
CGCCGCGCGCCGCCGCCGGCCGCCGGCCGCCTAGACGCCGCGCCGGAGCCACAGAGCGCCATAGGATAAAAACCTGTACCACTGCCAAGTTTTTTCAACGCCGCTGAACATGTGAGATGTTTCTTCGTCACGCCCCATCTGAGGTGGTGCTGTATATAATAATCATAGCATTTCAATTGCTGAATGCGAATTGAGAATACAGCGAAGAAATTGTGGAAGTTTACTGTAATTAATTAATTTGCTGTTTCATTACTTTACCCCATTTTCTTGTAGCCTCGACTTTCGGATTATCTCTTCTGTGCTTTTGGTCACATATAATATGAATCTCGTGACAAGTATAATCTACAAAACAGTAATCATTTTATTTTATAAAGTCATTTGACTTTTATAGTTATATTATCTTACCTGCTTTAGAATTTGTTGTTTTATTTTGTCTTATGTATTTGTTGAAAGATATTGAAAGAAATATCTATAAATAATTCCCATTTTATGTCCCAATACCTACCTATTTATTTTTATATAAAAAATATATAACACTAATATAATACTTTGATTAAATTTATACTGACAGAATGTCATTCTACAACTCAATATTTTCATTTTATACGATATTTTGGTGGTGATAGAAAAAACAGGTGACTCTTGAGAGTCTTGAGTCACCTCAATTCTGTTTAACACTCAATTCATGGTAGTTAAAAAGAAATAAATTCTATGTACTCAAGAAAACATTTACGTCCACGGCAGAGCTTCGCAACAACTTTATTACATAAATTGTTAATCACTTGATTTATATCTTGTGCCATAAATCCATTGGAATCCTAAACACTTAATCGGTATTTTATCATTATACCTGACGCGTAGTCGCTAAATGTTCTAATATAAATTATACTAGACATGTTAACTATCACTAGAGGCTTGACTACAGCGAAAATATTTTTTACAGGCTACAATAAAACAAATAGGTATAAAGGAAGCTACGGAGTGAAAGTTCAGATCAATGTACATTACATTTTATAGCAATCTGTTCGGATTTATGTATTAATCTTTTGAGAACCTTATCATAGCTATATCTAATTTAGAGATATGGACAAAGACGGCTAAGCACGCGACAATAGAAACTAATAGTTGACTACAAGACTGGATTCCACTCTTTGACTAAATGTTGCTATGTATTTATTTGTTTCTGTGCTCTTACTTCTTAATTAATATAATTTGATACAAACAGGGCTAAGACCTAATTCAATATAAACAAAACAACAAGCAATTTGTTTACATTAAATGAACATGCAAGTAAGTGAGCCAGCCAGTGTTTGTTTGAATGTTTAATTGTATACCAACTCGCAATTACCCGATCCGATTCGAACTCCTCGGAGAATCGAGTAGGGAACGGGGGTGGACGCTTGCGTGATGCAATTCCCTCTAGAAAACCTCTGTGTTTAGATCACATGGCTTAGAAGAACCTTTAAAAGTTTCTCGTCACCCCGAAAAGTCCGGTGACGCTAAAAAAACAATCAGCAAATTATTCTAAGCAAAGCAAATATTTCTAGTAAATCCCTGGCAGTAACACATTGCATTGCAGATGAATTAGACATCGACCAATGATATAAAAGACAATGCCTATTGCAGGAAAGGTTTTTTTGTCTGATTCGGCAACTAAGCATACGGTCTGCCCAGGAATGGTCACCAACCACCGTAGCCTATAAAGCATACACGATAACCTGCATGTTGCCGACATGTAATTGGTGTGCCAAATGCATAAAAATCGTAGAATCCGCCGCAAAGCCCACAAAGAAATAAAACTCATTCCGTGTAAGATGGTAATAAATTATTTAATAGTAAAAACCAGAAACTAAGTGCTTTAGCTCGAGATCAGTACTATTCAACACAAACAATTTATGTAAGTAGAGTAAATATTAACGGGATTCTTACCATGTTTATTATTTTTGAGTATTCGATATTTCGGCACAGTTGCATGCGAGTTGCAAGAAGCACGTTAATAATAACTCCAAAGCAAATGACCATGATAGTTTAAAAAAAAATACGTGATGTCGTTGCATACTCAACATTATTTTATTTGTGCTTTTATTTTAATACTTTAGACGCTTTATCATAAATGAATAAAGTGGAAGACCAACATTAGACATATCGAGAGAACAAACGAATTACGACGAAAGAAATCCTAATCTCAAAAGAATATGAGATTACATGTCAGAGTATGAAAGAAGCTTTTTGTTCAAACATTTACTCCGTGTGCCAAGTAGGTCACTTGTCTGTCTGTCAAGAGAAGGTAACTAGAAAAAAATGTAATAATTTTAGATAGGTTTCCTAATACTTTGCTTTTCTTCTTATAACATTAGGTTATGAAATAATAAGAATTCGAAGCAAAATGCTAAACTACAAATTGTTAAAATAAATAAATAAATAAATACAAATACCTAATAATTTGTAATTTAGAACTTTGCTGAATTACCAAAGGATTTTCGTATCAAACCTTACAAGACACACGATTTTATAATCATTAGGAAAATAAATTGTAAAATATGAAAAAGTAACCACTTCAAGGACAGTTTTCCAAATTGAGAAAAAGAAATGATAAAAGAAAAAACTTAGCTTCCCTAGAGACGAAGCCGTGCGCTACGTGTATTATCAACAGTATCCTATCCTAACGAACATAACTTCCTACTAGTTCCTACAAAAGCAACTATCATAAAGGTAATTTGCTATGAAAGTTAGTAAGACCCTTATTAACTTTTCCATAATTAAAAATTTCCCAAGTGTCTTCGCCAATAGCGTTGCGACATCTCAGAACCTTGAGCGTATGAAAGAACTGATTGATTAAGAAAAACTGGTAGCTCAAACGATTACTAACAGCAGAAATATGCTGCGTCTATGCCACGCCGTTCAAGCGATTTGACGGTTTTTTGTTTTCTCGTAGTCTGGTCGGCGTCTGCGTCTGCACGTTCGCGCTTTCCTGCGCCGGCGCCGGCGGCGGCGTCGTTCACACAATAGGTTGTAGCTAGCTATTTATTTGAACAGGTGGGAGAAAAGGTCATTTGCATTTTCGATAGAAAACTATACTTTTTTAATTTTTGCATGTGAATCAAATTAATGGCCGTGACCATTTTTTGTCCGTCTGAGGCACGCAAAGGAGGATTACGTTTTTACCATATTTACACTTCCCTAACTTCTAAAAAAATAATAGACCGTGTAAAATGACATACAGAATAACTTCTATACGTATAAGTACCTTCTAATTAAAATGGTCAAACGGGCTTTACGCAAATTCTTTCATACAGGTGTCCCTAGGTCTTAGATATCTTTTGAAAAACCCTAGCTACCTTTTGGCAGAGCAGCACCGGCCGCAGTCATAGGCTGACGTCAGCCCGTGACGAAGTCGGCTATTTCTTTAACTTTAGAAAAAAGACGGAAGTGTTTTCGACTACACTTTTAAATATTTTAATTAAAATAAAACGCGTCTGCACTTTCTAGTCACTGGTTTAGCTGATCATTAACCGCTAACTATGTAATCTGTAATTTAACAATATATCTCATACATTTTCAAACCATTCCCACATCAACATGCCTAATGGTTCCCTTATTTAATATCTCCGGTATCAACATCATCGATGAATTGGGTGACGCGACACGCGACAGTATTGAATACTCCTCGCAACAACAGTGTGACTATGCCCAAGTATACTTTCGACTAGTTTTGACTCTTATCCCGTTGTATTAAGAGTTACATTGTTCACATGTTAATGCGTGACTGTGCTTACCCAAGCGAACGGTCCTCAAATATCGCGTTCAGTTCAGAGCCTACGCGGTCGACTCTCGTTACTTACACTCATTACGCTCCAATGAAGAAAGCAGACACCGCGCAGACTTCGTACAATGCCTCACAGATCTGGGTTAATTGAAGACAACACCCACCATTGCCGCAGGCCTTTGTATTATAATGCAGCTTTAATATATAAAGAGATTGGTTCTGATGCAAAAAGTTTTTTGTTCACAATTTGTCGGCGGTCGAGCCTATCATTCCATTTCAACTTTAGCTACCAATCTTTACATAAGCTTTGACCAAAACATCTTATTCTTGAACTACTATAAAGATATTATGCGTTCAGTTGTTTATCAAGTTAATTTCAAATGTATCATGCTAATTTTCCTATTCAGAAAAAAGCAATTGGTTTGGTTTTGGCTTGCTAGAAACAATGAGTAATGTTCATTTGATTCGCCGAGGAATTGTTGACGTCGGGTTGTGCCGATTTATGGGTATAAAGCTTTATTAGTCGTCAATGGGCAACCACACAACCGTAACGAAACAGTTTTCTTTCATCTAATATTATGGCATACATATAGTGGCTCGCTCGCGACTTCGTCCGATTTTGAACACCCGTATCACATGATGGACCACTATTGCAGCGCCACCTACCGGGTCCAATTGTAAATCTAAACTATTCTCGAATCCACTTGAACACACACAAAAAATTTTTATCAAAATCGGTCCAGCCGTTTAGAAGGAGTTCCATTACAAACACACGCACAGAAAATTTATATACATAATATAAAGATATTATATTATTCTGGAAGATTAAGGAAACACATACAATTATGTTATCTCTGTAGTCAGTTTCTCACTAACTTGATACGGTACTTTATCGAAAAACCTGTTCTATAATTTTATCGACGTTAATAGTAATACTAGGCTTTCGCTGCTAGGAAAAACGTATCTTTATGTACGTTGGCCGAGAGTTACGCTAACTTTACCCACTGTGCGTCCTTGAAGTGAGCCCGTCAATTATACTAGGGTAGTAGTAGGTAGTTGTATAGTTGCTAGGGTTCCATGATTATAAAATAAATGAACGACGAACGCATGACGGGATCAACGTAGTTAAGATTTTGTTAGTATCTGTTATTACTACACTTAAAGGTTCAAAATATACGAAAACGCGTGAATACTTTTCATAAATATTCGTGTGTAATTGAATGAAATGATTAATTTGAGCACAAATATGAAAACACATTTTCTTTAAATAAAAACCTAGGGTGAAAGCCTGGTTTGTGCGGTAAAACATTATTCCTTTCTAGCGCATAGGTGCGTGGAAACCTGCTGTACTTGTGCAGTAGTATACTCAACAGTAGAGGTATTTTCTGAGTGACTTATGCGACGAGATTGATAGGATGATCAGTAAAATTACTGGGCATAGCATAAAGGCATAAATCCTGAATTTCACGGTATTATATAATGTATTAAAATAGAGTAGATAATTTTTTAATTATAAAAGTGAGTTAAGAGCTACATGGGCATTAAAAGCGGCTTGATAGCGGCATTCGTTGAAGATACAAGATATAGATAATACAAGTCAATAGCTTACAAGGCGAAAAAATCTAGACACCAGAAAATAGGCCGAGAAAGTGGCTGTCAAAGCGGCAATGATTAGATGTCATCTGCAGTGCGACACTACCTTTCACATTGATTTCGGAGATGGAAGTATGATTGAACCCGTATGCACAATTTCGAGGAACGTATTCTAACTTTTATAGATAGATAAATACTTTAGTGCTCACACCACACACAGTGGGAAAAACATTTACACATAATCAAACCTAGTACAATAAGCCAACCATACGAGGCGGTCTGTCTGTAGCGAAAAATTATTTGAAGCCGTATTCTAATCAAAAACAAGCTCAAATAGTTCATCATTCATAAATTGACCTGATATTTGTAGCAAAAAGATTTAATATCAAGATAAATTAACAACTACGAGTTTGAAACATCAGACTCATATCGTTACATATCGTTAGTGACCGAGCAACATTTTAGAAGGGATAATAACTAAAGGATTTAAATGTTACGTGACCCACTGGACACATCATATTTTTTATGTAGTAAGTAGCACATAGAACAATACTCTGTGTAAACACAATAAGCTGCGTCATGCAAGGTAAACGGTATATTGTTTTCTGACGGGGAAGCATTTTGTAAATACTAAACGTGCCCTCGTATAGTTTGATTTTCAATACAATTGACGGTACTTAAAGATTCTAAACAGGTCGTAAAACTGTACAATAGTACAAATAGGTCGATACTTATTATGTGCTTATACGTCTTATTATCATTAACGAATCCATAGGTTTACTGTATAATTTTGAATTACAAAGAAAAATCTCTTGGCACTAAGTAGGTACTCACAATCTTTTGTTTTAGGTAACCTACATTCATTCTTAAATATGGCAAAGCAAAAACGAAATAGGAACAAACCATAGACGAGCAAAAAAAAACTAGCACAGCGCGTATCTTACTGCACGTCAGTGTCGTTCCTAATAATTCATATTTGACACACCCACACACATTGCCTCCAAAGAGTCCAAAGTTCGATGACATGGAAAGAGTGAAATCCATTCGCTAGTACCTACCATTACTAGATCAGTAGTGTGTCAGCGAGTCAGCAGAAACAATAGATGAAGTCTCGCACAGTGGGTTTATTAAATAATTGTCAAGGCATAAGTCTAAATTTTTTTAAATTACCCTATGTTGTGCCTCACAGCAGTCCTCCGCGGATTTTAATATTGTTAAATTTGAACTACTAAACAAGTTTTTTAATAATTGCAAATACCTAAATGTACATTGAATAATAAGTCTAAAAAATATGTATATTTTATTTAATAATATTTGATATGTTGTGAAGTCACACGGCACACTATTACTTGAACAACGGTAAATTTCGGCATTTGCTAAAAGTTCAAATAAAAAAATGTGATAATCAAATTCATACATAACTAGCTGACCGGCGGACTTCGTAACGCCTTGACAGTTTCCATGACAACAAAACAAACAAATCATTCGTCCGCTTAAAAACACCCGTATCCCTTGATGGACCTTATAGCAGCGCCACCTACCGGGTCTTATTGTAAATCTAAACCATTCTCAAGTTCACTTGAACACACAAAAAATTTCATCCAAATCGGTCCAGCCGTTTAGAAAGAGTTCAATTTCATACACACGCACAGAAGATTTATACAATTAAAGATATACCTATTTATACACACATATTTATACAGACATAGCACGAGACGTAACCTAATGCGTATTTATTAAATTTATATTTTAACATTATACACTGTATATTTTAACACTTTACAAAAAAGTACGCGTGTTGAACTTTCTAAAATGGTACAACATTTGAATGATTCTCATTGCTGTCACTCAAACTCTTACATATTTTAAATCATACTTAGGTCATAATTTTTATAATTAGTACTCCTTTAACTTCAGATGTTTCTTTGTCGCCATAAAATTAAGTTAAATCGTAGCAGAGACAAGTATACTTATTATGGTTATCACATCTTCTTGCTAGAATCTATGGTATAATTTTACCTCCGAAAAAACCATTTATTTGGCATAGCTCTCGTTTAAGCGTACCCATAGTGCGTCGGCGGCGCGGTGACGTCAGCCGGCGAAAAGTCAATTAGGCCGTGTCACATTGTCTGAGGCCACTTATACTGACTATTCATTTGTTTCGAATCACATTTCATTCATAGTGAAAATGGGGGCGAGAGAAGCAGGAAGGCGTTGCGGCCGGCCGTTCCGGGAAGTGGCCGCAGACAAGCCGCAGACATCAATGACGTCACGATATCATCGGCCAAATAGAGCACTGGACATGCTCTGTAACCATTATTGACATTTTTATACTTTGGAGCAGTTTGTGAGCCTCTGTGAGAATATTGCGATTATTGTGATTATTGTTTTCATTATAAAAACTTTCAGTAACTCCCAGTTTCTTTTTTATTTAACTACTAATACGGCAAACAGGCGTACGGCCCGTCTAATGTTAAGAGGTCTGTGCACTGTGTAGTCCATTGACACCTACATAACCATGGGTATAGACCGCGTTGTCGCCCCTAATGAATTGGTTATAATGCCACTATACCCAGTAATTTTACAGGACTTTATAATACTACCTATTTGATTGATACTATTGCCTAGCCAGCGAAAATAGGTAGGTAGGAGTGTCAGCTAAGCACCCTTCTTGACGACAGGTTCTGTATGGGAACCGGAACGGCTAAAACACATCCCTAAATTTCACAATCTTTGCAAGGCTTCGAATAAACTTTCCACAGAGGCACGTGACTCAGAGGTTTAGGTGTCGACTGACGTCAAGTAACGCAAGAAGGGTAGTTTCTATTTTTAGAAAAAGATTTTTTTCTTGGAAAATCTTCTTTCTGGAACTTCATAAATAAATCTTAATTAAAATTGACGTTATTCAAGTTACTCTTGCTTACAAAAGCTCACAATGTATTTCAATTTTATTTATTGCGCCTTAACTAGGATACACATACATCCATCTACACAAATATACATCTTAGGATCTTTTAACTTTATGCATGTCCGACAAATACACTTAGCCGGTTTTTACTGTAATTGAACATGAGCATTTAAGAAGTGGTACGGGCTAAACGTAAACTTAAACAAAAAATGTAATGATAAAAAGTAATGCGCTCGAAGCCAGCTAGACTCGTACATACGAAGTTGTTGACCTTGACAATAAAAAACTTAATGCCGACACCATAACACGGGTGTTGCGAGCCATTGAATCTTGGGGCGCCAAGGCCGCGGAGTCAATGTACAGGACAGGACGCCACCTGTCTGCGGCATTCATATAAATATACACAATAATTATTGCGACGACACGACTCAACATGCGAAACAACCTGCATAGGCAACTTTTCTTGGCATGTTGGCTGTTCGAGCACTTGAACAACGCGAATTCTTTAATGACAAAGCACGTTTGCGATCCAACACGTTCACTTTTCGTATGCCAACCGTTTAAGAGACACTAAATTTTTTATAGTTATGGACGATAGATGAAAATCAAATTGATTTTTAAGCAGGCAGGCAGACCCGCTAAGCTCTTTGGTGAACTTGAATCAGCTTTCATCAAAATAACAGATGTCGATTTCATATTCCACCCTTCGTGTCATGAATAATGAATATCTCTACCATGTGAATCCTTAATATAGATCCTATTTGTGTCAAAACGCATAGTATGCCATATTTTCGTGTTTGAATGTTTTATGAAGCTGATTCCAAATGCATGAAGCTTTGAAGAGTGCGGAAGTCACCCATTTCTGTATGACTAAGTCCGTCGCGCTCTGAGACATGATTAACAAAATTATTTCTATCTTTTACCAGAAAGGTAACTGGCTAATCCCTAAGTTTCTCCGTAGTAACTGGTCCCGGTCAAGCACCCTGTACTTAGCTGCGTATGGACGAGTGAAAAATATTCATATTACCTACCACTCTACAAATTTCAATGCAGCTAACACTTCCTGAGTAGAGATAATGTTGTTGTAGAAATAAATGTAACACTACTGCTCTTCTATGAACTGCAGCTTGACCATTGTAAATTTAAAGCGTTGAGCGACATCTCTATATGTGCTTACATAATTCATTTCCGAATGTAATTCCGTCTGAAGTTAAAACGATGTTGTGTAGAACATTACGTAATGACATTTCTTTATAATCTTAGTGTTTATACGGACGCGTTCGCGGATTGGCTTTCGGCCAATCGAGCTTTTTAATCGATTTAATTCATTAAGAATCTTCTTTATTACAGTGAGAGTGCAAATAGACAAGGGTGACCTCGCCAAGGTCATTAGCAAAATAAGAACCAGGACGGACGGTGCGGTGGCGATAATTCTTTTGCGAACTCTTTTGTACTGCTTACCTAACACGCAACGCTTACTTGAATATTCTACATTTCATGGAACACGTACATAATCTTGACAATCATTATAAAAGGTAGAGCGTTTGCTTGTCCTTCCTTCACGTCAAAATGGAGTAACAGATCTACGTGTGTTTTTGCACTGAGATAGAGGACCTATCAATGCCATAGTTTGTGTTTTTGCAAAGTATACAATGTTTCAGTAAGCACTTGATTCAGATTGTGACAAACCGACTCACATGCAGGAAAAGCCGCAGGCCTGGCGGAAGCGTGTTTGGAATAAATTTTAATATACAAAATTATATTTGTGAAAGCTATTTTTTTCGTTCCCAGAATATGCGGATATAATTAGGCGGGTGAGTTTTTTTTAAATATCATCAGCTGCTCTTTTGCATCGTCGCTTAAATATATATTGTTGATACACCTCTTTAACATTTCAAATATGCTACCATCGATTATACCGTTTAGTTTTAATGCCCCTTTCTGTCGATTGTTGCGCACTATAAATTTTACGATCTTAAAATGTACCTTAAACACGCCTTTCCGCTTGCTTGCGGCAAAATTTCGACAGTTTCAATACAAGAAACGCGACACACACGAACAATGTAAATGAATGACGATAAAATTGCACGTGTTGCATATATTTTACGACGTTTCAACACAAAAGGGCTGGCAATTAATCAATCGCCACAACGGCCGCGTGGCGTGTCTTAAATTCAATATTAGCATAAACACAGATTACATTATCTTTTGAACTGCGCAGTGGACCCATAGTCTGGCGCAAGCTCGTTTCAACCATCAGAAACGACAAGGTTATGCGTAATATGCTGTCCACACAAAAAATATAAATACCGTAAAAAATCATATGGCAAACGTTATATTGTACAAAGGTTTCATACAGCAACATTTTATACATTTAAGTGAACGTTTCGTTTGGAGTACTTATTTGTAAGACAATTAAAAATGCGAATGCAGATCACATTCACGCGGCGTTCAATCCAGCACGTCTTGATGTGTAATATAATTGTACTTCCCCGTGACTCAAAAATCAATAGCCTTGTATAATCACTAAGCATGAAACGAAATGCTACGTCTTATTTACAAAGGAGATGTTCCATTTTTGTATGGAGGCTGGGCCTAATTAATTAATTCTTACAGTGATGAAATTATATTTTATGAAAAGAGCACAAAATAAGAAACCTTTCCATGTATTAATATATTTTTTAAACATACCCAAACATTGTAGGTATTATATAAAAAAAGGTCAGATAATAAAAATTCATAAAATAGCAACCCTGAACTTTTTCTACCTTGGCAACTTCGCTTTTCTAATGTCTTGACAACTTGTGAATTAAACTGTCAGTGCCAGATGTCAAATATTATTTTTTAAATTAGTAATGCAATGGTACTATGGTACTATCCATTACAGCCAGCAACTGCATGGCTTCATTTTCAGGAAATTGCATTATTGAAACCTTAAAATACCTTTTAGAATGTATAAATAAGTTCAGCAATATTTAATAACACTTAAAAAACTTTCATTAGAACCCAAAAATAACAAAAATAATAAGAAAAGCTTGATGAAGAAAACAAGATTTCAAGTTTTTAAATATCTTTTAAATTATGTTGGGGCCTTTTTATATATTTTTTTCTTTTTGGAAACATCAACAACTATCAGAAAAGCATCACTTCAAAACTGCAATAAAATAAGGGCCCAAAAACGAACATCTCCTTTAACGAATGTTATTCAAAACGTAAAACAATATTTGTGAAAAGAGAAACTTTCAGTCTTATGAAATAAATAATAACGGACTATAAAAACGAAAGTATTACAAATTGCTTGACTGCTATATACTTTGAAGTGTGCTATCAATCATTTTTCATAGGTCGTAAATCTAAACAACTGACTCAAATGGAGATGAATTTATAATCAATTAGCTTTCAAATGCGACTCCGTCCCCGTGTAAAAATGGTTGAGTGGTAGAAACCCCTACAAACTATTTCGGCAACTTTGTACGCTAAAAATTACCAAGTCGCTTACCCCCGCCCCGTATTAATAAACAAAGTGTAAGCTTGGAGTAGTTACTCTGTTTTTTGTTCCCGTCATGTAAACTTCATTTCATATTAGAGTAAAAGGAACAAAACACGGAGTAACTACTCCAAGCTTACACTTTGTTTATTAATGAGCCCCACAATGTTTTACTCTATCTTTTTCCTCCTAAACAATAATTTTCTAAAAGCTGGAATATATTTCTAGGCAAATTCAGCCTAAAAAAGTACCAATTTTAATATTCAACTCATTTTCGGGATGGATTTTATAAAATACCTTTTAGTGCTCACCTACTTATAGCAATAAGAAAGAACCCCAGACCCAACAGCTAAAAAGTTGCAAAATTTGTACAAAATATTTAAATTAAAGATATCTAAAAAAATTACTACATTTAGCCTGTTGATATTCTGGGAGTAGATTGGCTTGTCACAAACGGACATGTGACGTAAAAAGACATATTTTGGTTTCTTGGTTTACTAACTACGGCCTTTCATATTAACTGTTCTTCTGTCCTATCACTCAAAAACCTATAATTTATGATGTGATAGGGAAATACACCTCGCATAAAAAGTAATAACTTAAAATAATTTTAAAAAACTGGACAGAGGAAAAACAGGAAATAGAAGGCTTAACTTAAAATTTATTCATATTTTTTATATAAATATATATCTGCTAAGAATGATCCTTCGATACACGAGGATACGGGAGCTTATGCGGAATAAGTGGAACGCAGGCAACTTAAAAAATTAAAATATAGCTAGGTATATTCAGCGACAAATACTAATTTATTACTTTCTAAGCTTATCAGGCAGTGAAAACCACCATTTCATACCAACTTACGTTTACAATACAATTGCTTTGTAAAAAATCATATATAGGTACGTTTATGAAGACTGAGTATACATTGTAGACCAACTTCTAAATTATAATCGAACTAAACACAAGAACATCACTACAATATTGCTAGTACGAACTTAATAAGCAATAATATTCTACAGTCATACAGCATGCCAAATATTCTCGCAGTGGAACCGCCCAGTACCTATTAAATCATTTGCGGGGAATATGGTTATTTATGGTATTGTCTTGCACTCACTACAGAAGCGATATAACTACATGTACACAATATCACAAATACCGGCCGGTAATAAAAGTTATTGAAAGCTTTTCCTGATTTTGGCAGGTAGCATGTATTATATGGAGATACCATAGGGATATTACTAAGTATAATAATAGCTAAAGGGGTTTTAGCCCAGAAGTGACAGTACAATCTCAATGACACAATAGAAAGGATGTGGAAGAACAAGAGGTAAATTGAAAATTAAATGCTTCCTCTCTCGCACGAGAGCCGTATAGACAATATCATTGGAAATTTCAGAGAATAACAGCAGGCCTAAAAAATGGCATACTAGAATAATTAAATAGAGTACAAGTAGGATTTTAATCAGAGCTGTTAATGATGAGGCGTGCGCGGGCGCAGCGCCCACTGACCTCACCGCGGACGAGATAAAGGCTATTTTGAGCGTCGCGATAAATATGAATGTACAGCAGATACGGCATTGGTGGCGCCGGAAGCAAGTGCTACGGACCTGTCAAAACTATTTGATAAATTAACTTCCGTTTCCCAAGTCACTCTTTACTTGGTGGTCAATCGGTAATTAAAAACAAAAAAGATCCGAAAGGTTAATATATAGTCATATCATATACTATTATTAATTGCCTTTGTTCTTTATTTGACCAGCAAAGTTTCGGAAATAGGTTAGTATGTCACTTTACCGTTTTTATTCATAAGATATAATTTGTGTGCACAGTAGTTAGTAATCATCATCATCATCATCATCTCAGCCAAAAGACGTCCACTGCTGGACAAAGGTCTCCCCCAAGGATATGAGGGGATATATGTAGTTAGTAATACGTGGTGTTAATTGACATTTTACCTTTATGATTGTTTTAACTGTTAGCATGCTGTTTTTCTACAATTTATTGTACGGGGAGAAAATTCCTGTCCAGGTTCTTGTAAACTGCAAATTCATAATCGTTTTCTCGGGTAATAATGTCTCTCGATTAACATATAAATTATACAGCAAGCTGACTCGAGCAACTATATTTTACCGTGATGTCAGCTCTGAACGTATTGGGACAATGCTTCTTAAGCTACTGCGTTATTTATAAACACAGGACCCGATTGACTGGGAGGCCTCGACCTCAAGCCTCAGTCCACTTTCATGCGCTAAAAGGATTACCAGTCAGACGGCATTGTGAAAAAGTCTGCGAAATTGGGCTAATCCTCTTTACGCTGCGATGCCAGAAGCAGTTCCTCACGAATGGACAGCTCACGTCTGCTATGGTGAGCATAAATAGACTCTGACAATACCATAAAGCGTAATGTACAAAGGCCTGTTATATTGAGTCAAATCAATAAATCCTCCGCGCGACAGCGGCAGAAAGTTAGGAGGTGATCACCGTACGATCGAAATTCTACCTTAACTTATAGTAACAGCCAATATTTCCATTATACGGTACACGGATCATGAGACAAGACGGTGAAAGCTCGTCTGCCCTTGCGATGTCAAGCTCCATACGAAGTTGCATACGTATAGTAAAATGATTCAATGAATGACTGACATTAGCGGTCAATGAGGAACTCCATTTTTTATAACAACGAATAGATAGAACAAGTACGAAAATTGAGTTATTGCTTATACCTACTACGAAGCAACATGATGGATGGGTGATTAAAGATTGTGCATAGTTTTGGTTGTTCTGACAATTTTTATAAGCAAATACTTTTTTATAGTTTCTACTGTTTTATCATAAAAAAAATAACGTGCAATTTGTAGAAGGGACTCCTCCTCAACTATAAAAGATTTTCCTTGGGGCTGGATATTCAAATAAGGGATACTCAACTTCCACTTCACAGCACGTGAAAACACGATTGATGATGTCTAAACAATACAGAAGCAAGAATCTATTCGAACTCGAACCGAGTCGCGGGCGCAGCTAGTAAAAAATAATCTCATTAGAAAGTAAGATTTAGCCAAAAGGTCATTGACCAACAAAATTCTGAGCCCCGCCCTGAAATCGCAACAATGTAATCGAGATAACCAAACTGGCTGATATAACACTTATATTACATAACGATATTGAAATTTAAACGTTATATTAAATAAAGATAATGCTACTTTGGACTTTCAAAGTAGGTATATCAGATACTTTCGTATTGTACTATCCTATCGCAACAGATAAAAAATGTCATTATCAGGAAAATATATAGGTACCTAGTATAAACCAACAGACCATATTCTATTAAGAGTAGAAATTGCAAACGATTTTAAAAATTATAGTATCCGTCAGTCAAGCTTTAGTCAAAGTGCATTCACTTCAGAATTCAGACAGGAAATTACAGACCATTTTGCACCATCACAAGACAAAAAAAAATGTAGTGAGAGTAGAACGCGTTATTACCCGAAATACCAGTGAATCGCGTGCCAGTAAACCAAATGTTAGTACCTATACTGACCTAGTACAGTATGCAGCTGTCATAAAAGGAATATTTACTAAGAGATAAATAATAGAAACAAGTTTAGAAAAATCAGAAAGTTTAAAAAGGGTTTACGATCTCTTCTACATGAACAGATAATTATTCAAAGATTGTAGTCAGTGCGATAACACCATATACATTAAAATACATCGTATCCGAAATCGTTACTCGCATTTTGTTTTAAAGGTTTAAAGAGGCTCGAGATATGTTTTAATTGGACCCCCATCCGTTAACTCGAGTGTATAAATGTATACCTAAAGAGTACATAAAAATACCGGCAACAAATATAAAATAATCATTAAAATAATAATACAACAGAACGTCAGTGTTGATATATATTTGCCACCTGTTCTGATGCAATAAAAACATTTTCAGTTCCACACATTGTGGAATGACGAGAAACCCAGTCACCACACTATTTCTTTAAGTAATGAATACCTTGTTAGCAAACGTCATATTTTTGCTGAAGTGAAGTATATTAAATAAAACAATCCGGTGAAATAAACGATAAGTCATAAATGCCTTATTGAATAAGTAGTCTATTTCTACAAAAAAATCATTGAAACGTCAAAGCTTGCGAACAGCAATGATTAAGGTCATAAACTGAAATGAATATATTATTATACTAAACATATTATCACAAGCAGCTACACGATGTACCGCAACACCATAACGGTAATTACCTATATGGTGCAAAAGTGAACGAACTAAAGAAAAAAGAAAACAATAGGATTCCATTACAAATAATTTATTAAATGGTGAACAATAAAACAGTCGTTTCTTTAAAATGAAAATCGTGGAATTCACTTCAAGTCATTATTCAAGACTGACTCATATTCCTAACACGTAAGAAGTAACAATATAGTCATATCAAAACAAAGACATGTAACCTTAGCAAGTACGCAGTATTAGTAATGATACGGATTCCTTAATGCAGAAAAAGTGCATAATACGAGTAATAATCCACCTTCTTTAGCGCAATTTCACTGCTAAACGTACCTAGTTCTCTTCCACGGGAACGGAAACGGGAAACATTTGGTATTTGTATCTCTTGATGACAAAGCGGAATACGGAAGCGCCTTTTTTCGGAATTTCGAAATAATGAGGAGCTGGCTATTAGGATCAGTAAATCTCTAACTGTAAGAACGCAACAACGCTAGCAATATCGCTATTTTGGTGGCTGACTTGGTTAAGATGATGGTAGTGTAAAGCTAGCGAAGCGGACATAGCAGATAAAGCAATACCACCAACCAAACCGAGTACCATACTCCAAAACAGAGTATAATACTCTAGAGTCTAGAGAAGCAAACTAACGCTTCATGTCTTCTTGATATCCAGAATAGAAGCGTTTACTCCACAGTATATTGCATTAATTTAGAGAAATAAGCCCTCTTGTCGTAATCTTATTAGTAGTCATAAAGCATATTTTAATATTGTGGCACTATTTTATTTTATATTCCTATCCGAAATGATGTGCATTCAAAATCGATAAAAAACGTGAATCACTTTATAATTTTTATAAATATGTCAGATTTCATTTTATTTTACAGAGTTGGCAAACAAGACTAATGCTGATGGTTGGCGGTCAATGTCGTCTGTTAGTGTAGATGCTTTAACACCATGGCATCGGTATAACTCAGTGCCGACGTTGAGGCCTATGTTATTATTAGTGGTAAAATTATACGCATAGTCTAGTATTATCTTGTCGTTTTATCATTTTCAGTACACGTTAAGTAAAGAAAGCAGCGCACTACCGATTGTGAGTGATAAATATAGACGAAAAATGTTGTTCAAGCAAAGATCATATTCGTTATCAGTAATATGGGTCAAGAACTCAACCTTGAAAAACGCACTTCTGCACCACAAGAATAGATCGGACGTAGCATCGCCTTGTTCCTAATTACGCTACAGACAAAATATCTTTGAAAAAAAGTCAAGAAAAATTAAAATGTTGTGGCGCGGCCGACGAAAACTATCCAATAGATCAGCAGGTGAACATTTTACGACGTTCACAGGCATTATTACTAGCGCATGAACGTCAACGGCAGTTTTAGAGAATGATTTTTAATCGAATACTTCGGGGAAAAAGAAAAATTCCAGATGCTACAATCTTTGAAAAATAATTGGTGATATCTTGCTAACGTGATTTCTGTGACGTGATAAAAACCTATTAATTTGAGTCTGAGAATTGAAACTTCATTATCAAAGCGAACGTTACACCTAAATAAGGAAAAAATCTTATCGAAATTAAAATCAAAATTTTCGAGAATAACTCTTTTAAGCAATGTTTAATTAGCATTTATTATTTATTACACACAGAGGACTACACACCCGAGGCAAGTCGTCTTTTTTGCAAGCAAGTCTTACTCTTTTGTTTATTATTCTTCACGTTTCCGCAAATCAGCAGTCCAACTAAAGAACAGCACAGGACATTACCAGAAAAATAACAACCAAAAGACAGTAAATTTAACGATAAAATTAAAGTTTGATGTTCTAAGAGTAATAAAGCATTGTCTGGCAAAACAGACGATTCCCGAACGCTCGTTTAGTATAAACATGTCTTTTTATTCTATCGATTTCTCTGGAGACAATAACAGCACAAAGCGCAAAGAAACTCGCGTGGTACTGACTGGTGCGGTACCATGACCTTGTATTGCTCGTTTACTGTATAAACCTAAACTAATCGATGGGAAATCTGTTACTATTAATAAACTAGAGGCCCGAAGCTGTGAACCGTTGAATAAGGTCAACTTAGGTCTTTAAAACTAAACAAAAACAGTAAAAAGGAAAGGTCAATGTAGGAGACGAAATTTTACTGAGTTGATTTCCATGATTTATTTATTTAAAGTAGGTACTTACAAGTTTACTTGATATAATGAATATTGTTAAAAGTTTCTGAAGATTTATACTTTTTCGTTTGGTTAAATTATTTGAGTGACATAATTATAACCAAGTACTGAGAGAAAGCTTGGTCATGCTACAAAATATCCACAAGCGATAGACTAACAAACACTACTCAGTTAAATGAGCCCAAAGCCTAAGCACGACACAACTAGACTAAACAACTTCCAAAAGTTTAGTCTAGCCGTGAATTTAGAAAAAGCTGAAAGGGTGAGGAACGAGGATGATTTCATGTCGATTTATTACAGAGGATTTGCGCCTCATTGTTGGTAATCTTTAGGAAAATACAGAAACAAATTTAAACAAATTCATGCAATTACAACTTTCCATAGTAAGTTTCATTAATATTTACGTACCTATTCGTTTAAAAGATAATAAACTTTGAAGTTTGTCTGTGTCTATGGCATCGAGAGAAGTAAACGCATAAGACAGCACAATAACTTTTCTTTATTAAACTAGTGAGTTACTATATTGGTGCAGTTATGATGACTAGCAAGAAACATAGAAAATATGTCTTACTTTTGAACATCTAATTTATTTAAATGA
Organism: Eudonia lacustrata; assembly: GCA_947562085.1. Lineage (NCBI taxonomy): Eukaryota > Metazoa > Arthropoda > Insecta > Lepidoptera > Crambidae > Eudonia > Eudonia lacustrata. The sequence goes on along the minus strand of OX387340.1, from coordinate 24,607,273 downwards.
CTAAAATGATTAACCATCGGTTCGTTTCGTTTGGCTAAGATGAAGTTAATGAATTTATTTTCTCCTTAACCAAGAAAATAAAAGTATTGTAACAATGTCAAATTAATATGGTTTAACTGAACTGAAGTGCATGTTTAGTCACGAGGCCGAGAAGGCACCAAGCCCCATCCGACGGCGCAGTTTATGTTAATCTCCATTGATTGCAAATAGGATCGCTTCATGTCTAACAACCCAGATAATAAGGTGCGCCCTATAAAGCCAACTATGGATCGACCAAATCGGTTTCTCATTGATAAAATAGTTGCGAAGTAGTTTCATTTACAATAGGAAAATTGGTACTATAACAACACTATACCGAAATGCCTTCAACTTCCATTACAGTCATACAAGGGTCCACAATCATACTAGGGTTATGTTCGTTCATTAATTATACTTATGCTTTTTGTGATTGTTATTATAGTTGTCACAATCACCAAATTTATTTTCTCACAAACAAAGACTCCATTTGACTTTTATTATGTAAGTAAAGCACCTATCAAGGCGCTAAAGAAAATCTACCATCTTAAATTTTTGAGAATCACTCTGAAGCAAAAGTGAACTTTTAGAAGCCAAAAACCTTATGGAACCGCAATCCACAGGATAGCTTCTGAATCACTACCAATCAACTCAAACACAATAGACGTTAATAACAACATTAGAAAGTGGCTAAATGATTCATAATGATAGATTCAAAAGCGAATACCTAATGGTGTTTTAGATGGCAGTAAGTCGATTTCGTTTTGATAAAGCTTTCCTTCGGACTTGTAATATTGTTTTTTGAAATAGACATCACTGGCGAAACTAAGTACTTTCTATTAGCTGAGAATATCGTGTCAGTTTTTAGTCTTGATCGGTGCGGAGAGTTGGGCGAGCGGTCGGTGCCAATGAACTTGGCGCATCGCCGGGAAAGCAAATGCAGTCTCGCTACTGGGTCACACACAGGGCTACCCATTTTTTAGACAATAATGGCAAAGCAACCTTCCCCAAACAAAAATGCAATAATGTGTATTACATATAGTTTGCTACACGTGGCTTGTTCAGTGTCACCCTTCTTTGCAGGATTATAAATAAGTAATCCATTTAAGACTACGGAAAGGTTACATAAGTTTATAAAAAAGTCTTTGTATTGCTGTGGGTGTTGTAGGAAGGTGATGACTATTGTGTACTCTGAACTGAAGAACTTTATCCGAGAGTAATTATTAACGGGATTCTTAACATGTTTATTATTTGTGAGTTGAGATGTTGTGATGTTGTGAGATGTTTCTAATTACTAATAATATTAATGATTACTTTAGTGCAAGTTAGTGACCGTGATAGTTTAAATAGTTTATCCGAGACACTAAATCAAAATAAAATAAACATATTTTTGCCACTATACAAATCACCATGTCCTAAACCGTATTATTATTACTATTATTTAGTATGCGAGTTCGGTATTCTTCTTGGACTAGTTTTCTTATGGAAAGTTTTTCAGTTTGTTTCACATAAGCAGCAATATATACTCTATATATCTATAACATATATATTTAAGGCGTCAATATTTTGATGTTTTCGGTAGCCCTAAATTAACAGGTAGTGCCGCGGAACAAACATTACGCGAACACTGTAAAACACATAAAAATAATTAATAACGTCTCAAACAAACTGCCAACTACATCATTTTGCTGTTTTATCGACAATTTACAGTTGAATTTTCATTGAGCACCCGTGTCCCACACAAAGCGTTTCGGTTGAATTGCAAAATGTCTACGAAGTGCCGTGCTTCAGTAAGTAGTTACATTCCCACGTCCATTACTGGTTGTATTATGCTAAAATGACTATCGCAATTTGCGTCATGCGACTGAGGAGGGCTATGAAGATCCATTATTTTTTTATAATTGCAATGATATAGATTGTAATAGGTTTTTATAACTGGCATGGTGCCATTCGTAGGAGGTTTCCGGCAAGCGCCGGTACCCGCCGATTCGTTCTGGCGACGCTTGAATTGCAATTGGGTGGCGTAGCCGACGTGGCTGCGGCATGCGTCATATTATGTTAACATAATTTCAAAGCATTTCACGTAATGAACATTAGTATTAAAACAGTAGAGCTTTGGGTGTAAGCTTCATAATGAGTGGAACTATTAACTACGAACTAGACGGGTAGACCTTACACGTAATATGTTATTATCGAGGAATCGTCCTAACAATACAGTGCGTTTGGGCACGTACTGCATAGTCGACCATGAAATTGCTTTATCACTTTTGACAAAAACTTCCATTACAATAAAATTTCGCTAAGGCTCATTGTCAATAATGACAACGTATCTGTCACTTGGTCTTTTGAACAAAAATAGAACTTGTTGTTTTATTATATGCACACAAAATTCACTTCTAAGGTGGTAAAGCAATTTCATTGTCGACTATACAAATGTTAAGTTAGGGTCCCAACTCAGTTCTATCAACTAAAGCATGGATAAATTACAACCTAGTTCTTCTACTAAATTCGTAACAAATTTAAGTGTCAGGTCCGTTCTATCAGGTAAATAGACTAAAAATACAATTTCTAGAAATAGACAACTTTATGAATTCAGAAAGTATCAATAAATTAGGTACCCAAAAATGGTTTCACATCGAAAAACGTGAATATTTAATTTCTAACCAAATTAGGTACTATGCCAATCTTAAGAGGAATGTCATACCAATTTATGGTAATGTTTTGATAAAACTGAGCGTACTACCCGACCTTGAAGTTTCTACAGTGCGTGTACAAACAAGTTAAATGAAGAATGAGAAATGATTGAAGAAAAAAGTAAAAAGGCAAAACAAACAATACAAGTAACTTTCATAAAGGCTAGATGGAAATGTCAAGCAACAGACAATGAAACTTTAATTACTGGCTTGCTAATGAAAGCAACATCAGAACTGCTAGGCAATAATACGAAATTCATCTCAAAGAGCTGATCCGACAATAACATCGGACCCTACTCGATCTCGAAACGGGATGATGAAAATGCGCTAGAGGGTCGATTTATGCAGTGAAACTTGCACCGATGTGGGTCAACAAACCGAGAAGCTTTTATCAAACGCAATATATATTACTGTATCGATAGTCGATAGCAAACTGGAACTGCACGCTTCATGCGAACCTTATCTTACTTCCAACGCTTTCCACTACACCACTTCACGCCGCCTCACATAAAACAGTGAAAATAATTTGTTAGCCATAATGGCTATATAAATAATGATTTAGCGCTAATTATGCCCCTTCAACTTCGTTACTGAAGTGGATACCAGCTAGGTAGATAGCAGGAGTTACGGTACATAACTCGTCTGGGTAATTCCTACCCTCATACTTATTTCTGCCGTCGTCGTCGATCAGAATTGTCCTGCTGTGATCCTGAATGAAAGATATGAGATCCATAAAATTACTGGACTTAGAGGCATAATAACTTAGGCCTTAGCGTAGTCGGCAATGCGTGAGTTATATTACCTTAATTTATTATTATTTTATTAATTTATTTTACCTGTGGTGTTGCAAAAATATTTTAAAAAGCAATGTAAGTAAATGTTTTTATTTTAACAAAGGTAATAAAATTGCAAATATCCCTAATATTGATGAGCTCCGTACATTTTCGAAAACCATTTTGCTGGTTTATTAATCCCCTAAAAACTTTAAATTTTGAAATTTTGTATGATTGAACTAGTCCAGTGTTCGTTTGACCGATAAAACGTTTGGTTTCACTGCGTAATTATAACGAGTAAATTCCCTATTCCCCTATGATCAAAATAATTGTTGTCCCACAATTTTAATTCAAGTTAAGATTCACTGTTTACTGAATTTCATTATTTTAAACAATAATTATTATATCGTATTCCTAGGAACTACCACTAATTTACCTTTTCTCTACATATCAGCTCAATCTTACAACATATAATGGTAGGACAACAACATACATTACAGAATACCTCGTCACATTACATGTGCGGTAAATAATATTCTTAAATTATAACTGCGATGTATGATAATTGCTTATTGGAACAAAACGAGATAAATGGTTATTATTAGAAATATTGTACCACAGAGGTCAACATACAATGCATAAGAATTTCTATCTTATTCTGTACGCTATTAATGTACTATTGAACTCCTGTGGCTGCTTCGGCAACGCACCAACTGCATTTAACGTTGATAATTGTTTTACACCTTATCACGTTAAACATAAAGATTAAAATCGAATAATATATATTAAACAGATGACCGTACACTCACGAAGGTCTATTTTTACATCAAGCGAGTTATAAATAGGCCCCTTGTGCAAAATATTTTTCCTCTGTAGTATCTTCTACAGTGCAAACGTTATTGTCAGTTGTCTCATGTTACACATAGTATTGTTTAATGACATGATGTCTTTCGGCCAATAATATTGCCATTTGTATTAAATATTTTAATTGATTTCCATTACAGAGAGTTGTTTTTGAATAAAAGTAAAAGTAATTATATAGGTGCACAGAAAAATAGTGAGAACTTAAATGTTATGATATTAAGTACTACATGAGCCCTGGTATAGGAATTTCAGAATTAACACAGTACCTATGTAAATTAAAATCACAACAAGATTTACCGAAATTATAGGTGGTGTTATTGGCCACATATGACCTTTACATCGCAGCTTTACCGTAGTGACCGATCGAACCGCGGTGGTTTCTAGGGGGTCGGCATCACGCGAGCGATACCTTAGGCCTTCGTAGATTCTCCAAGACTTTCCAGTCGAGTAACTTTTATGACGCATTCCGATGCGCAAAAATCTTTAGTAAATAGGTACGCGAGGAGGTTTCTGGATAGAGCTCATTCCTATCTCAAGCTTGTTGTCGGATCAGAATTTAAATCAATGATAAGCATCTGTCATAAAAATAAATGACGACGAGCGCTTATGTCATAAAAAAATAATAATAGAGCGCGCTGCTGTAATGTAAAACGGAAAGAACAATCGGTGATCTACTTTTCATATTAGAGAAGGTTTCCGAATCGTCACCTAGCATCAGGTGAGAAGATGGCGAACTGCATTTCGTCTAAATAATAAATAACTATCAAAATCCGTATTTAGACGTACTTAGTTTTAAAATTGAGAGGTCGCACTTAATAAGTCTCAAGTACTAACATTCCACCAATATATATCGCGGTTTAATTTCCAAGTCGGGCGGCGACCTTCGTTCCGTTAAATCACGTGCGTTTTCTTGTTAGTACTCACTTTAACGATTTTAGAATTAACTATGTTTAATAAAACATAGTTAATTCGACCTAGCAAATATGCTAGATTATAAAATTATTTCGTATCTAAGCATGAACAATTAGCCGTTTTCAAAAAAGCTACAACTTAATTTTCTATCTACATACAAGAATACTGCAAAGTTAGAAAGGGTATTATCTCGATGCTCGATGGCTTGGCAGCTCAGCAGTGGTTTAACGTACCCGGTCTGCGATGTGCGGGTGACCAAGAATGTATCATCTCTCTCAAGCTCCTTCGTACTTCGGTAGAGAAGGCACGTAAAACCGTTGATCCCGGCTGCATTAGCAGTCGTTAACAACCATCAATGCACCACTGGGCCCGCGTGGTAGTACCTATATAGCCCGTTCTCCATAATAGGTAAGGTTCGTGTCCCAGCAGTGGGGACATAAAATGAGCTAGTACCTATATCCTACCTAATTCTTAGTACACTTAAAATATTATAATATCATATAACTTAACTTGTAAAATATTGGCAAATATTTTACAAGTTTAGGGTTTCATTGCTTTATAAGTGATTATATAAATTTTCATTAATAACAGCACAAAGTTGTTAACTTATGAGGATGGGTTAAATTGGTCCCTGTAAACATGTACGTACACCCATTCATGGATTTTTTCTAACTAGGCCTGAGACACTACCGTGTGCCTAGATGTGGTCGTCCTCCAAAACGATTGCTTTACCAACTTGATAATTGCGCCGCAACTCTATTGCGTCTATCGATATGTTTGAATAGATCCTCGAGTACACTACGAGTTGCAGAAAGGAAAAAATGTCACCTGCGAAATACCAAGAAGTATTTAGACCCTATCGTCCTTGCTGACGTCACACTCACAAATCACCACCTTGTAGTTAAGTGGTTAAAACAAAAAAACTATAAATAACAAAACTAACAAGCAACTTAAACAAAACACGCTCTAATCGTGATCAGACTGTTTAATAGAAATGGGGAACATTCGTGATGAGTCGACTAACATTTAACAATTTCGTAACATGTTATTGAATTAACATTTGCGTACTTGATACGTATGTTATTCATAAAACGCTTTTATCGGTTGACGCTGAGGTAGTGAAACCGATGACGTCAAACACACGTAGTCAACTAGTCACATAAAAACTGTTAAGGGCGAGTGGCCACATTGCAAGTAGCAAAAGAATAGCTACTATAGAAATGGCAATGCACTAGGAACTTTCATATCATGCGAGATTCAGGGTATTATGTAATTAAAATTATATTAAACGTTACACAATACGAGACGTAATTATATTGTAGAACTTTGCTTTAATTTTTTTCTCATTCCTAATTATCGCATTGTATGCAAATTCATATTAAAACAGAAAAAAAAAAAACAAACTCTCACGAAAGTAATGAACGTTTGGCAGTAGGTAGGTATTCCGATTTGAGATCGAAGCTAAGACGGCGTTTTGTGCATCCACTTTCACCAATATAAGCAAGCCAATAGAATGCACAGTAGAAAATGTGCGTGCAGAAGTCTTGCATTGTCAACGATCAGATATTGAAGAGATTTTGACTCTGATAATTCGTTATAAAGACGACACTAAATACGATAGGCCAACTTTTTTTATCTAAACGGATAGATGCTTTAGAAATAATGTTTCAATAACTTTGTGTACTGACGTGAACCTATTAATACAGGCGTAAATAGGTTCTTTACGAAGAGGACTATTATTAATGTGTCATAGCACATTCATAAAAATATCTTAAAAACTTTTTTTCTGAAGATACCTCTTACCTCTTAGTACCTCGTATTCGAAGACGTTTACATGTAAAACTTTAACAAATACACGCAATGGACAACCCTTGACGCTATAGAGATTCTAAGAAATCTGCAGTTTCAAAAGCAATCATTTATACAATGGGCTATTGAAAAAGTCGTGGAATTTTAAAGGAGAATGAGCGTTTGACACTTAGAACCGTCAACCCACAAAATGGAATTTTTGTGGATTTCTTTATAGAGCGCAAACAGTCGCACGAACAGCGACGCTCATGAGTAGATCAGAAGCGAGTGGAAGGTTCATGTTACGCGACCTTCGATTCTCGACTCGATTACCAGCGACGCCAGCCAGTGACGTCGATGCGCCGGCGCCGGCTTCGACGCACTTGCGGTTTCGTGTCGTGAATACACGAGGAAGTGTTTAAAATAAATGCATGGCTCCATTATGGTTTACATGGAATGTGGTTTGTTAATGAGGGCAATTCACTTTCGACATCGTTTTGGTGAACGAGATCGTACAGTCCTTTGCATTACATGAATAAAGTATTAAAATATTGTCCAAGACAATATAACTAAGACTAAATAAGCAGGTAGGAAACAAAGAAATTTCTTTCTAAGATTCAAAGTTCTAGGTTATTAACTTATTATTCTAGATTAATGTTAAAAAAAATTGAACATGCTATTGTCGTGTTTTGACGCATGTTCCTTAAAATAAAATAGTAAGTATAGTAAAATAGCCCCAGTCCAATTTATTAAAGGTAATCAAGGTCTCGAATCTTCCGTACTTTAGCAGTCTCGTTCAGCTGTTGGTCCTGGGTGTTACCACGAACACGAAGTGGGCCAGCGTGGTGGGACATGGCTCAATCTCCCTTTTTCATGTGCGGGAAGGCCCTGAGCTCAGCAGTGAAACATTTAGAAGCTGATGAATCGAGGACTTTTCAATTCAATAGGCAAATGAAAGGTTTTAACAAAGCTGTTGAAACTTTGAGAGACGAACTATACTCGTCCGACCTGCAGACCAAAAAAAGCTGTAGTTTTTTGGTCACGTCTTAGTAGTACTAACAACACTTCATCGAAGAAACAGAACCTGTCTGATCTGTGAGCAATGCGATTGTATTACCAAAGATAGGGACCGATGCGACCGGCCAGACCGAAAAGAAAGCATAAGGCGCGCTCGTCGCCTTTTTGATCAGGCTGTAGTTCGGCTGCGTGAGTCACCGGGCGGCGGCATACCAACGCGCACCATGCACCGTACGTGTCAACCACCTATTTATGTCGCCGGTCGCGCACGCAGGACCAAGTGCAAATAAACAGCGTCAAGCATCAAAGGGACGTCGGATTCCGCCCGCCGCGGCCGCGGCGCGCCGCGCCGCGGCCGCCTTCGCCGCCGCCTGCGCGAGCGCACTCCGAACGCAACGAAAACAACCGCCATTGTCTACGGATGAGTTATTTTTGCAAATAGATCAGATTGATCCGCTTCAGCTGGGTCCATGCAGTTGTGTGGTGAATAATATATGAATTCCTGTTTAGCAGCATTTTGCATCTACAGGACAATGAGAATTCATACACTTTGACAACAACAAGAAAATGTAATTCCATAAATAAAATAAATACCAACTAAAGGAGATGTTTCAATTTGGGCCGAGTCTATGTACAGTACTTCAAACAATAGGATAAAATACAAGAATTCTCAGAAAAATAAATATAAAATTATTTCTCTAGTAATTTTTTGGTTCATAAATGTAGTTGTGACGAATTTAGACCATAGTTATAATCTTTATTTACGTTCAAAAACAGAAATAAAGATTATAACCTTTTAGGTTCTAAAGACGCGTTTTCACTGAGAGCATTCACGTGTAATGAGCATTCGGCGTCGATTGTTCGAGTGGTGTGGACGTTGAGCCGAGCGTTACAAAGTTTACACGCGAGCACGAACTTCGGCTGGTGTGGACATCGCAACGCTGTTCGCGGAAATGGCTCGCATTCGAATGTTTACGCAAACAAGAAACCGAGTACTCAGATAATGAAATGAATGGTATGTATGTAAGAATATTACTGGCCATTTGTAAGCAAGGAACAGTTCCTTGATCGTGACCTTCTTGGTCTATCGTATTATCGTGTTTTTGTCAATGTCAATTTTTAAATAACAAAAAATATATATTAACTAGCCGTCACCCGCCCGCTTCGCTGTGCGAATATAATGGATCAATGAATGCTAATCAAAGTAATTATTAAGTTTACCAACATCATAAATACTTAGCCTCCTATCATTTGCACAATCTCATGTTCTTACTACCTACATACAAATTTTCATCAAGAGCCGTTACCCGCCCGCTTAAACTTGTGAGTTGAACAAAATTTCCTTTTTTTTTATAGTGTCATTCGCACAATCTCATGTTCTTACTGAGGAGCTCGATAGCGCAGCGGTTAACGCGCCCGGTCTGCGGGTGCTGAGGTAAAGCAACTTTCGCAAAGGCCGGTCATCGGATGGGTGACCAAAAATGTATCATCTCGAGCTCCTCCGTGCTTCGGAAGGCACGTAAAGCCGTTGGTCCCGGCTGCATTAGCAGTCGTTAACAACCACCAATCCGTACTGGGCCCGCGTGGTGGTTAATGGCCCGTTCTCCATGTTCATCCATAGGGGAGGCTCGTGCCCCAGCAGTGGGGACGTAAAAATGAGCTGATGATGATGATGATGATGTTCATACTAATACAAATTTTTATCAAGAGTCGTCGCCCGCTCGCTTAAACTTGTGAATAAAATTTCCTTTTTTTTAATAGCCTATCATTTGCACACAATCACATGTTCTTTCTTATACAAATTTTAAGCGTAAACTTTTTTCTTTTTTTTTATGGCTATATATTTATTTATTTTTATATCATTTGCACAATCGCATGTTCTTACTACATACAAATTTTAGGCCTAAACTTTTTTCTTTTTTTTATAGCCTATCATTTGCACAATCGCATGTTCTTACTACATACAAATTTTAGGCCTAAACTTTTTTCTTTTTTTTATAGCCTATCATTTGCACAATCGCATGTTCTTACTACATACAAATTTTCAACAAGATCGGTCAAGCCGTTTTTGAGTTAACAAATGCTCGGGTAAGAATGCTCTCAGTGAGGACGCTCCTTAAGAGATCGAATCCGATCGCGGTCGAACTTCGCGGCCACTCGACATTAGAACTTAAATATAATCAATTTAGAGCCTACTTTTGTATGAAGAAGTTTAGCCATAAACAAACTAGGATAGGAGAGTTTGAGTTATTGAGACAAAACATGAAAATAAAGACCTGTACAAAAACTATATAAACATACAAACTTGAAACATCTCTTTTATCAGAGCATTTTTTGACATTAAAGTAAAACTATTCAGGGACAGACCGGCATTCACAAATAGTAGCTTGTACAGACACTTGCACGCACATCAACCTATCCATAAACTGTCAAATTTCTTCAATAAATGTTCAACCATATGTTTTAGGCATAAAGTCCAAAGTCTATTGAGGGAATTTGACAGGTAGTAGTAGAGTAGCATACTTTTGTAAAGGAATAAATAAAGGATAATTATCACGACTTAATCACATGCATATTTTTATTGTACTCGGTTTGGTTGTTCTTGCCTGGCTAGCTACAACCATCTTATTTAGGTGGCGACAGCGCCATAACAAGAATGTTAGTATTCAACAACACTAATACACTGTTCTGACTTGAAGAATATATGATGGCCAGTTTCTTAGTAAATTTAGATAAAAATCAGGCAGAAATTTGATTAAAATAATGTTCATTTAATAGGTCTATTTTATTGACAACCCTATTGGCTGTGTGCAAACAAGGGTGATATCAGAGCATAAAAAGGCATTTTACCTATTTTTGTTTTTTTTCCACGGACAATATAAATAAAGGCCACAATGCCTGAATCCTATAGCTGCATTTTTAGGTTTTCATTAAGTTGGGAACATGAGACTCCGGCTTTTTTCCTTATTTTGGTACCTAGATAGGAAAATGACCACATAAATAAAAATTTCACCTAACTACAATTATGTAAGTTTCATTTAAATAAATAAACAAATTTTGAACAGACATACAGAGAGACAAATCCTACTAGTATTATAAACGCGAAAGTTTGTAAGTATGGATGGATGTTTGTTACTCTTTCACGTAAAAACTACCAAATTGGATTTGGATGAAATTCGGCATACAGATAGTTTATAACCTGGATTAACACATAGGATATTTTATAGTTATGGTTTAGTTCTTTTTTTGTATTTTTTTTATTGTTCAATACAAAAAACAAAAGGTTGTGGTATAAGATAGCAAAACTATGCAATATTACATGAGAAAAAATTTTTTTTGTTGTATTTTATGCAATGTTTTCCTATAATTTAAGAATAAGACAATGTTTTCATCATCAATCTTAAGCTTATACTTAAATTCCCGGCTGAACCTAATAACTTATCAAAGTCTGTAAGTTCAGTTAAATTTAAATTTTATAATAATACAATGGTTCCTTTGTATAAAATTTGCTGTCTAAAAACTAATATTAAATTATTAGTTTTTAGAAGACTTAAATTACAAATGTTTGTAATTTAGTACCCGCTTCTTTTCACACTGTATATTGAAAAATCTTTTTATTGTCTGATTCCTCAATAAATAGTTCTTAAAAGAAAGGTCCAATAGAAAAAAAATGCAGATCATCTGGTACACTCAATCAATGTATGATGTAATGATAAAAAAATTAAGAAAAGTTAGTAGTAGTAAGCCTGGTGTACTAAGAACTAGGCTTATCTATCACCAACAAAAATAAGTATAATAGACATAAGTTAATACCCCCACTCAGAAACCAAACCTGGGAAATCAAATTCTGAAAGTGGTTTTGCCACACAACAGAAAAAGTCAGTTAAATGTTAATGTGAAACTTTTGAAAAAGTTTAAGTAGAACACAACTTGATTTTTAAACTTTGTTTATGATTTTGTTAATGAAACTTCTTAGTTGTTAGATTTTGTGTACTTGTAGGTATTATTATTAAGAACAGAATAAGTATTTTTAAATAGTCATTTTGTTTCTTTGATTAACCTTGAGCTTGAACAGATGTTAATGAGAAATATAGTAATTTGACAAAACCTAGATTTAAATTATAAATTACAAAAAAAATATACTCGATTATGATTACCTTATTCAATTAATAAACAAGGCAACCAAATTATTAAGAATGGAGCAAAGGTATCTGAAGTACAGCCAAAAAGTTACTATACAGATTTAAAGAATTGCACCACCCCCTCTCTTCCCGTGGGTGTCGTAAAAGCCGACTAAGGGACTATTCCAGAGGATGGGCAGCAGCATCTCTCTGAGGTTACCCTCAACCTACTGCGATCGCCAACCCGCCTGCCAAGCGTGGCGATTACGGCAAATACCCCTCATATCCTCGGGGGAGGCCTTTGTCCAGCAGTGGACGTCTTTTGGCTGAGATGAGATGATGAGACAGATTTAATATTTCATCTAATCTGTATTTTCTTCAATACAAATGATGTACACACGGCGGCAGATCAACCTACACAAAACTGTCAAATTTCTACAATCAATTTTGAACTTTATTCTTTGGTAATAAGGATTAATATTCATTGGAGAAATTTGACAGGTTTGGGTAGGTTGATCTGCCGTCATGTGTACATATTACACAAACTGTCAAGAAATTAAATCAAAAAAAATTCTAGATTTAGGTATTATTTTTAATTCAAAAATAGATAAATAAATAGTTTAGCATATATTTTTACACCATCCAATATAATATTTCAATAATTTGTATAAATGTTGATTCAATCAATGCTTAAACCTTATCAAACTAATGCAATACTAACTTATTAAAGTTTCTTACCTTTCATCCTCCTGAAGTGGCGGCTGTTGCTCCTCTTTCCCATCAGAAGTGTCTCCGGCCTGCAAGCCATCAGCAGGCACTTCCGCAGCACCACTATCACAAGCACTCACATTCACATTGCTCATCACTGCGCTATTGATCGCGTGTGACACCACCGCACTCACTGGGCTACCGAAGCCCTGATTGTCATGTCCAGGTTGGGCGCTACCCACATACGCAGTTGAATTCACCGGCAACGAAACTACCGGAGAGTTAGTCCCGGAGACAGTCGCCTCCACAGGTGCCACGCTGCTCTGCGACATAACAGGAACTACGTTGCCATACCCTAGGCCCATACTAGTCTGTGACTGCACTACATTAGCATGAACATTACTGCCCATACCAACCGGCATATTCTGCTGCATTGACATCGGAATGTTCTGATGTGCCATCGCCACTTGCGGCACTGGCTGGCTTGGCACATACTGCACACCACCCATCTGCCCCTGGCCGCTCACTTGCTGCGGTAACATATTCTGTTGTGCCATATGCTGCCCAACAGGCATCTGCTGACCGATATTAGCTGATTGCATGAATATAGGATCTGAGGCGGGTATCTGCATACTAGGCTGATTTCCGTCTAGAGTCATCTGCATATTCTGGGGGGCTGTGGTCATCATCTGCATGTTTCCTTGTTGAACATTGCCTTGCTGCGGAGCCATAGAGTGCACAGGAGCCTGCTGCTGGTTCAGACTTTGGAGATTCGCTGGCAATGTAGAGCCTTGAGGCTGTGACGCCATTGTTTGAAGATTACTTGGCAAGGTTGCACCTTGCTGTGATGTAACAATACTTGTGAGCACCTCTTGCGGCAATGTTTGCCCTTGCTGGCTCATTTGGGACTGCTGTGTGTGAAACTGAGGAACATTATGTTGCGTTTGAACCATTGGTTGCTGCGATGATGGAATATTAGCACTCATCATAGTTTGAGGATTGGGTTGTTGATTGACAGCTTGATTATACTGAGGCTGCACAGATGGCATACCCTGCTGGGGCATTTGAGGATGCATCCCAGGAACAACAGATTGCTGTGGTTGTGTTGGCATCTGATGCATTTGAGTTTGCATTTGTGGTATCTGTTGATTACCTCCAGTCATTTGATTAGGCATTTGCATTTGTTGTATATGATTTGGTATTTGTTGGTTCTGCAGGACTTGCATTTGTTGCAGTTGAGCTTGTTGAGCTCCCATGGCTTGCTGACCTTGCAAATGATGACTTTGCCCCATATTTGACATCTGGGCCTGTTGCAAGTGCATTTGCTGGGGATTTGGCTGGCCCTGCATCTGCTGCAATTGCATTTGTTGCATTTGGGGTTGTTGATTAGCCACTTGGGCCATTTGCCCTTGGTTTTGCATAGTTTGCATTTGCGGCATCTGCTGTTGCATTTGCATATTAGTCATTTGAGTTTGTGGAATATGTTGGTTCATTTGCTGCATTTGCTGATTAGGTATTTGTTGCATCTGCTGTGGCATCTGTTGGTGCATTGGTATTTGTTGCATGGCCATACCTTGAGACTGGGCAATTACTTGTTGCAACTGATGTTGAGGAAAACTCTGCGGAATTTGTTGCACTTGTTGCTGTTGAGGTGCTTGCGGATGAGGTTGTTGTGCACTTTGCATAGTTATGTGAGTCATGCTCTGTGGATGTTGCTGACCCACTTGCTGAGTAGGCTGCATATTTTGATTTGGCATCTGCTGTGGCATTTCTAATGGCGGTGACTGTACAGAGACGGACTGAGCTACCGGCATCTGTTGCACAACATTTATAGGTTGAGTCAAAGACTGCCCAGGAGACAACATGGGAAATTGTTTCTGCACATTCTGATCTAATGTTTGGACTGGAGGGGGATTACCCTGCAGATCCTTAGGCCCTTTATTAGTTAAATCATTTGATAAATCATCATGTTGACTATCATTTATGACTACGCCACTATCAGGAGCTTGTAGATTAGTATCTGTTATATCCAAATTGTTATTTAAAGTTATAGGTGCATTTTGTTGAGTGTTAGTGTGATCTAAGTAGTCCATACACATCCATCGACCCCTGCGAAACGGTTCAGTACTCTCGATTTTTACAACCTTAAACCGTTCGTTTCTAACATGTTCTTGTATCTCTTTCATACCTTCTTGGGGTTTCACATTTCCTATTAAATTGATAATGCTGCCTGTTCCGGCGCTCGTGACACTGACATGCATGTCACTTCCTTCTGTATTATTACTATTTGGCACTGCTCCTCCTATTTGGTTGGTGTTGTTATCCTGGCCCACAATTGCAAGCCCGTACTGTGAGCTGGTCGGGATAACAGGGGCACAACCTAGTGATGCACTCGACGCGTTGTAGAACACATCATCTTTCGAGAAGGTGTCTTCGGAATAGCTTGGCGTTTCATTCTCGATATCGGTCACTCTTGAGATGTCGTCGGTGTGAGATTCATCTAGATCGTCGGCCGAATCCTCTCCTGCATCAGTGCTCACTCGTGATCCAACCGTCACACTGGTGATCTGAAATGAAGATATTTTCCTTGGGTTATGGGCGGCTTGAAGACTCGTCGGGTGAGTCACTCCCTTCTCCGACTCATTCAGACGATGAGATTCGCTCGTCGTACGGTGAACAACGTTGTTATACTTGTTTTTCTCACTAGTTTTATGTGACTTTTGAATCAGATTGTCAGCCATTATGCCGTCCAAATCGAGTGACTATCTAAAGAAAATTTCACTGTTTATTGGCTTCAGAGACATTTGACAGACTATTCAAACACAGCAATATATGAAATATAAAATCATTCTACACTCACAATTTCACAAACACGATAATTTAACTATTTAAAGTCTTAAAATTCATTAGTAAACACACACAGTTGCGAACATCTTTCAGACGGCAGCAACATGGCGGCCATTTATGCGCAATGCATTATGGTTGACAATTTGCAGTAGACTACAGATATTCTAGAGCAATGTTATTCTTTCGTATCTATGGTCACTAGATGTCAGTAGTTTCTTTTACTTGTGGAGTTGGTGGCGCTGCGATCGCTAAACTGATTCCCCACCAGCCCATAGAAATAGAAGAGCGTGCGTGTCATAAAAAAAATAAAAATTTGAAAATACAAAACGTCTTTTGTCTAAAATGTTTCACATAGAATATTTTTTTTGTAAATTTTTATAATAACTCTCATTATTTTCAAACAAAAATATTATAGGTAATATCGTTTTAAAAAAAAATTTGGTAGCTAAATAAATAAATAAAAATAAGGTTAATACCATGTTAATACCTACTCTTATTTTAATCTTTGGTTAAAAAACCACGTCGATATTTCTTAATTTAAAAACTAAGTCTGTGATTTTCATGAAGAATGGGCGTAGACATAGTGAAATTAAATATTTATAAGTATGCAAAAGAACACGACCTGCGGCACGGATAGTGCGTTAAAAGCGTTTGTATTGTGTGCTTTTGCTACTGGACCATAGATGGCGCTACTTCGCGGTTGTAGTTTTCGCAAACAATATAATTTAGAAAGTGTTTCGTATTTACGTCGATAGATGACTCTCCAAATGATTTTCACAGGTTTGTGACTCATCACATCACTTAAATGTTCCACAGAGAGGCATGCCTTATTTTTAGTATAAATTATATTATAACTTTGTTAGTAACTTCTAAAACTTCTAATTTAAGATAATTAACTTAAACTAGAAATTTGAATTGCCAATACACCCTAACAGGGCAATGTAACGGGACATTACATTTATTGTAACTTCTAAATACCTGAAAGTGATACTGTAACATGTACAAATCAAATAAAATAGATAAACAAACATTTATAACATCATTACAATGACACGATGACAAGGTTATCTTTTCATGAGTTTAGGATAATCTAACCTTCCTAAACTCATGAAAAGATAAACACAACAACGCAAACCCGTTTTGGTTTCGGGAAGTCAAAGACAAAGTAATTTCTGCAAAATTAAATTTGTTTCAAGTTATACCTATTCATACTTATTAAAAAATTACTAAGTACACCAAGTTAGAAAACTAAGTATAATGGGTGCTTTGAGCGAGTTCTATTTGTCATTCGATCACATCCACGAAAACGAGAATTTTTATGACATTGAAGAAGCGAGCGCCTCGGGTGCCGGTAGCGTTGCCAGGTGTCCCGATTTGCGCGTGACGTCCCGATTTTCAAGGGTCTGGTGACAGGTCCCGATTTATACTTGATCGGGACGCCAAATTTTTGTAAGTAATTTCGATAATTTTGACAGCAAAAATGAATTCTCTCTCCCGTGGCAGGAAGAAGAGAGAATTCATGTTGTTATAATACGTAGAAGTTTATCTAGTTATAGTCTAATTGTTTTCATCCAATCATGACGATTCACAAAAACCTGCATTTTGTATCAATTGAGTAGCTACTCAGATTTTGGGATTTGTGATTTAGGATTTGGGATTTACGACACACTGGACCTGGCAACAAAACTGGTGAGTTTCATTTCACATTCGTTAACGTTAACGAAACTGAAAATTAGTACGGCACTGAAGCAGCGCCTTCCGGCGACATACGAGAAGAGTTATAATTTTGCCATACAAATTCTCGTTTTTGTAAACGTAATCGAATGTATACGGATAGTAAACAAAACGCACACTGGGCACACTGGTGAGTTGTGACACTGGTGGGGGAAAGTGGAAGGTCATGTCTGCGGTTTTGTTTTATTTTCTAAAATTTGTGTTATGTCGAATATGAATAGTGTAATAATGGTAGATTATTAACCGTTAAGTGTTTGTGAGTGTGCATGGGTGTTGGCAAATGAAATAAAACAGTGCAACGGCACTTTTCTAATTCTCTCAAGAAGTTGCGTGAGGACTTAGTAAAGGGAGGAAATGAGGACTTAGTAAAGGACTTAGTAAACCCACATCTTTATTGAGATACTCGAGGGGTTGGGGGGTATATCATTTCTCACTTCTCATTTCTATTATCATTCATCATCATCCTATATAGAGTTTAAACATATCAATTAAGTTTTCGACTGAAGGACGAGTATCCATGGTCATGAACAAATTTTAAAAAAAAAGTGACACTGGTGACAAACGAGTAGAGTAAAATGTTGCCACGGCAAATAAAACTCGAACTGGGAACGCAGTAATGTTAAATATTTCTCAGTACCTAGTTAAGGCTTCCTGCAGGGCTAAGATGAACGCCGCGACATATGTTGTGGACGAGACTAGAAAACTGCCGCGCAATTTATGAACGCAGTAAAGAACATGTGAAAAGTTTCGAGAAATAGATCGTAATGTCAGCACCTCAAATGTCACAATCATAAACACAGTAAGTGGTACTTACTGCGTTCATAAATTGTGCGGCAGAAATTTTGTCGACTTCGATTCATTTGTTGTTTACCCTAACATGTACACCACGACAGAGAAATATCTCGTCATGACATCGGCTTGTCGATCCGATAAACCAATGTTGCCGTTTAGAGACTTTTACTCCATTAAAACGGTTTTCATTCCTTTCCATAGCTTTTCATTCGATCTTTTCTTCATGAACGCAACCTTTTTTATGGACGCTGCCATCGCTAGTCTATTTGATGCCGATTGTTGTCAGTTACTTTAAAAATTAAAAAAAAAATTAACTAGTGAGTTTTAGATTAAATATGTAAGTAAAGTGTAATGTAAAGGTCACTACATATTCTCAATCTCAAAGATTAAACAGATTCTTCATCATCAGCTCATTTAACACCCCACTGCTGGGGCACGAGCCTACCCTATGAATGGATAGGGAGAACGGGCCATAAACCACCACGCGGGCCCAGTGCGGATTGGTGGTTGTTAACGATTGCTAATGCAGCTAGGGCCCAACGGCTTAACGTGCCTTCCAAAGCACGGAGGAGTTCGTGATGATAAATTTTTGGTCACCCATCCGATGACCGCCGATGAGGCCTTTGCGAAAGTTGCTTAACCTTAGCACTCGCAGACCGGGCGAGTTAACCACTGCGCCATCGAGCTCCCCTCAACAGATTCTTATTTTATATATATTCTGCGACGATTCAGGAATCGAAGCACTAATTATCCTCCGGTGTTGTAAGAAAAATACAAACAAAAATATAAGGATATACCGTTAATAAATAGTTAAAACAAGGCACTGCCATGATGAAAATGAAAATAAAAATAAAAATTTACTTAAGTCGCGGACAGTCTTCAGTGAGATACTATGGCGATAAACATGTCGATTTTAAGTGTCAGAATTCGTCAAAATTATGGTGCTCATGTTAGAGTCTGTCGACAAAAACAACAACAATCACTACGAATCACGATTTGACAGAACGAGTTAAGTTTGGTGGGCTGCCATGGTAACACCCATAGACATACAGACATATCTCTATTCTGCCGCACAATTATGAACGCAGTAAGTACCACTTACTGTGTTTTTTGATTGTGATATTTGAGGTGCTGACTTTACGATCTATTTTCTCGAAACTGTTCACATGTTATTTACTGCGTTCTTAAATTGCGCGGCAGTATTCTGCACGAGATAATGCGATGACAAATTATGTTGCGGCGTTCTCCGACGACTAATGAATCCACATCGACAAATTTCCTCGTCTCGTCCACGACATATGTCGCGGCTTACATCTTAGCCCTGCTGGTGAAGTGCGCTTCCACCTTTGGTCTTATTATCACTTAACATCAGGTGAGATAAAAGGCAAGTGCTGATTAAAAAAAATAAGAAACTTGCATTTTGTCCGCGTTGATTTCGTATATTTCCGTACAAAATTTAATAGGTATTTAATTTTTTTATCACAATAAAATTTATGTTACCCGCAAGGACGGTAACTTTCTATCAATATAAGAATTTTTTCAATTGTACCAGTTATTCCAGATATTATCTAACTACGAGCTGGCAGAAACCCGTAGTACTTAGTGCTAATGACCGCAGGGAGGTATGGCAAGGCAAGGAGCTCCACGGGCGCTTTTATCGGGCCCTTCATGGACCCGATGTAGACTTTTTAGCATCCGTATCCTGGCTGCGTTTCGGTGACCTCTTCGGGGAAACTGAAGGTTTTGTCTGTGCAATTATGGACGAAGTTATGCTGACGAATAACTACCGGAAATATATAATGAAGAACGGGAGAAACAAAGCCACAAAGTTTACCTTTTTATTAATAGTATAGAAGACATAAATTAAATTGAAGGAATCCACCAGTTAGCAGCAACAAATGTAGGTACTTAAAATATTGTATAAACCATGATCATCGATATGGGTACCAAAGTTCCAAAAAAGCATATTAGCAAAAGAACTTTAGTAATCAGTGAAGTCATGTGTTGTGTTTTTTTGGAAAGTCTGTTGTTGACTACAACCGGACTTTTTTGGGGGCGATGAGAAACTTCAAGGGTTCCTCAAGCCGTGTGATCGAAACACCATCAGGGTTTCTAGAGGGAATGGCATCATGTAAGCGTGTCCCCGACCCCCGTTCCCTATCAAGATTCTCCAGGGGGTTCGGATCTTACTTAGTTGTACTTGTATGTGCAAAACCTTTATCACTTGCCAATGTTCAATGATACAATTAAAAATGTATCTTTATTTAAGAGCGTTTACGCCGCACACTAGCGACGCCAATGAAAAAAAAACATATCTAGTAATTACAGATAGAAAATCAAATTATGCTCAACAAACTTTTTGAATTAAGTAATTAAGTAAAAATAATTTAGTTAAAATAATATAAGACGTTACAGCTAAAAACGGCCAATTTTAACAATAACGCCGTATTTAACTAAACCATGACATGTCAGTAGTTCATTAGGAGACGTAAAAATACTAAATTACTTCATTCAAATAATTTGTTAAGCTTAATTTGATTTTCTATCTCTAATTACTAGATATGTTTCTTTTCATTGGCGGCGCGCTAGTGTGCGGCGTAAACGGTGCCAAGTGCGACTTTCATTCGCCAATCGTTAACGTTAACGTAAACGAGAATTTGTATGGCAAAATGTTAACTCTTCTCGTATGCCGCCAGGAGGCACTGTTTCAATGCCATACTAATTTTCGTTTTCGTAAACGTAATCGAATGAATATATACGGATAGTAAAAACTCACACTAGGTACCCAGATGCATATTATATGATGATGGTGATGATGACGATAATTCTGACCTTAACCTTAAGATTAGAAGTAAACCCAAAAGTCAGAAGTTTAGAAGGCCTCGCCTTATTTATTTCTTTTATAAATAACTAGGTGCCCGTCCCGGCTTTGCACGAGTGGACATTTATTTTTTAATATGTTACTCAGCGCTAATGTAACATTCTAGTGGTGAAAGATTTTTTAAATCGGTCCAGTAGTTTTTGAGTTTATTCGTTGCAAACATACAAAAATACAAAGCTTTCCTCGTTATAATATTAGTATGAAAAAGCGTTAAGGAGCTATTTCATTATTAATTACCCCTTTTTACTTAAAAGTAGGAAAAATCGCAGTCAATATATTAATCTTTTATTTTAAATTAAAACGTATACACAATAGACTATTACGTGAAAGCTTTGACTAAACAAGAACCAAGGGTATTCCATAACGCTAAAATTTTTTTTTTATAAATTCTGTTCTGGGCAACGATAGCTATTTATCTAGGAGTTATTAGTCTTGCCCCTACTCGAGCTTCCTGGGACTGGCTGAATTTTTTAAAGTATTTTTTTTCTTGTAACATACATACATACATTCCTATAGAATAGAATAGAATAGAATATTTATTGAATAAAGTGACCAACAAGGGCGGATTTAAAGGGGGGGGGGGGGCACGGGGGCACGTGCCCCCCCCAGACGGTATTTTAGTGTACTGTGGAGATTCCATCACTGTTCATACTTAGAAGCAAATCGAGAGCTCTATTGTTTTGACACTTTCATAAACCTTCCATACATACATACTTGAACTTGTAGAAATAAACTTGAAGTATGATACCTTCTTTGTTGATTTTTTTGCCCCTCCCTCCCCCCTTGTGCCCCTCCCAGAAAATAATCCTGGATCCACCCTTGGTACCCAAGACTCATAATGTGTTAGTATCAACTTATTCTATGTTAGTTATAATTATTTTTATACAAATTAAACCGCACTTCATTACTGCGCCATTGTGAAAACCAAATACTTAGTCTGTCATAGCATTGTGAAAACCAAATACTTAGTCTGTCATAGCATTGTGAAAACCAAATACTTAGTCTGTCATAGCATTGTGAAAACCAAATACTTAGTCTGTCATGGAGTTATGTAATCATCAATAAAAGCTAAAAATATGTAATATGAACAAACTAGATAATACAAGTAAGGGTTTTAAGCTAAACTAACTGCTAACTGTAACTGACCTTGTAAAACTAGTAGCAGTAAGCCAAACTCTTAATTGTTTTATACGACTCAGTTAGCATAATTACAGACTTAAATGAAATTAAGATAAGCAGTTTCGAGTTCAGTAACAACCGAATATGATAGAATATATTGACAGTATATTTTACATGTACAAAATTATGTTGAACTGTGTGTTATAAAATGTATAAAAGTATTTTTTACTTAAAAGTTTTTTTTTTTATTTTAAACAAATTTAACCCAGTTCTAAAATACACAGTAGCTAAAGTAAAGAGTTAAGGAGCTGCATGCTTTAAAAAAAAGTTAACTCACAATATTCAGAGCGTCGACAAGTATTTGGCGCTATTTCGCGAGCCGCTACTCCATCGGGAACTAAGGCGCAAAACCTGGAGCGCCCCGACCCCGGTGATTACCCGCAAGGTCTCCAGATCGCCAGCCGATTTAGCCAACATCCCCACCAATCGCCGTGACACTTCTTAAACGAAGGTAATTTGCTATTATTTGTAAATTGGTGTCCGCTCGTCCGCTACAATCCGCTCGCGCCTCAGTTGCTCGGGAGCACGGGACCCTCGTCGGTACTCCCGTGGACTCCGAGCACTTAACCGCCACTTAGTTCCAACGATCTAGTCTCGAACCTAAATAAACAGTCGTCACACCGCACACAGGCTTCCCTCCCGACCGCCAGTCGATAAGATATAGCTCACCGAGTAACACTTTTAATTGTTTATTATGAAAATGTAAGTGCACGCACGCGTTATGGCAAAGACACGGGACATTCCAAAAAAGAACGGCGAAGACGACAGCACCATGGAAGGTGACAGCGAGGAGGAGCTGAACAGCCTCGGCAGGCTGATGCTGTGGCTGCGCATCAACCCGAACCTGATCATGTTAAAAGTGACTCTCTTTGTGATGTACGGGGCGACAGCTTCACTTTTACCGTATTTGACTATACACATGCAAAGTATAGGATTGACAGTTCCAGAGATATCATTCGTGTATTTAGCTTTGCCTTTCACGACCTTTTTAAGTCCACCAATAACCGGTAAGTAGCAGCAACCGATGTTGAGTAAAAACAAAACAAAACAAAACAGCTTATAGTTTAACTAATTGTGTTTAAGGGTTTCTGGTGGATCGTTTCGGCGAGTACAAGCCGGTGGTGATAACAGCGTTGATATTGAACGCGGCGTTCCACCACTCGCTGCTGCTGATCCCGCACCAGGAGACGCCCGGGGTGATGCCGTCGGCGTACGTCATGCGGCATCCGATCACCAACAGTGTCGAGGTACATCATATTTATAGATTCGTTTCGAAACTGGTTCCCAAACGGATCGTCCCTCCTTGTTTAGTCACGAGCCAACCCAGACTGCTCTAAGAATTTGAGCAAATCGCCGTCATCCGGCGTCAGGGCGAATTAGCCAGACGTAAGTCCGTTTGTTTGAATTAGTTACGGGAATTAAGCGGGACATATGCATATTGTTGGCCTTGAAAAAGGTACCTGCTTATTATTACTATTAGATAGACCAAGATTTTTGTGACTTGGTATCCAGAATTTTGAAAGCTAGAGTATGTTTTAAGATATGGTGGAGTCCGTGTCCCAGCAGGGAGTGTCCTGATGAAGATGAGACCGTAGACTTCGTCCTCGATCGATGTGTGGATCACTGCAAGCTGTCGCGGCCTACGGAGAGCCCAGTAACAGAAGCAGCGGATGACGATGACAAAGATGATCTGGATTTCCACATCAGCCACAAGATACAACAGAAGTAAATATACTAACATTGTTTCTGTCACAAGCTATATTTGCGTATATCCAAACATAACGAACAGTGCCTACTGTTAGTCATCTTGTATTCGTATGTTATCTCATTTGAGGTAATAAAAGGAACAAGCACAGCATTTTTACTTCTATTTACTAGCGTTTTAAGTTTAAATAACAATGATAATACTTTATGATATTAAATATCCATCTAAGTTGGTAAATAATACTTAAAAAATGATTTATGACGTTTCCTAGAAAATACAAAACTATTAAAATTTGTTAGGAACCTAATTGTACGCCGTAATTATTTGGTATATCTTTCGACATCATGTAATCATACATTTTCATTATCATTATCTTTCAGTTTTTTGAATATGACAGAGGATGACGAAGAAGATTTCAATGACGCTGCCTTCTTTCTTATAGAAGTGCATGACGATTTAGGAGAACCCAAAGAACAACTTGGCATTGAAATGGAAAGAGTAAGTACTAAAAAGAGCAAACACGGTATCAGACATGTATCAATAATCATTGTAAACAGGTTCTTATGATGTAATAATTTTAGGATGAAGATGATCCAGTCACCGATTTTCGATCTAGATTTGGTGAGAAACTCCTGATAGCGCAGGGAGTGAACATCACCGCATTAGATAAAGAAGATTTAAGATGCGGTGGACTTGTGATGCTTCATAATATGACAAAACTTTCCCAACAACGATTGGAAATTTTGTCCGCTGATTGTATGGTTCAGAAATGTGACTTCAGGTAGCATAGTTTGTTTACTTAACACATTGTAATGTAACGCACAGGTGATTGCGGTGATATAGTGATTGGATTGTTAATAATATTATTTATCGACTAACGTTTTTATCTAGTTTACTCAAACGGTAGCTATCAGCAAGTAAACTGTCATTGGAATATTACAGGAGAGGTGGACCTGATATATGCCCACCAGATTATAAAGAAAGTGATGATAAGACATTTTACATTTACTTTTTCCTGCGATTCATGGGCACTATCATGTTATCTGCTGGGGTTACTATTATGGACCCTATCGCATTGACCATGATACAAAAGTACGGAGGAGACTTTGGCAGGGAAAGACTATTTTCAAGTATTGGAATGGCTATATTCTCGCCTATTACTGGCATGCTTATAGATATGAGGAGCAAACAAGTTGGTGAGTGTGGAGCGGTACAAAATGTCGTAATCGTTATCTTTTGTGTCAATAGTTCGTAATTTACAAAATGTTTACAATTGTTTGTTGATTGCAGGTTATACCGACTATTCAGCTGCATTTTATACTTATGATGTACTGCTACTCATATCAGCAGTAACGGTAGCAGTAATGCCTCTTGGAGCAAAGTTGCCAGCTGACAATTTGCTAAGAGATTTAGTTAATATCATCAAGATGCCACACATTATAATTTTTATATTCTTCCTGTTTGCTCTGGGTAACTTCTGGGGATTCATTGAATCATATCTTTTTATCTACTTGAAAGAGTTAGGAGCACCTAACTTCCTACTAGGTAAGTAACTATCATAAAACTAATATTAAGAAAATTAAGTCTGTACTCTTTGTCCGAAGTGAGATTTTGGAAAATAAACGTATTCTTTTGATACCTTTAGCCAACGATTTAAATCTTTGGCTAAAGGTATCAAAACTGGCAAACTGCCATTTTATTGTAAATTATTATCAACGAAATCTAAGATTGGGAGTAAATGCGGCAATCTGCCTCAAATCTCAATACGCAACAACTCTTAAAAAGGTATATTGCCTTTGAACCTAATCTACTCTAGAGATAATCTTTTTATTGAAAATTGTCGCAATCCAAGTTCAATTTATTTATTGTTTTCAATGCTGCGGTGCATAGATTGCCAGTGACCCCCACACTTGTTAAACAATAAACTGCATGCCTTCCCACGGGCTTTAATCTACGCGATCAGCCCTTGAACGAGTCGGTAGTGCATAAAGGCCTGTCTGTCCAGGAATAACCGTGACCGTGGGCACGCTCAGCAGCATTCCGTTCCTGTACGGCGCGGACGCCATCACGGCCCGTATCGGCCACGTCAACGTCATCATCGTCGCCTTCTTCTCCCACGCTGCCAGGCTTGTTGGCTACTCTTTCATAGAGTAAGTATTGCTATTATGCCTTTTTATCGTGTAAATTTTAAAAGGACAAGGTACAGAGTCTGTATCTTTTTCTGCCTACCGAGGATTTAACTTCGATAACCGCCAGTTACAGCTTCTGAACACTGTGAATGTCTAAAATTTTCTTTCTCAAGATTTAGTTGTTGTGCACATTACTATAATTTTGTGTTTAACAAATTATTTTCATGCTTATCCTATACCGATATTTATATTAGATTAAAAACTTATTATGATTGGAATAAGTTTAAAGACCTTCTCTTTAAGGAATTGTAATTCATATTCCTATAGTGTTGTTCTCATCAAATATTATGAACTATCAGTTACTGTCGCGATATCAACAAGCCTTATATTGACTCTGTATGTAAGTAAGTAGTATCACTTGAGATACGAGATAAATTGAACCCTGACAATGACATGTTTAAATGTCTAGAACGAGAAGCTGATCGAAGAATGCTAGATTATTGTATTATTTAACTTTCCTTGCTTATGTACTTATTTGAACTTTGTTGTTTATATATTTATTTTCCGTAGTCTCAAACTGGCAAAGCAATATTATGATGTCGGTCCATTTTGTTATTTGCTTGGTGGTTGATCCTGTAGCAATTGGGTTGAAGCTACAATTTTGACAAGGCAGTTTTGTTTCCATCGTTTACTCTCTCCAGCATTAAGCTGATGCTACGGTCCTAGTATATAAATACAACGGAATGTTGTAAGGTGAGGTTCTTTTCAGAGAAAGCCACAAGTCAACAGTCGATTTTACAGCTCACAGTAAATAAATAAGTAATTAAATATCATTCATGTAATTAGAAACGTTAATAATCTATTTAGAGCTATACTTTGAGGGTTATGTAGGTACCTATTCGATAATTATAATTTTCTAAAAAAACTAAAGAATGTAAACATAGAGAGTCAGTAGTTCTAATATTCTCGTAACAATTGAAGGCGCCCGCGCAAGGCAAGTCAATTTCGTCCTCAAACATTAAAACACCATTTGCGGAATTAATGTATTTACGAGAATACAGCATCATTGTCAAGTTTATGAGCTCAATGATATAGCGTAGGTGGACGTGGATAAGGCAGATGACAACAACCGTTAATCTAGAGTTGTCTCCTTGAATATGCGACTCAATTTCCTAGATTGTTTTAAAGTTGCGGTAATGTAAGTAGGGTAGTATTTACTACGTATTTCGTGAGATCCGATAACTTTAGCCACTTTTTTGCAGAATGCGACATACATATTTCAGTATTCTGTATTCAAGTTAGAAGGGTTTTAGATTCAGTGAAAGAACAGAAGAACTGGGGCCTCGCCATATGGTCGTAAAGCAGTATTATTGAAGTTGTGAAAACGAGATGCGTGCGTGTAATATATTTATAAACGCGTCTTGTTTTCACGGCGTAAGTAAGTAAGTAGGTATGGTAAGGCCACCATGTGCTGTTTAAGCAGTATCACCTGGAGCTTCAGGATCGGAAACGAGCGTGTCTTTCCATCAGGCCAGCTGTATGCTCATTTGGTATTTTTTTAAAATATCTTATGGATAAGCACAGTGCCTTGATCTCACCTGATGTTCAGTGATGATAGGCCAATGATGGAAGCACTAAACAGCGTTTTCAATAACGCAGGCACTCAACGTGATAGTGACTCTTTTGTGGTCTTGACTGCTGTCGTCTTTACACTTACACGACATCGACTTAAAATTAAACCCGTTTGGTAATATTCAGGGTAATTTTTGCACACAACACTTACACTTATTTATGTAAGCTAATTATCCTTCAGGAATTCTTGGTGGTGTTTCCCATTCGAGGCGATGGAGTCGCTGTCGGTGCACCTAATGTGGGTGGCGGCAGCTACCTACTGCGCCATGTTGGCGCCTAAGAGTCTGCTGGCGACGTTGATCGGTGTCTTGGGCATGGCACATTTCAGTCTTGGTTGGTACAAATCTTCATATATGAGTAAATAAAATAAAAAATAAGTTGGCCAATTGCCTGCATCATAAAATAAATTTTCAGAATAGTGAGAAAGAAATAGGTAAGATTCAATTGACATTTTCCTTTTACTAATCCACTTCGGATTATTTAATTTAACTATTGAACTATTGATTTATTTATTGCATTTATGTACCTATACAGCAATAAAAAAAGCTCCTATGTTAAGTAGGGGTGAATTTTGAATAAGACTGATAATAAGTACAGTAACTTCATTTATTAAGATTTGTTGATTTTTGACATTTTGAGTCATCATCATCATCTCAGCCAAAAGACGTCCACTGCTGGACAAAGGCCTCCCACAAGGATCTCCTGGACTCCCCCAAGGATCTCCAGGTCTCACCCAAGGAATGGAGATCCTTGGGGGACATTTTGAGTAGCATAATTTTGTTTCCTAAAGTTAACATAATTTTATTTAGTTAGCATAACTTTATTGCTGTATCCTGATTTGGCAGAGGTATAACTTTCTTATATCCTTAGGATTGAAGGCATTGTGGCTAAACACTGTACTCCAACGTAATTAGTATAGACACGAGTAGAAATGTTATCGAAATGATAAGGAGCTTACGAATCTGGTATCCCAACGTAAACATTTAAAAATCTATAAGACACATTTATTAACATTACGATTACTGGGGCATTAGGTGTAATCTGTTTCGTAGTAGATAATGCTGACGTCACATCTGTTGGAAATGATTGTCTTAAAAAATCTGTTTTTTCTTAAATTTATTTTTATTAGTAACAAAGAATGCTTTCGTATTTCGTGTATCATTACACCATCAATGCAGACTCCAATTTTTTATTATTATGTCGTTTATTCCAAAACGAAGAATAACATTGTCTTAATCTCACCTGAAGTAATAGTCAAGTGATGGTTAGTGACGATAAGATCGGAAGCTGGAATCACGCACTTCACCTTAAGTCTTAGCTAATGAGGAACTGGCTGTATTAATGATTGTTGTGGTGAGACTTATAAGACGGTGGTAGTTAGCCAAGTTATGGAGGAACAAGCCTCACTACCAACCTGATATCCGAATGTCCTAAGTTCAATTTCTAGGTCAAAGTCAAAGGTCAAAGCAAAGTGTGTGTACGGATTTTTCGATGCATAGCCCTGGTTTGTGATCACCAAGCCGCATTTGGCAAGCGTGGTTGGTTGTAAAGTTTTTTAAACTTCTTTATCTTGGTAACGGAATATAATTTTGTAAATGTCGTTACATTATTAAAGCTGTGGAGTTTCTTGCGCCCATTCTTCTACACAGCTAAAAAATAGAGTAGTCGTGAAAAAAAATTTTGGACGATTCAAAAGCACTTTTCTAAAGTTTATTTGAATAAAAATATTTGACTTTGACTTTGACTTTGTGGTGATTAAGCAAATAATGACTGCATTTCATTGATGGAGGCTTTTGCCCAGAAGTGGAACAGTATTATAGGCTATCACTTTACTTTGACAACCCAAATGCACAATGATAACCTACCTCCTGCTGGGAATCTCATCTGGGATCTCTCTCTCAATCAACCAGTGGTCTCACGGCTACACTTTTATGATCTGATATTTCTCCAGGCAGGGGCAGTGGCAGTTTTGGCGGTGGTCTGCTCATTGCCTCCTTGGGCACCAGAGAGGCTTTTCGCTACATGGGTCTAATCGCCTTCCTCGGAGGAGTGCTGTACGGCCTCTTGCATTACTTCTGGTTGAGGAACATCAACATGACGGGCATCGAGGATGCTTGTAGCCAAGACACCGGTGAGGATTAGAGTTTTAGGATAGAGTTTTGGTTGTTGCGGTCTTGCAAAAGTTCTTCGGTGTTCTAATTTTTTTATTAATATACACCAAAATCCCATTTAACCAAAGACATTCATTAGGACTCGTAATTATCTTACCTGCAACTGCCGGAATACAACAACGCTACAAATATTGTTAACATAAGTGTTGACTTATGTAGATAAAATGGTAGTGCATTATCACCTAGGGTTTACAGCAAGCGCCAAACCTCGAAAGGACTGGGTCTAGAGGGAGTGGTGGTTTAACATATCAACTAGGCTAGAGAGAGAGTTTAAAAAAGCAGGTTTGTTGAAAACATAATTACAATAAGATATGATTAGTTAATTCTAATACCTTTAAATATAATTTAGTCTGCTCAATCAAACTAGTAGATATGTGCCATTTTTTAATAAAAAGACAAAATATTTCAAAAACGTCAACTTCATTATTGGACAAATTCCATTAATTAGTCCTTTACCACAGCACGAGTATAAGAAAGTAGCAATTAGGCCCTCTGGTGACAAACGAGATGAGACTTTAAAATATGCCACACAAAATCTCGTTTCGTGAACGTGGCCGACTGCTGAATGAAACTCGCACTATATGCCTTTATTTTGTTTCAAACTTTTTAATACAATGATTATATCTATATATCTTTTCGACAGAGAGCGCTGAAGGGGATAAGCTGAACAACGAACCTCTCCGCAAGGACGCGGAGACCATGATATCCCTGGAGAGACTGCACATGATCACGAGGTTTAACCCTCTCGGCTCTCTGCATTCCCTGCCAAGGGGGTCACGCTCTCGGGTGAGTTGGACACAAAAAAACATTATAAGTATTAAGAGATAATTATAATTAAATTAAGATTTGACACAGACACCCCCTATGTTTTAGATGAATCCTTACTAAACTGTGGTCTGGAAAAGGGTCATCGGTAAAACCTGGCATAAAACTGCTCTGATATATTTTAATTAAATCGTAGTCATAACAAACGAAGAGACTAGTTCGTATTTGTATTGCAGGATTTTTAGATGGCTGAGTTTAGTTGTGTTTTAGACAATTTCAGTAGCAACATAGGCATTTTTTAAGAGTTAACCTTCTTGGCTCTCTTTATTCCTCTTTAAAAAGAAAAGGGAATTTACATTTTTTTCTCTTCTTCTCTTCCCTCGTACAGATACTAAAAGCTCTACGACGGGTAAAAGGTATCTTAGTACCATCCCTACTTTTCCACTATGATGGCTCGGAATCACGAATAGCAAGCACCGAGTTCACTCTTTGCATTGCCTGCCGAGTAGGTATATTCACAAAAGAGTATAAACAAATTTAAACGGGGATTAACGCAAACTAATTAGTAAAAAGGTATCATACCTTCTTTATACCCGATGTTTCGACCGAGTTACAACGGCCGTGGTCACGGGCTGACTGCTGTCGCGATGTTGCGCCTCCGTTTGCGCGGCAGTCTTCATCTACCGTCACATTATTTTGCCGACTACCGCCACACACAACACTAACGGTGTCCCTATTACGTATACAAGCCTTATTCTGGTTGTTTACCGACTGCGAAGAAAAACGAGGATGTCTTTTTGCAAATACTGGATTCCACGCTGAAGATAGTTTATGGCCGTATGATACCTTTTTACTAATTTGTTTGTGTTAATCCCCGTTTAAATTTGTTTAACTATGGAACGCGAATCTTTAAAAGTGTATAAATAATATTTCTCCCCCCAAAATCTTCCAGTTCTCCCAAGGCGACATCAACGAGCCTCGGAGCCGCAGCGGCAGCAACTGCCAGCGACGCGGCAGCAACTACGAAGGTTCCGCCTCCAAGGTGGACCTCCTCAAGTCCGCGCTGGAGAGCAGCCATCAGAACGCCAAGAGCCATATCTCCAACCCTGTTCTGTCATTCTCGAGACCCGCCAACCATTATAAGGTGAGGAATGCTATGTTTGGGCTTGTTTCTGGCTTCTTTTTTGGCTGACGCTAGGAGTGTCTGCATCCTGCATCCTATCTTATAAGTTCTATTTTTTATAACCAATTAGATGAATCTATTGACACTTTTTATGCCTAAGTCAAAAAAAAATAAAAAAAAATAATGTACTTATATTGCAGTAGCTTAGAATGTTTAATTTCAACGTGTAGTGTCACATAAACCTAATAAAACGTTACACTATTATTATAATGTAAAAAGGCGTATTAAATTGCTAAATTAATTAATGGTGTAGTAATAAAAATATCGATCTACGTTAGATTAAAAAACGAAGATCTGCTTCCTAATTTATTATAATGGTCGATGTTCCTTTTATCGATTTCAATTTTGTAATTAATTATACAATTGTGCTCTTGTTAAATTGGCCTCCACTTGAACTCAATTTTATTCTAACAATAAGAAACGTGAGCAGATATAAATATCCTGAATATTTAGACTGCTAATACTAATTAAATACCATAAAAACCTTGTTAGTAATTTCTGCTGTCACATCGCGTATTTGCATACTATCTGAAGATTATGACGTATTGGAACTAATTTATGACATAGTTTACGTGCTACTTTGGCAGCCTTATGATACGTACGAAAAAGCGTTCAAAATAATATTACGTACAATTTTCCTTTTCACGTGATTCTGAGGTGTTTCGTCATTTTGTTGCATTCCATCAATATATAAAGTGAAAAATAAATAAAATCATTTTTACATAATGTTTATTATGGTTTATACATATGTACACAACAAAAAGAAGAATACTTTACTTAACTTGAAAAAAAAACAGAGAAAAATAATTAGAAAATTATTTGTTTATTATGGTGTTTTGATGTTTTGCTAACTAACTTTTTTGCTACTAAATTTTTTGTTGATGCGTTATTTTGTCATCGTGTTATTTGTGGCCTAAGTCTCTAATTTTTATGAATGTTAGGGAGTGTAAACTAAAATTAAATAAAAAAATATGAGGCGTTTTCTGAGCAGTAAATGAAATAAGTCATGTAGCAACATGAAATGAATTAAGATGCAAATTCATCTAATTTAAGAACTTTGGTGTGACTTCGAATCAACACGGCTTAAAGGACCTCAGCGTTTTTCGGCGCCCATGATCCAAGTTACACTGTTGTAAACACTATAGGCATAGCATAGACAATAAGCAGCCAAGAGCTAAGAGCTTACCTAAAATTTTATTGATTTGACGATTTGGATTTTTTAATATAATTTTATTATCATTTTCAGCAAGCACAAAGCGCACCAAAGCTCATGCTACTAGGCCTCACTCAGCGACAAAACATATCCCAACCGGTACTCGCCGAGTTCGATCCGAGGAGGCGGGATTCTATCCCAGAGGAAGCCGAAGAGGACCGCTTAGCTGCTCCCGCTAAGCTTCCTTCAAAGACCAAGAGTGACAACCTCCCACCACCACCCACGTACGCCGAAGCGATCAGCGAACACAGGAAAAGTTGGCACTCTGATGACAGCACTCCCACTTAGAACGACCAATTCTAACACAAAAATAGGTTCAACGTTAAAGAAACGTCCTAAGAGGAAGCAACCAGACCGTTTAAACACGGCACATTCCGAGGACTTCATAGGTTTTTAGTAATTTTAATGTTAATGTAATTGTATCTTTCGGTATTGTCAGCGAGAGCTTGAAGAGCGAAATGCAAACTTTTACTAAACCTGATTTAATTACTTTTTAATAGCAGCTCTGTATATGTTGGACGAAGCAAGATAATGACGAATATGGTCACATATACTCCGATCTAATTATTATTGATATTGTAATAAAAACTTTTTGTGTAGTTTTTACTTCGTAAAAAACGAGTGCAATACTTTTTGGTGACTAAAGTCGAGCTGATTTGGGTATACAGCAGTCAAATTGGCTATAAACACGTCCAACTGCCTACATTGTTAGTTATTAATAGTCTAGTTAATTTTATACATGACGTCATATCTTGAAACGTTAATACAATGTTTCAATATCTTCTCAGGACTTAAGATAATAAATTGCGCGTTAAAAATCTGAGGCTTTAATTTATTTAAGTTGTAAGTAGATAGTTAAAATACTCTTGTGTACTCTGTTGTTTTGGCGACATTCCTTTCTCATATTAACTATTCTTACTTACCGTGGGAAATAAATAAGTTTTGTTTTTATTAGCGTTTGTAGTTTTACTGGCTGTTCTCTTGAAACTAGAAAAAAATATCTTTATGAGTATTTAATTGGATACAAATCACTTTTGAAAACAACATGCTAGGGCATGGCATCTTACGAGTACATATATTAAATTATAGATTAAATCAATATTCAAATGTGTCCGAAACGATAAAAACACATTGGCTTTTCAATTAAATAATTTATTAAAAACTATCCTAAGTTATCCTAATGCTTAATATCAGAGCAGTTGCTTTGGTCAGTCTTCGTATAGTGTGTCCTGTCTATTTTGTTAATTTCGGCAACCTCGTATGCCTTCTGTAGCACGGAGGGCGAAGGGTGTCTGTCTCTAGTTAATATCCATGATGTTGCTGAAACAAAAAACGTGCATATAATGTAGATTATTGTTTGACAGAATCATTACGTACATGGATAGGCATAATATTCATCAGAACGAAGAGAAATGGCTAGTGGTAGCATCGCTCATGGCCTACGGTGCCACGCATACAAAATAATAATAACTAGTGGTCGCCCAGTGGTCGAAATTCGACCGTAATTTTATTAAGGCTGCACGGATTGTATCCTAACCTAAGCAATGAAAAATTTAAAAAGCTAGAATGTGAGTTTGGATTGGCATTGACAGATATCGGCCGCTCTTCTTCCATTTTTGAATTTTTGAAAAGAGTAATGCGTGTGTGTCAGTAATGTGTGTGTGTAATGATTGTTTTATTGATTTAATGTATTTTTTATGCATAATTTAAAAAAATATTAACATTCTGCACTCTTTCTCTATATAAACTATAAGTGTGCGAAATTTCATACTCCTCCGTCCGCGCATTTTTCGTAAAAAGGGGTACAAAGTTTTTGCTTCACGTAGATGATAGCTAAAATAAATAACTGTACCTCAATTTTATGATCAAAACAATAGTTCATGGGCTGATCGAGGTGGATCGCGCTGCTTCAATGCGGGTTCGTCATCATCATCATAATCAGCCCATATCAGTCCACTGCTGGACATAGGCCTCTCCTATTGATGCTACTGAGCTCGATCTTCAGCTATTCTCATCCAACCGCTGCCAGTCTTGCGTATCTCGTCACTTTACTGCGCCGTAGTATAAAGACAAACCTACCAATGCGGGTAAATAAATTAAAAACCACCGCTATCTTACGATAACAACCGTTAACAACGGATTAACATGCCCTTCGAAACTCGGATGAACAAGAGATATTTAAAACACAGGCGGCGGCGTTGTGAAAGTTGCAGCAACCCCAAACTCGCTAACCGCTGCGCCATCGAACTTCTGAAGAAACAGCGATTAATCACACAAAGTCAAAGTCAAATATTCTTTATTCAAATAAACTTTAGAAAAGTGCTTTTGAATCGTCCATATTTTTTTTTACCTACTACCCATTCAGGACGTCTATTTTTTAGCTGTGGAGAAGAATGGGCGCAAGAAACTCCACAGCTTTAATTCAATATGTAACGACATTTACAAAATTATATGCTGTTACGTTACCAAGTTATACAAGTTTAAAAAACCTTAACAATATTTTGGATTAGAAATAGATTGGAGCATTTTAAGCCCATGCTGTTTTGTCTTCAATGTAATCAGACACTTTATAATAAGCTTTTTTATAAAGCTTTTCTTTAATAGCGATTTTAAATTTATTAATATCTAGTTTTTGGATATTACTTGGAACAAACACACACACTTATATCACATCACACTAATATGTGCTAATATTATAAATGCGAAAGTTTGGGTGTATCTGTGTAGGTATATTTGTTGCTTCTTCACGCTGTAACGGATGGATAGATTTAGATTAGATTCGGCATACAGATGGTTTGTAGCCTGGATTAACACATAGGATAGTTTTTATCCCGATATTCCCACGGGGATCACACTATAAATATACTAAAAACAATTTTATTTTCCAATAAAAAAATATTTGTTTGTTTTGTTGTCATGGAAACCAAAGAGAATTTAATCACTTGATGGAAACTGTCGAAGCGGTACGAAGTCCGCCGGATGCGAAAGTTTGTGTATTGTGTGTATATTTGTTGCTTCTACACGCTGCAACGGATGGATGGATTTGGATGAAATTCGGCATACATAGTATATATAGTTGTTTATAGTTTATAACCTTGATTAAAACATAGGATACTTTTTTCCCGATATTCCAACGGGAACGGGAACCACGCGGGTGAAACCGCGTGCGGCCGCTAGAAATAAATGTAAGTAAATAGTTTGTTTGTTCAGTATCGAGTTATAACCTTTTACTACCTATCCTATTTCGATGAAACTCTGGTAAGTTGTGCTGACATAAAGGAATTCTGAGTTGGTTAAGAAACATCACAATACACCTCGTAAGTATATCTCGTAAGATATGTCGTGTTCTTGCGAAAAAAATCCAGGTAATTCTAAACTTACTAAAATGAATGAAGCCGAAGTCGTTGCAGCTCCACACGAGGGCGTAGCTGGTGTAGTCGGTATCGACGACCCAGTAGGGGGCAGCGAAGTTGCCGGGGACAGACGGGAACCGGACCGCCAGCTTCGCTACCGAAGGGTCTGCTTGAGTTGCCTCTCCTTTTATTTCAGTGTAGCTGTGTTTACTGAAAGTTACAAGAATTTCATTGTTGAAGTTGCGAATTTTACAAATGGCGGGGTCCTGTCAACTTCTGACCTTGCAAAGGATTAAATATGCTAGACAGTATATTTTATTTTTTATTTTTATTTGAATAGAAACAAAAACAGCTTACAGGCTAAATAAAAACTACAACTACAACATAAAAATAAACAAGAAATATTGTATTTAAATTGTACATAACATTATGCAAAACAATGTTCAGTTATTACTGAGGTCACAGCACATTACTAAATTGTCTTTTACAATGTAAAATAAACGGGAGTAAGGCAGTGTCACCAATGTTCGACGCAGGAATCAGTGATCGATTTTTTGATGTGTAACATGTTTCCGCTCGCTTTCTAGCAATTTGTGGGAGTGATTTCGTGAAATGGGACGGAAGTGTCCAACATTGTAACAGGAAGTCGGGGACATGACATATTATTATTACATGTGACATATTGTGTCATTTGACTATCAAAGGTCATTTTGATATGTCAAATGTCTTCTAATGAGTATTTACTGCGTTCTCTTTATGATTTGTAAAAAATATACGCCATTGTCAATTCTATATTCTATTTTCTATTGTAATATTGTTTTCAACCCTTTCGTGTGTAATAGACTTTATCATTACCTATTTATTTTATAGTTATAAAATGATGTAATACCTGACCCATTTTTTTCAGAATATAATGTTAAAATTGCTTATTACAAAGGTGAGATGTAAAATGTTACACATATTTTGCGACTACCTACTGTAAGGCTCGCTTGTTTTTTTCCTTTTATCATTAAAATAAGGGTCAACAACTGATTTTAGTCTTTAGAAAAAATTTAACCACAGACCACCGCTTTCTAGATGTCATCCCGTAAAATAAAAATAAAAAACAGTTGTTATTCTTTGGCGACAAAACCTGTATCGAGCACTGGGCTCGATACAGTATTTAGGCTTATAGTGTTGAACACTACGACACATTCGTATTTATAAACTAAAATATTGAATATCATCTCAATGAAAAAAGAAGAGACAAAGTGTTAAAAAACAAAAGCCACGAGCGGGATTCGAACCCGCACCACGTGACATGCCGGGTCAGGTGCACTACCAACTATGCTATCGTGGCTCAATCCAACTCGCCGAAATTAATCAACACTATCTACTCTTACACAAGCCAAAGGAGCCCTATCAATGTCGACAACTACGTCATCAACATCCGATCGTTAAGAATTAGGCAACCTATATTTATAATTATGGTTACTTATATAAAATGCCACCATGCATCGACAAATCCGAAACACACTTTGCCTGACCTGGGCATTGAACCCGGGACCTTCATAATTTTTGTTCTCTTAATTAAGGCGACGCACCGCACAACAGTTAATCTAATACGAAGCGTACCATAAGAAAAACTGTTCTTTTTCTTCCAATTAAAGCTACAAATTTCTTATTTAAAAAATAAACTAGCATATTAAAGTGTGTGATATCTGATGACATGATTTTTCATTTAATTGAATTCATTTTGCTAGTTGCAGTTACACGATTTGTCAACTTTTATAACAGAGAAAAAATATTGACCAGACCGATATAAGCATCAAAATTTTCTTAGTAGATTAGTACCAGGCAAAATTTTCTTAGAGTAGATTAGTAAAACTAATCTACTAAGAAAATTTTGCCTGGTTTGCCTGTAAAATGCAAATCTATGTTTTAAAAGAGGTTACTTGGATATTTTTTCTCTGTTATAAAAGTTGACAAATCGTGTTTCTGCAACTAGCAAAATGAAGTCAATTAAATGAAAAATCATGTCATCAGATATCACTTTCATATGTTTTGTAATTTTTGGGAAAAATCAAGATCCCGCCACGTAAATTTCCAATGCGTCGCCTTAAGTAACGCCTCGATGGCCGAGTGGCAGAGCGCTTGGCCCGATACCCGAAGGTCCCGGGCGTCGGACACTGGTGTCATACCCCAGTTAATTAATATAATTTTTGTTCTCTTAATTAACTGGGGTATGTCACCAGTGTCCGACAGAAACCACTGATTGACATTGTTTTCCATTAACCTTTGATATGCGAGAGCGCTGTAGCGAGCGAGTGTCTGTATTCACCACAGAACAGTTAAATAAGGTATTCACGGCAGACGACGGATCAATCGTCAAAAATAAGGGTCAATAACTGTAAAAAAAAACTAAACATAGCGGATTGAAAAAGCGGCTATCGGTCCATCCGGTTCCTTTTCGGTTTCTTATCGATAATTAAGTCTGCATTCTAAAACGGTAGTAGAATCACTCAAAAAAGCTTCTAAAAGTAAGTGGCATTCTAATGGTGAAAGAATTTTTTAAATCGGTTCAGTAGTTTTTAAGTTTATTCGTTGCAAACATACAAGAATTCAAAAATACAAAACTTTCCTCTTTATAATGTTAGTATGATTCCGTCATCTGGATAACAGAATTTCAATTGTTTGGCGGCGCTGATCAGCGCTCGCGCTTATCTATAGATTATACGTGAAGCAAAAACTTTATACCCACCCCTTTTTACGAAAATTGCGCGGACGGAGGAGTATGAAATTTCGCACACTTATAGTATATATAGAGAAGGAGTGCAGAATGCTAATATATTTTTAAAATTATGCATAAAAAATACATTAAAACAAATAAACATTGTTTCATACATTTTACAAAATTTTCAAAAATGGAAGAGAAGCGGCCGAAATCTGTCAATGCCAATTCAAACTCACATTCTATCTTTTTAAATTTTTCATTGCTTTAGGATACAATCTTTAACAAAATATTGTTTGGTAAACCGCTTTTTATAAAAATTACGGTCGAATTCCGACCACTGAGCGACCACTAGTAAAAGGGAAAACATGTCGATCATTGATTCCTGCTGTCGAACACCGGTGCCGTTCCTGTACTCACAAAGTATTGAAATTGGAGTTGTTGACGCCGATGCGACCATTGCCTAGGTCGGAGTATTCGGCAACCACACATTTGCCGCCGAGCTCGAATATGAAGAAGTACTTTTCCGCTTCGTACCATCTTCCCAGGTACTGAAAACATGCAAGCTCATGTTTAAGAAAGATCAACTACAGATGATTACCCCTGCTAAGAGTTATGTAGATAATAGGAAGCGTGAGCGTGCCGTCTCCACGTACACAAGTAGTTAAGGTAGGATAAACACAAATGAAACAATAAATATCGTTCAATGCGCCTGCGACTGTGAGTGCTCAGAGTCCGGGCGCGCGGGCAGCTCGCAACCACTAGGTATATTTAATATTTATAATCGTGTACACCACAGTGAGAAAGACAAATAACCAGCACAGGCCACGAGCGACAAGAGAAAAACTAAAAATTCAAGGTATAATTCTTAAAATCAAAAGTGCTCAATACGAGTTCGACGAAAATATGAATTTGTATTGTAAAGTACATTACTCTCCAGGAGGCGGTGATGCCATACAAATTCCTCAAATCCTTGTTTTCTGATCTATATTAACGTGATCGAATAGCGATTTAAACTCGATTTGGCATATTATGGAGTGCTGAGTCTATGCACTTTGTACAAAACTCACCATAATTTTTGAGTGTTTTTGAAATCAAAATCCTTAAAACGAGTAAACAATCTCTGGTGTCTACTTAGTTCCATATTACCAAAAACGTATGTCAGTGGTCATTCTCAAAAAAAATAAAATTCATATAAATACCTAGAACATTCTTTGTTCTGTGAGAACAGTAATATGTATCGTGAACATGATAATTGAATAGGTTGATTAAAAATAAGTAATACTTAAGTCACTATTACAATTATCATGACGGAAAATTGTATTAACAGTGTACACGGTATTGAAAATTCATATAAAAAATTACTCGTAAGATTACTGCTGCCACCTATGTTTACGACCACGACCACAAACAAAGACTCGCAACTTGAACTTGAACTTAAAAACATTGATTCAAACTATTAATCAGACGGCGCAGAATCAAGTGACGCGCAACACGAAACTTGAAGTGACTTGTCAGTTAAAATGAAGGACGATTTAGAATATAATATAAAGTTTATTCAATTAATTCAAGAAAGACCGTGTCTATATGATTATAATAGCTTATACTTAGTAGGTACCTTAACGTTATAAGCATTCATTTTTCTGGGCTTACTGTTTCCCTAAATCTGGTCCACTGTTTACGTAAATGAGGCCTCAATTTTTCTAGTATACTTAATAAAATAAGTTTCTTTCTTCATTCTATAAAAAGTTTTAAACCTATCAGGGTATCTATTTAATTCTTTCATAACAACGTATGTGCCACCAGTTTTTAACTTTTTTTTCCACATGGGATGCACCCAGAAGCGTCTTTGTCGGTTTTGAATATTTAAAATTTGAAGATAAGCAAGAGCATCTTGATCTTCATCAGAAGACGACTTTGTCTTGAGTGCCTTTGTACTCTGAAATGTCTCTGGCATGTCACCCGGGTTCATTGAATGTCATGCCAGAGTCATGCTACATGCCAGTGGACAATCACGTTACTGTCACGTTGCTTGATTGGCACAGCGCCTAAAAGGCTCGGTTTAACTATGTTATGTGCTCCTTTAAGCAAAAAAGCATTTTTCATTAACAGTTATTTCTTTAATTACCTAAGGCCCGATTTTTCAATCCTCAGATAAGTTTTCAGGTTTTATCCAACGAATAATATTGTCATTGTGACATATTTCCTGAGGAGAATCTGTCATTATGTCAAAACTATTCAATGACTTTTTAACTGACGATTGAAAAATCAGCCCTAAGTAGTTTGACTTGTATGAAAGAAGACAAAGTGTTAAGAAAATTCCACGAGTGGGATTCGAACCCTCGCCCTATGACGTGCCAGGTCAGGTCCACTACCAAATAACTATAGTGGCTCAAATTCCGCACGTGGAATATTGTCAACCCTTTGTCTTTTTTTAAATGGTAATTTGTTTGTTTAAATCATAGTTTAACTTGTGTTATTATTACCTTGCCTGGTTCGAATCCGGTCATCGCCTGGACATTGGGACACGCCCCCGGCAGCACCACCTGTGCCGCACACAGCCTTATGTACAGGTGAAACCCACACAGGAACACCACTATCTCTCGGATCAGCGACATTGGTTGCTACTACACTTCCTGTAAACAGAAAGTTTAGATATTTAACTCTACTAGTGGTCGCCCAGTGGTCGAAATTCGACCGTAATTTTATTAAGGCTGCACGGATTGTATTCTAAGCAATGAAAAATTTAAAAAAATAGAATGTGCGTTTGGATTGGCTTCTTTCATTCTACCATTTTTGAAATTTTTGAAAAGAGTTTAAATGCGTGTGTGTTAAATACATATGCGTGTGTGTCAAATACTTGTTAGTGTGTGTAATGTTTGTTTTATTGATTTAATATATTTTTTATGCATAATTTAAAAAACATATTAACATTTTGTACTCCTTCTCTATATAAACTTCATATTCCTCCGTCCGCGTAATTTTCGTAAATAGGGGTACAAAGTTTTTGCTTCACGTATTAATATTTAAATACTAAAAATATTTTTCTTTTGTCAATTTTTTCATATCGCTCCTTCGTATTTATTGGGAAGGCACGTCAACGTTGTCAACGTACCTTCCCAAGTACGAAGTATGCATCATACTTGTACATCATGTATAGTAACAACCCACATAATATAATTTCCGTTAAGTTACAACCAACATTCCGTGCTCTGTGTATAACCTTTAGATCAATTTGCACATCTTATACTATAGAGGTGTTTGTATCGTACAACCGTGAACACTTTATTTTGTTTGTTTTGACGTTACGTTATACACTTGTACTATTATGTATTCTGTGGTTATACTAGCGCTACTTCGTCCGCATTATCGTGATCCCCAGAGTATAACTTTCATAATTCTTTTTTAGCGGATGTCAAGACGCTATAAGGCACTTTACAATGAAAAGTGGAAAAAAATAGTTTCTCTAAATAGCCTAAGCAAATTGAGAATTATGTTAAACGATTGTTAAACGATGAATTATAAGTTTAATCGAAGATATAATCGAATACATTTTACAATTAATTATAATTAGTTGGGCTATTAAAATAATGGTAATTTTTTCAACATTTGTGTTTTTGTAATTTGTTCGCAACAAAATTTGCGTTAAAAATTATATAAACATTTAGTTGGGCTATTTTAACAAAATCGGTAAAAATATAATTGTTCCTGTGCATTCCTGTTCAGTAAATGGTTGCAATATTTACAGTAGCATAGTCGTAGAACACAATCCATAAGGTTAATCTAAGATCAAAATTAATTATTTTAGCATCATTACTCAAACTTCAGGGTTAGCAACGCGTAAGGTGTGCCTAATGGTGTTGTACGAGTCAATTACTCGTAAGGTTGTTTGCCAAAGGTAATTCAAATAAAATAAATACTCCTTGAAATATTTCAATCAACAACGCAAACAAAACGTTTAATTTTCTAAATGACTTTGTATAATACTACCTAGCTGACCCAGCGGACTTCGTATCGCTTTCACAGTTTCTATG
Source organism: Eudonia lacustrata (assembly GCA_947562085.1). NCBI lineage: Eukaryota > Metazoa > Arthropoda > Insecta > Lepidoptera > Crambidae > Eudonia > Eudonia lacustrata. Next base: position 24,564,054 of record OX387340.1, on the reverse strand, counting down.
TCAACAATACAATTAAATCGTTTCTATGTCAACAATACAATTAAATCGTTTCTATGACAACGAAACAAACAAATCGTATTTTTCACAGCTAGGAACATTTTGTATTGGAAAATTAAACAAAAAATTGAGGTGGACCACCCATATGTAAAAAATAGATTATGACCGATTGTCAGACCTACCGAATATACATTTAAAATTTCATAAAAATCGGTCGAGCCGTTTCGGAGGAGTATGGCAACTGACATGTGACACGAGAATTTTATATGACAACAAAATAAACAAATCGTGGAACATTTTGTATTGGAAAAAAAAATGTTTGGGGTGGACCACCCTTATCACATAAGGGTATGAAAAATAGATTACGACCGATTGTCAGACCTACCGAATATACATGTAAAATTTCATAAAAATCGATTGAGCCGTTTCGGAAGAGTATGGCAATTGGCAACCCACATGTGACACGAGAATTTTAAATATATAATTATTTAATGTAGTTTTAGTGTAGTTTTTAATGTATTTTAATATAATTTTTAATGTAATTAATTATTTATTATTCAAGATCTGCTACATGCTACCTCTCAATTTTTGCACACCTTCAATGGTAAAACATGTTGAGGCACACCCCATTTTGTTACCCTTACCCTTACCCTTATATGTAAACAATAATGAATATTATTATTTCAATAATGCAGCAATTGTTTATGAGTATAATTTTAAATATTTTTTTTAAAATCTTATACTGTACTGGTATTTATTTATTAACTAATTAATTTTACTTACTTATTATTTGTTTGTTAAAAGATGTACAGTCAAATATCAACTTTAACTAGACAATTTGAACTAACCATTGCCATTTACAAATACCACTTAAAGGTAATTCAATTATTATACATAATTAGTCCACAGTTAGAGCATTGAGTCTGCATTTCACTGGTTATTTTTTATCTAGAAAGTATTTAAGTATACTAGTTTAATTGACCTTGCTGTTTTAATTACTAACGACTATATAAAACATACAACAATGGCATAAAAAGATTACATTAGTAACGGTTTAATATTTTTTATGCGTAAACAAAAAACAGAAAATCTTGTTATTACTATGTATAAATTATTTTAATTTATGAACATGAAAATGAACCAGCTTCATTCGATTCAATTGATTTCAATCTTAGTATATTTAGAATAGTTAGTTATTAATATAGTATCTTTATGTACAGTTTTTAAGTAACAGAATCTTTTACCTTTTCATTGGTTATCGACCTTATAACAACGGCTTAATGGTGCAGTTACGCTTGGCAAACCCCTATAAATGTAAGCGGTCAAATTACGACTATTAAACAAAGAACAATCACAAAACTCACCCGTTTCCGTATACGCACACAATATCAAATTATACATACGCGGTAAATGTACCGAAACGCAGAATATAATGGCTAACCAGTAACCAACCGGCACACCGTGGACCGGTGTGAGTTAAGAGGACCGACTATTTGCCACGAAGCGACCGCGACCTTCCGCCTTCGACGGGTATACTGCGGGCTAGTAGAGGCTGGTCACAAAGTAGGGAGACTGCAGAATGCAAGCTTCATAAAGACGCGCTCGCGCAACGCACACGTAGACAACATCTCACGTACACACGCCTGCACATCAATCTATCCAAAACTGTCAAATTTCTTCAATACATTTTCAACCTTATACTTGGGGCTTAAAGTTCAAAGTCTATTGAAGAAATTTGACAGATTGTGGTAGGTTGATGTGCAAGCGTGTGTACACGGATTCTCGTAACAATAGTTAGGTCCGCAGCTTATTTTATTACCGATCTTTAAGTGACCAGTAAATAAACTTTCCTACAATCACCAATTATCTAGCCCAAGAGAAGCTTCGTTATAAAACTCGTTAAATGGTTACTAGACAACGGATAAACATACTTAAAATACTTAAATACATTATTATTATTATACATAGAAAACACCCAGACCCGAGACAATTTAGAAAAACAATAATTTCTAAATTGACCCGACCGGGGATCGAACCCGGGACCTCAGAGATGGCGACACCATGAAAACCGGTGTACAAACCACTCGACGAAGGAGGTCGTCTTTCGTATTACGGAACGTAGAACGCTACGATAACGCCATAAACGAGCGATTAATGAACTAAAAATGAATGACGGCGGCGGCGCTCTAAAATAAACTGACCGACGATTGTAGCAACCGCAACTATAGTCTGTTCATTATAGCTTGATACCCGTGACAGATGTCAAATTGTCATGCCTAGGGTTGAGACAATACTGACGTAATTGCATCAAATGATAATTGAAGTTATTCATTGAATATTATTATCGTAATAAAGTACTGTTCCTATCTAATGTGCCAATTGATTTTCTTTTCTAATATTTAGAAGTTCTATATAAACGTCATATAAGAACAAAAATAAATACAGACAAAAAAATTAATTAACAAAGATTTAATGAAAATGGGAAGTTAAATTAACCTATTGGTAATTGAATATCAATTGAGCTTCACTTGGTTTACTATCCACACAAGTATTTATTTATAAGTTTTAAAATTGTAATAAATGTGTGTTATGCGAGATTTTATTGGGATAAACCTAATCTAACGTATAAAATAGAATCACAAAAGTTATTGTAATATATTAGGTGATGAATTATAAAAAATAATGTTATTTTAATGTAGTCAATTAAATTTATACGCTTTTACAAAGTCACGTCTTCGATTTTGATGACTCGTGTCACAGGTATCAAGCTATATTGAACAAACTATAGTGGCAGTCGCTTCCGCGGTTTCTTTTTTTAGGTATTAAGCCTGCAGAGCTGTTCCGTGTGTCCGTGCAATATATCTATATGTGAGTAGCTCGAGCGCGGTATGTATACCGATCCGATCCAAACCCGAATCTAGTACGGCACAGGGACACGCTTTATTTTTTCTTATTTTTTTTTTATTGAGAGATAGGCTTGCTCTTGGCCTCATTCTAATCCCTAGGGCTAAGAAAAGGCCGACGATGGAATGGAACAAGCTTGCCCAGAAATATTTAGTGCGTGTTGCTGTTTCCTCTAGAAAACCTCCGAAGGTGATTCGTTTCACACGGCTTGAGGAACCCTTTAAGTTTCTCGCCGCCCCCGAACAAGCCCGGTGAAGCTGAAAAAGCCGTTTGAGGCAATCAGCAAACTATCTCCAAATAAAAAAAAAAGGTATGTATATTAAGCTTTCCTTCTGGGTCCTCCTTATTTTGTGGACTAGTCTAGTGGGCCGGTTTCTCACTGGTCAACTCAAGATTACTCGAATACTCAAGCACAGCGTGGCTAGTATGTGAGCTTTGTGTACTATCCGTATTCATTTGATTACGTTTACGAAAACGAAAATATTTGTGTATGGGAATTTTTTTAATTCTTCTCCGTTGTTGCCAGGAGGCGCTGCCTCAATGCCATGCTGATTTGCGTTTTCGTTAACGGCATCAAGTTTCAAATTAAACTCATACTAGGCACCCCGCACGAGTTTCGAGCACACACATAAAGACACACACATACACACACATGATGTATAGAAATTATTAAGACTTTAGAACCAACTTGTTAATGTAGGTTGGCAATGATTTACCGGAGATATCTGCGTTTGCTAGCGTGAAGGTTTTGTAAATACTTAGTATGAGTGAAGGATATAAACATGCTTTGGTAAGGACTGCAAAGTAGTATTTGATTCGTCAAATATGTTCGTTCGATGTTCTTCTGCTTAGAAACTGAAAAGTGCTCTTTTTCAGTTGCAAATACCAATATGAATATAGACATTGTAAAGAAAATGCTATATCATAGCTGAAATTCCATTTAACTAGTTAATACAACGTATGTATTAACTTTTTACTCTAGCATGGTTAATAGTTTCTTTTATTGCAAAAATATTCAATTTTGGAGAATTTTAACACTCGTTATTCTGTGGCGGAGGGCAGTGTACAGCTCTCTTGCCCTAGGAAGGGGCATAAATAAGTCATGTTCTTGTGGTTGCAGTGACCACACCAATCCGAACCCCTCAGAGAATCTAGTAGGAAACGGGGACACACAATAATCACCATCATCATCATCATCAGCTCATTCCATGTCCCCACTGCTGGGGCACGAGCCTTCCCTATGGATGGATAAGTACAATAATACACGCAACAATAATGCGTGATGCCATTCATTCTCTCTAGAAAACCTGACGGTGCTTCGTTTCACACGGCCCTTCAAACCCTTTACGTTTCTGGGTGCCCCCAAAAAAGTCCGGTGACGCTGCAAATGCCCAATGGTGTCCAGCAAACTCTCTACAAAATAAGAAAGAAGTGGCTTAGCTTTACTTTTGGTAGGCACAACTATAGCAACAACCAGTAAACACTTAATAGTGTACTAGAGCTGATGCTACGATTTTGACATGGCTGACTAGTTACCATATTTTACTGGCTCATCGTTAAAGATTAAGCTAATATGGCCCTTGCAGTAAATACGGTAAATGACAATACCCGCACGAGTGGGTACAGTTACAGTTAATGTTTACAAAAAAAGAAAACAGCAAAGTTGTATTGAAGTCGTATCTAGAGACCATTCTAAAGTCTCTTTTGTGTAGAGATCTAAGAGTTTAAATATATGCAAGCTTATTGAAGCCTTATAATCTTTGTAATAACAGTCACAACTGTCTAAACAATATAATAATGACACTTGTAACGGTATTCGTGGTAAAGACATAAGCAAAATACTCAAAGCCATTAGAGAATCTTCGAGCGTAAACAGAAAATATAACAACGTTAATACTTCTCTCAGCATTTGAATTTGTCCAAAAAAGAAATCATAATATATACATGAAAAATCGATTTAAAATTCCTTTTCCGATTTACAGGGCATTTTCCTTGGTTTATAAGAAAACAACCAAAATCATGCAGAAAGAAAATTTTTAGCTTCTTTTCATAAGTTGTATGAAATACTTTTTAGGAATTCTTCTCTTTAATTATAGGATTTCTATCTATCTGACATACACACCAACTTGTAAATTGTTTGATACCACAAATTTACAGTGTTTATTGAAGTGTTTACCACATTCGTTCAGTGAACTCAAATGTTAAGTCAACTTAAATTACCTATATCAAATTGTACACGTCCAGAGACAGTGCACTTGCCAATTACCTACGTTTAAATGGTAGTATCTATAAATAGTCTTTCTAATACATTATACAGACTAAAGTAACATCTTTTTTAGAAATAAACTAGCTTAAAGATAGATGATGCAGATTGACTTTTCCCCTGAATTATATAAAGTACTTTCATAATGAAAATTATGTTGCTAGAGTTGTGATTAGAAAGACTATTTATAGATACTACCATTTAAACGTAGGTACTTGGCAAGTGCACTGTCTCTGGACGTGTACAATTTGATATAGGTAATTTAAGTTGACTTAACATTTGAGTTCACTGAACGAATGTGGTAAACACTTCAATAAACACTGTAAATTTGTGGTATCAAACAATTTACAAGTTGGTGTGTATGTCAGATAGATAGAAATCCTATAATTACTACAAACCTTTGTAGTAATTAATAAAATATTCAAAAAGGAATCTCTACATAGAGTCGGTTGTTTCAATATAGATAAAAACAGGAATTGTTTGTAATTCTATTCAATTACTCTTTGAAGAAAGTAGTGTAATCCATGATACTTATATGGTCCTAATGTAATTGATGAAGTTGATATCTTAACAAAGGATTCAATAGTTTTAATCTTGAATGTTATTATTTTCTATGATGATATAACAAAGCGCGTTCGTGATGCCCTCTCTGCCTCACACCAAAAACATTAATCGCTACGTTCTCGCTACGCTACGCTCAACGTAGCGCGAGAATAAAAGCATTGTATGTACTCAATATCACAGACTGTTCAACACAGAGGGCGCTGCTATCGCGTCAAAATATTTTGTGAAGCAATTTATAAAAACATATTTTATATTTTAAACTTATTTCGAAAATATTGTTTGAAAATTGTTGGGGTCGAAAAAACAGAAAAAAAATAATTCCAGTTTTTTTTTTCAAATATGTCAGGGTTTGAACACTGAGCATTTTATTGATATATGTACGCAAAATTTGTCAGTCTCTTCACCGGGAGCGTGGCGTCTCCTGTAATCCGGCTTCTCGGAGGTTTGGAATGGAGGATGGTTTGAGGTCGGGAGTCCTGGTACTGAGTGGCCCATGTTGACTGGACGTCCACACTAAGCCTGGTGTTAATATGGACACCCCGGAGGAGTCTGGGGTGTGCAGGTTAACTAAGGAGGGGCGAACCGGGCCAGGGGGGAAACCCAGCAGCCAAAAGTCCCCGCATCGGGCAGTAGTGGGATAGCGGCCGGGAGTGGGCGCTCTGTAACAGCCTGACCAATACAATCAGACCCTTTCCTTTTGCATTTTTTTGGTTAAAATCATAAGTTAATACGAGTATACCAACGGGTTAAAACGAAATAAGAGGCAAATATTTTAAGCGTAGCCTTAGAATTGAAGGTGATAATAATATTTTTTAATCGGTCGGTACTATTCATGAAGCTGAAGAAGAAGAAGTAGATTTACTATTACAATTTTTTTTCAGATAGCTCAGAGACGGTTTTTTATAGTAATATTTGGATATAGTATTGAGTTGTTTAGTTTAACTCTTAAATGTGTGTTTTTGAAAGATATACGTACTACGTAATGGCCAGAGTGAAATTTCTAAAACTCAAATATTTTTTATTAAAATATACTGTCTTTAATACGGAACGTAAGTATTATGAAGAAGTAAGAATAGATCTGGAATACCGGATTATACCTAGTTGCATTAGATTGTCGAAGTAAAAAAATTTTAGAACTGAATTTTTTGAGTCTATAAAAATATATTTTGCAATAAAGTATTTGAAAATTACTAAATACTGCACTGAAATTAACCGGTTCGCACGTTTGTGATTTATGAGTTTATCACATCCAAATTACTAAACGAGCTGAGAACTAAAAACTAGGTAAGTATTTATAGAACGACATGTCGTTAGCTAATCGTTAGCTACTTGGATTAAGTATCTGCCTATAGAAAAAAAAAACCAATAAGAAACATGAAAAGAAACAACAACTTGATGTATTCTAATAGATAAAAGTTACCAAGTAGTTATTGAATAAGAGCAAGTAATTAATAGCAATGGTTTTTATCAAAATGAATTTTATTTATTTATTGTCAAGCTCCCTGTGTGGTGGCGGGGATAAAGAATTGCACCACCCCATCTCTTCCCGTGTTTGTCGTAAGCCGACTAAGGGACCATTCCAGAGGATGGGCAGCAGCATCTCTCTGAGGTTACCCTCAACCGACTGCGATCGCCAACTCGCCTGTCAAGCGTGGCGATTACGGCAAATACTCCCCATGATGATTTGGGGGAGACCTTTGTCCAGCAGTGGACGTCTTTTGGCTGAGATGATTGTCAAAGCCCTTCGATGAAAACGAGAGATTTGTGAATTTTCTGTTCCAACGAGAAAGACTACGGGCTACTAGTAGGTACTGTAAGAGATGATTAACCATACTTTTATAGTTTTGGTAGAACTTTAAAGTGGTAGACTTTATAATGCAACTTAAATGTAATAACATTTTAAACATGTCAACCTCTTCTTCATTCAAGGCAGGGTTTTTGATTTGCCAAAAATGACTATTTTTTATGAAAATAATTTTCTGCACGAAAGTTGTTGGTAGAAATTATAAAAGGATAGTCGAATTGTAGTTTGTCGTTGGTTGTTTATATTATATTTTTTTCTATTAAAATAATTACCCTAAAGGCCGAAACACATAAACACGACACGACGACGTCGCGTCGTACCACGATGCGGCGTCTGTCTAGTATTTGACAGGCAATAAGGTTTATATTAGCCTGGCGCAACGCTTATTTTTGCGTTGTGACGTCGTATCGTGTTTATGTGTTTCGGTCCTAAGTCAGTATCACCCTCAATATAAGATTATTGAAATTCCAATAAGTACAAAACATTGCATTAACATGGTTCTGAAGTATAAAGGATTTGCGATTAAAAAAGGATTGTAGAAAAACATAAAACATATTTTCCATTTGTTTTATTTCAGATTTGACTTTCCATTTATTACAATTTAAGTGACTATCGTGCAACTAAAACTAACACGACGATTCCCCGGCGGGGCCGGGGTGTCCAGTCGTGTAGGTATTACTTATTTGGTACAATAGCCTTAGTCACATTAGATCACATACTTTAACGACTACACGTAATTAGATTATTGAGCTGGTATCAGAGCTTCTTTCTCTTTAATCTCTGGTTCGGCTGGGACCTCTGGGTCAGCTTTAAGGGCGACGATGGGTTGGGCTAATTCCTCCTTCTTCTCAGATTCGGACATGATGAGCTGAGGCACTTGCATTGGCTTTGTTTCTTCAGCTGCTTCGGGGGCGACGACGGCAGCTCGCTCCTGTGGTATGTTGGTCTTCACTTCGGGGTCTGCCCTCTTCTGTAGAAGAATGAAAATTATTAGTACGTAATTTAGACTATTGATATTTTCGAATATTTCAGGATATTAATGTTTGCGTATTTAAAAAAATACTAAGTATTAGAATTTTTATTTATGTAGTAGTTACTCAAAGGCCCTATGCAAATGTTTAATTTAGTATCTAAATGAACTATCGGACACGTTTAAAATCAAAGAGGAGATTTGTTATTAAAGAAAAAAAAATTTTTTTTTCTAATGTATCTGCTCATAGTATGCGGCTAGCACTGATCAGTGCCCTAAACAATGAAAATTCTATCGTTTCTGTATTTACAACAGACGACGGATTATGCGAAAACAACTTGTTTGTTAGCCATAGAACTGAAAGTAAACAAGCATTTTTTTTAATATTCCTCAAATCATTATTATACAACATACCTCAACAGGCGGTTCAACGACTTTCACGTCTTCAATTACCACGTTTCCCGCGCTCTTCTCCACTACTGGCACAATCATCTTCGTCTCCTCATACGCGGGGTCAGCAATGGGGTCTGGCAACACTGTGCAGTCCGCCTGGTTGGTCTTCACGAAGAAAGCCCTGGAGATCTTGAACCGGTCTAGCGCTGCGTACGCCTTTTGCATGATCAGCAATGATGGGAGCCTTTCTCGGGTGAGCAGCCATGCACTCTCTGAAATAGATTGAAAATCAGTAAATTGTATGGTTCTTGAACAGAACCTAATATATTATCCCAGGTGTTATGCTCTCGTTTTGATTCCTTGCAAAATCTATTATTGGGATCTACGGAAAGGAAATCATTGTTGGTTGTTCGGCTACCAAAGCTTGAAAGAAGCCAGTAAGATTCTTAATATGTCTTCCTACGCTGTAAAGATCACGAGTGGCTAACGGAAGTCCAAATAAATACTGGGACCGTAGCCTCAGCTCACTATGACAGATCTCTTCCTATTGGTTGTTGTGCGAACTGCTGGACAACAACAAAATGGACCGACAACATTATTTTTCCGTTCAGTGTGAGCTAGGCTATGGCTATGGGCCATAGCATAGTTAACATAAATCATATCCCCACTTATAGTCATAAACTTTACGAGCAATTGCAAAAGAAAAGTACCTTTCCAACCTTTGTTTAAAGTCTACATTGAATTGCTTACGCGTGCTTACAGCGTGGTTACATGACGGCGTAGCTGCCGTAGTCGGTATTCAATATGCTGATGTACTCATAGTCATAGACCAGCAGCAAAGAGGAGTACTTTACCATGAAGCGCTAATTGAAAAGAACCTCTCCAACCTTTAAGTAAGGTCTATATTGAATTGCTTACGCGTGTGAACAGGTCCGAGGCCGCTGCAAGACCACATGACAGCATAGCTGTCGTAGTCAGTGTCCAGTATGCTGTACTCGTAGTCGTAGGGCAGCGGCAACGAGGAGTACTTCACCATGAAGCGGCCTTCGCCCTCACGACCTACCATCTGAAGGTGGCCTTCCATCAGGCGTTTGAGTCCCGTGCTACGGAGACGAAAATTCATTTAGTATTTGCGATCCAACTAACACTAAGTTGGTGAAAAATCTAACACCACTGTCTACCATCTTACGATTGACATTCGGTTTTACGTCATGAAAGGATAAAGTTCATTTTTGCATGCAACAAAAAGATTTGCTTGTGTTTCATAGGACCTTTTGCCAAAATCGATTTTAATGACTAGCTGTCTTTGATTCATTGTATATAGGTAAACAAAGCTAGCACTATATTTTTATAACTAGTATAGTAACTAGTAGTATATCTATTCAACTAAATTAAATATGGCATAAGACAATAAAATTTCCACAAACATATTAGGTACGACACCACTATTTAATAATACTAATCATTTATTAATTGTGGTCCCAAAGTAAAGTTCACGGAATATTATCGTTATTACGAAACTCAGATTAAAAACTTATTCTACATCTTATTAATATTGAAACTACCACCCCACCAAGTTTCTTACCGCCTACGAGTATAAACCCGGATCATGCTTTAAATACCATAAACGGTCTGCAGTAGTTTAACTAATATTGATACTAACAGGCGTCTTTCATAAATTTTCTTTCAAGATATACTAACATGTAGTTGGTGATCTCGTTGCTGACGAGGATCCTGCCCTCGGGAGTGCTGATGTAGTTGGTGGTGACGCAGCGGCTGCCGAGCTCGCTCACCGTGAAGTACCGCTCGGACTCGTACCATGTACCCAGGAAGCGGTTCATGTTGAAGTTGGCCATAGGCTGCGGAGACACAACCTCATTGCTTATTTATATCTCATAAAGTATCTAAAGAGGTATTATGCAAACTGCTTAGAGTATCCCTTGAAGTTTGTCTCATGTTAAACGATTGCGAGTATGTTGCTCATATACCTTTTTAAACGTTCGCGTTCTATAATAATACTGCAGTCAATCAGTCAGGCCGTTACCACTGCTGTTACAACTTGGTCGAAACATTGTCTTTAAAATAGTATGCGTAGGATACCTACAGAATATATAAAAACGTGAATATAGTATCATAATAACGCGAAAGTTTGATTGCTTGATAAACTACCAGTATTTTACCGGAAAATCCTACCTGAAACAACGACACAATGAAATTTCAATTGTTTTTAGGACGGATCTGCACTAAGCAAACGAAAGGAATAAACCTCAGTGTCTTTCTCCAAAACAAAAAAAAATACAATTCGCAAACACATAATCGAAAGGGAAAGCCATCGCGCATACTACAGATGGCGGGTCGGTGTTAATGACCTGCGCGGGAGCAACCGGTCCCTGTTGTCTGTGGTCAGTGCATCCACTCGCATTATATAACCCGCGTAACGTGCGGCCAAGGTCAAACCGGCTGATTGACGAATTTTATGCGACCGTGACGATTGCGTACCAAAACAAAAACGGTTGTCATTTGTTAAAATTCATCGTCAGCCATTAAAGCCATAAGTGTAAGAGAATTAACAGTAAAACAGACTCCGTCATCAGATAGGATTAAAAAATACTGAGTCAGCCTACTATAAACGTCCTAATGCTGGGATTGAGGTCGGAATCTGGACTGCATATGAGTACATGAGTATTAGTAAGAGATTTAGTATTTACTTAGTCCACACGCTAACCCAATGTGAGTTGGTGGGTATTTAGTTTACCGTCCTTCATCTTGCGAACCGTGACCAATGACTAAATGTGCATTCCGAAGGTTGCAAGAGTGGCTTATCTGGCTTAATGGCTAGGGGAAGCGCGGATGGTTATGTGGGGTGCCTCCCCGAGCGCGGTTGTACTCGGCCAACGAGTTTTCCAAAGTAAAAAAAAAAGGACAAACATTTCCCCCGCGCTTAAGACTTTCCAAGACCGGCCATGATATTGCTTTCATTTAAAGCAAACGCCCAAGATAAGCCACTCTTGCAACCCCCGAGCTTCGGTGTTGTCCTGGCTTAATCAGTTCAACTTGGATTACAAAGTAGATTTTTTTTTCTTTATGCGCTGATTGATGTATAGAATTGTTTGTTATACTACATTCTTTTGAAAATAAACTGACCGAAATGAGGCTTACGTTTAATGAATGATTATCGTTCGAAATGGTACTGTTGTCTCAAAAACTTGACTATTAGAAAAAAACAGTTTTATCCTTTCCCGTTTTCAGGAACATTAGAGGAACGTTAGAATCTACTTGGAGAGAGATTGCTGATTGCCTCAAACGGCATTTTCAGCTTCACCGGGCTTGTTTGAGGGCGGCGAGAAACTTAAAGGGCTCCTCAAGCCGTGTGAAACGAATCACCTTCGGAGGTTTTCTGGAGGGAACGGCATCACGCACTAGTGCGTGTCCCCGTGCCCTGCTAGATTCCCCGAAAGGTTCGGATCGGATCGGAGTTAGAATCTACCGACTGATGCATAGTCAAATAAAAAAGAAATTGTTTTACAGTAACAATAAAGAGGGTACTTCTTTAAATTATGCTGTAATTTCTTGTAAGAGTAATCGAATTAGTTGGATACATCTTGCAGCGTATAAGATGCAGTGTGCCTCCGATACGGCTGATGGCTTGGTATTGAACAAAGGAGAAGATATGGCTAGATAAGACCAAGGAATGGTCAGCAATAAAAAGGGTCGTTTTAAAATATTTAAGACAAGATATCTGGTGATAGAATTCAGTGCTTGACAATAGCTAGTCGGAGAGGTCCCTCAAGAAATCGAATCTAAATGTCGAATTGTAATAAGAACAACTTATAGAACAAAATTATAGAAAAACGTGAATATTATCTCTAAATATCAAACCTATCTATTAATGGGTGTGAGCAGTTTCTTTGTGACACAGACACCTACGGGTTTAAAAATAATAGTACAGAAATTTCATGAAAAATTTAGAAAGAAATAGCCCAAATACTCTATTAGAGCTGCCAAATGTTGTAAAACATACCTGATAGTCGGGGCACCATCCCAGCGAAGGGATCTGCGCGGACGCAGTGGCGAGCAGGGCGAGGGCGGTCAACCTCCACATGATGCAGGATCGGGAATGATGCCCGGCGTCCCGGCTACCCGGTTATAAACCCTCGCTCCAGAGAACCGGTCCAATGGGCACCTTATCTAGAATTATACGCGCCTTGTTAAGACCTGTGTGTGTGTTAATGGGCTTTCTTTGTTTGCTTTTGAAATGTTTGTGGTTTTCTCGAGTTTTCTTTAGCATTTGAAGAAGGGTTTGTCTAGTATAGATGGAATAGTTGCTAGAAAATTGCACATACATACACACAATAGCAAAAAAACCTAATTAATATGTGCGTTTATGAAACAAATGATTTCATGAATGTGACAGTAATAATATGAAAATCTTTTTTTATACTTACGTATATGACTGTTCCTTATTAAAAACTGTTATTTATTGTTTATCATTGGTTTACTTTTTTCAGTATATATTTATTATATTTTTGTGTTAGGTATTATCGCATGTTGTATGCTCCTATTTCTCTTGAGTAAGCTTGAGATTTTTTTTCATAAAATCATAAATATGGCGCCCTTGCCTTTTCTTTCATTAGAAAAAACAATCTAAATAAGCTAATGACGAGATGGAATCAAAGGATAAATATTAATTCTCCAAATATTTTTAACCTCTTAAAGTGGCAAAAATTGTGTGGTCTTCCATGTAACAAAACGGGTGAACACTATCACCAAATCAATGTCTCACCAAACAACTTCAATCTCCAAACGGAGGTTCTATAGTTTTGCTATCTATTAATAAACAATTTCTAGTGTACACACTAATGATTAACACAAAAGCGAGCCTGGAATGTTCCCAGCACACTATAAACGGCCAAGCAAAAAGATGTAGGTCCATCTGCCCACCTACCGGTTCCACAGCCTCGCATTTTTATTATCCACTCTGTCTATTTTTACTTAAGTCTGCAGGGGCTAAATTGCTTGCCTAGCTCGTTTTTGTAATTTACTTTGTTGCATATCTAACTATGGACACTGTTCTATGCGTTCCCGTTTTCAAGGCGTGTGTGAGACGCTCGAATCGTCAGTATTGTTAAGGAATTCAATTGTATGATAAAATGGTTGTTATGTTTTATATTTTTTTCTTTTTAAGCTATAAAGGAGTTTTATGGCTTGTAATTGTCAACTGTATGAGATATGGAACTGTAAATGTATGACAGTTAAGTTTAAAATAAGGTACAGTTGAAAAGCGGATCATTTCAAGTAGCTAGGTGTAGGTCTTTCGTAGAAAAAGTATTGACAATATAAATGCTACAGGTTATTCATTATTTATAAGGACCTAAGGTATATGTGTATAGCCGAATAAAAATAATAATATTTGTTATTACGACCGAATACTTACTAGTTATTTTTATAGGTACTTATTTATAAAGCGTTATTGCCGTAGTTAAATTACAGACGTATCGCGTTGGATAAAAAAATGTTTAAAAGTCATACTAGAAAGGGCACTAAAGATATGGTTTTATTGTCTATAAATAAGAAAAAAATAAGTTAATACTTTTTTAACGATATTATTAATAGTTGTAAAGTTTATGCAGACACTACACACTGAAATTAAACACTTCATGAACATACTAACTTTTCATTTTACATATTGTTTTATCCTAACTTTTCGAATCCTTTACAGGTTCGTAGCCAAAGGGAGACTAGATATTCGTACAAGTATTTTTTACGGTATTGATACTTTAAATTTTGTCTCTTCAGGCGAGTTCATTAGGTACTAATTGCCAGTTGCACCAGCGTACGCGTTTTACGCAACTCTGTTATTCCACAATCTACGATATATATTTTATGGGTTTCTTTATTATCATCATCAACCTAAAGACATACACAAAGCTACTTATCTAAGCCACTGACACTGAGTAGCTTAAGTTTTCTGACATGGACAATAACGTACATACATACATACATACATACATACATACATACATACATACATACATACATATACACCGAGACATTTTAGTGGTTGTTTTCCCGCAGGTGGGTAGATCAGACCATGAAACTGAACCACTTTCCCCAAGACACATAGGTCAAAAAACGAGATAATTTTTTAACTTTCCCATACAAACCATGCTCGGTAAGTAAGTAAGTATTTATTTATTTTCCAAAAAAAAAACATAGACAAAAAGGTCTATGGCTCAGTGTTTGCAGGAGACCCACAAACTCTGTTATTCTGCCATAGCCATAAATTAATACTATAATAAACTTACAATATTTAATCTACATACATTATTCTATGTTTATTTACAATAGAGGCTTTGTATAGAAAAATGAATCCTTACATACTTCTTTTACTTCATCTACTCTCAATAACTTGTTTGACTATGCTCGGCGGCTTAAGCTCTTCCTCACCTTTCTTCAGAATGTCCTCGATTTTTAATTTCAATATTAAATAGTATTAGTACGAGAATAATTCTTAAGTAAACTAAAATCTTGGTAATTTTTTATAATTATAAATAATTAAAGGATCCTTGGGGGAGGCATTTGTCCAGCAGTGGACGTCGTTTGGCTGAGATGATGATGATGATAAATAATTAAATAAGGCTCCCTTGGCTTACAGAGTAAGCGTAGTGTTGATTTAAGAGCGTTTACGCCGCACACTAGCGCCGCCAATGAAAAAAAAAACATATCTAGTAATTAGAGATAGAAAATCAAATTATGCTCAACAAACTATCTGAATAAGTTAATTTAGCATTTTTACGTCACTTAATGAACACCTGACATGTTATGGTTTAGTTAAATATGGCGTTATAGTTAAAAGTGGCCGTAACGTCTTATTTAACTAAACCATGTGAGGTGTTCATTAGGTGACGTAAAAATGCTAAATTACTTCATTCAAATAGTTTGTTGAGCATAATTTGATTTTCTATCTCTAATTACTAGATATGTTTATTTTTTCATTAGTGGCGCTAGTGTGCGGCGTAAACGCTCTTAACTTCGGTGAGTTGGAAAGAGCCACGATAGCATAAATGATAGTGCATGCCATGTACCCCGCATTTAGATGGGGTGCGGGTTTTAATCCCGTTCGTAGAATTTATTCAACACATTTAAAAAAAAAAATATATTTCTAAGGTTTTTTAACACACAACCGAATTGTTAAAATTTACTGAGTTGTTAACGATGATAAATTCCTTGAATTATTTTAGCATAGCATAATATTTTGTAAAAGTATCGAAATATAGTTTATCGTGCGTGCCAACTTCATTCATAATATAGATCAAAATATTACACATATATATTCAGAATATTAAATGAAATGAAATGAAAAATATTTATACGGAGCATCTATGACAACTTGACATAATGTACATTTTAAATATAATTATGCAACCGAAATGGTCACCACTCAGCTTGTGCCATGACATTGACGTGCCAAGGCGCTATTACACAGTAATTCAATCATAAAAATGCATTAAAGTATTGTCCAATAGTTGGTTCGGCCGACATTCTTTCCACGCCGGAAGATCCGATAAAAAAACGATTGATTAGTCTTTAAAGATAACAAACACACAAATATTCAATACATTTTAGAACAGAAAATGTCTTAGGACTCCAATGCTGCTGATATTTAAGTCCACAGCATCTGCTATTCTGTCACAGGCCTTACTCAAAACTAAATCACTTACTAAATAAAAAAATACTATAGTTGCAACACACACAAAAATTGAAGAAAATGTCTAAAATTATTGCTACGAAAAAAACTATCTCTATTAATCTATTTCCCACCTTTGTAATATGTATGTATGTGTTGTACGCTGTTTTCTATTACAAAGAAAGATTAATAAAACTGCAGCTCACTTCATTTGGTGTAGGTTTATAACATGACAAGACCAAAACAAATAAAAAGAAATAAAAAATATAAAGAAATATAGCGCTGAGAAAAACGAAGCGAAAAGACATCAACGTCATCTTATAATCACTAGGCTCCAGACACGAGCACGAGCGACTTGCGACACGGCGAACGGATTTCTTGCTCATTGCGCGTTATACTACAGAAGTCTTAATGGACGGTAATAAAAAGCAAGCAATGAGTAGTGGAACGGGCGCTGCGTCATTTCTTTTAGAGAGTTTGTTAATTTTATCAGACGTAATTTTCAGCGTCACCGATCATTTTCAAGGGCGGCGAGAAACTTAAAGGGTTCCTCAAGCCGAGTGAAACGAAGCACCGTCAGTTTTCTAGAGGGAACGGCATCACGCATTAGTGCTTGTCCCCGTACCCTACAGATTCTCCGAGGGGTTCTGAGCGTTTCGGGACGCGCTGCGTCGTGGCTGAGCGTAAGGCCTCCAACTGGCGACTTTCTGAAAGAGCTATTGAGAACTAATCGTTTTTTTTCTTTCTATCACCGTTGACTATGACTGCCCTAGTATAACGCGCAATGAACTAGAAATATGCTCGCGGTGTCGCAGGACTACTTATTTACCCAGCGGCTTTTATCACCAAATAATGATTATTATACGAATTATCGTAAATAAACAACATGATGCTACTAATGTGTTATTTTTAATTTAACCTTTTCACCGCCCAACTATCCTGCACGCGATGTCCCGCTGTACGCCAACGTATAAATGTATTTTAATAAAGTAGGTACAAAGAAGAACTTCTATAGAAGTGCTGGCGTGGACGGCACGAAAATCTCGAACTTCTATAGAAGTTGCTGGCGGTAAAAAGGTTAAAATGTACAATAGCGGCATAGGAACATAAAAGGAATTGTTTTGTATGAATTGTTTTGTATCAAATCACATAAACGGGGGTTACTTTGAAGTTATTGTTACATTGACTGTCACATGCTAGCCCTAGTAAGTCTCCTGGAACGGACGCCTAGGACGGAGACTACTAAGTAAAAGCTGCTGTCAATCAAGCTGTTATCTTTGACTCTAAAGTAACTTCGTTTTATCAAATTTGCCCAGATTTTATATAGCACAACAGTAAGCACACACGTATATTGTACAGGAAAATTTCGTGCCCAATTTCAAGGTAGTATACTATAATTATTGTTTTTGATAAATTATTAATTTCCCACCCCAGAAACTAATGAGCGTAATGGATGTGGTGGTGGGACCAATTGTGGCAATTTTACTTTACCACCAGCACACCATAATCTAGTAGATTCACCGCTGTATTTTAACGCTTTACAATATTGATAAATGGTTGTCATTTCCCCAATTGTTACTGCACAATAATCTATTTCTGGGTCGTAATGGAATGAAACATACACAATACACACATATAAATATTTGACAACCAACCAAGTGAAAAAAAGACATAAAATGTTTCACAGCTAGGAACATTTTGTTGTACGTACCGTTTTGACAGTTTCCATGACAACGAAATAAACAAATAATTTTGTATTGGAAAATTAAATTGTCGTTTTTAGTATTTTTCTTTATTTATTATTTATGTTTCTCACCGTTTAAACCTTCCCTGAACCTCCACAAATATTTCAAAAACAAAATTAGCCAAATCGGTCCAGCCATTCTCGAGTTTTAGCCCGACTAACGGACAGCAATTGATTTTTATAAATATAGATAATAAATAATCATAAACTTTCCTACACACACACCAATTATCTAGCCCAAGAGAAGCTTCGTTATGAAACTCGTTAAATGGTTACAAGACAACGGATATATACTTAAAATATTTTATACATAGAAAACACCCAGACCCGAGATAATTTAGAAAAACAATAATTTCTAAATTGACCCGACCGGGAATCGAACCCGGGACCTCAGAGATGGCGACACCATTAAAACCGGTGTACAAACCACTCGACCAAGGAGGTCGTCAAGTTATTGGAAAGTTAAAAAAATATCTCGTTTTGAGGAAAAAAAATAACTCGTTTTTTTGGGGAAAGTTGTTCAGTTCCATGGTCTGATCAACCCCCCTACGGGTCTAGGACGGCTGAAAAAAAAGGTTTATAAATAATGTTATTAAAATTAAGAGTACTTACCTGCCCTGTAGGTGGGTCGCAGCTGCAATGCTTCGCTAGCAGCCGTGGGTCTTCGGCGTGACATCATATCTAATGCGATTTGTTGGGCCAATAGCGGGTGGGCAAGGCATACAACTATCATAATATTATTAGTCTTCACGTCTATACTAATTTTACATGACGTCATACGAAAGTTTTTTTTGAGCGTAATAGTTTTTGTATATTTTTTAACAGGTAAGTGCTTGGTGTTCATGCCACATGATGATAAGTAATGAATATAAAAAATCGTACAGCTAACTTTGATCTGTCATTTTATGTGCCTTTTGTACAGTCAAGATAAAATTGTATAGGTAATTTTTTAAAATAAATAATATAACATTTCTTAGTATAAGTGTAATCCTCAACTGACACGGGCTCGACCGCGAAATGAGCGAGGTCATTAATGTGCCCTCTTAACTCGCAACGATAATAGGGTATTTGACTACAATGAAAATATTGATTAAACTGTTGTTAACTTAATAGTAAACGTGTTTTTAAACTAATTTAGGCAGCACAAAATTTTAAAATAAGTATGATTTTTATAAAAAATCATTAATAACATGATAATTTTTTTATGATTGACCACGTGATCAAAAACGCACGGGATGACGCTGAATCTGGAGTGACGTCACCAGCTTGTAAACAGTAAATGTCAATCAAAGTTTGTACGTTTAATTTGACAGCTAAAAGTTTGCTTACAAGCAGGTGACGTCACGACATCACGTGACCTGCATTCAGCGTTTTGGCGGCTATTTTATTAATTTGAATTTTAATAGCGATTTTCATAAAAAATAAAGAAATTCATAACGAATTAATCAAATTGCAAATATATTATGCTATAATGAACCATTAGATATATTTTCTAAAACCTGTCAAATACCCCATTTTCATAGTTGAGGCTCGACCGCGAAAGAGGCTAGCCTCAACTATGAACATTATCGTTGCGAGTTAAGAGGGCTCATTAATGACCTCGCTCATTTCGCGGTCGAACCCGGGCTTTAACAATGCTGTTAATCGTGTTGTTATGTCCACAGACATTGATAAGGGTGGTGGCTCACCAGGCAGACTTATTACAAGTCTTACCACCAACAAAACTGAGCATAATAGGAATCGCATCTGTGGTCTGCCAGCGTGGTGGTATATGGCATAATTTTCCTATGTGTTACTGTTCACGTGACAAAGCCTGAGCCCCAGAATAGGAAAAGTTGGATGTTTAAAGGCTTCATATTTTGTGTGGCTCATTTTGGCACGGCCACCGTCACCAACCCGAAATCTGAGTTTACAGATAATTAGTGGATAATTAGTGGGAATTAGTGGATAAATCTCAGAATTAGTGGGGCCATGGTTCAAAAGTTATAAGGGATACAAGGTGGCCGTGCCAAAGTGAGGCTCATTTTGGCACGGCCACCTTGTATCTCTGAAACCACGGGTCGTAGCGAAGATCTGATTATACCAATAATTAGTGGATAATTAGTGGGAATTAGTGGATATATCTCAGAATTAGTGGGGCCATGGTTCAAAAGTTATAAAGGATACAAGGTGGCCGTGCCAAAATGAGCGCTCATTTATTTATTTATAACTTTTGAACCATGGCCCCACTAATTCTGAGATTTATCTACTAATTCCCACTAATTATCCACTAATTATCTGTAAACTCAGATTTCGGGTCGGTGATGGTGGCCGTGTCAAAATGAGCCACACTCATATTCTGATGATGCCATGAGTATACTGCACATTCCCATCATAATTGAACATAATGTGTAAATGCCTCCTAATTCATCCTTAAATTGTAGTTAATCGATGGTATATTTTTATCCGCACCTCACCTAATTTCTTCCTCAGGTTCTTTGTACGACTTAAGTGACATATATCGTCTACCTGATGGAAAGCACCTACGTAAAGACGGTGCTGCAAGCGTCTTTACGAAAGAGTATGAAGAATATTTAGAGGGTATTCCTGTCCCATCCCAAGTTGGCGAGGTGAGAGGGAGAGTGTCCCACATAACCATATGCGTCTCCCTAGGCGCAGTGGTATTCCTTTTGCAATTTCTTCTGTACATACAAATGAGTATTTCTCTTTCCCACGACATGGTCAACCAGAACCGGCGTTAGATACACTTTTGGCTAGTTTTGACTCTTATTCCATTGTATTAAGAGTTACATTGTTATGCTTGTGACTGTACGGCGTAGGTACTAGCTTCTAGAGGAGTCGACGACGGGAATACCGCTCTTCTCATCCGACTCAAACGCAACGGAGGGCAAGCTTAAGTGATGGTAGCTCTTAGGAATTCCCAGGATTGTCGATCACTACGTTTTGAGGAACCATAAGTTTTCGCCACCCATACTAGTTACGCTTTAAAGGTTATAGACGACCATCAGCCATTTGTTGTTAGAACCAGTACACACCGTAGCAGCAGCAGTTAGGTTTAAATAGTCTGATTCTGCAGTAACTATAGAATTATAAGCCAATGTTGGTCAGTTATGCAGAAACCTTTGTCGTTCGGAAATGTTAAGTCTAGCGTATTTTACATATCATCAAGTCAGCCCGTGAACACAGCCGTTGCAACTCGGTCGAATCGTCGGGTGTAAAGAGGTTTTTTTAATGGTAAGCACTTGGCGCCTTAATCTCACCTGATGTTAAGTGATGATAGGCTTAAGGGGGAAGTGCACTTCACGCCGAAATCCTAAACTACTGAGGCATTGACTGTGATCTCTAGCTGCTGGAACACAAGAATGCTACAATAATTGATTTTATGGCAGTATATTGAGATAAGATGGCGGCAGCTAGCCAGGCGGACAAACAAGCCCTACACCGACTAAACTGAGCATTCAAACATGTATCCCCGCTGGGACTCGAACCCGGCACCTCTGGGTCTGACACCGGTCGGTGGTCTTAACCACTAGCCCAGAAAGACGGTTGGAGGTTTGCATATACTATGCAGTTTGGGTAAGCGGCGTTAAAAACTTTAACATAGTATCAGGGGGGTAACCACGAGCTCTTACAGCAGTATTATTGCAGTTGTGAAAACGAGACGCGTGTAGCGGCGAATATACTCGCGTCTCTTTTCTACAACTGCAATAATATTGCTCTAAGAGCTCATAGTCAGGAGGCAGGTGAACGAATCGCCAAGCGCTATCCCGCTTCAAACCAAAGTATGTGTTGTGACTTAAAAGCAACCAACTCCCTTAAGAATCCCGCCATATTTAGGAACAAAGTAAGAAATTAAGACGTAGATCTTGACTTGATGTGTTGACTTCAAAATGTGACGAGAAAAGGGCTACTGACGGACTAGCCTAGTGCTTCTAGAATAAGGTACAATAAGGTTATATACTTGTTCACTTTCGTGTTATGCAGAAATGTAGGCCAGCAAACAAATAAAGAAGAGTAATGTGGGTAACTAAAATATTTTCGTTATTTAATTTACTAAGGTAAGAACACATTTTTTTTACAGAATGTTAATGTTCTAAACAGTATCTACAAAAAATTGTACACTACGTGAAAACTTACAAAATAAATTTTAATTTACAATTAACAGAGAAAAATCAATATTCAAGTTCAACAAGATTAAGTTAAGCTTTTTTTATCATCATTAACTTAGTATCTAATTAATATTTACATTAATCCTTAACAAACGTCATGATTTAGAAAATATATTTCGAATTAGTGAACAAATCCTTTCTTTTATTCCGGTACATTTCTTTCGGCTCTTTATCTACTCTATGTTAGATATTTAACTGTTCTGAATTAATAATATTACATATGAGCATGCTAGTACGTCGTACAGAGTGTTAAATATTTTGCCATTCTTTGTATAAAATTGTAATCATTGGTATATGATAACGAGCCGTAAAAGTGATAAAACACAAATTTGAAAAATACACAGCAAGTAATTGCATTGATTCTAAGGCAATCCGACAACAGCCGGCGTTATTATCACAACAAACACATGCACCACCAGTGCACGGCTTCGAAATGTATATACAAGTAAGCATAGTTTGTTCAAGTAAAACATTTACTCGTTTCACCGTAGGCAGTAACAGATTACTTTACGGACAATTTTGTCATGCAACATTAACTTAAGACTACATTTTATTTATACAAACATTAAAGTCGAAAATATGGAAAACGCAATGGAAGACGGCGTCCTCGGTGTGCCTACTAACAGTAAAACAGACGATTATCACATAAAACAATCTAATGTTACCACGAAATCACAAATCTTATAATTAAATTGTTCCCCCAATTACGTCAATATGCGACGTTAAAACAAATTAAAAAAAGTGAACAAAAAAAAGTATCAGGTAGATAGGTAACGTACAAAACAAAACATTAAAGCATTTCGAATTCATATTTTACGCTAAGTTTTGAACAACTTGCTGGTAACTTTAGTACGACTTAAACAAATATTGCATTTACAAGCAGATTTCGTAATACCACAAAATAAAAAGACTGCAGTGGGTTATCTTCATACAATCGCGCTCGACCAACACACACACATAGAAAACCTCTCACAGAGACGGAATTTCGCAACAACAACAAATTCTATGTATGTGAGATTCCAATTCTATGGGTGCGTTGCGCGGTATGTATAAGCTGACCCACTGGGTTACCTTATTTTGAGGCAACACAGAGAGAACCTCGCGCGCTCCTAGAGAATTACCTCGGCACGCATTGTACAAAATGAGTATTACTGAAAAACAAAATTTGTCCAATCAAAACGTGGATCTGTCTTAATGGAGTAAATTCCAAAGAGAATTATTCAAGCTCATATACGTAATATCAAGGTTCTGCATAACTTATCTTAGAGGATAATAATCATGAACATCCAGCCTTCACTATAAAAATAGTTTACTAATAACTGGCCACAAAAAAACATATTTAAAATAGAAAAGATTCCGAAAATATAATCCGAACAATTTTAAAAGAGGCTAAATTAGAGTTTCGTCAAAATATTGATTTCAAAAATAATGCCTGCTATTAATACTAAAATAGTAAAATTAATCCAAAAATAATAAGATATTCAAGCTTCGTACGAATAGATCGTTCGTAGTGGAATTACGGAAGTGGTTATAGAAGTATATCGAGTTAGTAACTAAGAGATGAGATTATTAAATTGGTACCTACATACGTTAAGTTTAACAAATCATTAATCATTTCAGGTCCCTTTAATTTCTCTTAATTGTATACACCAAACATCATCAATGCTTTACAAATCTTTGGTGCTCATCCACATATTTAAATCGAGTAAAACCGGCACGTACGAATGGAAGGATTTATAGGCATACCGTATGTTTAACGTTAAGTATAAATTTATTAACGAACACATTTTGTTTCTATTTTAGAAGATACGTACATTGATTAAACCATAAAATTGAGATGTTAAAATGTCTTTAAAAAGCTGCGAAATGACAAGTCAGTATAATACAATGTTGGAACATAGGTACCTATTAGAGAAAGCACCTTTGTAGAAAGGCCGAAACCTTTCTGTCGCAAGCGTTCAGAATAAAAAGATATTTTAGGGTTACTTGCACCAAAACTTATTAAGAGTAATTTGCAACGAAACTCAGTATTACGGCAATAGTGTTTATTTGAAACATCATTCTGCCTCTTTAATAATTGACAATTATATTTTATATGTGTTTTGCGTTAACTGCATGTATTCGTTTGCACAAAAATTAACACAGGTCATCAAGAGCTGTGTTAATTGTGTTAACAAAGTAAATTTTTGTGGTGAAATATTTTGTAGACTTGTTTGTATTTAGGTAATTTATATTCTGAGTTATTGATTTCTTCAAATTAAAATATAAAAAGCAATTAAATTAATGAATCTTTACAAGCGAATTGCAAGAATCGATCTTTATGTCACTACGACATACGGTTTTGCCTACTGCATCCACTTTTTATCTAAGATATTGTATAATTGCAACTGTTTATTCCAAACGATTGAGACGTAAAAATATATATTAATATACAAAATATTAGTGGAAACAAAAAATACACATATTGAACTAAAAAGCCTTAACCAATTCATAAATTAATTGATATTTTCATTACGTATCGTAAAATGGTTGTAAGTTCCAATTCTGACTAGAATTATTGACTGCACACTTTCAACATAGAAAGTACGCAATCAACCCTCACGAACCCACGTCGACGTCACCAAGTTTCTTCAAGATACTGATTTAAATTAGGAGGTAGTTCAGGTGACGTCATAGTTCAGGCTCTAGGCTTCTTTCGCAACTTTTCATCGACAATCGTGTCTATTTTCTATGCTTAAGGAATTAATGTGTCGGTGGCTTTTTAAATAATATTTATCCTAATGAAATACATCTTTCAAATAAATACTATCTTGGAAGGTATTGGTCCCGAATTATAATTTTTAAACAAATTATAACAATTTGGACCCATTCGGCAAACATGTGAGTTTAAATTAGTCGTCAACATCGCACCCGCACCACCTGCGGATGATGAATTATGGGTATCGCTCTGCGATATCACATGCCTTAAAACTAATTACTTACATTATAACCTTTTTAAACACATATCACATTTGAACTCTCTAAACGAGACAAGTTTCATAGTCCAAAATAACGCGACGGCGCGCGTCAAATGGGCGGGCGTCATTCGTGCAGGTTTTTGCTCAAAAGCAAACTATTGTGTGGCCCTGACAAGTGCCTGATGAGTTCCGGCAGAGCCTCGAACGTGAGTTGACAGAAACAACAGTTGAACCGGCCCGGCGTGTTGGTCCGCCCGTCGTTCTCGCTCGATGATATCACATTGCGGTGTACCGAACACAAGTGCTTTAGCAAATGGGCTTTTTGTTTGAACATGGCGACGCACAGTCGACAAGCGAATGGTTTTTCGCCCGTATGCACTCGGAGATGTGTCTTGAGATTCCACGACATGCCGAATTGTTTGCCACAATATTCGCAGCGGTATTCTCGTACTGGCGCTTGTTTGCTGGAGCCTTGGTCGTGTTCTGACGAGGGAGGTTCGTCTGCTCCCATCTGTGGCGGACATAGCCAAGGACTCCAGGAGCCAGCGCTGGGTGGTCGGTATTTGAGGGCGTCGTCGTGAGTTGTCGTTGGGGGCGTTGTGCTTCTCTCAGGTATGAATGGAGGCGCTGAAGCGCTGAGAGGATGTAGCGCCGCAAGTCGTGCGCTCGCTACGGCAGCAGCACCCGCCGCTTGTGGATATCGCAGTTGCGCCATTTCTTCTAGGTAACTCGGAGCAAATGATACAAATGGAGGGTTCTGAGAGGGTGAATTGTGGAAGCCGGGTCGTCTTTTTCTATGTGGTGTTACAACATAATTTTCTGGTGAAGTTTGCACGAGTGCCATTAAATCTTGGTCGGGGGGCTTGTGATGCGCGTATTCTTCTAATTTTACAGTCCGCAAGTCTAATTCAGGCGGTTCTAAGTAGTGGGATTTTCGTTTAGGTCTCTCGAAACCTCTGCTTAATCGATCACTAAGTAATTGTCGTCTGTATACCGTTTCTCGTGGTGGATCGTCTTGACTGGATGATGTTGACCTTCTCCTTCCGATATTCTGCAATTAGAAAATTGATTTTACTATTAATTTTCTTCCAATTTTATTTTTTATTTTTAAGTGCTAATTGCTGCGCTTTAGCTAAATTAAATATTTATAAAATATAGCTCCAATGCTGAAGTCAAAGCGCTTCAAAAAATAACTGTTGATCCAATAAATAAATTGTTTTTTTTTATAATAAATGTTTCTATATCTAATTATTTACCTTGGCTGCGACTGTTTCCACGTCCACATCTTGTGAGTCATCATGTTCACTGCATGTATTTTCTGAGTTCCTTTGTACTGACAGGTTGACGGGGTTGGAAGAGCTTCTCCGCCGCGACGTCAACCGGCTGCATTCCTTGTCTCTGTTTTCTGGTTCATGTTCATCGTCATCCCTTTCATCATTGCTGCTCGTTGACATATTTTCTTTCTTTATACTGTGTGATTCCGAGTCGCCGGGGTTTTGTGTTTCTTTGCTGTATCCTGCACTTGGTGTAACTGAATCGCTTTCTGAGTGAGAAGAGCCTGAAGGTGCATCATGTTTACTACTCTCGTTACTGTTGATGTCTGTCTTTGATTTAAGTTGTTCGCATGTCCTGTTCCGTTCCTCAGCTTGTTGGCGTTCCTTCGTTGATTTCCACACGTCCGATTTGATTTCTAGTAGTTCAAATAATTCTTGCATGTCATCAATTTCACCAGACTGAAAATAATAAAAGATTATTTAAAAATTTATAAAAACTATCTTGTGTCATTTTTAAATTCTTAAAATTAATTAAAGAAAACAATGCGAGAATTTTCTATATCAGTTTTTCTTTTTTTAGCTTATATTTTCGTTTTTATAAAACCATTATTAGTCTATCAATGTTGCATTGCTTGCTTTTTATGAGGCCTTTCCGTATCGTTTCTTTACATTCTCCACATCATACCTTATTTTATAACTTTATTACATTCATTAATTGGATCGACATCATTTGCTACATAACAACCACAAACTCATATTCAACATCATAACGAAGTTGGCAGCAAAAAGTAGTACAATTTTTTCGCATCATATTGACTTCGTTTGAACAGCCTAAAACCGCAGTTATATAAATACAGAAACGAGATAGAGAAAGTCCCGTTGAAATGGGAAAATCTTGTATTATTAATATGAAACACACATTTTTTAAATTACAGAATTTAAAGCGAACTCACCTCTATATACGCTTGTCCACTATATAAAAAGACCAAAAGATGCCTCATCAGTGTGCTGTTGATTCCCGACATGTGGATGGTGATTGGGTACTCGATGGACGGCGAATCATCAAGAATTTTCCTGGAAAACAAATAAAACAGTGATGACTTTGATCCTTTTACAACTGGACATTGATGACTACACATTAAAGTTTTATTGAACACGATTTTGATGACATCAATTTCAAGAGATGACGGCTCAGTATTCAATATTCAATTTATAGTCTTAATATTATTATTGTTTATTGTTTCTATTTCACAATGATCAGATCGCACCAAGATGGACGTCATCATGATATTCCTTGGCCCATTTCATTTGAGATGCAGGTACGGTGATTACGATTCAAAAATAACTTATCGCTTGCTTATACGGCAATAACCCCAAGAAATAAGTTACTAATAAGTTTGGTGACTCGTATCTTTGTCGCGCCTCCAAAAGGTGGAAAGTCTACCAACACACGTTTTCCCTCCTTCCTATGATATGAGGTCCTCCAAACTAGGCGTGAAGAGTCACCTTGTGGACCTACAGGGCGAGGGTCATGCTACGTCGCTTTCACGCAGCACCAGCTGTCTACGCATCTAGAAATCTTGGTATCCATTTAAACTTATCAGCAGGTGGAATGGACTCATTTGCCGAGTTAACTATAAACAATATAGATCAGTGTTTACCTGATGAGTGGACTGGCGGCGGCCATGACAATGCGGTGCGCGGCTAGCGGCACCGCGTCGTCGCACACGATGATCAGGTCTGAGTACCTGGCGCCGCGCCACGCCGCGCCCACTTCGTTCAGGATGCAGGCGTGGTGCTTGCCGTACGTGAGTGTCAGCAGGCCCTCGCCCATCATACCAGCACTGGAAACAATAGAGAAATCGGTTAATTTTGGCACTGTGTCAGTAAAAAAGTGAATATGTAACAGAAATGGAAAGCATTGGAAGAGACATAATAAACTGTATATAAAAATATATTTTTCTTCAGTAGACCTGAGGATTGGAGAAGCCACAACTGTTAAACAGTGTAGTTTACATCTTAGAATTTTCCTTGAGATTCTTATAAGGAAGCGGACACTTTATGTCTATGAGGTATTATAGTTCCCAGCGATGTTATTATGGTAATTATAATTGATTTTCAATCGTGTGTTCGATCAGTTTGATTCTACGAATGATATAATCCAATCGACGGCGGATCTAAATTATAATTTCGTGATCCGACATAGTTGTGTAACACACGATACTCGATGCCGTAAATAAGTGAAATCATACGGAGTTTGAGGCCCGGGCCACGTCCTCGGTTCATTGGTTCAGTTCTATACCAGACTGAAAATCGACGGCATAAAGGAACACAAGGTTGAAACCAGCCAACTGTTACAAAACAGAAAACGTTTCAATATCAGCATTATCAGTAAACCTTACGTATTTTACACAATTGAACGTGTGCTCACATTTAGTTTAGATGAAACAATAACTCAAGTCGAACAATTCAAGTTTTAAACGTTTCCCAACCAATTTAAAGGCTAAAAGGTGAGAAGAATTTAAATTAATGTAACTAATCGTGTACTTGTGTTGCCGAAATTAGAGACAGAAGTCCTAGTAGCAGGTGCTAGAAAGCCTGTTGCAAGACGACCTTGGCCCGATAAAGCATCGCAACGCGTTATTAGAGTTGCGATAGAAGTGCAAGATCGTTTAAAAGACGATCAACAGGCGCTTCTTCTGCATTGTTTTGGCGTTTAGCAACCGTAGGGTCACAATCGGTGGAACACCGCTCATTGTTGTCGGCAACAGTTGCTCTATTGTTGCACTGTTTCGCTAAAAGTCATATTTAATTGAGGAGGCTGGAACATAAAAGTGCACCGCGCGATGTGATGTTCGTGAATTCAGCAGCATTCATGGAATGTTCTCGCACGGTATGATCTTAATCGCGGCCCGTGTCACGATTTTGCAATGATTTCGGTTTCAATTGTTTGACTTTTTAGCGTGGACTGCTTATTTTGTTGTCATTTTATTTAAAGGCCATCAAGAGCATGCACATTTAAACATTGATATAATCTTTATGCGAACAATAATTTCTGTATCAAGATGGGTTTCATTTTGTATTGTATTGCATCGAGAGTAATTGAGTATTATGACTTAATCATTGCTGATTTTAATTATTGTAATAAGTTTACTAAGTTAAGACTTTAATAGTATTTTTTATAAATAAATGCTTTTGTTTAACTTGCATCTGAATAAAATTAGACAAGGAAGTGAAACTTTGTGTGTACCATAATCATATTAGCATTTTCATGATTAGATCTATATTTATTATAATGCGTGGACAAAAAACAGCAGGTATATACATGAACAAAGCATTGCCATTTCCTTGAGCGCGGGAAACGTGAAGTTATTCATACTAGTGGTCGCCCAGTGGTCGAAATTCGACCGTAATTTTATCAAGACTGCACAGATTGTATCTTAAGTAATAAAGAATTTAAAAGGATAGAATGTGGGTTTGGATTGGCATTGACAGATTTTAGGCGCTCCTCTTCCATTTTTTTAAATTTTTGGAAAGATATGCGTGTGTGTCAAATACATGGTAGTGTGTGTAATGTTTGTTTTATTGATTTAATGTATTTTTTATGCATAATTTTAAAAAATATTAACATTCTGTACTCCTTCTCATAATTGTATTTAAATACACAACAAAAAGAAACATTACATAACTGAACCTAAAAAAAAAACAAACTCCTTCTCTATATAAACTATAAGTGTGCGAAATTTCATACTCCTCCGTCCGCGCAATTTTCGTAAAAAGGGGTACAAAGTTTTTGCTTCAAGTATTAATAGATAACAATTATAGCTGCGAGCTTCAAAAATATCATATGCGCGGAAACGTGATGCCAAATTTTCTTCAGGCTATAAACGTAGGCTGAATTAAAGACTGTATCAAGGTCGTATACCTTTGTATCTAGCTAACGTAAGAGATCTATATTTGGAGAACAATAAAGAACAGTTGCTAGTTGAATTTATTGAGGACTGTTCAAGCATCGGTAGCCATCTTCTTCACTAATTAAGGAGTTGAAAGGTTACATTGCCCGAGAAAGGTTTTCATCTATTAAGAATAAATACAGCTTAACCTTTACATACGCTATAAGGAAATGATTCTTTACAGTAGTGTCCATAAAAGCAGCACTACAAACTGGGAAAATATTTTCTATACTGTAGTTACTTGAATGGCAACACAGTCTTGTTTGGCGTCGACAATTTGTATCTCGGAGTGTAATGGATCCACATTCTACGGATTTCGTAGTGTTGGATTGCTCTTTGAAATTCAACTATTTCACCACAAAAAAGTTATTATAACTTATTGGCATTATTGCCTTTAAAAGGGAATCAACTGCAATGTATTAAGATAGAAGCAAATGTTTTAGTCACTGTAATATTTCGTCGCTTGTTTTTTTCTTTTTATCAAAAATTAATTAACATTACATATCATGAGCTTTCAACTAAAAAGGGGAGAGCGATTTGTTTTACTTTTTCTGGATGTCTAGTGTGAGATTTATTTATTTTAAATGGAATTGAGCAGCGACTCCTGGTAATACGAGGAGAGCTAAAATTATACATACAAGTTCTCGTTTTTGCATGGCAAATAAAACTTGAAATACCTGGCACCCTGAATTATTACGTACGTAGGTAGAAGTGAATCGCTCTCTAATCGAAGATGGTGAGGTACAATCAGATAATAAAGAGCATTTTATTGTGGCCAAGGCTTCGGAGCGCTTCAGGGCGGGCAGCGGAGCGCGGAGGCTCGCCCGCCATTGTCTGTGTGAAACCGCTCGCGACGCTGCAGTTCACATGTTTTGCATGAAATTGCTTCGGAATCAGGGTTGGTGGTTGGTATTTGAAGACGGGTTTGGGGAGGGCGTTTTTGCAATATTTGTGATAATGTCCAAGAATGGGGGAAACGGAATGCCCCCGAGGATATCGATTTTGCAGTGGTTAACGTTCATAAGTTAAGATAATTTAAACTAAACTCAATAAAAGAAAAAAAAATTCTTCTGATTGCATTAAAAGATTTTATTGCGTACTTAAAGTAGTAATTAGTTAGTTTGAGACATATAGGAATGTTTTATTAAAATTACTTACAATATAAATTAGAGTAAATTATTGTAAAATGTAAAGTTTTCTAAAGTCCCCTAAAAATAGTCAGAAGAGCAAACCGCTTCATTCACTGACTACGTTCTTACATTATCAAAATTTGTATACTTTTTTACTATTGTCCCGTAAAACTGAACGTGTTCATCAAATTACTAACCAAAATCTCTAAAGGAAAATAATTTGAGTTATTGTTTCGAACTCAACCCTAAGAATGAAAACGCTGGTAGTTGTTACTGAAATAGCATTGGCTTTTTAAAAACCTTTGAATTGTAATTGTACTGTATGCAAAACGTAATTTACGGATTTTTGGTTCTCACCGTTGCATGATTGTTGGGAATATCACATTTTACACAAGTCATGTTCAGTGGTTTACGAATAGGTACATATGACACATTAACTACATAATTATGGTTATCCTACTTAATATTATAAACGCGAAAGTTTGTAAGTATGGATGGATGTTTGTTACTCTTTCACGTAAAAACTACTGAATGGATTTGGATGAAATTCGGCATACAAATAGTTTATAACCTGGATTAACACATAAAATAGTTTTATCCCGATATTCCCACGGGAACGGGAACCACGCGGGTGAAAGGGCGAGCGGCCGCTAGTATAGTCATAATTCGCTATTCCCTTACATTTTCTGTGTTAAGTGCAGTTTCTGCTCTATTGACTAATAATAATCAACTTGGGAACGATTATTTGAATGCAATCTGACGCCTATAGACACATCCGTGATTTCGAAAAAAAATCAAAATGGCGGCGGGTTGATATGCCAGATTGTTTCAATCCCCTTTAAATACCTTCTAATGTAACTTATTTTATTTTATAATGTAACTCACAATCTAAAAAGTATTCTAAGTAATGCCATCTATCCAAACCCTATTGAACTAGTAAGACTTTCTTTTCATTATTTCGTTCTGAACATTACCACTAGAGGGCATTATTAAGAGCTGCTAGACTTTACTCGTAGATGGCGTTACTAGTTCTCATAAACGCGTAAGACCCATTTGTAAGTGCGTACCTATATTTACTCTGTGCCTATAGGTCTGAGTATGATGTAATGAAATAATGGTCGCCGTGAAAGATGAATGGAAAGGCGAGTTAAATTTGAAGGTAGATTTTATTCGGCCTTTTACATTGTCAACGGTATAACCTTCGTTGTTTACAGTCACTTTCACCGTAAACAGAATTCCGGAAACTTTTAATGGTACTTTTAGGTATATATGTATAATTTGGTAGGCACTCTTACCTCTTACTTACCAATTTGGCGTTGAAGGTGAATCGGTTAAACAACTTCTCTGGAAAGCGTTTAATGGTTTACAACAAAACAAAAAACAAAGCAGAGCAAAACAAGAACCGGCTTTATGTACGCGACATTTCCTACACAATTTATTTAATCGTTTTATACAAAGTAAAAATCTCGACCTAGAACGAAATAAGATGGTAAAATATGAAAACAACAATTTAAATATCAATGTATTGTTTCCTTAACTTTACACATTGGAATGGAACTCTTTTTAAATCTACTAGCGTTCATCCTGACATTTAGTTTCAAAATAGTTTACTTAAATCTCAACAATTGTACCTACATTATAAATACCTAATAAATCAGATGCATCATAATGCAGTGAAAGATTATTGTATATCGTCGCCGTAGAGAGAAAAGTCACTAAGTCGACATTTGGCCAAAATTGAGTTAGAAACATAATCAAATTCTCCATATTTTTCTGCACAATTTCAACCTTGTTGACATTTCTATACGTGTTATAGTTTTCATGTTACATAGTGCAAAAACACATTAACTTTAGATTTGCACTACTCATTGACAGTCAAAAACTAATCAATTTCGTTAAATACTGTTTTTTATGAGGTAGCATTGCAAATATGTAGGTAAGTCGAGTTGGTTATTTCTCCCTATTAGACAATAAATCATAATTAGGACTCGATCCATACCAAAATTGAGTGATAAGTCACTAACTCTCTTCTATAACTCATTAACTAAAAATATCGGTATAAGATTTGAGGGTAAAAGATAGCTAACTTTGTTTTTTGTCAGTCTCAGTAATTCAACGTAATAAGTTGAAAGTAATAATATTACCTTAAGAGCGTTTACGCCGCACACTAGCGCCCTAGTAATTAGAGATAGAAAATCAAATTATGCTCAACAAACTATTTGAATGAAGTAATTTAGCATTTTTACGTCACCTAATGAACACCTCACATGTTATGGTTTAGTTAAATAAGACGTTACGGCCACTTTTAACTATAACGCCATATTTAACTAAACCATAACATGTCAGGTGCTCATTAGGTGACGTAAAAATGCTAAATTACTTCATTCAGATAGTTTGTTGAGCATAATTTGATTTTCTATCTCTAATTACTAGATATGTTTTTATTTTCATTGGCGGCGCTAGTGTGCGGCGTAAACGCTCTTAAGTGCTTATCTGTTCTATAATATATGAATCCATAAAATTAGAATTATCTCATAAGTACCAAAACTAAGTTGTGATTTTTTTTGTTTAATAAAATTTTAAACCGTTATAACTCAAACACGCTTTAGACCTATTTAGTGACTTTTCGCTCTACGCCGACGATATACTTCCTAAGCACTATCCTTTAGAAAACAAAAGAGGCTAAAATCCAAAACAAAACTCATTAGAACACAGATTTGACATTTTAATTATGTGTAATGAAATCATTGCCAGGGGGTTTCAGAGCGGATGGCGTGATCACGTGATATACCAGATTCACGGAGGAGTTCGGATCGGATGTTCCTTAGCACTTAGTTGAGGATTTTGGGTGCAGTGCTGCCCTCTTCACTCTTCTTCTTCATCTTAGTCTAGAAATTAGTTGGAGTTAGTTTAACCGACTGTTCAAATATTTTTTATCGGGTATGTTTGCACCACTCTACTTAATGTAAAATGTTAATCATAATCACACAGCTGCTGTAATTAATAACACAGAGGAAATGATAACCGAATGTTATGAAATGATAACTTTACTACATTAATAATTCCATGACAAATAAGCTTTCAAATAAACAATGACAGTACCTAATAATTAATTCACTGTTTTACTGTTTTGTCTGGTGCTAGGGTTTTGTACGGAACCCGAGTGTTCTTTTAATAAATAAATTATAAAAAATTGTTTATTTGTCTCCTACATACAATAAAAAGAAAAAACAATATTTTAAGTACATAATATAACTTTTGTCCTTTAGATGTAAAGGGTTTTTTTTAGGTTAAAAGTAACCTGAACTAATTTCAGTTCAGGTTTGAAGGTAAATCCTGTGAAATCCTGGGAATGAAACTTCAGATATTAGTTTTTCCAAGTGTCTATGGGCTGAGGAGGCCGCTATCCATAAAGAAGGTTTGTCCGTTTGCCGTTTCAATAACATATTATGCGGTGTTTGTTAAAGCTGACGCGAACGCTACACATTGAAATGAAACACTTTGTACGAACCTACTCGCGCTTAATTCTTATTATCCTGACGTTTAGAAAACTTTATTCGATAATGAAACAACAAAGAAAAAAAAGTAGAATACCCATGCTTAGTCTTTAGAAAATGAGACAACCTGTCGGTTGAACTAAGGTTTCCCCTCAGTTCTGTGACCACGGACCTTGCAAAGGCGTTTCAACGTCACAAAAGTAAAATAAACCAACGTAAAAAAATTACGTATGTAATTACAAAATAATTACAAAGTTGTTTATTTTTATAATACTATGCTTCTACATAAGGACATGCTGTACCGTCAACCTTAATCCGATGTCGCCACACCAGAAAGCGCGCATCGAACGTATGGCGATACGTTCGATGCGCGCGAACAAACCAGGAAGCGACCACACGAGGAACAACAATAATATCTCAATTAGTCCAAGCATCAAGTGTACGGCTCAAGGTTGTATCATAAAAGAAACACCCGGCTAACTTACATAATCCTGCCCACTCTAATTAACGACGCGCCGACCTACAACTGCAGCCAGGCCGCATTGCTCTCGACCACTCCATCCATACCGATTCTAAATTGTTGTCCGTTAATGGCTTTTATGACAGCCCGTGTTACTGTAAAAGGAGGAATAGCACGAGTGAATGGTGCAGCGGAATTTATAAATAATTACTATTGACAATTTAATTATTGGCAACTGTATTAGGTAAACGTTTGAGCACGGACCCTAATTGCGCGGTTGGAGAATGGAGTTAGCAGAAGGTAATAACAATGGTAGCGGAATAGAAAATTGGTGACAAATAAGGATCGACGATCTACGCAAGGTGGCTGGCAAGAGCTGGATGAGAGTAGCCGCGGATCGTGCTCGGTGGCGTGCACTTGGAGAGGCCTATGTCCAGCAGTGGACTAGTTATAGGCAACTAACGCATATAGAAGGATTCTATTGTTCACATGCAGAAATTGTACAGAATCCATCTAGGGTACCAGTGTTCAACACAGAACCAAATGTTCGACACCAGTTTTGGTCGCCAAAAAAAACACATAGAATTTCATAGGAATTTTACTGTGTGACAGCTACGAGCATGTAGTATGTATTCAACTGTTTTCAAAGTCAAAAATCAGCTAGTTAAATAAATAAACTAATAATTAAAGGAAAAAAACCAATATGTACTTAAAGATAGTTCTACAAAAAAACATATTGACAGGAATAACTTATCCTAGTTGTTGCTAAATAGAATTGACAATTAAATGCGAATACTGCCGGAAAACGTAAAGGCGCCGCTAAATAGCGAATAAGTGGTTTACGAAATATTTCACTGAGTCGGTGTTGCAAGCGTAGAAATTGTAGTCACCGCCTCTGTCAGACTACTGGAGCGTAGTATTGAGAAAAAAAGTTACAACTTTCCCCTGCGCCGGGCGTTGCAAAATAAATTGAAAGTTACGAAAATGTTTATGGCGAATTAGTGTAAACACGGCATAACGATGATGGACAACTGCGAAAACAGTTTATTTGGTAATGCTGATTGATTAGACGAAGAAAAAGTCACCGCTTAGGTAATACCAAACCAAATTGGCAGGATAGTAGGTAACAATTAAACTTGTATCATAAAAGAAAAATTAATTAAACCATTAGAAATAATGAAAGTAATTTATGAAAACAAATGAAGAATTATAACAACAAACAGACACGTTTCTTTTGACCCACATAAAGTGTTCGATCTTGACCTTTTTGAAACGTAGAACTATTAAAATTAATTTGACTGACGTGTGAAACAATAGTTTGGTGTATTGCGGCCTAGTCTCGTGTCTGAACACTGAAAGATGGCACGTGTACCCACAACTGTGTTACCCTGTTTTGTGTGTTCTTCTGTGTTACCAACTGCGGATTTTGGCCGAGACCTAGCTATTGTGGTTGAACACTGAACTGCCTCGTGTATTATTGTCTTGTTCTAGTATATTTAAATTGCAGTGTAACCTTCAGTTTACAAAAGGATCTAGTGGAAAAATATTGATACAAAGTAGGTATGATATAAATTGCATTTTGGCAATTTTATGAATTCTCTTCTAGTTATTGTTTTACTCAAAAGATATAAACTAGGATACATATTATAGAATCTTGCTTCCGATGTTCAAATAAATAACAAAAAAAACAAGTGTGTTAACATTAAAACAAGTGATGGTAATGACTAACTATCTATCAATATGATGAATTGTATCGTAAGAAATTAAAATTTTAAATTGTTGGAAAGTCATAGTTGACCTTGAAATTCAATGCTTTCAAAGTAAGCTGTTACAATATTATGTGCTGCGTACTGTCGCTAATAAATAAATAACTAACACAAATGAACCAATAAAGAAACGTTTATAATAAATTATATCAAGTTCCGTGAAATGAAATGACGTGTCTTCTGAGAAGCGCAGTGGCTTGCAGGATGGCAACTCGAATGCGCATTCGAGTTGCCATCCTACAAGTTAAGCAACTTTCGCAATGTCTGTTCGCTAGATGGGTGGCCGGATGTAAATATCTCACGCTTAATCTCCACCGTGCTTCAATACTCAATTATTTATTGCATTCTATATCGAAAACTCTGAAAAGGGACAGAAATTATATTGTACGTACACTCGTGGACAAATAATACGGGTCAGCGACAAAATCCTATGTATCTTGTAAATTAATAATGTTACATGCATGAAACTAACTTTATATTAAAGAGAATTTTAATATCGCATGACATAAAACCTTAAATGTTATAAGTAGGTACAACGTATTTTGAAAAAAAATAACAAAAGTTTGCATTTGGTAATAAGTTCAAATCACGCGTGTTTTACTCTTGCTTGTTTGCTCACTTTTGTTTTCAATCTGCCAAATCAAAATGATAAAAGGCAGTCAAAATAAAATCATTGTCTTTCACGGTCATATTGAATAACTATCATGTCGCTAACGCCAGAAGAATGTACACGTATCGTCACTATGATAGAAGAAGGCAGAAGTCAGAGAAGTACCTACAGCGAGACTAACGACTAAAGAGTCGTGCAACGTTTCCGAGAAACTGGGCTCAACATTAGAAGACCAGGAACCGGCAGACCAAGATGTACTACGGCTCGAGAGGATCGATTTATTGTTACGACCATGCTCCGAAATCGACACTTCACGGCAGTTGAAGAAACAAATCAATTTCGAGAGACCCGAAGAGACGAGGTAAGTAAGCGGTCTGTTAGGCGGCGGCTCCGAGAAGTTAATTTGACCCCACAGACCCGCAAATGGCCCAAAACTTGCAAGGGAACATCGAGTAGCAAGATTACGTTATGCCCGCGAACATGCACAATGGGGAGACGAATAATGGGCAAGAGTAATGTTTTCTGATGAATCTAGATTTATGCTCTATGCACAGGTTGGGCGGCGAAGAGTTTACCCACGGCC
The DNA here is from genome assembly GCA_947562085.1 of Eudonia lacustrata. Lineage (NCBI taxonomy): Eukaryota > Metazoa > Arthropoda > Insecta > Lepidoptera > Crambidae > Eudonia > Eudonia lacustrata. Next base: position 24,525,329 of record OX387340.1, on the reverse strand, counting down.
AGGGGAACGTTTTATTCCAGCTTGTTTTGAGGAAAAAGTACCTTTCGGCGGTGTATCTGTTATGGTTTGGGTTGGAATCTCTTCAGAGAGTCGTACGGAGTTAGTACTGATAGAAAATGGAACGCTAACTAGTGCAAGATATGTAGAAGAGATCCTTAATGAGTATATGGGCCCATACTTGATTAATATGGGTGAAAATTCCATATTTATGCATGACAATGCTAGGCCACATACAGCTCATTGTAAATGAGTATATTCAGGACGTTGGCATTAATTGCATGGACTGGCCCTCGAGAAGTCCGGATCTAAATTCGATTGAGCACGCTTGGGACGAGCTCGGAAGGCGTGTGAGAAATTGGAACCCCACCCCAGCTACCCTTAGACATCTGAAACATGTGTTAAAGAAGAATGTTACAATATCCCGCAACATACTTAATAAACAGCACGTTCAATCGTCTGGCAGCTGTAACAAGAGCCCGTGAAGGCAATACGAAGTATTAATATGGCTTTAAAGTTCGTTTTAAGTTGTGTGTAAGTAAAGTAATGTCTTTTAATTTTTCAACGCAAAAAATGTTGATATTTTGTTTTTTATTGTAATTTAAAAAAATAAACAAACAACGTTTCCACCATTTAGTGTCGTTGTTTTTAACTATGAAATTATCTACAACATACAGCTTCTTTCATGCTGCTAGCTCTATTAATTTAAAAGATATTCAAATTTTTCGTACTGACCTGTATTGTTTGTCCACGAGTGTATTAATACTATTTTATTTTATTATTATTTCGGTTATAGCACGAACGATAAACCGTGGAGTTGTAGTAGGATGATATCAGACTATTTTCATGAAGCCGTATTGTGCCAGTGTGGTGGGTTACGAATGACCCGATCTCCAATATCTCCTTATCGTCATCGTCATTATCATTATCATCATCATCATCAGCTTATATTGGTGTACTGCATAGGCCTCTCCAATGCGGTTACTCTCATCCAGCTCTTGCTCTTTAACTTCCCATATGCTACTGTTTAAATTGGAAGGCGTTCATAATCTTACTTCAACAAAAATGTAGAGCTAAAGGAGTGTCTAACAATTTATAAAAATAAGCAAGTCAAGTTAATTATCCATTTGGACTATTAATGCATTAGTGCACTTTGCTATAAATCAGTAAGCTAAGAATGCATAAAACAATTATACTGTCCTATATCCAGGCCAGATCAACACACGGGCCGCTGGGTCTGTTGACGCACCCACAGCCTCGCAGACAATCTCATGGCCCACCATTCGGACGAGATAGATCCGAATGATTTTCTGCTCCATTTCCACAACTGAAATGATTGGCTAAATTAAATTGTCCGTTCCCATTCGAACGCTCCGTCAGTATCAAACGAAATTTGTGACAGAATCGACAACGCTTCACGCCTATCAATTATAAAATGCTAATGCCACGATTAATCACGCCGGCTAAATTCATAGCTGTGCCCACAGCAAAATGCGGACCATTTTAATATTTTAATAATAAGGAAGACTTCTTACTAGTTTGGGAAGTCGTAATAATAATGCCGGCAGTGTGAGGCTTCAATGTCAAACGCATGAAGGTACTTAGCAACAAACCCGACCCCTTTACGAGTTTCTAACAGCCGCTCAAAGTATGACAGAAAGCGATAGTGATGTAAGTCGATAGTTGTCAAACAGGAAACCGCGGGGCGCGCGTGGCGAGAGATATGGCGCACGCGCTTTGTGCCGCCGGCGCCGGCCTTCGGACGAAATGTTCAGCTGTACCACATACGCCCATTATGTAACGAGGTAGCGACGCTCCACAACAAACGCCGGCTCATTCACGGGCAACCCGTCTCGGCCCATCGCAGACTCCCAGGACGATTCCGGATTGTTTTGTTCACAGACATGACCTCAACACTGTTATTACGCCGATTGTTTACTATACATCCGTTGGAATTTTGTGTCTGAAAATTGATAAATTATCGGTCGGTACGTAGTCGTCGGAGACGGAGAGTCCAAATATACATGGTTATTATTGTCACGCTGAGTCAATAGAGATCATTGCCTGATCATTGATATTTTTTATGATAAAGTCACGTTTGTTATTGTTTCTATGGCGTTAAAAATGTTGTGTGCCTTCCTAATCACAATACAGTTGTTAGCATTTGGTATTGAAATATTAATGTTTTTACATAACTATATAAAAAAAATTAGGGCATCTTTTAAATGTCAATGCAAAGTAAATCAAAATTCTACACAATGAATTGTGTTTAAGAGAGTAAACTGATGTTCTAGCTAATGAGTCAGCACTGGTCCTTTGCGAATTCCTTTTTTAATAAAGCAAAAAAAAATGTAGCTTTGTTAGAGAATCTCTTTTATAATATAGCCCAAATATGGAGCCTAGATACGAGTATGTGCAATAATTTACAATTAACTTATTAAAACATCATCTCATCACTCGCAACTTCTTAACGAGGCACGGTAAAGGGTCGAATGAAAAAGTTCTTATCACCGCACAGTTAGAACAAATAACTTCACCTTCGTTGGCAACTGACAGCAATTTATTTATAAACGTTAATACCCTTGCTCGTGAGAGTCTTGGGCTGAAAGCGCGAATGAGTTTTACCTTCGATGATGCTAAAATAGCTCCCGGTTACACTATCACCTTGCGTTTGATTGACGATCGATCCCTTGTGCCAGATGCTTGTTAACTATTACTTCAACCATCTCACACAGACATGTGGAATGGCTGTCCAATGTTTGCTTAAGATTTATCGAGCTCACATTCTTAATGTTGCTGATGGATTTAAAATGTGCAATATTTAGTTCGAGTATGCATTACATGAACATGCTAAGGACAAATTCTGTTTGCTTTCCCAACCTCTATCTGTAAGATTCACTGCTCTATAGTACGGACGGACCATCAAAAATGGCATTGTGAAAGCGAGTGGGCATATAATGTTTCCGAATGGCTTTTATGCAACCGCACAAAACAAATGTATATTCCCAAAATGTGCGGTTGTTGCGACACGCCGTGTGGAATCAGATGAAGATTTCCACGCTATGACATTTCCTTTGCGAGCCGATACGAGATCTGGTGAAACGCCCCCGGCATATTTCTACATTTTCGCAACAGTTCGGAAACAAATCGAGTTCGTGTTCGACATTTTGCGATCACTGCGGCGCAGTTAGATGAATATTTATAAAGAACGTGTATAATAAAAGGTCGGATTTGATTGTTACCAGTAATTTGAATATATTTTGTGGTTGGTCAGCAAATTACGATAAATTAAGTCGTTTATACACAGACAGTTCTCACGCCGCGAAATTAGTTGACCTTGGTAGTATTAGTACTTTGAACTGAACATATGCCTCCACCCGTATTAATGTTTGTGTTTCGTAATTTAATATGTCTAAGTGCACGCCGCTGTTAGATAGGACAGAATGTTTAAAGATTACAAAATAAATGCCGAGCACATCTTTATTCAATTTATATCTATTAGCACCAATCTCTTCCGTTTGCTCGACTGTTCTCGGCGAGCTGACCGAGGTAAACGAGACTCAACCAAGGTCCGTTTTGAAATAGGATGGTACTTGACCTTCAGGATGAAAGTCAACAGTGTTGCGCAATGTATCGGCGCGAGCATAGAACTCTATGCTAATAACCAGCCGCGAGACATATTAGAACCTGGTCATGACCCACTTAGTATACTCATGTTCAAGGATTTCACATATTTGGAAGGCGAAGATTTCAAAACGAACGAATCTTTTGACGCGCTCGTTAGCGTTGGAGTCGGTGAAGGTAAAATAGGATAGGTACCTAAATTCATTTCTCATAATTAAATACGTTGACCATTAAAATTTCTTTGGTTTTTCCTATTGTGAAATGACGTAAACGTAGACCGCACAATACAACGCATTAGTGATTCATGAGATCCTACAATGAAGCTTGGTCATCCGCATTGATCGCGTCATTGATTCGCGCTGTGGCTATTGGTTCATAACATGCAATGCGGTTCAAGAAAATGTTTCGAGTATTGAAAGGCTGTTTGAGCGGATTAGGTTTTTCACTACTCCTTTCTACGCGTTCGAGTGGTTTACGCACACATGGTAGGCTGGGTGAGTGTGGGGTATGGGCGGGCAAAGTGCGCGCGAGTGTGGGTGCGCGTGCGTAGTCGCGGGCACGCTGCACGGCGGGGGGCGGGGTAGCGCCAGCGAGCGGCCCGCTCTTTTGTAACAGCGTTTTATTTCAAGGTCACTCGAGCAGTTTTTAGAAAGTCACTTCACGTAAATCTAGTTTTGGCTAATACAGCGAAATTTCTATATATAGCCTTAACAAGTACAATTGGCTATACTAAGGTGTACTAGTATTGTGCGTTTGTTTTTATAGTATTGTAACTAGTAACAAGTTTTTCCTATTCTAGTTGTGGTTGACAATAGTATTATTATTGCTCATACATATTTAATTTATGCAGCTCCGCTAGAATACTATTAAACCATTGATGAAAATATAGCGAGACTTGAATAATTCAAATGGTATGCAAAGTAAAATCACAAAATTATCATGAAAAGCCAAACTATTTAATTAAAAGCGTCATCGGAAATATACATTTGCTAAATTGTGTGACCTTGTGTATCTGTTAAATAAATTAAATATGAAATCTGATTGTACATACCCTATTAAAATAAGTATAATTATAATTGTCATATAAAGCGCTATATCTCCGTATCTCCGTAGTGATTTCTGATTTATCATTATGTTTGATTGTAAGTGACGTATGTGTACGAACGAAGGTTTACAATTAGGAAGTTCACAAAGATCATAATGTTTAAATACTGCATTCATTATATTAACATTATCTAGTGATTTACAACGAAGTAGTATTTAATATGTTATTGTGACTGTTGAATGTATGCTAAATATACACCATAATGTCTTTATAGGCCTAAAATATTTTAAAGAAAATAGTTTGGTTTTTGTGTGATTCTTTTTCTTACCAAAATTGTCAGTCAATACTTAACAGAAGCTCATTATAAAATCGTACGAAATCAGAACGAAAGAAACGTGCCAAAAATAAAGAAAACACAGTCGAGACCATCCTCGCATTTCACATTTCGTCATAATGCCGCGCCGGCCGCGGTGCGATCTTCTCAGTCGAAATGATGAAATTTAGTCGGCTGCCATTTGGAGTGGTTGCGTAATGGCGCTAAATTTTGCTGACAGAGAAAGTGCGCGAAAGGTTTTACGTAAGCAGGCGACGTAACTCGGCTCGGTTTTGATTCCCTGCCCCTCGACCATCGCGGTTACGTGACGGACAGTTCGCGGGGTAATTTCGAGGCGTCGGGCATCCAACTCTAATTTGCGGCTTTGGATGATTCGTTTCGCTCCGAATAATGAGTTGCGATGAGTTTGGGTATTAAACCTCTTTTTGAACGCTGTCGCTAAAGGTCTCTGCGGTTACGGTTTATGCTTATGTTTTTCAATAGGCTTTCCAATATGGGCCTATTTCACATAGGTACGTAGCTATAACCGGAAACTCAATAAGAATTAGTCACAGCGATAATTGCCATTTCTTATAAATCCTATGTTTGTTCTGAACGCCGCCCGGATGATTCATGGAAAATTTTACAGAGCAAATAAACACGTTAGTGTTTGGCGAAAAAAAATTAAAGACTGCCGATGCTCTGCGTTGTAAAGTGAGTGAATGCAAGTAAAAGTAAATGTAAATTCAAGTAAATGCCTTCTATGTATGACGTGCATGTTTGAAGAGAGCTTATTTGATGTTATGATAAATTGCTCATTTAAACTTTGTATTTTTTAAGTAAGTGTCGGCTAAGTCGAAACTAGAAGTTTCGACTTGCTTATTACGTCTGACTAACGGTTGTGTATTTCTTTCTATGCGATCAAATATTGAGTTTTATAGCGCTATTTATTAATTTATTTATTTGATTATTTATTTATTTATGAATTACACAACAGATGATAGTCAACATTAGCATAAAATATCAATTACAATAGAACAGTGCAAGACCGACATCCAGAAAACGTGTACACACAGCTAATCATACAGATGCGAAAACATTGGAAACAATACAAACAATAAATTTAAAATTAAATTATTTAAAATATAACATAAGTAATTTATATTATACGCCTCGGTGGGCGAGTGGCAGAGCGCTCGGGCCGATACCCGAAGGTCCTGGGTTCAATTCCCAGGTCGGGCAAAATATATTTCGGGTTTTTCGATGCATAGCCCGGGCTTGTGATCACCGACCCGTGTTTGTACAGTGGGACAGTATATAGGCTATTTACTTCTTAGCCCTAGGGCCAAGAGCAAGCCAATCTATACTAATATTATAAAGCTGAAGAGTTTGTTTGTTTGTTTGTTTGTTTGAACGCGCTAATCTCAGGAACTACTGGTTCGAATTGAATAATTCTTTTTGTGTTGGATAGTCCATTTATCGAGGAAGGCTTTAGGCTATATAACATCACGCTGCGACCAATAGGAGCGAAGCATCAGTGAAAAATGTTGCAAAAACGGGAAAAGAGCCTAAAATATTAAAAATGCTGCCGAAAGTCACTATTCCACGCGGACGAAGTCGCGAGCACAGCTAGTCATACAATAAAAAAAACCTAAGTACTTTTCATCCCTTCGTCCGCATTAAAAATGAATCTGTAAGTTAATAGCAAAAGTGAAAACACTTTCTCTTTGTAAGACAATACAGGTACAAATATATACGACATATCAAAATAATCGTCAGAAACACATTTCTCAGTTATAATTTTAATTTTAAAAAAATAATTAAATTATGTTTGATTTTATCCCTGTGAACAATAGCAACGTTTACAAGAGATTTTTTTATCCCATTGCCTTTTGTTTTGAGAACATACGTTGTTTCAATTATGTTACTAACACTAACTAGCATCTCTTAAATAAGTCATCATCATCATCATCATCATCATCAACATCAGCTCATTTTTATGTCCCCACTGCTGGGGCACGAGCCTTTCCTATAAATGAATAGGGAGAACGGGCCATAAACCACCCCGCGGGCCCAATGCGGATTAGTGGTTGTTAACGACTGCTAATGCAGCCGGGACCAACGGCTTAACGTGCCTTCTGAAGTGAGGAGCTCGAGATGATACATTTTTGGTCACCCATCCGATGACCGGCCTTTGCGAAAGTTGCTTAAGGCGACGCACCGCTAAACAATAAATCTCATACGGAGCGTTTACGCCCCGTACCATAAGAAAAACTGTTATTTTTCCTTCAAATTAAAACTACAAATGATTTTTAAAAAATGAACTACAATATTGAAGTGTGTGTTAAGACTAATCTACTAAGAAAATTTTGATGCTTAAATCGGTTTGGTTAGCCTGTAAAATGCAAATCTGTTTTAAAAGAGGTTACTTTGATATTTTTTTCTCTGTCATAAAAGTTGACAAATCGTGTTTCTGCAACTAGCAAAATGAAGTCAATCAAATGAAAAATCATGTCATCAAATATCACTTTCATATGTTTTGTAGTTGTTGGGAAAAATCAAGATCCCCGCCACGTAAATTTCCAGTGCGTCGCCTTAACCTCAGCACTCGCAGACAGGGCGCGTTATCCACTACGCCATCGAGCTCCTCATCCTCATCCTTTCCTCTTAAATAAGTATACAGTTAAAAAGCTAAGACTTAGCACCCTCAGATAAAACTTAAGTAACGTACAGACGCCTGGACATCCTACCCAAAACTGCTAAATTTCTTCAATAAATGTACAACCCTATGCCATCTATATCTATATTATTAATATTATAAAGCTGAAGAGTTTGTTTGTTTGAACGCGATAATCTCAAGAACTACTAGTTCGAATTGAAAAAATGTTTTTGTGTTGGATAGTCCATTTATCGAGGAAGGCTTTAGGCTATATAACATCACGCTGCAACCAATAGGAGCGAAGCATCAGTGAAAAATGTTGCAAAAACGGGAACAAGAGCCTAAAAAATTAAAAATGCTGCCGAAAGTTACTATTCCACGCGGAAGCAGTCGCGAGCACAGCTAGTATTATATAAAGTTCAAAGTGTATTGGAGAAATTAGACAGTTTGTGATAGATAATGTGCAGACATGTACCCTTTCACGCTTGCTCAACTTGCAATTTCATAAGAGACTTGACGCGAACTCTCCTCCTCTAGAGATTAGAGAGCGCTCTTGCAATCCTCTCATTGCACACAATCTCTGCCCCAATTCGCTAGTTATCGCAAGTCAAATATCACCGAAACGTGCGCGGGTGTGCAGATAACAAATATGCCACCAAATGAATACAGGCAGAAGGAGCGATCCATACTAATGCGGGAATAATAGTTGTTACGGAGTAAATACTCTTTTTTAGGTTATATACTTTTTATATTTTTCTCCGTCTTTTGTTTTGTTTCTCTCGTATTGTCATCGGGGTTGCAGAAAATCCTGACATTAATTAGGTTTTTTTATGTTTGCATGCATGATTAAAAAAGCGAAAGTAAGTTTGTTTGTTTGTTGTTTTTTAAGCTTTCACGCATAAACTATTCAACCGATCATCATGAAATTTTGTACAAATATACTCAAAAGTATAATCAAAGACATAGGATACTTATTATATTAAAAAAAGTTATTACGTTTGTTTGATACGCTCTCACGCGTAAACTATTTAACGATTTGTTTGCCATAGACACTGTCAAAGTGGCACGAAGTCCGCCGGGTCAGCTAGTATTACAATAAAACATACGAATGCATGTTTTACATTGCCTTCTTATTCAGTAACAGTCCACCTTTTCCCTTTCGCCACCTTCCGTTACAATAAGTGTTGCCACTGTTGCCAGCCGATGCCTAGTAAGATTACCCTAAGTTGATTTCGTAATCTCGTCCATAGATGGCGCTGCTTCGACACTACAAATTGCTGTTGGCTTTAACTCGATCAAATAGTGATAGGAATATGCAATAGACAGACTGTATACATCCGCTACAAACTAGTTTTGTTGCAAGCGTCATGTAGAGAGAACAAAAGTAGATAGTGAGACAGTAGGTACAAGAGGGATGATCAGCATGTGACGAGAAAGGCAATGAACATCAAAGGTGAAAGCTACTTGGAGATAGGAAGACTGAAGAAGAGATGGATAGACTATGTGAAAGATGGTATGACAAAGAAAAGAGTATAATTATCTAGCGATGACGAATCGCGGAGAATAGAAGAAATATTATATTGTTACGCCTATTCCAAATACGATACAGGGCAGGCGAATGACGAACAGAAGATGGTTTAAAGAAACCTTCTGTATTTTAAAATTTCTTAGGCTACAGATTCATGCGTAGTTAAAATTAAATGTTTCTCAATCTCTTCCGCCGACGACGTCAAAAATAATGATGCCGATAATAATGACATGAGATCTTAAGAAAAGTTGCGCGCTACGCAGGCATCGCTTTGTATGTTTGTTGACAATATTCTTTATAATCCTTAGCGAATATATGATAAAAACTATCAGTATACGACGCTAGCGTGAGTTTTCCTATCCAGGAGTTCATGGATATATGACGAACTTGACGACCTCCTTGGTCGAGTGGTTTGTACACCGGTTTTCATGCTGTCGCCATCTCTGAGGTCCCGGGTTCGATCCCCGGTCGGGTCAATTTAGAAATTATTGTTTTTCTAAATTATTTATTTATTTTATTTATTTATTTTACTTTAATTAAAACGGTATAAAAAAACCAATTACAATAATTAATGATTTTATTTTTTTTATTTAATTATCTCGGGTCTGAGTGTTTTGTATGTATAATAAGTATGTATTTAAGTATTTTAAATATGTTTATCCGTTATCTAGTTACCATTTAACGAGTTTCATAACGAAGCTTCTCTTGGGCTAGATATTTGGTGTGAGTGTAGGAAAGTTTAGTTTAGTTTAGTTTATATTATGATTAGTGCCTTGAATTAATTCATCAAACGTCCAAGTGAGCTGCTATTTATTACTAATATTTGTAAAAGTTTTAACATATACCTCAACTGATATAACTTTTGAATGAACCACTCCAATCTCCATCACACTATTGTTTATAATCAATCACGATGTGGCTAAACCTGTTACTACAGAAGTTGTTAATAAAATCTGAGAATTGTTAACATTCTATGTTAATGTTAACTACTTACGTTTAAGTAAACGGTTCCCATTATCGCAAATACTCGTAGTATGCTGCATAAACATTAAAGGAAAACAACAAGGTATTATAAACTGTATGGCAAATGTAAAGTAATATATTTTTAATTAGAATGTGTTATTACAATTATCTAAGAACCATGTTTTAATTAGCATATTGTCTTAATTGGCAACAAAATTTTAAGTAGGGCAATTTCACTTGCACTTGCTAACCTTAATTTACATACATTTCACGTTGTAGGGGAATGACGGCTTACAGGTTATCAATTTATTACTAAGAAACTGTTTTATATTTTTTTACGATACAGATTGGACATTGAAAGGTAGATTCTACTATTTCCGCAAGTTCCGTGTCTGTTTCCGCTCGAAGTTGAATGTACTCTTTATGCCAAACAAAAGTCTGTTCATATTTCAATAGAACAATTCCGACAAACTAAAGTCGTGTTACTATAATTAAAAGAAGTATGTTAGTATTTTTTTTAAAAACTAACCCGTCTTTTACCTCCATCTCATCTGATGGTAAGTGAAGATGCCGACAATGAAGTAAGCAAATCTAGACAATGCCTATTCACTAAAACTTTACAACATAATAAGCTTTTAGGTACCTTGAATTATTATATTCAAAAATTAATATTTCGAAATATAACAAACAGAAAACCGGATAACGCTATAGAACCAAGCGTTTTTATTGTACACGTAGGTAGTGTGTGTCAGAAGCCTGTTAGTTGATTATGATGACATGTAACAAAAACAAATGACCAACTTGAACTTCTTTTATAGATTTGTCGGTCAGTCGGTGACAAAGAAGTGCATAACACAAAACAAAAGAGCGCGCACGTTTCAAAGAATCTTTCCCTTTACAGTACCGATGGTATCATAATAACTCTTTACAGTATGGGGTACAAAAGTTTAATATTGTTTTTTCCAAGGATGATAATTTGCAGTGTACAAGACATGGTTCAAAATACTATAGAAACTATCATCATCGGGCTATAAGTATAAACAATAGCACAAGGGGAGGTCAAAAGGCGAACCCCAGGGTTTTTTACTGAGGTCTGGTCTTAGCCTTCTTTAGCGAAGATAAAGGCAAATCCCAGATCCCGGACCATACCCAGATCTTCAGATCCTTCTGATCTCAAGGTCAGTATCTCCGGGAATATGCGAGCATATTTCTCCCTAGGCAAAAAAAAAAAAAAAGAAAGGGAGATCAAGCCTTAACGTGAGCTATTTTGCACGCTAGATGAAGACTAATAGAAGATATAATTTAAACTTAAAATTAAAATATGTTACTCATTGTGACAGTCAATGTGCACCGCCTGTCTTATACTAGAGTTGTTTCTATACTTTCTAAATACTTAGGACGTGATTCACCAATGCGTGATTAATGTGTCGATATAGATTTTGTCTATTAGACGATTCAAACTTAAGTTGTTGTATGTTCAGGATAGACTATTTGGCATTAAATAGGACGCAGTGAAACTGGGGGCTTAGAGTCTAATTTCAACCGCAATCACGACACCTTTCAATTTGGCATTTGAAAGCTATTCAAGAACTTCAAACTAATTCACAGGTGTCAGTGGTTGCGATCGCGACGCGTTTTTGAATGATGTTGAATGAACGACTTCGTCAATTTGACATTTATTTAGAATCGTCTATGCAAAGTGACAAGCGTAAATACGTTTAAATTGTATCGTGCTAAAGGTTGAAATTAGACAACAAGCCCCCGGTCAGTAATATCGTCTTGTTTTTTTAAGTTAGTCAGCAAGTTGATGCTAAGAGCTGTAACTATAAACATGTTTATGCGAAATTCACCAAGTTTTGAGCGTTGATAATTTGTGACGTAACAAAGAGTTTGCCAAGGAGAGGCCGCGAGGCTCAACCGAATTGTAACTGCGTAGCGTCTAAATTCGACGGTGATCCTTCACCGAAGTTCGGCTAAAGTATTGAATCATGCGTTGACGAACTAAAACAGTGGGTTGAGTCATTTGAATTTAATGTCCTGAAAGTGTGTTAGCTTTCTTTAGTCACGTCCAAAGGATAAGGTATCGGCACGCTTCGGGATTTGACACGTATACAACGCGTACCATTTTTTTTTAATATGTGAAAATTATCTTAGTACAGTTAATACTATTTTAATGAAATACAAAGTATGGTAAACGTAATGCCTCGGTGGCCGATACCCGGAGGTTCCGGGTTCGATTCCCAGGTCGGGCAAAGTTGTTTCGGATATTTACGATACATAGCCCAGGTTTGTGATCACCAACCTGTATTTGGCACCTGTGGTGATTAAGACAGTACCCATCAATTGGATGACTTGATTTCAGTGATGGAGGCCCATGCCCAGCTGTAGGATAGTATAAGGGATATTTACTGACAATGTATGGTTCGAAATGTAGCGATGAAGCCGATAGACGGAGTTGGGGAATGTAATAAAAAAAATGTTAGGGAAACATGGCTGGCATAAATACAGGCGGGACTTTGCCCAGTTGTGGAATAAAATACATTGTAGTGATTATTAACTGGATTCTTAGCATGTATATTTGTGAGTATCCGATATTTCGGCACAGTTGCATGCGGCATGATCACGGAATTACTGAAGTTAATCAAATGCGGATGCGGTTTTTGTATTTCGTAATTTCAATCAAAAATTTCAATCGTGAAGATGGATTCAAACGATACTGTGTATCGTGAGCAATTTCGAGTGAAAGTGACTTAGAAACCGGTGGTACGGGCATCGAGCGCAAAAAACGACTAAGGAAGAGGGTAGATCGTTTTGTCTGCTCGTTAAAAACTCACCCGCATTCACTTCAGTAATTCCGTGATCATGGCGCATGCATGTGCCGAAATATCGGATACTCACAAATAATAAACATGGTAAAAATCCCGTTAATAATTACTTTAGTATGAGTGACCATGATAGTTTAAATAGTTATAAAATAAGTAAGTACATTGCGTTGAAAAATTCCTATGGATATTTAAAAAAATGATAACGCGTTGTGTCTTGATTGACGAATAAAAAAACAAATGTGTGTTTAAATACTGATAATTGTGAAGTGGTGATAATAGCGTTATTAATGATTGATTTTATTACGAGGTTTCGTTTGTATGTTTACTATAGTATCATCGACCGATAGTATATTACAATTTTATATGTGAAGGCTTCGATCTTATTTCCTTTAGAAGAATGATGATGATGATTATGATAACAGTATTCGGAGTTGGGATAAAAATAATTAAGTACTAGATATAAAATTTTATTACATAAAAATAATTTACGAACACTTAATTTAAAAATGATATTACTTTCTCTTTCGTTTTCATTAATAAAGCCTAAAATAGACAATAACAACGAAAAATTAGTCTTATCTTAAAGTTTATAACACAATAAAAAAAAAGTAAATCCTAATAATGCCTTGGCTTTCTGTCAATGATTTACGTCGAACAATGAGTAGCGTAAAAATAAAAATATATAAAGTCTACGCAAGACATTCAATGCGAGTGGCTTATCAAATTTTTCAGTCATAATAGTACTGACCTACCCGTACACTAGCATTTCTCTAAAAATACACGGTAAACGTAAACGCGCTTTCGTTTACGTTCGGTTTTAGTACTTGCATACTAGCTGGGTGTGCGCAGACGCATGTGCGGGTGGAGCACACGTGCGCGCGCGTACGGACGCGGAGTCGCGGGAAATTCCGCGCGAGTGTGCGCGCGCACACTGCCATTATCGCCCTACTCCGGATGCGTACGCAGATTTGCTGTGAATGTGCTAGACCAAATTGATAGTTCTAAGCGTTGCCCGCGCGCCGGTGTGCTCGCCCGCGCCTGTGTGCGTTATTGTTTGGAAGCCTTGAGGCCTTTAAGTTATTTTACAACCTGACAGCGATCGAATTGCCTATAAAATTGCGAACAATCAGAGTTTATAGATGAGGATTTTTTATTACTTACGTATACAACTGACAATAATTAATTTATCGACTTGGTCAAGGTATCGGTACTAGTAATAGCAAAGTTTGATGTGTTGTCATAAAGTACCATTTAGACGCACTTCGATCATAAGTGTTAAACCGACAGCCAAATTAGTGATCGTTATTAAAGAACCTTGTAATTATTAAAGTGTTCGACGCACGGAACGCAATAGGAAGGGCCTATCGAAAGCGTTTGGCTATAAATAATAAACTCTTTAGCAAGGGTAACTGCGTAATTAAACTAATAGACCAAATCGTTTGGCCTCTGACTTCGGTAAGGACGTTATACATTACGAAAATATATAAAATTCAACACCTTCTCAATTTTATTGACCCGTCGGCCTTAAGAGAATGTACCATTCGGTACGAAAGCGGAAACCGATAGACGAGACGAGACGCACCCACAGATTCGAGTAGGTATCTCGAAACTGAAGGTAAACTGGTCCAAGGAATTGGAGAGCCGTAAAGGATGAAACCTAATTGAATAGAGGGTTCTTTGGTGTGCGTGTACGTTTGAAATCGAACGCTTGGACGTGCGTGTGCGCGTTGCGTGCGCGCCGACTAGCCGATAACAATAAACTATTTCCGAAGTGACCCAGTTCCGACGTCCTTCGGCACTTAGAGCCGTGAACGGGAACAAGAAAGGGCCCACAGTATTTTGACAGTAACCATTCCAAATTTTTATTGTACGCAAACAATGAACGCCTTTGTACACGCGGTGCTAACTGCCTGCTCTAAAATAGGTTATGTAACCTTGGAATAATATCAATGTTATGCTAAAGCACCTTCAAATTTTAAGGTAGCTGACCTTTTTTGAAATAAAAGAAGCACAATGTCATTGGAGTAACCGCAGAATCTACTGATAGTCTGGCTGTCTAATTGATTTGGAACCTGTTAAGTGTGTTAATAGTCGGACAGTCACCGTCAAATTGTAAGTGAGCGCGCATTAAAAATTATCTAAAACAAAATATTAAAGTAGGAAAGGATGCTAACGTTGTTGTAGACTGTAGTGGCCATTATTGTATATGCGCGCTACTCGAATCAAATGCTGATTTCACAACCGACCGTGGCCGGTGGCGGACGTATCCAGCCCTTTTGATAACGTCAATTCAGTTCAATGTCAAACTTAACACAGAACTATGAAGAAATTCATTAAGCGATAATTGGTTGAGAAATTCGGACGACCCGAGCGGCGAACAGTGAATTGGTTATACTAAATTTGTTGTTCCGAGAAATACTTATGTCGACTTTGCAAGGAGTAAGCCAACGCCGATTGCGACATCGCGTCGAGCACTCGGCTTGCATTTGGGAATTTAGAAATGTTTGTGTTTCAGTGTACTAAACCTAGTTTCTGGGAACGTTGGCTACTCGTTACATTAGCTTACAGGGACTGATAATAACACTGTTCCTATTGCAAAGCGATGTAAAGCAGATAAATGAACACTAACAACAATGAAAAAGAATGGTAAATTAAGTATGAATGGTAAAAATAAATGACGTCAATGTAGAAATATCTTGTTAATGAAGCAGTAACACTTAATGACGATTATTATTCAGTATTCTGATGCTGGCTATTGTTTAAAAACAAAACATTGACCAAAGCGTAGTTTCCATTAGAGATTTCCCTATTACAATACAAAGTACATGTAACAGTGGAGATAAATTCATGGTAACAGAACACAGTTTCCAGGAAACGGTTGCCGCAATTGAATCAGCATTAATTGCTATACTTGGTACAAAGCAATTGCAGTATGTATTTTAGATTAGGTATTCCAGAGCAAACAACGTTTTCCGATATATTGGTAATTGGTTCAAATAAACTGCCAGAACTAGTTTCATGGCGCGTGTATGTGATAAAGAGCCGACCTAGAATATTTCGTACGATACCAATTAATTATTAGGACTTTGTAATGTGAATTCGTTACACCACAGTTAAGTGTTGACAATAAACAAATATTCTCAATGGAAAATAAAGGAATCCATTGCGTCGCGTTCGGAATTTTTCAAGGATCTTAATCTTTAGATTCTGGTTTTGGATCCGCCGATGTTTATGGAAACTTTTGATCGAGAAATTAATGAGACAAGAATAGACATTTTTTTTATCATATTTCAATTTGAAAAAACACAAAGTGTTGAAAAAATTCCATGAGCGGGATTCAAACCTGCAACCCCATGCCATGCTGGGTGCGGGCTCGAATCCCGCTCGTGGATTTTTTTTAAAACTGCCTTTTTCAAATTGTAATTTGTTTACAACAAAATTTGTGTAAAACTATATGCAAATAATAATTTTTAAATTTGTAACAGTGTACGCGCAATGGCCGTTTATATATTTATAAACCATTAATATTTTTAATGGTTTGTCAACAATTGTTACAATTAATGCCTACTTTCTAAAAATAGATAAATTATGATCTAATTGAGTACAATCTATTATATATTATAACCTCAGTAAAAACTAGTATAACTAATGAAACTAAAAAAAAAGTACAAACTAAAACAAAAAATCCTATTCAATTCATTTTATTTTTTTTGTGAAATATGGACTACAAATGTATGTCTTGGTGCATGGACATCAACATATGAGTATGTTAAAATATTCTTATTAGAAAAATGTTAGACACATTTTACACTGATGCTAGTAATAATATGAGGTAGTAGGTACTGTCTACTATGGGGAAATTAAGAAAAGGATTTTAACATCAAATACAAAGCACACGTGCAGAATTCAGAGGCAGCATTAGTTTGGACATGTGGCAATAGGTTACTTTATCTTGAGATTTCTTGTCAAACAGCATTATTGTTATCAGAAAGAAACTAATGGGAAAGTGGAACGGGTTTGCGCGAAGACTGTATATTTCTATGTTACCAACTTATTTGAAACAATCGTTACGTCCGCAGATTAGTCTACGTTTATTTTTGCAGTCGTGAGTTCCTGAAGGAATAAGATGTTTTTGTGGTAAAAAGTACCCCAAAAATCTGTGCAACAAACACATCTATCTGTGTTGATGTGAAGCAATGATTGTCATACAAAATTTCGGTGCTTTATAAACAGTATTTTTTTTTTTTTTTATACTTAGCTCGGCAAATGACTCCATCCCACCTGATGTTAAGTGGAAATGAAGATGTTTTCAACTTAAAACGATTAGGTTTAATTACTAAACTTATATGAATTTTACTTTTTATTTTTACGTGCCAATTGCTATATTTAAGCTGAATTAAATATTTTATAAAATATACAGTGAAAATATTAAATGCCTACCCGACCCTATACTAATATATTTATATACAAAATTAAATAGTTTATAAAATACTAGCTGTGCTTGCGACTTCGTCCGCGTGGAATAGTGACTTTCGGCACCATTTTTAAGTTTTTAGGCTCTTGTTCCCGTTTTTGCAACATTTTCACTGATGCTTCGCTCCTATTGGTTGCAGCGTGATGTTATATAGCCTATAGCCTTTCTCAATAAATGGACTATCCAACACAAAAAGAATTTTTCATTTCGAACCAGTAGTTCCTGAGATTAGCGCGTTCAAACAAACAAACTCTTCAGCTTTATAATATTAAATATAGATATAGATTTAATTTAGTATTTGAATTAATCTTCAACGTTACTGTAACACTTGCTCAAGAACAATCAGAAATATTGAACACAATCTAATAAATGTATAGATCGTAAACATATAGTTACCTACTACTCGGATTGAAAGTATAGCGTAATGTTATCTTATTGGAAAATTTGAAATGGTGTTTCTAACCAGGTATCACCATTCAGATAAAGAATTGGTTAACAGTATCGAAAGTTCGAAAATGAAGATCTTATCTCTTATCATAACAATTTCTTGTGTTAATCGGAAAATTTAAGGTGTGGAAATATTTATCATAATGGTTATATAAACGCATTTTACGCAAATTTGGTGCGAACAAGTTACAATTTGAAAAATATTTATATACTTACCTATATTTATTTTATACTTATTTAATTTTGTGTGGAAATATTTTTTGCTGCTCTGGTATATTGTACTTGCTGACCGGCTGTAAAACATTGTGACTCTAGTTTTACTGGAGATTATCACCATTACATTCATACGATAACTTATTAGCTCTGTCATTTAACTTAGATTGAAAGAGCCCCAGTGTTGGGCGTAGCATGTTTTTATTATATAGAAATGCCACTTGGCATACGCCCTTACTTCGAAGATTGCGGGAAACCTTAGATTAACTTGTAACTATAATAACAGTGACAGTAATCATCAAAATTCAAATCGTGTGAAACTATGAAGTCTGAAGTATGAGTAGATTGTATGAGTATAATATTTATTTAGAGATCGTAAAAGTATTTCAGCATTTTGTGCGTTTTAATTATGTGTTTATTAAGTGTCAAATACCGTTTCCATTTCTCAAAAATTGTAGTTAACTTATAACTCAATCGCACATAATACATAGGCGTGCTTTGATTACATACATGCGTTCTTATGTCATGGGTGCGTTCGCGCATTATTAACCTTTTAATATTCTCAGCTTATTTTATGTCCCCACTGCTGGGGCACGAGCCTTCCCTATGGATGGATAGGGAGAACGGGCCATAAACCACCACGCGGGCCCAGTGCGGATTGGTGGTTGTTAACGACTGCTAATGCAGCCGGGACCAACGGCTTTACGTGCCTTTCGAAGCACGGAGGAGCTCGCGATGATAAATTTTCGGTCACCTATCCGATGACCGGCCTTTGCGAAAGTGGCTTAACCTCAGCACTCGCAGACCGGGCGCGTTAACCACTACGCCATCGAGCTCCTCAATTTTGATTGCGCATATCTTTTTAAATATAGATATAAATTCTTTATCAATTAGTAATCGTAGCGCCACATTAATCCTTTTTTTGGCGCCAGATAAGTAATTGTGAGAAGAAAATCTATTTATTTCTTGTACATTCTACAGTGGCACATTCTAAAGGCGCTGTTGGGTCTGCCTATAAATTGTTTTCACTGGTGCCAACAGTCCAAAACAGATTCATTGACAATTGTGTC
This sequence comes from Eudonia lacustrata, assembly GCA_947562085.1. NCBI lineage: Eukaryota > Metazoa > Arthropoda > Insecta > Lepidoptera > Crambidae > Eudonia > Eudonia lacustrata. Next base: position 24,506,171 of record OX387340.1, on the reverse strand, counting down.
AACCTCTCTGTGCCATCGTGTCAATTAATAATGGTTGCGTAGTTTATTTTTATAATGTTGAGATGAACTTGAATAATGAATATACACACTTTTAAACTATTGCGTTCCATCTATCTATACTCTATACTTTTATTAAAGAGGTAAGGTAACGTGTGTGTGACTTTGTTTGTTTATATGTCGGGGCTAAGCTCTGGAACTACAGGGCCAATTACAAAAATTCTTTCACCGACAGAATGCTACATATCTTGCGGGTAACATAGGGCTATATTATATATTGCTAAAAAAATGAGTTTTTCAAATCTTAAATCCACACGGACGAGCTCGTGCATAAAGTGCTTGTTTTAAAATAAAGTCTTATTACGGAGAGCTGATGGGAGTCAGCACTTGACCACGACTAATGCAATTCGGTCGAAACGTCGAGTATAAAGGTAAGCCTTGATACTTATTTAATTAGTAAGTAGTTAGCGTTAATCCCCGTTATAAAACTGTATTAAATGAATACGGGATAATTTTTTTATCAGTGCGCAAATTTTCTGGAGCGACTCAGAATCGGTAAGTCAACTTTCTCTTATTAACATGGGTTGAAATATGTCAAAAATGTTTGGACTTCCCATACTTTAGCGAACACTAGATTAGCCTGATTTGTATGCAGTCTCAAAGTTTTTGACATATTTCGACCCATGTTACTATGAGAAAGTTATTTACTTTCCGATTCTGAGTCGCTCCAGAAAATTTGCGCACTGGAATGAAATGTATCCTGTATACATATCATAGTACTCTTGATACCAGGTAGGGTTGCCAACTATCCCCCTTACAAATAAACACTATTTAAGCATTTATTTAGTTAATCATTGTTTTGTCTCTTTTTCTCAAATTGAGAACGACGTTTGTATGACGTTGACAAAACAATGATTAACTAAGTAAATGCTGAAATAGTGTTTATTTGTAAGGGGGTATACTGTTAGAAACAGTATTATACTGTTTTTCACTACATAAACTACATTATACTTTTAACTGTTGAACAAAAATAAAGTATAAGTACAAAATACTGTTTTTAGCATCCATTTTGATGCTTAGCACTATAAGTGTTAGACTTAGACGGTCACACATTTTTTTTTATTTAGTCAGAGGGCGAATATACTTTATTTCTTGTAAAAGAAGTTGGCAACCCTAATACCAGGGTACAATTTGTACTTCAGACAAGCCCGACATAAGTTTTGGGACCACTAGGTTCATCATCATCATCGTCATCATCATCAGCATATATTTGTACACTGCTAGACTGAGTTACCTACCTATATACAAAGTTGTTTCAAAACATTCTTTTTTAGTGAGAAAAACGGTTGCATTCATAGACGCGAAGAGTTAGAATAATGTGTTAAGAATTTAGATAAGTATTGCATAAACGTTTTAACTGTAATACGCTTGATAACAACACGTTGTATTTCGGCAAGTTGGTACCTAGTATGGAAAATTCTATCATTATGCCGAAAAGTGTTAATACGTTGTTATTTTTGTTAGCCTTTAAAATGCTTTGGCTAGAATTGGTTATACGTCTGTAGTTTGTCCATGGAGATTGAACTGCAATTTATAGCGTGCTTGTTTGATGTTTTATTAAAATGAGGAGGCAATGATTTTATACGTAATTAATGTGAAAATTAAGTAACATAACCCTATATTGACATTGTACCTAAAAAGGCTAAATCATCTTAGTTCAGTTTCAATACATCTCAGTGTTTTTGTTTATATTGATAAGTTCGATATTTTATTCACATGTTTAAATCGTAAGACTACAAGAGAGGTTTGGTTTATATTTTTTTCAGACGGTCTCTAAAATTATATAGGTGAGCGTTACAACATATCGGTATTTAAGAAGGGCTAGAAATAAAAATAATGTAGTTCTTTTTTGATTGTGTCCGCTTGCCCTTCGCGTCCGTAGTTAATCAGCCAAAGGTTCAATATCTATAATCTAGGCATCATATAGTAAGTACAGTTGCTCATGTTGACATAAAAATCATTCGTTGTTATATTAATTTGGTGCTTATCATAATATATAATATGAAATTGAAACCAAAAAGACAATAAATATTTTTTTTATCATCTAGTAGGTATATTGCGAATTCGTAGGCGAAACCAGTGAACGCTTTAGCCACGCACTGAGCCGTGGGAAAAAATAAATGAACTCTGCAAAACATTCGCATAAAAGGCGTTGCGTTACAGCAACTTCACGAAATAGCTTTTACTATTGCTCAACGAGCGCGAGCTCGCTGGCAGAAACACGAGACTCGGGAACACCGCGTTATTAGTAAACAACATCTAGATACCTAAACATCCAGAGAAAAAAACAAGTTTCTACCGAAAAAAAATTTAAGCGTGATTTCCCAGAAAACATTTATAACAGTCACATAAGTAAACACAAAGTGCTGAACGTTATTTCTAAATAGTTAAACAATATTCCATGTAGTGATCGATGTATTCTGTGCGCCGAACGCGCGCCAAACTGAGCGTGGAAAAGCTGCGCGCGCGCTCATACGCTGAGCTCAGACGGTTTCGCAAACCACCATCTAATGTGAACCTATTAACCTCTTCGTCGAGGCTCGGGCGAAGGCGAGAGGCGGATAAAGCGAGTGCGTTCATTAGACACAAGGTTGTGCCGACCATCCCACCGGACCACGACTCGCCCTCCCACCACATCTCAACACGGCACATCACCAAAACAAAAGTAAACAAGCCTTACCTTGCGAACTGTATAGCACTTCTATTGGCAAGCTCATTGTAAAAATTAAAAAGGATGTCGCTATCGAACATATTAGCACACTTTCACAGCCATTTTGCACAAATTCAGTAATAATTTTATACAGAAAAATATAAACAAACAATCCGAAGCACCAGCGATCACAGGATAATCACAACGTCCGATCCTAGACACGTCCGTGCGCGAGCGACGTCAAATCAAACTGGCCCGGTCAAAATGACGAAAGTGAAAACATCGCACGCACAGAAAAAAAGGTTGGCGGCGGCGTGGCACAGTCCTTGCAAGCCACCTCTCGCGGCGGCTCCAGTGACACACTAACTGCGGCGCGCGCGCATCGCCCGACGCCTATATAATGAATCGCTCTGAGGCTCAAACTTCAAACGCCCGTAGTTGGCACAAAAAGAAGATGCCTCAACGGTAGCTAGGAAAGATTGAATACAAAGAGTGGCGACACGTGGGCGAGTGTGCGTTCACGTGCGGCTGTCGGTGTGCGAGGAAAGGCGGCCGCAGGAAACTCCGTTCTCTTCCACTAGGAAAGACCTTGGATATGAATCGGCACGTTGTAATGTGTACCGCCATCGCCTACGCCGCTGTTACCTACTTGACGAGAGATATTTGTATCTGCACAAGATGAGCGTCCGACTTAGTAAATACAAGACGAGTTTAGTGGTTAATGAGCAAAACGGATAGCTTTTATTGCTTTAACAAGCGGCCGCTGCTTGACAAACAATATAATTACAGCGGTGATGATGCAATGAAAGTTGATAATGGTATTAGCAATTTGACACGTTTTTCACGTGGGTGGCCGGCGAGAAATGAGAATTGTGGCGCAATTTTGGTAGCCCGACTCGTTGAGATAGCAGTAACTGGGTCGTAAAGAGTAGCCTAATAGCCCATTTTATAGCCAGTCAAACAGTTCCAAAGTTAAAGAGTCCGAATTAAAGACAAGCATTTAGAAATTACCTATATCTCTTAAACGGATTACACGCTTGCAGATAATAAGCAAGTATAACAATAATTACGAGTATGTTCAATCCATTTTTTGTCGTAGTTCAGATAGGGTTATAAACTTTAAAGAATCTTAATTCATCTCCCAACTAGGAGTGCATATCGAAAACTATAAAAATCTTAGCACTGCTTCATGTTGCCATATCGCTAAAAATGAAGTAGGTATTACTCGAATACAAGTTGTATGGCGTAAACAACGTCAAACAAATACAGACACTGGACAAACATAGCCGAAGTCGGTTCGACACTACACTAACAACAAAAAGACAAGCTTAATAATCGCGCAACTCGTTCCGTTGCCATAACGTAACAATAAAATCACTTTCATTTCCTCACTCATTGTCTAACGAATGCTCAGATTGGATAACTTAACTTTAAATTTCTTCTGAAGATATTATACTCGTAGCACTTACGTAATCACATGAGATCGTCGGCTGTGAGAATTACTTTAATTACCACTTGTTTATTAAGCTTTAATTTCGTGTTTGTTATTGCTACTTTATTTTGTAATGAGGTGAGAGGCTCCCACATTTGCGCTAGTTGTGTTATTATTGTTAGGTCTGTGTCGATGTGAATGCGCCCTTACATCGAAAACGTTGGGGATGCCACGATCACGATGCTGCGACCGATACCGCGCATAGAGGTACCATTGATCTTTTGATAAATTAATAGCGTTGTCATGAACCCAACTATCCATTTATATGGTAACGGAAATTTCTATGTACATTTCAAAACAATAGCCTATTCATGTTTCGCGAGGTCTAACAAGCGTAGCATAGAATTCGGTGCTGCGGCACTCCGCGTAACCAGATGTCTGCGGTGAATCGATATATCGATCGATATGAAAGTTCACTTTCTCTGTACGGAAATATAACTCCATTGTAAAATATGTAACGTTATACTTACTGCGGCGAAATCATTTGTTAAATTGACATCTGTAACGTTATGATAGACGTTGGAGCTAATTAGCATGTCAAAGAGAGTACACTACCACTACACTATAATGTAGTGTGGCGAAGCAAAAAAATATTTTAAAACAATAAAGAGTCAGACAGAATCTTTTGACGGACTTTTATTTTAACCCTAATACGAACTACGAACGTTGCGCTCTTACTTTTACTAAACGATAATTGTATGTTATATAGTATGAGCAGCTCAATTGAAACTGCAGTATTGCGAAAGTTCGTCGGTCAAGTTCCACCTCAATTATTGTTTTCAAGTGTTACTACCATATTTTAGCTACTTACATGATGCCTATTTTTAAAAGTTAATTGGTTTCTTCAACTTTTGTTTGTTTGACCTTGAAACTCGTATTCTACACTACGTTGAAGACGTCGTTATTTCTTATTTCTGGAACCACAACTACAAGTAAACATTGCGAATTTTACCGTTCAACCAGTTCAGAGCCGGGGATGAAGTCATTGAGAATGGGCGGCTGCACTTTCGCGACATTTCACCGGGTGAAAGTTCGCACATTGTGCTTTTGTCACTGCTAATCACGATCTTTATCGCAAATCTGGGCCCGAGCCGAGGTTGGGACAACGCCCACTATATCGGCGAACGAAAGTTTTGCTGTAACTCGTGTCATTGCGCAATGTCCCGGCTTTTCTTGATAGCAATTGGTGCGTAACAAATAATAAACCAAGATATAGTTTGTGAAAGCAAACCTTTTATGTTTGAATATTGTACTTGTATATTAGAACGTTTTATATTTTTTTAACAGCTCCGTAATTGTTTGTACAATACTATGAACATGTTGTGTGGCTTGCGTGAGTACCTACAGTCTTGTTTGCCATATCATTTATTGAATGGCACATCTGTATGAGCAACTTAGTACCATGATCAACGTTTTTCAAATTATCAAAATGTTTGGGAACATTTTACGTACGTTGTAAAACTTATAAGGACTACTCTGCTGTTTTTCACAATTGATTCTTGGCTGTTTTATTATCATAGTTAAAACGGATTATTTCTATCGAATGAAATTGGTTATATCCGATTATGTCATTCATTAGATATCGTGTACCGATTGGTTTCACCTATCTCAATTATGTTCCGTAGCTAGTGTGAAAGTGTTTTCGGATAAAAAAGCATCCGCATCCGATTCGTCACGATCTGCCGTACCTACCAGTTATTGATATTGAACGAAAATTCGTTATCCAAGTGGCCTTGGGCCGTGTTCCTTTCAGTTCTACTGTGATGACAGTTGTTCGAAACGCGCTGCATGGTGATGGCATCAACTCAATGTCCGTATAGTTGTGGTCACGGAGACTGCGAGTTTTCTAAGTATTACCTGCGAACGGTCCGCTGATAATGAAACATGGAGACAAAACAATATGTAGGTAATTTTGCATTTAGTTTTGTTCCAAGGTCTTAAATGTTTAGGGAAAAAGTTTAAACACAAGTCTTTCCTATAAGAGCAATTATACCCGTCAATCAGTACTTTCGAAAGAAAATTCGACATGCCCGAAGGTTTTGTAACAGCCATTGAAAGCGCGCGCGGCGAGGCTCGCGGCGCCCGCCGCCGACTCGAAAGTGATACCGAGAGGTTGCGCAGGCGTCACGAAGTTTTTATTGTTGGCTGCTCGCGAAATCAGTTGAAAGTTTTGTTGTCCTTGGATATTTCACCTTTTTATGTGTAGCATTTCCGACATCCGAATCGAAATGCAGCAGTGGGTGTTTGATACTATTGTCTTGATTGTAGTTTTACAAATAAGTAGAGTTAATGAAACCGGAAAGTATTATAGTTCAAAATTAATCTGTTAAACAGGATTTGATGAAGTTGTTGACGTCGTCGCGCTGGATTCTGAAAAAGTAGTATTCGTAGTAATGTCTTACCACGGGTCCACGTCAGGTGAGAATCCGTGTTCGTCACGGGCACAATCCAGGGTATCCAGGGTGTCCAGGGTGACGGTGCGCGCAGGCGCACACCGCTGCTTCCCGGCGCTTGCGCCACTTCCCCGCTTGCGACACGCTTCCTCCGGGAGAGTGCGAGGCCGCGCGCGAGTTCCGCGCGCTCTTGCACAACGCTTATCGGGCGACCCGGTTTCGACTTTCGTCGCGAACACTCAAACTGAATCCAGGGCTGTGATGCACTGTAATAGCACTGTAATCCGGGCACAGTCACAGGCGCGGGCGGTTCGCGTTTAGAGCGCGTAGGCGACGGCGCGATGGCGGCGCTGCGGGCCGCGGGCGCCGGGCGAGTGGCGCGCGCGCTCCGCGGCGCCGGCGTCGGTTGCGCCACACTGGAAAGTAAAAGTGAGCGGCGGGCGCGGGGCGCGGCACCACATTTCTCCCACTTTCGCTGCAGTGATTCACTCCTCGCTCCACGTCAAGGTCGCTTCCCGCCGCTCCCGCGCGGCCTGCTGCGTGCGCGCGATCCACATAACACGGTCACTGGAACGCATCGACGCGTCGTAATGTCGTTCCCGACACGTGGTCCGCCGCGACGTGGGCCACAATACGAGATAGCTAGCCAACGCCTGCCACTATCCCATTGTACGCTAACTGCAATGAAAGCGAATGATAATACAACAAACAACATTCACTTTTCTCTAAATACACGTTTTTATGACACGCTATCAACATTTATCGCAATAGGTTGCAGTGAGAGTGTTTGCTTGGAGCGAAATACTATCCTATGCTATTACTCAATTGCTTTAATTGCGTATGTTGCTTTCATTGTATCATATAGTTATCTAAGAAAGAGGTAAACCTAAGTAAGGAAAAACCTAAACTTAAAAAAAAGCGTTTAATAGACAGAACTAGACAAGTACTTACTTATTTACCTTCACATAATTTAATTGTGACCAAATACCTGCCACATTTGTTTTTTATTTATTAATTAGAAATGAAATAAAGTACTGCGGTTCCTCGTGACCATTAATTTTATCATAAGTTCGAGGAAAGTCGGAAACAAATTGACCTTTGATATAAAAGTAAAAATTAATAATGAAACTATTTCAATAGTTTATAGTAAGTATAGTATTTTTATAGTATTATTAATTCATAATATTTATGTTCCATCAAAGGCTGGACTTAATTACGTTTTAATATAAAATAAACTTATTGCTAGTGAAAAAAAAAACACAAATGTTGAAAAAATTTCCACGAGCAGGATTTGAACCCGCACCCTTCTTACATACCGGGTCAGGTGCTCTCCCAATTGAGCTATCGTGGTTCTAACCAGCCCGCCGAAGTTATTCAACACTATTTACTTTTTACTTTTTGTAATTTGTTTGCAACAAAATTTGCGTTAAAAATTATATAAACATTTTATTGTTAGTAATTAAGTACTTATGTTTTAATTAATTAGGTAGCATTCGCCGAGCAAAGAAATTCAAACTGAACTAATTAGGTACATGGGATCATTCATCAATAGTGTTAGGTATCGTGAATGTTTTAAAACATAATATATTTGACCTTTCCAATGTTCATTTATTTTCAGTGAAATATAAAATCAAGTATGTGCGTGCGCATACGTCATTGTACAGTTCTGGGAAATGTTCTTTCTACCGTTAATGCACCAAGGTTTTACTCTAGTTTGCCTCATTGTATTTACTTTTACTGCACCGCTCTCGGCACCAGGTTGACTTGACATTTTTTATAAATCAAATAAGTAGTTTACAGTGTTGTTTTTAAACATAAGCATTGTTGTTCAGCAGCTTGGACGGGGTCGTTGCATTTACGCCAAAATTATACATGCAATGAAACTCGCCGATTATTTGAGTATTCTATTTCCTGAATTGACCGTCAAATGTGTAATTAGTTTACGTTAAAAAAATTGACAAATCAATGTATTTAAATTAATCACTTGTCAAATCTCAAAGACGGCAAGATCACGCTTACAAATAAAAGCCTCTAGCATACTCGTATATCCTTTTCCTATCCCATAGGCAGGAATATGAGACTAAAATAGCTATCATATTTAGACACCTGAAATTATGGAGTCAAAAAGAATTTTTTTTTATGAAAATGGTTATTTTTAAGCTAAAGTTTTTGTACCGAGCTCAAAATGAAATCTATGACGATGCCCGTCAACGTTGTGTTCAAAGAAAGGAGGATGTTGTGACCTTTTACTCGTAGATGAAATTAACATTAAAGACAAAAGACTGTGTGACAGCCATTTTGGAATCCATCCTCTTTTGACTTTTGAACTGTACTGAAAGAGAAACCTACGAACTTCTCCAATGTCCACCAGACAGCGGTAGAGTCTTATTATGTCAAGCTAAAGATTCCTTGATGAGATGATTATTTAACTCCTCAACTCGACACATTTAGAAAGTTCACTTTCCACTTTTGCGTATTTATGTAAAATTATAAATTTTTAATGCAGGTAGGTAGGTACTTACTTAACTTAAAAACAGCTACTTGACTATTACTTAACTGAGAGTAACTTTGACACTCTGTTTATTTGTTTTTTACGGAAATAAATTCACATTGGCAATGGAACTTTCTGTTTTCGATTATTGAAGTCGACTCTTTGTTTTTTTATAAAGAGTAAAGTAAAGTACTTACTTACAAAATGTTTTATATGGGTAAGCTCACTCTCAGTTGCATTTTGAAATAGCCATGATTTTACCATAAATACAATAATATACAAGGGTTCCAAGATAATAGCTAGCACGTCAGGTGCAACCTGACACTGATGTTACTTTGGAACCCTACTTTGATTATGCGAAATAAGGGGTTGAAGTCACTAACGGTAAGTTTACTCTAAATTTTTAATTTCGATGTTATGTCTACCCGTTTTGACATTGGATATGTCTTTTCGTTCGCTTCAGTATAGGCTCCGATTTCACGAAAAAGTGCTATCCCCTTTTATCTCAAAGAGTTGTAAAGATATGATATTCAAAAAAGCTCAAAATACGCGTATTTACTAGAGCTATAAGGTGCAAAAAGAATTATTCGAGAAAGTCAAAAACGAAAAAAGTTATGGCTAAAGTAGTGAAATAAAATATATTTTTTCCGATTTTTTTTTGATTTTGGCGCTCGATATTTTGGAAACGAAGAATGACATCAAAAAATTGAGAAAAACCCCTCTTGACAATTTAGTCAGCTACAATTTGAGCCAAAAACAAAGATGATCGGGTTAAGGGTTTGTCCTGTAGCCTAACCTTTTTGAAAAACGTCAAAAAGTCAGAACGACATTTTTCAATGACATTTATGACTTCATGCCTCGCAGAGTTCGTTATCGTTATTCAACGTTGTAGTTTTATTTTGTAACCTTTTCCTAATCCCGACTTTCTCGTCGCTCAGCGACAATATTTTTTCGAATTCCGTAGATTAATTTCCAATGTGCTTGATAGTTGTGTGAGGCACGAAATCTGTGATTTTTTGGGAAAAGGACGTGACAGTATGTTTATGTATGTATACTACCGATACAATACTGTAATAACTCAAATATACTGAAATTTGAAATTAAACCGTACTATTATTACAATACGATAAAATCTCAAATATCAGTATATTTTGAGTTGCAATAGTATTGTTTTGTTAGTGCGGTATGTATTCTACTACAGACACGGTTTGAACGCGAACATCTATAAAGAAGAGTACGGCAGGAGCCTCGAGTAATATGTCCTACATCAAATCATCAATCAATAATAATCAATCAATCAATAGGAAATGACGTGTCTTCATGAAGTTGTCAAAGAACATTGTAACGTTATGTCATCATTAAACATTAATTAAATTAAATTAGTTATAAAAATAATTTGTTGAAAATACTTTTTTTTGATGTGTAAATCTTTCCGCTCGCTTTATATTTAAGCAATTTGTGGGGGTGATTTCGTGAAATGGGACGGAAGTATGTGTAACAGTGTAACAGGAAGTTGGGAAAGCGCGCAAGCGCGCGCCATTTTGTAAATTTGAAATATATTATATTATATACGATATTGTGAACATGACATATTATTATTATATGTGACATATTGTGTCATTTGACTATCAAAGTTCATTTTGATATGTTAAATCTCTTCTAATGAGTATTTACTGCATTTATTTTATAGTTATAAAATGATGTAATACCTGACCCATTTTTTTCAGAATATAATGTTAAAATTACTTATTACTACGGTGAGATGTCAAATGTTACACATCATATGCGACTACTTTAAGGCTCGCTCGTTTTTTTTTATATTAGAAGGATGCTAACAAGTAGGCGGGTCACCTGATGGGAAGCAATCACTGCCGCAACTATACAACTAACTACTTATGCAACTGATTTGAATAGTTCCCGTGTAAGAACGGTGAGGAATGGTATTATTCTGCCCAATCGTTTTAATGATCATTTATAATGATTTACTTAGAATACTAGACATACTTATAAAGTTAGACCGTGATCACGACCGGTGCATCTCAGTCGGCATTAGAAATATACCTACCCAGGTCGAATGTCTGTGTAATTTACGTTAATTCCCAACAAATCTTTGTTTTATTTAATATCAGCTCAATTTTTTTCAGGCTGTTCTGTTTTGTGAAATGCTGATGTAAGCACAGACATGACTTTACAACAACTACTTTCTAAATTTTATATTATTTCTACGGGCAACAGTTTATTTTGTTGACAGAAGAACAAAACTAATAGGTATATGTATAGGTGACAAATCAACATTCTTGTGTGTAAAATTAATAGAAATGCGACTATTCAGTTATTAGAATCAGTGATAGCCAATCCATATTATCGTATTCTATTTTTTTATCTATGATTTAACCCATTCACTATGATAAGTTGAAAAATAACAAATATGTTGTTTAAAAAGTATGTATACCTATTTTACAACTTTTTCCTTTATGACTAATATGCTTATATTTTTTCCATCCACTACATCGAAAGTTATTATTTTTCGATGTAGTGGATTTCGATGTGCTACATAGAATTCTGCATGGTGACAAGTGTTGATTAGTTTAGATGGAAGTACACTTCACCCGGATATGTAACCACTGAGGAACTGGTTCTCTTATCTCTAACTGACGGAACACAATAATGCCACTAACATTGTTGCTATGGCGAGTGGCTTAGACAAGTTGTTCTTAGACAGGCTGGTGTACTAAGAACAAGCATTTATAAGCACTAACAAAACCGAAAACAATGTGAATCTCTGCTGGGAATTATGCCTGAACCTACTGCCGCTTGTTATAAGGAAAAGCAACAATCTTAAAAAATACAAAATAAAATGCATACAAATTAAATGCGAATACAATAATTATACTACTTATTCTTTAATCTATCGATGTCATTGAAAAGTATAATTATTTTGTTAGTCATTTCAATATAGGTAATTTAATTTATTAATGTTATTGTAATGCTAATGATTTTATATGTCATATTAGAAGTACTGAGTTCAAATAAAGTGTAATATTTCGTATTGTCTTATGATTGAGTTAATAAATAAGAAATAACTTTTTAGTGCAAACATTTCAGAAGGAGTAAAATATTTTTTTACAGGTATAATAATAATTCAAAAATGATGGTTGGTGAAAATTTTACGTGCGATTTTTTTTAAATTGGTATTTGGTGATTGTTTCAGCCCAAGTTGTTCAGATGATCCAGCTCAGTTGATCTGCTCTAACTTTAACTAAGTTAAGTAAGCTAAGTTTAAACTAAACATATTTTTTTACCATTTTTCTGAAACGGTATGTAACGGTTGTATGGATAAAAGCTACAATACAACGGCTGAAAGTATCTGCCCGCGCGACGGCGGCGGCGGTCTGCCGACATTGAAAGTATGCATTGCATTACGTAACCTTAGAAACAGCGGGCGAAGTGTCGTGTGTCGCCGCTGCACGTGGCAGGACCGGCGGTGGGATCCAGCACATATACACATGTACATATAGGAACAGAATACTTGATTGTACCTACACCATCTGTAAGTCATGAACAATCGATCACGTAAACTTTCGATGTAATGAGTTGTCGATGTAACGATGGGCTTCGATATTGGATGTCCGCATGTGGCGGCGGTACCAGCGGCGGCGGTGGGATCCAGCACATATACATATAGGAACAGAATACTTGGTTTTACCTGCTACATCTGTAAGTCATGATTTTATGAACGATCGATCACGTAAACTTTCGATATGATGGTCATTCGGTGAGTTGTCGATGTAACGATAAGCTTCGATGTAGGATGTCTACACGTGGTTGGATGGGCGGTGGAATCCAGCACATATACACATAAAGGAATAAAATACTTGATTGTACTTACTAAATATCTGTAAGTCATGAACGATCAATCAAGTAAACTTTCGATGTGATGGTCATTCGGTGTAATGAGTTGTCGATGTAACGATGGGCTTCGATGTTGGATGTCCGCATGTGCCTGGACCAGCGGCAGCGGTGGGATCCTGCGAATGTATATAGGGGCAGAATTCATGATTGTATCTGCTACACCTATAAGTCATGAGGGTCGATCACGTAAACTTTCGATGTGATTGCGGATTATGTGTAGAAAATTAAATTGAGCATTGTAGTTGATATAAAGAACAAAGAAGCAACTAATGACTCCTTGTTTCGGAGCAAAGTGTGTCTTTTTAATTGTGTAAATTATTTTGGTTTTAATTAAGTTTTAAGTAAATTACGAGTATTTAACTTTTTCACCGCCCAACTATCCTGCACGCGATGTCCCGCTGTACGCCAACGTACAAATATATTTTAATAAAGTAGGTACAAAGAAGAACTTCTATAGAAGTGTGGCGTGGACGGCACGAAAATCTCGAACTTCTATGGAAGTTGTTGGCGGTAAAAAGGTTAATGAATTAAACTTTCTTTCCTTATTAAATAGGTACTGTTTTGTAGTCAGGAAACATTGCTTGTTACGAGAAGGCTAGTACAGTTAAGCTATTTCTGATGGTCTTTTCTCCGTAATTGGCTTTTTGGGTAATGAAAACTTTTTTGAAGCGACAGAATAACCCTGAAGGTTTTCTTAGGGTTGACATCTCACGAGCATTTCATAGGAAAGAATCGGGATCCACATTCCTGTTTGTCAAAACAAATGAATAAAAGATAGAAAGAAGTGAAATATGTAAAGGCAATTCCGTGTAAACGAAATATGAACCGATTTGAAATAAATAAATAATAAGTAAACTGAATAGTTTCATATTTTACACATATTGGCACTGCTGGACACGTGAGACTTGATCTAAATATTCGGCATTATGCAACTTTTTATTTTAGATTTATTGCGTTCCATTTTGGACAAAGGCCTCTTTCTCCTACGTAACAAGATGCAACAAGAAGTTTGGCAGAAGCGGAAAAAGGAGAAAGTAACATGTAAGTAGTTAGGGTAACTTATTATTACTTAGACGATAATTATACGACCTACAAACTTTAAACGTATTCATAAAGTTCCCTTTTGCAAATGGAATGCGTTTACTGATACTCGCGCGTCATTGGGTAACGGTAAATAAAATAAAAAAAAAACGCTTGTTAAATCGGTCTCTTTCCATCCTCTTCTCCTTATAATTAGGTATCATCGTCAAGATGGGGTGGAGATGAGCTACGATGCGGATGTGAAATGAAACACATGAGATGGATTTGCTAGTGTCTATTTTACATACACACATATATACTCTCACGTCCTTGTGCCAGATAGGGGTACAAAGAGCATCGAAATCACCAACTTTGAGGTACCTATACTCGTCATTAGTGACCCAAGACTCATTTAGCATTAAGAAAATAGGGATCCGAGGTGGAATAGATAATATCGGTGATAGATTGCTAGCTGATCGTCTGATGTGGGAGCATCTTGGAACCCTTCGTCATCATCATCATCATCAGCTCAATTTTTTTATGTCCCCACTGCTGGGGCGCGAGCCTTCCCTATGGATGGATAGGGAGAACGGGTTATAAACCACCACGCGAGCCCAGTGCGGATTGGTGGTTGTTAACGACTGCTTATGCAGCCGAGACCAACGGTTTAACGTGCCTTCCGAAGCACGTAGGAGCTCGAGATGATAAATTTTTGGGCATCCGATGACCGGCCTTTGCGAAAGTTGCTTAACCTCAGCACTTGCAGACCTGGCGCGTTAACCACTGCGCCATCGAGCTCCTCAAGAAACTTTCGGAGCCCTTGTCCTTTTTTTATTTTTATTTATTGTTATATTAAGATACAAATTCATCATTTTATTTTATTTTATTTTATTTTAAATTTATTTGGAAAACTTACAGCTAATACATAAAAAAAAAGTGTTTATAATTTAAATACGGCCAATTACAAGTTTCCGCTTATAACCTAATACAGATTAAATTACTCAAATCTCTTCGATTTTCAATGGAAAATGGAAAATGTTGGTAAGCCTTTTTTTTACAAAAAGAAGTTAGTATTAAATTTGTTTTTAAACTGGTTGAGGGATGAGTTAAACAAGTCCAGGTTCAAATCCTTATCAACACTATTATACAGTTTGGACACTCTGATGGCAAAGGAGTTGCTACGATAATTAGTTCGAGAAAGCGGTACATGCAGTATGTCAGTGTGGCGCGTTACTTTCTTAGGTGCATTAACAGTAATGAGGTTTAATAATTCATTATCATCATCATCATCAGTCTATGTGATTGATGTTTTGAACCAATCGCTGTGCCACTTTTTTTCAGTGCAGTACGTTTCGTTTCACGCAAAATGAGCTTCCTGTATGTGGTCTTACAGCGACTTTATGTATAAAGTGTTTTATTACAATGCGTTTTCATTCGCGTATATAAACTTAAGAAACATATAAATAAATAAAATGTCAGTTACCAAATCCCAAGTCATATGACAGTAGACAGTTAAATTGGAGCAATGACTTAAAATAAATTGATAACCTCCGATATAAACCACTTATCTTGATGCACTCTCTCTTTCTAATGTAGGTAACCCAATTCTTATATCTTAACTGGATAACGTTAATGTTGTCAAAACTTTTAAAATTATGGTTCTTTTATCAGTAATTTTGGCAAGCGTTTGCCTGATGTAGAGCTAACAAGAGAGTTTATATATAACTTAAGTGATTCTAAAGGCACGTAAAGCCGTTGGTCCTTGCTACATAGCATTCGTTAACAACTACCAACCGGCGTTCGGCCCGCGTGGTGGTTTATGGCCCGTTCTCCATCCATAGGGAAGGCTCGTGCCCCATGAGCTGGTAAGGTGATGTGATGCTATTGCGCCTGGGGAGAAACAGATATATGGGACTCTCCCCCTGCCCCCTCAAGGGTATAACCACTAAGAACTTCAGCTCTCCCCCTCTTTGCCGCCAGGATGATCCGTGACCGTTACATACAATTATTTTATTTATTTTTCTTCATTTATAAAATATAGATTATTCTAGTATGTTTTAATAGTTTCACCTCTGATCTTACAGTTTATTGGCTCTCTCCATCCGACTGGTTGTCTGGAAGAAATCGCTTGAAAGCGATAAGACTCAATCAATCAATCAATTAATCAAAGCATTCACTCATACAAGTATACAAATTAATTACAAATTTCTCTAAGATTCACAGATTCACTCTTGTCTCTTATTTGTGCATGGAAGGGCAGTGCAGTACGTCCATACTGCCTAAGAATTGGTTTTTTGGGTTTCTGTCTTGGTACTATTTTTATTTTTGTTTCTGTATGTTCATTAATGTTTTTTTAATTATTTGTATGTTTTTGTTTTTATATTGTGCTGTTTCTTATATAACTTAGGGGACTATAGGTCTACATTTAAGGAAATTTTATATATATTTTTTCTTTGTGATAAAACTGTTTGTCTGCTAATAAAAAAAAAATAAAAAAAAGAAAAAATACCGCTAAATCGTAACTTTGTAAATTATTTATTTTTTGTTCGTGTTTATGGTTTATAGTGTTGCTACATAAATATTATCTATCTACCTATCTATCTACAATCAAGTGAATTGACTTTGAAAACGTTTTGGTGACCATCGATGACTATTTTACGAATTCGTATAGGTACGACATATTTCGACATCTGTATTTATTTAATTTAAATGTTGCACGTGATACTGTATTTTTGAACCATTCGTAACCGGATTGACAATAGAATAAAATATTTTATTCATTGAACGCTGACCACGTTTTGTGTACATACCATACAAGGAACATACAAAAAATGTATGCTTAAGTAAGGTATACATAAAGTTGGAGATCTAAAGAGATTGAAGGAAATGCCTGTGCCCAGCACTGGGACATTGTAGGTTCTTAAAAAAGATAAAAAGAACACAGTCCCCTTAGACAAGTAGCAAAACGATATTAGAATAGAAATCAAATAGAATGACTATTGTATGGGATTGACATAAACGTCATTTATACGTATCGTTGACATATTATGTCAATCCCGTACAATAATCATTATATTTGATTTATATTCTATTAGCGTTTTGACACTTGTCTAGGGGGGCAGATCATAATATTAGGTCCTTACCTATGAAATTGACGTTTTGTATGTTTTTTTTTAAATTGTATTTTTCATACTAACGTCTTTTTAATTTTCTTAGCATCTATTTATGTTAACACTTTAAAAATTGTAGAGTAGTGTGTTTGTTTCACTAGCTAAATAGGTATAGCAGACTAAAGCTACAATAAAACAAAAAGACAATACCGCGAACACAAAAAGCACTTAGTCAATTAAAAAAAATATTGGGCGATAAAGACACAAAATTAATATTCATTGTTTTTACTGAAGCCTAAGTAACATATTCCTAATTAAAGGTAGGTGACCGGTATTGACTTTTAGAACTTTTAGACCTTTTAATAAGTGAGAAAAAAAACGTCAAATTCATAGGTAAGGACCTAATAACAAGCCTATAGTATTATTATCACGGGGCCAGTCGGCTAGTTCATGATATTGCCATTTAATTTTGTATCCTTTTTCATGTTTAATTCACAATAAGACTTTAAATCCAACAGTCACTATAATAGAATAGACGCACAAAGTAATGTATAACGATATACCACGAAGAAAACTGTGTCACAACCTTGATTAAGTTACAAAATTACTGATAACCTCGCCCGGGAATCGAACCGGCTATCACTCGTACGAGATTTTAGTGTTACGCAACCGGGAAGGGTGATGTAGTAGGTACCGTTTGTTGTTGTAGATAAAAGTCAATGGAAGTGTGTTACGAAGTGTGTAAATACAGTTATCGGTGACACAGTGATTTAGTCGAGTTTATAATTACCTACTTACTGTGGTAATTATAAATGGAGGAGCTCGATAGCGCAGTGGTTAACACGCCCGGTCTGCGATTGCTGAAGTTCAGCAACTTTCGCAAAAGCCGGTCATCGGATGGGTGACCAAAAATTTATCGTCTCGAGCTCCTCCGTGCTTCGGAAGGCACGTAAAGCCGTTGGTCCCGGCTGCATTAGTAGTCGTTAACAACCACCAATCCGCAGTGGGCACGCTTGGTGGTTTATGGCCCGTTTTTCCTATCCATCCATAGGGAAAGCTCGTGCTCCAGCAGTGGGGACTTTATGAGCTGATGATGATGATGATGACTTACTGTGGTAACTGGTACTTGTACCTAAGAACAACTTGACTTGGTCCATGTTAAATCCATTTTTTTCCAAAGGTATTGGTTGGACTGCCTATGACCATACACTTTGACATACATATACTCTTTGACCTCATACCACCTTCTTCCTTCCTCCATAATAGGAGAACGCGTGCTGCTCTCCGGAGTCACCGCTGTGTCTTGAACAGTCCATCGCGCACATTGAAATTGGGTGACTCGTTTCTTTATCGCGCTTCCAAAAGATACAATAATCTATCAGTACTCTTTTCCCTCCTTTCTATGACATGGGGAGATGGGTCCTTCAAAAGAGACGTGAAGTGGCACCTTGTGGGCCGGCAGGGTGAGGGTAACTGATGCTGCGTTGTTTTCACATTGCACCAGATGTCTTCATGTCTGTACTCCATTTTCACTTAACATCAAGCGGAGGAGGAGTGGTAATTTGCCGTGCAATCTATATTAAAAATCATTTTTTTTACAGAAAGACAAAAAAGGGAACGTAATGGCCTTTCAAATTTAGTTTCTCCAAAGAAAGTAGCAAAAAGTACTAAGTATTTTTATATTTGTGGAGATTTGTCAAAAGCATAATATGTCTATTTATTAACCTTAACTATAGATGTTATTTGTCTGTAAATCTTCCTAGATATAAATAAATAAATAACCCAAAGAAGTAGCAAATAAGTGTAGTAAGAAAAATATATTTGTATGGCCATCATGTTAACTTTTTTCGTCTTGCCATAAAATTGTGTAAAAGCAGATAAGCGGTTTTTACAAACTGCTCTTACGCGGTCTCGCACGCCCACCGGAGAAATGCATACACAATTTGTCAGATTGTATGTATAGTCATCATCAGCATCATCGTCTCAGCCAAAACACGTCCACTGCTGGACAAAGGCCTCCCCCAAAGATCTCCACGACGTCCGACTTCGTGCTGCTCGCAAACTCCTCCAAAAAACCTAAAAGGGATACATTTGAGAGGGAACCTACCTCCCAGTAGCAGTTCGACCCATCGGGAACTTTTGTGCAAAAAGATAGAAATGTACAGTCAGTCAGAAGTTTCTGATAGGGTTGTTGAAGATGTGGTTATGAGGAAGAGGAAGGGGAAGAGGAATTGTGTAGCACAAAAAAGAAGATCCGGATGAGGATGCGGATGAGGAAGAGGAAGAAGAAAGTGTTTGCATTTTTCTTTTTATCAATAAAAACAAAGTAGTACCTACGCGTACGTAGCATTTTATTTACTTGAGTACTCAAATACCTTAATATTAATAAAATTTAACATTTGGTAGGTTTAATTTAAATGAAAATGTAAATGACGAGCGCGCGGGTGGCGGGAAGGGGCGGGCCGTTCGCTGCACCCGACGTCCCGACCCGACGTCCATTCCTCTTAATTTATGAGGAAGCGATAGCGGAAGAGGAATTTTTAACTTTCATTTATGGGGAAGCGATAGCGGAAGAGGAACTGTAATAATTGCGGCACTTCCGCAACATGTGGAAGCGGAAGAGGAATCCTCATCAACCCTAGTTTCTGACTACTTTAGTACCATGTCATTATAGCTTTCCTAGAAGTTGACAAGTGCCTGTTAGGTTTTAGTTAATTTGACAAAGTGCTAAACTTGCTAACGTCTGCGACTGCGACTGGTGCTCCTAACTAGACCACATAAGCCGTTTATCTTTGTACAAAAGGTCAATTAAAACAAGTTCATTTATTCTCACGTAACTCCCATAACTATACACGAATATCCAATTTGCGTCAAGGGCATATCTTACTCAGACTACGAGTATACGAGATAGTCGTAGAGCACATAGTACATACAGGAGAGTACAATAATATATGTATGAGCACTTTGATACCCTGTCAAAGCAACTTCTGTCAACTTATGTACAATTAATACATTACAGCGATAGGGTCCTATACTGTTGTGATATTATTAGACTCAACGTAGGTGGAACAATATAGGAAAAAATTGACACTATATATCATTTTCCTACAACGTGTAGCGATTATAAAATACCATAAACTTGTAATAGTGCCGTCACGTGTAGCGATAGACCGGCACCTACCATTAATGTGAAGTTAATTAACTACTATCAAACCTTCAGTGTTAACGAGCAAATTAAGAGAATGGTGTAGGTATGTATATATATAATACGCCATGTTATATTAAGCGAGCACGAAACTATTTGGTGGGATAACGTGTTCTTTAAGTAGATAGAATGACAGGTGACAGGTCTAGATTTATTCTTTTTTTTTTTTTTCTACAACTTGTAAACGATTGTAGGGGTTTCTTGGCGGGAAAGTGAAGAGTCATGTCTGCGGTTTTGCTTTATTTTCTATATGTGTTATATCGAATATTAATGTGAAATAATGGTGGATTATTAACCGTAAAGTGTTCGTGAGTGTGCATAAGTGTTGGCAAATGAAACAAAACAGTGCAACGTCACTTTTCAAATTCTCTCAAGAACTCCGCCGCGTGAGGACTTAGTAAAGCCCCACATCTTTACTGAGCTACTCGAGGGGTTGGGGGGTATATCATTTCTCACTTTTCATTTCTAATATCATTCATCATCATCATAAAGGAAATATTGCCTATTTATGTATTACTTGTAAGAAAAAATACTTGACACTGACTAAATGTGCTAATCGCACGAAGCCATCAATCAACTAAAAATAATAAAAAAAAAAAACGATCACAGCCATACAAATAAACAAAGTATGAGGAGTCTTGGCGGGAAAGTGAAGAGTAATGTCTGCAATTTTGTTTTATTTTCTAAAATTTGTGTTAATTCGAACATTAATGTGAAATAATGGTGGATTATTAACCGTTAAGTGTTCGTGAGTGTGCATGAGTGTTGGCAAATGAAACAAAATAGTGCAACGGCACTTTTCAAATTCTCTCAAGAATTCCGCGTGAGGACTTAGTAAAGCCCCACATCTTTACTAAGATACTCGAGGGGTTGGGGGGTATATCATTCTCACTTCTCATTTCTATTATCATTCATCATCATTTATGGAAATATTGTTTATTTATGTATTACTTGTACGAAAAATTACTTTGACACTGGCTAAATGTGCTAATCGCACGAAGCCATCAAATAAAAGAAAAAAAAAAAAAACAAAGTATGAGCTTGGTATAGTTATTGAGTATTTTGTTTGTACCAAGTCCTTACCAAGTTCGCAACAAATTGGATTAAGCATATTCTAGATATTGGAAACATTATAATGATACGCATTCTACTTGGTAATAAAACATACTTACTCTTTAATAACAATTGCAAATCATTCGTGATTACCGGTTAATGATGGAATAAATAAGTTCTACTTGTATGTTTTACTATAATATTGCTTTATGTAATTTACATCGCATTATTGTTGATTGATGTTCGCGATAGTTTGCGATGCGGGAAAAATAATTTTACTTTGTTGTTGCTTTTTTATGTTGGTGCCATGTTGTAAATAGCGAAGGTTCCATTGTCGCGTTATTCATATTGTATATAATTACAGGTGAAAAAGTATTAGACGTACCACTGCGCTGGTGGAGAAGCTAATGATTATACGGTACTCTTTTCCCTTAAAGAAATTCCAACTATAAAGAACAGAAATATCTACAGTATCCTTACGTGCCGCCAGGATAATCTGGGACAGCTTTAAAATTCAAAATCCAATCAAATCATTTATTCAGTTTAGGCTACAAAATAGCACTAATGAATACACTTTTAGCGGCATTTGCACCCAGACCGTCTCGACCGGGCTGTGGCGAGCCCGGGAGGTGTGTGGGGTTGGTCACCTGATGGGCTGTGACCGACCCACTAAACCGCTCGACATCCGTCTACCGCTTTTGCGGAACCCCGAGTACCCTGTGAGGAGTCTTTCACAGTACTAATGAATGCACTATGCCATCGGTTCGTAAGTCTATACAGGGCGGGAGAATACTGAGAAGAACTGGCATGGAACTCAGCAAGAGCATTTTTTTTCCCTTTTTTTTTAAAGCGTCAAAATGTTGGTAAATGCTAAATAAGTTGCGTCGTTCCTGGCCAAGCAGTTCGTTAAATCGTGGTATGTTCTAGAAAATACAAATCCTACTTAAGCCCGTCACAGACTTATCTATAATATATATTAATATGATGTGCTATATATTATATTATAGCAATCCACCACACACGGTAGCTATACTATAATATATATTTTTGCCCTCATTAAGTCCGCGGTCGTATATACCATAATATAATATTAATATTTCTTGCTATATCTGTCCACATATTTTGGTGACGTAATAGAAATATATATTATAGCTCCGTCTGTGGTTGCTCGAAGATTACTATGGATATATATCGTAATATGTCTCGCTATAATATATATTATAACTGCGTCTGTGACGGGCTTTATACGCCTCAACCTTTCTTCCAATGATGCGACTAACGGCTATTATAATTTATTTTTGAATTATTTGTTTAATGACACTTATATCGTATACTAGAACCGGATGGATACAATTAAGTCTATTGTAATTACATAGGAAAAAAATTGTTTTACAAGAAAGATTTCATCATCATCATCAGCTCATTTTAATGTCCCCACACTGCTGGGGCACGAGCGTTTCTTATAGATGGATTACTGAGGACGGGCCATAAACCACCACGCGGGCCCAGTGCGGAGTGGTGGTTGTTAACGACTGCTAATGCAGCCGGGACCAACGGCTTTACGTGCCTTCCGAAGCACGGAGGAGCTCGAGATTATGCATTTTTAACCGACTTCAAAAAAAGAGGAGGTTTTTAAATTCGACCGTATACAATTTATTTTTTTATGTGTGTTCGCGGATAACTTCGTCGTTTATGAACCGATTTTGATGATTACTTTTTTTGTTGGAAAGGAGATATCCCAAGGGTGGTATCCCATGATAAGGAAATCAGGATCTGATGATAGCATCCCAGAGAAATAGAGGGGAACTTTCGAAAATCGTAGTGGCGACTAGTTCGCTTATTATTTTTTTCATTAAGTATTTTAAAGCACTACTATTTAATGAAGGTCTGGACTCTGTCTGAATCTGATGATGAAGCCGAAAGACAGTCGAGGGAACTCTTCAACGATTTACAGCAATTATCTGGTGTTTGGGCTTGATTAATTTCTATTGATGAGAACTTTACACCTAGATGGGATGTGACTGTCGTTAGGGGTGTGATGATGAAGACGAAGGACAGTCAAGGGAACTCCTCAACGTTTTACAGTAGCTACCTTGTGTTTGGCCTTAATTCATTTCTATTGATGAGAACTTTGCACCCATATGACCTGATATAATGGAAACCATAGACAGTCGAAGGAATTCCTCAACGATTTACAACAATCACCTTTTGTTGGGCTTACTCCATACCAAAAAATAAAATACAAAAAAATAATAATAATAATACTACACCAAAATGTTCAGTTCGTACAAAAATAATACTTAATTAAGATTTAATGGTTTTTTATAGGAATACCACTAACTACTTACCGCCTTATTGTAAAAGCCCCACCCGACTTCAATAGACCTTCTTTAAAACTGATATTGCTTGCTATTGATTGCTTTTTAGAGCTGTTTTTACTTTTTTTAGTTTTCTGTTTTTTTTTGTCACCTATCCCATGACCCTCCTTTACGAAAGTTGCTTAAACTTAGTAATCGCAGGCAGGGCGCGCTAACTGCGTCATCGCCTTTAGTGGCGCCCTAGAGTTGTTCGATCCAATCCGCACTTCTCGGAGAATCTAGTACAGGCTGTCCTGTACTAGATTCTCCGAGAAGTGTGCCTGTGCACACGCTTGCGTTTTGCCATCCTCACTAGAAACCCTTTGAGGATGTTTCAATCACACGCCTTGAAGAACCCTCTAAGTTTCTAGCCGCCCGCCCATATAAAACCCCAATATCCCATGAAAGCCCAAAACCAATCTCATTCCTAAAACGAGCGAAAAATATTTAGCCCGAAAAGGACAGCTAACAAAACATACACTATGATTTTTTTTTTTTTGAGAGAGACTGCTGGTTGCCGAGGGGCATTTTCAGCTTCACCGGGCTTGTTTTAGGGGCGGCGAGGTACGTAAAGGGTACCTCAAGCCGTGTTGAAACGAATCACCTTCAGAGGATTTCTAGAGGGGTACGGCATCGCACACTTAAAAGTGCGCGTCCCCGTGCCCTTCCAGAGTCTTCGAAGGGTTCGGATCGGATCGGAAATACACTATGAGTAATACTAATCGTACATTAATAAATAAATAAATAAAAATAAAATTAATCTGTCTAAAGCTGAGTGCTGCATCAATTATAAGTTGCCACGGCATGCAATTGTTGACAACAGCGTTTTTTTTTATTTTTTTTTTAGTTGATGGCTTCGTGCGGTTAACACATTTAGCCAGTGTCAAGTATTTTTTCTTACAAGTAATATATAAATAGACAATACTTCCTTTATTATGATGATGAATGATATTAGAACTGAAAAGTGAGAAATGATATATCCCCCAACCCCTCGAGTAGCTCAGTAAAAATGTGGGGCTTTACTAAGTCCTCACGCGGCGGACTTCTTGAGAGAATTTGAAAAGTGCCGGACAACAGCGTTTATACAAAAGAAAAAAAAGGATCTTAACTTATAGTTACTACTTAATTAATTGTTTTATACAAATGATAAAAGATAGCGTTAAAGTGACAGGGTCCATAATGTTCTTGACATTATTTTAAGATCCTTGTAATACATATGGGAAAGCAATAAAGATAAATAAATAAAGTCTGCCTAGTCTAGTCTAGTTAGTGTCTGTTATATAAATCAAATCATGTTTAAAAAACCCACACACAGGCTAGACAGCGAAAAAGCGTTATAAATATATACATATATATTTTATATCAGCATATGTATCGCATAATTTAAATGCATATTATTACAAAATAAAATAAGGACTCATAAATGGTGTTAAAAGATAATAGTCTAATGTATGTCTAAGGTAGATTAATAGAGCACAATAACACTCTCGCAAAGCAACATATTATACTTTTATAAAAGTCGCCTTTATGAGATAGTTCACTAATTAATGTTTTTGTACCGAAAATCTGACTTGTGCTCATAAACATAAGTGTTAATAACACAGGAGCCCGACACCAAACAGGAAACTCGAAGACTTAATATGGCGAATTTCATTTCAATGCGTTTGCAATAAGGGCGTTCAGTATTGGTACAACTTCAATTATTATTTTCAATATTGTTGCGTACGATTAGATTAGAGAATGGTTTTCCATATATTATTAAAATTATTAGTTAGCTGTTTGTTTATTATTGTAATAATTCATTTCTTAATTACGTTTCTAAATTTAGTAATTGTGTATTAATTGGTGAATTTCATGTGAAAGGAGTCGTTTTATGATTTATTTTCTAAAACCGCATTTATAAAAATGAAGTATAAATTTTATCTTTTAGAAGAGAACCAACTTCAAGATGCTTTTGTTTTTCCAATACCCAAGCATAGTGATCGTCATTTTGCGATATCAAGATATCAAAATAAACAAAAACAAATAATCAGGGGCCAATTCAAGTCATACTTCGCGGGCGGTGTGATTCCAAGGTCGCGCCGCTGATCTCACCGACCATTTTTTCTGCACAACTACACTATGCGACCGGTTTTAAGCGCACACAATTGCTATGGCATTCAGAAGAGAACATTGGAAAAGTTGCTACCTCGTTAATCGTTCGGGTTATACTCTCGGCGGTCACACACTACCTATTGTATATTGTTTCATTTGCATACTACCATTCTAATATGGATTCTAACGCTTCCGCTTTAAGTATTGTTGTTGATTGAGGAATTTGCCAGTAACTTCTAATCTATCATGCTGCAGAAGTAGTTCAACGTTTTTTCTTTATTTTTTGTTGCGACTCCAGTTTTTGTGGGAGTCACATTTTCGCAAGCGCCATTTTTCATACGTGGGTGGATTTTGGTCCTCTAATACTTATGCACGACATATTTTGGTGTATCAGTCAGTACTAAGTCACTATAGTTATACGTAGAGGCATTACATCATTCGGCTGATTTACTACTACTTACGACTGAAGAGTTTTTTGATCTGATCAACACTCTATGTCTATACAGGTGTTAGGTTTAAGGAGCCATCCGCATGCCATCCGGTCCCGAGTTTCATATCCAGGGGAGGTTCATGGCTTTGATGGCTTGTTTAGTCCGCCTGTTTAGCCACCACCACCTTATCGAGTCTATCGCCATAACAACAATATTACTACTAACTGTTGGCGCCAAAGTTATTGTTGTTTTATTATTATTATTTTTTGTATTGAATCCTGCCCTTTTATTTTAATTGTTTTTTAAATTGTTTTTGCGTTTCTAAATTATTGTGTTGTCTGTCTGTTTTGCTTTCTAATTCGCTTAAGCGACATATTAAATATATAGTTTTACAAAGTAGGGATCTGTATACAATGTATTTAACTTAGTTTATAAAGTGCTGTAGATTCTATGTTCATAAAAAAATTAAAAAAAAAAAGGTATCAGGGAATTGAGCATTCCGGGTGAAGTACCCACTATTACTTTCACTTCCGGCCTTTTTATCTACCATCAGATGAGATGCAAACCAAGTTTTAAATGAGGTAGCTTGCTATTAGCTCATAAGTTGTTAGATGTTGAGTGGAATTGTGATGACCTTATGCTGTTACCTCCCCAAACAAAATAAAGTAAAATAAAATAAGTGCTTTGCTGCAGTTGCTATGTAAACAAAAGAAGATCAACAGCGCGTGCGCACCATCGTCGCGTTGTATGAATCGCCTTCACTGCATTTGTCTTCACTGACTGCTAACTAGATATAATGGAATAATAGTAGCGTCTAAGCGTCTGTGGTAAGTCGGGTTATATTCGAGAAGTTATGGTTTAATCCCTATAGCTCATTCAGACTATGGACGAGGCCCATGCCTAACACAAGCATAATTTGAGCGTTCTAAATGGTAATTAATGTGTTGAAATTGCGCATTAATAGGTATGTTTTTTTTATATCTATTTCATATGTTGATAAATAATAATATATAGTATAATCTTTATAAAAAATAGTGGCATATACACAATAAACAAGAGTTAGATTAAGATTGATTAAATTACATATTGTTTGCACATATACTTATATGCGACTATTTATTTTATCAACATAAATGCATAAGTACCACCTACGCAATTTTACCAAGTTTCAATTGGCGAACTATTTAAAACAATATCGAAATTTTAAATGTTATTATCTAATCAAAACAAGTCGATTTATAAAACTGTGCTGTGTTAATGTTTTTTTTACGCACAGCTAAAGAGTGTTTCTTTATCCGTTGGGGTACCGCATGGAATTTTTAAATCATGCTATTGTATGTTTTATACACGTGGATGGTTATGATTGGTGGAGTACACACACATGTAGAGTGTATACACTTTATGATTGGTGGAGTACACACACATGTAGAGTGTATACACTTTTAAACTTTTTCCATTTTATTATTCAAAATAGTAGGAGGAGGCTCCAGAAGATTAGAGATTAGAGATTAGATTCTCAGAGGCTTTCGGATAAGAATCAAGAGCGGTACAACCTTAACTAACCTTATATGTTAACATAAATATCAACACAAATAATTTTTTTGCCTGTATTATCTCATTGTTGGGTAAAGGCCTCCCCCCATTCCCGCCACTCACAAAACAAAACACAAATACTCATTAAACATAAAATAGAATTGTTAGTGTTGACAAAGACTCTTCACTTAACCGCTAAGATTTGAAAAAGTCACCCTTATCATATCATCATCAAATTTGTTATCATTTGTTTTTAGCGTTTTTCTTTCTTTTCTTTTTTCTTTGTGTCTCGCTGCGGTTTGCTCAGGTTTACTCATTCAGCCCATGTCAAGTACAAATTAAAAAGTGGGCTCTTCTTTTCATACACGACATTCAAAGCAAAAGACGTAAGACTTCGCTTTCCCGCTAAGATTAGAAAAAGTCACCTTAATCAGTTGCCTATATTATATTCATTTGTTTTTTGAGCTCTTCTTTTTTCTTTTTTCTTCTTTCTCGGCTGCGGTTTGCCAGTGTCAAGTAAAAATTAAAAAGTGGGCTCTTTTTTTCTAACATGACATTCGAAACAAAAGACTAACGGAACCTATCCCGCCCGGCGCCGCGCCGTCCCATCAGTATCAGTGTTCGTTATCAGCCGAAATCTCTGATAGGCACAATGACACTATCAGGCCGGGAGGAAGGCGCAGCCGCGGCGTCACTTTCACAATGCGCGTTATCTCAGTGATAGCGAGTTGTAAACACTGTAGTAAGATACTGGGCGCACGCGGCCGTCGATAATGACAGCTACCTATATTTTAATACTAGTTGTCGCCCGCGACTTCGTTCGCGAAGACTACACTTTCCCACAGGAACCTGTTACCGGGATAAAAAGTATCCTATATCCTAGTCCGTGTCACGTGTCCGTGTCTGTCTACGACTATGTGCAAAGTTTCATCCAAATCCGTTCAGCCGTTTTCACGTGATGCGCGGTCGAATAAACAGATAAACAGACAAACAGATAAAAATTCTAAAAACTGTTGGAACGTGTTCTGTTATCGATTCTAAGTATCCCCAGCCAACTTTTTTTCGAATATCTTCCATGTACAAACTTTCGACCCTCTTTAGCTTTATTATAATTATGTATAGAGATACACACGCGTGCACATCGTACTACCACATACTGTCAAATCTGCTCAACAGACTTTGAACTTTATCTCTAGTGTGTAATGTTGACTAACTTATTTACTAGTTATTGGAGCTTTTATGCTATATGGAAGATTGTTTTTGTAAACAGGACATCTATTGTAATGTTAGCAAAGATAAAAACCATTGCCGGACAATCATTTAAAAAAAACTATAGAGCTTATAAGTAAATATAAATGTTTTTATTATGAAATGTAATTCAAAATGATTGGCTTTTAGCTAGTTTTTGTCGGTTGTTTTCCCAGTTAAAGACTATAGAAATAAATAATTAAGTTACGTCAGCGTTTTGTAATGAGAGTAGGTCTGTTGAAATAATTAATAATCGCGTAGACAGCTTAAAGCGCAACTATATACAACATGTCCCTGTTAGCTAACAGTCATATACAAATTTATACATGGCGTCTACTGACGGCAAAAAAGGTTATAATTGTTTTTATATCTTTGTTAATATTTACAAAGGAATGGTACTGGTACTAAATTGGACTACTCAATAATAAATCACATACTAAAAAGTAGAGAAACACTGACATTTGAAAAAACAAAAAACGCAAAAACACCTTTTTAAATCTTCACATGTTAATTTGGTAAAAAAATACAAATTCTCAATGAAATACAATATCCCTTAAAATGGAACAAGCAATATCATTCTTATGTTAAAACGCAGCATTATGATATTATATACTTATTATTACATGTTGACTCTCAACAAATTTATTTCTTTATGTCATGACTTTACTACAATGAAACATCACTAATAACGATAAACAACCTTTGACGATCTAGGTTGAATTTTTTACATAATATTTGTTTTATTCTGACATTTCGAGTTCTTTACAGGGAACCTAGTCACAAAAGTCAAGACTCACAAGGAGACTGAGCTGTTTGTCAAGGTCGTTGCAGTTAATTTGTAAAATCAAATAATATTTAAAATTAAAAGCGAGTGGAGACGTAATAAGTGTTTAATTTCATGTTAAATTTAACCATATAATAAAGGTAAAAAAGGGTCGAAAGTCTGTACATGGATACTTAGAATCGATAACAGAACACGTTCCAACAGTTTTTAGAATTTTACTCTGTTTGTCTGTTTATCTGTTTGTCTGTTAATTAAACCGCGCATCACGTGAAAATGGCTGAACGGATTTGGATGAAACTTCGCACATAGGATAGGATATAGGATACTTTTTATCCCGGTAACAGCTTCCTGTGGGATAGTGTAGTCTTTGCGAACGAAGTCGCGGCCGACAATTGGTCTTATTATAAAATAATCAGTTACACCCTCCCCCCCCACTTAGATCCTTTTTACACAGTTATACCGTGAATCGGAGTGCCTAACGCGAGTTTTATTTATGAGTTAATATCATTAACAAAAACTAGACTTTGAAGGCCAATAAAGCACCGTCTTCTGGTGGTGAGATGAGTTGTAATCTTGCTTTACAAATTCTCGCACTAGGCACTCCGAGAGTTATCTTTTGTAGATGTCTACGACCTAAAAGGAAACTACCCGCTGAATTTCAAGAATCTATCATGTAGGCTCTCTATTCCTGCGATTTTTGATTAGTCAGCCAGTATACAAAGTGATAAAAGTTTTTTTTTTTAATTTTAAAATTGTGCGTGTTTTTTAAAGGTATTTGTAAAAAGCGAATGTAACAAAATGTCACGTCTAAACAACGTGCAAGATTATATATTTTTTGAAATGGGGCCTATGTAATCGTACTGAAGCTAAATTGAGAAGGATAAAAGTAATTTCTTAGAACAACATTACTGGCATTACAGGCATTCAGGCTATTATTAAAAACAAATTAGTGTACAGAATTGGTTGTTATTCCAAATTTTCCTCTTGGAATCGGAATAGGCGGTCATATAACTTTACTTTTATGGGTCGAAAATAGAAATGATATTACACATAATAATAATATGAATTATGACGGCCACAAATAAAATTAATTCCTTGTTAAGTGCGAGTTCGATATGCATGCAAAGGTTTCTTCTATAATACGAGTATTAATAAAGAGGTATAATTTGTGACTTTGTTTGTTTGGGAGGGTAATCTCTGACTACTTAGTAAAGCCCCACATCTTTACTGAGATACTCGAGGGGTTGGGGGTATATCATTTCTCACTTCCCATTTTTAATATCATTCATCATCATCATCATATAAGGAAATATTGTTAATTTATGTATTACTTGTAAGAAAAATTACTTTGACACTGGCTAAATGTGCTAATCGCGTGAAGCCATCAACTAAAAAAAAAAATCTCAGACTACTAGTCCATTTCCAAAAAATCTTTCATTAATAAATTGATACAGTCCTTGCTGGTAAATAACGTAAGCTATATTTTATTTTATTATAAAGTTTGAAGTATTTATTTTGCACGGAAAAACACTAAAACACTAAACACTAAATCTTCTAATAATTCAAAGCCTTCACTGTTAGTGTCTCATAATGAATAAGTAAATTAGATAAAATAAAATGCTATAAGTACTTATAGGTTCCCAAAAATCGTTTTTATATTTTTTTGGTAGGTACTTACTTCTTGTTATCATATCCCTATTACGCTGGTACAACTACTGCTTGAATATGATAGTCACATCAGGGTACCTTCGCAGAACAGAGTATATCAGTCACCATTACTGAAAACGGTCAAGGAATTTTGTAAAAGTAACTAGTAACTACTACACACTGCTAGAAATAGGTTTCGATAACAATTGAAATCAAGAAAGGTTACCAAGTTTTCCCAATAGCGTGTTGGTGACCACAAACATAGGCTATGCATCGAAAAACCTGACACCCACTTTGCCCGGGGTCTAGTTCACGAAATCGACAGTCACAACATCGACGGTCGCTGTATCGAAAACGTTCCATCGACGGGTCACAGTAGCGAAAGTACACTGTATCGATGGTACGCTGCATCGACAGTATGCCATATCGAAAGTACGCTGCATCGACAGTACACCATATCGACGGTACGCTTGTAATTTTCGTAAAAAGGGGTAATTATATATTATATAATATAATTATATTAATACATTATTTTATTATTATATTATATTATAGATTAATTACTCAATATGGTACCCTAAAATTCTGATGAGAAATATTTCAGACGATACCAAATAGAGGCGAACACAATAAATGAACAGGAAAAATTGTTTTCGTAAATTGATATGGGTAAAACGTTAATTAGTGGTAAGATTACCGGATTGAGTATAAACAGGAAATGGTTAGTGGGATCAGCTTCTCATTAGACATTTTTATAAAGATACTTATGTTAGAATTGTTAGCAGGAAGGTTTAAATTTTCCTCTTGTGAAAACTGCGTATTAATTATTGAGTTTTGTTGTTTTGCTTCGGATAATTTAAGTTAACGTTTCAATATAAAATTAGATTTAGTAATAATTATTACTGGTTGTCAAGCCATAAAAGGCATGGAATGTTTTATTGTTATTCCAATGTTAAAGTAGGCAAGTGGGGCTCTCCACTTGTTTATTTATTTATTTGTTTATTAGAATTACCACCATAAGGTACAGCAATTAAATAGAAATAAATATAAAATACAGAGTTGCTTAATAGGTATTAACTATCTTTACAATTACAGGTAATCACATCACGCATAATTATTATGGTAGATAAAATAAAAATGTAAATAATTAAGTAAACATTCAGTATCAATTACAAACTAAAATCTTATATTATATAAGCTAAAAGCTATTATTAAAATGGGATAAAAATAAAATTATACATAAAATCATCCAACCATCCATAAAACCATCTTGATGGATGGCGATCTACTACTGTGCGTTTCTCACGTAATTTTTTACCACGAACTACAGTGCTGTGGAACCAGCTCTCAGCGGCGGTATTTCCGGACCAATATGACTTAGGAATCTTCAAGAAACGAGCCTATTCCTTCCTTAAAGGCCGGCAACGCATCTGTGTCCTCTGGTTTTGCAGGTGTCCATGGGCGGCGGTGATTGCTTTCTATCAGGTGACCCGCCTGCTCGTTTGCCTCCTTCTAATATAAAAAAAAAAAAACTTAGCAAGCTATCAACGCAGTTTGAGGTAAGTCACTTTTTAGGGTTCCGTACCCAAAGGGTATAATGGGAACCCTATTACTAAGACTTCGCTTTCCGTCCGTCTGTCTGTCCGTCTGTCACCAGGCTGTATCTCATGGACCGTGATAGTTAGACAGTTGAAATTTTCACAGGTGATGTATTTCTGTTGCCGCTATAACAACAAATACTAAAAAACAGAATAAAATCAATATAACAGACATGATTTTTTTGCCTTTTTTAAAGATAATGGCATGGAACCCTTCGTGCGCGAGTCCGACTCGCACTTGGCCGGTTTTTTAATTACTTGATGTTAAACAGAAGCCGAGTCCAGATGCGACAGCTAATGGTACGGCCTCACCTTGGCAACCCGCACGTTGCTTCGTCACATCTCGTTTATAGGACCCTCGTCGTAAAAAGGAGGCAATTCGAGTCCTGGGAGAAAGTTAAATTTGGTAATGCGATATAGCACATTGTCGGAAAATCATTAAAAAACACTATAGGGCTTACAAGTATATATAAATGTTTTTATTATGAAATGTTATTCAAAATGATTGGCTTTTAGCTAGTTTTTGTCGGTTGTTGTCCCAGCTAAAGACTATAGAAATAAATAATTAAGTGACGTCAGCGTTTCATAATGAGAGTAGGTCTGTTGAAATAATTAATAATCGCGTAGACAGCTTATAGCGCAACTATACACAGCATGTCCCTGTTAGCTTCGGTCATATACAATACTTGGCGTCTACTGACGGCAAAAAAGGTTATAATTGTTATAACTATTTAAACTATCATGGTCACTTGCAATAGAGTATTTATTAACGGGATTCTTACCATGTTTATTATTTGTGAGTATCTGATATTTCGGCACAGTTGTATGCGCCACCATGATCACGGAATTACTGAATGTAATTCCTATGATTGACTGTAATTCCGTCATCATGGCGCATGCAACTGTGCCGAAATATCGGATACTCACAAATAATAAACATGGTAAGAATCCTGTTAATAATTACTCTGTTATAATTGTTTGTATATCTTTGTTAATATTTAGGAAGGAAGGTACTGGTACTAAATTGGGCTACTAAATAATAAATCACATACTAAAAAGTAGAGAAACACTGACATTTGGCAAAAAAAACGCAATAACACCTTTCTAAATCTATAGATAGACCTAGGTGATTGATACCGAGAGAGTTGCCAATAATGTTAATTTGTTAAAAAAACACAAGCTACCAACGAAGTTTGAGGTACGTCACTTTTTTAATTACTCGATGTTAACACCTTAAACGCCATTATGTCGGAAAAACAATTGAATTTCTATTGTGTCTGGGACCAGGGGCGTTCAAAGCGGAGTCCAAATGCGACAGCTACTGGTACAGGGTGGTGGCTCACCAGGCGGCAACACCTTGCCAACGAGACCAACGTCGTCAACGTCACATCTCGTTTATAGGACCCTTGTTGTAAAAAGGAGACAATTCAAGTCCTGGGAGAAAGTTAAATTTGGTGATGCGATAAAGCATTGCCTTGACAGACTTTAATTTGCATTGACAAATTCCGTTACTAATAACGTATTTGTAAGAAACTCAACAATATATTATATATACTTGTGTTAATATATTTTTTGCCTAAGCGTTTTATATGATTATATTGTCCTTATTATTATCTAAAGTTTTCGCAAACACTACACACTAAAATTAAACTACTCTTACGGATCTACCCGCGTTTATTTTACACATTGATTTGACTTAATGCTTATCCTGACGTCTCGAACCCTTTGCAGGGTCCGTGACGGACCATTAAACCATTAACTCAAATTAAAAGCATTTACATTTCAATATGTTGCCCTTGTTTTGGTGGTAAACCAAATCAATTAATAGGTTTAGCCTTTAAAGGAATAATAAATATTACCTGCTTATTAAAAATCAAGCTAAGCTCTGCTCAGTTTAGTTTGTACACTATTTTGCTTTCGTTATACCTTGCGTTGAAATCTTTTGCTTTATCTATGTCAATATATAGTTAGTATTCTTCAGCTCAATTAAGCAAGCATATTCTAGTAAGTGTAAAATGTATTTGATATGCAAAGCTTTCATTTAATAGTAACAAGCATTTATTTAAAGACACAACAATTTCTTTAAAGAAAACTAAAGCTACTTGAAAACGAAAAAAATGAAATCAAACATTATTTATTCCATTTAATGTAAGTATTACACAGTACAGTGTACATTAAATGGAAATAGAGGAGCTCGATGGCGCAGTGGTTAACGCGCCCGGTCTGCGAGTGCTGAGGTTAAGCCACTTTCGCAAAGGCCAGTCATCGGATGGGTGACCAAAAGTATATATAAAGTATATCTCGAGCTCCTCCGTGCTTCGAAAGGCACGTAAAGCCGTTGTCCCAGGCTGTATTAGCAGTCGTTAACTACCACCAATCCGCACTGGGTCCGCGTGGTTGTTTTGCGGCCTGTTCTCCCTATCCATCCATAGGGAAGGCTCGTGCCCCAGCAGTGGGGACATAAAAATAAGCTAATGATGATGATGATGAAAATAGAAATAAAAATGCAAAGTGAAACAGAAGATATATTCACTCAGCATATGTCAGAACACCAAAGATCACGACGCTGATCTTTCGTGGAAACCTAGAGATAGAGAGGACTCCAGGAAATAACAAAATATACTATGCTATTAAAATAAATACCAAGATTATGCAACCATGCTCAATAGAATAGAGAATATTTATGCGACAAATAGTTCTATATCGTCCTTTTTATATATTTCTATCGTCCTTGACTGTCGCGCTGTCGTTACGCGGCAGGAACAAGTGCGCGCGATTGTTTATAGTCACAAAGTGTTGAATATTTATTTTGTCGAGAACGAGGCGGGCCGCATCGCACGGCCGGGTGGGAACGAAGCTGCGGCCTGTATCCATAGACTCGGATGTAAACAACATTGTAAACAGGGCGCGCTCACACCGCTCAGCCGCGCTGGATCGCTTGGGAAGAGGAAACGCTCGATGTTCAGCTGTTATCTTTGGCGGGCAGGTTTCCATGATTAAGATCACTAGCGAAAATTTTTGTGCGATGCTCAGTTGTTTGGGAACCGTTCGTTGGCTGTGTTTTTCAGGGGTGTGTGGTGAATCGATGTTCAGCTGTTATCTTTAGTTGGGTAGGATTCCATGACTGAGATCATTTGCGAAAAATCTTGTGCGATGCTCAGGTGTTTGGAACTGGATGTTCAACAATGCCTTTCAGCCCCCCTAGACAAGTGGCACGCTAAATAGAATAGAAATTAAATATAATGATCATTGTACGGGATTGACTTACCTTGTCAACGATACGTATAAATGACGTTTATGTTAATCCCATACATTATAATCATTCTATTTAATTTATATTCTATTAGCGTTATGCCACTTGTCTAGGGGGGCAGGGCTGTGTGTTTTGAATCAATGTTCAGCTGTTGTCTTCAGTTGGGTAGGATGCCATGATTGAGATCACTAGCGAGAATTATTGTGCGATGCTCAGATGTTTGGAACTGGACGTTCGCTGGGGTGTGTGACAGGAATCGATGTTCAGCTGTTATCTTTGGTAGGATTGTTGGGTAGGATTCCGGGTTGATATCACTTGTGAAAATTCGTATGCTATGTTTTTATATTTGTTATTCAATGGCTGTGCGGTATGCATATTTAACCCGTGTCAAAATGATGTTGATATTATCGATCATTATTTTACATTTATATTCAACAAAACACAAGTTTCAAATTTCAACTCTCGCTACAAAACTTGTGCGATATTCAGGTATTTAGAAACTGGAACGTTCGGCATTATGTTTGACAAGGGTGTGTGCTTTGATTGTTATATAATCAAAGGGTGTGTGGTTTAAATCGATGTTTAGTTGTTATCTTTAGCTGGGTACGATTCCATAATTGAGATCACTTGCGAACATTTTTGTGCGATGGCGATGCTCAGATTTTTTGAACTGTACGTTTGACGGTACCTTATGGGGCTGAGCGATTTAGATTGGTGACAATAGTTCTCGCACTTTCGAAGTTGATTGTGGTTTCAACACGGACAATAAAATAAACAAATTATAATATTTTCATTATTTTTAAAATTTTCATTCACAATGCTATTATATATTTACAGGATAAAATTTCCCACTAGAGCTTCCTAAGTATGGTTGGTTTTTTGTAGTAAAATTTTATCTTTTAAATTGTAAATAATTAAAAAAAATATATATTTTATAGTGCATTTTTATCATTATATCGCAGCCCAGTTTGGAAGTTTAACACCTTTTTCTTTACGAATGCAAATATATAACTTACACGTTTCCTGGGTGCAAAGTCGTTAAAAATACACATTGAAGTACCTCTAAGGTGAAGAAAGTGCAAGCACCTTGCCGTACTAAATGTGGGCTAAATTATTGCATAAAAAAATGTTTGTTAATAATTTCAATCTACATAATAAAACATTCAAACCACTATGCTCGCCCGTAATTAGAATATTGTTTATGTGACGTTTTGAATGGTTAGAAGACACTGTAATTACTTACCCGAGGCATTATATCTCAATTCTCAATATGAGCTCGCATGCGTGCCGCGTCACCGAAGGTAACTCCATAATAATTTTACATACGCCAATGTCTTTATAACTTTAGCACGCGGTTTCGTGCGCTTTAATTTCGGTTTGTCAGAAAAGTCTTTATTGCGTGCCCTAGGAAAATTTGTTATTCACGATCACACCATCAACAGCTTAATGATATTGAAAGCTAAAGGAGATCGCGCTTAGGGAATCACAAAGGATCATCTTTCCATCAGGCGGGTGGTACGCTAGTTTGGCTTAGTAAAATGAAAATTCAACAAACAATAGCAATTTAGCTGAAACAAGCACCATGGGGCCTTTGTTGTCTGATAATAATTAAAATAGTAATAAGTAATTGGCTATAACTGTCCCATTGTTGGGCAAAGGCTTCCATCATTGAAGTCAAGTCATGACTACAATTGATGGGTAATGGCTTAATCAACATGCTTGCCAAATGCAGGTAGGTGATCCATCACAAACCCGGGCTATGCATCCAAAAATCCGAAAAACACTTTGACGACCTGAGAATGGAACCCGGAATTGAAGCGTTAAAAAATAAAATAAAATAAAAATATGTATTAATCGAACTAGAAAATCCATGACAGCGGTTAGTGCAAAAAGATGTTAAAAAAATTATCCTGATTTTTGTTCTAATAACACACACAGTGCTACATACACAATAAACAAATGAGCCTCAATCTATCGATGAAGTTAAAATTCTTGAACAAATAAAGAAATGTGCGTTGCGTCACCAGATGATTTCATCACTCTGTTCTACATGTATCTATCCTAGCGGTCTGGCCTTGCATGGTGACCACATGTTGCCGAAATTGCCAGTTTTTTGTGACATTGTAATGATGTGGGAACGCTCTTGTACCTTTCGAGACAAGGGAAGTCGTGTATCACGTAAGGTCACCCGATTATGTAATTGTACAATGATAGTCGTAGCTTGTGTGGGGTTCCGTAGTTTTTTTTGCTTAATATTTCTTTTTTCAATTTAACTACGTTTAGTTTTTTAAAGTTTACGCGTACGCGAACACTACACATTGAAATTAAACTACTTTTACGGATCTACTCGCGTTTATTTTATACATTAGTTTTAATTCATGTTTATCCTGACGTTTCGAACCCTTTGCAGGGTGCAAAAGTAGTTTTATTTTTAATAGGTTTCTTAAAATGTTATAATAAATCTGCAGTTTTTGATCTGTAACATATACAAATTTGGGTTGGCAAGCTGATAAGATCAGGTAGAGCAGAGTTCAGATGCGAGGGGAATAGGATTATGTCTCACTAATAGCCATTCGCAACTTGCCAACACGCAAGTTGCTTCTAGACACCTCCCTCATTTAAGGGTGCGCCAACCAAAAAAAACCAAAAGTGCAGTCACGGTTAAGTTGATATAATTGAAAATACTATCGTATTACATAAACAAAATGTATATTTAGTATCAACAGTAATGTGTTTACAATTAGTCCGATCCAGATATTCATAACACACTATAGTTTTTTCTACAATATCATTTAAAGTTGGGCAAAAATCATGAAAACGAGTGGCGGCGTTTAGTTGATATCTTATAGTTTATTTAAGTTATTGTACCTCTGACTTTGTCTAAACAATCACCAATGTCTAAACTACAAATCGTTTGTCTCTCATTTTCGATTTATAAAGCGATTATTTAAATTATTATTTTTCATTAAGCACCTTAAATTCCCCATACAAAATTAGTATGGCCGCGCGGCATCAAATAAATATGGACGAAGACATTTCAAAATAAAATATATGACACCTTGTCACTTACGGACCGGCCGGCGCACTCTAGAGAACCCGTGTTGTAGGAAAGAGGAAATACTTATTTGCGCTGGGAGCGAATTCCACTTTTGATGGTATTACCGACATCTTATGACATCAAGAAGGACTAACGGCTTATGTCCTTCAGCATAAAGGAATACAAGATATTATGAGTTGGTCACCCATCTGATGACCGTGGCCCAAAATTTTAATGATGCAATAGTTTTTGTTAAAACATAAGAACAAGTTTTTATTAAATACTTTCCGCGTGAGATCAAACATTCTTGATGCCTACTTATCTTACTTCGTATCAGGCGATTGGCGTGACCCCAACTTATTGATACCTACCAATTAAATCTTGCATAAATTAGACGTAATATTGACTATAAACTATTCCGTATAACAAAAACATAATCCGTACCGTAAAAAATATAAACATGAATTGAAAAGTTGATGCTCAAAAAGTCTTTCATTATCATCATGAGCTCATTTTATGTCCCCACTGTTGGGGCACGAGCCTTTCCTATGGATTGATAGGGAGAACAGTGCGGATTGGTGGTTGTTAACGACTGCTAATGCAGCCGGGACCAACGGCTTTACGTGCCTTCCGAAGCACGGAAAAAAGTCTTTATGTTCTTGTATTTATTATGTGTGGCTGTTAATTTAACTTGGATTAAAAATATTGAATTTGGACATTTGTATGGGATACCAAAATGTATTAAAGTACCTGTCACATACTATTTTGGTCTGTGGCTCCTGTAATTTATTGAAGGTCGCGTTAGTCTAGGTGTTAGCGATCCTTACTGCAAAATCCACGTTCAAGGGTTCGCATTTTGCAATAAGTACTTTTGTATGTTTATCATAAACATATTTTATATGTAATATAGTTTTAAATATTGATGTACCTATTAGAGTATTTTTATTTTACGTTCAATATGGCATAATTAGGTTCCAATGACAAGCAGTGCTTGTCATTATGAAAACTCGACAAAGGAAAGAAGAAGTTTTTTTTAGTCACGAAAATATCGACGACTGTGAAAAGAAAAGGTTTCTTTACAAAAGAATGTGGAGTATTTTAAGAAGGATTAGGGATTTATTGTTTTTTTATTAGTCTATTTTGTCCCACTGTTGAGCAAAGCCTTCCCAAAACCCTTCCATGCACGCATGACTTAAAAGTCATGTCAAATTATCTAGATAATTTAACTGTTCTGTGACTTTAACCGATGAAAAAGTAGTGAATTGCGTATATTTTCAAGTTACAGGAAATCTATTTATAGGAAATGCGATATAATTTTCTCATCAAACTTATCAAATTATCAAATTACTCCACTGTCTCGTAAAACTGTAAGGTGGCTTTATAATTTATTATTATACTTATTTTTTGACGACCTCCTTGGTCGAGTGGTTTGTACACCGGTTTTCATGGTGCCGCCATATCTGAGGTCCCGGGATCGATCCCCGGTAGGGTCAATTTAGAAATTATTGTTTTTCTATATTGTCTCGGGTCTGGGTGTTTTCTATGTATAATAAGTATGTATTTGAGTATTTTAAGTATGTTTATCCGTTGTCTAGTAACCGTTTAACGAGTTTCTTAACGAAGCTTCTCTTGGGCTAGATAATTGCTGTGAGTGTAGGAAAGTTTATTTATTTAATTATTTATTTATTTATTTATTCTCATTGCGGGATTCGAACCCGCGATCGTAAATTTCATTTTGGCATCGATTGATTTCAAAACATTATGCAATTTGCATTAACCGATCTCGATTGTCCAGTACCTAGTTCCATCTTCGGCGAGTTAAACAATTATTGGCTTTTGTAACCGTAATTGGCTAGCGCGTTTTCTACGCCTTTCTAAACGAAAGGCAATCGCTAAATAGATTAGTTTTTCTATTACAGTTCGGCCT
Organism: Eudonia lacustrata; assembly: GCA_947562085.1. Lineage (NCBI taxonomy): Eukaryota > Metazoa > Arthropoda > Insecta > Lepidoptera > Crambidae > Eudonia > Eudonia lacustrata. Next base: position 24,464,879 of record OX387340.1, on the reverse strand, counting down.
TGGCGTGATTAGGGTAGATGAAACCAGTGATTAGCGACTTTCCATCATTAATTTATGTTCAAACTGCAAAACCCACGCGGTCTAGAAACACATATGGAGCAACCTACAGAGTATACATTGTAACTGACTTATTAAATCTATATTTAATACGTGAAGCAAAAACTTTGTAAGTACCCTTATTACGAAAATTGCGCGGACGGAGGAGTATGAAATTTCGCACATTTATAGTTTATATAGAGAAGGAGTGCAGAATGCCAATACGTTTTTAAAATTATAAATAAAAAAAATACTTTAAATTAATTAAACATTGTTTCATACATTTTTCAAAAATTTCAAAAATGGAAGAGGAGCGGCCGTAATCTGTCAATGCCAATCTAAACTTACATTCTATCTTTTTTAATTTTTCATTGCTTAGGTGCAATGAAAAATTAAAAAATCTTGCAATCCGTGCAGCCTTAAGGGTGCGCCGTCCATAAGTGACAAGTGTCATATGTTTTATTTGAAATGTCGTCGTCCATATTTATTTGATGCCGCGCGGCCATACTAGTTTTGTATGGGGAATTTAAGGTGCTTAATAAAAAATAATTATTTTGATGAATCAAAAATGTAGTCTAGCAATTTGTAGTTTATCCATTGATGATTGTTTAGACAAAATCAGAGGTACAATAACTTAGATAAACTATAAGAAATCTACTAAACGCCGCCACTCGTTTTCATGATTTTTGCCCAACTTTAAATGATATTGTAGAAAAAACTATAGCGTGTTATGAATTTATGGTTCTGACAAATTGTAAACACATTCCCTATGATACTAAATATATATTTTGTTCATTTAATACGATAGTATTTTCAATTATATCTACTTAACCGTAACTGCATTTTTGGCATTTTTTTGTCGGCGCACCCTTAATAAAATATTGTTTAGTAAACAGCTTTTTATAAAAATTACGGTTGAATTTCGGCCACTGGGTGATTATTAGTAGGTACTCATAATTACAAGATTTAAAAAAAAAAACCCAACGCAACAAAATAAAAGTAAGTGTTTGATGGTGGTGTTGGTGGTGGATAAAAAAAAAGAATTTATGATAGAAGAAAAATAAATGTATTCAATGATTTCCAAATCGTGTTTTATGTTTGTCTAAGATATACAAATATTCATAAATAGTAAAACTCTGACAAACAAACACACACACGAATTCATTTCAAATTTTCCTCCGTAGCGGTACTCGTATATAAATTACTCTAAGGTCGTAGGTATATAAAAAAGTTTTTTTTAACTATAAATTTAGTCAACATTAAGCCAACACAAGTAGGTTATAATATAGAAATTCCACCTTCTATTGATTTAATATCAGTAAAAAATGATTAATATGATTTTTTCGTATTGAATTTGTACCTACTTATCACGAATCGGAAGGTATAAACTTGTAGGTAATAGATAAAAAGCTACAAATGCAATAACTAAATATTGTTATCATTGTTGCTCCGCCCAAAAAACAGATAATTTCAAATCAACTGTTTCAAGGATGTCTTTCACCAGCTTATATTTCATAATACCACCGTAATTCTTTATTTTTTAATACCGCTGTCGTTTAACTTTAAAAAAAATCTTTGAAATATACTTTGTCTTTTGTTTTGATAGAAAATGAGCATATTTAATTTGTATTGTCTCTATATGAGGTTTCGATCCTTAATATTATAGTACAAACTTTTTGACTTAACAACTTGATGTATTTTTGTTTGCCACAAAATTTATTGAAATTGAAAAATGTGAAATTCAATTTTGTCACATTAATGCGCATAAATATATCAATTAAGTACAGTCGGAAAATTGACGAAAAATAAGTAAAAGTGGGGGGTTTAATTCATATAACCATCTGCGTCTCCCATGCGCAGGGGTACGCCTAATCTCTTCCCCCTGTATTTCAGCAGTTCAAAAAAATATGAACAAAATTATGAATGTAGGCATCTAACAAGGTGGAACGGCGACCTGGTGAAGGTCGCGGGTAGCAACTGGTACGAGCAGCACATACCCGATCGTTCTGGAGCTCCTAGAGAGAGGCCTCGTCCGGCAGTGGACGTCTTTTTTATATTAAGCGCGGCAAATGACTCTACTCATCTGATGTTTAGTGAAAATGATGTCCAGGCGCAAAGACAACTGGTGCAGCGTGAAAACAACGCAGCATCAGTCACCCTCACTTTGCTGGCTGCTTCTTCACGCCTCGTTTGAAGGACTCCTTTTTATAGGAAGGAGGGAAAACGTGTCTTTCGGGTAACAATGATACATTTTCGCGAACATCTTCACTGTAATGCTTGAAGCTGGTCCGCGTCGCGTCGCATCTCACCACTCACTATCTACGCTAAGTGAGGTAAATGTTGGCTAACAAACTGTCGGCGCTTGCGACACCGAATGCGCCTGCGCCGGCGCCGCCGCCGCCCGTCGCTGTGGGTAGCCACTCGCCTCGACCAGAGGGCTTAGTGCGAGTTTTATTTGCCATAATATCACGGTAAAGGAAACAATAATTCGTATTTCAAAATTTTAACTCTTCTTGTTTTAGGAGGCGATTTTTCAATGCTTTAGAAATGTTTGTGAAACGTGATCGAATAGGAATTAAAACTCGCACTTGACCTTAGGGTGCATGACTTAGTATCGCATTAATGCGAACAGCACAAAACCGGTTGTAGTAGAGATCCTTGGCGGAGGCCTTTGTCCAGCAGTGGACGTCTTTCGGCTGAGATATTGATGATGATATGATGAAGCTTCGTACCACACTCGATGGTTATATGGAACCACTATCAGCGGAGGTATTTCCAGACTAGTTACAACTTAGGTACTTTCAAGGAACGAGCTTACTTTTCCTCAAAGGCCGGCAACGCTTCTGCGATTCTTCAAGTGTTGCTGGTGGCCATGGGTGGCGCTGATTACTTCCCATGAGGTGAGTCGAAGCTCGCTTGCCATCTCTTACAGCAAAATAAATCGAGCAATGTTAACATTTAACGCCAAAGGGCTTCACAAAATCTATTTATAGGCAGTACTTTATAATACCAAATGATTTCCTTAAGCGCCATAAAATGATCAAATTCAAATTCAAAAATCATTTGAAAAAAAATCATTTCAAAGATCATACAATTATATACAATTAGATCATACAGTATATAGGTAAGGTAAACGTATTATTAGAAATAACAATCATAATAACTTATAAGTAAACTGTTTTTCGATGATTTTACTTTCGTAGTTTTTAATTAATTTTAATGTTGTTGTTATGTTGACTACAGCTTCGTGGCCAATAAACTACTCGTATTTAGCAATATACTGTGTTTATTATTTAAAATTAGTAAGTAGTTATAAATATCAATGTTTAATTTCTATCGATGATGAATATAATGCTTGAAAATAACAACTTTTTGCTATATTAAATAATTTGACGGTGAATAAGGACTTGCCGCGCAAACGAAGGCGTGCCGTTACCATCGCAACTTTTTTTTAAAATATTTTGCGGGTAAGCACAGTGTCTTGATCTCACCTGATGTTAAGTGACGATAAAGCCAATGATGGAAGCGCACTTCACCCGGGATCCTCAACTATGGGGACTGGCTATCTTATCTCCAGCTGCCAGAACACAACAATGCTACAAATATTGATGTTATGGCGAGATATTTAGATAAGACGGTGGTAGCTACCCAGGCGGACCAACAAGCCCTACCACCAACAAAACCGATTACACAAATATGTACCCCCCGCTGGGAATCGAACCCGGGACCTTTGGGTCTAAACCGGTGGTCTAGCCACTAGACCACAGAGGCGGTTAAGGTTAAGTCGAACGAGTTAACTGCAGTTATATAAAGTTATATAAGTCGAATATAAAGGTATTCCTAGGATATCTATACTAAGTAGGTAAGTAAGTAAGTAAGTAAGTAAACAGCCTATAACTGTCCCACTGCTGGGCAAAGGCCTCCATCATTGAAATCAAGTCATCGCTACAATTGATGGGTAATGGCTTAATCACCACGCTTGCCAAATGCGGGTTGGTGATCACAAACCCGGGCTATGCATCGAAAAATCCGAAACACATTTTACCCGACCTGGGATTTGAACCCGGGACCTTCGGGTATCGGGCCGAGCGCTCTGCCACTCGGCCACCGAGGCGTTACTAGGTAGGTACTACTTACCAATTGGTTCCTTAAGACTATTATTATTATCTGACTCATAATAAATGTTTTTTAAACTCTATCAGCCTCACAAATTTAAATTTAGTAGACCGAGCTAATTCCAGAATTGTCAACAGCAAAAGTAGATGATGTTTACCTGATTTCAAAATTAAGTTTCGATAGTGTAAGTCGGTATTTTCTATATAACTACAGTCAAAGTCTGCAGTACTAGTAGACACTCGAATATTTTTCGATATGCGTTTAAAAAGTTTTGATGTTCATACTGATTTCATAGGTATTTTGAAACTTGACCAACCATCAGTTACCTTTGCCTTTGACTGTACTAAGAATAGTTATGATCAGTTAGAAAATGAGAACAAGGAAATAATAAAATGTTTGTTTTTACAAATCCTACGAGAACAAATATACCGCAGTGTCTCAAGACGAAAGTCTTTGACCAGTGTGTGTTGCCAGGGATGACATACGGGACTGAGACCTGGTCGCTCACTATGGGCCTCATAAAAAGGCTCAAGGTCACTCAAAGAGCAATGGAGAGGGCTATGCTCGGGTTTCTCTGCGTGTTCGAATCAGAAATGAGGAGATCCGCAGAAGAACTAAGGTAACCGACATAGTCCGAAGAGTTGCTAAGCTCAAGTGGCAGCGGGCAGGGTACATTGCTCGCAGGACTGATGGCCGCTGGGGCGGAATAGTCCTTGAGTGGCGACCGCGTACCGGAAAGTACAGTGTGGGCAGGCCTCCAACAAGGTGGACCGTCGATCTGGTGAAGGTCGCGGGAAGCCGCTGGATGCGAACAGCACAAAACCGGTCGTTGTGGAGATCCTTGGGGGAGGCCTTTGTCCAGCAGTGGACGTCTTTTGGCTGAGATGATGATGATGATGATGAGTTGAAAGTTATAGATGTTTGAACCAAGTTAAACAGTAATAATCCTCAATGTTTATGTAACGTTAAAAATGTGGTTTTAACAAAATCTTGGAAAATTGTACACACGGCGGCAGATCATCCTACCCAAAACTGTCAAATTTCTACAATCAATTTTGAACTTTATGGTTTGGTTATAAGGATCAATATTCATTGGAGAAATTTTACAGATTTGGGTAGGTTGATATGCCGCCGACTGTACCATCACTTGTCTCCTGTTCACTTAGGTATATTATTCAATAATGTTTTTATACGCCTCTCCTGCCAAGCGCTGTCGGGTACCTAATTTCATAATGTGAAGTAAACAAGGCAAGTTATTTGTGAATCACAAGTTCAACGAAGGAAATTCGCTCCATTTCGCGGTGACTCACAGTTGTTGTGGTTATACAAACTCTTTTCTTCGGTTCTTATTTGGACCGAATGCACTAAAGGTTTCTATTGAAATGAGTGTCAAATCAGTAAGTAGAATTTGTGACGCATTTAAAGTAAGTCATAATTATGCGTTAGCATCTCTAATACCTCTGTGGTCACAATCGTTGACTTATTTTAAAGTACTTCACTTATTAATTCTTGTGATATTTAAATATATTTTTATTGGTCACTAAATATAATTCGGGAACAGTGTTATATATATTTTCCACCAGCTGCACTTGCACTCGGGGTAGACGGTAAGAATTCGAGTCTCACTTGAGAAAAAAAAATTCAACACAGTTTTTTTTACCGTATCTTTACTACGTATTACTTCACATTCATTTTCTGTTTATAGATAAATCGCAAAGATGGCTGGCGTATATAAAATACATCTAAACATTAAGTTGGTACCCCAAAGTACAAATAACTTTTGATTTCTAATTCCAACCGACAATACACAAACAGGCGGAAACTTGTTAATTGTTACAAATTCTGTAGCAGGTACTAGGTAGGCAGAAATGGACGGAGGTGTCAGATAACTGGTCCGGTAGAATTTGAACTATCTCTGATTGGGCAACGGCGGCGCGCCGCTACGCACTCGATTGTTTCTTGTTGCACTATGATAGCTGCGTACGCGCACGCGTTTCCGCTTGCGTGACGTTGCTGATCAAGATAGTATCTGGATGACTTAGTTTCTGATGAAACTGATAAACAAAATGCATCAATCTTCAAATGTGCAAAGCCAAAGTGATAAAGCGGAAGAGAATCAAAAATGTTACTGCATTCATGGTGTCCTCAATTTTTTCAGGACTCTTCAACCTGATAAACTGGCTATCTTACCTCTAACTGATTTAATACAACAATGCTAATGATAATGCTGATGAACGCAGAATAGATAAACTAAGATAATATGACTTAGCTATGTAAACTTAGAACAGGATTTCTTTTGCACTATACACGTAAAATAGAGATCGATAGATAATTAAATAAAATTAACTGAAACAGGCCGGTCATCGGATGGGTGACAAAAATTTATCATCTCGAGCTCCTCCGTGCTTCGGAAGGCACGTAAAGCCGTTGGTCCCGGCTGCATTAGCAGTCGTTAACAACCACCAATCCGAACTGGGCCCGCGTGGTCGTGTATGGCCCGTTCTCCTTATCCATCCATAGGGAAGGTTCGTGCCCCAGCAGTGGGGACAAAAATGAGCTGATGATGATGATGAACTGAAATATAACAACTAGGTACATTGAAAAAATAAAAAAAATATAAGGAAAATAAAAGATACAACTTGGGGGGTTAATAGCTTTAAAACGATACCCTCCAGATAAGCTGTAGCTAATTTAGACACTATATAATCGGAAAAGCGGACAATTAAATACTAAGAACAATTTAATATACATAAGTGTACTCGAAACCAGAGGGATCTTTGCAATATGCTTAGTATATAGAATGGAACTGTAAACATAGAATAGATAATAGTACTACTGATATCTAGGGTATCTTTACAGAGGAAGAAGAGTGAAAGGATGGGGTTGCACAAAAGATCCCGATGAGTCGAAGTGTTACTGAGGGAGGGAAACCTCAGCAGGCCTCACAAAGATAAGATAAGATACTTAGGGTAGGTATATTGCCTATACTAACAGTAATAACTAACGCAATTATAAAGTTGAAGTTGTACGGTTGTACCTATCACGCTGGTATGTCGATACTGCAATTTAAATACACTCAACGGTATTTATCATTGAACATGTGCATAATATGTGTATGTTATAATTTATCTTGTTGCCGTGCTGAGCCTAGGTCCAACGCCTTATTGGTATACGTATTATACCTATTCCGAAGTTTTAATTTGGCTATCCGTTACTATTATTGATATCTATGGACTTTTTCAGAATGTTTCGGTAGGCGTGTTAAGCCGTTGGTCTTGTTTCCAACGGTAGCAGGCGTTTACATCTACCACCTGTATTGAGCTAGAGTGGTTGATATTAGCCTGGTTTCCCCAGAAACCAACCCACAGCTTTAGGATTTATAGGCTGACACTTTTGCAATGTCCTAATAAAATGCCTCTCACATCAAACCTAGCTTTGTGTCTGTCAAAGTAAAATGGTATAAGTAGGAGTCGAAATGTTCTGGATAAACTATCTGCCATGTAATTGTAGTGAATCGCGAAGATTTGTCGCCGTGAAAGAAATGAAATAAAGCAATCCACGATCGAAGAGTGAAGTTATAACCAAAACTAAAATGTTACTAAAATGAAACCGCTTTATAGAATTTGCGTTTGATTTTATTCTGAGGTTTACAAGGACTCCCTGTGACTGCGTAATTTTACTTAACTGGGTGAAACACGAGTTTCATCTTAAAAAATGATTAATTTTAACGACTAGTGTTCGGGTAATCTCTTGAAAACAATATAACAATTTTATTTTTATTTTTTTTATTTTCTCTGTACAAACATGACTTAAAATCTAACTGTTGCACTGTACACTTGGACGACGACGTAACTATCTTAGACCGTTATCGAATGTCGTTTTGTCTACTATCGTAATAGGCTTTCGCGGAGTCAAACGCGCGACAGCGACACATATTGCTGTCCACATGCAAATAAATTGCTGAAATTGATAAATATTACCTACACACAAAATGGTCAATGCTGTGGGATGAATATTAATATACAGAAATGTGTTTGCGTTTTCAAGTATTTTATATTTATATTGGGACGACGCGATGTTAAATTAAACACACATAAAATAAAAATATATAGGTATAAGTATAACATAAATCAGCGATGTTTCCATATAAAACCTATAACAAACGTACGAGTATGCAGAATAATACAAATTATTACAAAAATAATTTATAATAAATTACGTATTACATCGAATAAAATATTACATTGAAGAAAATTTACAAAAATATCAGAAATTCAGTACTTACATAGAACATCATTATATACATTGCAGAAAATTGTCAAAAATACCCAGTCAATAAATTCATTCATGCTTATAAATTATATAACATACATAAAACAAGTCTATGAAGACTGACACTATCGATCAGTATTAGTAATACTATTAAGAATAATGGGTCCAGCTGGCTATATAACTTGTCTACCACATTACGATTGACATTCGGTTGCACGTCACAGAATGATTTATTAGCACTGTATGACATTGTAGAAATTTAAATTGGTACCTGTTGTAAATTTGCCAATATTACCTAGATCCTATTCTTTTGCATGTTGTAGTCTTTTGTTATTTGTATTAGAAATGTACCGAATATGGCATAGGTGCTCAATACGGACCAATGCATTTTTAGAGTTCATCATCTGGGCGACGCATCGCTAAACAATAAATTTCATACGTTTTGATACGAGCGTTTGCGCCCCGTACCATAAGAAAAACTGTTTTTTTTCCTTTAAATTAAAACTACAAATTATTTAAAAAAAATGAACTACAATTTTGAAGTGTGTATTAAGACTAATCTACTAAGAAAATTTTGATGCTTAAATCGGTCTGGTTAGTCTGTAAAATGTGAATCTATGTTTTAAAAGAAGTTACTTTGATATTTTTTTCTCTGTTATAAAAGTTGAAAAATCGTGTCTCTGCAACTAACAAAATGAAGTCAATTAAATGAAAAATCATGTCATCAAATATCACTTTCATATGTTTTGTAATTGTTGAGAAAAATCAAGATCCCCGCCACGTAAATTACCAATGCGTCGCTATTCTTGACTGCCGACCGGTACTATTAGATAGGGTGGCGGGGAGAAGAAGAAAGGAAGAGGAACCACAGATGTTTAGTTTCAATAATAACCCTATTGGGAACGTATTCCATATTCGGTACATTTCACTTGGAATTATTTGTGATGGAAAGTGTCCTTTTTCTTTTTTATAATACTTACTTTCTTACTGCGCTGGCTCAGAAACCCGAAGTGGATCCTGGAACCGACACGAGATATCACCACTCTGCTTTCTTATCTGTGTCGGTTTTGTAACTGTAGTCTGTTTTACGTGGGCGGGGCCCACGCCACCGCCAACCCCCAAAGTGCCATTGTTTTTCTAAATTGTCTCGGGTCTGGGTGTTTTCTATGTATAATAAGTATGTATTTAAGTATTTTAAGTACGTTTATCCGTTGTCTAGGAACCATTTAACGAGTTTCATAACGAAGCTTCTCTTGGCCTAGATAATTGGTGTGAGTGTATGAAAGTTTATTTATTTATTTATTTAATACCGTTTCATATTATTAGCCCAAACTACCAAAAGGAAAGTTATATTTTCTGATGAAAGTTTTGCTTTGTAGGAATAAGCTGACAAATTACATAATGTGCCCCAATTACTACAATTCATTCTTTAAACGCCAAAAACGTAAAAGCATTGCTACACAAAACTGGATTGCACTACTATGTAACAAAGAGAAAAATTGCATCAGATAGAAAGGACATTATCCTTGCGCAAACTTTTATCGATTAAGTGCAAAATCGATCGATTGCGAATAATTAGTTAGATCCTTCCATTATCTACTGCGCATATCGAGTTTTCACACGCTTCGCCAAGGCCCTAGGAATGCGATAAAGGATCGCATTCATGCTGTTATTATTAATTATGCACAGGTAGGTACAGATACTGCTTGTCACTAGGTTTCCGGGTTCGATCATCTATCTTTAAAGCATAGATATAATGTTTTTCAAAATTATCATTCTCATTTTCATTAATGCGGTATGCTGAATTAGCTGGACCTGTGAGCGAAGCGGCTTTGCCGGCCTTGCTAACGGATCTTTGGGCCATTCTAACAACCGACTTCGTAGCGGTAGGGCTTGCAAGAGGTTCTGGGATGAACCCCGGTGACTATTCATAACGGTCACAGATCATCCCGGCGGCACGGAGGGAAGTATACCTTCCTTCCCCCTTGGGAGGGTCAAGGGAGAGTCCCACATAACAATTTGCGTCTTCCTGGGCGCAGTGGTATGCGTATTGTATTTCCTCTGTATAATGTAAAGGCCTAGAAGGTGGTGGCGAGATGACCTTGGGAAACTAAGGCAGTTCCTAAAGTTCCTACTGGTAAGAGAATTGTGGGTAAAGTGCACATCCATCTGCTTTACTGTGACTTATCCTCTGATGACATGAAAGCATATTGTATAATTCGTTGTAATACAAATCTAAATAGGTCTGTTTGTAAATGCTTGCTGGTTTGTGAAATGCCGAAGCTAATTGGAGAGAACCTCGTAATTTTGTCCGTAATAGTCCATGAAGCTCAAATGACGATAAAGGCGACGAAAGTTTACATAATTATGTACTTCTCTTTTTTACCACCTGTAGCGCTGTTATAGCTATGGCGTCAAGTTAAAAACCGGCCAAGTGCGAGTCGGACTGGCGCACGAAGGGTTCCGTACTATTATCTATAAAAACGGCAATAAAATCATGTCTGTTGTATGGGAGCCCCCTTATATATTTATTTTGTTCTGTTTTTTAGTTTTGTTGTTATAGCGTCAACAGAAATCGGTACATCATCTGTAAAAAATTAAACTGTCTATTTATCACGGTTCATGAGATACAGCCTGGTGACAGACGGACAGACGGACAGACGGACAGACGGACAGACGGACAGACGGACAGACGGACAGACGGACAGACGGACAGACGGACAGACGGACAGACGGACAGACGGACAGACGGACAGACGGACAGACGGACAGACGGACAGACGGACAGACGGACAGACGGACAGACGGACAGACGGACAGACGGACAGACGGACAGACGGACAGACGGACAGACGGACAGACGGACAGACGGACAGACGGACAGACGGACAGACGGACAGACGGACAGACGGACAGACGGACAGACGGACAGACGGACAGACGGACAGACGGACAGACGGACAGACGGACAGACGGACAGACGGACAGACGGACAGACGGACAGACGGACAGACGGACAGACGGACAGACGGACAGACAGACAGACAGAAGAAAAGTGTTTTGTTACATAAATGTCGAGAGTCGCCCTCGGGTTGTTACGCTCTAGATACGATCCGAACGCCTACAATCTAGTAGGGAACAGGACACGCTGGAGTGATGTCATCCCCTCTGAGGTTGTTTTGATCACTTGCTCGGCCCTCATAAAGTTCATTCTCATAAGCTCATTAAGCTCGGCTTGAGAAACCCTTTGAGTTTCTCTCTGCATATAAAACGTCTGGTGGCGGACAATAGCAATCGCTATCGAAAGAAAGTATAATGTCAACTATTATTCTTCAAAATCTTTGGAGGCATTAAGATTACTGTAGTTTTTGTTGTATAAGTATTAAGTTTTTATATCGGACTGTCGTTGATTTCTAGCTAGTCTGTACACTATATAAGAGGTGATATAATAGCAATTGTATAATTGATATCATTTCATATCTCATGAAGTCTTAATCGGTACAGATTTGTTTGATTCTCCGAACAAGAAGTATGCGTCAGAGGTAATTTTCAATATCAAGATCAAGTGGGAATAAAGATCGGGCCGTGACTGTTCTATGACTTGATTGCTACAATTTACATATTTAACTGTGTGTAGTTTATTGTATCTATGTTTAGATGGCCTTTAAAGAGTTATAGTGACAATATGTATCTATATCTGATCCAGACTATGCGAATAGGACAGGTGTCAATACTGAAAAACCAATGTAGTAATCTTAGGTAGTAATGTAATAGAAAATAGTGTCACAAACTACAAAATATAAAATAAATTAAAGATAGGCAATTTAAGAATAACACTAACTAAACTAAATTAATATTTAAAATAAGCAAAAACATTATGCTTCTTTTGATATGCTTTAAATTAAATAAATACATTTTCGACGACGACAGACTCCCAAAATGATTAATATAATATATAGTAATTTTAACTCATTAGTTCCTTTTTTGATCGCTTGCCAATAAATATATAAAGTAATAATCTTATACTACAAACATCAAGTTATTCATTTCTGAAGCCGCAATTAGTACTTAGAACTAACATAGTAATTACATGCGCAGCTGCAATACAACTGGTAAAGGAATAAATAACAATACGAGGTGTACTCAGACCGTTATATATTAAAACAATAAATTTAACTATTTTATTACATCACCATCAACATCATTACCAGCTTATATGTCACTGCTGGGGCCCAAGTCTCCCCTAGAAATAAATAAATAAATGTTTCCCACACTCACAACAATTATCTAGCCCCAAGAAAAGCTTCCTTAAGAAACTAACAAACAAACAAACTTAATATACTTAAATACATACTTATTATACATAGAAAACACCCAGACCCGAGACAATTTAGAAAAACAATAATTTCTAAATTGACCCAACCGGGGATCGAACCCGGGACCTCAGAGATGGCGACACCATGAAAACCGGTGAACAAACCACTCGACCAAGGATGTCATCCTGCCGTTATTTATGAAATTCTCTTTATTAATTAAAGGTACAACGGTCTTCCTCAACATCCAAATCTATCAAAACAATAATTTTCGTGTTTTGTATTCGGGGACTTTTGTGAAATCTCATTCCAATTACATGTAAAACCATACCATTGAATGATAATATAATCCAACGCGGAAAATCAGTTTGAAAACATATTTTTTATATGCACTATTATTATTGTCGATTAAAAGTGTTTTTGACCAGAAATAAATTATGGTGTTTATAACATTTTCCGTTAATTTTCTACGGAGCATTGTTACCATTGAACCTTTGAACGGTGAGTAAGGACTTGTGATGGAATCATCGGTCAAATTACAGTAATTTTACCTGACTGAGTCACGGGCATGTGACACGTCTGTACAGAAAAAGACCCTTCACAGTATGAATTAATGCTAAATAAAGAGGTCTATCAAATCATCATCAGACTGGTTCTAGAGTGGAGACCGCGACTCGGCAGACGTAGTGTAGGACGCCCTCCAACGCGGTGGATCGACGATATACGCAAAGTGGCTGGCAGTGGTTGGATGAGAGTAGCCGAAGATCGGGCTCAGTGGCATGCATTGGGAGAGGCCTATGTCCAGCTGTGGACTAATGTGGGCTGATTATGATGATGATGATTAAATCCTTGTCAGCCTATCAACTGCCTCTGTGGTGTGTGGTTTAGTAGAGCACCAGTCTTATACCCACCCACTAAGTTTGATTCACAGCGTAAGAATAACGTTAATGTAGGTACTCGTTATGGTTGATGGCAGAGCTGATCCTTGTTTCGCCTGGTAAGCTTACTAGATAGGTATCAGGTAGGTAATCAACAAGGTAATCAACGATCATGTACCTTACCTTGTAGGTTTGCCGCAAAAATATGGTAAAAGCGTTATAGATAGATAGATAGATAATACTTTTATTGCAACTCTGTAAAACATACACATGAACAAAAAAATAATAACAATAATTTACAAAGTTACAATTTGGCAGTGTTTTTTTTAATTTTTTTTATTGTGGCACGCCAAAATGGCCTTACCCTGCCTTATGAAAAGCAGCCAGTGAAGCCCAAGAAATGAAAGCGTTCATCACAGCGCTACCACGCTATGCCGAACGCTCACACTATGGCGGCCTGCATAAATGCTTCTTCACGCCCCGCTTAAATAACCCGGGAGAGAAAGAGGAGGGAAGCACGTGTGCGGGAAGCGCATTCCACATACGGGCATTTACTTTTTTTAATTCAATTACTTATTATTATATTGAGAACTTAGTATCTAGACAAACCTAACATAGGCTTTAAGATACTACTAACCGATATTTGTAATTATATTTTTGTTGATAAAATAAATAAATAAATAAATAAAAATGACTGTCGTGGCACAATGGAGTTCGAAATATGTTTAATTGGGTCACCCATCCGTAGAACCAGCATGGTGAAAGCTACTGAAGATGCCAGCCAACTTGTCAAAGTAATTTATTTATCCAATCGATATCTTAAGAATAGAATATGGCCTTGACTTCTTAATGTAGGTATAACTTATCAATATTATCAAATAAAATTCATGATATAAAAATTGCGTGATAATAAAATTTCTATATTAATAAACGCTTCTAATACTATATACTAAAGGCGCGTACAAACGTACACGTATTTTACAAACAGCTTTATCGATTATATTTAGGGATGGGCCGAATGTGGTTTGAACCGAATACGAACTTCGGCCGAACATTCGGTAAAAATGAAAAATTCGACCGAAGTTCGGCCGAACTTCGGTTCAATTTCGCCGCGCTTTTTCGTGTTGTGACTTGTTTACCCACTGCACTTGCTGCAAATATTGCTAGATGTGCCCCGCTCGCACTCGCACTACGTTAGATAGAAGTATTCTTTTTTTTCTAATTCAATTTACGAATGAACCTTATTAAGATGTGTGTCAGAAGAATGCAAAGTTTATTTAATTTTTGTTACAGATCTTGTAAAGATTTTTAGACCAACTATTAAGGAGACCAATATAATTTAGTATTTTTATTAAGTTAAGTACCTACCTATGCAAAGATTTCTAAAACTCATTTTTTTTTATTGTTAAGAAAAGTAATTTGTTTTTTGATTAAGTAAGAAAGATTTCTAAGGCTGATTTGGTTAGTAAGAAGAGCGGTTTAATTTTGTGTTTTGTTTGATTAAGTAACCAAAGATTTTTGAGACTGGTAGTTAAAAAGACCAATTTAAGTTTTTTGTTTATCACGTATGATTACTTTTTCTAATTCAAATAAATGACTATGAGTATATCAGACTTATTTTATTTCACTGTTACTACAGATATGTTTTTTTCATTAATTTCGATAGTGCAAGTATATTTAGTGCAGAATGTTCGGCATTTTAACCGAAATTCGGCCGAATGACGAAGTTCGGTTCAAGCTGCCGAAGTTCGGTTAAACCGAATGTATAACGAATTTCGGCACATCCCTAATTATATTTTTATGAAAAGCTTGAATTGTTACTTAAATGTTATTAATGTTAAACTAATCCACCACAAAGCCGCGGCGGCGGTTAGAATATAAAAAAAGGATGAATCGCCTTTCTTTGCTTATACTAGCTTTAAGTCTACGAGTTAGTATTTCTCTTTCAGTCGATGAAAGCAAAAACCGCCGCTCTGTTCTAAGACTATTCTTGACCGCGTCTTTGACGTGATCAAGAATAGTCAGTTAATACAGTTACACATAGGTGTAACAGTTTCTTCTTCTTAAGCAATTAGGTTTTTATCTATCTACCTTACCTTACACGTCACAGTTTGCAGTTTCGCACACACCAGCACCCGCCTTTACGTCACCAGCGAATGAGACGTACAAACAAACAGCCTTCAAACCTCAATTACCCCAAAGCCATTAGTTGTGCCGTTAATACGCTCAATCACGCCGCTCAGGTTTCGCGCAGACTCCTCCTATCACTTCTGCACTACCTCATTATACCCATAACATAAGGAGACTGCAGAAGTTAAGATTCATATAAACGTTTATTTCGAGAGAGATTGCTGATTGCCTCAGACAACATTTTCAGCTTCATCGGGCTTGTTTGGGGGCGGCGAGAAACTATAAGTATAATACTAGAAAAGTTGAAAGAGTCTTCTGGGGCCTCGGTAGCTCAGCGGTCAGATCATTGGACCGGTTATCCAAAGGTCGTGGGTTCGATTCGCACTCGAGCTTCCTGAGGCTGGAAATTAAATTTTAAATTTTTCCTACACTTACACCAATTATCTAACCCCAAGAAAAGCTTCATTATGAAACTTGTTAAATGGTTAACTAGACAATAAACATACTTAAATAGGTACATACTTATTATACATAGAAAACACCCAGGCCCGAAACAATTTAGAAAAACAATTATTTCTAAATTGACCCGACCGGGTATCGAACCCGGGACCCCAGAGATGGCGACGCCATGAAAACTGGTGTGGAAGCCACTCGACGACAGAGGTCGGTTGATTTTTTCTAGTAAAATTTTATGTTGTAGTTTAAGATGGTCCTAGATTTCTAGAGCGTTTATGTGTGCGTCGTCGCCCGTCGCCCGAGCGCGGTATGTCTAAGCTTACCTTCCGTGGCCCTCTTATGTTGTGTTATATAGCCATATCACGAAGCGAAAGGTTAAGGTTGTATACTCCATGAAATTACGTAATGGCGGTGTTAATTTCCTTCGTGGGACTTGAGAAACATTTTAGCTAGTCAGAAGTGATAGCATGATTTTATTGCGCGTTTTTATTATGTTGGCAGTTTTTTTTTTTGCAATCTATTTATACGGAGGCAGGTGTTGGTAAACATGTGTGTTTTTTGACAGATTTATAACACTTTTTTTTATTAAAAACCGGTGGCTAGGTATGTATTTATCTTTATATATAAAATCTTCTGTGCTTGTGTATGTTATTGAACTCCTTCTAAACGGCTGGACCGATTTGGATGAAATTTTTTGTGTGGGTATCAAGTGGATTTGAGAATGGTTTAGATTTACAATTGGAGTGGCGCTGCTACAGGGGTCCGTCATGGGATACGGGTGTTCGAATGATTTGTTTATTTTGCTGTCATGGAAACTGTCCTGTCAAAGCGGTACGAAGTCTGCCGGTCAGCTAGTGTTAGTTATGTATAATTTTGCGTTTTGTTACAAACAAATTGAGTTTGAAAAATAAGTGTTGAAAAAATTTACACGATAACATAGTTGGTAGTGCACCTGACCTGTTATGCGATATGTTAAGGGGGTGCGGGTTCGGTTCCCGCTCGTGGAAATTTTTCCAACACTTATTTTTCACATTGATATTTATAAGTATAATGAAAATATAAAGACAATCTTCAGCTCGCAAGCGTTTGGGAATTATCTCGACACCTTTAAATATGGATAGTAGGAAACTGTCGATTATCAAGGAGAAGTGCCAGTATTTTACACATATTATGTTATTCAATTATAAAAGCGTTCACTATTTATTTAATTAAATTTTTAAAATATTTTCGTTACGCTTATCT
This sequence comes from Eudonia lacustrata, assembly GCA_947562085.1. Taxonomy (NCBI): domain Eukaryota; kingdom Metazoa; phylum Arthropoda; class Insecta; order Lepidoptera; family Crambidae; genus Eudonia; species Eudonia lacustrata. The sequence goes on along the minus strand of OX387340.1, from coordinate 24,447,436 downwards.
CACAAACGATTCGTGTTTTAATTAAGCATCTGCGAACAATTATAGATCAGGAAACGAAACTCACCTTGATGCATAACATGATATCCTATATGTTACTCCAACGAATTAAGCAGAATGATCCAATTTTATTAACAAGATCATAAATCGTTGGTATCTCGCGGCAATTAAGGCATATCTGGGGCCCTAAGAGATATCTCCCACGCAGTGATCGTGACAGTGCTAAGTACTAGTTAATGATCTATTTTGAAAGTCGATTATATTGATTGGTGCAAATTAAGATCGGTAGCGGTAAGGTTGGCAAGTAAAGATCCTTGTTGCCTATATCTTTATAGCCTTACTTAATTTTGGTGAATAAACATTTTTTTTCATTTTATTTTTCATTTCATTTTAGGTTATATGCTACCAATCAAAAGCCTCTCTCGACTAACCTTTTTTAGCAATTGTTTTAACACGCTGAAACTTAACACTTGGGTCGCCACAGCACCTCACGCTACCACAGAAGGCTACCGGCATGACGCACCACTCGCTGTATCAACAAATCATATCGACCAGGAAGAAGGGATTAGGCGTCGAGCGTTCGCTGCTATCATGATCTGCTGACACGAAGTGTTAGCGAGTTAAGAGATTGTAGTAACACCGCTTGACGCGGCTTGGAGTATAAGGTGCAGGATTTAATAGACTGATCTTTGGAGCTGAATTTGCTTAATTGTTAAGTATCAAATTACAAATCAAGTCTTCCAATTTAACAACATTGAAACAAACCAACCCTTCCTAAATTGAAATTTGTTAGTTAGATATGATGATGATATAGATGTCGGTATCCGGCATTAATATTAACTTAAATTAAAACCTACTTATTTATAGTTCATTAACTGATACTTATTATTATTTCTGTTTCAATAGCTTAAGACCTAATTGTACGAATAAATAACGCGAAGTAGGGTTAGACCACGGACCTCCACTGGCTACATCCCTGATATTCAAGAGTAGCGTGTTCTCTCCTCCTACGTGATAGGTGTGTAAACCTCTGATGCGGCGGAAGGACTACTCATTATGCTACTTGCATCAATCAGCGTCATCAGGTTCTGATTTCCCCATTGTTTTTTGTAGTGTTACGATGGGGTTGACATACGTTGTAAGGGTAGCCCCTTACTATATAAAGGGAAATTAATTGTTCCTACCTTAACTAAATAAAATCAACGTCGACCTGTAAACATTGTACTAACGGGTTCAAGCTTCCCACATAGACTTTAGCATAGCGTGATAATACCATATTAAAGTAACCTGTTCCGGTCTTAATACCAGCTACCGGCAAATATTATGAATGACGAGACTTAGCTCAAACAAAGGTTTTCACAACATAATCTCTTATCTTAAGCCGCATGATTTTTCTGACCTAAAACAGTAACGCTTTGTGTATGTAATATAGTTATTACAGGTTGTTATCGCAAATTAAATTAAGTGGGTAAGTACTTACATCATCTGTTATTTTATTCTCTTTTATTGAGCTTGGCGTGAGTGAGGTGAATTATTGTAACATGCTATGTAGGTGTGACATATCCATTTATTATCGATGTTGCATTGCATCATGATGCTTATGATTTTGGCTATGGTAATGAAACTACCTTAAATATATAAACCTTGACAAACTTTTTAAGCTCCTTTGTATAATGAAACATTAAAAATATGCATTATGTCAACGATATTGTTATGAATTGAAATTAAAATGTCAGTGGTTTCTGTAATGGGTAATACGAGTATAATTTGACAGACCGATCAAAAGCAAAGAAACACAAATTCAAAACAAAACTATTTAAAAAAGTGACAATAAACAGAAGTGAATAGCGTAACATAGCTGTATGTTTCCTTAATAAAAAAAATAAAAAAATGAAAAAAAATCATGGAGGAGGCCTATGCCCAGCAGTGGGTAGATATAGACTGAAACTGATGATGATGATGATGATGACCAAATAAGTTGACAACAGATATTTGCGGAGCTCGATGGCGCACTGGTGAACGCGCCCGGTCTGCGAGTGCTGAGGTAAAGCAACTTTCGAAAAGGCCGGTCATCGGATGTATCATCACCAAAAATGTATCATCCCGAGCTTCTTCGTGCTTCGGAAGGCACGTAAAGCCGTTAATCCCGGGTGCATTAGCAGTCGTTAACAACCACCAATCCGCACTGGGCCATCGTGGTGGTTTATGGCCCGTTGTCCCTATCCATCCATACGGAAGGCTCGTGCCCCAGCAGTGGGGACATAAAATGAGCTGATGATGATGATGAGATATTAAGATTTAAGTTAACTACGTTGTTTTATACAATCACATAAATATTGACCATACGGTTTCTAGAACTATTTTACTTAATCCAGGCAATAAAAAGCTTCCGAAACGCAGGTAGCCATCCCTTCGGCCCCTGGCGGCGACGTAAAAGCAAAAGTCTACTCTACGAATCACTTAAAACACAGCAACAACAAAACAAGTAGCCGAGTCATAACAACAGTCAACTTTCACTTTTGAATTTCTTCAAAAATATCAGATAGAGCCCTAATTATGCAACCGAAGCGGTCCCTTGAAGAAAACATTACCATTGTTATAAGTTATATTATATTGTTACAAGAATGCCTTTGCCATTGTTTTCCACCGACCTGTATAGCAATTTGAATTTTAACAAACATTACCATCTGTTTTGTTTATGTATTTGAACAATAAAGTTGTTGGATGTCGTATGAATTTTGATTTTATTACGGGAGACTAACACCCGTTTGTACTAAACTTATGAAAGTCTTCGCTTAACTACTACCCGGTCAAGTTAACTCGGCACCTGACTCGAAGACGTCGCTTACACTCAGGTGCCGAGTTAACTTGGCCGGGTAGTAATTAGGCGATTTATAAGTTTAGTGCAAACGGGTGTAAGAGACTTTTGAAATTATTTCTATTAATATCAGCCTATTAACGGTGGGGCCAAAGTGTAAAATCTTAACTTTTCAAGAGTGAGCAGAGGGTTTTCATCAATATGACATATATTGTATATCCCACGGATGGGCTCGGGCTTTCTATATGTACTATAATAATATTGTTATGTTATAACTATCAAGCAGCTTCTTAAGGAGTTGAGTGCTCGCCTTGTTGCCTCCAGTGACAAGAAAACTGGCAGCTACCTCTGCCAACGTATAAGCTTGGCTATCCAAAGAGGAAATGTTGCCAGTATGCTTGGAGCCGTTTCCATGAGCCCACAGCTAAAAAATACCCTCCGTATTTTATATTTATAGGTTTTATTTTGTCTCCAATTAAGTTATGTTTTATTTACTTTATTTTTTTCTTTAATGTACTTAGTAATATAAAGTTTGTTTCTTTTTTGTTATCTTTAACCTTTAATTGTGAATGTTATAACTATATTATTATTATTATGTTATTTTTATACGCAGGGCCGGCCTCAAACAAGGTGGAACGACGATAAAAACCTACCTACATACCACCCCCCGACCGCCTAACCGATCGCTTTGACTACGCGTATAGTTTATGACGTCTTCTTGCCACCTCGCACCGCCTATGAAAGCAATATCAAAAGCTAAAGGTTATAGCTTTCGATATTGCTTTCATAGGCGGCACGAAACGACAAGATGACGTCATAAACCACACACGAAGTCAAAGCGATCGGTTAGGCGGTCAGGCCTCAGGTTGTTGAGACCCTTGTGGGAGGCCTTTGTCCAGCAGTGGACGTCTTTTGGCTGAGATGATGGTGATGACGATGATGATAACTATATTTCCTATAACACATAGAGATATCGGGCCATAACCCACCACACTGGCGGGCGACAGGGTTTGCATGTGTTATTATGTGTTATAGAGGTCTCTTTCCATTGGACAGAACGCTCGTTTGCCAGCGCTCAGTATCATAAAAAGAAATAATGCCGATGTCAATGATATAAAGCTTAACCTGTTTCGTTAAATAAAAATAATGTTAGGTGATAAAACTAAATGAATGTCAATCAAATTAAGTCGTAACATTCTAAATAATAAATAATTTAAGTCCACTACCTGTAAATATAAAATTCTTTCAACTTGAGCTTCTGTCAAAGTGGCGATGAAGTTACATAAGGGTAGATAAAAAAGGCAAAAAGTTAAGAAATAGTTCATAAGTTTATGGCGGAAAGTTTATAAAATCTTCAATATTTTGTTTTGATTATTACATAGGTAGGTAGGTAGGTATCTATCTAACCAAAGAATAAGGTCCGAATAGTTATTTCGTATTTTGTTTCTGTCATGTAAACGTCATTTCAAATTAGAGTTACAGAGACAAAATAACTATTCGGACCCTATTCTTTGTTTATATGTAACGCCCTTAATGTACATACAACAACTTACTTAAAACCATCTAAAAAGTACAAATTGAAAAAAAACATTCAAACAACGATAACAGAAATCGAAAGTGTCCGTTTTTGTATAAATATCGTTAATTACAAAATTACACCCCCGCCGACATTTTATAAAGAATCCTCCTAGCTGACACAAACAGTGTATTGTCCAAACATTATGACACAATCTCACCATTGTTCTGCATACTTAGAAAAGGTTAAAACACCCCAAAAAAATGGTTTGTCCAAATTTTACTACGCATTTATTGGAGCAAAAACCTATTCTCTGTAATCGTTTATGGCATTATTTTTGTTTGACGAAAGTCGTGGGGACGACCGACAAAGTCTGATCTTTTCGTATGCAAATAGGTTACGACGAACTTTCGTATGCTAAGGGCTGTGGTGTGCACGTGTTGTCAACACACATTTATTATGTCTGGTAGTACAAACTCTGCCCAGAATTCGAATAGATAGATAAATAAAAAAAATAGTGACCACCCTAATATTGCGTCACTTAGCGTCTTCGACCGCTTAAACCATGGCGAGGACTCTGAAGAACTCTTCGACCACATCCCACCTTCTCCCTTTCTATGAGTGCGCGTTCGCATACTGCAGACTTATTTTCGCGCCTATGCTTGACATACCCTAGAGGGGCCCAACCATTACATCAGATTTGATAAACCTCAAATACTCGCTAGAGAACAACGATTCATCTCTAGGATGATACGCGAGGATAGCATCCTAATTTCAATAGAGAAGATGGTTGGAATTTACCACCAGCCTGGAATCCCATCATACAAAATATTAAATCCCAGGCCCAACACCATACTGCCAGATCAAAAGATACTGTAAGCTCTTTCTGCGTAAAACGGAACGCACATGATTAAATTTAAATAAGGGTATACAAGCTACTAATTATGAGACGACCAACACCTCAGTCTCCCTGTGACCACGGACCCTGCAAAGGGTTCAAAACGTCAGGATAAACATTAATTAAAGTAATGTATAAAATAAACGCGAGTAGATCCGTAAAAGTGGTTTCATTTTAATATGTAGTGTTCGCGTAAACTTTAGAAAACAATTTGTCTCTAACATTCCATCTCGCACAAAGACAATTGTTTCTACCTGAAATAGTCTACCAGCACACAATTTCCCACCTTTCTATGTCATGGGGGTGTGTGAAGAAACATCTTGTGGGCCGGCAGGATGCTCTGATGGGATGAGGCACTGATGCTCTGTTGTTATAACGCTGCACCAATATCTTTGCGTCTGGACTCCATTTCCTCTTATTACAAACACTTAGGGTCTTACAAATAAACAAAGAATAAGCTCTGAAAAGTTATTCCGTGTTTTTTCTCTTTCACCCTAATCTGAAATAACGTTTACATGACAGGAACAAAACACCTTATTCTTTGTTTATTTGTAAGGCAGCTAGTACACAGCTTTGGTAGAAAGATCTTATATAATAATTTTGCATTTGAATGAATCAAACTTATAAAACTATCAAATTTTGCATTTGTCACACATCACACATATCACACAAAAATATTTTTTATTTGACTTTGACATTGAAAATAAGGTCATTCGATTGAGAGCTACGGAAAATCTTAAATTCGGTATCATTGCGTGATGCAAGCCCTTAGAAAATCTCCAGGGTTTGTTTAGCCACTATTTCTTAAAGGTATGTTTTTCGCTGTTCATAATCCTGGTTACATTCCTATATGTCACCTTTAATATGTCGCCATAACATCAATGTTATTGCATTGTATGTCCCGGCAGCTAGAGATAAAATATAACTTTTTAAACTATCATGGTCACTAGACTTACATTAGAATAATAATTATTAACAGGATTATTACTATATTTTTAATGTGTAACATCTTTCCAGATTCGACGATCTGGTGAAGGTCGCGGGAAGCCGCTGGATGCGAGCAGCACAGAACCGGTCGTGGTGGAGATCCTTGGGGAGGCCTTTGTCCAGCCGTGAACGTCTTTTGGCTGAGATGATGATGATGATGAACATCTTTCCGCTCGTCTTCTATATATACAATTTGTGGGAGTGATTACGTGAAATGTGACGGAAGTAGATGTGACAGTGTGACAGGAAGTCGGGGAAGCGCGCAAGCGTGCGCCATTTTGTAATTTTTTAATCGATATTATGAATATGACATATTATTATTATTGACATATTGTGTCATTTGACTATCAAAGGTCATTTTGATATGTCAAATGTCTTCTAATGAGTATTTACTGCCTTTATTTTATAGTTATAAAATGATGTAATACCTGACCCCTTATTTTTCAGAATATAATGTTAAAATTGCTTATTACTAAGGTCAGATGTCAAATGTTACACATCATATTCTCAGACAGAGACATTGCTTCTCTCAGTGTCTTCTACCGGAATCACTACGGAGAGTGTTCTGAAGAGCTTTTTGATCTAATCCCGCCCTCTCCTTTCCTCTCCCGGACTACACGTGCTGGTCTTAGGAATCACCATCATACTGTACAGACAATCAGTACTCGTACCAAAAAAATTAGCAAGTCGTTCCTCTGTAAGACTATTCGGCTTTGGAATTCTTTGCCGGCGCATGTGTTTCCCAGTTCCTATAGTCCCGGGATCTTTTAAGCGGGGCGTGAAACGGCATTTATGTAGGCCGTCATGAATGGGTGCGCTTGTTATCGTGCTTGTTCCACGGTCGGGAGCGCTCTCATTATTTTGGACTGCATCGGCTGCTTACCATCAGGCAGGATGTAGTCACTATGACGTGCCAATATTAAAAAAATATAAAAAATATGCGACTACTGTAAGGTTCGCTCGTTTTTTTGTTGTGTGATTATATCCGATATTTATAGGCCAGATAGCCAGTGCCTCAGTAGTTGAGGATTCCGGGTGAAGTGCGCTCCCACTTCGGCCTTATCATCACATAACATCAAATGAGACAAAGAGGTGAGCGTTACTTTATTCGTAAGGAATAAAAAAAACGGGCGCAAATATTTTTCCGCATCGATTCGTTCAGTTTTTTTTATAACGATTAGTAATTTGGAGCGATTGTTGGGCAAACAACGAGATGTGCCCGCCATAAATGTGGGTCCCATTTTTATAGTTTCCTTGAAAGGTTTGTGTACATAACTTTTGCTTTCGGCTGTTCACCGAAACATTTGGATGTTTTATTGCGCAATTGTCATGGTCATGGGTAAGATTTTTTAGCTCATTAACGCGAGCATTGTGGACATATCCCATGAATCTGTCGCAAATATTTCTTAATTGCCTATTATTCTATGCGTTAGTTTTTTCTTGTCTATGAAACAAAAAAAACATCCTACACTACGAATACCTGCGTATTATTTTACTTATCCAGTGTTTTTTATAAAAAGATTTGTAAAAAAGCTAACTTTAGAGACATAAAGTTAATAAGTAAATTATGGGAATATCTGAAATACTTATTTTAGATACCCTATTTTTTCACCCTAGTCAAATATAAGTATTTTATACAATAAGTAAGAGTTTCAAAATCAAGGAAAATACTTTAATTAACAGAAATTTTATTATGTATCAATACAGCGGCCGGTCCTAGCTGCGCTTGAGTGACAAAAACATTATACTTACGAATTTGACATGCAACTACACATTTATGTTTGACCCTGTGATTTCTCAATTGTAAGTGTAAATGAAAGTTTAATAGTAAAGTACAATGTCAAATCGGCTGGCTTCAAATTACCTTTGCCCAAGTTCTAGTCCTGTGAGAATGACTGTGTTAATAATGTTGTTTTTAAATGCTTTACCTTGTTTGCAGGTTCGAGTATCACGGATGGAAATTTCGTTTTAAGTGTAACATTTCAATGAGTAGCGTATGAGAAATCTTTAGAGAACGATGAATTTTAAACCGTCCCTGTAGTCTAGTGGTTAAGACCGACGGTCTCATACCCTGAGGTTCCCGGTAAGACTTTCCAGTGTGGGGTAACTGTTTGTGTACTCGGTTTGGTTGGTGGTACGGTTTATTTATCTACCTGACTAGCTACGTCCATCTAATATAAATATGTCACCATAACACCAATATTTGTAGCATTGTTGTGTTCCGGCTACTAGAGATAAGATAGTTAGTGCCTCAGTAGTTGAGGATCCCGGGCCAAATGCGCTTCCATATCATGACTTAACGTCAGGTGTGTTGAAGGCACTGTGATAACCCGTAAAGTATAAAAAAAGAATAAAATTATTATTTTAATATGCCGTTATTTTCCCTTCACTTATCTCTTTATTGAGCTATTTATGGTCAATTCTTTGACCGTCATTGCAGCTCATCCCGCCATCTCCGACTAGGATAAACACAATGAATAAAAAGTCATAATTTAATTTGCCTTAGTAACATAGTATTTTACCTCTACCGCCTTACGAAGCGGATGCACCCGAGGACACATGATGTGCCAAAAAAGTCGGTGTGATGAAGTGAGCGGGTGCCGGGCGGCATTGTTCGGGACAAGCAAAGGTCGAGATGGCGGCTTGATTAGAATTTGATGTGGCCAAAATTAGTTCCGCCATAGATTTTTACATAGACGCGGATGATGTTGCTTGGATAGTCAATTTTCATTGGTAATGGAAAGACGACGTACGTATAGGGAGATTTGGGACCGAACTTTTTCAAGGGGAACGAAAAAGCGTAATGGCAGAAGTGTTTGAAACTATAAGCCCTGTTCGACAGAGTTTTCGACGCTAAAAAACATAATATAGATTTTCATTGAAATACTAGCTGTCCCGGCAGACCTTGTTCTGCCCTATCAAAGTTACATTGATTTTTTTATGTTAATAGCTGTCCCGACAGATTTCGTTCTGTCAAAAGTTATTGGCCTGTCGCAGTCTTATTAGACTGAGATTTCTATTGAAACAAAATAACAATGAAAGACTTTAGTAATATCTAATGTGATGATATTTTTATTGTCATGCCGTATGGTACACGATATTTTTTGATTGATTACTTGGCGCATAAATAAATCAATCTGACCTCTAATCAACTTGAAGGCATACCAAAGATAATCCTAACGCGCCTTTGTTTTGTTTTGATTGACGTCAAATGTTTGACAGCTGGGGACAGTGGTTTGTATGGAAAAAGAAAATTGTTGTTTTTACTTTTTTCCTCGTATTTTTTACGTTATTTCTCTCCATAAGAACCTTCCTCAAACTTCATCAAACACAACAAAAAAGAAATCGGCCAAATCGGTTCAGCCGTTCTCGAGTTTTGCCATTAGCAACACATTTAGCGATTCATTTTTATTTATACTTACTAGTGGTCGCCCAGTGGTCGAAATTCGACCGTAATTTTATTAAGGCTGCACGGATTGTATCCTAAGCAATAATGGCATTGACAGATTTCGGCCGCTCCTCTTCCATTTTTGAAATGTTTGAAAAGAGTATATATACTCTTTTCAAAAATTTATAATATATATATGCGTGTGTGTCAAATACATAGTAGTGTGTGTAATGTTTGTTTTTTGTTGACTTAATGTATTTTTATGCATAATTAAAAAAAAAATAACATTCGGATAACTTTCTCTATAGTTTATATATTAAGTTATTATTTGTTGTGTTATTTTTTAAGTGTGGGAAATTTCATACTCCTCCGTCCTCGCAATTTCCGTAAAAAAGGGGTTCAAAGTTTTTGCTTCACGTATTAATATATAGATAGATTGCGGAATGACAGAAAGGAAGCTGCTGTTCCATATTTAATTGTTGCTAAAGAATAAAATCAGTTGCTGGCCCTGATGATCATCGTCATCATCATCATCATCAGCCTACACACGTCCACTGCTGGACATAGGCCTCTAAATGGACAAAAATGTCGATCACTGGTGACACTACCATAGGTTAGTAAAAAATATAGAATAAAAGGAAATTATGGACAAAAGACAAGTGCAGCGTGAAAACAATGCAGCGTCAGTCACCCTCACCCTGCCGGCCCACAAGGTGCCTCTTCACGTCGCGTTTGAAGCACCCCATGTCATCGGAAGGAGGGAAAACGTGTGCTGGTAGACTATTCTATATTTTGGAAGTGCGACAAAAAAACGAGTCATTCTCAATTATTGTATCTTTAAAAGTGTTCTCAAAAGGTTAAAAAAAATATTATGCTTCAAACAGCATTTTTCATAGGGCTCTTATCCTATAAAGATTTACATACAACATACAGTCCACTCAGTATTTCGGGTGTCCAAGACGACTCCTTTAATAGCCTTGTTAATATAACCTAATAGGCCCTAACCAGCGTCATGGCTCTGGCTGTGACAGGCCGTTTTGGCATTGATTTTTTTGTACCATTTTACCTAATTTTTTAAATGTATTTTTTGAGATGTCAAATAAACGTGTTTTTCTTTCTTTCATTGAGATTAAAAACATTTCATAGAAATATTATGTGCGCTTCTCCCCCATACTCCCCAAAGGAAAAATAGGGTATACCCATTACGATTTCCTTCAATTTCCTCACGTGCCGCCAGGATGATCCTGGACCGTCATAAGCAGTCACCGGAGTTCACCCCAACAGATTATTATTAACCTGACGTTTCGTACTTGGTTAAGATGTCAGTTATTACTGGCTCCTTGGCACTCACGGCAGGCCCCGAGGTTTCCCCCAAAACCTTTGAAGAAAGACTGAAGGTTTTAATGGATATACTTACACTTGGCAAAAAAAATGGGAGACGGGAGACTTCCCTTGCCCTTCAGGCTATCCCATAAGATTAAGGTGATAGTTATTAATAGAATGACCATTATCACATTACCTATTTACAATTTTAATAAGATTTAATATTATTAAACCAAAAATCTTGTAGAAGAAGCGACCTTCAATCCTGTAGCTCTTAGAGCCAGCACCATCCGTATTAAAAATGCATTTGCAGTAACTAAAATGCAAACAGATCCTATCCTGCTAGTAGCATTGGAAAATTAACATTATCGATTCGGCTTTAAAGTGCTTAATCATTTAAGTTAGTAGAGAAAAAATTCAAAGCAAAGATTATACTTAAATTACGTGACAGTCGCTAGCACACGTACAAACGCGTAACACTTGAATACTATCGCTACTCCTTTGTGTACCGACCGAAAACCACAATTTTTGTTTGCGTTTAAATTTCGACGTTATCCGTATTATGTTACAGAACTTTTTTGTTACTGCTTTCAAGTTAACATACGTCTGTTTTAATCTAGCTAGCAATCTGTGCAGTACTCACGGTAGGACCTTGGCAGGGACGTGGAAAAGTATCATCAGTTTTCAATTGTTAATGAGTAAACTACTGTATTACAGTGGGTTAAGGTAAGCGTTGCATTGAACGCTATAAGTCGGATAATACTTTGCTGTATTCAAGTGGACTGTCGTAGTTAGAACCTTGACTGAAGTGGGACGTTGCTCAGTTACCACATGGGGCCTAACTGCAGAACAGAAGGTAATGTTCAGTGGCGTAATGTGCGAGATGTAAAACAATACGGTCGCTAGGCAACCTGACGGCCATTTTCGCTGCGTGAGAGTGGAAAACAAAGAGATTCAAATATATTATGTAGTACCTAGTAGGCAGTGAGACAATGAAACTACATAAATGGTTACTTCTATTCAATTTTTATTGGCTATGGTAACGATTAGAAGAAATATTGGCACTTATAACAGTTAGGTATTGCCCCACCCATCCTGAATTGGGATAATAACTAAATACCGTCCCGAAATTGATGAACTAATTAGCCATTTACCTTTCATAGTTTAAAATATAGATAATTATCTAATACGAAGTATGATAGATAGATATATAGATAGATATATTCTTTAATTGGATACTATACATACACACACATACTCATAAAAAAACAATGACATTAAAAATAAAAGTAGGTAGTTAATACTTAGTTAGAAAACAAAACGAAAAATAAATTACAGAACACAGTAAGCAATAACAAATACGAGTACTAAAATGTGAATGTGCCGTACTTAGAGCATTAAAGGTGCCGTAGCATCTCAAAATGGTCGTAGCTCAATGGTCATATAGTTTTTATTAAATTAAAAAGTGATATTTAAGAAGAAATAATGAACAAAATAGTTTCGCAATGATATATAAACTTTTTATAGCGAACTCAACATGACATAGGAATATAAATGCAATTTTCATTTTTATTGTTTCCGTTACGTAATAAAAACTGTTTTTCGCGTTTTAAATATTTGGCATTAACTTCATGTTTGGCATTTGTCACACAATTTCTGAAAAACGATTACTAACTTTTAGATTGCGGCCGTAAGGTGTTCGATTTTCAAATTAGAATTGCCATTTGAATGACGTTAAGATGATGATTCTACCACATGAGTAAATATACATTTTATCTACTCTATGATTCTACGTTCTAAAATCGTAATATCGTAATAATTCTTGGCGGAAAAGTGAATGTTCATACAGCTTTGAATTTTTTTAAAATAGTGAAATAAAAAATTGAAGGGAATAGATAGGACTGTTGGCAATTGAAACAAAACAGTGTTAGAAGAATTTTCAAGTTCTCTCATGAAGTCCGTGTGTCCGTGTCTCACATCAATATCGAGGTAAAATTGGCACATCTTCGTAGTAACTTAAGATTGTCATCTATAATTACAAAAAAAATACTGAATTTCAAGTTGTTTGTGACACATCAGAAAAATCAGTTTGTCAGTACTATTGAGCTGTCACACTTAAATATAGTAATAGGCATATGTTAAAACATTGTTACCGCCATTTATAACATAGTATCTGCATACAACTTCACGGGTGACTAGTTAATTGTCGTGTACGGCGAAGCAGCGTACTTGGTGCAAATAATTATTGGTTGTGGAACATGACGGAGATGCGGTCAGCGTGTAGGAACCGTGAATTTGGCTGGAGCTGGTACTATCGAGTATCGACCTCTACTTAAACAATTTGAGGCCGTATAAAGTTATACTATCAACAAATATCTTAAAACGAATGAGTGATTTCAATTACGGAGGCCTTTGCCCAGCAGTGAGCAAAAATAATAGGCTATTTACTTATTTACTACTTTACTATTTAAATGAAACATTTTTACGAGTTTACTCGCGTTTTATTTTACATTTCCATGCTGGTCTGGGACCTATAAATAATTTATTTATTTTATTTATTTATTTAAATAACACGACAATAAGCCAATAACATTATTTAAAACACACTTGAAAAGATAATAATAATAATAATAAAAAAAAACTCTCGCTCAATGGTTGGATCAAGGGTCAGATACAGAAGGCGGTACTCTTGGACACGGCGCGAATAGTCCGAAGGTTCCTGTCTCTGCAGCCCTAACCACCGGCAGCATGAGCCCTGCCCCGTTGCCGGCGGCACCCTAGGCTAGGTTTTTATAACATTTTTATGTCATGTATGTGCTTTTGTATTTTACTTTTATATTAATACTATAACAAACCTATGCTAAGAAAAAAGAGAAATAAAGAGATAATAATAAAATTAGAAACACATTAAAATACATCAAAACATAAAATAATAATAATATCACCATACGTTAAAATTAAAAAAAAAATATTGTGGAGTTCGATGGCACAGCGGTTAACGCGCCCGGTCTGCGAGTGCTGAGGTTAAGCAACTTTCGCAAAGGCCGGTCATCGGATGGGTGAACAAAATTTATCATCTCGAGCCCCTCCGTGCTTCGGAAGGCATCCATAGGGAAAGCTCGTGCCCCAGCAGTGGGGACATAAAAAAGAGCTGATGATGATGACGTTAAAATTAAAAATATGGAATAAAATTAAAATTAACTTAAAAATATTATTAAAAATAACGTATCTGGTGCCTAACCTCCCGTGCGTGTCGTAAGAGCCGACTAAGGGTTCCAAGATGCTCGCACTTCAGGCGATCGGCTGCAACCAGTCACAGATGTTATCTATTCGACCTCGGAACCCCACTTTGATTAATGATTATGCTAAATGTGGCGTAGAGGTCACTAAGAGCGAGTTTACGCAAAATCGGTGATTTTGATGCTCTCTCTCCCCCTTTTTAGTAACTATGTATGTATGTTATTTTACATATTCTTTTGTCAGCCTTCCCGGTAGCATAGCGGTCAGTGCAGCCGCCCGGATTGCGGAAGACCCAGGTTCGATTCCTGGCTGGGTCGGGTGGGCGTTTAATTTTTTTACTGTATTTTATAAATTTTATAAATATTTAATTTAGCTTCAGTGTAGGAATTAGCACTTGAAAATAAAAATAAAAATTTACTATAGCGTTGTGTTATCAAAATTGTGGTATTTCATCTGCAAAGGTCATTCTGCATGGCCATCGGTTGCTATGACCGTTGGATAGATGGGGCACTGTGCCGCTATTAGCACTCAAAAAGTAAAAAGCAGTGACAAAATTCAGCGCTGTCGTCAGCCTTCCCGGTAGCATAGCGGTCAGTGCAGCCGCTCGGATTGCGGAAGACCCAGGTTCGATTCCTGGCTGGGTCGGGTGGGCGTTTAATTTTTTCACTGTATTTATAAATTTTATAAATATTTATATTCTTTTATCCTGAGGTCACAGGCACATTAAACAATTTTTTGGTTTCATTCTAATATGTAGTGTTCTCGTAAACTTAAGAAACCATAACTAACAAGATATTAAAACAATCGGAAAAGTGTTAAAAATTTCCAACACCCCGGCTCGGTCCAACCCGAGCAAATTACTTTATCGATACAATCTACTCTTACTTTGTAAGTCAAAGGAGCTTACAGGCCTGTTTTCACTTTGATTAGTGATTAGTGCAGGTGACGAGTGCAGGTGCTTAGTGATTAGGTGCTTAGATTATTTGCGAGTGGACTGCGAGTAGCCACGTCCCGCGCGCCCTCCCTTTCCCCTCACTCGCAGCCTGCCTGCACTGTGCTGCACTACACACGTTTGGACAGCAGTGTTTAGTGTTTAGCGTTTGGCGTCGGATGCTAACAACTGAATTTACTAAACACAGCCACTTGACAAAATTGGACACTTTCTGCACTATACACCTGCACTAAACACTCGCAATTACTAATCACCTGCACTCGCACTAATCAAAGTGAAAGCAGGCCTTAATATAGAGCAGCGTCTAAAACCAGTAGATCACAGAAGCTGGTTCAAAAATCTGCTATTACGAGTATAACAATACTAGTGGACCCGGCGGACTTCGTACAGCTTTGACAGTTTACATCGAGTGATTAAATTCTCTTTGGTTGCCATGACAAAAAAACAAACAAATAATTTTGTATTGGAAAATTAAATTGTTGTTTTTAGTATATTTATAGTGTGATTCCCGTGGGAATATCAGGAAAAAAATCTGTATGCCGAATTTCATCCAAATCCATCCATCCGTTGCAGCGTGAAGAAGCAACAAATATACGAACATACACACAAACTTTTGCATTTATAATATTAGTAGGATGTTAGTAGCATTTGTGTTCCGGCAGTTAGAGGTAAGATAGCCAGCGCATAGCATTGTGGCTGAAGTGTGGCCTTATCTGTACTTACCGTCTAGTGAGATGAATGCAAACGCTTCCCCATTGGTGAAAAAACGAAAATAATTCTAACAACAATTCAAAGTAGCTACAATATGATTAATTATGTCTTAGTAACTCTCTGTCGGTGTTATGTCAGTGGCTGGCCCTCCACTTGTAACCTTACCGCGTCGATCGTATTAGTTGACTGCTCACAATATCATATAAGCACGACCATTTTTAAACTCACTTATGATCAAGTAGGTATTATATGATGAAACAGAAAAAATGTTCCTCCATCTTTACATTTAAGTTTATTAAATTACAATTGTTTAAAAAATAAAAAATCTTGGCAATGTTAACCTTATCTAAGATATTTTATTAATTATTAACCTTTTTACCGCCAACAACTTCTATAGAAGTTCGAGATTTTCGTGCCGTCCACGCCAGCACTTCTATAGAAGTTCTTCTTTGTACCTACTTTATTAAATTACATTTATACGTTGGCGTACAGCGGGACATCGCGTGCAGAATAGTTGGGCGGTGAAAAGGTTAAAGAGACATTTGGAAGGTTGTTGATACCTACTGCTCAGGGTATCCTTAAGTAAGGGTCATCAGAAAAACATTATGTTTTTCTCTCCGTGGCATGAATAACGAAATATAATAATGCTGTGTACTTTTGTTGTTATTTTTAAATAAATACTTATCTTATCTTATCTTACCACCTATCGACTTTCGATGGTAGCTTCTCATCGTAAAACATGAAGTAGCGATATGGGTATATCTTTCTACGCCAGGCATATTTTTTAGACTTCTTAAGTACCGCCCAAGTCCTTTAAAATGGACTAAAAGGATTTGCAATCTTTGCTGCCACGACAGCATCATTGGTAGTGCATCTGAACAAGACCTGATATGCATCACTTAACATCAGGTGGGATCAAGGTCATCAAGATCATCATCATCATCTCTGTCAAAAGACGTTCACTGCTGGAAAAAGCCTCCCCCAAGAATCTCCACAACGACCGGTTTTGAGCTGCTCGCATCCCGCGGCTTCCCGCGACCTTCACCATATCGTAAGAAATAATAAAAAATATAAAAAATATTGGGAAAATTAAAAAAAAATATTTCCGCTTACACAATTATATCTATAGAAAATATTAGCGTGCTCATATTTAATGACAGAACTCGTTCTAGGTAAAGTAATTTTACGTCTTCCTAAGTATATGTACGATCATTCTCACAGCATTTGCTGCGTCAAGAATGAATCACCTAATCGCCAGACAAGCTCGGGTCTGTTCGTACAAAGAGCTAACATCAGATCGTTTTCATTCACAAAAAACCAGACGACTTTGAGAGGCCCCCGTAGTTTTACCAGCCAATCAGCGGTATTGACAATACATTGCTCATTGTGTTGAAGCTGTTCATAAAAACACATATAAACAGCGGGTATGTATAGCACATATGAAGTAATTGCAGCTTTCTTTGTGGAAAACAATGAGCACGCGATACCGTGGCGCACGTTTGAGGAACGTGACTAAAACTAAAATAAGTGAAGTAGTAACCCAGTGCGAGTTTTATTTTGTCTTTCGATCGCGTTAACGAAAACGAAGGCAAGGAAGGGTGAACAGGCATTATCTAGGCAAGTATGCTACATCCTTGGTATCCTCATCCTCTACATCCTCACCTGGTGGTAAGTGATCATGCGACTTACCGCATGATCACTTACCACCAGGTGAGATCGCGGTCAAATTTATTTATTTATTTATTTATTATCTTAGGAAGACTATCGACTTATACAATAAATGAATAGCTAGCAACTTATAAGTAGACAGAAAAGTCATTAAAAAGTCTCCACTGTTAGAAACAACTTAAATAACAAAGGAGCAATACTTGAACCAAAGCTCAGTTATAAAAAATGCTTAACGCTAAAGCTAACTACAGTCACATCAGTAAATTTTGGGTAATTACTCATGTGCTCTATATTTAATTATATAAATACTTACCTATAAAGAATAAAAAAACGAGACTTTGTATGGCTAATCTTTACCACTCTTCGTTTGTCACCAGAAGGCGCTGCTTTCAATGCCATACAATTTTCATTTACGTTAACGTGATCTATGTCAAATAAAACTCGCTCTAGGCAACCTGCTGCTGTATGTACATACGACACTTGTACGGTTGGCAATGAGAACCACTGTACATCTGTCGTACCATGTCACAGTCAATGGCAGTCTGTAAACGTCCCACAGCTGGGCACAGGCTAAAAAAGCCTGTTTTAAGAACATTGCGCGAACGGAGTGTAAGAATTTGGCATAGTAAAGCTCATATAAAAAAGTGCAGCAAGATAACATTTATAAAAATACACGTGTTAAAAAAAAAACTTAAAAAGTGAAATGTTACACTTAAATTAGAGGGTTTGTACTCTAGAGCATATGCCCTACAGCTAAATAATTAAAACAGATTTTTAAATGAATTACAGTCGAGTTTTGACCACTGGGTGACCACTTGTTACACACCTTATTGTTGCTACGACAAAGTACTAAAGTGCTCAGCGATCATTGCTGCCAACTCTACACATAAATAAATTTCATTCCTATAAATGCGATTTCAAATAAACACACGGGCAGGCAATATAATTTTATAGTGTGTTTAATCTAAGAAATATAACAATAAATAGACAATAAAACTTTTGATAGCTAATTGAGACTCGCCAAGGTTTTCTTTTGTTCAAAATTGCTTTTTTTTATTGCAAACAAAAAGGTGATTTTCAGCATCATGTCATTAGTTGGCACTCAGATGAAATATTATGAAGAAGATAGACACTAATTACTATTTCCTTGAGTTGTTAGATGTAAGATTGAGGCTGGTGCAAAAAATAACCTTGCATGTGCCTGCATGCCGGCAAAAACTCACTTGCACTCCGAAATTAGATGTTAGTGACTATACACACTTATACACCTCTCAATATAACAAGCTGCAAGATTGTATATACAATTGTGATTCACAAGACGTGCTCGTGAATAAGGCTCTGACACAATTATTTTTATATGGAGAAAAAGTAATGACATTTGCTTTCGTGCGCGCAGTATAAAACTAATATCTAGAGTGAATATCCGAGTAAATAAGTAATAAAATAAAATGAGTAATCTTACTTTTGCAATATTATGACTACCAGCAGGCTGGTTGAAGAATTTTTAGTTTGAATTTAAAAAGAAGAATCGACTGAAATCTTTAACACAACAGATATTAAAAACTTTTTAAAAACAAAAAATTGTTTTCGTAAGGTTCTGTATATTGACTCAATATATGAAAATAACATCTATCTAGATATACTTTTTTATGTTAAAAGTAAGCAAACGAGCAGGCGGGTCACCTGATGGAAAATAATCACCGCCGCCCATGGACCGCAAAACCAAAGTAATCGCAGAGTCGTTGCCGGCCTTGAGGAAGTAGTTGGATCTTGAGGAGAGACTAGGGATTGGGAGGGGGGAGGGGTGAGAGATTGGGCCTCCGGTACTTTCACTCACCGGACGAAACACAACAGCAACGAGTGCCATTGTTTCACGCCGATATTCTGTGAGAGGGTGGTATTACGCCGGGCGAGCCGGCCCACTTCGTGCTGCAACGCAGCGTGGCTCTACCACTCAGACAGTGTCACTCATTTAGCACCACCCAGGGGTCACGTGTAGAGTCTCAAGGGTAAACTTACGGACGCGAGTTACTTTACCCCCAAATTGTAAGACTAACAGACAATATTCCCAAAACTAATCAAAATGTTAATAGTACAATACTCAGTCAATGTAGTCATAAAATGCTTATTTGAATAACTTGTTTTTCATGCGGAATGGATTAAAAGTTGGGTGCAACAGACCTAAACAGTGATGCTATCATAATACAGATCCTGTATGCGAAATAAACATAGGTTTACCTGCCGAAATTTCCTTGCCTACGCAAAATACCGAAGCGACCAGTCCCCACTATGAGCGGAAATCAAGAATTGAAAAACATTTATAGTCCTTGAAAACTGTAAAGAATTAGTAAAACAATTACAATACTTGAACAATGTGCAAAAGTATATTTTGTAAATATTTATTTTATTGGATACCATAATAAATGCTTAGGGAGTGATTAGTATTCCAATGTAATAAGGTTTGTACCCGGAAGTCGTTAGAAGCCTTTTTCGTGATGATATCAAATTATTTGGATGATTATGCAAAAAAACCTTTTGTATTTTATCCGTTACATACAAATGCATACATTGCATAGCTTGGCGTGAGTGTCGACAATTTGTTTCTATACATTTAAATCAGCTGTCTATAACAATAGACGGCAATGTTTTAAATACTTGCACATATTAACAAAATGTAAAGATATTGTATTGTTTATGACTTTATCACCATAGCTTTACTAACTTACTGAATTCTAAGATTAATTCGTGAATTGCACCAATTTCTTATTTAATTCAAACGCTAACAATGGATCCTTATCACCTCGAGAGGTGTGGGATGAAACCATTGTCCAGCTGACATTCGAGGTTGCGCTCATATCGACACGGTTCCAAGTGAGCCTCACACGTTCGAGCTGCAGAACCGTGTAACAGTGAATCTCAGCAATGTCATAGGATAGTTTTTGCTCCCGCCCACACTGGGGCATCAAGCGTTTGACTTAGAGTCCAAGGTCGTGGTGCATTGTGTTTTTTTGCTTAATACGATATTATTATGTTTATTATTGTTATGACCCTCCATATAGCATACAGTTGTAGGTAGGCACTTGTATTTGATAACAAAAAATATTAATGAGTTCCGTAAAATCGTTTTCTTTAAATACTCTTTTCATTTTATTATTGGTTACCAAACAGAATAACATTTGTATTTATACAGAATAACACAAAGGATAACCGAATAAAAAAAACACACTGTAACTGTAAAACAAACGCACTTCTTTTAGACATAGCACACGGGTTATAAGTATAGTTTAGAAACATATTAATGAAAGGCTTTTTAAAAAAAAATAAAAAATTATCCAAATCGGAATATAAATGACGGAGAAGAAGTAACGAAGTAGTAGTTAGCGATTAATAAATCGCTAACTTTGTTTGCACCCTTTGCTGTAAAGAAATTTTATGGACTTTTTCATATCCTATTATTAATGAGGCTGATAATGATAATTAGACCAGGGCGGAAATCTTTGAAAATGGTAAAAAGTAAAACAAAATCATAGTAGAATGAAACCCATTGGAAATGGAAGGGAATATGACAAAAATGAACGGAAAAATAATTTACGGGCGATCTGAGGTCGGGAAGTGGAAGGGAGGAGGGGTTTAAGGGTAAAAAACGGTTTATCTCGATTTCCGGCAAAACTACAAGTCTTATGGAAAAAAGTTAAATGGCAAAGTTGTAGGTAATAAAAAGATCTACAAGTTTTGTATGTACACTTTTTTCACATAACCCCAAAATTTATGTGAAAATTCAAATAACCAAGTTTTTGGTTTTTTATTTTTATATCATAGGACTTGACCCCCCCCCCCCCCCACCCCCTCTTCCTGACCGGGGACCTCAGATCGCCCGTAAATTATTTTTCCTTTCATTTTTGTTATGTTCTCTTCCATTTCCAAAGGGTTTCATCTTACTATGATTTTGTTTGGTTATAAAAATTATCGACCCTGGTCTAAATATTGACTAACTGAAGTGGTAATACTTTATACTAGCCGTCACCCGCTTCGCTGTGCGAAAACAATGAATCAATGAATGCTAATCAAATTAATTATTAGGTTTAATAACATCATATATAGTCTATATGTAATATATTATAGTAGTAGTATTAATTATCTATAATTTGCACAATCGCATGTTCTTACTACATACAAATTTTCATCAAGATCGGTCAAGTCGTTCTTGAGTTATGAGAGGACATAGTATGGGTAGACAGTCAGACAAAAATTTCAAAAATCGTAGAATTGGTGTCAGTAAGTCATAAAACGAATATTTATCCCAAAATTGTCAGAAAAATTGCATGTACAGACAGAGCCTACAGATTTATATAGTAGTAGTATAGATAGATTATTGTTATGTATATATACTCAGGTTTAGTGTTTTCTTGCTACAATGCAATTAAAAAGCTGTTAATTGTTCCTATGACGTCATTATTCATTGACCCTACTCACATCTGCAGACAATCTCATTTACCACCGCTGGAGATTGGATAATTTAATTTTGCCGCAAGAACTTTACGAAGAATCAACGTTTAGATCCGTGACATTGAAATGTCGTCTATTATGCTTAAAATAAATGCATGCTAATCGGTTTTCACACGAAAAAAATATTTTATGTCAAGAGCCTTAATAGTTTAGAATTTTTGTTACGGCTTCAATTCCCAGGACGGGCATGTGTGTGTTTTGATTGTGATGACTTGATTTCAACGATGGAGGCCTTTGCCCAACAGTGGGACGTTTACTTTCCTTTACTTTACCGAGTAAAATTTGAAAAGCTCGATGGCGTTGTGGTTAACGTGCCCGGTCTGGACTGCTAAGGTTAAGCAACGTTCGCAAAGGCCGTCTGACCAAAAGTTTATCATCTCGAGCTCCTCTGTGCTTCGGAAGGCACGTAAAGCCGTTGGTCCCGGCTGCATTAGCAGTCGTTAACAACCACCAATCCGCGCTAGGCCCACTTGGTGGTTTATAATCCGTTCTCCCTATCCATCTATAGGGAAGACTCGTGCCCCAGCAGTGGGGATATAAAATGAGCTGTTGATGAAAAATTTGCTCTTTAATGTTTTTTATTAGCTGACAAACTTCTTTTGTTTGTCTTCTTGCTACTGTCATCGTTGATGTTGTTTTCGCTAGGCGTTTTACCTTGTATTTTTTTCATATTTTATTAATTAAATACGTTTTAACTTGCGTACCTGTACAGTCACAGTCACATTAACGTGTAAACAATGTAACTCTTAATACAATTGAATAAGAGTCAAAACTAATCAAAAGTGTATACATGTTAACGCTCGTGACTGTACCATGTCCGCCCGATATGATATATTTTATGGCCTTTCGCCTCTCTCTGTTACATGTTGTTATGTGTAGTAAATATTTACAAAAGAGTATTTACTTCGTAACAGTTTTCATATTTAATACATAAGCCAATTGCATTAGAAAGTTTATGCTCAAGGAAAGTACAGAGATCTTGCTAGTTTAAAGACAACATTAAAAGAACCTTCATTCAAATTAATTTTAAGACGATGTGAAACTATAAATTGTATACATTTACATGAAAAATTGTTTTTTTTCCTATTACCTACATAATAAGATAAAATACAAAAGTCGGGTAAGCGTTTAATTTTTTTACTGTATTTTATAAAACAAATTATAAATATTTAATTTAGCTTCAGTGCAGCAATTAGCACTCAAAAATAAAAAAAATAAAATTTACTATAGCGTTGTGTTATCAATTATGTGGTATTTCATCTGCAAAGATGAATCTGCATAGCCATCGGTTGTAATAACCGTTGTTGGATAGATGATTGGATAGATGGCGCACTGTGCCGCTATTAGCACTCAAAACAATTAAAAAGCAGTGACAAAATTCAGCGCTTACGTCAGCCTTCCCGGTAGCATAGCTGTCAGTGCAGCCGCCCGGATTGCGTAAGACCCAGATTCTATTCCTGGCTGGGTCGGGTAGGCGTTTAATTTTTTCACTGTATTTTATAAAAAAAATATAAATATTTAAAATACAAAGAGTTAATTGTCTTGTAACCTTTTTACTCTACAATGTCCTAGCTACTATAAATTGGCGTCCTTATTGTGCGTGACAAATACCTACGTAAAGCCCGTAGATACTCACTAGTGAGCTGTGACCGATGCGATGCACGTTGCAACTCTTCTTTAATCTGTGACGTTGCCGCTACCAAAAACCAAGGAAGAAATACGTGTGCTGGGAGGAAATGCCAATTTTTGCGGTGCGACGATAGATATGTTGCCCTTATTATAATGTTTTTGTTCAAGTAATTTAAATTTGTTCAATATTTTTAATATTGTAATTTTAAGTAAAGTTACTGTAATCAGCCATCTATAAATTATCCTACAGTTTAGTTGCAATAGTGTAGACAGAAGCTGTTGAATACTTTACCGGTGCAAATATTGTTGTCGACTTGATGAATGATTGGTCTAGCGTAGCGAGACCAATCATTCATCTAAGGTTGTCGATTTGTCCATCATCTTTATATATATAAATCTTCTGTGCGTGTGTTTGTAATTGAACTCTTTCTAAACGGCTGGACCGATTTGGATGAATTTTTTTGTGTGTGTTCAAGTGAATTCTAGAATAGTTTAGATTTACAATTGGACCCGGTAGGTGGTGTTGCTATAGGGGTCCATCATGGGATACGGGTGTTCTTAAGCGGACGAAGTCGCGAGCGGGCCTGTAGAGTAATATAATATGTTTATGCTCGAGACAGTACGTAGTTCGCGAGCAGAACGCGTTGTGCTCGCAGCGAACCTATGAACAAAGGGATTTTTTGGAACTAGATTGTTGTTGGCTGCTGATGGCTTTTATAACGTCGCCGAACTTTTAGAAGCAATGAGAAACTAAAGGTTGACGGGGGTGGCGTCATGCAAGCAATGTTCTCCGAAGATACGATTACGTTAACGAAAATGAAAACTTGTATACTTAACATAAAAAAAAACGAGCGAGCCTTGCAGTAGTCGCTTAAGATGTGTAACATTTGACCTCTCTCCTTCGTAATAAGTAATGTTAACATTATATTCTGAAAATAATGACGTATATTTTTTTCTTCACTTTTCAAATTTTGTCAAGAAGTTCGCCCCGAGAACTTAGTAAAGCCCCACATCTTTACTGAGATACTCGAGGGGTTGGAGGGTATATCATTTCTCACTTCTCATTTCTATTATCATTCATGATCATCTATACAAGAAAGAAATATTTTTTATTTATATATTACTTGTAAGAAAAATTACTTTGACACTGGCTAAATGTGCTAATCGCACGAAGCCATCAACTAAAGGAAAAAAAAGTCTTGTTCATATTATCGATTTTAAACTTACGAAATGGCGCGCGCTCGCGCGCTTCCAACGCCGTATATTTTTTACAAATCATAAAGAGAATGCAGTAAATACTCATTAGAAGACATATCACACTGTTATTCTAATCACACTGTTACGATCACATTTCTACGAAATCAGTCCCACAATTTATTGTATATTTAAAAGGCGAGCCGATCATACTGTTACGGATCACACTGTTACGACCCTATTTCCGTCCCTTTTCTACAAAATCACTCCCACAAATTGTACATAATATAGAAGGCGAGCGGAAAGATGTTACACATCAAAAAGCGCCTCCTGGCGATAATAATTTTGCCATACAAATTTTAGTTTTCATTAACGTGATCAAATAGCGAATGCAACTGTAGTAAGTACCTACCCAGATCGGATCGCGAACAACCCCTCGGAAAATCTAGTAGAGCAAGGGGACTCGCACTAGTGCGTGATGCCGTTCTCTCTAGAAAAACTCTGACGGTGCTTCGTTTCACACGGCTTGAGGAACCCTTTAAGGTTCTCGCCACCCCCAAAAAAGCCAGATGAAGCTAAAAATGCCCAGTGTCAATAAGCAAACTCTTTAAAAAAAAGGATCGCGAACAAAGATCGCTCGCTGTGCGCGAACACACTAGAACCATAAGAATAAATTGTTTATTCTTATGCTAGAACCTCGTTACGTTCCGTTTACAGTCACAGTTCGCTAATGAGTACCTGGCCCAACAAACGATGTCTCCATAAGTGTTACAACTAAAGAGATTCATTTGTTACAACTTTGTCATTTCTATTATAGCATTTTACAAAGGAGTATTAGGAATTCTTTCCTCGTCTGCGCTAGCGCAGGCCGGCTCGGCCTTGCGGATATGGACCGATGTAATAGTCTGTAATTGTAGAATGATCGTAGGAATGTCATAATAAATCGTATATTGCTGGCGGTATGTTGAATAGGAAAAACTCTTGAGCAATATAGCGAACGGAGATTAATAGAATATCTTTAATTTGGTTTTTAATTGAACGCTAACTTTATTATATTGTTTCCAACTTTAATAAATATATCGATGGAGATATACAGTTTGTCCAGGGATGTAGTAATAAAACTTTAGGAGCAGTATCTGCAATATATTTCATCGACGAAAATACCCCTTATGGGGGGTCAATTCCAAAACCCCACAAAACTGCAGAGACTATTGGTTTTATTTTACCAAAACTCGCTTAACTCATAAAATTAACGGCGGTTTGAGTTCTACGTCGTGCAGGAGCTCGATTTTGGTGTTTTTTTAAAGGCAAAGGTGTAGGCTAGCTAGTGCAATAAAAACACGCTATCAAACAACTCCTTTTTTTAATTGCCGAAAGGAGAAAGTATTTTTTTTACAGTTTTTGTGCGCATTCGGGCACTTTATCAAAAAATAGTACTAAAACGAGACCATTGACATACCTTTTTTTATAATCACTTAATAGTATTTGAGTTACATAAAAAATTGATGCAGCAATCACTATTCTCGGTCTAATAGTTTAAGAGCTATTGTTGTTTAAAAAGACTCCTTTGTCGCGAGTGCACGTGCAGGTAAGCGATCCTCGTCTTTTGTTGCGTTGTGTGAGCAGATACGGATTTTTTTTAGGGAGTTAGAAAGAGACAACTATTCTGTCAATTGAATGTATTTATGTATTTTATTATTATTTTTATTTTTTTATTTTATTTTTATTTTATTTTATTTATTTATTTATGTATTTTTTTGGTATTTTCGTCGATGAAATATATTGCAGATACTGCTCCTAAAGTTTTATTACTACATCCCTGGACAAATTGTATATGGTATCGAGAGACTTTAACACAACAGTAGGTTTAAACAAAACATGAAATAACCATACTTTAATGATCATTAATAAAAAAAAATAACTTATGTTCAGAATAGACAAATTAAAAAAAAAGACTCCTGTGAATATTACTCAACTTAAAATGTAACATCATCATAATAAACCTATATATATATCCCAAACCAGGTTAGTGGGTTTTAACGACTGCCATCTTACGGCTACCGAGCTTATCGTTTAAACATGACCTTCAAATCACAGAACTACATATTTTTTAAACATACATACATACATATGTACATAGGTTTTATCATCACCGGCTCACTTTATGTCCCCACTCAAGCAAGACACGAGCCTTCCCTATGGATGACAACAGAAAAGGGAGAACTGGCCACATACCATCACGCGGGCCCAGTGCATATTGGTGGTGGTGCCTTCCGAATCCCACAGGTTTTATACGTAATATTATATTCGTTTAAACCACTAGTTTGACAACAACGTAAATTCAAATAACTTCTATTTTTAATGCCTAGTACTATTAAGTTGATTCATTTGATATATTAAACATTAAACTGCATTGTATACGCCAAGTTAAGAGTAATTTACTTTTATTATATTATTATAACAAAATGAAAATGTAATTGAAGCAACATAATACTGTACTGTTCATAAATAATGCAGAAAATTAAATTAAAATTTATCGTGTTTATGTTTCTCAACAGGATATATTATAGGAGGAACTCGATGGCGCAGTGGTGAACGCGCTCGGTCTACGTTTGCTGATGTTAAGTAACTCTCACAAATACCGGTTATCGGATGGGTGTCCATAAAATTTATCACCACGACCTCGTCCGTGCTTTCGAAGGTACGGTAAGCCATTTGTCTTGGCTTCATTAGCAGTTGCTACAAACCACACTGGGTCCGCGTGGTGGTTTTTTTGGAGATTCTTTGCTACTAGGCTTTTTTGGGGGCGCCGAGAAACTTAAAGGGTTCCTCAAGCCGTGTGAAACGAATCACTTTCGGAGGTTTTCTAGAGGGAACGGCATCACGCACTAGTGCGTGTCCCCACGCTAGCGCTCAGGTACATGTCTGTACCTGGTATAGAGCGCGTGTGAACCGGCTCGTCGTACCCTTGTTCTACGAGTACGGTGTCTTGGGCTTAACCTAGTGTGCATGTTTAGTGTATTCTGTAAATGTATAGTGGCATTTAGAGAATCGGGCGGGGGACGTGGTCCGTTCTCCTTGTGACGAATCTGTCCTGATTCGTCGTATTCCTGTTTCGTCGGATTCCTGATTCGTCGTTTTCTTGTTTCGTCGGAATTATCAATATATAACTAAATCTATCATGCAGTAAACCAGTATTTAAATAAATTATATATATTGCATAAATAATTACATAAATTGGAAATGTCAAAGACATTGTTGAAAAAAATTACAGTTTTTGATTGTTTAAATAGATTCTGTATATTAATTTGATTTGTATGCGTGTATCATTATTAATTCAAATTGTTTTTATTGTAAATATTTAGTTTTTAATATTAAATACAGAAGTGGAGTCACGGTAATTCCATAGTTTCATTTGATATTGAAAATCCGACGTATCAGGAATCCGACGAATCAGGAATCCGACGAAACAGGAATCCGACGAAACAGGAATACGACGAATCAGGACAGATTCCTAAGGCCCGTGCCCCGGTAGTTGAGGCATTGGGGTTTATATGTATGATATTTTGTTGCCGTTCCCTGTTTATCTGTATTAAGTGTTAGAACAATTTACTTATAAGGCATCCACGGAAGACCAGCGTTGGGGTGCCTTTAATATGCCCTGACATTATGCCTTTTTGTGCCACATAGAAAATGTTAATGTTTTTTTAGGGTTCCGTACCCAAAGGGTAAAACGGGACCCTATTACTAAGACTCCGCCGTCCGTTGTCTATCACCAGGCTGTATTTCATGAACCGCGACAGTTGAAATTTTCACAGATACCTACAGATGATGTATTTCTGTTGCCGCTATAACAAAAAATACTAAAAAACAGTATTAAATAAATATTTAAAGCTCCCATACAACAAACGTGATTTTTTTTGCTCTTTTTTGCTCGATATTGATAACGGCAAAAGGTAGATGCTTGGAATATTTACAGAATATTTAGTTATATATTCATTTAAAAAATAAATAATTAAATTAAAATAAAACAAATATTTAAGGGGGGCTACAACAAACGTGATTTTTTTAACGATAACAGGTAGAAACTTGAAATAGTTTTATAGATAATGGTACGGAACCCTTCGTGCGCGAGTCCGACTCGCACTTGGCCGGGTCTTTTTACTTGACAATACATTTCCTGTATTTGTGTCACTGATAAATATTATTCATTTCAATTTTATTAAATCAAATGTGCTGGTGATGATGATAATACTGATCCTGATGATGATATGATGATGATGATGATATATAATTTCCAAAACTTGGGTTCGGTTGTCAAAAATAATTTTAGTTATCCACTTTATGCTTTAAGTGTAATTTTAAACACATAATGGCATTTTAAACTTTAATACTGGCAATGATTCGGTTAATTTACAAAGATTGATGTTGGAACCTGTAATCACGTCGTCTAATGACATTAGAAAAACCCTTGACATTTCAGGAAATACACTGGGTCTAGCATAATAGTTAGTTTTAATAAAGCAATTTCCTTCTTAAAAGTATGTATTCTATAGAGGATATTACAACACAATATTTTATGAACATAGCATCTACCGTGG
This sequence comes from Eudonia lacustrata, assembly GCA_947562085.1. NCBI lineage: Eukaryota > Metazoa > Arthropoda > Insecta > Lepidoptera > Crambidae > Eudonia > Eudonia lacustrata. The sequence goes on along the minus strand of OX387340.1, from coordinate 24,418,008 downwards.
TAGTCTAGTGGTTAGACCAGCAATTGAGTAATAACCCTGACGTTCTGGGTTCGATTCTCTGTAAGAAGCATAGTGTCTGTTGTGTTTGATCCGCCTGACTAGCTGTAGCTACTACCATCCTACAAAAGTCTGTCGTCATATCAACATTCATCAGTTAGAGACAGCAAATTCCTTATTAGTTCAAGATTCCTAAGTCTTTTTTTTTTTAATTGATGGCTTCGTGCGATTAGCTCATTTAGCCAGTGTCAAAGTAATTTAACTTACAAGTAATACATAAGTAAACAATATTTCCATATATGATGATGATGAATGATATTAGAAATGGCAAGTGAGAAATGATATACCCCCCAACCCCTCGAGTATCTCAGTAAAGATGTGAGGCTTTACTAAGTCCTCACGCGAGCTTCTTGAGAGAATTTAAAAAGGGACGTTGCACTGTTTTGTTTCATTTTCCAACACTCATGCACACTCACGAACACATAACGGTTAATAATCCACCATTATTTCACATTAATATTCAACATAACACAAATTTTGGGAAATAAAGCAAAACCGCAGACATGACGCTTCACTTTCCCGCCAAGAAGCCCCGATTCCTAAGTCTTAACTAACTTACCTTACTTCTTCACACAGCTTTGACAGCTTTCAAATACTAACAGTCGAGGAAGTGGAAATGTTTCCTTGTTGTGGAATAAAATAAACTTGGGTCGGGCCGAAAACGACATCGCGGTAAACGGCGATGGCGGGACGAGTTGGTCTCATTTTTGGAAAAAGGGAACGGAGGGCTTTGCTCTGCAGTGGTACGATATTGGCTAAAAATAATAATAATCTATACTGGCCTGCAAAATTAAGTATCACACTTTTAAAATTGCAATAACTTTTTAAGTACACAAGATATACTTTCGAAACAAAAAGGAAAATGTTACTAATGTATAATTTACTTTAGTTTTAAAGAAAGCTGATAAAAATTGCTGCAAAACGTTTTTTATTTAAAAATCTATAACTTCTATAGTTTAGAAAATAAATAAATATTAAAAGTGTAGTACTTATTTTTGCAGGCCAGTGTATATTAATACGTGAAGCAAATTATTTGTACCTTTTTTACGAAAATTGCGCGGACGGAGGAGTGGTATGAAATTTCGCACACTTATAGTTTATATAGAGAAGGTTATCCGAATGTTAATACTTTTTTTAAATTATGCATAAATCAATAAAACAAACACTACCGTGTATGTATTTGACACACACGCATAATATTATAATCTTTTCAAAATTTCAAAAATGGAAGAGGAGCGGCCGCAGTCTGTCAATGCCAATCCAAACTCACATTCTATCTTTTTTAATTTTTCATTGCTAAGGATATAATCCGTGCAGCCTTAATAAAACTACGGTCGAATTTCGACCACTGGGCGACCACTAGTAATAATAATAATGTCTTGGTGGCTGAGTACACCGAGAGCCCAAAACGGAGATTCGGATTATCCGATGCATAACCCTTGTTTGAAATCGATCATCAGCCCACATTTGGCAATCGTGGTGATTGAACCAATACCCATCAATGTAGTGATGACTTAATTTCAATGATGGATGCCATTGCCCAGCTTAATAACTTAGTGGTATGACATTGAAACGTGCAAAGTTTAAGTTAAGATGACATTTCTTTTTCTGACACCTGAAGTCATGACAAACATAGTCATTATCTAATCCTAAGAATGGAAGCCATCATTGTATTTACACATTACACCGCAATTAATATTACTCAACCGAAGAGAATGTGATTTTTGTGAAAGGAATCATAGTGCAGTAAAGTGATTTTTAAATCTGCCAGGTTATAGACTGGCCTTGAGCTCACCTGACATTCCATGCCCTTTCTTCCACCTTGCTGACTATGTCTTCTTGCACGGGTTGCATACTTATTCGATATTAATATGCTACAGTTTCTTTACCGCACAAGGTCAAGTCTATACAACAAGTATTGCAATCTTCAACCTTACCTACCCATCTTTAAGTGTCATTTTGTTTCGCGTTACAATAAGTACATACCGTATGCTGCATGCGTGATCACAACATTGGTTTGCAGCGCCATCTCTTGTTCGAAAATGGTAAATGCACCTTTAGTATCGATTTCAATGAATAAGCCTCGATCAAAGGATTTGCATAAAAGGCATCACTGAGCGTAGACTAGATTCTTAAGCCTAAATAGGCGGGCAGTTGTGATTATATGGCCATTTAAGATCCATTAATGTATGCTGTTCTAACGATGCGAGAAAAAAGCTTTTGATTTCCATTTTCTCGTAGACGATCAATTAAACATTTTGTCTTTTTTACATGATACCTTTGTGATTGTGTCACATTTCTGTGTTAACTAAGTGCACTGATTGATTGAAGTTTTAATTAACGGTTGATTCACGTTAAGAAAAAGTCTTTGTGTTATGTGACCGATAAATATAAGCAACTAGCGGCCGTTCGCGGTTTCATCCGCGTGGTTTCCGTCCCCGTGGAAATATCAAGATAAAAGTATCCTATGTTTAATACTGTGTGGTGCCGGGGATAAAGAATTGCACCACCCCATCTCTTCCCGTGGGTGTCGTAAAAGCCGACTAAGGGACCATTCCAGAGGATGGGCAGCAGCATCTCTCTGAGATTAAGTCTCAACTTACTGCGATCGCCAACCCGCCTGGCAAGCGTGGCGATTACGGCAAATACCCCTCATATCCTTGGGGGAGGCCTTTGTCCAGCAGTGGACGTCTTTTGGCTGAGATGATGATGATGATGATGATGATGATGTTTAATACAGGCTATAAACTTACTATATGCCGAATTTCATCCAAATCCATCCATCCGTTGTAGCGTGAAGAAGCAACAAATATACACACACACATACACACAAACTTTCGCATTTATAATATTAGTGTGATAGTGTGATTTAAGAAACAAAGATTTTTTTTTATTAGCTTTTACAATGTTAATGGTTAACATCAAAAATCAGTTTTTAAATATTCTTCGGATTGGATTTCGGATCTTACCTCACTTCTCTGGTCTAAATATAACAAATGCTTAACGAGTGCTCCGAAGTACGAAAGAGTCTGAGATTGTGTTCGATAACCCATCTGAAAACACGTCAATGCGAAAGTTGCTTAGCATTTACAATTGACACTTAAGATCCGTCTTAGTCATGTTTAAATATATTAGGCCACTGAATTCTTAGAATGAAGGAATAAAAAGATCTGTAATTAATTCCGTTGACATAATAATGCCGTCAGATTTTGAGTCACCTATTGATTTGAGTCAACAGTGACTTGTCTTGTTGGTGATTTGTCACCTATTTCAAAATGCCAGCCTTTGAACGTGCGGCTGATGATGGTGATGATGATGAAACGTGCGCAGCGAGCGTGCATAACTGTACAGATTTTTTAAAGATTTTCCGTGACGTATTTATGTAATATTGTGTCTGATTGTCAAATTTCAGCAACTACTAAATAAAAAAAAAAACAAAATTCAAAATCATTTATTTAGTTTAGGCTACAAATAGCTCTTATGAACGTCATTATGCCATCGGTTCGTAAGTCTTACTCTGGGCGGAGAGTTCTTGTACTGAGAAGAACCGGCAAGAAACTCAGCAAGTGTCAAAGTCTTTTCTCCCTTACAGCGTCAAAAATATTGGAAAATACCCTATCATAAAAGGACACTTTCCGTCACAAATAAACACACAAAAAATAAAGGACAATCACAACACACAAAAAAACAACAAAATAATAAATATCTAAGTTTGCAAAAATTACATCAGGTACCAATTTAAATTTTTACAAAGTCATACAGTACTAATATAATATATTAAGTCAAAAATTGTCTAAGAAAAACAAAGTTAAAGTAGGTATACGAGTAATAATAAAAATAAGATAAGTAAGCAAGAGCAGACCAGCCTCCACAGGCGGCACCCGTTCACGAGTAAGTATGACATAAGAATCAGCCATCGCTATAATCAACCATATCTTAGGGAATGTATTAGTCGTTAATACACTTTAAAATTTTGGCGTTCCATTTTAATAAAATTTCAGTAGTTAGCCCGTGATCACGGCCGGTGTAACTCAGTCAATACGTCGGGTATAAACGTCAAATCAAAAATCAAATCAAATCAAAAAACTTTTATTTCAGCACTAGAAACATTGTAACAATATTATCACTTGGAGCCTCCTATTAGACAAGAAAATATCTGTAACAGAAGGCATTGTTTTATTGAAGGATTTTTTTAAAGGATAAAAATGCCTGTTCCTCAGTGATTGAGGATTCCAGGAGTGATGTGTGCTTCCTTTTTTTTAAATTGTGAGATGGGCTTACTCTTGGGCTCATTCTAATCCCTAGAGCTAAGAAGAGGCCGACAATGGAACGAGCTTGCCCAGAAATAGCCTATACACTCGGGCTTTAAAAACTTTAGGGTTATAAGCACTCGGTAACACAGACGCCGGTAGGGAATTCCAGTCTTTGGCTGTACGCATTATAAATGTAGAAGCAAAACGCTTGGTGCGCAAAAGTGGAATGTCAACCAGGTAAGGGTGGTAGCCAGCCGTACGTGTGGATTCCCGATGGTAAAATGGGGAAGGTGGAATGAGCTCATGCAGCTCAACAGCACACTCTTCAAAGTATAGCCTGTAAAAGACCGACAAGCAGGCTACTGTGCGAGAAATTGTGTGTGTGGGCATTTTTCAGCCAATAAAAACTTATTTGTTTATTTATTTATATTTATTTAATACTAGCGGCCCGCTCGCGACTCGTCCACTTGAGTGAATACCCGTAGCGCCATCTACCGGGTCCAATTATATGCATGTATTATACATATAAACCTTCCTCTTGAATCACTCTATCCATTAAATAAAACCGCATCAAAATCCGTTGCGTAGTTTTATAGATCTAAGCATACATTGGGACAGACAGACAGCGGGAAGCGACTTTGTTTTATACTATGTAGTGATTTGTATTTTTTTCCAAATTCTTTGTAGTGATGGCACGTGTGTATAGTTTGGTACCTTTAAAGGTATGCTCGCACACTGCACACTAATTTTCGTACCTATACATATGTACAATGTAAATGTATTAGCGAATGCATAATACTTTACTATGAATGCATTGAATAAATTTATTCCAATTTATTTATAAATTCATATCTACACGAGTGTATACGGCGCATATTCATTCACTAGGAGCGTCTTAATTACGATTCCCTTGCAATGCTCAGATTATAAATGTCAGTAGGTACATGCCTCTGCCGGCACAAAGGAAGGCCTTGCGTTTCGTTAACTATCTGTCTTAAATTAGGCGCGTTCATATGACTGGCATACGTTATGTTCCTTTGTGAAAACATCACTAAGTTTGGCGTTGGTCTTGAGATGTTTTAAAAAAAATACGATAAGTCGAAAAATAACTCATGATCTAAAACTAAAAACATATATTTTTTTATTATTTACATATAATTTTACGCAATATTTGTTGCGAACAAATTACAAATTGAAAAAAAGGCAGTGTTGAAAAAATTCAATACGATATGTGACGTGACCACGATAGCATAGTTGGTAGTTCACCTGACCCAGCATGTAATCGGGTGCGGGTTCGAATCCCGCTCGTGGAATTTTTTCAACACTTTGTCTTTATTCAATTTAATTTTTTTAAAGTTTAAAATATAGCTAATTTAAAAAACAAATACGGTAGCATGTCACAAATTTTGACACAACCAACCCCTTGATCTTCCTTGGAGCAGATCCTGCAAAAGGTTCACACCTTACAAACAAATTAAACATAAAATAAAAGCAAGGAGGTCCAAATAAGCGTACTTTTCTAAATACAAATAACTCTTTTTTACGTTTTTGAGATGCATTAGGCCACCATGTTATGTTATGACCCGATTTTCCCATATCCTTGTAAAGAAGTAAGACTATATAAAAGGCAGTAAGCCCTTCATAAGCCGATCATGAAGTAAAAACTGTATAAAAATGTTATACCTGACAGTTAATGAAAACCCGCATAAGTTTTCATATTCAGCTACTTTGATACACAGTTGGAAGCGCAATCTATCACCATAACCACAAAAAGAAAAACGTAGAAGTTGAGCTTATTACATACCGAACTCGAGCAGACCGATTTACACTTCAATAGTACGTAACAAGTAGTAAGTTGCAAGTATCGGCAATGCAGAGGTCACTAATGCTCTCGAGCCCCTGCAATTGCGTATACATAGCGTCACTCAGCGTCTTCTACCGCTTAAACCACGGCGAGTGCTCTGAAGAGCTCTTTGACCTCATCCCACCTTCTCCCTTCCTCCATAGGAGTACGCGTGCTTCTCTCCGGAGTCACCGCTGTACTGTCTCGAACATTCCATCGCGCACAAAGAAATTTGGTGACTCGTTTCTTAGTCGCACTTCCAAAAGATGGAATAAACTACCAGCACACGTTGTCCCTCCTTCCTACGACATGGGGTCCTTCAAACGAGGCGTGAAGAGGCATCTTGAGGGCCGGCAGGGTGAGGGTGACTGATGCTGCGTTGTTTTCACGCTGCACCAGTTGTCCTTGCGTCTAGACTCCGTTTCCACAACAAAAAAAAGTAGCGTCTAAACGTAGGCGAGTGACTAACCATAAGTTGCTGTTCCAACCAGAAAAATGTATGCACCGTACCAAACTCGCCGGTCTACATGCCCGCCAGTTAAGTTGGCGGGGTGCGGGAGACGCGAGGGAGGGGCCTACTTCGCACTGGACTAGCCGAAAAGTAGAATCGCGATCTATTCATATCAACTTAATAAACTACTTACTACACAACTCGCTTTTGCCGTTTAAACGACAATAACAACATATCTCGCCGTAACTCGCTACTGTACTTATTGAAGTGTAAATCGGGCTTTAGGCCTTCCCACGGACACGAATTTCAGAACAGCTCTGAACAGTCCGTTCGTAGTTGTGTTCGTGAGAGGTTGTCGTTTGTATAAAGCTACCTTCTGTGAGTCCTCAATAACTTGTGCTAGAACGTCATTTGTTTGGCTGCGTTGCGAAGTTGCAACATTGCAGACTGGCAGTTGGGTGACAAATCTCCGGTCAATAAATCATTCAGTTTGCCAGCAGTCAGGCTGAAGATAATTTCTTAGAGCCGAATAAGGCATGGCATCTCACGGCTGGCTTTAGCGGTGCGACAAATTCTTTCGTGTCAATGTACCAGTGACTATTACGAGTATAACTACAAAGTATAGACTAATTCAGAAAATGAAAGTTATGAAATTTCGTTGTTTATAGTAAGTTGTATTGTGATTTTTTTTTATAGTTAGCACGGCAAATGACTCCATTCCACCTGATGTTAAGTGGAAATGGAGTCCAGACGCGAAGACAACTGGTGCAGCGTGAAAACAACGCAGCATCAGTTAACCTCACTCTGCCGGCCCACAAGGTGCTTCGTCACGCCTCGTTTGAAGGACCACATAACGTAGGAAGGAGTGAAAACGGGTGCTGGTAGACTATTCCATCTTAATTGAATAATGAATAATAATAATTAATTGTTGTTTTGTGTCTTTGAATTTTTCTATTCAAACGAAATGGCTTCAACAAAACAGGAAATTCGGGTTGTCTACTTTGATTGGATTAAGTATATTGACATAAAATTGTAAAAATACTTGCTTTAAAGAAGCTTAAAAAATAAAAACAATTTTACCCTAGAAAGGCATGCAATTTTAGTTAGGATAGTAAACCACCTATATCTAAACATCTTCTTGTCATAGCATTACTTAATACAGTCAGCCAACTAAAACAATAAAACAACACAGATATCATAAAAAATCAGCATTCAAAGTACATAAAAGCAATATAAATCAACAAACTCCCCTTGAAATAGCAGACACTACACCTGTTTCTCTCTTAAATGCTGAGTACCTAACAATCCATTAACCTCATAGGCAAGCTGAACAAACAACTTGATGAACTAGGCGGCTCAAGTCAAAGCGAAATCTGCATATAATCGAGATCTATCGATTGTAATAAGCTATTGTTGCCATTACGCAGGATATTAACACTGCTACCGTCGCAATGACGGGCCCACGCGAATTCCTCTGAGTTATGTGCTGCCGATGGTAATAGGTGATTGTTAATTATAATTTATCAGAATGATTGAAAGAGAGAAAAGCCTGCGAGCGAAGCGGTTTGGGAACGTTTTGGACGTCACACAGTTTGAGGAACCCTTTAAGGCGCCGAACACTATGAAATGCGCATAACTTATGCACGTTTTCTATAAAAAAGTATACAGAATACATGGTCAAGAAAAATATTTTTCAAAATGCAGAAATATAAAATTTTATTAAATTTACAAAGTCATTTCTACACCGTATCTATTGACATGATTATCTTTTTCATTAACTAAACTAAAGTTACTTAATGCTAAATTACGTCAATAAAAATAAGTATAAGTACTATTTGTAATACTTATTAAAAAAAACCCAATATGATAGTTAATTTTAAGTAAAATAAGCATATAGGTATTATAATATACTCGTATATAGATCTTGCATTGACTCGAATGCAAGAGCCAATGCAAATCCAATGCAAACCTCCAATGCAAATCCAATGCAAACCTCCAATGCAAATCCAATGCAAACCTCCAATGCAAGATATATGTATCGTACCTATTCAACAACGCGAGTAAATTCGTAAAAACATAGTTAATGGAACTACCTGCCATTAAAATGATATTTTGTAAATTTTTACTTTTTATTTTCAAGTGCTAATTGCTGCTCTGAAGCTAAAAAAGCAGTGGAAAAAAAAAGGGTGGGCGTTTAATTTTTATCACTGTATTTTATAGATTTTATAAATATGATATTTAGTACTAAAGTTAGCGGAATTAACACTAAATATTATTTTAATTGAATTTTGGCTCGTAATAAGTATTTTGCAACCAAATGTCTCTATATGGTTGTAAGATAGTTTTATCTTACATATTTTGTAATGGCTGTTGGTGCTAAAATAAAGAAAACCACCTATCTAAAGTTCACATCCAATTCTATTCATAAGCACTGTTTGTAAGCTAAGCTTACGTTGTTTGCACCAAACAACGTTGTCCAATGAATTCAATTGAATAAGCTTCAGTGTGAATAGCATTCTATAAAATAGCTAGTGGCGGCCAATGGCCAATTAGTAGCCAAACGCATTGACTAAATGTACATAGAGAGTCTGATTGAGGATTAACGCCATCGCGCTATTCACAAGGAACGCTGGTCCCACTAAAAAAGCCCCTTTTTGACTTTTAGATAAAGGCCAATGGTGGAAGCGCACTTCACTTGGGATCCTCAATTACTGTGGCACTGGCTATCTTATAGCCAAACACATTGACTAAATGTACATAGTGTCTGATTGAGGATTAACGCCATCGCGCTATTCACAAGGAACGCTGGTCCCACTAAAAAAGCCCCTTTTTGACTTTTTGATAAAGGCCAATGGTGGAAGCGCACTTCACTTGGGATCCTCAATTACTGTGGCACTGGCTATCTTATAGCCAAACACATTGACTAAATGTACATAGTGTCTGATTGAGGATTAACGCCATCGCGCTATTCACAAGGAACGCTGGTCCCACTAAAAAAGCCCCTTTTTGACTTTTAGATAAAGGCCAATGGTGGAAGCGCACTTCACTTGGGATCCTCAATTACTGTGGCACTGGCTATCTTATAGCCAAACACATTGACTAAATGTACATAGTGTCTGATTGAGGATTAACGCCATCGCGCTATTCACAAGGAACGCTGGTCCCACTAAAAAAGCCCCTTTTTGACTTTTTGATAAAGGCCAATGGTGGAAGCGCACTTCACTTGGGATCCTCAATTACTGTGGCACTGGCTATCTTATAGCCAAACACATTGACTAAATGTACATAGTGTCTGATTGAGGATTAACGCCATCGCGCTATTCACAAGGAACGCTGGTCCCACTAAAAAGCCCCTTTTTGACTTTTTGATAAAGGCCAATGGTGGAAGCGCACTTCACTTGGGATCCTCAATTACTGTGGCACTGGCTATCTTATAGCCAAACACATTGACTAAATGTACATAGTGTCTGATTGAGGATTAACGCCATCGCGCTATTCACAAGGAACGCTGGTCCCACTAAAAAAGCCCCTTTTTGACTTTTTGATAAAGGCCAATGGTGGAAGCGCACTTCACTTGGGATCCTCAATTACTGTGGCACTGGCTATCTTATAGCCAAACACATTGACTAAATGTACATAGTGTCTGATTGAGGATTAACGCCATCGCGCTATTCACAAGGAACGCTGGTCCCACTAAAAAAGCCCCTTTTTGACTTTTTGATAAAGGCCAATGGTTGAAGCGCACTTCACTTGGGATCCTCAATTACTGTGGCACTGGCTATCTTATAGCCAAACACATTGACTAAATGTACATAGTGTCTGATTGAGGATTAACGCCATCGCGCTATTCACAAGGAACGCTGGTCCCACTAAAAAAAGTCCCTTTTAGACTTACCAAAAAAAAAATATTTTTTTTAAATATCTTACATGTAAGGACAGTGCCTTCATCTCACCTGATGTTAAGTGATGATAAAGGCTAATGGTGGAAGCGCACTTCACCCGGGATCCTCAGCTACTGTGGCACTGGCTATCTTATCTCTAGCTGCCAGAACACAACGATGATGCAAACATTGATGTTATGGCGACATATTTAGATAAGATGGTGGCAGCTAGCCAGGCAGACAAACAAGTCCTACCACCAACCAAACCGAGTACATAAACATGTACCCCCCGCTGGGAATCGAACCCGGGACCTCTGGGTCTAAACCGGTGGTTTAACTACTAGACTCTAGACCACAGAGGCGGTTTACGTTGCTACGACGAATCATTGAAGAATGATAGTTCATTGCTGTGTGATGTTGAAAGTAAGGAAGTGACACAGTACAAAATAATAATAAAAACAAAATTCAAAATATTTTTTTCTACAAATAGCTCTTACGAATGTCACTATGCCATCGGTTCGCAAGAAACTCAGCAAGGGCTTCTCTTTTCTCTCTTGCAGCGTCACATATTGTCCCTGTCATAGAAGGGCACTTTCCATCACAGAAGAAAATCACAACACAGCAGTTGGTAAAACAAGTTTGACACCAAGTAGCACTGTTACAACTCCACACAAATTGCTGTAACTTTTAGCTCTATGAAACATTTGGAATGTAATGAAGCAAATCCTTATCCACATAAATTTAAATCTAAAGATATACTTATAAAAATGAAAATGAAATTGAAAAATAAAATTTATATTACATGAAATAAAATAAAAATAAAATAGAATCAAAAAATGCAAAGTGACACATAAAAGTACAGTACAGTACAGTACAGTTATTACCTTAATTGAAAGAGAGAGAGAGAGAGAGAGAGAGAGAGAGAAACATTTATTGACCACACACATTAATATACATAAAATAAAAATAATAACAAACAATCAATCAGGACCCCGCCTCAGCTTGTGTTGTTGCGAACGAAGCGTGTCGCAACAACACAAGCGTTAGAGTTAGAGTTAATTTACTAATTTGAATTTGGAATTATCTTCTTTAAAATTTAAACTTTTCATGATACCAAAACCAGCCAGATACAAATAGTATAGCCAAAGAGATTTTATTACAAGTTCATACATACTATATGCAAAAAGACTTTTTAAGTGTTACAGTTGAGTTAAGCTCCGTGCTTCGGAAGGCACGTAAAGCCGTTGGTCCCGGCTGCATAAGCAGTCGTTATCAACCGTCAGTCAACACTGGGCCCGCGTGGTGTTACCATAGGCAAGCCTCGTGCCCCAGTAGTGTGGACATAAAAATAAGTTGGTGATAAAATTAAAGAAAGTGTGACAAACTTTTTATCCCCTCTCACGCTATAAGGCCTTAGTGCGGTGGGTGGACAATTACAGAGTGTGCAAACACGCTGCCCACCAGAATGGCGCAGTAATTAATGATACTTGCCGCAAAAACAATGTGCGAACACTTACCGAGTGCCGGGGGACCTCGTTCGAAGGTGTCCACGCTGTTGGTGCAACGGAGATTCTCTTTCGAAAATTATCATCAGTTCTTTTCACGATTTCATTATCATCATCCTAGGCCTACATTAGTTCACTGCCGGACATAGGCCTCTCCAAGTGCAAGCCACTGAGCACAATCGGCAGCTACACTCGTCCAGCTCTTGCCAGCCACCTTGCGAATATCTTCACTCCACCTAGTGTGAGAGCATCCACTATAGAACGAGTAAAATTAAATTGTATGCCTCTACAGACCCTCACAATGCTACTAAACACTCAAATACACATGGAACAGAAGTACGAAGCCCCGGTTTCGTACCAGGTCCAGGTATACCAGGTACAGACACATCCAGGCGCTTTTCTTAACCCTCACGACCCTTTCAGAAAGTTAGTCTTTATTAGAGGCGCTCTCAAGTTGTTCCGCTCGCTCTCGTTCCGATCCGAATGCTTCGGAGAATCTAGTAAGAAACAGGGTTGATCTGCATGATTCCATCTCCTCTAGGAACCCTGTGAGGATCTTTCTATCGCACTGCTTGAGGAACCCTTTAAGATTCTTTTCCACAAATCGTCTGGTTATGCTTTAAAAGCCAAAGGCGGCGAACAGAAATGACTTTCTAAAAAATACTACTTTCCAAAAAAAACATCAGTTCTTTTCACGATAGAACGAGTAAAGTTAGCAGCAGCAATAAGTAGTGCTTCACATTAAACTTTACGACGTGCCGTTACAATTCGCCATACAAATTCTACTTTACGCTAACTCGGTCGAATCCTTGAAATCCAATTTGAAACTAAATAAACGGCCTTTGCGAACTAGTGGTTAGATCACTGGTCTCACACTTTATGACCTCGGCCACGATTCCCAGCGGGGACAGTACTTCATATTTTAAAACCCAGTTCAGACGTAGTGACTATACTTACATAATCTTTGGTTCAGGGCTTGTTCCGCCAAGCCAGCTATCTAATTGATAAATTTCACTATCTAAAAGATAAGGTAGCCAGTGGCGGTAGCCAAAGTAACATTAAGAGAACGATAGCGAAGTTCGAAAAGAGTAAAATGTATGGAATTGACATACATAAGATTGACCACGTGATTTAGCGCGGGTTACGTCAATCCCATACATTTTACTCTTTTCGAACTTCGTACCGCCACTGTTTCTCAGTAGTTGCATTTCGTCTGAAGTGCGCTTCAACCATCGGTGACTTACTATCAGATAAGCTTAGGAGCTTTAAGGTGGTCCGACGATCTGATGAAGGTCGCGGGTAGCCATCTCGCATCCGGTGGCAGCGCAAAACCGGTCGTTGTGGAGATCCTTGGGATAGGACTTTGTCCAAAAGTGGACGTCTTAAGATGATGATGATGATGAAGCTTGAAGGCGAAGCACTTCTCCATTATATTAAAAAAAACTGCTATTAATGATTTTGTCTCAATGAAACTTTTAATACAACCAGTCCCTACACAACGTTGGCAGCACCGCTTTGTTGAACGAACGTGGGTTACAAAATGACTAATGGTTTTTGGCTTATAGTCGCTTAATTGCTCGCTCAGTACAATAGCGTATTAGTACAGCTACAAGGATGGGCTATTTCTTAATACAAGTCCTAAGGCAGTGTGCTTATTTGGTTAAGCTATTTATGCGCGAATGCACGACATTTTTTTTGCAATGTGTAATTGAGAGTATCAAGGTGTAACGTTCATTACGCTCTTAAATGACTTCCTTTGAGCTTAATTATAGAAATAGATAATTACAGTGTCTTGTAGTAAAAAGTAGATCTATGTGTATGGTAAAGATATGTTGCTTTTGGTATCGGATACATTGCGGGTTTATGAGGCTTTGTGTGTTTCTTTGTTTCTTGCCTTTGAACGGATTCTTTTTACCCGACTGCGTCAGAAGGAGGGTTATGTTTTTCGAGTGTATGTGTAGTAGATTTTCCCTAACAAACTTATGTATAGAAATTAAATAGACTTGTATAGAAATATTGAAATTAATGTTACACTAAAAATTTTCTACAACGAGAGGTAAGTATTTGGCCTTAATCTAAAAGTCTTTAGGTAAGGTACGATGAGGTCGTAGATAGAAGTACCCACTTCATCTAAAATGGATGCACTTTTCTTGTTGTAATTTTAGGTTCTAAGTTTATGTGATTAGCTACCACCATATTTTATATTATTTTTATTTCTAAATTGTTGTCTTCACCCAATTGCACCTACCTTGTTATTTCTGTACCACCCTATGGTTGACTGGTAGAGAATGCCACAGGCATTAAGTCCGCCATGTAATATATGTTGCAAAAGTTTTAAAATAAATAAATAAATATTTTCTAAGTCTACGAGTAGGGTAAATAAAGAAGACAGATCGATCAGGTTTTATTATAAATTGTTGTTAATATATTATACAACCGACAATAAGAAAACGGTCCTAACAAATTCATGAACACGACTGACCGTGAACGAACGAAATTCTACTCGCCACTACGTCATCACATATTCCGCATGTGATCATATATTAATTCTATGGCCCATTCTTCAGAATCCAAACGGTCATATAAAAAAGTGCTCAGCGTATTTGAATCACGCACAAGGAAAATATGAACGGCGTCAAGGCCCAATGAAATTTGTCATTCAGACTGTCGTCGAAGAAGGTGCGTATGCGCAAATAAAATAGTCCCGAGTGGATTTCCTTCTGGGGTACATTGGGAGAATTCGAGAGCATTTTTAAAAATATTCTGGATCGGACCAAATTAAAATATCTTGAGCTCCTTTGTACTTCGGAAGGCACTTTAAGCCGTATGTCCCAGTTGTCGTAAGGTGGCAGACGTTAAAATCCACGGTTTAAAGGTGTCAAAATTAACTTATCAATACATAAAACACAATGGATATAATTTTATACAATGGTAATAATTTCAGCAATACTGATCGTTGCATACATGCAGCATTACTGCAATAACAGTGTTAAGAGACATCCTGGCCTAATATTTTCCATAGACGGATCTAAAAAAAAATGGGTCTAAAATAATGGTATTGAGACATTTGTATGTGTTGGTTTTGATTTGTTTTATTTATAAATAATTTTAAAATACTTAATGTATAAAAATATTTTTTGCGTTAGAAACGTACTGCGTTGATATCTTTGTCAGGCTTCGATCTCCACTTGGATTCAATACAATTACAGCTTGCGTTGAAGTACGCGAAATTGACCTGACTAATTTCATTTATTCAGGTCAACTGTTAGATTTAGTGCTTTACCCTCTAATATGGTTAATCCCCTTGTACGTATATTTTACGTAAATTTTATAACAAAATGTTTTGTATTTTTTGGTGTACAATAAAGTGTATTTACATTATATTTACGATGATTTATAGGCTGCTGACGCTCTGAGTGTGCCACCAGCATCACTAGGAAGGAGTCCGCACGTTCGGAGGCGTCCGAAAATTGCTCAGTCGACTTTGTGCGCTGAGAATTTTTAGAGTACCTACTAGCTTCCTCGTTCCTTGTACTTGGCCCGCCAGGGTCAGGCGCGAGCGCTGTCGAAATAGGCCTCAAGCGGACTTGGCGGCGGCGGCGGATGCGGTGATTGGGCGCCATGGCAACACACGGCAAATAGAATGGAGTCGTGTTTACTTTAGAAAATAGAAAAAAAAGCTTAAACTACGGCAATATAGTCTGATGTGGCGAGCTACATAATACACATCCACAAACCTCTAAAATATTTTAGTAACGTTTTTTTTTCTACATAATATTATATTTTGAAGCTTTTTTAACTGACTGTACTGAAGAGCTTCAATAATTTAATAGTGTCCGAATCGTCAGTGAAAAAAGTAATAAAATTAAAAAGTGTCAATTGGGACACTGTGTCCGAACATAATGTGTCCGAAACGTCAGCCAGCCTAGATGGTTGAGTTCATTTTACATAGTAAAGTAAAGTGAAATTGTCCCACTGCTGAGCAAAGACCTCCATAATTGAAATCAAGTAATCGCTACAATTGAGGTAATGGCTTCATCACCACGCTAGCCATAATAACCGGGTTGGTAATCCATCACAAACCCGGGCTAGGCATCGAATCCGAAAAACACTGCTCGACCTGGGAATTGAAACCTGTACCTTCGGATATCGGGCCGAGTGCTTCGCCACAAGGCCACCCGAGATGTTATTTTACATATTTAAATTTTTTATTATTAATACACAGGGAAAGTAAATGGTACATTTACCAAAAGGAATGTAGCCTAATAGAGTTGGTCGTCATATAATATTTAAATGAATTTGTTTTTGTATGAAACTATATTTATAAACGAAACAGTATTTACGCAAATAGGCATCATTAAAGGTATGACAGACACACTGGATTAAAATTATATATTTAAATTAAATGCGGGTCTAAAGAGGTTGCCAATCGCCTGATCGATTCATTACTTGCTAAAATGTTCTGCGGCTTTTGTTGCTGATTGTACAAACGGCAGTCTTATCACTAAAAGTGATTTCCAAACAACCTGAAAAAACAATTTAAAAAAGTCAAAAATGTAACTAACTCGAAGTAATTTCCGACTGCTCTTTTGGTTCAACTAGCGAGACAGACGCTGGTTTCCAAGTTTCTGTATGGCATTGTGAAAGTCAAAATAACAATTTAAATATAAGTAAAAATGTGTTTGCATTTACTGAATTTCTAAATGTGATGCTTGATAGCGCAACGGTTGGAGCGTTCAGGTGACAATCGCGAAAGTTACAAGCGACTTTCACAATGGCTGATAGCCGGAAGGGTGATTCGAAACATTGAATTTGATGGGTAACCGCTTTTGTGGTCTAGTGGTTAGCCTCTCCGACCCAGAAGTCTCGAGTGATGACAACACATGTCACATTCACTCACTCACTTTTCACATGATATTTAAAAAAAAAAAACATATTTTAGTAAAAATTTCTTTTTTTCTTTTAATTTTCTTCTGTACAAACCTTGTCCTGACAATAACAAACACACAAAAAAAGAATAATCCATTTTTGTGCAGTCGATCGGAAGTTATGCGCGCATACATTTCAATGATTCATTTTTATCTATAACTGGATGGACTATCTTTAGCTAATTCTTCAATTGATGTAGCATTACATGATACTTACTATGTACGAGTAGTTGCTCATTTTCATGATGTTTTATCAATAGGAGCAGTATTTGCTATTATTGGGGGTTTTATTCATTGATATCCTTTATCTATCTTTCTTATTATTTAAAAATTCAATTGTTTACCATATTTATTGGACTTAAATAATCGTTTGAGGTGTGTTTATGTAATTTGGAGCACATATGTATCTCGCAAGTCTCAATATATGAGCCAGACATGTTTATGTGAAATAGTTTTTGAGTTATGAGGGGGTCAAAGTGGCTCCAAAAGGTTCGTTAATATTATGAAATGAAATGAAAACACACGGTGTTACACACGGTGCTGCTCGCCAGTTCTGTTAGCTTAAACTTGGCTTGACATGCTACCGCTTGTCTAGATAGAGATGGGCCACATAAAATAATAATAACATTTTCGCGGGCCAAGGAGTATTTATTCTAAGACAAATTGTACTTTTAATGCTGTCGCAGAAATTCTATTATTTCATCTCTCAATTGTCACATTCTTTTAAATACTTGTACTGGCCAGCACTGAGCCATCGGTCCTTAATATGATACAGCAAGTCACAGTATTCTGATTCCGTAGACTCAAGAAATTCTTCGTGGGCCGATTTTATTTTTTACTAGCAGCCAGTCCCGGCTTCGTACGGGTGGACATTTCTTTTATATATATATATAAAAGATAAGAAGAAGAAAGGCTATATTAAGCCTATGTTACTCAGCGCTAATGTAGCATTCTAATGGTTAAAGAATTCTTTAAATAGGCCCAGTAGTTTTTGAGTTTATTCATTGCAAACATACACAAATACAAAAATACAAAGCTTTCCTCTTTATAATATTATTATAATATAGTATGAGATGGTATGAAGACTAGGCTAGATAGCTTCCAACGGATGTATGGTCACAGATTAAAGAAGAGTTAACAGATACTTTACTCAGTAGAAAATTACCAATACCTACTGCTATAATAGCCTACTAATATATATACTATAATAACCTATCGCGCGATCCCACAGCAATCGCAGGGCTGCCTCTTCGATAAAATTAAATTAATATAAATAAATATTTTTGTCTATTTTATTGAGAACTGTGAATATGTTCTGACTTTAGGTGGTAGTTTAAAATTGTATCGTTTATAAAATATATTTTTTTATAAATTGGTAAGTAAATAAAAGTCAGTGTGTAGGTAAAATAAAAAAATCTTTAAAAGTTACATGTGTTTTATTTTTATATATTTTTTTATAAATTTCTTACCCTTTTTAAATTCTTGGTTTGGTTAAAGAATTCTTTAAATGGGTCCAGTAGTTTTTGAGGTTATTTGTTGCAAACATACAAAAATACAAAGCTTTCCTCCTTATAATATTATTGTAATATAGTATGAGATGGTATGAAGACTAGGCTAGATAGCTTCCAACGGATGGATGGTGTTTGTGTTGGAAAGTAGCAAAGCAAACTTTATCGTCACTTTCTGTTTTTACATTTTTTCATAAAGTTGGCAACACCGGAAATGCCGGAAATGATTTTTGCAAGATCAAGATGGTCGTCACTTTTTTCTAAGACATTGTAATGTGAGTTGTGAGTAATGCAGTTACACAATTAAAACAAGTCAACATATCTGTGGACAAATAAGCGAGTTTTATTCAACAACACTTTCTATCAGGTAATATAGAGGCCAAAGATTTTCCCGTTAAATAGAAAAGTAGTAAATAGCTTAGAATATAATCCATTGGTGGGCACAGGCTCTCATCATTGAAATCAAGTCATCGTCGCTACAATGATGATATTGACTTATTTACCACGCTTGCCAAATGCGGGTTCAAACCCATTGTTGCGGAAACCCACAACACACACTATGCTACTGCTTAAAATTACACATTAAAAATAGAAAAAAAATCCACTCACAGTTCCATGCCGCTCCCGCCGTCCTGAACGGGATCCATATGGTCCGATGGGGCCCGAATCCGGCTCCGGGTCTTCTAGGGTTCCCTAAACACACCCAAACTACCCCAAAGTGCACTTTCCCCCTGAAATACCTGTTACTCCAGCAGCGGTGTGGCCGACATCCCGGCTAATTGTTTTCCCGAAACAATTCGCTTACGACGCACACTCACAAACACAGGTTGCACAATCCACTTAATTAGAATAATACGGCTCCAAATGCCCTTATTACTACATAAAATCTATTTAATTATCAACACACGATAACTATCAACCAGCCATATTGCCTTTCCAGAGACAAGAGTATAAAAAAAGAACAACTAGTGATGGGGCCATTATGCCACCAAACAAAATTGAATCTCGATAATCGATTCGTCCATAATACAAATCAAAGTTTATTTTCAACAAAAATAAATGCCTGTTTATTTGCAACATCCCGCCACCCAAAGCGGACGTACCGCTTTCTAGCCTGAAATCTTAAACTAGTCAACCGGTAATCGAGCTAAGGTCGCGACTGCGCGATTTAGCACCGATCCATCAACCAACACTTGCGCCACACGCGGAGTCCCGTCCGCGCCCCAGATTAACTTTAAAATGCGACCTCGTCTCCAAAATAACGATGGCAAATTAGCCTCTTTTGATAAAACCAGATCCCCCTCCGAAGGGGGCGACGTCCGGTCTGTCCACTTTACACGCTGCTGCAATAAATGCAGATACTCCAGTGACCAACGACGCCACAAGTCCTGACTCATTTGTTGTATCATTTGAAAACGAGACATCCGGTGTCTGCGTTCATCCTTCCAGGGATACTCGGGCAGGGCAGTGAGTGGCTGACCGACCAAAAAATGACCAGGGGTCAGGACTTCCATGTCATTTGCGTCAGAGGAGAGCGGACAAAGCGGACGCGAGTTGAGAACCGCCTCAACCTTACAAAACACAGTTGTAAGTTCCTCATACGTGAGGGTAGTTTCCCCGACTACCCGGCGCAAGTGGGTTTTTGCCGATTTTACCGCGGCTTCAAATATCCCGCCCTAGTGGGGACAGGCTGGCACACTAAATCGCCATGTGATTCCCCGCTGTGCGAGAGCTTGACTTATGCTATTACAATTTTTATCCAGAAAATCGTTCACATCTTTTAAGTAGTTGGCAGTGCCTCTGTAGTTGGTACCGTTGTCGGACCGAACGAGAGAAGGTAAACCCCGTCGCGAAACAAAACGATCCAGCGTGGCGACCAAGGCTTCCGTAGACAGAGCCGAAACCACTTCCAGGTGGACGGCCTTAGTGGCCAGGCAGACAAAAACGCACAGGTATGCTTTCGTGACCCTAGTGTTACGATAGGCTGTGGTTTTCACCAGAAACGGTCCAGCAAAATCCGTACCGACCCCGTCGAACGGCCTAGTTGTCTGACAAACCCGGTCAGAAGGGAGATCCCCCATCTGTGGCTGCATAGTGGAGGCCTTCAACACCGCGTGGTGAGGCAAGAAAAAATGATCTGTCGTTGTCCAGTCGACAGTCGCCCGCGACATATGCCCCAAGGCCTCGTATTCTCGCATGAACTCGATATACTTTTCCCGAAGTACCGGATCGCGAGACATACGACGCTCCATGGACAAGAGTCGTTTCTCTGCCAACGCCCTCGATTTTCCCAAGAGAGGGGGACAGTCGATAAAGGGCAGTCGAGTTTCGATCCTACCCGACGCCATCCGGCGTGTGTGATCCTTATAAAAGGTTTCGCACTCCACATGCTCCGGATCCAGACGGGAGACCATGGGAGGCTCTTCCAGTTCCCAGAATTTTTGCATCGTCCTAGCGATGGAGGTAGTAGCGACGACAGGTGAGACATCCCGCGTCTCCTGGTCGAAAACCGGTCCCATTAAAACGTGTCCAAAGATGGTAGGTATAGCTACCAACGAAGAGCGGCCCAGACTCCGCTGAGGCCCTAAAAGGGTCCAGCCCAGTACATCCGCTCCCAATATGAGATCCACCGGAGCCGGCTCCTCGAAATGAGGGTCTGCCAGCATGAGACCTGAAGTGTCAGACATTGCGTCCCGCGGAATGTCTGTCGGTGGATGCCAACCCAGCAGATTGTCGAGTACGATCGCGGCCGCCGCAATCCGTATCGAAGCGGAATGCACAGGAGAGAAGGAAATGTGGGTCTGACCGGACAGACCCCCCACTTCTGTATCTCCGACTCCCCGAATCGGAACTGAGGGAGGCGCGCACTCCAGACGTAGGCGCCTCGCTACCCTCGTAGTAATTAAGCAGCCCTGTGCCCCAGTGTCTAGGAGGGCTCGTATCCGGACGAAGTCCCCCCTAGGTCCCCAAACGCGTACCTGCGCGATGGGCAAAAGAGCCGTCCTCGGTTCCGACGTAGCCCGACCACAGGCTAGTCACGCGTCAGAGCCAGCAGCCGACCCTGTCGAACCGTGATGACTCGGCCAGTAAGTCGGACGCGTGCAGGCCACCATCCGGGGTGGTGCGTATCCAGCTGCCCTACCATACCGGTGATAGGGTGGGTGGTATTATTATACCGGTGAGAACTGTTGACGGTTCTCACGTCGTTGTTGTTCCGGTAACGGCGGCGGAGGATACGCGTACGTGTATCCGGGTGTTGGGTCCGGAGGTGGGGCTCCCTGTACCCAGTGGCCCTTAGAGGCACCAACTCCAGGTGTTGGTCGCGCCGGGTGCCGGGTTGTAGCCAGAACCTGGCTCCGTTCCGGCGGTCCCCAACTCACCTGAGCCGGGGTGTACGAGGGGTTGTAGTGTGGCGGCCGTGGCGGACTCCGTCTTTCCGGAGGCGGAGTTAACCCCGGCCCCAAACCGCCACCCGTGGGAGATCCCCTCTCCCGAACCGGTGCTGAGCCCTCAGCACTACGGGTGCACAGTAAGCGATGGTGCGGTCCGCCGCACACATCGCAAGGCCTCGCCTAGGGACACTCATTATACCTATGTCCTCCCAGGCAGGCATAACACAATCCTCGTGTCCGAACGAGGTTTCGGCGCTCTTTTGTGGGCAGCCCGAGAATTGCTGGACATAGCTGCTCCAAGTGCTGCTGTCCGCAAATCCGGCATCCAGAGCCGGGGTTGATGGCGGCCGCAGCCACCAGCCTGCCGCGACCCTTCCCTGGGTTGCGTGGCGGCTGGGCGCCGTAGACTCCGGAAGTGCGGGCCGGCGCACTTGTCGGAGCCTCCTGGGAGGCTAGCTGGTTTTCCAGCAGGCCAGCCTCCTCTTCCAGGAACTCCAGAAGTTCCCCTATCGAGGGCAGAACGCTGCCGAGATCCTTGTGGACCAGTCGATTCCGCTCGAACTTGTCCCTCATCTCCTGCGACAACTTGGCCAGAACGATGTGTGTTATTTTTATTTTTCTCATCTGTTTGTATTTGTTTTTGTGCAGGTCAATAAATGTTTCTTATTCTTATTCTTATTCTTATGTGCAGAAGAAGGAAGGACCACTGGTCGACGGGCAGTCCGAGCGTCCTTAACCCGTTTAAGGACACGGTGAGCGGGGTGATCAGCTGCGCCCTCAGCTGAGCCCTATGGTTGACCCTCGGCAATCCCAGCAGATGGGTCACGTGCGCGTCCGCCTGAAGACGCGGCTTCTCGTACCGCTTCTCCAGCAACTGCATGGCGGTGTCGTAGCTCGCATCCTGCAGCTCCAGATGCTGTACGAGCTGTCTGGGTTCTCCGTCAAGGAAGGAACGGAGATATGCCAGCTTTTCGGCCTTGGTGAAATCCTTCCGAGTATCCACCAAGGCCAAAAACATGTTCCGGAATCCAGCCCAGTCCCGCATACATCCGGTGAAATGCGGGACCTCCACGGCACCCAATCTTCCCATGGCGCTGGGTCCAGGGGTGTGGAGCGAAGCGGGGCGCGCAACAGGCTTCCCCTCCCGCAGTCGCTCGATGTCCTTCACCCGCTGAAGGACCTCGTCGTAGATGTCTTGGATGTGCTCCAGATCCTTGACATATTGGGCGTGGAGGGCCAGCTCCTTCTCCCCGACCGGGTCGGTTGACAATAGAGCGGTTACCGACCGCTCGGCCAACAAGAAACGAGCCTGCATTTCTTTCGAACGCGTCTCCAAGGCGTCCTCCCGGTTAGGCCGATCTACTAATGCAAGCAGCCCGGTGAACCACCGGAGCTGCTGAGCCAACTCCTGCCGTGACGCTGTCATTATAAATAATTTAAACTAAATAAACCTAAACACAAAATTAAAACGAGTCAACGAAAACACGGAATCGATTATCCCGAATCGACTCGATGCTTTCAATTGAACGAAATTAAATAACAATTAACGTTCCGAGAAATGTCCCAGCCCAAATGAATGAACGAACGAAAACAACGGTACTACCAACCTTACAATTCAACCGCACCTGTCCCGGAAGTGCGATTTTACACGAAATGAGCTTAACCTATTACGAACTAAAAAAAAATACACAAAATTACACCGATTAACCTAGAGGTCCGGTATTAACCACGCTCTGCTACCAAAATGATGCGGAAACCCACAACACACACTATGCTACTGCTTAAAATTACACATTAAAAATAGAAAAAAAATCCACTCACAGTTCCATGCCGCTCCCGCCGTCCTGAACGGGATCCATATGGTCCGATGGGGCCCGAATCCGGCTCCGGGTCTTCTAGGGTTCCCTAAACACACCCAAACTACCCCAAAGTGCACTTTCCCCCTGAAATACCTGTTACTCCAGCAGCGGTGTGGCCGACATCCCGGCTAATTGTTTTCCCGAAACAATTCGCTTACGACGCACACTCACAAACACAGGTTGCACAATCCACTTAATTAGAATAATACGGCTCCAAATGCCCTTATTACTACATAAAATCTATTTAATTATCAACACACGATAACTATCAACCAGCCATATTGCCTTTCCAGAGACAAGAGTATAAAAAAAGAACAACTAGTGATGGGGCCATTATGCCACCAAACAAAATTGAATCTCGATAATCGATTCGTCCATAATACAAATCAAAGTTTATTTTCAACAAAAATAAATGCCTGTTTATTTGCAACACCCATACTCTGCAAAAACTATATCTAAAAGACACTCGACCTGGTAATTGAAACAAACGGACTACGCGTTGAAAAATCCGAAAAACACTGCCCAATCTGGAAATTGAACCCAAGACCTTATCGAGCGCTCTGTCGCTCAGCTAACGAGGCGTTGAATAATTAAAAGAAAATGTTTCTCGAACATTTTAGGGTATTTTCAATTTACATCATACATGTAGGTATTAGATAGATAACAATTTTATTGCAAATATATAAAAATAAAGAAGACACCTAAAAGTTACAATTAGAAAATCTTATAGTTTTTTAAAGGTCATCTAATTTCTCATACAACCAGATTAGTGCTCTCTTACCACCACTATAAGACTTTACAATCACAAATGTGCTTCCTAGTTGTGGTACTTACCTCGCCAGGGTCAGTGCTATCCGAATAGGCCTCAAGCGGACTTAACAACGGATGCGGAGGTGACTGGCGATCCGCGATGACATCGAATCGAAAGGAAAAAATTGTGAGCGCGTTAAGTAATAGCCTAAAATAGCTTTGGACTGAAAGTGTTTTGGAATTGTTTGTGTGCGATTACGGATTTCTGGAATATTTATTGTGTTGAAGTAGTATGGTCTGGTAATGCAACTGTTTTCGTTATAGAATCTGTTATAACTAATTATGTAAGTTAGAAGATGGAAAATGTTCTTGGTAAATACTTTAATTTTTTTTCGTCAATTGTCCGATCCTCTAAAATTAGGATAGTTTTGCTCTAATTCATGCTCTACGGTTAAATAGAGATATTATAAATATATAACGGAAAATAAAGGATATAGGCGAGCATGAGAAACGTCAGAAATAGAAAAGTGTTAGAGATGTATAGAGAAAAATATTGGCAATTTTAATGAATAACGTAAAAAATATGTAAATAATTAACTACATAATAATAAGTTTAAAAAATGCAATAGTAATTATCTAGTGAAGAATAAGAAACAGCAAGCGAACTTAAAAGCAGTTTTGGCTTAATTACCGCGTTTGCAAAGGCGTGTTGGTGACGTTGGTGGACTTTGCCCGACCAGCCCCCCTGGACAAGTAGCATAACGCTAACGGGGCAGGGCATTGAACTAAGGACCTCCTGGTATCCAGCGTATCCAGCACAGCATTTACCATTTAGCCGCCGAGACGGCAGACGATGCAAAAACCAATGTTAATTAATCCGCGTTCACTATAGTTACATAAATAAATGAAGTTTCGAAAGTAAAACAGAAACTATTAGTCTATTTTAGGTGAACGAAAATGGCTTTTTAATTGATTTCCATTGCCCCGTGAAATGAGGAAAATACGCCTATTAGCTATCGTTTTAATTACGTGCTATTGACCGGAAAATGTGTGAGTACCTGCTGATGGGTTTGACAATTAGCGTGTACAGTCAGTCACGCAAAAAGCTTTACACTATCCGAGCTGTGAGCTACAACTACGACTGTCAATAGGAAACAGAGGTCAAGTTCAACTATCGATAAAGAAGAAGTAAGATTCTACTAACTTAAAAAAGGACTCAAACAGGACTCACTATGTCTGGATTGACAATGTTACTCGAGATCTTGTGTTTAGAATATTCTAAATGAAATTTTTCAAAATATTTTTTGAACGACAAATCTATCTGCCATGTCTTTGTAAACCCTACGGTGTGGAGATCTTGTATCCAGAAAAAGCCGCAACTCTTTGGAGAGAGATTGACGATTGCCACCGGTAATTTTCAGCGTTACCGGACTTTTTTGGGGGCGGCGAGAAACTTAAAGGGTTCCTCAAGCCGTATGAAACGACACACCGTTACCTAGAATTTACGAGGGGATCGAATCGGATCGGATCGGAAGGAGCCACAAGAACCTCGGCAAGGGCCATTTTCTTTACCGTCCGTCCAATACCGTTTTAAAACTAAATAGGTTATTTTTGTTTTCTAAAGTTTACGTGAACACTAACACAAAAAAATGTAATTTAAATAATATGTAGTGTTAATTCCGCTAACTCACTTATTCGTTTGTGAGTTAGCGGAATTAACACTACATATTATTTAAATTACATTTTTTTGTACTATGGATTTCCGCAAAATAACGCCTGATTCCATTAATGAACACTAACATTTAAATGAAGCTACTATTACGGATGTACTCGCGTTTAAGTTTTATCATATATACTTTTTATATGTATATATGGGGATACCTTTATCATGGAAAAGATCTATTATTAAAACATGATTATTATTACAAATGCTTGGTATATCAAGTAGAAGGAGTTAATATTGAGTTTGTGTTATTTTTTTATACAGTAGGTACCGCATAACAAAACATAACAGACATTCACATAAGTCATATAGTCGTGACTGAGCGTACCGTATCCAAAGATTGGTCAGCGTTAGAATTTCACACAAACGCTAAAATTTATCTCAACAATGTGACAATATTTCATAACTCGCGTCGCAACTGTTGTGGCTTACAACACCATGGGATAAGGCCTTAGACCATAGTTTTGCGAAATATCGCTAGAGGTCAGTCAGTAAGGGTTTTAACCGTCTGCCATTAAAGGTGTTGGTAAAATTATAAAATAAATTGTAAGTAGCTAAATTAAATAATAAAATATGAATATAATTATAATTAATTATATTCATATTTTATTATTTGATTCACTATTTTGTCACATAGATTTGTACAAGTATATAATAAATAATTCTTTGTAATACTATATTCCAACGTCAATTGGCTACAGTTGTTTAAAAAGTTAACAAATTGCGATGGTTGAGATATATCGTATCTTATCGTATATAATATCGTATATATTTATTTCAGACAAATTATCAATTTAAAGCCTATCCTTCTGGCAGGTGGGATTAAACCAATTGAAACTTCGATGAGCGCTATAAGCAATTTCCTTTGTATTATTTTATCTATGCAAATGAGGTTTTATGCTAAAACACTGGTGTTCCTTCATTAGAGGGAATGGTTGTTAAATGTCATGGGGTTCTAGTAAGCAATGAATAGCTACGGCTACTATACAAACTTCGGTTGGCTAAGAGTTATTATAATAATCACTGAAGACAGCGCGCGCCATATCCATAGACTCAACATTGACGGAATAAAACAGGTAAAAAGGAATATAAGTAAATGAGGCTAAGATATAGTATCGTTTAACAGACGATGTCAACAAATAAATATTATAATAAACTGAATAACCCGAAGGGTGCTGTTATCTCGCGTTTGTGTTTTAAGGAAGATAATACAAAAGCAAAGATCATCATCATCATCATCATCTCAGCCAAAAGACGTCCACTGCTGGACAAAGGCCTCCCCAAGGATCTCCACAACGACCGGTTATGTGCTGCAAAAAAAGGAAAAAAAAGCGAGGCGAGGATATTATTTAATAAACTTACCTATTTTTTTTTGCGTATATGCATTTTTTCTATTCATGTTAGGTCGCAAATAAATAAATTTTAGAAAAAAACAACCAACCCAGGACGCTCCAGTGGGAATCGATTCCCACTTGAGTTTCCTGGGGCTGGTTGATTTTTTTTCTAGTAAAATTTTATCTTGGATCTTAGCACGGTGAATGAAAAATGAAAAATAATAAAAAAATACACACATTTAGCATTTGTAGCTATCTGAAACGGTACCAATGATTTTACATGTTTTCCCAAAAACTGACCAACAAGAAAAAAGCAACTTGATCACTGCAAGACTTCACCAGCCAAAGTTGAAGCTGGAAAGTACTCTTTTTCCCTACAAACTTAATCTTCGGTAGCCAAACAAATAGATGCGGGGGTTCAATGCGAGAAACCTACATTAAAAAAAAAACGTTTTACTCAGTAAAACATTAAACCTTGCCTATGAATCCTTAATTGCAAAACACTAGCTGTTGCGTTCACCAACAATATTAATAGAAAATATTCGTGTCCTCAATCACATGTTATTATAAACAATATGCATACGTGTGCAGTAATTTATTTGTGGCGGGCTATTAGATAGTTGATTGGTACTATCCGAAGGTCACTCGGCGAACTTTGACTGAAGATGCACGAGTGGGATGGACGATTGTACTCGTAGCCCTTTGGATGGTAATCTTGTAGCTTGTTTGTTAATATAGAAAATCGTGTTACTTATCCTAGCTTGGGCAAATAAATTCTGTAAATAATAATGTTTACTTTGTGAATAGGAGGACTTTGATTTGGACAAAGATTCTGTGTTTAGATTAGCTGAAATACCAAAAAATATTGTCAAAACAGATTGATCCTACAGATAAATAAAATATATAAAAGATAAGATAAATATAAAATAGTTTTGAAGGAAACAGTTTTAGTAATGATGTTTTTTTATATAAATAAGTTTGTAATAGTATGATACCGTCCTTTACGTCCACTTCTTTGAGTTTCTTTGACAAAAATGTCAAGTGTTAGTGTATCATCATCATCAGCTCATTTTTACTGCTGCTGCATTTTTGCCACTGCTGGGACATGAGCCTTCCCCATGGATGTAAAGGGAGAATGGGCCATAACCACCACGCGGGCCCAGTGCGGATTGGTGGTAAGCAGCTAATGCAGCCGGGACCAACGGCTTTACGTGCCTTCCGAAGCACGGAGCAGCTCGAGATGATACATTGTTGGTCACCCATCCGATAACCGGCCTTTGCGAAAGTTGCTTAACCTCAGCACTCGCAGACCGGACGCGTTAACCGCTGCGCTATCGAGCTCCTCGTTAGTGTATAATTAAAAATTTGATCTTTTAATAAAATATATTTAAAAATTTCTTGCCATTCAGTCAATTTGTTGCAGAAAGAAAATATAAGGTCGATAAAACATATAATATAAAAGCATATATAGCATTTTTAATTACTAGTTAGAAAAAAAGCATCCTTTAAACAGGAAAAAGTCGCCATAACTCTGGGAGAGTTATGGCGTTATATCACAGATTCCGAGCTCTCAGTATAAAATTCGAAGAATCATGAATCAAAGATGGCCCTGGCGTGGTTCGTGAAATTTCGCCATTTTATTTTTACTTTTTAATTATTCTGGATTGTGCTATAAATATATGGAATTTTAATTTAACATTTAACGATCATTCAAAAGTCTTTGTCATCTTTTAACATATTATATTGAAATATTGTGAAACACATTTGGCTTGAATTACGAGACTGGTTAGTTTTAAAAGTTACTACAAGATGTAGATTTTTCATTGGTTTCAGTACTCTTATTTAGAAAATAAAAGAAGTTTAGAATATTGAATTCTACTTGTATTTTATTTTAAATATTATTTTATCGTGACATTTCCAACTGTAGTCACAGTCTCACTGTGACTGCGATAATTATAAAACGCGAGTAAATTCGTGAAAAGCAAATCATTCAAAATTCAAAATACAAATAGCTCTTATGGACGTCATTATGCCATCGGTTTGTAAGTCTACTTTGGGCGGGAGACCTAGAACCATTTCTCCCTTACAGCGTCAAAAATATTGGAAAATGACCTATCATAAAATAACACTTTCCATCACAAATAAAAAACAAAATAAAAAGAACAATCACAACATGTAAAAAAACACAAAAAAGAGAAAATAAATAAATAAAATATTTAAGTTTGCAAAAACATATATTTCCAGTTTAATTTTTTACAATGTCATTCAGTACTAGTAAAAGTCAAAATCTGTCTAAGAAAAAACAAAGTTAAACTATAGTTAATAATAATAAAAATAAGACAAGTATGCAAGAGCAGACCTGCCTCCATTGCAATGCGTAGTGTTCGCATACATTTTAGAAAACAAAAATACTAAGTTAGGTTAAGAAATATTGTTGATAATAAAGAGGCATTAGCTCTCATAAATCGATTATTATTATGAGCCATAAAAAGCGAATTTGCATAACCTTTCCTTAATCCGTCGGTGCAAAGAAACTTTCAATACCAATGTCAAACTGCGCGTTAAGATTTATAAAGGTATGTACAAAAAGAAGAGATGAAGAAAATTGCTATAAAGGTACCGAAGAATGACGATTAGGTACTTCCGGCGCGTTCGCAACACTCAAAATAAAAAGGAAAGGTCACTCTGACCCGTCTGACTCATAGAAGTCTTCTAAAGGTGACCGTTTGTCAGTTACACAAAAAGAATGAGTATTTATTCGCCGAATAACAAAACCAAAATTTAAATAAAGAACAAAATAAAATAAGTCATCTGTAATCTTTCTAATTTGTATGTTAACGTATCTCGACTGTATTCAAACTTTTGACAAAGCTTGAAAACAAGGTTGTAATGTTGTAATAGAAGTGACTTTATGGAAAAAAGTTTGTACTAATTGATTAAGTTATTTACTTACATACATATGCAGAGATAAATTAAGAAATGGAAAGTGTCTAAAGAGACTGCACTCAGCATTAGTTGCAGTGAATAAATCACTACAACGCTGTTCTTCGGTGGAGATCTTATTTTTGTGTAAAAGTGCGCGGTGTTGCCTTGTGCCAAAACAATAATAATCTAAGCAGAGCAAATCATTATTAACCTACTTTTCCTACCATCTACCTTTACCAGTAATAATAATACGATTTAAGTTAAACAAACCCAAACGGAAACGGCAGAACACAGCTTGGCGTTCACAATCCCAGAAAACATGTTGAGGCTGGTATTTTCTGAATTCACGAGGATTTTAGCTAGGCTGTTTAAGGTACTTGTTCGATTGGCGCAGCCCAAGGTTGCAGTGGAAAGTAAGCGAGCGTACATTCCGCTCCAGCCTTACGGCGCGCTTTCGTCCGGCAAGGCTACGCGTGTCTAGCCTTATCTTGCTTATACCGGTCCTTATTTTAAGCTTGGGCGCTTCCCTTCATCATTATTTAAGCCCAGTTTACTAGTAATAATTGAACGTATGTTGCGTCGGTAGCCGAACGGATAGATCATCATCGCCAACTCATTTAATATCCAACGGCGTGGGCACGAGCCTTCCTTGGATGGATAGGAAGAACGGGCCATAAACCACCACTCGGGTCCAGTGCGTTCTGGTGGTTGTTAACGACTGCTAATGTAACCGGGACCAACGCCTGTACGTGCCTTCCGAAGCACGGAGGAGCTCGAGATGAAAATTACCATTGCAAAAGTTCAGACCGGGAGCGTTATCGAACGGATTGATGCTTGAGTTGAATTGAAATTGAACTTGATGCGAGAAATAGTGGTTCAATCCCCCCCCCCCCCCCACATAGCTCCATTAGGCTACTGACGTGAACCCATGGCTAATGTCTATATATTAATACGTGAAGCAAAAACTTTGTACACCTTTTTTACGAAAATTTCACGCACTTATAGTTTATATAGAGAAGGTTATCCGAATGTTAATATTTTTTTAAAATTATGCATAAAAATACATTAAATCGATAACACAAACGTTATACACACTACCATGTATTTGACACACACGCATATTATACTCTTTTCAAAAATTTCTAAAATGCAAGAGTAGCGGCCGATATCTGTCAATGCCAATCCAAACTCACATTCTATCTTTTTTAATTTTTCATTGCTTGAGATACAATCCGTGTAGCCATAATAAAATTACGGTCGAATTTCCGACCACTGGGCGACCACTAGTAAACATAATAAGCTGCGTCCAAAATATTGGCGGATGTTAAACATGATACCATCACATGATACAATCCTAGAATTTTTATTGATGACCACGACTTCTCTGAAAAAGACAAAAATGTAAAAAGTCTGAGCCCAAACGTATAATTTATAGGATAATGATGATATTGAAGGTGGAAAATGGAATTCATTGTACAATTTTAGTTGGTCGTTTTTGCGAAACATTCTACTCATACTTCTGTAAATGTAAAGCATAACAAGGAACAAGGTCAAACCTTTTTGGATTACGCTGTTTTAGATGAAACGAGTATACCACTCCAAGTTTATTTACAACTCTTACATGACCATCATGTTCAGAAAAAAACAAGCAATATTTTTTAATATGCACTGAAAAATACATACATCAACAGAATACCTAAATAGCGAAGTTAATTCTATGTTACACTTTAACTACAAACCGTTAATTGTTGTATACACACTGTTATGTAAAACTTACTTTTTACTTCATACATACCTAATACAAAATTATAATCTAAATCATTAGGTATATGATATAAATGCCAATTTTCAGTTTCTTCGTCAGGTAACACAACAGTAAAAGTGATAATTGTTTACATTAAATGATACATATTATAAAAACGTATTATGAAACAAAAGTCACAAATTAATAAAATTAGATCAAATAGGTAAATAATATTAGGTCTGCATACGAGCAGCACAAAACCGGTCGCTGTGAAGATCCTTGGAGACCTTTGTCCAGCAGTGGATGTCTGGCTGAGATAATGATGCTGATTAGGTCCCGTTGATCCTGAAAAGGTTGACTATCTAACTTAATAGCGATTTGATTGATGTTTGTTTCTTTTAAACAGAGCTCCCAACTCTCGCATTATTAAACAATTTCAACTGTCAGTATTAAAGTTGCACAGTAATTACAATGCAACGATAACATCAAATTTAATTTGATAATAACAGTTTTTATCTAACAATATTGCACGTACTTACAAAACATGGATCTATCTAACCACATCTAAACGCTAAATGCTACGAACGTGCAATTGGCTTAATTATAGCCGCATTACATATTTTTAGCACTGCCGTTTAGCAAGTAAAACGAGCAGAAAAACTTTTTCCCGAGGCTGCGCCTGCGCCGCTGATCAAACAAGCGAGAAGACAATTGATTACGTAGCAGCTACGCCTCCAGCGCGTGCGAAACCGAAAAAATGGTCCACATCAACCGTGAAGATGTTATCGAAAGAGAAAGCAGTATGCTCAGAAGCAGAGGAACCGACAAAGATAGAGAACCCGTCGACGGTGAAGCGAGATGGAGCGACGTTAGTTTCATAGGCGTGACAAAGACGGACGCCCGCAGAGAAAGACAGAGGTGAGTGAAATTGCCGTGGCGACTTTCACTGAGCTCGTTTCGGTTACGTCACGTTTACGTAATTGATGACTATGAAAAGATTATGGTAGTCTATATGACGTTAACATGAATGATCAGTAGAAGGCGCAATTAATTATTCGCAAGTTTCCTATGCAACCGTGCAAAGTGGTAACCGCTTAACAATAAGTGCTGATAGATAATTCATCGACTTTTAGACATACCCAGTGGATTGTCTTAATTCATAACAGTTTAAATATCAACTTTTGAAAGTCCCAGCGCTGGGTTCAGGCATTCCCTCAAGGCCATTTGTACAAGGAAGCGAGTGACTATAGCAAATCAATTCTCTAAATACTCTCGTTTCAATCCCATAAAAAACAAAAAACAAAAAATCTAAACTAGAACATCTAAATGGTTACCGAAACATTGCTAAACGGGATTACAAAAACCTTTACGACAATCTCACAAGGCGTGCTATGCTTATTTTCCTATTTGCTTAATCGCCTTTTGATGGCTCTTGTCATTGTATTTTCTGATGCTGTGTGCCATACAATTTTATAGCGATTGCACGGTACTTACTTTCACTGTTACGTCCTTTAGTTTATTAACACATTCAAATACTAACGCGTGTTCTTTCTGATGATTACGTGTAGCACTTACATTTATTTTATCTTTCACATCTGCTGTTATATCCTTTGTCTAGTTTCTAGGTCGATCAATCATTTCTGCATTCCTGCGATTAATTAAAACCAGACGGGATAATGTCCTAGTTCTTAAATGATACATTATACGCATCTCTTCTCGCTCTAATGCCGAAGTACAATGCTGTACCGTCACTAACACAGGCATGCGAAACAGCGCGCCAGTGTTTGAATGTTAACATTCACCTTTGTTTGTGTGTGGAAGTCTAAAAGCATGTTTATTTAGTCACAAGTTGTTAGCGTAGCGTTACGAAATAATTTCACCAACGAAAGAATTGCATTTGATAACGCCGTCAACTGTTTTGGGTATTTTTCTTTGATGTTGTTTTGTTTGTGTGAGTGTAGTTCTCTGTTCTGTATTATCGTTTGTATGTGTACAGTCTCCGGCTGTAGCGAGCTGCGTCTGTAGTAGTGTTGCGCTTGTGTGAGAGTAGTTTAGCGTTCACAATGAAAGTACTCGACGACGGTTGCATGGATTTGGGTCAGAGCGCCAACTTTGATTATAAAGATTACCAGCACCGTGTGAATCATCGCACATCATCTGGGTCCTTCACGATGATGTTTGCAACTTTGAACTGAGAAATGTTGATTTATTTTTATAAATATTTTAACGATTATAAAAAAGCTTTTTGTAAATGGAGTAAATCTTGAGATGACTGCTTATTGTTGAAGATGCAGAAAGGAAACATGTTGCGCTGGGAATGGGGCAGGCGAACTTTGTAGAAGAGGCATGTTCGTCTCAAACATATTGAAGTAGGTGTTTTTTTCTTAAATCCAAAAGAGTGAGCGTTCTCTCATCTCACCTGTTGGTAAATAATAAAAAGACCGAATGTAAAGTTGCTCTGGAGGTTTGACAGTGATTTTTAAATCATATTTTAGTCTGTGTATCTGTATATCTAAAGCAAAAAAATATTTTAAATGTAGTGTTTGTTACGAAACATTAATAGCACTCATAAATACTAATTTCATGTTATTTATATTAATTATAAATTCCATTAATCTTAAGAAGTCAATAAACAGCTTTAAATTTATTTTGAATAATATTTACATCATAAATAATATTATAATTTAAGACATTTGGGACGTCCACGTGAAAGTAACATTAGTGCCATTTCCATGTGTAAGTATAGTGAATAGATAATAGTCATATAGCGTGGTATGAAAGGTCATCATCAGCTCATTTTTTAGGTCCCCACTGCTGGGGCACGAGCCTTCCCTATGGATGGATAGGGAGAACGGGCCATAAATCACCACGCGAGCCCAGTGCGGAATAATGGTTGTAAACGACTGCTAATGCAGCCGGGATCAACGGGTTTACGTGCCTTCCGAAGCACGGAGGAGCTCGAGATGATAAATGTTTGGTCACCTATCCGATGACTGGCCTTTGCGAAAGTTGCTTAACCTCAGCACTCGCAGACCGGGCGCGTTAACCATGAAAGGTCAGATGGATTGATTTGCAGATAGCAAGATACTTAACCAACTATAATATTTCAGTCATCGATCTAAGCATTTAATTCTATTTAATAGGACGCTGTCCTGATCAGAATATCAGATCGGTGATCAAAAAGTATCATCTCGAGGCCCTCCGTTCTTCGAAAGGCTAAGCAGAAATTGACTGCTGACCAACGCTCATCAGTCAATTAACAACAACCGTACTGGGCCCGCGTGGTGGTATATGGCGTTATTGCGTTCACCCTGCGGTGTTGCCATCCATTGGCAAGGCTCGTACCCCAGCAGTCGGGACATAAAATGGTGCTTAGGACGATGTGATTTTGCTGAATAGAAATTTAGTTCTATCGCAAAATTTAATCTATATCTATATTTAATAAGATTATAAAGCTGAAGAGTTTGTTTGTTTAAACGCGCTAATCTCAGGAACTACTGGTTCGAATTGAAAAATATTTTTTGTGTTGGATAGTCCATTTATCGAGGAAGGCTTTATAGGCTATATAACATTACGCTGCGACTAATAGGAGCGAAGCATCAGTAAAAAATATTGCAAGAACGGGAACAAGAGTTTAAAAAATTAAAAATGGTGCCGAAAGTCACTATTCCACGCGGACGAAGTCGCGAGCACAGCTAGTTAATATTATAAAGCTGAAGAGTTTGTTTGTATGAACGCGCTAATCTCAGAAACTACTGGTTCGAATTGAAAAATTATTTTTGTGTTGGATAGTCCATTTATCGAGGAAGGCTTTAGGCTATATAACATCACGCTGCGACCAATAGAAGAGAAGCATCAGTAAAAATGTTGCAAAAACAAGAAAAGAGCCTAAAAAATTAAAAATGCTGCCGAAAGTCACTATTCCACGCGGACGAAGCCGCGGGCACAGCTAGTTAGTTTATACAATAATGAAGCAAATTATATATAAGTCGGAATTTTTCCTAGTGGACTTGCGACCACCAAATATCTGGGTTTGCGACACACAATATGTAAAAAAAACCCTGTCCGATCGCAAAGTTGTACATAGGTATACTAATATAATATAATATAAAAATAATATAAAAATATAAATATATAAATATATATTAATATCGACGACCTCCTTGGTCGAGTGGTTTGTACACCGGTTTTCATGGTGTCGCCATCTCTGAGGTCCCGGGTTCGATCCCCGGTCGGGTCAATTTAGAAATTATTGTTTTTCTAAATTGTCTCGGGTCTGGTTGTTTTCTATGTATAATAAGTATGTATTTAAGTATTTTAAGTATGTTTATCTGTTGTCTAGTAACCATCTAACGAGTTTCATAACGAAGCTTCTCTTGGGCTAGATAATTGGTGTGAGTGTAGGAAAGTTTATTATTTATTTATTTTTTATTTAATAACAATAACAAAAAAAGTAATAAAATAATATTATGAATTCATGAAAACAAAAGAGTTATCGTAATTTAAAACGCAAGTTTTTTGTACCGAAATTGCTCAAATTACAACAAAATCTAGCAAATTTTATAATGTGACAACACTTTTCATTAATGGCGGTGGCGGCTAAAGGTCCTACCGAAGTACCGAAAAAAGTATTGCCATGTAAGTTTGTCATTTTAACTAAATTTTAAAATCGTGGTAATTTTTTTTCACTTATAATTTTAAAATGATTACGTAAATAGAACTGAATCTCGATACCTAACAACACCTTTACGGATCATATTGTATACATATTGTATACATAGTGTAATAATAAAATAAAATAATATAATTAATTGTTTTAATCGCCAATTAAAACAAGCTATATGGGATCGCAGTAAATTTTGTATACTGATCTCCAAACTTCAGTATGAAGATGGCACTAAATGATGATGATACATAGTGTAAGGAATGAAAGGAAATAGGTTATATAGACTGTGTATAATTATAAGTATATAATTATCTCAATGAATAAGCACACAGTAAGGGCGTCAGATATATTTAGACTAACAAAATTATATTATTTGTCTTTTTAAATAGTTTACAAAAAATATTTACAAGCCATTGGTTATTATGTAAACAGAGTTGAAAATAATGCTACTACTTAGTCTACATTCCGTTATTAATGAATACATAACAATGTCCTTAGTTTATATAAGTAATCTTATGAATAAAACATATTTACATATACATGTTTATTTCTAGTCAACAACAGTTTTTAATGTATTTCCAATTTTTACAACAAGAATATTAGGAAGGAACCATATATTTTTTTTAAAGGAAATTACAATTAATCTTATAATAATATTTTAATATAATAATTTATTAAATAAAAAGACAACAACGATCCATAATCATCCTATATAGAGTTTAATTTTGAGAATCGTATAAATTAAGTTTTCGACTGAAGGTCCATGAATCCATGGTCATGAACAAATTAAAAAAAAACGAACCATAAACCACCACGCGGGCCCAGTGCAGATTGGTGGTAATCGACTGCTAATGCAGCCGGGACCAACGGCTTTACGTGCCTTTAATTTTGGTTTATTTGGTTTGGTTCTTAATTGCAGCAATCGCAACATCGCTGGTGCTGTGGTTAACGCTGTAATTATAATTATTACTTATAGCAAAACAAAAAGGCAGGGCTAACAAATATCGTTACGCATCGCATATTTTCATTAGAATACATCAAGATTTAACACTACATAATATAAAATTAAATTGCGGAACGAAATTATTTTTTTAATTGTTATCTAATGAGAACTTTAACAATTAGGTGTTGATATACGTACGTAACAATTATTCGGTAATAAGAAATCATAAAATGTATGTACTTTAATTGCATACCTATATTTCCAGGGCTGCTTAAGTTTAAAAGCCCGGTGAAACTAAAAATGCCGTCTGAGGTGATTAGCAAACTCTCTTCAAAAAAAAAGCTTATGTTTTGTTAAATAAAAAAAATATAAGTATTCGGACTTATTCTGTAATATCAAAATCTTTTTTATTACCGGGTGTTTGTTTGGCGAATAACGTTAAGGGTTCCTTTCGCCGTGTGATCGAAAGGACCCTCATAGGGTTTCAGAGACTGACATCACGCTAGCGTGCCCCCGTCCAATACTAGATTCTCGAGTCGAGTAAAATATAGTTTCTGTACGATTCATAGATAAATAGTTAATTGAAGAATCTTAGATAGTTACTACATGTGGACAATGACCTGGTCCATCAAAGTGAAAGTCAATATTTTTTTATGCAAATAAACTTTGGAAAAGTGCTTTTGAATCGTCCAAACATTTTTTTACCTACTACCCATTCAGGACATCTATTTTTTAGCTGTGGAGAAGAATCGTAGTTGTAACCTCTAATCGGAAGTATGGAAGCTATCGGCCTTCATCCTACCAGATTCTAAATGTGTTAATAAAGTAAATAGTCTATAGTCCCACTGCTGGACAAAGGCATTGTAAAAATCAAGTCATCGCTACAGACTGACGACCTCCGTAGCCGAGTTTACCCCGGACTTTGGACGGCGCTAACTCTGAGGTCCCGGGTACGATTCCCGGTCGAAAACGAACTTTTCGATATTGTGTCGGGTCTGGGTGGTTGTGTACCGTCGTCGTTTCTGATTTCCATTTCCATAAAACGAGTGCTTTAGCTACTTACCTTGGGATCAGAACAATGTATGATGTTATTGGTTTAATCCCCACGGTTGCCAAATGCGGGTTGGTGATCAAAAACCATTCATCGCAAAGTTCGAAACACAATTTGTCCGACCTGGAAATCGAACCTAAGACCTTCGGGTATCATGTGTGTAAATGTGTTTTTAAATGTTAATAACATATTAATATTAAAAAATAATAATAACGTAATGGTATATTTCAATATAATTCCTTTACTTCATAGTCACATTACTGATGTTATTGTTGTGTGAACTAGACGTGAGA
Source organism: Eudonia lacustrata (assembly GCA_947562085.1). NCBI lineage: Eukaryota > Metazoa > Arthropoda > Insecta > Lepidoptera > Crambidae > Eudonia > Eudonia lacustrata. The sequence goes on along the minus strand of OX387340.1, from coordinate 24,378,902 downwards.
TGACAGTCCCTTCATCGGAACGGCCATGGAATGTAGCCTTCACACATTACACTCAGTAAAGAGGAGTACACATCAACTAGCTTCAAACGTTTGTTTGTTTGTTTATAGAATAAAGATGTATTTATCTACGTCTACGTCTTGTAGTAGAATGCTTCTTGCAGGATTAGGTTAACGACAACGAGAATTTTTATGTAAAATTTTAACTCACTTCCTTTGTCACTAGGACGCCTAGTGCAAGTTTATTTGACATTCGAACATGTAACGAAGACGAGAATTTGGACAGTGGGACGTTTACAGGCTGAAGATGGTCTCGGTGCCATCTCCACAAGTGAATGGTACTGCGTTGTTAGTGGGTATGACTGAAGCTCGGGATGATAAATTATTGGTCACCCATCCGATGGTCGGCCTTTGCGAAAGTTGCTTAACTTCAGCGATCGCAGACCGAGCGAGCTAGCCACTGCGCTATCGTGCTTCGGAAGGCACGTTAAGCCCTGGTCCCAGCCCCGGCTGCTGGTCTGCTGGGCCGGCGGCGTGGTGGTTGATGACCTGTTCTTCCTATCCATCCATAGAAAAGGCTCGTGCCCAAGCAGTAAGGACATAAAATGAGCTGATGATGATCCCCTGTGCCCCTTCAGAGCTAAGCTGGTAGCACAATGAAGAAACCTACATAAAAAAGCTGACGAGGAGTAGGTTATTAAGAAATCTTGTTACTTATTAGGTTAAATATTAATAGCGACTTCGTCCGTGTTAACACAATCCCTTAGATTAAAACAAAAAGTTTTAATCTGAGGCACAATCCCATGATCTCGTGCGAATTTTGCAATTCGGGCTTTTATCTTGTCAACATCATAAAAGTCAAAAACCTCTGTGCAAATTTTCCGCTTTTGAGGTCTAAGGCTGGGTGTTGTTGACTCTTTCAGTGAGCGTTAGGTTTAGGGCGTTAGTGTTAGGACCTTTCTATTTGTATCATCATCTCAGCTAAAAGACGTCCACTGCTGGACAAAGGCCTCCCCCAAGGATCTCCACAACGACCGGTTTTGTGCTGCTTGCATCCAGCGGCTTCCTGCGACCTTCACCAGATCGTCGGTCCACCTTGTATCTATTTATATAGATTACATAAAACTTTTTCGCAATGTCAATAAATCTATGTATACTTACCGAAAATAATATCATTGCTGAAAATAGAATAAACGACCACATTATTCAAACTAGAACCGTTCCGAACAAAATCGTGACCTCTTACACAGAATGTCACAATCGAAGGATCAGGATGCATTATAGTTTTTTTGTTCGAACTACCTGAGCCCATGGCGGAGAGAAAGTCGTAAGAAAGAAAGAGCCCACAAAAAATCTGATTTCTCCTGTCTCTTTCTTAACTTTTTTTCAAGCTTGCGACGACCCCTCGAAAATTCCGATTTAGATCAAACGATAGTTTTTTGTGGGGCTACGTTTGTGTTCAATACAATGTGGGTGGAAAAAAAATATTGCATTTTTTTTTCTAATGGCAGGTTACGCGTGTCTACACATACGAGTATTGGACGTGTGCATTGTTAATTCGAAAAGGTCTTTAGAATCGTTGTTTTTTTTGTAAGTTTATTTTTGAAAGATTCGACTGTATCCGCGAATTTAGATTGAACGTAAGTTTATTTTTTTTGGGTAACAATTAATTTACTCTCCCTTTTATCCTTTGTAGCAGATTGTGTTTTCATATAGTAAATCTGTATTATATGTATATTGATGACATCTGTATATATTACATTACATTATTTCTTAGGTGAATGGGAGCAGCACAAAATCAGTCGTGGAGATCTTTGGGGTAGGCTTTTGTCCAGCAATGGACGTCTTTTACCTAAGATGATGATGATGATGATGATGCAGTACAATTAATAAAATATTTTAATAGTAATATTTAGATAGACCAGGTTGAGAAGGATCTTAGCCACCTCCAACGGCCGGACTGGCGAGAGGTGGCTGAGGACAGAGCAGAGTGGCGAAATCTCGTGTCGGATCCACTTCAGGTCCCTGAGCCAGCGCAGTAAGTAAGTAAGTAAGTAATATTTAGATGCGGCTCCGAGGCCGGTCATTACCTCTAGGGACAGTAAATTTTACTGGATCTTATACCCTCCACACTGGAACCCAGCAATGCTGGAATATAGGTAGACTGCTTTATAAAATCCTACAATGGACAAAAACGGTGAGAGGCAAAGAAATCCTGCAGTAGGAAACCAGTCGTCAACATCGCAATTGCAATAAACAAATTCTCTTAAACTTTGTTTAAAAAAATATCTTTGCTCTAATCATCTTACAAATAAATATTAGTTAGTTAATGTTAGTTAATCAGTGCTTGTTTGTCACTCAAATATAATTTGCAATCAAATAAAGAGAGACACTATATGTATAACTTGAAAAAAAGAAGAAGAAAAAACAACACTTTGTCTTTTTCAATTTGTAATTTGTTCGCAACAAAATGTGCGTAAAATAATATTATTGTGTAAATTATTATCACTAAATAATTTTCAAGCTAATACTTAGTTTATTGCCACTAATTATCCTGATTGGTAGCCATGATGTATTGTTTTCAAATATTCTCCATGTAACTAGTATTCAATGAATGTAGTTTCTTTTAATTAACTTGTGAAAGTAACAATAAAGATGTACTAGGTGAGTATGTCAGCTATGGCTTAGATTTTTTCCTGCTTACCTACAATCGTAAATGGACCGATACGAAATTTTAACATTGTCTGTCCGCAAAATATAGATATTTAATGTTATAGTTTGTTACAAGTTACCCTGTTCAATGCTTTTGTCTATTATAAAAATAGTTCCTAACTTTTTTTTGTTTTTTTTTGTAACAGAGTTACACTTTTCAAAGATCATTAAATTTGATACTTTAAAACAAAAGTCGACGCAGGAGTTTTCACTTGAGACAGTTGAAGCATAACACAACTCAAAGAAAAACTGTCGCCATCAGTCATTGGCGTCGAAAGTCTGCGCATGCGCCGGGACATCACTCTCACTCTTTCTCACCGATTAGCAATACTTAGGGATGATACCGGACAAAAAGAGACGGATCGCGGTCTCAGGGTCATTATAGTAGGTACAAGTCTGAATTTTTTCCCCTTTCTGTCGTTGGCTTCGTGCGGTCAGTTACTTTGAAACTGGCTAAATGATATAGTTACATAATAAACAATATTTTCTTTGTTAATAGAAATCGAAAATCGTAGTGTTAAATGATATTTCCCCCCGACCTCTTGAGCGACCGTGAAAATGTGAAGCATAACTGAAATCTCACGCGAACTGTGACTTTGCACTGTTTTGTTTCATTTGCCAAGACAAGAACACTTAACGCTTAATAATCCACCATTATTTCACATTAATTTTTGACAAAACACAAATTTTAGAATATAGGTAGGTAATACAAAACTGCTGACATATCTCTTTACTTTCCCGCCAAGAAGTCCCTAGTGATGTCTTAGTAAAGTATCTAAACCATTTATGTGGGCTATAATTATTGGGTATCTTATAAAAATGCCTTGAAATAAAGATTTATTGATACTAAAATCAGTGGAAAGCATTAAGGAGAGAACAAGCTATCATCATCATGCGTCCAATCACATTTGGGATCGGTGTAATAAGTATATTTTCAAATTTTACTGATATATAGTTTGCTTTCGGCTTTTACGGCTAAACTGAAGGAACTTAACAATAACTTAACAACAATAACTTGACTTAACAATAATTTATTGTTTAATAAATGGTTATAATTAAATTTAAGACTAGTATTTCAAACACTATATTATAAAAGAAGATTTTGTGAACACTAAAACATCAATAAGTCTCGTATAGTCCAAACTGATCGTTGATATTTTAAAAATATTAAGATCGATGACGATGACGTAGTTTGTAAAAAAAGAAAAAGGTTTGTATTTTTTTCTATGAGCGGGACTTAAACCCGCATTTTTTTCAATTCAGTTCTCCATAAGGCTGTCAGCTGTCATGCTTGTTTCTCGTTATATAATATATATAAGGCTCATTTTGGCATACAAAGTAGATAAATAGTGTTGATTAAGTTTAAACGAGAAACAAGCATGACAGCCTTATGGAGAACTGAATTGACAAAAATGCGGGTTTAAGTCCCGCTCATAGAAAAAAATACAAACCTTTTTCTTCATGGTAATTCTATCTTGTTCGATTTTGTATTGATACAAGCAAATTTTGTATTATTTGCAAATATTACAGTCGATAAGCAATGTATTTATTTGGTATTACAGTTATAGGCTATTTAGTGACTGACAACCCTAATCAGAGTCAACGAATCGAGCGCGCCACGAGTAAAAACTGAAAGAAAGTAATGTTACGATAGATATCGCTGACGAACAAAAAAACTTATCGTCATTGTTTGATATGGCCGTCCCTTTCCCTTGTACGACACGATGTAGTGCCATCTCGTTCGGAAGAAAGTGTGCGGGCGCATCCAGCTGAACGATTTACGTCATAGCTCATAAGGTAGGTGGAAAAAAGCGAGATTTAATGTTGAAAATGACCTTTTTGTTTAAAATTACGTAATTAATGACCCCATCTACCCGCGTTGTGTTTGTGACTGTTTAGGTGGGTAAGTCTGGGTCCAAAAGTGGGACGTTCATAAGCCTATGATGAAGGTTTAAATAAAATAACATGTTCTTTGATTTTTGTATTTATTTTTATTTTGTATACGTATATTGATATAGTATTAAAATAATTAAGATTCAAAGCTTTTATATAGATTAATAGAAATCTTCATATTTACCATTAATAATATAATAAGCAATTGTTTTTAACTTATTGCCAATTAAATCAATATTTCTCTAAATTTTAATTTACAAAAGGTGGTTACAAGTGTCAATGAAAGAAAGAAATAAATATAAATACCTAGAGTAAGTGATTGTATTAAAATAAGTTGCATTGTGTGATAAAAATGTAAAGAGCTAATTTTAAACTAGCGACGTTTACTGTCATTTGATAAGAATGGCAATATGATAATAAATTAATAAAATAAAAATCAATTACCAAAGTAAATTAAAAACTAAATTTCTAGTGTTTCTTCTATTTCTAACCTATCTAGAAAACTTAAATTTTGGTAAAATGTAACTACGAGTATGATTGTTTTATTTTCCATTCTGTAATTCAAATCTGATTCAAGCCAAGAGAATCGTTTAAATTACTGTTTAAACAAAAGTCACCTTAATTTTATCTCTTAATTTTGTATAGTCTTTATTCGATAGTGAGAGTGAAAGATGACGTCGAGATCAAATTCATTGAAGTTGGAATGAGACAGAAGTATGTTGTTTTTTTATGCGAGAAAGAGACAGTGTTACGCATATGAGATTTAGTGTGGGAATGCGTGCAGGTAAACACGCAATAGCCTTTTGAGACGACATCGTTATAGTTTAAATACGTTTAAGGTGTGAGTGGAATACGCTATAGAATACGAGTATAATAGTCCATACAAGTAACGTTTTGGAGCACTATATCAAAAAAAGATGTAAGAATCATCATCATCATCATCATCATCATTGGCCTATCTTGTCCTCTGCTGAACATAGGCCTCCCCTAATGAGCGCCATAGCGCCCTGTCCTCAGCTTGACGCATCCAGCATCTGTCTGTAAGAATGATTTTCGTTTAATGCAATTTTATGAAAGCTTTATGAATCACACGCTTTCGACAGTCGCCTCGGTGGCCGAATAGCAAAGCGCATTGCCCGATACCCCAAGGCCTTGAGTTCAATTCCCAGGTCGCGCAAAGTGAGTGTTCGGATTTTTCGATGCATAGCCCGTGTTTGTGATCACCAACCCGCATTTAACCATAACTGTAGCGATGATTTGATTTCTATGAAAGAACTTATGCCTACCTTATTTTTAGTTTATACGAAACCTGAAAACTGTTTGTTCAGAATCAGTAATAGAATCGATTTCAATATTTTTTATAGCATGTTACATTTTGACCAAATAATATTTACAAAATCTCAAATAAAGTAATACCCTACTAAAAAACACAACGGGGCTGCACAATTTTTTTTTCTTTTTAATGTCTGCTATATTTTGAAAATTAAAAAAACGTTAGTATGAAAAATAAAATTTTATAAAAAATCTTCATACAAAACGTTAATTTCATAGGTAAGGACCTAATAACTAATCTATAAGTATAAATAATGCATGCAGTATGTCCTATCCTATACAGGTTGACCAATACAAATAGGATGGGTCATCAATCGAAGGGATCAATTCAGTATGGGTGAGACAAAACTATGTCGACAATTTCTACGACAAGTATAAAAGCATAAAAATAAAAATTGACAATTTATAGTAATCAAAAATAGGATTTAAAAAGTTACAGATTCAAATCCCAAAGAAATGAGTGCCTAACGAATGCAAGCAATATAATTTACGAAACCGAACAGAAGCAAAAAAGAAACGTATCAAAGAAAGTAAAAGCATTCTCCTGTTTGAGAAGGTTTTTGTAAATGGTCGTAGAAAAAGTCCTTTTGTGTGAACAACAATGGCCGCCAATAGTTTGTGCAACACGTGTAGGTGTCTTGCAGGTACCTTAATGCACATAAGTACAAAAAGTATAGAAACTTCATTTTAAACAGTTACTTTTAGAAATACATTTTTTACTATATAGATTTAGTCCGGAATTCCGGATTACCAAATGGACTACCGAACGGCATGTAGCTATAATTTTCGTCTGTCGGTAACCCTTAAGCTTTAGTTGTTATGCTCCTATGCCGTGTAATTAAATAAATATAGTACGTTTCCAGTCCGAACCCAGCAACGCAACAATGAAAATGAAATAGCTATGCGTTTTCTTTAAGCCCCAAAATATTTAAGTTGAACTGGCATGAAGGCTCGGGCAAAAGTTACTTACATGGGCTTCCATGTAAGTACCTTTTGCCCGAGCAGCTTACTTAAGTGAACTGAAGTGCTTACTTGGGAGGCCTTTGCGCTAATATAGGACAGGATAGACTAAGGAAAAAACAAGCATTAAATCTGCGAAGTGACTGTAGGTATAAACAGTCACAAAAACATATTATTCGAATAAAATTATATTACATTCCGATGAATGACTAACTCATACATAAACAAAAACAAAACGTGTACAAAAATATATTTTAATTGAAATTCATCTTTTTTAATATTGTAACTTGCAACCTAGATAGAAAAAATAGAGGCAGTATTACGTGCTACGTGTTTTATTGTTTGGATGTATCTCAGGTGCTTTACCGATCCTTTGGTGCACTATGTCAAATGTAATGTGTGCTTTTTTTAATGTCGCTCAAATTTTGGGTTCGTTCGAAATACTCGTAATTCACCATCCAAGGTTGTCTATGAATAAAAATATATACCTAGTACTTTTAGGATGCGAAACTTACGAAAATATAGATGACGGCTTATAGCTTTTCCAGTATCTAAATTATAATACATATGTAATAAAAAGATGAGAGATAAGATCTAAACTCTTAGATAGAATAAGTTTTCAATTTGTTATATTTTTATTTTTTTATATACTTTTTTCACCATTTCCATTACTATGTATTGTATTTATTTAGTTTTTAATTGGATATAGTTGTAGATTAGGTAAACTTTAACATGGACGCTTATTGTTAATCACACATGTTTTAGATAGGAATTTAGCTCTTATACAATTTATCATGCATTATTGTTATTTTTTAATTTCTATCTGTTTTGTGTACCTAATAAATAAATAAATAAATAAATAGAGATCAGATTTCAGTTTCGTCACTAGTTCAAAGTTCCAGATGAAGTGCGCTTTCTCGGTTATCACTTACTGTTGAGATGAAGGTCAAGGCTTTACGTTGTGAAATTAAACATTAAAAAAGCTATGCTGTACAAACACCTTAATCGTGTATTCAAGGTCTCTGGAATAACATGTTTAGTTTTCGTCTTACGCCTTCGTCCAATTCAAATAGAAGACCCTAGAAATACTAGAAGTGGTCAGGCAAAGTGAAACGCCAAAAAAACAAGTTACGTACGACTAATACCTACCTTCGCAGTCAAAAACAAACAAATATGATTATACTATGTTTTTGTTTTAATTTGTTTTAATAGCTTGCTTCAGTTTACACATGGCCAATTTTAAAGTTGAGGAAAGATAGTCTTGATTAAAATTTTCTTTGTTTTATGATAATAGATTATAGCGACCAAATGATTTTAGACCATAAAGTTGTGACGCCAATATACTCGTATATATTTTGATAATGGATAATCCATCGATCTCGTTTTGTTTTAGTAAGGGTTAAACCCTTATACTGAGATTTACTCAGATATCCTAAAAAACTTGATAAGGTTTTGTTTCATGTGCTAAGACGCATTCATGTTTGTCCATGGATATTGTTTACTTATAACCTATTTGGTATTAGACAAAAGACTTCAATATGTGAATAATTTTATTGCACTAAAGTAGGTACAGTACAAGTGTTAAATAATTTTAAATGTGCATAGGTAGATTGAGTCAGTACAATTAACAGAGGTCCCCAAATAGGCAGTGCCCGGACCTTGCTTGGCAAACCAAACCTATCTTTATTTGGCCTTGCGACCCGAATCCCAATACCTACTGAAAGAAACAGCACAAGAAAAATAAAATCGGGCACAAACCAAAAACTAAACCAAAAACAAAATTAAATTATTAAACAAATAATCAAATTAGAAAACTTAGAAACATGGACAAAGAAGCGCTTTAGTTTCAATATACGAATTATCAAGCAGCCACTTAGTTTTAATATTCTTTGCTTCTGAGACTGAACAGTTCCTTGCGCTGCTACTGACCTGCTCTGCTTCTGACCCGCGTTTGGTTTACCGAAGGCCTAAGTCACAAGCTCTTGCCGTTGCTTTGTAAACACGAGCTCTGAGTCGTTAAATCTACTAGTAAAGTGTGGCACGGCACAAATATACGAGTAGTATACTCGTAGATAAAGACAGTTTGAAATTGTGAGCATACAGCGGACGCCATCTATCGTCAACACTTGGCACTATTAAGTAACCATAAAATCGCAGTTTCGTTTGAGAAGCAAATATTAAGTCTTAAAAATCTTAGTCTTTTTAATTTACTCATATGCGAAGTATCATTTGAAAAATACATACTTACCTAATTATTGTTATTTACATTATTTTAGAATCAAGTTTAGTTAGCATTATTTGTAATTCTGGGCTCTTGGAAGTTTTTAATTGTAAGTGTATTAAGTTAAATACTGTATGATTTGGAAACGACACACTATTTTTTTTAGTAAATGTTGTTACCTAAGTACTTCTATTAAAGCTGTGGAGTTTCTCGGGGAAAAGATAAGATAGCCAGTGCCTCACTAGTTGAGGATCCCGGGTAAAGTGCGCTTCCATCATTGGTCTTATCATCACTTAACATCAGGTGAGATCAAGGCACTGTGCTTACCCGTTAATATAAAAAAAAAATTAAAAAAGAGCTAGAGCAACGTAGACCCTTTTTTTTCTTTCTTTCTTTTAGTTGATGGCTTCGTGCGATTAGCACATTTAGCCAGTGTCAAAGTAATATTTCTTACAAGTAATCTAAGCAAATAATACATAAATAAACAATATTTCCTTCCTGTATGATGATGATGAATGATAATAGAAATGAGAAGTGAGCAATGATATACCCCCCAACCCCTCGAGTATCTCAGTAAAGATGTGGGGCTTTACTTAGTCCTCGGGCGTACTTCTTGAGAGAATTTGAAAAGTGACGTTGCACTGTTTTGTTTCATTTGCCAACCCTGATGCACACTCACGTACATTGAACGGTAATCCACCATTATTTCACATTAATATTCGACATAACACAAATTTTAGAAATTAAATCAAAACCGCAGACGTGGTCATCTCATCACTTTCCCGCCAAGAAGAACATAGACCTTTGCATGGGCACGGATCTCGGAACAGTCCGAGCGCAACTGTTGCGAGTTTCCGTATCCGTGAGAAGTTGTCTATGCGCGCGTTGCTCGAGCGCGTTTGTATATGAATAAGAATAAGATTAAGAAATAATTTATGTAGAAGTCCGAGCCTTCGCTTGACCCATCTTGAGAATACGATCGGATTTTACCCCAGGTAACGAGCCCTACAAGCATAAATTAGACCTACTTCCGCTTTGAACCACAAGGAACACCGGTGTGACGTCATGCGTTCACAGTCGCCAGGCGTGCCGGTTAGCTGTCTTGTCAGTAAGTACGCTTTAAACTTTCCCCCCAGTAACAACGTGCGATCATTCGCAAAGCAAATACTGAGAATAAAAGTTACACTAAATAATAAAATTAAGAACATCATTTCCTGCAAGCAAGTAAGGTAAGCTAATTTATTTCATTTAGATCTATTTCGAGAATATTTTCTGGAGAGAACCATACTGGTTCTTCCTAGAATGCAAACACATACCGATATGTTCGCTATGTGTTTGTCGTCCCAACACATCTGAATAGCAGCGTGCATATCCACCTGCCTCAGTTGGGACTAGTTGCGCACAAGCCAACTAAATTAATGGCTTCGGCTAATCCATACTATGGTCCATCCGTCGGCTCAATAGACTAGACCGCCGCCGGCCGCTTGGCCCGGAGGCCCCGGAATCTATCCGACGGATCAGATTGATTGACAGTCAACATTATTGATCCGTCGGGTCAACTAAGAAGGCGAAATGTTTGATTGATACCATCTCCGTTGTGTCAATATATTTATACAATATTTACTTTCTTTTAGGAAAATGCAAACCATCCGAGAGATACTACTGTTCACTTCGACAGCCCCAACATCTTCTAAAAATGCCGTCGACAGAATATATGACGCAGTCTTGCCGCTTATGCCCCAGGACTGAAAAGACTGGGTCGTGTCTGACATCGATATTCATGAGATCATAGGAGATCCACCAGACCCTTAAATAATCAATAAATTGAGATTTGTCATTCTAACACTAAAAATTGCAGAAGCATTTGATCTGCAGGAGCTGTTCTGAAAAGACATATAAAGCCATTAAACTGAAGATGCTGGACTGACCAGATCGTTAATATGCCCCGTGAGAATTAGCGTCCAAGATCCATGGCGACAACATAAATAAAGTCCTTGATACGGTCAGGAGGATTAAGCCTCAGCTGTGCTCGAGGGAAGAAGCCCACAACCTCCTAAGAGGGACTTCCTCATAGCGCAAAAGATCTTTAACTCCGGCTCGCACGCCTGTAAGGACCAAATGATTGAAAACTCCTAACGCCACTGAAGTGGAAGCACGTCCATTACAGGACCCTATTGTAAAGTCTCCCTTGCTAGTGGAATTCATACAGAACCATCTATTGTTTAAAGACTCAAACTTCCGGCGGATCTCAAACCAAGCGCTTCAGTACGTTTGTGGCTGACGCACTGACGTCCTAACTTCCAGAAGGACTCACTAAAAGTCGCCGCACGTTGGCCTCATCGCCATATTACAAAACACTCCGCCATCAGCAACCCATTTGTTCGATGAGCAGAAACTCTCTGAGAGCTTTAAACAGTACGGTGGCTACTACAAATTTTTTTCCTCGAAAAGATACGAATCAAAGCAAAGAACAGGTCAAACTAGAAGCTATGATCGACCTAAACCGTCTATTAGGGCCCAAAACTCTGCGAAGCCTATTCAGCAAAAGAGTCAAACCCAATACTCCACTAACACAAAAAAGAAAGTGTTCAGAAAGCCAGCCGCTCAGAACGGTGGTAACAAAAAATATTGACGTAAGATCTTTCAAAGCAGGGGCTTTACGTCTGAAGACAAAAATATGGGAGGAGATGGTAGCAGACAGCTTTTTAATAAGTATTAAGATTAATAAGGGGATACAGGATTCTCTTTGTCAAAAAACCCACCCTTATGACTATTTCCCAAGCCAACTACGAGATCGTTGGAGACAAAGACCAGTTTAGCCATGGTAACGGAAATTTGGGGCTTACAAACCATTGGTGCGATAGAGCCGGCCTTGGCTCCAACGGGATTCCTGTCTCCCATGTTCCTAAAACAGCAAACAGACTTTTGTCTGTTTGCTGTCTGCCTTCAGACAAATTTTCAACTTAAAGGCTCTCAACAAATATTTAAAACCAAATAAATTCCGACTGATCAACGTACAGGAAAAAAAAACCAAATTTTTGCAACCAGAAGATTACATCTTGAAAATCGACATATCCAAGACTTATTTCTACGTTCCTATAGACGAAAGGACCAGACGGTTCCTAATGCTCATTGTACGGGAAAGCGTCTTCCAAATGACTTGCTTACCATTTGGCTTAGCAACTGCACCTCAGACTTTCGCAAAGTTAACAAATTCTGTTGCAAGTGTCTTAAGAAACAAGGGAATACGAGTGGTAGTGTACATAAACGATTTTCTTTTGGCGGGACAGAACCCATCGACTCTAGGGTTGCAGACATGCCAAATTTTACAAAAACTGTGATGGCACCTAAACCGGCAAAAGACAAATATAATACCGACACAAAAACAAGAATATCTCGGAGTATTATGGAACACCCAGGAAAACATAAAGAGCATAGACGAATCGAAAAAACTACAAACACAGCGGCAACTATTAAAAATTCTAAAAGACAGAAAATGCTGCAGAAGGTTGGAAACAAAACGTCTGCTAGGACGCTTGACTTTTGCATCCTTTGTCGTTCACTACGGAAGACTACATTGCAGATACTTGCAAAGAGACAACAACAAAATGCAGAGGTACCCCAAAGCCAAAAGACACGTCCTATCAACAGAAGCTATCAATGACTGCAAATGGTGGCTTCAACCTCTCTCGGACATCTCCAAGATTTTCCAAAAGCCAAACACGATGTTCATCACAACAGACGCATCGGACATAGGTTGGGGCGCCTCAATAAACGGATAACATCTAAAAGGGAAATGGAAAGCCAAACAACAAACGTGGCATTGCTACAAAAAAGAGCTGTGGACAGTTCTTGTGACTCTGGCAAAGACAAGAACTGTCTAGTGCAGTCAGACAGCAAAACTGTAGTAGCCTACTTGCAAAAACAGGGTGGCAGAAAATCATTAACCCATTTTGAAGATGACCAGAGCAATTCTTCAGCTGACATCTCACCTGAACATTACTCTTACAGCGAGATACATTCCAGGCCAATACAATGCTACAGCGGTCAGCCTATCCCGTCACCAAGGTATGCCAGAATGGTCTCTCCAATCAGACAATGAAGGTAATTTTCAAAAAATGGGGTGTTCCCCAAGTGGACCTTTTTGCATCAGCCCAATCGGCAGTAGTGCCACTTTACGTAACAGAAGCGCAAGATTTAAAAGCGTTGTTCACGGACGCATTTTCAAGACAGTGGGACTGGAAACTGGCATGGATTTTTCCACCACCCTGTCTAATTCCAAGAGTTCTGCGCCATTTGAACAAAGCGCGAGGAACTTACCCAATCGTACGTTCGAAATGGCACAAAGTATACTGGAGAGCCGACCTGAAAACCCGCGGCACTGCAGTCCCATTTACCATTCAGAACCTTCAGTCGAATCTCATAGATCGCAGAACGAACCTACCTCCACCGGAGGTGAAGCAACTGCAATTGGAAGTTTGGAAGGTACGGGGTGGCCCACCGACATAAAAGCTTGGCCGCCAGAATACAGAGACCTCCTGAATAGCAGTTGGAGAAAGAGCTCAATCAAGACATACCATGCGGCTTGGTCTCGTTGGAAGAAATGGGCAAGCGAAAACTCATGCTCAATCAACGAACGTAAGCCAGAGAAGGTGGCAGAATATCTATGCTTTTTATATCTTAAAGAACATCTAGCCGCCGCAACTATACTCGTTCACAAATCGGTAGTCTGCACCTTTGCTAATCCACTAAGGGCAAAACTCATCTCTAGCCATCCTTTAGTGAAGTCGATATTAAAGTCAATTTCTATGTCAAAGACTAAACCCAGAAGACTCATGTGGAGTCTAGATAAAATCTTAGACTGGATAAAGGAGGTTAAGGTAACCGAAGATAACCTGTACGAAGTATCGAAACATACAGCGCTCCTCCTTATGGTGCACTCTGGAAGAAGGATTCACGACTTAACACTACTAAATATATCTCCGGAGAGCTTTCAAATCAACGATGATTGTGCAACTTTTCAACCTAATTTCGGGTCAAAAACTGATTCTGTCCGCCACAACCAGTCAGTCAATCTATTGGATTCTAAAGCTCATCGAAATATCAAACTCACGCCGCTCTGCAAAACAGTCCTTGTACAGTCTCTTTATCAAAACTAGAGGCTGTGTACGAGAGGCAATTTTTAAGCAATTGGTTTAGATGCCTCACCCGGTTCCATTAGGGCCGCAGTGGCAAGTGACAACTACACTATCCGCGGCCTAGACATAGACGAAGTCCTATCAAAAGGAAACTGGAAATCGAGTAAAACATTTTTCAAATTTTACTACAAAGAAATCCATGGTGAGATCCCTCGGTCTGTAGCCTGGATAGGCCATCAAATTATTTTGATTCTGTACAATTGAAAGAACAATAAAAAATTATTTACATGATAATTTTCTTAATTAATTAATCTTTACCACAGTACGCCAGTAACGTCAATGCCGGCAGACTCCAAACAACTCTCAAGGTGGAAAATTAAAAAAAAATAGAATGTGAGTTTGGATTGGCATTGACAGATTTCGGCTGAAGCTCCTCTTCCATTATTGAAATTTTTGAAAAAAGTATGTATGTGTGTATCAAATACATGGTAGTGTGAGTAATGTTTGTTTTATTGATTTGGTTTTATGCATAATTAAAAAAAATATTAACATTCTGTACTCCTCTGTAAAAACTATAAGTGTGCGAAATTGTATTCTCTTCCGTCCACGCAATTTTCTTAAAAGGGGTACAAAGTTTTTGCTTCTCGTATTAATATATAGATAATGAAACAACAATAAGGAAACACGAGTGTGTGAAGGCCAACTACAACCCTGCCTCAGCTAGTGCCGTTGCGGTGCTGAAAAAAAAACACCACCACAACGACGCTGGTATTCTGACAGGGCCTATAAGTAGTGTGTGACTGTAGTGTTGTGTGTGTGCGTGTACATTGAGATGATATCATCATCATCATCATCATCGGCCTATCTTAGTTCACTGCTGGACATAGGCCTCCCCTAATGAGCGCCATAGCGCCCCGTCCTCATAATGATATAGAGATGATATAGGTACCTAATAAAAATAAAACATAGTTATATCATCATCATCATCATCTCAGAAAAAAGACGTCCACTGCTGGACAAAGGCGTCCACTGCTGGACAAAGGCCTCCCCCATGGATCTCCACAACGACCGGTTTTGTGCTACTCGCATCCAGCGGCTTCCCGCGACCTTCACCAGATCGTCGGTCCACCTCGTTAGAGGCCTGCCCACACTGCGCTTTCCGGTACGCGGTCGTCACTCCAGGATTATCCCGCCCCAGCAATCATCAGCCTTGCGAGCACAGTGCCCTGCCCACTGCCACTTGAGCTTAGCAATAGTTACATAGATACATATTTTATATAAATGTTTGAAAAACGTTTAATAAATATGATGTAAGATATTAATTAAAACACAAAAATAAATGAATAAGTAAGACTCTATGCGCCAGATGCCTTCGCTGCTCCGGATTTAAAATAAGGTCTTTAAAATGGCGTGACGCGTTAGTGTCTGTCAACTGAATTTGTATGAAGCTTACGTTCAGCAAGTCTCATTTGGGCATTATTACGCTGGCTCAATGTGCTATTTAACGACTGCTATCCTACCCAATAAAAAAGACCAACTGCTTATTACCGTGCCTTTCGAAGTACTCCCGATCCGACTCCTCGGAGAATCTAGTAGGAAACGGGACACGCACTAGTGCGAGATGCCGTTCTCTCTAGAAAACATCTGACGGTGTTTCGTTAGACACGGCTTGAGGTGTACCCTTAAAGTTTCTCGCCGCCCCTCAAATAGTCCGGTGACGCTGAAAATGCTGCAAGAGGCAATCAGGCTGACTGTCTTCAGAAAATGCTTTCCGAAGCACGGAGGAACCAAAGGAAGCCTGCAGAAACCGAGGACTTAAAAAGTTGTTTCACTTTAACGCGCGCGCCATGAAGCCACTACACCAAATAGCTTATTTTTCTCTTTATTTAATTATAAATGGTCTTTTGTAGAGGGCGCTATAGGCGGAAGGACTTAGAAAAATTTTGATCAAAAATATCGACCTCCCATAAGCAACACTTTTTTAACTTTAATTGATAGAAGTCATTAATAGAAACAATTTAGCTCATATAAACTTTTTTGTAAAATTCATATTTACCGAGATATTACGAATTATTTTTTAATTGGAACTTGTAAAACTTTTCCTCCTATAGTGCCCTGAAGGCTATACTCCAACTTGCCCTTGAGGCGACACTCTGACCAAAATTAATGCTAGCCCTATCGTAAATGTAGGTACTTGTATTAAATTGGTGTACTTACGAAGAGCTATGTTTTATACAAAAAACATAAATTTAGTTTATGTATTTGTTATCTTATTCTAACAGTTTATCTAACATTCGCTAATACGATTAGAAACAGCGATCTAACGAAGAATGCTGAATAGACAAAAGAGCGTCTATCTAACACACACACACACAAACTCACGTGCGCATGCGCATGTCTCAAGAGTCAAGATGATACACACATCTCTGAAGTGTGTTTATCTGCAAGTGTGTGTATTTCATGTGTGTGTGTACGGGAATGAGAGGGCCTTTGTATGGCAGGATATGGGTCAGCGTGTCTTCCCCTCACTCGGTAAATAGAACGAAGGATAGTCAGTTTATTGTATGACATAATATATTAAAGCATTAGAAATGTACTTCGAACAGTTTGCGTTAGAAACATGCCGGTACTGATAAAATGTTTCAATGAAAGCTTTATACCGATGATAGCTATAGGTTTTTTTATAGATTGCAACAGACTTACAAACAACGTTGTCCTTTTTTGTTACAACGCTGTCAATTGACTTATAATTTGTTCTAGCTGGTACCCGCAACTTTGTGTGTATAGAATAGTTGTTATTTAATTGTATATATCTCTCTCTATTATTAGTTTAGGCGTAAAAAGTAGTATATTCGTATTAAAATGGAAGTTAATAGCACGTGTCGGCGTTAAAATTCCCTTTCAGACAGTCATTCTCTATTTCCCATATTAGTTTGCAGATCAGGATAGACATTGTTTTTCAGATCATGGATAATAATGAATTAACAGTTTAATACAATCAAACCGATACTATCTGTTGCCATACGATCTTGATGGGTTCTCCATAATAATATAAACTTTCATTGTCCCAAAATTTAATAAAAAAAAAGAAAGAAAAGATGTTAATGTTCTTTCCCAAGGTCCAATCTATCTGATAAATGATACTTTCCAAAATCTTCTACGCGAACTTCTTCAGAGAATATGAAGAATGACGTTGTTCTGTTTTGTTTGACAACACTTATACACGCTCTGGGTGCCTATTGTGAGTTTTGTGTACCATCCGTATTCATTCGATTACGTTTACGAAAACCAAAATTAGTATGGCATTTTAGCAGCGCCACCTGTTGACAAACGAGAAGATTTAAAATTTTGGTATACAAATTCACGTTTTCGGTAACGTGGTCGAATGTCAAAAATAACTCACACTAGGCCCTCTGGAACACTTAACGGTTAATATTCGATAAAACACAAATATTAGAAAAAAAACAAAGCAAAACAACAAGCATGACTTCACTTTCCCGCCAATAAGTCTAATAAATTATTGCATAAACAAATTCCAAATATTTTAAAATTAACTTTAAAAATAGCATCCAATATAGAGGTGCGATGTGGGTGCGATTAGTTTACAAAAGAAACCAAAAAGGTACATAATCGTTGTTTGTATGACCGCGAGTGTGTCATCGACCTCTATCTACCAAAGTTTAAATGTCGAACACGGTCATGCACTAATATTGCATAAATTACAGAGACCAAATTTTTAAGCTTTATGTTTTTTCTTTTTTTCTACAATGGCCAGGATTTTTTCAGCTCATGGATAGTTTATAAGAGTTTCTATCTCCTGACGGCTAGGGCTTGTCATGGTGGGTCGTGTAGGGCTTTTATTTTATACCTACGAGCATTTGTAATAGTAGTAGTAGTAGTGGGGTTAGTTTTACATTTTTAGACTTTTATTGTCATTAGAAATATAACCATTATTTGTTATTTTTGTGTATCCGATATTTCCGAGATAATTTTTTCACTGTAAAAATAAATAATTTAAAAAAAATTATAAATATTTCATTCAGATTAAGTGTAGTAGTTAGCACTTAAAAATAAAAAGTTAAAGTTAATAATTTCATCAATAATTACTTTAATATTATAATTAATTTATGATATAATTCTGTCAAATGTCGTAGGTATCCCATGACCGTGTAACCACCTTGAAAACCTTTGCACAACAACGTACCAAAGTTTTATCGCAATCGGAATATTATACGATATTATACATACGCGACAAACAAAGCAACATTCATTTTTATTACTTGTTTGTACTTATACAAATTTCTTCTACATTCGGGTGTATATCCGCGACCTTCCCGTGCCCTATATCTCTAATTAACTTCGGTCTTTGGCCCCGACAAACAAACTGACTTTGAAACGTTCTCTCGCAATGTGAAACATTTCTCAATTTACTTTTTATGCACGACACAACACCTTTTTTGTCCGTGTTTTTTCTCTCTTTTTATGGCAACACTTAATTATGTGTTTTGTCTGATTATAATAGAATTATCATTTTGAAATCTGTAGTAGGTAGGTATTCTTAGTATTCTCGTTGTAACTTAGACAAGTAAGTAAACATCCTATAACTGTCCCACTGATGGGCAAAGGCCTCCAAAAGGAAATCATTGGAATAAAGTCATCGCTAAAATTGATGGGTAATGGCTTAATCATCACGCTTGCCAAATGCGGGTTGGAGATCACAAACTCGGGATATGCATCGGAAAATCCGAAATCCATTTTGCCCGACTAGGAATTGAACCCGGGACCTTCGGGTATCGGGCCAAGCGTTAACCTCGTAAGGCCTAATGACCTCATATGATGACATATTAAGGTTTTGCATTACAGCCCAACTAAATATCTAAGTATATTCACTTACCGTCCAGCGACCTCATCTGATGACATATTCACAAATAAAGAATAGCCCCAATGTGATCAAATGAGAACAAAAATGTATCCGGTTTTATGCACAGAAATCTATTGCTCAGAATATATTTATTATGTAAAAAAAATATCAAGTGTAGTTCTAACTCTATCACATTTTTATTTCTAAATTTTTTGTTCTGGGCGGAACCTACTAAGTCGTTTATGTGACCAGGTGATGACAAAAGGACGTAAATTTACATGAGTAATTTAACACTGGGCCTTATGAGGCTATGCCAATCGGCCACCGAGGCGTTGTAACTTAGAAATTAGTTCATATCTGCCGGTAACCATTTCACATTATTAAAGTCCCATCTATAAAAATATACAGTCTGGGACTTAAAACACTTAATGTATACTTAATCAGCTGCCTAACTTCCCATGCGTGTCGTAAGAGCCGACTAAGGGACAAGGGTTCCAAGATGCTCTCGCACTTCAGGCGATCGACTAGACTAGACCTTGAAATGCAGATGCTAAAGAGCACCCACAAGCATATTATACGCACATCCATGCACTCTCATGCACCACATCTAATATAAATTTTTAAAACACACACACACACACACACACACACACACACACACACACACACACACACACACACACACACACACACACACACACACACACACATACACACACACACACACACATACCACATACTCACACACTCACACAATCACACGCTCAAACACTGCTCGGTGCGTACCACTGTTTGCTGTTAAATTTAAATTTAAATTTTAAATTTAAAAAAAAAAAAAAAAAAAAAAAAAAAAGAAACAGTAATCTGTGGTCTGCCCCTTTAATTTATTTGTTTTGTAAATTGTTTTTGCTTTTTCTAAATTATTGTGTTATCTGTCTGTTTTGCTTTCACTTTCGCTTAAGCGACATATTAAATATATTGTGTTACAAAGTAAGAATCTGTAATTGGCAGTAGGTTAAGTATACTATGTAATAATTTAGTTTATAAAGTGCTGTTGATTCTATGTTCATAAATAAAAAAAAAAAAAAAAAAAAAAAAAGAAATGAAACAACTTTTACGGATCTACTCACGTTTATCTTTTTTTTTCTTTATTTGATGGATTCGTACGATTAGCACATTTAGCCAGTGTCAAAGTAATTTTTCTTACAAGTAATGCATAAAATAAACAATATTTCCTTCCTGATGATGATGCTGAATGATAATAGAAATGAGAAGTGAGAAATGATATACCCCTCAACCCCTCGAGTATTTCAGTAAAGATGTGGTTTACTAAGTCCTCACGCAGACTTCTTGAGAGAATTTGAAAAGTGCCGTTGCACTGTTTTGTATCATTTGCCAACACTCATGCACACTCACGAACACTTAACGGTTAATAATCCACCATTGTTTCACATTAATATGTCGAATATTAATGTGAAATAATGGTGGATTATTCTATATACCACAAATTTTAGAAAATAAAACAAAACCGCAGACATGACTCTTCAATTTCCCGCCAAGAAGTCTCAGCGTTTATCTTACACTTTACTTTAATTAATGTTTATCCTGACGTTTCGAACCCTTTGCAGGGGCCGTGGTCACAGGGAGACTGAGGTGTTGGTCGTCTCATAATTAAGTAGTTAGTAGCGTGTATACCCTTATTTAAATTTAATTAATTGCGTTTCTTTTTACGCAGAAAGAGCGAACAGTATCTTTTGGTCTGGCAATATGGTGTCGGGGCTGGGATTTAATATTTTGTATGATGGGATCCCAGGCTGGTGGTAGATTCCAACCATCTTCTCTAATGAAATTAGGATGTTTTTTAATTTCAATAGCCTCGCGTATCATCCTAAAGATGAATCGTTGTCCTCTAGCAAGTATTTGTGGTTTATCAAATCTGATGTAATGGTTGGGCCCCTCTAGGTCATGTTCTCCCAGCACAGCCCTATATATTGATGTTCTATCTTCTCCTTTTGGAAGGAAAACGTGAGAGTTTATATGTAATATAAAATTCTTTAATACGATCCAAGATCTAAGTAAATATTAAATCGGTTGAAATACATATATTTAAATGACTTGTATTTGATGTAATTATTTCCTAATTAAAATCATCATTATCAGCTTAAAAGCATACTACCGCTGGGCATCAATACATGAACCATTTTCAATACATGGGGATATCGAGGACTCGTTGCGATCCTAATGCCTCGGAGTATCTAGCAGGGCACTTAAACACGCTTACGTAATGCCATCCCCTTTAGAAAACCTCTGGGGTTATTTCGATCTCACGGCTTGAGGAACCCTTTAAGTTTCTAACCGCCCACAAAAGTCGGGACTGGCATTGTTAGCACGGGGCCATGGGGTAATTTGGCTATAAAACGTCATAGATTTAAGACTTAGCTTACGAAAGTTATGACAAAAAAATAGGTAATACTTACATATTTACTGAAAAGATGATGTTGAAATCCCAAGTTTTTTGCAATTATCTCCATAAACGTGGAGAAGAACAGTAGTCAGTATGGCTGTTAACTATGATGACGTCACTGAACAGATGACTGTAAACATTTGACCCAATTTGTAAGCCGATATGTTGTAACGCGCCAACCGCAATGCCGGCAAATGGGGGCACGCGAGTGCGAAGACACAAGTACAACAACTAGTATGGTAGTACTTGTGTAGGTTTTATTTAATTATTGAATTGCTTTTATTTTAATCTAATTTTATTTTGTTTTATTTATTTTAATTTTATTTTATTTTAAATCGAACTACTAAATCACAGTTTTTATACTATTTTATTTCAATTGCGTTTTTGCATTAGTTTTAAGTTTTATTTACTTGTGTTTTGTGTTGTGACCCTGTGACTCTATTGAGTCCAGGTATTAGTTTTAAGACCTGAATTTTATTTTAAATTCAGTTTTATTTAATCGTATTGTGTTTGTGTTTATACTTTTTTATCTAGCATTAGGACCCCTGTACCTCTTTTGAGGACAGGCATAGTTTATAAGTTATTTAGGTTTTTAAACATTGACATTTTTAATTTTTAATTTTTAATTTTTGACCATTTTATTTTATATTTTATTTAAACTGACTTTAGTTTTAGGACTCCTGCACCTCTTTTGAGGGCAGGCTTAGTTTATAGGTTTTAAATTTGACAATTTTAAATATTTGACTTTTATTATTTTATTTTATTTTATTTTATTTAATTATTGTTTTAACATTTTGACTTATTTTATTCAATTATTCGTCTGATTTTGACAAAAGGTTCTTTATACAACTTATACAAACTTTTATTAGGTTAGTTAGGATTAGGTTTTATTGTTTTTGTTGTGAGCGTAGACCCTGAGACTCTATTGAGTCCAGGTATTAGGTTAAGACAGAATTTTATTGATTCTTTTTAAATTTTTTAACTTTTAAATTTTAACTTTTAAAATTTAATCATTTTTTGTTTTAAATCATATCGACAAAGCTGCTTCCCGGGGTCTTGCTACTTGACAACATACACACAACACATACATAAACAACAGTACACAAAGTAAAACAACATTACACGAATAGAACAAACATTAGAATCTGCCGCCCTACCTTTTTAAAATTTTTAAATCTTCAATTTTCAATTAATTTTACTAGTCAATTTATTAATTTATTGTTTTTAACCTGTTTTAATTTTAATTTATTTAATTTTCAATTTTATTCCATTTTAATTTAAATTATTTAATTCAATTTTATTATTTATTTTACAGTTTTAGTTTTCTAGTCAATAGTTAGGTAGATTCTTTTTGTTTAGTCTCGTCCCCCTTTTACAACTTTTACAAATTTTTTTAACGTGTGTTGTTTTGTGTTAGCGTGTATATTTATTAAATTTTAACTTGTGCGTGTCCCAATTTTACCCAATTTGTCCCGAATTATCTTTACAACTTTTACAAATTTACTTTTAACGTGTTTTATTTTATTTTATTAGCTTAGGTATTTTATTGAATTAATAGGTCTTTACAACTTTTACAACTTTACTTTTAACGTGTTTTGTGTTTTATTTTACAACTTTTACAATTTTAATTTTAACGTGTTAACTTATTCTGTCCGTCCTAAATTATTTTGTCCGTCCTAATTTATTCGTCCGTCCTTAAATTATTATTTTAAATATGACTACCAGGAGCCCAACTCGTATTTCGAAAGTGAACAGTAGGGAGGAATCGATGGTTCACCAATCCCCACCACCAAAACCTAAATCAAAATTAGCACCGGCAAAATTAGAACTGGAACTGACACACCTTCTCCCGGGAATGACATGCGCCGACATAAGACAGAACGCCAAGAAGGCACAAAGTAGAGTTATGAAGGCCTTGGAGACAAGTGCCGGTCATAGGTCGGTGACAAAAGAGGATAAGGCCACCATTCAAAAAGAAACCAACGAACTGGTAGTGATGGTGGCAGAACTAGTCAGCCGAATAGAAGAAGAGAAGAAAAAAGAACCAAAGATTGGAATGGGAAGGACTGTCCACACACAGATCGTAAGGGACAGTACCGAATTCGAGCAAGAGACCGGGAGAAGACTGGAGAAAATAGAGAAGCTACTAGCGGAAAACAAAGCAGTTACCGAAAGATGTGAAAGACTGCAGGAAGAGACCAACAGAAAAATCGCTGATAAGATAGAAGAGTTGGTAAAAGAACAGGAAGAAAACAAAGAAAAGCCGCAGAAGGCATCGTACGCGAAGGTAACCGCAGAAGGACGGTTGAGGACCACACCCAGGACACTCCATTCTCTCATTGTGGCGTCCTCCGACCAGAATCTGACCAGCGACCAGGTGATGGAAGCGGTCAGGAAGACGGCGGAGTCTGATCCCGATGGAGAATGGATCAAGGTCCAGAAGGTCAGAAAGGCCAAGGACCAAAAGGTTATTATAGGGTGTGGATCCGAGAAGGACGCAGAGTTGCTGAGTAAGAAGTTAGAGAAAGAAAGCACTCTGAAAATAGAGATAGCAAAGAATAAGAATCCGTTAGTAATAGTCAGATACGTAAGGGGGGACAAAAAGAAAGAACAGGTAGAAGAAGCTATAAGGAGGAAGGTTGGGAAAACTAAAACCAAAGATGGAAAGGAAGAAATAGAAACAGTGTACGAAAAGAAAACAAGGAATCCTCATGTGGCACACGTAGTGGTCAAGGTGGCCCCCGCAATTTGGCAGCAACTGACAGAGGCGGGGACTCTTCAACTGCAATGGGGAGTCTCCAGAGTGGAAGATCAGTCCCCGTTAATCCAGTGTTCCCGCTGCTTGGGCTACGGCCATATCAAGCGGGTCTGTAAGGAGCAGCTGGACAGTTGCAGCCACTGCGGGGGTAACCACTTGTACGCCACATGTAAGGAGAAGTTAAGTCCCCCCCGCTGCCTTAACTGTGAGAGAGCCGGCCTGGAGGAGAAGGCCCACAATACTTTCAATGAAGTATGCCCGATTAGGGCCAAGTGGGAAAGGCTGGCTCGATCTAAGGTAGCGTACCGGTGCTAAGGGCATGGCGTCGGCCCAAGGAAGAAAAATATATAGTATAGTACAGGCAAACCTCCAGAGAAGCAACAACGCAACCACAGAACTGTTGGCAGAGATAGCCAACAAAAATATTTGCTTTGCACTTATTCAGGAGCCGTACATAGGGAACAAAGGGGTAATGAGCGACGTGTCCGGGGCTCGGATCGTCCAGGCGGCACATGAGGTTGGGAAAAGTAACAAAGCCGCAATTTTAATTAACAACAAAAATATTAAGATCTTTCAATTTCCCAACCTCACAACCACCAACCTGGTAGCGGCCAGGTTGGAGACAGCCGAATGGACGATCGGAGTAATCTCGTATTACTTTGAACCGGACACGGACATTGAATCCTATGTACGACTCCTGAAGGAGATGATTAGAGAGTTAGGTTGCGAGTTGCTCATAGTTGGAGGTGATACAAATGCCTGGAGTGAGTGGTGGGGTAGTGATAGGAGTGACAGTAGGGGTGCGGAATTGGCAGGATTGTTTGGAGAATTAGGACTGGAGATAATGAACGAAGGGAACACCCCAACTTTCGATACCTGGAGAGGAGGCAAAAGATATAAGAGCTCGGTAGACGTGACGTGCTGCTCGGAGGACATGGCCAAACTGGTGCAAGACTGGAAGGTAGATGAAGGAATGACGACCTCGGACCACAACGCGATAACTTTCAAAGTTAATTTAGAAGAGATAAAGGAGATTGAAAATTTAAGAACGACAAGGAAATATAAAACAAACAAAATAGAATGGAGCAAATTTAAAGAAACGTGTAAAACAGAATATGAGAAAAGGAATTAAAATGTAGAAGAAATAGTTAAAATTAATGAAGTTAATGAATTAGAAGATAAAGTAGGGAAGTTAATCGAAAGTATAAAAGAAACATGCGACAAGATGCTTAAAAAGAAAAATATGAAACAAAAAATAAAAATTGCGTGGTGGTCCGAGGAGTTAGAGGAAATGAAGAAGGAAAAGAATAGGATGAAAAGGAAAATAAAATGGGCAGCGCCAAGTCGTTTGGGCCATGTCGTTGAGCAGTACGTGCAAATGAAAGGAAAATATCAAGAAGAAATGGAAAGGGCCAGGATCGGGAGTTGGAAGGAGTTCTGTGAAAAGCAAGAAAGGGAGACAATGTGGGAGGGCATTTACAGAGTGATAGGTAGAACAAAAAAGGCTTATGAAGATCTGCCGATAGCTAGGGATGGCAAGAACACCAGCCCAAAGGAGTCGGTGCGCATAATGGCCGAAAGCTTTTACCCGGAGGACACCGAATTGGGGGAGAACGAAGAACACAGAGAAGTGAGAAGAAGGGCAGCTGAAGCGAATGAGCATACTGTACGGTCTTCCAAGCCGAGTTGTACGCTATCCTCCAAGCGACTGAAATTATTATTGGCAAGAAATTCGAAGAAGCGGCTATTCTGAGCGACTCGAGGTCGGCTCTCCAGACGCTGATGGATCCAGACTCCTCGCACCCAATCACTAAGGCGGTACAGGGTAACCTAGAATTCCTGAGAGACAACCACCAACTAGTCTCTCTCTATTGGATACGGGCCCACGTCGGAGTAGGAGGGAACGAGAGAGCGGATGAATTAGCGAAGGAAGCCGCTCTCAAACTGAAGACCAGAGCGGACTATGACTGCTGCCCCATCTCGTATGTTAAACGTCATTTACGGGCGGGAACAATCGAGCAGTGGGACAGCAGGTATAGGACCGAAGCCACAGCCGCGACCACCAAGGTCTTTTTCCCGAATGGGGTGGACGCATATAATACTGTGAGGAAGATGTCCATCGACCGAACCGCGTCGCAGGTCTTGACGGGCCATGGGGGATTCTGTGCATACCTGCACAGGTTTAAGTGCAGGGACAGCCCCTCATGTGCCTGTGACCCGACGGCGGACGAGGACATTTTCCATATCCTACTTGACTGCCCAATACACACACAAGATAGGTACACTTTGCAGCAGAAACTTGACACTAAATTAAGTAAAGACACCCTTAAGGAGATCATGAGCAATAAGAAAGAAAGGAAACTATTAATGGAGTTTGCCAGGAAAATTGTTAACATAGTAAATAAAAGAAATAAGGATGAATAAATATTAAATGTAATAATAGAATTAAATGTAAGGCAAGCAAGACCACGTGTGTGGCAGGATGTATTTTGGGAAATAAAATAAGAATGTAACAAATATAATGTAAGAAGAGAAGGAAAGAAGTGGATAAATAAGATTGAAACAAAGAAATATGTAAACTAATTTTAGAAAAATTAAGAAATGTACTAGTTTATAAGAAACAGTATTAGAGTATAAGAAACATTGTATATATTAAAATAGAAGAAAATTGTATTAGATATAAGATAAATATTGTAAAGAAAAAGAAAAAGAAAAGAAAAGATAAAAGAAAAGATAAAAGAAAAGAAAACAAAAAAAGAAAAGTAGTAGAGCTCATATAGCTCAAGCTTATTTAAACCCAAAAAAAGAAAGAAATACAAAACAAAAGAATAATAAAGTCCTGCAAAAATAGCGGGGAGTAGCTGTATAAAAAAAAAAAAAAAAAAAAAAAAAAAAACAACATGTATTTAGTACTATGTACTAAAAAAAACAGGAAAATTTCACTACTACGAGTGTATCAGTGGTACTTAGTAACCAACAGCATTTGGTAGTAAACGACTTCTTGGCGGGAAAGTGAAGAGTCATATCAGCAGTTTCGTTTTCATTTTCTAAAAAGTAAAGTCAAATATTAATAAATAAATAAATAAATTTTCCTACACTCACACCAATTATCTAGCCCAAGAGAAGCTTCGTTATGAAACTCGTTACATGGTTAATAGACAACGGATAAACATACTAAAAATACTTAAATACATACTTATTATAAATAGAAAACACCCAGACCCGAGACAATTTAGAAAAACAATAATTTCTAAATTGACCCGACCGGGGATCGAACCCGGAACCTCAGAGATGGAGACACCATGAAAACCGGTGTACAAACCACTCGACCAAGGATGTCGTCAATGTGAAGTGATTGTGGATTATTAACTGTTAAGTGTTCGTGAATGTGCATGGGTGTTGGCAAATGAAATAAAACAGTGTAGTGTCACTTTTCAAGTTCCCTCGAAGCCCCACATCTTATCTGGTACGGGGGTTTGGGGGAATATCATTTCCACCAATTATTTTTGTTATCATCTTTTAACCAACAAAGTAAATTTATATTGTATAATGTAACATAACTTTGACACTGGCTAAATGGGCTAACCGCACGTAGCTATTAATTGAAAGGGAAAAAATATATAATAACTATTTTGTTGGAGAAATTCTAAAGCTTTTTCTTTTGGAGAGAGATTCCTGATTGCCTTAGACGGCATTTTCAGCTTCACCGGGCTTGTTTGGGGGCGGCGAGAAACTTAAAGGGTTCCTCAAGCCGTGTGAAACGAATCACCTTCAGAGGTTTTCTAGAGGGAACGGCATCATGCACTTAAGTGCGTGTCCCCGTGCACTACTAGATTCTCCGTAGGGTTCGGTTCGGATCGGATCGGTGAAATTCTGCTGCTTGGCTGTTAGCTGCATATAGCCTTTACAGCGTAACTGTAGGTAGATACGATTTGAGGGCTACGAGAAATTTAAAAAGGTTTCTTAAGCTGTGTTATCGAAGCATTCTCTCCCTTAACCAGATGTTCCGAGGAGTTCGAATCGGATCGAGATCAATATTAGTAACATTGTGTTGTTGGGTAGTTCCACATTCATCATAGTATAATCTCGTCACACCAAGAAACGAGTCTTTTCATAGAAAAAAAAATGTAAAAATAAAATCTAAATATACTTAGCTACATCCTGGTAGCTTGTTTGAAATGCAAGAGGTCGTGGTTCAAGTCATAAGTAATAACTTTTCACGAGTGTCTTCAAAACAAAGAGAATTCTTTCACTTTCTTAATGATTTTAGTTAACAACAAATTAATCGATGCGCATGCAAAATAACGTTTTCAAACGGTGCCGATTTTGAGGTTCCTTATTTATTTAACAAAACAATTACAATCTGATGCTTTAAACAATGAAACGACGTGATTACAAGTGTCTAGTTTGTCCAGATAAGAGCAATAAAGTATGTAATTCGTGTGAGCCTTAAACTTTGATCGGATCTTAAGGATCACAAATAGGGGTGCCAGTAGCTAAGTTATTTAATTATTACTACCAAATAATTAAATAATTAAGTAAAGCAACTTTCGCAAAGGCCGGTCATCGGATGGGTGACCAACAATTTATCATCTCGAGCTCCTCCGTACTTCGGAAGGCACGTAAAGCCGTTGGTCCCGGCTGCATTTGCAGTCGTTAACAACCACCAAACCGCACTGGGCCCCGCGTGGTTTATGGCCCGTTCTCCCAATCCATCAATAGGGAAGGCTCGTGCCCAAACAGCGGGGACATAAAATGAGCTGATGATGATGATGGAATCAGGTATTTAAACTCGAAACAACTTGCAAATACCGTTTGGATATTTCTCAGTTGTGTTTTATCTGTGTTTAATTTATCAATAGTTATTTCCGGGAAGTGAAGCAATTTGATAGATCTAGAACGATCAGACGTAAATTAAAGTAAGTAATGATTTATAGTTCTTTATTGATATCAATGCAGTTAGTCATTAGTTCCTCTTCCTACTAATTAACAAATGTAAAATAAGCACAAAGCATAATGTATTATGCTGTGTGTGCATAGTGGCTGTAGCCACTCCCTAAAATTGTATTTAAAAAAATCGTTTTCGATATCATAACTCATGTTCTTGTGTGTTCGCATTACAACAAACACATTTAACAAAAAAAACTCGGGTTGCACTCCGGGAGTGCCGTCAGAAGTGAAAACTTGAATATTAACGTTGTGCATTTTTGATATTTTGGAATGGTTAGGGAATAATTTTGCACGAATTGCTTCAATTATCAGTATAAAAGTACTATCATTTATGTGGTAGAATACAATATTTATTTATTGCGCTATCGTACACAAACATGACAATTTATATTACATTAAAAAGCACTCGAACATTCGCGCAAGCGCCCTGCGCCGCCTAAACGAAACAGCAGGCATACATTGTCGCCGCGCCGTAGAAAGAGAGGGGGATACTTCCTCTCCTACGCCGCGCCGGCTGTCTACTCTCCATCCGTCTTACGAATTTTCGATTAGGTCACGTGTCCTGACGCGAGTCACGTGTCCTGACGCGAGTCACGTGTCCTGACGCGAATTTAACATTTTTTACCCATTACAAAAAAAGTGTACAACGCCGCTAAAGAAGTTTTCACTTCAAAAAGTTTTTTTATAATATTAGAAGGAGGCAAACGAGCAGGCGGGTCACCTGATGGGAAGCGATTACCGCCGCCCATGGACACCCGCAAAACCAGAGGAATCGCAGATGCGTTGCCGGCCTTACAAAGTAACTCATCATCATCATCATGATGTATCATCAAAGTAACTAATAAACTATAACTATGACAAAGTATTAGACGTTCACTTAATTTTGATGATGATAACAACTCGCTTAAATTTACATTATGTTTGCTTTATGCCTCGGTGGCCGAGTGGCGAAGCTCTCGACCCGATACCCGAAGGTCCCGGGTTCAACTCCCAGATCGGGCAAAATGTGTTTCGGATTTTTCGATGCATAGCCCGGGTTTGCGATCAACCAACCCGCATTTGGCAAGCGTGATGATTAAGCCATTACCCATCAATTTTAGCGATGACTTGATATCAATGATGGAGGCCTTTGCCCAGCAGTGGGACACAGGCTATTATATATAGGAAGACTAGCTGTACCCCGCGGTTTCAACCGCGTTCTATTAGTCATAGCGTGATGTAATATAGCCTATAGCCTTCCTCAATAAATTGACTATTCAACACAAAAATATTTTTTCAATTCGAACCGAGTAGTTCTTGAGATTAGCGCTTTCAAACAAACAAACAAACAAACTCTTCAGCTTTATAATATTGGTATAGATATTATAATATTTAATGTAATTAGTTAGAGTTGACAACCCTGTATCGCGGTCACAATACTTCGTGATTGACACTGCCCTATGCTAGTACCAGTGCTGTTTGAATATAATGGGTTGGTGACATTATACCCAGATTAGGATTTGCAGGGTTGATGGTGAATGGATTTGTTAGAACTCATAGAAGTAAGTACTTAGGTACTGTGGATTAAGAAATTTGTTATAATTTTTTTAAATAAGCTTCTGGTACTTACATATTATACCTATCTATAATAATTAACAAACTATGAATCAAGATAAATTAATAACAAGTCATTATTGCCGTTGGAGTCAAAGGGCGATGCAATTCAATATCGGTACAAAAACTAAAAACCATGAGGGGAACTAATAAAAACTCCACACTCCACAGTCAGAACGGAGGCAAACACTTTAATAGCGCGATTGACAACGGCAACCACACAGCGCCATCTCTTGGTGAAAACTCGAACTAAACAATAAACTTAAACTAAATAAGCCGCTCGTCAATGACTTGTCCTTTAACTCCGCCCTGCATGAGCATAAAAATCAATGTATTGAATACACTAATCATCTTCAAGTAAATTTACAATAAAATAAACATAAAATCTAAAGATACAACGATCTTGGTATAAACTAATAATTACGTAAAATTTTCAGAAATTAAAATGCCAACAACATTTGCATAGAATTTTCTATTAACAGCGATGACAGTCTATGGGCTTCGGTGTTTCCTTTTGATTAGCGTGCCTAATGCGAGTTTAGTTTGTCATACTTTTTTTTGTGAGTGTTCGGTTGGCCGCCAATGGCCTTTACATCTTCATCGGACGTTTTTGTGGGTGGCGTGAAACTGAAAGGGTATGTACCCCCAGCCGTGTGATTGAAACACCGTCAGCGGGTTTCTAGAGGAGATAGCATCACGCTTTCGTGTCCCCGTTCCCTCCTAGATTCTCCGAGGTGTTCGGATCGGATCGAAAGCAGTTTACCATTCTACAATTTAAATTTTTCTTTTAGGAAAAATCATTTTTTGCATGGGCCCCAAACTTTATAATAAAATCCCAAACACCATTAAAGAATGCAATATAAACATGTTTAAGAATAGATTGAAATCCTTGTTAATTGGCAAGCGTTGTTATAACGGCAATGATTTTATTTGTGACAATAGTTTGTGACTTTATAATTTTCTTTATCTTTTTTTATCTTTTTAAATTTTAAAGTGTACTGTATTGTATTATTGTTAATGTTGAAAATGATATGTAATTTAATAGCAAATATGTAATAATTAATTGAATAACGTAGTAATGACATTTTTTTATAGACATGATATTTATTTAATTTTTTCTGAATTTTGTATCATAAACGTAATTTTTTATTTTTTTTATTTTTATATTGTACGCCTGGCAAGGCAAGACATGTTGAAACTAATACAATATTTTTTTTCTACCAAAGTTCCATGTAACAAATGACACACATGTTCTTACAAATACTTAAATTATCTTTATTTTTAACGAATACGAGAATTTGGCAACGCCTCCCGGTGACAAACGAGGAGAGCTAAAAAGAAGTAGAAGGAGCAAAACATTTATTAACTACACACACATACAATAATCTAGAGAAGGACATTAAGAGATAAGAGTTGAAATTTTGCCCTATCAAATTCACCTTTTCGTAAAAGAGTGATTAATAAAACTCGCTCTAGGGATCCAGGGGGACCCTATGCTTGTATTGAAACATTTTTTTATATTTTTATTTTTATTGTTACACCAACAAAGTAAACACAACAATCAGACGCTTGATAAGTTTCACCTCAAATATGTGTAAACTACATGAAATTATGCTAAGATTAAGATAATAATAATAACTTGATTAACTGTAAAAAATATTATTTAATTTAACAAAAGTAATAATAAAAATAATTTCGTTCAAGGATAATAATAATAAAAATAATTCAATTTAACAATAATAATAATAATAAAACAGAATAAGTACATGCAACTTGACAATAAATAATACATAATACAAAATACAACATTGGTAGCCACTTATTAGATATTCACATTTCCGAAAGAACAATTCTTACTGCCGTACTCAGAGATGTCAATTAAGTTTTAATGACAATTAAGTCTCTTGTTGTCACTTTCTTATGTATAGTACTAAATAGAGAAGGAAAGACATTTAATTGTCATTAAAACTTAATCGACGTCTCTGAGTACGCAAGTTAGACTTGTCTTAAAATTATGCATGCGACCTGAGAAAATATCAATTTCGTTCGTGTTTTCGTAACATGACTCAGTAACATAAAAAAAATACTTTTGCAACCATTGGCAGCCCTCAAAGTTAAAGCGTCAGCGGTAGGCTTGGTCCCATTGTTCTAGCACATGCCGTACAAGCAATGCGTTGCATTCCAATTGTCTAACTAAGCTGACATTGTTAAGCATCGCTAATAAGATGTTTAGCAGGAAAAGTTTATACTTTATGGCACATTGAAAGTTTAAAAAAGAATAGCTTTAAAACATTTTTATTACATGGGTATTGTTTTTTAGAGCCAATGTTCTCTGTGACCGCGGACCGTGCAATGTTATTTGACTCATATTTTTTTTAATCTCGCGACTTAACTATATTTTTTTTATTTTACCTTTCCGTATAAGGTTAGGTATCTTATTTTTCGGGAATAGGTAAGGTTTAGAAGCGCCGATAAATTTAACATATTTTTTTTAAATCACACTACAGTTTGAAAAAAGACGGTGCTAAAAAAAATGTTGTTATTATTGTTCGCAACAAAATTTGCGTAAAATTATATATAACCATAATCACACTACAGTTGTTTAAAATATTAGAAAGGTCACAGGTCATAGTCAAAGGTCAAAGGTCAAAGTCAAAGGTATTTATTGCATTTTATGTGGTAAATAATAGGTGTATCTACATTTGATATTTCTCGCGTTCCAAAACATGAGCTCTTGTTGGGCACGGCATCATTTATATTTTTTTGTACTATAAGTAATACTTAATGTATGAAAATACTAAATAATTTTATAATTTTTATAAGTTAACCAAACTTTAAACCAAATTAAAAATCAAAAAACCAAATTAACATATTCACATTCACATAATCCTATCCTTAAGGTTTGATTACACGATATAAGGATAGGTAAGGTATTTCCCAAGAAAAAAGATAAATTTTTTTTTAACTTTCATTGTAACTCAAAAAGACTATAAAAAAAATAACAGCCTTTTTAATATTTTTATTATTTTGAATTTTGCATTCAAAATTCTTATACAAGATATAGAAAAATAATATAGTTACAAGATAGAATAGATAGAAAAAACAATCAATCTCAGGAAGCTTGACTGGGAATCGTACCCACGACTTTTGGATTACCGGTCCTACGCAATGCCCGAGTAGTCTTGTTTTTTAAATAATGACAATACTATTATTGAAAAAAAATATAAACTTTATTAAAAAAGTAAATTTTTACTTTTTATTTTCAAGTGCTAATTGCTGCACTGAAGCTAAATTAAAAATGTATAAAATTTACAAAATACAGTGAAAAAATAAACGTTGGATAGATGGCGCGCTGTGCCGCTATTAGCACTCTAAAAATTACAAAAGCAGTGACAAAATTCAGCGTCTACGTCAGCCTTCCCGGTAGCATAGCGGTCAGTGCAGCCGCCCGGATTGCGGAAGACCCAGGTTCAATTCCTGGCTGGGTCGGGTTGGCGTTTAATTTTTTCACTGTATTTTGTAAATTTTATAAATATTTATTAAAAAAGGTTTTAGGCTTTTAAATAAAATCCTTAAAAAGGTTTACTTTACCCTGATCTGCTTATGAATATGAGGAGCGAAACTTACCAGTCGAATGTCAATGCATGCTCGCTGTACCTTTACGTGCACTTCTAGGTCATCACCCTTTCAAACTAATCTAGCAAGTGACATTTACCAACGAATTTGCATACACCAGATTGCATAGAAAATACCTCACATTATAACCGATGATTTACATTCGGTATAGGATAATTAGTGGAACAAGGAGTACCTGACTGCATCTGGAATTAATTAGGTAGTTAGGAAAATAATTTTGAATTGATTGAAAACACTTTATACGGAGCTACTCGCGTTGGTATAGAGAATATTTATTGTCTCAAGAAATTACAATTTCACTTAAAATATAAACTTAAGCGTTTATCCAACCAAAAATGTGTAGTGTGGTTGGTGCTCGTGAAATCTTTTAAATTATACACCTCAAACAAATGACGATGGTGATAGTTAAAGATCCGTCCCCCCGCCCAACGGATATTTTACGTGTCTCATAAGGTCTATAAAAAAAAAGAAACCGTTTTAACTTTAAAATCCGTGGGGCTTAGAAAATTTAAGAAAAGGAAGGGACTGGAAAAAGAAAATCTTGAATTACACTACTACACTACAAATTAAATATGTATGTAATTATAAATATAATATAATATATAAAAATAATATGTATATAATATGAGAATGAGCTAAACAGAATTTTAATTGCTGAAGCCTTTTATAACATAAGAGAATATTTTGAAAAAAGGAACTAATCTATACTAATATTATAAAGCTGAAGAGTTTGTTTGTTTGTTTGTTTGAACGCGCTAATCTCAGGAACTACTAGTTCGAATTGAATAATTCTTTTTGTGTTGGATAGTCCATTTATCGAGGAAGGCTTTAGGCTATATAACATCACGCTGCGACCAATAGGAGCGAAGCATCAGTGAAAAATGTTGCAAAAACGGGAAAAGAGCCTAAAAAATTAAAAATGCTGCCGAAAGTCACTATTCCACGCGGACGAAGTCGCGAGCACAGCTAGTGTATAATAATAACGCAATGGAGGTGAGGTTTTAATTTCCCTATTTCATTTACACGTTGTCAAAATTTTTGCTATTCATTTTAATAAGTTTAGTTAAAATATAATTAGTTACCGATATTTGTTTTTAGTTATAAGATTTTATTTGTTTAAAAGATTGAAATTTGCGATACCTTTAATAGGTCATGTTTATGGGATTTTTATATATATATATTTTTAATGATCTACGTAATACCAACATGTGGCAATAAATGATATGAATATGAATATGAATATATTAACTTCATATATACAAATAAAGTGTAATTAAAATACTATTCTATATATTTTAATACTATGGGGTAGCTCCGGTGGATTAAAATCAGAGTAACGCCCTAGCACCAAGTACCCTCATAAAGTTATTTTCCGTTGGTATAATAACTTTACGGTACCCACACGTTTTTTTCCGGATAATCCCGCGCTTTTGAAGAATGTCACCATGTTAAAATATGCTGTGTTATGTTTTCCTTTTCTTATCACTTTTTCCAATCCATTAACTATGTCTACTTTAAATGCAATATCTATGCTATGTGGCGAATCCGTTAAGATACGGATCAAGGGTTAAGATGGTAACCAGATAACGATTACAGATGCGCTTGACACATTTTACGCTTATTACCTTCATAATTAAGCGAAGAAAACATAAAAACTAAGTACTACAAATACAATAACGCAATATTCTTGTATCATATTCCCATAATGTTCAATGGTCAGTGGTAAAATGAATATACTCATCATCAACTCATTTTTGTGTTCCCACTGCTAGAAGTGAGGGTTGGTGGTTTAACTACTGCTAATGCAGCTGCGACCTACGGCTTTACGTGCCTTCCGAAGTACGGAGGAGTTCAAGATGATACATTTTTGGTCACCCATCCGATGACCGGCCTTTGCGAAAGTTGCTTAACCTTAGCAATCGCAGACCGGGCGCGTTAACCACTGCGCCATCGGACGCCTATAATACACTTATTATCGTCATAAATTACGTAGAACCACAGAACAGACATATTTATGTGCGTAGAACTATCTGGTCGTTATAAATATGATGGATGATAAATAACTGTAATTATTTTGAACTTAGTAAGTTTCAACAGCTTCCTAATAATTATTTCTTAAATTCAACAGTAAGTTATTCAATTCACTAATATAAATTTATTGAAAACAGTTAACAGAATAGGTACTTAATAATATTGGCAAGTATAATTTATTTCAACAAGTCATCATGAATATACAAAATTAAGGAGGTACCAACCTTTTTTCTACAGTTAACATTCGAACCTAATGAAGATTTATCTGCATAATTACAGTTAGACCTCACAGATGCATTCAATTACTGCGCTACTATATTTAAAAGCACATTTTATTAGTTGCATAGCTGGCCTCAAAATATCATTGGGGCCATTAAGATACATAGTAACAGCAACTAACCCGTATTGGGCCAGCATGGACCAATCTCTATATGTGCTTGCCCTGCCATCCCATGCCAATGCCTCGCCACGTCATGCAATGTCCATATGGAAAGGCCTGAGCTCAGCAGTAGGTAAGACAAATACTTATCGGCTGATGATAAATCGCAGCCGTAGAAGTATGATCTTCACTAAAGCATTAAATAGGTTAGGCGAATGAAACATCAAATCGCGGTTATGTGCAAAATTCTCCGAGTAAAGGTAGATGCCCCGAACTTGCATGATGAGCTGTGTCGACTCTTTGCGCCGGACAACTACCGCCGCACTAGAAGGCGCAAGCGGTTTGCTGAGCCGCGGTGCCGCGCCACGGCACGTGCTAATTCCCCTATACCGCGCTCCCTTTCTGCACTCAACTCTCTTCTTGCCAACAACCCTGAATGTGACTTGTTTGCGGATGGGTGGCCGGATATATTGTTAGAATGTTTGCGTTATTGTGAAAGAGACGATTGAATGGTTGTCAGTATATACCTATATATTTTTAAAATTTATTTTATCTGAAATTGTTTTAATAATATTCTTTAATGATTGTAATTGGTGTGTCCGTAATAGTTAAAATAAAATAAATAAAAATGTAAAAAAAATAAAAAATAGTACTGTTTAAAGTCCCAGCTGTGGATGCTTCATCATCATAAAGCTTTAACAAATAGACTTTAGCTTTAACAAGTAGTTAACGCGCCCTGTCCGCGATTGCTAAGGTTAAGCAACTTTCGCAAAGGCCGCTCATCGTATGGGTGACCAAAAATGTATCATCTCGAGCTCCTCAGACACGTGAAGCCAATGGTCCCGTCTGCGTCATCAGTCGATAACATCCACCAATCTGCACTGGGCCCGCGTGGTGGTTTATGGCTTGTTTACCCTCTGGTGTTGCCATCGGAGGCTCTTTCCCCAACAGTAGGGAGATAAAATTCGAGCTGGTGATGATGATGTGTATAAAGGGTGCACCGTCCGTAAGTGACAAGTGTTATATATTTTATTTGAAATGTCTTCGTTCATATTTATTTGATGCCGCGCGGCCATACTAATTTTGTATGGGAAATTTAACGTGTTAATTTGAAAAATAGTAATTTAAAAAACCGCTTGATAAATCGAAAATGTGAGACGGTCGATTTGTAGTTTAGACCATTTGTGATTGTTTAGACAAAAACAGAGGTACAACAATTTAGATAAACTATTCAACTAAACGCCGCCACTCGTGTTCATGATTTTTGCCCACCTTTAAAATGATATTGTAGAAAAACTATAGTGTGTTATGAATGAATTTATGGATCGGACTAATTGTAAACACGTTTCCTTTGATACTAAATATATATTTTGTTTATTTAATACGATAGTATTTTCAATGAAGTATATAAACTTAACCGTGACTGCATTTTTGGGATTTTTTTGTCGGCGCACCATTAAATACTAATGATAAATATTTTTTTTAATTTTTTTTATTGTGGCACGCCAAAATGGCCTCACCCTGCCTGATGAAAAGCAGCCAGTGAAGCCCAAGAAGTGAAAGCGTTCATCACAGCGCTACCACGCTATGCCGAACGCTCACACTATGGCGGCCTGCATAAATGCTTTTTCACGCCCCGCTTAAATAACCCGGGAGAGAAAGAGGAGGGAAACACGTGTGCGGGAAGCGCATTCTACATACGGGCAGTTCGGGAAAGGAACGATTGACCAAACTTTTTGGTACGTGTCTTGATGGTCAGCACGGTATGAGGGTGGCTTCTCAGACCTGCACGCGTCGATCTGGAAAGGAATGGAGAGGGCAAAATCGCAACAGCACAAGCAGCATCATCATTAAACCTTAAAAATGCCAGTGCATGCCCCTTCTTTCAAGACTATTTGTATCACTGGCACATATAGATACATGGTCAATGAAACAAAAAAGAAATGCATTTATAATTAAACCGCCTTCGTGTACCAGTTGCCAACTGGTCTTAGATCCAGAGCTCCCGATTACAAACTCATTACATTGTTTTCTAATAGAGACTCATTAATCAAAACTGTATATTAAAAATTAAGCTTTGCACCTCGCCGCGACTTACAGCGATTATTTTACAGGCTCCCTAGCCAGTTAGTCTGCGTCTTTAGATGTTTCGTAATTAAGTTGGTTCATGCAAATGCGCGGTGACCTTTTAGCTGCTGTATTATTTTTAGTTCTAACGCATTAGACGCACGCGTATTCATTCTGCGTATGCGCACCTGTGTGTGAGCTAGGGTTGACAAAAGTGAGTTAAATTTTTTGCTGTACTGTTTAATACTGCCTTAAATGCATGAAGTTTAAGACAGAAGGAAAAAGCCTCCGGGGTTGGTCAGGAACAGTCCGTGGCTGCGGTGTACTAAGTAGCAGCATCGGTGTCTTCCGACAGTTAGAGTTTAAGACAGCCAGGGGGGTAACCACGAGCTCTTATAGCAGTATTGTTGCAGTTGTGGAAAAGAAACGCGTGTATATTCGCCGCTACACGCGTCTCGTTTTCACAACTGCATAATACTGTTCCCGTTCCTTAGTGGTTGAAGGTGAATTCCGGGTCTTAGGTCCATCACGCTAACTGGAAGGTGTAAACTACCATCTTATGACAACAACCGGAACCAACGGAACTAAAATACGTTCTTCCAAAGCACGGAGGAGCATCAGTCATTTTGGTTCAATCAAACATACAGTGATTTGCATTTCAGCATCGAGCTTGAGGATATTAATAATTTAGACACCTACCTATTAAGTAATTAATTATTGCAAAAGTTTCTCATTGTGCGACAACCCTATCAGTAATAACCAACAAATATTTTGTGGCTACAATTATCTTGTTTAATTAATGGTTTCCAACTCTTACGTTGCTAAGTAGGCGATCCATTGATGCATTACAATTATACACATTAACGCAACACTGTTTG
This sequence comes from Eudonia lacustrata, assembly GCA_947562085.1. NCBI lineage: Eukaryota > Metazoa > Arthropoda > Insecta > Lepidoptera > Crambidae > Eudonia > Eudonia lacustrata. The sequence continues at coordinate 24,339,032 of OX387340.1, read as the reverse complement.
CGATCATCCCGAACGCGACCATTAATTAAAAAGATCTGTCAGAAAAACGGTTTAATTGAAATCGTTATGTCTTGCGTTCACAATCCTGTGTTTATATCGTTAATAATGAACTTTGGAAAAAGCTATTGCCTCTGGCGAGATATGAAGTCACGATCTCTCGCAATCTTAGCAACTTCTTCAGAAAGGCCGAAGATAGGCAGTACTAAACCAATTAATTAATCAGTTTCAAAATCTATCGACAGTAGGGTAAAACTACCGAAGAACACGCACTACTAAAGAGAATTACATCACATCACATCACATCACAAAATAAAATGCGAAAGTTTGTGTGTATGTATGTGTGTATATTTGTTGCTTCTTCACGCTGCAACGGATTGATGGATTTGGATGAAATTCGGCATACAGATAGTTTATAATCTGGTTTAAAACATAGGATACTTTTTATCCCGATATTCCCACAGGAACATCAGGTGAGATCAAGGCACTGTGCTCACCTGTTAATATAAAAAAAAACACTAGTAATAATTTGCAAAATAAATATTTCCCTTTCTCAACAGTTAGTATTAAATGATGTGTAGCGTAACGCATTGCATGGGTAATATAATTTTTTTTAAATGCTCGTTATCGACCAACATTTTTATGATTATTGTTAAACATTATAGTAGCCACAGAGTATAAAGACTTTAGTTTTATCTTGCAAAACTTGTACTATCAAGAAAGGTGCTACCACGCTGCAACGGACCTTTTAAGCCCATCTCACTTTTACTATCGTTTCGACTATACAATGTTATTTTTAGTTTATACGAAACCTGAAAACAGTTTGTTCAGAATCAGTAATAAATATTTTTATACCATGTTACATTTTGACCAAATAATATTTATAAAATCACAAATAAATTATTCCCTACTAAAAACACACAACGGGGCACCACAAAAAGCTTGCAACTTCGTGAGTTTTCAAGACATTTTTTTTTGTACGGATTCTTTAAATGAAAATATAATTAAATCAAATCTTATGTCAAATATAAAATGTATATAATAATATATTTAACTTAATATCTTTTGGAGACAATGGCAATCTGTCCTTGTAATATTTTTCCATAATATTGGTATATTTTTTCCGGACGATTCCGTACTGTTTTAGTAATCTTTTCTTTTCATTATGCACAATGGTGCAATAATATTAGACATAAAAAGTGTAACAAAATACGAAATGAGAACGTTCTTTTTGAAATAATAAAAAGATACTCAATTAGTTCGGAACAATGCATACAAATTACAATTAGGAAACAAAGTCGCCGGCGCATTTTGCAGACGCCAATCAACCTCCAAAATCGAATACACCACAAAAAAACCTGATTGCTCGTACCTTCCGTTCCCAAATGTTTTCCATCGTCATTTTGGTCTAATAAGCTGAAGATAACATCAATTATTATACATCCCAAAATCGGATCTGACGCGCGGCTGAATGTTTCCACGACGCATATTTGTTCTTATTAGGTTTTACGTGAAGAAAATATGTTGTAGGTACCCCTTTTTAAGCACATTGTGCGCACGAAGGAGTATGAGACTTGGCATTCTTTTTCTATGAAGGTTTTGTTATGGATATTTCCAATGGAGAAGAAGTTGCGAAAGATAGTTTTTATGTGAACATAATAATGTGTGTTACAAAACAATCTCCGAAGTAAAATATAAAATGCGGATGATTGAAATCTATCAATGTCAAACATAAACCTATTTTTATTAGTATATTTTTTAAGTTTTTCATGGCCATGGGTACAAGCCCTTTGGTCGAAATATTAAATAGTTTTTTTTAAGAATTATGGTCAAAATTCGACTGCTGGTCGATCACTGAGGTATATTATAACAAGGCAATGCGAAGTTCACATACTATGTGCTCGCATTTTAATTGAGCTCTTGTTCCTTACTGAGATGATGATTCTGCTTTTATTTTTTCCAGAAAAAGTGAGCCGGCGGGCGCGGCATTGAGTCCGGGGTTCGACGCCCCGTCAAGGCTGCATTTCTCGAGAGGAAACGGGCCGCGATCATTTCTCCGGTCAAAAGTGATAAAAAAAAGATGGTTACTTAAATGTCAAATCGTTTCATTGTGCCGCTACGAGGGTCCAGTTTTTGAGATTGTGTTGTGCTGTGCCGGAATGCAATTTATGGTTTAATCGCACGCGTTGTGTTTAATTACTTTTGTTTTCACTTTTTTATTTTGTCATATTCTTTGGCAAAGCGTTCGGCTAGATACCCGAAGATTTTTTCGGATTTTTCTATGCATAGCCCGGATTTGTGATCACCAACCCGCATTTTGCAAGCATGAAGATTAATCCATTACCCATCAATTGTAGCGATGACTTGATTTCAATGATGGAGGCCTTTGCCCAGCTGTGGGACAGTTATAGGCTATTTACTTTACTTTTCATTTTTATTCTATAAAAATTTAACTTCTGGGCTCTATATTCCCAGATGTAAGCACGGGAAAACCGGGTCATAGCCCAACAGCTGGCCCAATGCTGGTCCAATGCGGGCTTATGATAACAACCGGACCAACGACTTTACGTAAGTACTTAGGTACCTTCCGTAGCACGGATGAGCTCGAAATAGGTACAGTACCCACACCGGGGTGACTAGCTTGTAAGCTGAACGCTCTAGCCACTGCGCCATCGATATTACTTTTTTATTTCATACAACTTTGTTATAAACGACGTTTTGCGCGTTGACGCAAAAAAGTAAAAGTTATTTCAAGTAAAGGAGGGAGGGATTTAATTTTGTTTTTTTTTTTTTTTATGTGATGACTTCGTGCGATTTTCACATTTAGCCAGTGTCAAAGTAATTTTTCTTACAAGTAATATAAAAATAAGCAATATTTCCTTCCAGTATGATGATGATGAATGATAATAGAAATGAGAAGTGAGAAATGATGTACCCCCCCAACCCCTCGAGTATCTCAGTAAAGATGTGGGGCTTTACTAAGTCCTCACACGGACTTCTTGAGAGTATTTGAAAAGTGCCGTTGCACTGTTTTGTTTCATTTGCCAACACTCATGCACACTCACGGAAACTTAACTGTTAATAATCCACCATTATTTCTCATTAATATACGATATAAGATACATTTTAGAAAATAAAACAAAACCGCAGACATGACTCTTCACTTTCCCGCCAAGAAGTCCAGCAATAATCATTTTTGATTATATTTTTAGGAAAAGTTAATTTATTTTTAATTTTGAAAGAGTTATTTAATAATAAAATTTGAACACTATCATGTCGTTGTATCATTTATAACAGCATTTAGCTGTTACTATGAAGTCCTTACGTAAAAAAGTTATCGACTAAAATATGGAGACGATAAACATTTATTAAGTACATAGTAAAATAGAACAATATAAAAATGCAAATATTATATTGTGTCAAAAAACAAGTAACTAAACACTTAATTGAAATGTCCCACAAATGGCCTATAGTTAGTATTCTTTGTCAATACCTACTATAAAATAAATTGATACTCATAAAATAATAGAATAAATAACGCCTTATCAATAAAAAGTAAATAATACCAACAATAAACTTAAAGCGAGCGGCTAATACTTTGCAATTAACAACAAAGAGTATCTTGTTAATTGGTCTCAGAAGTGATAGCAAATAATATAATATATAAGTGCGTGTGACAGGTGCGCCCATAGCCTTCATGCGGCTGAGGCTATGTGTAATTAGGTTTATATAAATTCCTTTTTATCTATTAGTGCCTGCGCTTAGTCTGGTAAAACGAGATGCGTTAGGCACAGGACTGAGTAGCAAGCGGCAGCTCTTTTTTATTCTCAACTAGCTGTGCTCGCGACTTCGTCCGCGTGGAATAGTGACTTTCGGCAGCATTTTTTATTTTTTAGGCTCTTTTCCCGTTTTTGCAACATTTTTCACTGATGCTTCGCTCCTATTGGTCGCAGCGTGATGTTATATAGCCTAAAGCCTTCCTCGATAAATGCCTTCCAACACAAAAAGAATTATTCAATTCGAACCAGTAGTTCCTGAGATTAGCGCGTTCAAACAAACAAACAAACAAACAAACTCTTCAGCTTTATAATATTAGTATAGATTTAATTTGTACAGACGACTCCACATCAACCTGTGCCAAACTGTCAAACGTCTTCAATGAGTGTTCAACCCATATACCGTATACGTAAAGTTTAAAGACTGTTGAGGAAATATGACAGTTCCTGGTAGTACTATTATTTATTCTGTGCTGGTAGTCTGATGTGCAGGGGTGTATTACGAGTGTAGGTACCAGTAGTGAAGTGTCCGAGTCACAACACTTATGTTGGTCTTCGCAACTCAGCCATTTTTAATATAGTTAGTTTTTTAATAAATCATAACTTAGCTAAATTGCAGTAGGTACGCTTTTGTTGAGCAGTTCTAACAAAGAAATATAAAACGTAAGTCAAGTCTTAATGGACATGGACAATCTTTGTATTACTAAACACTGGCTTCAAGACCATCAGTTAACGTTCAATTTCAATAACTATTTGGTAGGTAGTTCGTTTAGTTGAGTAAATTCAATTCATGGTGGCTCCTATAACATATTTAATAAGAAGTTAAGACACTCTTAACCTTCCCTATGGATGGAAATAGTGGCTCCGAAATCGTATTAAATATGAAGTAAAGACACTGCTAACTTCCCTATGAATGGAAACACCACGCACAGTGAGAACGAGTCGTAAACCACCATGTCCAGATCCGCGGATTGCATGGCGATTGTCAATGAACCATTGGCTTTACGTGCCTTCCGAAGCACAGAGGAGCTCGGAATAAATTGTAGAAAACATTTTTGGTCACCCATCCGATGACCGACCTTTGCGAAAGTTGCTTTACTTCAGCAACCGAAGACCAAGCGCGCGGAAGCTCGAATTCAAGCCCGGCAATATTCGGTCGATCCCTAAGCGCTCGAATTCGTGCGCGCTCCCCACGCGACTTAAAACTTAAACATTGTTGAGTTAGAGGCTACTTTTGTATGAAGAAGTTTAACTATAGACAAACTAGAGTAAATTTGCTTCAATCAAGCCCCCCAACAACTTTACTCTCTGTGTGTTTTCTATTTTAATTTTTTTTTCCGCCATTTTGCGAATTACGTCATCGGCGGGGGTGCTGTCATTAGTTTTACTCCGTATACAGAGAGGTTCACTGCGTCATTCATCGACTCCTTCACTCCACTTAGCTTATAACTATAATGGAAAAAAATATCACTAAACGCTTCTTACTCAGTTCGCACCCTTAACTATCAATGAAGGCTGTCAATCGTGCCTTCGATGACACCGGATGTGACGCGACGGCCATCTGCAGTTCCGGTCAGGTAAGGGCTAGAAAAAAAAAACAACACCTATTTTTATGTTTTTACTTGAGTAATGAACTATGGTACGTGATCCCGCACACCTTGTCTTAGATATCACATGATGAGCACCTTTTCAAGACTAGTTAGGTATCAGTTTACTTTGAGTTGTACCTTTTAAACTTGTCTTACCAAATAGATATAAAAACATTTATTATAAAGCGACTTGTCATTAATCATTTTTTCATAGTGAGTGGAGAGTTTGCTAAGTGTCTTTGTAACACAATAAGTGTGAACTTTTCAATTGGCTCTTTTTAGAATGTTCTGTTATTTATAACCAGCTCTCAATATAAACTAATTAAATATTGGAAATTGATAATTATATTGAATAATTTTTGCTCTCCCAATGCAAGTAAATACATTTAGTAACTTCTTTATTTTCGTTTAAAGACAAACAATTACATTGTACTTCTATATTCTTCGTGCATCTGTAATTAATGACAGGATTTCGAGTGGTTTTTTTTAAACAAACCACTACCTTGGCGGCACCATAGCTTTTGATATTATAGCATCATAGCATATCTATTTAATTGATGACGTATGTTTTGTTAAGATCGTGGCTTGTTTTCGTATCAATGAGGTCATATAAATATATCATCCGCGTAGAGGATGCGATGTTCTGTCTTGAAAAATAAGCAAAATTTATTTTATGTATTACTATAATTATAAAATGTTTTTGTTTAGTTTATATAATTTTTAACGCATATTTTGTTGCGAACAAATTACAAAAACACAAATGTTGAAAACCTGCACCCTTCTGACATACCGGGTCAGGTGCTCTCCCAATTGAGCTATCGTGATTCTAACCAAAAAAAAAAATTAAATTATTCAACACTATTTACTTTTTTACTTTGAAGGCCAAAGGCGCCCATTCAATGTCAACAACTACCGTCATTAACATCCGATCCGATCCGGTATGTCAGAAGGGTGCATGTTCAAATTCTGATCGTGGAAATTTTTTCAACATTTGTGTTTTTGTACTATAATTATTTCAAAATATATTTGTTGCATGTGTTTTTTTGGATATCTCACTTCAATATGTGGTACAATATCATGGAATCTGCGCCTATTCCAAATATTATTACACTGTACAAAATTAAAAGTTAATAGTTTTCAATTGTGACTTTACTTTTTTTGAATTTATAAGTAATATCACTTTTTTTTTGCTTTTATTTCTTAACTTAGTAATATCTTAAACAAGACGATTGTTTTTACTTGACATTTCTCGCAATCTAAACTCTAGCGTGATAAAACATTTTTATGGCATACCTATCTATGCAAATAAAATTCCCTTTGACAGTGAAGCAAGTCTAAAAAAAATGCAAAAGAAAAACCAATCACCAACTAGTTATAACGGTGTGCAAAGTTTCAAACCACACAGATGCGAATACTATTTCCCACGAAGAACAAAATAAAAAGGGTTGGTCCAGGTGGAGGCTTGTAATTAAGGGATAAGGGAGATCTCGCAATCTGGTTTGCGAGTCTGATAAGAGATAGTGTTGGAAAGTGCAATGGATGCGGCATAAGGCGGGTTCTCAGTTCTTTATTGGTGTATCTTGATGAACGTCCAATTAAATTAAAAATAAAATGCAGACTATCGTCACCGGCTCATTTTTATGTCTATTATAATATCTATTGTGTAATAAAGCAAAACAGACATGTTGTAGGGGCTGCAACATTACATCATAAAATAATTACCAAAAACTTTGATTATAACGTTAATATAATCTAAGACTTAAAATTGCGAAACGGATGCGGCTCCAATTTGGTCTTTATCTGATATAATTTTCATTACGAACACACATTAATAGCTTTGCAATAAAGTCATTAGAGTTTTAAGCAAAGAGGTCGTAATCTTTTATAATGCCATATTTACCCACATCCTACATCTTAGACCATAACGGTCCGACAGGATGCGGCTAGTGAGATACTATTTAAAAATACTGATAAATACGCGCGTTCGATGCGTATACCTAAGTGCGTGCGCGCAGACTCGTTTGTCAGGGATTAATGAAAGGCGCTAAGTGATAAAAAAAGAGCCGCCCAGAGGAAATTGCTCATTAATTTTCCTTACTTTATCCAGTGGAGAATTTTAATAAATTGTCAAAGTTTATGAACGCGTCGCTCGTTAATCATTGAATGATAAAATATCATTTTTATGTTGCGGGTGATCATATTGGTGCTTTTATGTGTTATGATTAAAGATGGCTTATTGATAAATATGGATTATACGAGGTTTATGCCATTATTGTTTCTTCCTATTCGCGATTCTGCACAAAATGAATTCCACACAGCTGAATTTGATCACATGCGTAATGCTTTACAGTCATTATTTCTACGCAATCTTGTTTCTTCTTTGTAAGCAATTTGGCAGTTGGTATAAATGATTATTAATTTGTTGTTGATGCCAAATCGAAATTCTAAAGTTATTGTTTTATATATATATATTTCGTGTAAAAAGAAAATCTTAAGCAACAGATTACTTCACTAGTGTACCTACATAGACTAATAAAACATCAAAATTGATAAATAGCACTTTGACAGGGACGCCTCAGGCAATTTCGACATAAATAACAAAGCAGTCAAATAAAAAAAGAAAATTAAGTATATTTATTATACTTTCGTAAATGAGACATGGTTCCTTCCACCTGCTGGACAGATCATGACAGTAGCCAAGAGCGCTTTTGGTGACCACCTTTCCGAGAACCAAATAATGTACTACGCTCATTTAGCTATATTATACGTCATCTATCATTATTAATTTTAAGTGAAACACCTTTAGTTGTAGATAAAGCGCCGTCCAATAATTTTTACTTTGTTGACCGTTAGTTATTCGCATCCAAATTCGCACTAGGCCAGCGTGGGATCATTATTAAGACAACCTTCTTCGAGATAAATCGAAATTGCTGTATACTGGCCAAATACTTAGGTCGTGCTATTTAAAAATAGAACGAACTTATTGCTCCGAAACATACAAGGAGGTAATATACCAAGAATTTTATCTTCGAACTGGCTGCAAAATAGAAAGTTGTTTGAAGTATATGAAAACAAATGAACATAATAATGGAACAAACGCCTGCACATCAACCTATCCAAAATTGTCAAATTTCTTTAATACATTTTCAACCATATAATCAAGGCCTAAAGTTCAAAGTCTATTGAGGTAATTACGCACGTATTATTAAGTACGTAGCACGTTTAAGATTTTCTTCTAAGCCATCTATTGGTGTAGTTCATCGATGTTCTGCTCGTACTCAAACTTATTGGGTAAGTAGCTGGAATTTCGCGCATTATTAGTGTACTTCATCTCCATGACAATCCCTAGCTAATTAAATAGCATCCTGCTCAAATTGTTGTTCTTTTCATCCATTTTAAAATCAAAAACCAAAGCGCTTGATGCCAGTATATTTTCCAGCTTCTTTCGTAGGAGTAACAAAATATTGTTTCAATGCTTTTCCAAAAAAATAACTGCTACTGTTATTAAAGACCTAGCTGACTACCATCTTACGCAGTAAATTCCCTCCAAAACGGGACAAAAGCACACCTGTTATATACAGTGCATCTATACGAAATTAGGAGATTACAGGAGGTACGCTTTATAATACATACTGCGCTCAAGCGACGCACATAAAAACACTGTTGTTTTTTGATATGTAACATTTTCCCGCTCGCCTTCTATATATACAAGTAGCGGCCCGCCCCAGCTTTACATGGGTATACTTTTTTTTTTAAATATAAGTAGCCTATGTTACTCAGCGCTAATGTAGCATTGTATTGGTGAAAGAATTTTTTAAATCGGTCCAGTGGCGGTACCCAAAGTAACGAAAACGATAGCGAAGTTCGAAAAGAATAAATTGTATGGGATTGACATATGATTGACCACGTGATTTAGCGCGGCTTATGTCAATCCCATACATTTTATTCTTTTGGAACTTCGCTATCGTTTTCTTAATGTTACTTTGGCTAAGCCTACAGTTTAGTTTTTGAGTTTATGCGTTACAAACATACATACATGTGTATGTATGTTGTGTACATACAAAAATACAAAGGTTTCCTCTTTATAATATTAGTGTAGATTTGTGGGAGTGATTTCGTAGAAATGCGACGGAAGTACCGTAACATCTAGAAGTGTGACGGAAGTAGGTCCGTAACAGTGTGATCCGCTCGCCTTCTATATATACAATATGTGGGAGTGATTTCTTCTTACCTTACCTTCAGCAGTCTTCTTATTACAATTTCGTAGAAACAGTAACAGTAACAGTGTGACTGAAAAGGAGAGAGAGAAAAAAAATATACGTCATAGTAAATTCTATTCTCTATTGTAATATTGATTTCGAAAGGTGAGACGTCAAATGTTACACATCAAATGCCTTTTAAAAGACGAAAAAGACTACTTAGTTTGCTGAATGCCTCAGGCGGCATTTTCCCTTTAAGTTTAGAGAAACTTAAAGGGTACCCCAAGCCGTGTGAAACGAAACACTGTAAGAGGATTTTTTTTTATATTAACGGGTAAGCACAGTGCCTTGATCTCACCCGATGTTAAGTGATGATAAAGCCAATGATGGAAGCGCACTTCAGGTATTGGCTATCTTATCTCTAGCTGCCGGAACACAACAATGCTACAAACATTGATGTTATAGCGACATGTTTAGATAAGATGGTGGTAGCTAGCCAGGCGGACAAACAAGCCCTACCACCAACCAAACCGAGTACACCAACATGTATCCCCCGCTGGGAATCGAACCCGGGACCTCTGGGTCTAAACCGGTGGTCTTAGCCACTAGACCACAGAGGCGGTTAAATTTTTATATTTTTTAAAAATTTGTATAGGGAATGGCATCACGCACTCTACTACTAACTCCGAGAGGTTTGAATCGGATCGGAAGCGAGAACAACCCGAAGGCGCTTCTAGAGGCTAGTACCTCCGCTGGGGTTTTTGCCAAACTAAGGCTCGCGGTACGGCAGTGAGGAAAAAAAAAGAAATAAAAAAGTCATATAAAAACAATGTAAAAAAAAATATAATAAAAAAATATAACAAAAATAAATAAAAAAAAAACAAAAAAAAAGAGAAAAAAAAAGAATTGTACCCCTGCCGTGCCCCCAAGGAGACCCAGCTCGACTGAAGTCGACTGTGATGAGATCTCGGGTAAAGAGATAACATATGTCTCGCGACCCGAACCGGTCCCAAAGCAGGGGCCGAAGACAACAACAGACAACAGACAGGCTGGGGTTGATCGGGTCGTGGGGTTGTCAATGTGTGCGACTGTGCGTTGTTCGAGCGCGTTTCTATGAAACTTAGGTATCTTCTGAAGACTCTTCATTTGTGGTATCGATGTCCACGCAAATAGCAAATGGAAAGAAACGACCAACATTGTCTCCGCGATGAAAGTTTATTCGTCGTACAAAAAGGCCGTAAAAAGGCACGCGTAGTTCAAGATCGAAGCATCCTTCCCACGACTGCGCACACCTGTGTCCTGCCGCGAGCCGCCCGTGAATGTGTAAAAGCCGTTCGACTAATGTATGAGTACTTTTGTTTTTTTCTCATAAAAACAGTTGTCTTTCAGACGGGACAAGTTTTATAATATTCTGCTTCCCTGCATAAGTTTCTTGCATTTCTTGCTCCAGTTTGATGCAATAATACTACTGGGCATACGGGACGTTGTTGTATTACGGCAGTTAGAGTTTTGATAGCTCGTTCCTCAGGCCTTATCATCAATTATTAAGGCGAGCGTTTCCAACTGTGAGATTTCCAAGGCGTTCCACTCGGGACTGAATGAGGGCGCGAGCGTTGAATTAGGCAATAATGTTGATTTTATTGAATATTTACTGATTACAAAAACACAAATGTTGAAAAAAATTCCACGAGCAGGATTTGAACCCGCACCCTTCTGACATAATGGGTCAGGTGCTCTCCCAATTGAGAATTTGTTCGCAACAAAATTTGCGTTAAAAATTATATAAACATTTCATTACTTATTATTAAAATTATAATGGCCGACAACTATTACATATTCAAAGACAATTGGTTTGGTATATTTTTCTTTGTCTGAAACGGTGTATAGCCTGAATAAAACTATATTTAGTTTATTAATAAGACGTATGTTTGATATTATATTCGTTGCAGGAAATTGTAAAATATCGTGAAAATAACAGCCGAAATGACATATATTTTTTTTTAATTAAAAATCCTTATACATTTTGAATAAAACTCATTTAAAAACACCGTTTATTTGGAAACCCTGTAATAAAGGCCAAGTGGATACCCATAAGGATTTATTAAACTATTGGCCTGATTGTTAACATTGCACATGTAACACTAGCATCAATGAGTGCACCGCTTTTCTTTAGACATCTCTATCTATTTTATATAGTAGTTCTATATTTACCTTTACAATTTTAAAGAATATTATTTATACACATAATAAAAGTCACGTTTACCCGTTACCTTTTATTTAAGCTTGTGTTATATACGTGTGGGTTCAAGGCAAACGGAGGTCTAACGGAGCTCTATGAATTGAACTATAATCTCTTCAACCCGAGCATCTAATGCCGCAAATATTTTATGCGGCTTAGTCGTATAAAAAATAGAGTGAAGTCGTAAACACCCGTTATTAATTTATTTAAAAAGGTACATCTAAGAAAAATTCCACGCATTTTCATAAGATAGCAGACTATGTTATACCTTAAAATTGAACTCCGATAAAAGTTGTAAGTAGACAGCGTATACAAAAAATATTAAAAAGTTCTTCTAAAACAGACATTTTGTAACTTAACAAAATAAGTTTCCTTGTCATTTATCAGGTTAAAATCTTCTCAACTCTGGTATAATTTTGGTGTAAAATAGCTAACTATCGCACCACATTCTGTCGAGCGGGGTGTAAATGCAAGTGGTCGCCGCCCGATAGCGCAGCATTAACTGCAATTATAAAACAGTACTAAGCCTGGTCTGGCTGTAACGGTACCGGATCTCAGGGACGAGCAGCGGAAACTAGCTGCTCCCGTGGTGCAAGCCATGAGAGGTAAGCGTTTTAAAGAAAAATATGGTAAGAAACAACGAACCTTAAGATATTTGTTCTCAGTTTAGTGTTTTACGGGTAAATCTTTTAATCAGAGGTTCCGACTAGTGGCATTACCGCTGAACTCTGACTCAGAGGTCCCGACTGGTGGTATGAACACCGATCTCAGACCTAGAAGACCCGACTAGTGGTACGAACATCGATTTCCGACCCAGAGATCCCGACTAGTGGTATGACCACCGATTTTAGACCGAAAGGTCACAGGTTCGATTCTTAGTGGGGCCACTTATATGATGTGCTTAAAAATATTTAAACTATTTGAGTTCAATTCCATCTACAGTAATATTAAAATTAGTACATACTTGAATAAATTGTTAGGAGGCATTACGATTAGATTAACTAATGTGTATAAAGCAGCATATAGAAATATTAATAAGTATATACATTTAGGTCGCGGGAAGCCGCTGGATGCGAGCAGCACAAAACCGGTCGTTGTGGAGATCCTTGGGGGAGGCCTTTGTCCAGCAGTGGACGTCTTTTGGCTGAGATGATGATGATGATGATGATATACATTTAACTTCATCATCATCATCATCATCATCTCAGCCAAATTACGTTCACTGCTGGACAAAGAATCTCCACAACAACCGGTTTTATGCTGCTCGCATCAAAAAAAAAATTAACAAATAATTAATTATATAAAAAAATAATAAAATTAATTATTAATTAATCCATTTAACTTATACCAATAAATTCCTGATGTTCTATTATTATATACCATAAATCTTATGACTTAGACCACACTTCAGAAGCTGGAATAAAAACTAGATTTTGTCACGCAAGCAATCATTAAAGGCTTCTGAGCGGATGTGATCAGCTACTTGCTTTTAATTGGGTTTGTTACATTTCTTCTTTTGCTTTTCTGTACATAATTTTAGTAATGAACCTCCTTTGCCTTTTTTTTTTATTGCGCTGATAGAAACAGCTAGGAACTCATTCAGGATAGTAATCGGTGCAGTGCGAGCTGAAATAGTTTCTTTTGAAATTAGTGATATTTTTAAACTTGAAAGCCTTGACGTAGGAATGTTTTTCTTGTGTTTATTGAATTAAGGTTTACTTTAAGTTAACTACAAAAAAGTTGTTAAGAATTTAGACTTCTTACTTAAAGTATATAACTGAATTTATGCACGTTCGCTATGAAATGTTACTAATCGCATTAAAATAAGATGTACCTACTATTTTGTAAATATTTTTTATTAACTCTCAAAATCTCCATATTTCCATATGCATAGAAACTTTCATGACAATTGGCCTTTGGTTTTAAAGAGTTAGAACTTAAAAGTTCGTATGGTACTTATACCGAAACGTAAGTAAACAGCCTATAATTGTCCCACTGCTGGGCAAAGGCCTCCATCATTGAAATCAAGTCATCGCTACAATTGATGGGTAATGGCTTAATCACCACGCTTGCCAAGTGCGGGTTGGTGATCACAAACCCGGGCTATGCATCGAAAAATCCGAAATACATTTTACCCGACCTGGGAATTGAACCCGGGACCTTCGGGTATCGGGCAGAGCGCTCTGCCACTCGGCCACCGAGGCGTTATACCGAAACGTAATGGCTCTTAACTCTAGATATCTTTAAGTACTAGGAGTACTTAAAGATATCTTTATATATATAAATCTTCTGTGCGTGTGTAGGTCCTTCTAAACGGCTGGATTCGAGAATAGTTTAGATTTACAATTGGACCCGGTAGGTGGCGCTGCTATAGAGGTCCATCATGGGATACGGATGTTCTTAAGCGGACGAATGATTTGTTTGTTTTGTTGTCATGGAAACTTATATAAATCGCTGGTGAAAATATCTTAGGCACCTACTTCTTCTTGCCGGTTCTTATCAGTACAAGGTACTGCCCGCTGTGTAGACTTACGAACCGATAGCATAATGAAATTCAAAAGAGCTAATTTGTGTAGCATTAATTGAATAAAAGATTTCGAATTTTAAATAGGTACTCCAGTAGGTAAGTATCTACTTCCGTGATCATTGCACATGTTTTACCAAAAATATCTCATACAAGGAACTACAACAAAACATCTCGTTTTAATACCTATTCTATTGAAATCAGTTTTAATAAGATCTTCTTTTTATCACGTTTCAATCGCCAGGTCTGCGGCGATCGCAAGGTTAAACTTCATATTTTGAACAGTGGAGATGAAGGTACCAACGCCACTCCTTTCGCTGTTAACGTCATTCATATTGATTACATATTCAGTTATTAGACATTGACCTTTTGCCCAAGATCCAATATTAAAATTGGTATGTGAAATTCCATGAGAATGTTTGTCGTACTGATTGATATATTGAAATGTGCATATTCACACTCACCGTTCTTCGTGTTGTTAAACAGAACTCCTAATTTCGACACTTACTTCAGAAGCGTTTTTATGACGTTAGTGTGAACACGCATATTAAACAGTAAAAAAAATCTGTATAAAATTTTTATCTTTAAAAAGCATGGACTATTATTATATATTATACCAGGTGACCCAGCGGACTTCGTATCGCTTTGACAGTTTCTATGTCAACAATACAATCAAATTGTTTCTGTGACAACAAAACAAATAAATCCCCAATGGGGTGGACCACCCTTATCATTTTGGGGGTATAAAAAATAGATTACGACCGATTGTCAGACCTACCGAATATACATATAAAATTTCATATAAAAGGTTATAAAGGTTATAATTATGGATATGAGTTAGTCTCCTTGTTTAAGTAATTTTAAAAAAGGCTTTGAAGCTTTGGTGAAGGCGTGACAATAAAAACCTACAAAAAAAATGAGAAATAACGGACTATTGATAAAAAAGTATTGTTTTCTCAAAGTAGAAAACATTTTTTGGTTATTCGCGCTCTTATGAAGGTCACTTTGCCATCGGTTTCTAAGTCCAAAGACCTTGTACTGAGAAGAATTGGCAAGCAAAATAGTCTATTTTCCCTCATTTTGCTACCAGTTTTGTAAACCATTAAAAACCTCTATGGTAGAAAGACCGTTTGTCCACCGGTCTAGGACTCGAAAGACCTAAACGTTACACAGCCTATTACCGTGGTCTAGCTATCACCATAGTATAAATGTCGCCCTATAGCAACAATGTTAGAAGTATTGTTGTATTCTAGCAGTTAGAACTATTATTAAAATAACCAGTATAAAGTTGTTAAGATTCCGGGTGAAATGGACTTCCACCCTCGGCCTTATCATCACTTATCATCAAGTGGGATAAAGGCTAAATGCTTACAAGTAAGAAATAAAAAGGACACTTTCCATCGCAAAACTGTAGATATACAAAAAGACCTATAAACTAGGTACCTAATTTAAAAAAATCTCGATGCCGTAAACCCTATGAGAGAAACCTTACGAGCCGACGAAGTTAATATACCCGACAGTTAATATCGCTCAAAACGCTGATCTTATTAGTAACTTCCTACGATGCCTAATTGCAAACAACGTATGTCCGGTCATTAGCTAAAACTCGACAAGACCTACTAAATAATAAAATTCATCAGGAAATATCTCAAGGTAGTCAAGCATGGCATAGTGAAAAAAATTAAGAGAAATATCTATATAAAGAAACATATTGTTAACTGACACTGTTTCAGCAGAATCTAAGAAATTATAAGTTTGATAAACGAAAGGTACTACAAAAATTTACCGTTTTAGATTGGAGTCGAACCGATTGCTCTCTCGAACAGTTCGTTTCCAGAAGAGCTTTATTCCAAGCACCATCAAACTGTGGATTGAGCTGCCATCCGAGGTTATCCCATTGAGCTACGATGTAGACTCTTTCAAAAAGGATGTAAAGAGGTTTTTCTCAGGTCAGCAACACAAAAGTGTTGCTCTTGTCCTCTAATGTTGCTGATGTCCATTATGCGGCGCGGCGGTGATCGCTCGCCATCAGGCGGCCCGCTTGCTCGTTGGCAGACCTTTAATATAAAAAATAACCTAAAACCTTTCGCTATCCTAGCTTCTTGAGTTACCAACATCAAACCTTTGAATTATATTTATTTTCGAGTATTTGACGATTGGTTAAAATAATCGACACTGTTAATAATTATTTTTTCGATTTTTATTTTTATTGTTATTCATGTTTTTTTGTATACTGATCTTCAAAATTCAGAATGAAGATTTTATTATTTATTTATTTTACACATACAGCTACCATTACAGGACAGGATGTTTTCCCTAAGGCTAATTAGCAATACATCATATTATTTAATTATTTTATTTATAACATATAAGGCCGATTATGTGAATTCACTCAAATTACATGAAAAATGTCTACAATTTCTGCCAGTAGATTCAGTGTGCGCAGTGCCCGCAACAAAGGCGACTTGTTCAGTAAATGTGTTGCCAGACTACTTATTTGGAACACACAAATAAATCGTGGCAAGTAAGTCCGGGTTATAAAATTTACCATTTATTAAGTTAAAGACTTATTTGATGGCACTAAATGATGATAATAATGATTTTTATTCAACAAGTTTAAGCTATGTCAGATTTCGAATAAAGTCCATGGTTATGACTGCAGCTCGTTATATCATCTTCGTCTAAGTTTTCGGGCTGGTCTGGGTGCCTATCCTAGTATGAGTTTCATTCGCGATTCGATCACGTTTAACGAAATCGAGAATTTTTATGGCAAATTTTAACTCATCTCGTATGTCGCTAGGTGGCGCTGCTTCAATGCCATACTAATTTTCGTTTTCCTAAACGTAATCGACTTAATACGGATAGTAAACAAAAATCACACTATGCACCCAGAGGTCATGTCACTCATGTCACAAAAAATTGCTAAACCTGTCAAATTTCTCCAATGAATGTTGATCCTTATTACTAAAGGATAAAGTTCAAAATTGATTATAGAAATTTGACAGTTTTGGATAGGTTGATCTGCCGCCGTGTGGAAAGTTCTTCACTGTTAAAATATTGACTATGGCAACTTTAGTCGCAATATTACTGTAGGATAATATCTTCCTGTAAAACTAATTATTTACTAAAACTCTAGGAGAAACAACTCGATAATTGACCATTACGACAAGGTAGGTATATCCCTTTTGTCACGAATCCTTAGCGATATTTAGGCTGTTCTTTAAATTGTCTTGTTAAATGGTTAGATAGTATTGAGGAATGATAAATGGTGCGACTGACCGAGATGTTTTTAAATACATATATACCATGATGATTTTTTAAAAAATCCTAGGACCCTTATTGCAGCACCACCTACCGAGTCCAATTGTGAATCGAAACCATTCAGAGACCTACTCAGACACACACAAAAGATACTAAGATAACAGTTAGGTAAGAAAAAATAATAATTAGAGCTCAAGCACAAATTGCTATAGCATTTCTCCGTTAAACTATATAACCTAAACCTTTTGACTTAACAGATTCATTAACAAATAAATATTTGAATGCCTTCTTAAAAAAAATGCATTTAATTCGAGTTATTCGTCAACTCGCACACTTTAAACTCGCACAGACGTGCGAGATGGCACCTTTTGGTTCTCATCACAAACTTACACAACATATTTCGAGGTATATACCTATTCTTTGTTCGCATGTTTCCAACTTTCTCAGGAGTCCAACTTTTCTTACATCCATAAAAGTCTTCACATGAGTCCAACTTTTGTTTTTTATGCGCTTTTATTATCATTATTCCAAAAGTACAGTTACAATACAGATACTTTTGTGGTTTATAAAGATTGAAATAAAACAAGGTTTTTAATTTTAGTAATGAATTTACGACCAAGGCTTTAGAAGACACAAACGACACAATAAAAAAATATTATAACAAATTAATAAATTTGTCGAAGCGCAACCATTTTCAAGCGCACCTATTGAAGCGCTCATACATTAAACATCTAAATAAGTTAAGTTTGGAACAAAAAGGAACATTTATATTCTATCGTGTTAAGAAAATTTTGGGACATCACTTAAAAGCTATAATTATTTAACATTTGCTTGCCAACACGCTCATAAAAAATGTGAAACAATAACTAATATTTGAACAACTGTAGGTATAATCATATTTCAAATGATTAAAATAATGTATGATTTATGATTACATTCGATATTATTGTTGGCGACAGATCTGGCAACCCTGTTGCTATGGAATATCTACATAAAACACTTACATAGCAACAGGGCACTAGGCCAGCTCGTTTTCTTACTTAATTGTCTTATTATTTAATATATAGTGATTATTTCCATTAAAAAGGGGCTTTTACTTTACGTCGTCTACAATTATTATTATTTATTTTACTGTTTTAACATCATCAAACATCACTCATATACGTCTCCACTGCTGGGGGACGAGCCTACCATATGGATGAATAGGAAGAAAGGGTCATACATCCATCACGCAGGCCCGGTGCAGTTTAGCAGTAATGCAGCCGGGACCAACGCCTATATGTGCCTTCCGAAGCACTGAGGAGCTCGAGATAACCATTTTTCTAAAATTGCTTAATCTTATATATTGCAGACCGGGCGCGTTAACCACTGCGCTATCGAACTCCTCTATGTTTTCTAATAAATCATAAGTTCCAGTACCAACTGATTAAATCTGTATATTTCAAGTACAATTAGCAGTTTAGACATAAACAGTACCTTCTCATGTCGATTGAGACGTAGCGGTAATAAAACGTGCGGTTTATAGCCATATTTACTACGCACTATTTATTTAAAATTACGTATTAAATATAAGCGAGCTATGATCAGCGCAGAACCTTGATTTGTGAAAGGACAGTCAGTTTCAAATATTTTTACTCAAACATAGGTAATATCACGGTAATCTTGTGAATAATGTCATTCCCTTGATATGTGAGCTAATAGAATTTACTTATGTGATGATGTAGTGTAACTATTAGTCAAATTTAGGTATATGTAGGAATGTTTTGTTATAAAAAAAAACCCCAATTGTTGCAATGCCCTTGCAGGGTCACGTTAAGGGACTATTTATAATATTGTAAGATGTATGTACAATACCAACATGATGACTCTATTTTTTCTTTGGGAAAGCTTTTCTCTTGCTCTTTATAGATTTTCAGTGTAACCAAATTTTTGTAACCAGTTGTTACCAAACTAACATACTTCATTAATTATGTAATATTAATTTAATGAGATCTCGTATTCAAAAGACCTACTAAGGTAACAAAAATTTTACTAACTAAACACGATTTTACTAAATAGTCTAACGAGGCCTTATGAACCAATAATAATTATGTGAGGATGCAAAGCGATGGTAACGTAACGCTAGATCACTTATGTTTTACTGTAAATCTAGTTGACCGTGGCCTGTCACTTTTGACGTATATTCGTGAGCATGGAGCCTCATGAGCAATACCTAATACGAGTACACTCGCTCGTCTAAATACGGGCGGGACACGTCAAAACGTCACGCCATTGACACCTTGTGGACAGCTAATGAGCAATTGAGATGTAAGGAAATTAGCAGCGCTCTGTCTCGACACGTAACATGATAAGGCATAAAACGCATACGCGTTTTGTTTTTTAAAAAGCGTGGATGTGGTGGTGACTAGTATACTTAGTAACAAGCGCAGGTGTCATTAATTTATACCGACATGTTTGTTTATGTTTATGTAATAGTCTAGGTTTAGCACATGTTTCCCCTCCTTCCTATGATATGTGGTCCTTCAAACGGCGTGAAGAGGCACCTAGTGGGCCGGCAAAGCGAGAGTGACTAGTGCTGCGTTGTTTTCACGCTGCACCAGTTGTCGCGTTTGGACTCCATTTCCAAGTAACATCAGGAGAAGTGGAGTCATTTGCCGTGCTCACCATTAGAAAGAAATGTAATTGTGTTATTGACGCCTCTTGTGGTGAAACATTAGGGTTGGTACTCCGGTGCATGCTATCCGTGATAAAACAAGAGCAATTATTTCCATAGTCGATCTAAATAAAAATTTAAAAAGACAGATAATGTCCTAAATCGTCAAAAAAATCTACAAAAAAATCACGAAACCTTTAAGAACAAGACGATGTGATCGCTTGTTATGTTAACACGATAATTGAGGACACAAGTGGAACACGAACCTCTAACCACGACCTGATGAGATGAGGGGCCGAAGCTTCAGCATCAAAGTTGAGCGAGCAAAACACGGAACAAATCGTAATCGCAGCTCACTATACCTATTTGTTGTAGTAATTTCTTTTAAAGATTATTATGGATGCGCTATTAGTGCATTAATAAGAGTCCTCTTAACCCATCTATAAAGTTCATGGTGTTAATGAAAGCTATTATCAGTAATCTATCGGAGGACTAGAGATTGCACGACAATATCTCACATTGAACCTAAGCATAGGCATAAGTACAGGCTACCGACGCTATAAAGTGCCAAATAACAGTTTTATTCACAGTCAGTCGGTAGGTTATGTAGGTGATCCTGGTGACACACAAAAAGAGTTTTAATTTTCCCATAGCAAGTTCTCGTTTTCGTTAACGTGATCGATTAGCGAATATAACTCGGGTTATGCTCTTAGGACGCTTTGCTATTCAAAATTCAAAATTCAAAATTCAAAATCATTTATTCAGTTTAGGCTACAAGTAGCTCTTGTGAATGTCATTATGCCATCGGTTCGTAAATCTACTCTGGGCGGGAGATCTTGTACTGAGAAGAACCGGCAAGAAACTCAGCAAGTGTCCAGCTCTTTTCTCCCTTACAGCGTCAAAAATATTGGAAAATGCCCTATCATAGCAGAACACTTTCCATTACAAATAAACACAAAAAATATATATAAGACAATTACAACATGTAAAAAATCAAAATAAAAAATGTAAGTTAACAAATTTACATCAGATAATTATGTAAAGGTTTCAATTTCCACAATGTCATACAGCACCACTACAGTACTCTAGTAAAAGTCAAAAATTGTTTAGGTAAAACAAAGTCAAACTATAATTAATAATACTAAAAATAAGATAAGTATGCAAGAGCAGACCAGCCTCCACAGGCGGCACCCGTTCACGAGCATGACATATGAATCAGCCATCGCTTCGCTCAACCATATTTTAGGGAACGTAACGACCCGACGCACATGCCACCACCGCAGAGACAGTAAAGAGAGCATGACACACTCAAGATACTCTAAATAAAAACTTAATGATGTATTTAACGCAACGCTGTTTGTTATCTGTAGGACAATGCTGTTAAAATAAAAAATGTAAGTTAACAAATTTACATCAGATAATTATGTAAAAGTTTCAATTTCCACAATGTCATACAGCACCACTACAGTACTCTAGTAAAAGTCAAAAATTGTTTAGGTAAAACAAAGTCAAACTATAAATAATAATACTAAAAATAAGATAAGTATGCAAGAGCAGACCAGCCTCCACAGGCGGCACCCGTTCACGAGCATGACGTATGAATCAGCCATCGCTTCGCTCAACCATATTTTAGGGAACGTAACGACCCGACGCACACGCCACCACCGCAGAGACAGTAAAGAGAGCATGACACACTCAAGATACTCTAAATAAAAACTTAATGATCTATTTATTCTTTTGGTTTGCTGGATGAGTACAAAACGGATCGACATCACAATGGTTCCGTGCAGAGTGAGGCTATGCCCCCATCGTACCTATCAACACTCGAACGGAGCCCTTCGATACTAAAGTCAATTATCAAATTAATATGTAGTAGGTAGGTACCTAGCAATAACACGATCACAGAACATAATCGTCTCAGCCATTATACACGTAATACCACAATTAATGTTATTATTACACACGTGACCTTGTCCAATGATTTCTATCATAGTAACAACAAAGAATTGAATTAATCACATGCAAATGTGGAACAATTGGATTGGCCGACTTCCGCGCCATTGAAAGTGCTAAGACGAGAAAAGTGCCATCCATTAGGCAATTACTGGAACACAATAGGCAAAAATACTTGTTTAATTGACGAGGAATCAGCATACGTAAACGTATAATTTTTATTTGCATTTTCTTGTACAATTTTCTTGTGTTGTTCTGTCATTATAAAACGCTTAAGATCAGCCGATGACGTAGCGTTGCGCAAGCGAAATTGTTTCAGTACAATGTAAATTAATGTTATAAACGGAGATGTTTCTTTTTCAAATTTTCCGTGTCCGGCGACCGCTGCACATGGAAATTGCCCATGTAGCCACGAAAGTGAAACCAGTAAAATAATACTTTAAACTGGTGAGCATGTAGTACACAGTATAAGGAAAGAGTATGTAATACTGTGGGGGAGCTCGATGGCGCAGTGGTTAACGCGCCCGGTCTGCGAGTGCTGAGGTTAAGCAACTTTCGCAAAGAATCTAATCAGATGGGTGGCCAAAAAATTTAAGTATCATCTCGTGTTTCTTCGTGCTACGTAAGGCACGTAAAACCGTTGGTCCCGGCTGCGTTAGCAGTCGTTAACAACCACCAATCCGCACTGAGCCCGGGTGGTGGTTTATGGCCCGTTCTCCCTATCCTTCCATAGGGAAGGCTCGACCAGCAGTGGGGACATAAAACTAGCTGATAATGAAAAATGAAATATTGATGTCATACTTCTTCCTATAGGTACTGTAGTATGTATGAAGAAATTAATGAAAGTAGACGAAGCGAAAGCGGTATAAAAGAATCGTAGCAAGTGGCAGGAAGTGGTCACTGCCTACCCCTATGGGGAGACCGGCGAGATTGCATCTCGTATGTATGTATATAAAAAATGGGTAAAATTAACTCGAGTTGATCCGTATACAGTGTTTCACTTTAATTGTTATCTTTTGTTTTAATTCTAATAATGTCTTTAAGGCGACGCATTGGAAATTTACGTTGCGGGGATCTTGATTTTTCAAAACAATTACAAAACATATGAAAGTGATATTTGATGACATGATTTTTCATTTAATTGACTTCATTTTGCTAGTTGCAGAAACACGATTTGTCAACTTTTATAGCAGAGACAAAATATCAAAGTAACCTCTTTTAAAACATAGATTTGCATTTTACAGGTTAACCAGACCGATTTAAGCATCCAAATTTTCTTAGTAGATTAGTCTTAACACACACTTCAATATTGTAGTTCATTTTTTTAATAATTTGTAGTTTTAATTTGAAGGAAAAAAAACAGTTTTTCTTATGGTACGGAGCACAAACGCTCCGTATGAGATTGATTGTTTAGCGGTGCGTCGCCTTAATTTGTTATACTTGTAGGATTCGAGTCTTTTGAGGTTACCTTCCCGTCCTGAAAACCCAGACGAAACAAGTTACAATTTATTGGAATAAAAACTACGTACGCTGCACCATTTGTAAAAAAAACAGTCAATGGGTCCGAAGCCCATGTCCTCATCTTCTGAATCGGAATCCTCGATCTTGATCTCCTTTTCTCTTTCTTCCTCTCAGCGGCAAGGGTGGATGCGAAGACTAAAAACGTTTACTTAATAATTGAGAGTACCACTTGAAAGATCTGCTCCTAGAAATTTGTTCAATATATACCTATTGATTATCTGCTATATAATAAAAATTATGAAAATGGTATAGGCCTGATGGAAGGGAATACTTAGATCTATACAAACACCCACCAACAAATGCGTTTGTGATTTTACGAATTATAAATCAAATCATATTTTTTCTTATTATGTACCTATATTAGATAAATTATTTCATATATATTTTCACCATGATCTGTCTCAAGCGAAAATATTTAGTTTTCATAAAATAAAGTGTGCACATAAATATTAGGATTCCATACAAATAATTGAGAATTAAAATAAAATGTATAATAAAATGGGCTGCAATCGTGTACCATTTGATTGAACATAAACAAAACTCGTAAATATGTTTAACTGTTCAAAAGCTAAATAAGCTAATAGATACTAAAATGTTTAATATCGTTGCTTGTCCTCAGTACAAATTGTGAGCAATTCTCGGAAACTGTGTTACTTACTGTGCACAATGCCAGCGCGAGTGTACTAAAGCAGTATGTCGTGGATGATGTGAAATCCGTTCGGCCTCAAGGTCTTCGCTCGTTTACAACCTTCCGAGAGGCATTTGTGATTAGAACCGGCAATCAACGGTTGTAGTTACTAGTGCTACCAATCTTAATATTGAGAACCTTCTTTTCACATTATTCATAGAAAAGGTATCCTCCCAAAAAGGGATAGACCGAATGAAAATCACAATTTCTTAGTAAACTCGCCGTTAGTGAACTCGCCGTTAGTGACCTCGACGACGCCACATTTAGCATAATCAATAAAATAATAATTTTGGAAATTATTGATAAAGAAATTTTTTTTCTTTGATATTTTTAAAGAAAAATTCTTTCAAAGTAAGGTTCCGAAGCAGAATAGATAACATCAGTGATAGGTTGCTAGCCGAACGCCCGATGTGCGAGCATCTTGGCACTTGGCACTTGGCACTTGGCACTTGGCACTTGGCACTTGGCACTTGGCACTTGGCACTTGGCATTTGTGCACTTCACTAAACGATCCTACTAATATTATAAACGCGAAAGTTTGTAAGTATGGATGTTTGTTACTCTTTCACGTAAAAACTACTGAATGGATTTGGATGAAATTCGGCATACAGATAGATTATAACCGGGAATAACACATAGGATACTTTTTATACCGATATTCTTCATGTCATCTATGTCATCGCCTCTCGGTTTGTAAATTGGCGGGCCCACTGCAGATTGGTGGTTGGGTTGCTGAACACTACAAAATGCGCTTCTTTACGCATGTTTTCTATAAAATAGTATACATAATACAATGCCAAGAAAAATTTATGTTATAAAAGTATATATTTACAACAATTGTTATTGTATCCAAAATGCAAAATTATGAAATATCGTCGATAAAAAAAACTCCAAAATCACCTACAAACAGTGTCTATTTAAAGTTTGTCGACAAAATTAAGTATACTTATTCGTAATACTTACTTATAAGAAACATGCTATTGTTTTAAAAAAAAAAAAAAAACATCTACCCCTTTATTCATAAAAACTATTTAAGCATTATTTAGTTAATTTTTGTTTTGTCTCTTTTTCTCAAATACAAAATGACGTTTGTGTGACGTGGACAAAACAATAATTAACTAAAAAAATGCCTAAATAGTTTTTTTGAAAAAGGGGGTTAGATTGTAAATAAAAAGCGTTTTTCTGGCTTGAATCTAGTGGATCACGCACTTTTGCAACCCCTTTGCTTATACTATGCAGATCGACAGAAAGCGCTGTTTCATGGTTATCAGCGCCTTAACAAACGGAGTGCGTTTCTATAGTCGGCATAATCGTCACTTACTATCAGACGAGATGAAGGCCACGTGGTCACCTGCTGTGGATATAAAAAAAAACAAACATTGTCCTATGATAAACACCAGTTGTTATGCGGAGAACTACAAAGTGAAAAGGTCGACATTACTATTGACATTACCTAGAAAAATTGCAGAGGTTGCCAAAGAGGAAGTGTTTACCTGTACAGTGGTGTCAAACAATTTAACTGTAGTGTTGAAAGACAGGAATAGCTAACTTCTTAAAGCTTATAGCGTCACGATTTGCATGACTGCGCTCACGCAACATTAGTCCTTAATAATATCACAGTCTTAACGTCTTCCGTAAGTGTGTCTTTCCTTCATTTGAAAACGGAACAACGGATTGACGTCGGTTTCTGTAAAGAGATAGTTGGATTAACTGAGATTGCTATAGACTATTTTAGTCTGGAAAAAAGCATTTATTTCTTTATGGATTTTTTTTAAAGATTATTTTTGTCTGAGAAAAACATTTTTAATTGGGAATTAATTTTATAAAGGTTATTCTACGTCAAAATGAAATATCAACAAGCGTCTACTTCGCTGTTTGTCCTTTTTGGTACTGGGTCGGCAAACGCCCCGGTTAACAGAAAGCGGACACCACAGCTGGTAGGCTGGTAGGGCCCCATTTGGCATTAAGTTCGCCGCTTGTCTGTACAAGCCTGCACATCAACCATGGGCGGCGGTGATTGCTTCCCATCAGGTGACCCGCCTGCTCGTTGGCCTCCTTCTAATAATAATAACCCTCCTTCTGACGGGTAAAAAAATGACCCATATAAGTACCTACATAACGTTCAAAATCTATTGAGGAAATTTGACAGTGTCTAGTAATCTGATATATAGGCGTGTGTACAATTTGATTTAATGCAATAAAGGTTAAATCATACTAATATTTTAAAGAGGAAAGCTTTGTATTTTTGTATGTTTGTAACAAATAAACTCAAAACATACTGGACCGATTTAAACAATTCTTTCACCATTAGAATGCTACATTAGCGCTGAGTAACATAGGCTATATTCAAAAAGAAATGTCCACACCCGTGCGAAGCCGGGACGGGCCGCTAGTAAATAATAAATAAACAACTCGTCTAAGTTTTCCTTGTGCAGCCCCTTAAGGGTTGCTCATTCAAGTAGCATTCACGTTCACGCATGTTGCCGACTGAAAGCTTTAGATCGCTTCTAAACCTTACTTTTAATAGCCTTTAAATTATATCTTAACAAAATGTGATGCTTAGCGGCAGAAATAGGTATAGGTAATAATTATAATGATCATTAATATTTATTGATCTATTTGGTTTACATGATCTTATAATTAGGTATATTGTCGTCACTTGGTCTTGATGAACCCACTTGCAGAGATGTTGATGATGACAATGATAGCTCTTCGAAAGACCCGATAAAGACTTTAGTGACAGGCCGAAATAATGCGGATGAAGCCAAGTGCCATATTATGGCGTGTCAAATACGATTCGTATCTGTCAAACGCCATATTTTACCGCAGCTATTTAGATCTCAATTTATGTTAGTTCTACTAATCCTATCTCTCTGCAACGTTACTGTAATGAAGAGAGTAGAACAACGATGCAACAAGCGGCGACACGGCGGCCATTTTATCGTAAATCGCTTGACAGATGTGCCATTCTGACAAAATGGCCGCTGACAGGCTAGGGGATAAACTAGCTGACCGGCGTCGGACTTCGCACTGCTTTGACAGTTTCCTTGACAACAAAACAAACAAATCATTCTTTGGAATCATTTTTTGGGAAAAGTTTTTTGCAATTTGTGACTTTTTGAGTACTCCAACGTTGGTTGGTCACATAGAAGTTTTTGATCAGTATTTGAAACAGGATCGATTGGCATCAAAAAATGTTTTTGTGTAAAATGGCCATTTTCTTGCTAACTGTAATTTTTTTTGAAAATCTTTGAATGGGGATCAAAATTCCATAAAAAATTATGGATAGTCTCCTAAAACCATTTTCATGTAGCTGCAACGGATAAGGTACTTCCCCTTACTGCCCCGCTGAAAGTTTCCACCCTGTATATAAAGATGACGTGAACACGGATTCTTTATTAGCATTGTGTGGATTGTCCACTTCTTAGTACTTAAGCTTGCTTATGCTTAGTGAGATTTCTATGTCAACATCATCATCGGCATCCATCATTTTGTGTGACATCACACGGTCACAATGCATTGGAAAAAAACATATATCAGTTACTATTACACATGATTAGTACACTTATGTACATTGGACTTTAGGATTTGGCTCTATCCTTATTATAATTCATTTATTTAAATGATTATGTATGCGTACGTAAGTAAACAAATATGTGAAACAAAAATTTGAATAAAGCTAGTGCTAAAACTTTGCCCAACAGGAATTAAACTAAGAATCCCGGATATCAAGCCGACCTCTTTGACACTCGGCCACCGAACAGCAACGATGATAAACGCTGATAAAAAGCGATAAGCCCGTTCACACATGGTCTCCGTTTTACTGGTCCGTTTTATCGAATACTTTTTTTTTATTGATGGCTTATGGAGTTGTATGAGCGACTTCATACATGACACAGTATTCTGTATACAGTAAGAAATATCGGCCCGATAAATTATGACATTCCGTTTTGCAATCAAATACTGGATGACGGAACATTTAAAAATATTACGTATCCATACAACTTTACCGGATACATACTGTCACACACCACGACACAACACGACAACGTCCCTTGTAGAGAAGCGGTGATATACTGCGAATTTGCTTTGTGAACATCGCATCCAGTAACGACGGATACGTTGAACGTAATACGGTGCCTAAGTGTGAACAGAGCATATTTTTTTGTCGTAGATAGATAGATAGATAGATAGATAACGTCTTTATTTGGACACTATAGACACACAATATACAATCGTAAATAATAAAAAAACAACAATTACACTAAACATAATTTCATAACACAAGTATTAAAAATACAAAAATGTGTGTGTGCCGCAGCATCTCAAAAGGGTCGTTGCTCAGCGTGGTATTCACTCGCATAGCTAGTGAATCGCTGATTTTCAGCAACAACCAGGCGTGACCACAAGGACGGTGCCCGTAACGATTATCAGTAAAGTGCCCATGAAGTGTCGTATCCGCTAGTCGTAAGGCTAGTTCCAATTTTGTTTCCAAGTTATTTTTATAAGTACCTACAGATTTTTAACTTTCAAATAGGTAGTAATCAAAAGGAAATCATTTCGTAAAGCCACAATTAATTTTGCTAGCTTATAATAAGTAACACGTTCCCAACGGACATAAAGGTAATAACTGAAAACAATCAATATTACCCAACCGTACACACGGAGATACCACAACGAACACACATTTTCCATAGCACATACATAACACATAGCAAATACGCACAAATATTTTCCATGAACTAAATTACTTTGCGCGACCACACATAGCCTTGTCACGGGTTTACTATGTGCAATAATCTTCTTAATTTTATGCCTTAGAGAGCCTACGCCAAGCAATTTGCGTCAGTCGAACAATGCTCGTGATTGACACAAGACATTAACTGAATATGTATAATGATCCTTGTTATGAGGAGCCGATTAATTGAGGAGCTGTGTTGTCGCACCGACTTGTCATTTTCACACCTAATCACCTTTCAGGGCTGGGCAATAACCTTTTTCTTTTTTACCTTAAATGGCAATTTTTTGATTTGTGCCCAGAGAACGTTGAAGATCCCTTGGGGGGACGTCAAAGTTCTCGATGTCTGCTATTCGTGATCCTGAGCCAACCCCGCGATAGTATTTTGATGGTACCGAAGTTTTTAGTGAAATGCATCTGCTGTGGGAGCTCGATGGCGCAGTGGTTAACGCGCCCGGTCTGCGAGTGCTGAGGTTAAGCAACTTTCACAAAGGCCGGTCATCGGATGGGTGATCAAAAATTTTTCATCTCGAGCTCCTCCGTGCTTCGAAAGGCACGTAAAGCCGTTGGTCCCGGCTACATTAGCAGTCGTTAACAACCACCAATCCGCTCTGGGCCCGCGTGGTGGTTTATGGCCTGTTCTCCCTATCCATCCATAGGAAAGGCTCGTGCTCCAGCAGTAGAGACATTAATGAGCTGATGATGATGCAGCTGCCTAACTTCCCGTGCAAGTCGTAAGAGCCGATTAATGGACAAGGGTTTTAAGGTGCTCGCATAACAGGCGATCGGTTCGCAAGATGTCACGCTGACGTTATTAATTTCACCCCGGTCACTTATAAGTGAGTTTACACAAAATTGGTGATCTTGATGTTCTGTCTACCCTAAGGAGAAGGACAAAATCAAAAATCAAAATCTTTATTGCTAACTAAGTGTATAAAAGGTGTTACATTTTAAAGGAACTTAAAACTTAGTTTTCCTTTTCGGACACGGCAATTTATAGAGAGCTAAGTATTTTTATATAAATCTATGAATAATACTTTAAGTCTAAAAGTCTAAAAGTAAAAAATAAAACAATAACAAAACAAAATAAAATAATTATAATAAATGTATGTATGTAATGTATGTATGTAAAAAGTGTACGTTAGCGATGACCTTATTTTTGGTCTAAAGCTCCTTTTCTTACACAGGCTGTTTGGAAAAGCGAATAGTTATAAAATACAGTGAAAAAATATAATGCCTACCCGACCCCGACAGGAATGGAACTTGTGTCTTCCGCAATCGGGGTGCCGGTACTGACCATTATGCCACCGGGATAAGGCTGACGTAGGTAAGAATTGAATTTTTTCACTGCTTTTTAGCGGCATAGTTCCATCTATCCAACGGTTATTGTTAATGTTATTTAATTCAGCTTCAGTGCAGCAATTAGCACTTAAAAATAAAAAGTAAAAAGTGAATAGTGTTCTGAAAGGAATAAAAAATCTGTCATCATCATGACGGTGGTCTCTGAGCATCCTTATCATCAAGAGCATTAGAGGAGTCAGCCACTGCTGTTTCGCTGCGATTGCATTTATTTTGAGGGTTAGAATAGAAAATTCGCCTAACCAAATTTATGTTGGTCATTCGTGCACCACCGCAGCTGATGACGCGTTAAATACGTCGTAATTTACCTTTACCATACAATCACTTCGACATTGGGAATCAGCCTGACATGCGGTGAATATATCTGTCTCCCATTCTGATCGTGACTCTTTAACATTATAATACAAACAAAACATTATAAAACATTTAACATAACATAAAACATACAAAAAGCAGCCACAGACGTTAAGGCGGCGCATAATAAATTTACGAATTATTATTTTCAAATTCTCTCAAGAAACTCGCGTGAGGACTTAGTAAAGCCCCACATCTTTACTGCGATACTCGAGGGGTTAGGGGGTTTTTTTTTTTTTTTTTGAGAGACTGCTGGTTGCCGAGGGGCATTTCCAGCTTCACCGGGCTTGTTTTAGGGGCGGCGAGGTACGTAAAGGGTACCTCAAGCCGTGTTGAAACGAAACACCTTCAGAGGATTTCTAGAGGGGTACGGCATCGCACACTTAAAAGTGCGCGTCCCCGTGCCCTTCCAGAGTCTCCGAAGGGTTCGAATCGGATCGGAGGTTAGGGGGGTATGTCATTTCTCACTTCCCATTTTTAATATCATTCATCATCATCATATAAGGAAATATTGTTTATTTATGTATTACTTATGTGCTAATCACACGAAGCCATCAACTACAAAAAAAAAAAAAAAAGAACCTAGTAAACAGACACGCTAGTGAGTCAATTAAAGCGACACTGCCTTTCCGCCCTTATTAAATCGAGCACGAATAAATTTGTTTTATTAACATATTCAATTTATAAAACAGTAGGTACTTACCATAATATCACGCAATTTTCATTACAAACCTGATAGTAAATCATTCGTTAATGAATTGAAACTGCCGTCAGCCCTGCAACTGGTAATGATTGTAGGTGGCGAGGATAATGCCGTCGACTAATGGGCCCGACTTAATGCCTGCATTGTTGGATTTATGGGTTAATCACTCACGACGGCGCGGCGGCCCAGGGCTCTAATCAGTGTCTTCACACTAGGTCAAGTGTAGTGCACTAAGCTTCGATAGCTCACGTCGGTGGGGTTAAGCATGCTGTCCGCTAGGTACGATGCTAACTTAGCATAGCTTAAAAATATTAAAATACAAGTCATATTTTCAACAATTTCTTACACTAGCTACGCCCCGCGGTTTCACCCGTGTTCTATTAGTCATAGCGTGATGTAATATAGCCTATAGCCTTCCTCAATAAAAGGACTATTTAACACAAAAATATTTTTTCAATTCGAATCAGTAGTTCCTGAGATTAGCGCTTTCAATTAAACAAACAAACAAACAAACTCTTCAGCTTCATAATATTAGTATAGATTTTCAAGAGATGCAATGATTGCCTGTTTGATTGACTTTAAAATCTTGATGATACATTAAAACCTCGTAGTAATAATGAAGGGTTCGATAGAATGATATTCGGGTTCTGGCGGGTTTCCGCCTTGAGTGAAGATCCTGAGATTTTTATAAAATATCTTACGGGTATTGCCCTCCTAGTGAGGGCATGCCAATACCCGGAGTAATCTGTTTGCAGACTTTTCCCATGAGTTGCAAAAAAAAAAAAAAGCACAGTGTCCTCATCTACCCTGATGTTGAGTGATGATAAGGACAATGGTGGAAGCGCACTTCACCCGGAACCCTCAACTACTGATGCTCTGGCTATCTTATCTCTAGCAGCTGGTACACAACAATGTTACAAATATTATTGTAATAGCGACATATTTAGATAAGATGGTGGTATTGTAACACACAACCGGAAAAAGAAAATAGCCCTTGTCAAGTTTCCTGAGGCTTCTTCGCGGTACGAGCTCTCTACTGTAAGGTTTACGAAACTATAGCTTAAGTTATGTACAAAACATTTTGTTGGTTAAGATATTTGAAAATGAGGATTGTTATTTAATTTTGTTAATGGCATAAAATACCTGTTCAAATCAAACGTTTTTAGCAAGGATACGGATGTTTCTGTTTTATTTTATCTCGAGTGTAGCTCGGTGCAGTAGACAATAAGCTTAATACATCAACGTGAGCTGTTGACATTTTATTCTGCTTTAATTACGATGGTTCTGAGTAAACATTATGGGAAAAATTTATTTGACATGGCAATGGAACAAATATTCAAGGATAAGGTCCTACAGTTATCTATAAATTATAAATAAATAAATAAATAAATGTTTCCCACACTCACACCAATTATCTAGCCCAAGAGAAGCTTCGTTATGAAACTCGTTAAATGGTTACTAGACAACGGATAAACATACTTAAAATACTTAAATACATACTTATTACACTTAGAAATATTATTATACTTAGAAAACACCCAGACCCGAGACAATTTAGAAAACCAATAATTTCTAAATTGACCCGACCGGGGATCGAACCCGGGACCTCAGAGATGGCGACACCATGAAAACCGGTGTACAAACCACTCGACCAAGGAGGTCGTACAAATTACTTAATTATTTGTACACAAAAAGAAAGCTTGACAAATAGTTTTCGTTATATTGCTTACGTTTTTCTTTACGTTCCATATTTTCACAGGAGTCATTTAGGCATAAATTATCCGTAAAAGTATTTTTTTTTAAATATCAAATAGGTAGGTAATTTGCCATCCTTACCTGATGTTACGTGAAGATGTGGTCTACGGTGGTGCAAGCTTACCTAGAAACAGCCCATTCACTACAGCCTTGAACAAGCCCAAGTCTATATTCTTCTTTGTGTTTATTTGTAATGGAAAATGTCCTGCTATGATGGGGCATTTTCCAATATTTTTGACGCTGTAAGGGAAAGAAGAGCTGGACACTTGCTGAGTTTCTTGTCGGTTCTTCTCAGCCCAAGATCTCCCGCCCAGAGTAGACTTACGAACTATAGGGACATTCACAAGAGCTACTTGTAGCCTAAATTGAATAAATGATTTTGAATTATGAATTGCGTTCAGAGAACGCATCAGCAGGCAACGAGTTCCAATCCATAGATGTTGGCATTAAAAAAGAGTTAGCTAAGCGCTTTGGGCGGATGGTTCGCAATTCAAAATTCAAAATTCAAAATTCAAAATTCAAAATTCAAAATCATTTATTCAGTTTAGGCTACAAATAGCTCTTATGAACGTCATTTTAAGCCATCAATTAAAATATACATATATACATAAGTTCACGCCTATCTCCCATAGGGATAAGCAGAGACCACTTCCTGCCACTTGCTACGATTCTTACATTATCTTTTCGATTCGTCTACTCTTATTAATTTCTTCATACAAGCTTGCCAGTTTTAAGGTTCTCTTGACCTGACTTATGGTTTAAAAGTCCTCGATTTAGTCAAATAACATCCGCCTAGGTGGACGGGGACCTGTCCAATAAGATCCTCATTTAGGTACACTTAATTTTACTTAAAATAAATATACAAACTAAAATGACATTTATGAAACTAGATTAAAACAAAGAAGTTGCGCACCGTCGGCCATCTTGTTTTATACCAAATATGTTCACACGGGCATACCTAAGCCAAATAAGAAATTGTACATCCACACACGACCTTAACGTGACTCCGCCGTTTACCGACGTATGACATTGCCAAAAAAACCGAGTAAAACGTACAAGCATTCTTTGTGTACGTCTAGCCGTCGACCTTCGCAATGATAAACGACTTTTTAGCCCGTAAAAAAACTTAGACCGACCGGTGAATTTGCCTAACTTTTTGTTGGAAACTTCCAAGAAACTTAACCCTAAGGTATTGCATTCCGATCTGGAATTATGCCTTGGACTCGGATGCCATAATTTTTGGGACAGATAAGGATCCAAGGAGATTGCGCGACGGTTACTCAATCCTATGTTGGCATAGATTCCAGTGATTTTTTTAACTAATTAGCCTCTTTCTAAGAAGATGTGAAATTTTGAAAGGTTAGGAAGCTATGTTTCTGATCTTTTTATTTTATTTATATCGCCATCTGTTATTTGACCACTCCTAAACTGTGTCGGGCTTGCGTCAGTAGACTAACTATTTTTTAAATACTTTATAGTTTCATCGACTCAACGATTATCTTTATCGCTAGAAAGACAAAATAAAAAAATAAAAATAAGTATGACAAAACTTATGACAAATATTTTGTTTGATCCTATTGTTTAAGAATCGAGTCAAAACTTTAAAGTGATCGCTCGAATGAAGTTTAAAAGAGTTAAAGCTTAAAAGTCTTTGTGTGACAACTAGCACAGATCCAGCAAATAGTTAGACACGTCATAATAAAATAAAATTCAAATATAGAAAGGACTACATCCGTATAAAGTGTCGCATTTTTCATTTAGTTTTTCATTTTCGTATAGGGCAACAACTTTATTATCCCAGAACCGTATTAAGCGTTCTTTTAATTAGATCAACTATATTATACTAAACTTTTTATCTCAGAAATGAAAAAAAAGCTAATCATAATTTAAATTGGTTGACCCTCCAGAGCTCGGCATGCATTCATGCATTTTAGATACTACTAGATTTAGATTTTAGATACTACTAGATGGTGGTAGATATCCAGGCGGTATTGAAATAAACCCTACCACCAACTAAACTAGAGTATATCGAGTTACAAAGTATAAAATTATACGTTAATCTGCATAACAAAATGACAATTTAAATGGTAACAAAACAAGATACTGTGTCAATGGCGCAGGAGGTGGACGGAATTATGCATAAAATACTTTTTTTTTATCAAATTCTAGTTTCGCAATACGACATTGAGGTAGGCGGACTCTTCTACTGGGATGCTTATCTGTTGCTGACCTTACTTTGAGTGACTCAATAATTTTACTTCGCCGTGCGTATATACAGACGACAGCAGGCCAACTTTATAACGAAACGTCTAATTTCCTCTTTATAAAAAGAACTTCTTGGTCTGGGTATAAGGTTCAGTGTTGACTGAAGAAATTTGACAGCTTTAGGTAGCTTGAACTGCTGTGGTGTGTACCGAGATGCTATTTTGTGTTTTTCTCACGGTAATTCCTTTTGCTTTTCGACTATGAGAATGGACATTTCGAGTTTCCACAGACAGCCACCGCTGAGTAAACAACACAATGAATAATAATTACTCGTGAAGCGATTTGTACAGTGCGATGTGTTAATTAATTAATTAACCGTATGGGACTGATTTGTCGCGGAGAATGCTAAAACTAAGGGAGTTAAGTAATGGCCGGTTTCTGCATGGGTGACCGTGTTAAGGTTATCTGAAGGTATATTATAATATAAGATATATCTTATATTATTATATTACTATATACTATAGTATATTGTCTGAATTAAGCTAGAAGAGAAGTAATGAGATAATTTCTAAACTTCAATAGGTTAAGTTAATTCTAGGGAGAATAGGGGTTAATTCTAGGGAAGTTAATTCCAGGGATTTTATTCATCGAAACAAGTGTCAGATAGTCTATCCGGAAAATGAAGCATAAGCCAGAACTGTCTGAATACTAGATTATCTGACACTAACCGGGTAGTGTTGAAACTGACAATCAACCTTTTTAGGCTTTAGGCACCAAAAGCTTTTTCGTAAGTTTAAGCGAACAGTTATTAAACAGTTAAACAGGGAACAGAAAATTGATGGATGGAACGTATCTTTCCATCACAGGGAGGATATTTTCCAATAATAAAACGGAGAAAAGACAAGCCCTTGCTGAGTTTCTTGTCGAATTTTCTCAGTACAAAGTCTCTGTGTAAACTTACAAACCGATGGCATAGTGACATTTATAAGAGCTATTCCTTGTAGACTAAACTAAAATGATTTTGAATTTTTTAATAACTTGGATTACTTTTTACAGATCGAGTTACTCGCGTTTCCTTCCGATTTTAGTTATTGCCTAGCGCTTAACATTTAGAACCCTCACAGGTTCCACATTTCAAGACGACCAACATCCATTCTCCCTTTAAGTAAACTAATTGCTAGCAGACCCTAAAGTGTTTAATTTCAATCTGACACTACCTGTCATAACTGGATTGAGCCGGATTCCACACGTGAAGGGTGTCGACAGACGGACAGATCCTATCTCACATACACACTCAATCACGACTGCTGAATATTTAAATAGAAGTAATGAGAGTAAAGTACAAGATTAACCAAATAATATTGACCTCTCTCTGCTAACAACACATAAGTCACATTGTACCATTCTAAACTGGGCGATTAATTGACCAGTTTCACTAGACACCCGTTTTTATATATCGCTTTAAGCTTTTGCAGGTTTTGTAGTTGTAGATACTAAGTGAAGCTAGGACTGAGTAGTTAGCCTTGTAAAATGGTTCATAAAAAGTAAGTGGGAACATTTCCTCGTTTATTCTTCTTATGTACAGATGCTAAAGAAGTTGTTATTAAAGATTTATTTGATAGTTGTAAGTAGGTACCTACATAATGTTTTATTAATAATTATTCATCGCTTTTAACATGTTATTCAGCCTTGAATTAAATTCTAATGGTATTTTGTCTATTACTTTGTAATAACCATGTTTTATACTGACGTTTTAATTTCCTTTCGGATCGCTTCACACGGAAGTTATGCTTTGTCTCTGCCTAAAGACATAGACAAAAAAGTAATAGTGTGAAATTGATAAATATACCTTTGATAGTATATAATGATTTTTTTACTCAAACAATGTTTAAGTAAGAAGCAGGATGGAAAACAGATCAGGCTAGAACAACCTTGCTCTGAAATTAGGCACCAGATTTTAAATTGATGTAATTTTCAATAATATGGGACTCTGTCGCTCTATTGTATTCAGTTGCCTTGTAATATAACTGACAGTGACAGTGACAAGGTACAAAAGTGGTTACGGACTCGACTATGCTTCTCAGAGGTATACTTACTGTACTAGCCCTATAGCATACGAATAAATCTGTCCAATAGTATTTCTAAAACATAACAAAAGCCTATTCAATTCAAACGGTGCACAATAAGGTTGAACCGATTTTAAAGACTAAGTATAAATTATTAAAACGATCCCATCGCGAAACATTGACAAATGGTAGATTTGATGAACGACGATAGTAGCATGAATTTATGGTCTAGCATATAATATTGTGCACCTAGCTTATGTTGAGATCACGAGTCATATCTATCTATTTAATACCTTTAAACGAGCAATTGTTGTATATATATTTTATTATCTAATCTCAATCTCGGAAACGGCTCCAACGATTTTCATGAAATTTAGTATGCAGGGGGTTTCGGGGGCGATAAATCGACCAAGCTAGGTTTAATTTTTAGAAAATTACCAATTAAAAACACCGGTTATCCAGGTACTACTAATAATGTCCATGTCAACCGAAAGTGGTTCTTAAGAGTACGTTCGAATTCTTATAGTGAGATACCTGCTAGAAACAATTTCACTATTACATACTATTTTTTACTAATTAGTGTATGACGCCCTCAGACTAGGTGGAGCAACGATTCTTCGCAAGGTGGCTGGCAAGAGCTGGATGAGAGTAGCCGCGGATCGTGCCCGGTGGCGTGCACTTGGAGTGGACCTGCTGGCAGTGGACTAGTTTAAGCTGATGATGATGATGATGGTGGTGATACATTATTAAATAGTCACTGATAGATTAGATAAAAACCTTTGCGATTGAAATATCAATAGGATGATTTTTAGAATTGTTGGCTCGTTTCTTGAAGTTCCCTAAGTCGTAACGGTCCGGGAATAGCGCCACCACAAAACTGTCGATCTTGGTAGAATGTTTGTATTAAAAGTGTTAATGACTGTGTCCATGATTGTGTCTAAGACACACTAGGCGTCGTCATCAAGACTGTTAAAGTTGGAAGTCAATAGCTGAATGTTTCAAACATAATCTTTAACAGGTAGCCAAGTTGTCTTTCCTTCATCGTCATCAGTCTTTCAACGCTGCACTGCTTGGCATATTTTTTTTTTATTTATTATTTGGACAGTCAACAAAAACATATACTAGCAAATACAATGATACTGTTACAAACATAAGCCTTATCTAAGAATAGTTTTCAATTAAAGACAGCCACGGCATGATGCGGTGTGGACTTATTAAATCATTAATAAAACTAACCTTATTAATTTAAAATCTAATAAAATATTAATTACAGTAAAACTATAGATACTAAAGATACTAAGGGCGTTCACGTGACGACCACTAACTTTGACATTTTCCTTGTATTTACGTGCATTGAGGTGAAAAATGTCCAAATCTTCCAAATCATTAGGGCGAGAAAGGGCGTTGTATTGCTTTTGGATCCTGTTTAACGTACTCTTCACTGATTTTGGATCTGCTAACTCGAGGTAGTTTTTTGGGTGCATTGATGTTAATTTGTTCAAGTAAATTAGAGCAATCAAGGCCTCCACCCAAAAGCTTGTATAGAAACATGCTATCGTGATGTAGTGTTCTTTCTCTGAGACTTCCAATTTTAAAATATTCTAGACGGCTTTCATAAGATCCCAGAGTCTTAGCGAGGAAATTTCTGAAAGACAAGTGCCAAAGAAATATTTTTGCACGCTTTCCAGGCGTTTAATGTGAACGTCATATTGAGGAGACCAAACGACACTACAGTATTCAAGTACTGACCTGACAAGTCTATTGTAAATGGTAATCACAGTAGAT
This sequence comes from Eudonia lacustrata, assembly GCA_947562085.1. NCBI lineage: Eukaryota > Metazoa > Arthropoda > Insecta > Lepidoptera > Crambidae > Eudonia > Eudonia lacustrata. Next base: position 24,299,667 of record OX387340.1, on the reverse strand, counting down.
GGGTTTTTAAAATGTTTAGTATTCCTAAGAACAAAACCTAAGAACCTAAACGATTTTGTGACTATTTTGTCAATATGGACGTTAAATTGTAGCTGAACATCCAAATAGACACCAAGAGCCTTAATAACTTTAACCTATTTTAGTGTGGTGCTGTTTATTTTGTATAAAGTATTAGAGTCTGATTTTTTTCTTGTGAAACTAATCTGCCAGCACTTACTGATGTTGAGAGTCATACGATTTTTTTTGAAGACATTTTGGAAGGCATATGCCAGGATGTAATTTTTTTTTATATTTTTAAATCCAAAATCGAAATAGAATTTTTTTAAAAGCGATTTAAAGAATTTCTACCAAATGATAGTTTCTTAGTATTTCAAAAGTATAGTAAGTAATTCGCCCCCTGAATACCTTCCCACATAGTTAATAGCAGAAGTTCGGACCATAACCCACCATGAATGCGGGTCGGTGGATTTCCTTAGTTCTAATTTATATAATAAATAAAGTTAAACTTTCTTACACTCACACCAATTAGCTACCCCAAGAGAAGCTTCGTTATGAAACTCGTTAAATGGTTACTAGACAACGGATAAACATGCTTAAAATACTTAAATACAATTTAGAAAAACAATAATTTCTAAATTGACCCGACCGGGGATCGAACCCGGGCCCTCAGAGATGGCGACACCATGAAAACCGGTGTACAAACCACTCGACCAAGGAGGTTGTCATATAAATTAAATAAATGATGTATACGTTTGCTTTCTGGTTCTTCTTTCAAGCATTCACGGGACAACGGATCGACCTGGCCCCCAATTCTGCTATTTATTTTGATCTGAAACGAATCTGAAACGCTACAGTTTCAACGTTTTCGTATTCCACTAACTACGAAATCAACTCCTTCCTGTTACACTGTTACACATACTTCCGTCCCATTTCACGAAATCACTCCCACAAATTGCTTATATAGAAAGCGTGCGGAAAGATGTTACACATCAAATAGTTTCGTAGTTAGCAGAATACGATAACGTTGAAACTATAGCGTTCTAGATTCGTTTCGGATCAAAATAAATTGTAGAATTGGGGGGCTGATGTTTGCACACATACAGGGTGTGCAACCAAGTACAAATAACACCGACCGTGGTAACATGAATTAAATTATTATTTAATAATTTTTATATGTGTGCACTAATTATTGGAATACATATTAGAAGCTATGAATCTAAATAATTAAGGAATTAATATAATAATGTGTATTCTGTAAGTGTACCTTATATAAATAAATAAACACGCAAAATCATAATATTTATTTTTCCATACAAAAACTCAAATTTATTTTTATACATTATTTTTGTTCAACCCTGACATGTTTTGACTTCTGTTTTGTTTGGATCATCTTATGGTTGATGAACAAAAACAATTTATCAGCTGGAGCTAGGGTTGTCGCTTTACAGTTTCACTTAGTAGGTACCAAACAACCTTAACATCTCGCCCATATGGTGCTTTTCTGGTATGTATGTTTATAATTATCTGGGATTGTACGACCTGTGCCCTATGTGCCATGCCATATTCAGGATTATACGGGTATTACCAAATACTCTGAATAGTTGAACGGCCAGAGAACTTTTCCCGATCAAATACTATTTATACATAGTCCCGTCCATGCGTTAGAAGTTACAAATTAGAGTACACGCGGGTGGAAGCTACAGCCATAAGTAAGTAGAACTATTAAGTAATAACATTATTATTCAACCCACATGCGGCTCAGATCACATGCCGAGCTGATATTAAGATCAAGTGTGTAAATAGAAATCAATTTGTATTTCAATTAGGTGTATCCATAATATGGATAGCATCCTTGCGTTCTCATACATTATGTGCTTAGACATACCGCAGAATGCATAAACGTAGACGGTATACAGTTGTGAGTGATGCAAGAGGTCCGTTGCGTCTAAGTAATGAATACATTAGTTTTGATCTAGCTTTTTTTTAAGCTGCAACCTATTTTCGTATAGTAGGGCTTAGTAAAGCTTTTCGTTTTTTGGAGTGGGCAGCGCCATCTAGCGATATCGTTTAAAATTCCTGCATAATAGACTTAGGCCTACAACGCACTATCCGGCCAGCCGCAATCCGGCACGCAGTTGCAATATAGACGGTTGGCCGCAAGTAGTGCGTTTGAATAATACGGTTTCATATGAAAACAGACATGCGTGCGGCCTGCCGCAACGGCGGGCGTGGCGCACCGTATTGCGGCTGGCCGGATAGTGCGTTGTCGCACTTAAAAGCAAATTTTCGATACAAAGTAATAAAACACCAATAAATAAAGATTACTAGGTACTTTAAAAATAAATAAAACTTTATGCAAATATATATTTTTTATTTAAGAATTGAGGATTTAATAAAATAACAAATAATCGTGAAATTTACTTTAAAGCGCCATCTAGTTCAGTTTATCAAAACTACAACAAGATTCATCTGGGAAAAGCGTGCTTCTACACTGCTTTCATGCTGCTAAGTAATCAGGTAAGTGTTTAGTTTACTTCTCGTAACATAGAGGGCAGCACATGAGGCTTCAATGCTGTCCTCTATATTACGAGGACTAAGTTCAAAAGCTTAAACTTTAAAATAACCCTTGATAACACAAATCAACCTATGCAAATAAAAAAAAGGTATTTTAGTTTATTCTTAATTAAAGATTTTTATTATATTGTAGTTTTAAGTTAAAATGTGGGGCGGGCTATTGTTTGCGGCAAACATAATTTTTTTTAGCCATAATTTCATTTTGTACTAAAACATCTAAGCACCAGTTGAAGAAACTGGTAGGCTTTATCTTATCTCACCTGATGCTAAGTGAAGAACCTTTAAGTGTAGCAATTGTTGGATAACCAAATAAAAAAATAAGGAAGAAAGTGGAAGCGTATTTCCTCTGGAATCTTCAACTACTTGAGAAACTGGCTATCTTATTTCTAGCTGCCGGAACACAACAATTGATGTTATGACTACAGATTTTAATAAGATGGTGGTAACTAGCCAGGCGGACAAACCAGCCCTACCACAAACCAAACTGAGTACACAAACATGTAGCCCCACCTGTGCCAGCGGTTTGGAATTGAACACATCTCTGGGTCTAAGACCAGAAGTCTTAGCCAAAGAAACATTATGAAAACGATAGCGAAGTTCGAAAATATTAAAATGTACGGGATTGACATAAGCCGCGCTAAATCACGTGGTCAGTCTTATGTCAATCCCATACATTTTATTCATTTCGAACTTTGCTATCGTTTTCCTTGTTACTTTGGCTACCGCCACAGTAGTCTTAGCTACTACTTGTAAACCACAGAGGCCGTGTTGAACTTTATATCAAAGATTTTTTACGAACTAGGTACCTAAGCTATAAACCTACCATAATCTTAGAACCTACCTGCTGACCAAACACTTTCATATCCTACTTCAAACTTCAACCTTCATCCTTCACCTTCATCCTTTTTAAAACCTACTTCAACTAGTCTTTCAAGCTACCTAACTAGCCGCTAAAACTTTAAGTGCTGAACAGAAAAACAATGTTAGTAATAAGCGCGTTTTGTTCATAAAAATCAGTTGCACACACTGCAACTCACGTTGCCAGTTCAAAATAAAAAAGGACTCACTGGTTTTCGACGTGTGGTCCAAGCCAAAGGATTTGAGACTAGTAATACTTTTATGGAGAGGAGTTCGATGTTGTATTGGTTAACGCGGCTGATCTGCGATTGCCAAGGTTAAGCATCTTTCGCAAAGGCAAAAAATTTATCATCTTGAGCTTCTTTCTGGCTTCGGAATGCACGTTAAGCCGTTGGTCCCGGCTGTGTTAACAACCACCAAACCGAAATGGGCCAGCGTGGTGGTATAATGCCTATTCTACTTATCCGTCCAAAGGGAAGGGTCGTGCCCTAGCAGTGGGGACATAAAAATAATTGGTGATGATCTTTAGAACAGTGAAAGTATTAAAATGTAAGCACGTAGGTACTATAGGTATTTTTTTCATTTATATTAGTTTTAACTTAAAGTTTGACATTTTTTTTTCTGTATGACTGCCAATTAATTGACAATAATTTTGAAAAAATTTGAAAAGTCATTACTTGGTTTTGCTTTCCGTAAAGATCACAATGCGCCTGGCGTGACGTTATGGTTGCCGGTCACAGTAAAGATATAAAATTATATACAGTATTATGACTTGGCTATGTTCTTGAAATAAATATCTACAGCCGCGCGCCCGCGGTGAGTCGACATGCGACAGGGCTGCCTGCATACAGTATTTTAATTTCATCTAAGTTGAGTTTTTCTAGTATTGTGCTTGTACGTTATATTTTAGAATCCATATGGCCTACCTTCGTCGATCAAAGAAACCTAATGAAATCTATTTTTAACCGACTTCAAAAAAAGGATGAGGTTATCAATTCGACTGTATTTTTTTATTTTATGTTTGTTACCTTTGTTAACTTTCGACTGGGTGAACCGATTTTTATGATTCTTTCTTTATTTAAAAGCTGGTGCTTTCCGTGTAGTCTCATTTTAATTTGGTCCAGTTCTGACTATGGAATCCTCAGGGAATTGAGTGAACTCCTCAAATATTGTAGGCATACCTATAACAACTTTGGTATTTTCAGAAATAAGTCAAGCATTTGCATTCAGAAAGTATCATTTGATGAAGTTTAACTGATGAAAAAGTCATAGATTGCTTTCGGAACTCCTCAACGATAAGTATTACACGGGTGGCGATAAAATATCTCGATTAAGATAGTTAAGCGACTATGACGATGTAAAAGAAGGCAGGCACCGGAACTCAGTTTTTGATTTCCTACTTTGAGATAGGCGTTTCTCGTTTTCTTCGCTTGTCTCATTTAAACGGTGCTGTTTCATACGAGCGTTTAGTAGTCTACCCATAATTGCTTTTGATAAATAGATCAAAACGAATCACTAAAAAGCGAGAAATAAACAAAAATGTTAACAAGAAAAACCGACTCCAAAAAATTAGACTGATAAAATTGCACTAAAAAGTAAAAAATAAGACAATAATTTTATTAGGAAAATATATAGGTACAATTATTGTTATTTCTGGAGTCGGTGCCAGCCAAGGTAACTTTAATATAAACATTTAACGACATATTATATATATTAAAATCATAATATTCAATCTTATGCATGAAATTTTGACTAATTACAAACGCGGACTGGCACCGGCTCCAAAAATAACAATAATTGTACCTATATATCTTCCTAATAAAATTATTGTCTATAAAAGTCTAACGCTTATTTTTTTAAATGTTTATATAATTTTAAACGCAAATTTTATTGCGATCAAATTACAAAAACACAAATGTTGAAAAAATTGTTCAATCAGATGTTAATGACGGTAGTTGTTGACATTGAATGGGCGCCTTTGGCTTTCAAAGTAAAAAATAGTGTTGAAGTCGGTTTTTTTTGTTAAATTTTTTTTAAGCATTAAAATAGGTTACCAAAACTAATAGCGATAGGTTGCCTAAAATGTGATCAAAGTAACAATTTGTAATAAATGTACAAATGTATGTTTTATAATTATATTTCGCACACTCAAAATAATAAATAACTAAACGAAGCAAAAAAACGTACCTAGTAACGTAAAGTTGCATAACATGTTCTGTTAAGCAACAAATACCTAAGTCGATGCAACTAACTTGTACTGATGTACTTGCTTAATAATTATTATATTTTGATTATTTAGATTTATTATAATACCTATACACTGGGTATGAAAAGAAGCTTAACGAAAACGAAAAGTACGGATTGTTCCCATCATTGCTATTATTTTCTTGTGTGGAGCAATACCTGGGAACCTGATAGTTAAGGAGTTATTGAGGAACAAAGTCAAAACTTTTTTTTACGGTTTTTGCGGAATCTGTTTTAAAAGGTTATTAGTAAATTTTCTTCTAAAGGAACATTAGCATTTTTCTTCCATTTTCAATTAAAAAGAGACGTTTTAAGTTACAAACCGCAATGAATATCGAAAGCACACAATGATGCGGCTCGCGGCCGGCCGCCTCGTATCGTACGCTACACGCACTTACTAAGTTGCACGCGTTCCATTGCGTGTCATAAATAACACTTGTTTTTGATACCCAAAAATAAAAGTCGTTTCCCAGCAATTATTTTTACTTAATGTTTCTTTTTCGTTTTCAACATTTGTGTTTTTTTTTAAATATTTCTTAGTTTGATGCACACTATGCGTATATTACGCGGGCCCAGGATTGGTGGTTGTAACGGCTGCTGATGCAGCCGGGACCAACGGTTTACGTGCCTTCCGAAGCACGCAGGAGCTCGAGATCTAACTTACAATAATTACATACAGATATAATACTTACCTACCAATTTGTATTATAATAACTTTGTAAATGCGTATCGTATCGAAGTCAAATAAAAACTATTGGTTTTATAATAATGATATCTATCATTGTATAAGGTAAAAATTGACTTTTCTTTCATCGTTCCCAAGCGTATCATTACGAGAAACTTTGCTAGCTATGTTTCTTTGATTCGCATTTAAAATCATACCCGCTGCATTCGTAACGCTTGCTCCACAAACCCAGCCAGTTTAAACCCTAGTACGCCACCGTAGTTTCATAACCTGGGATAATAAACTAAAAGCCTTTGAAATACCAGCCACAAAGAAAGCTTATTACATTAAAATTTCTTTATGGGACGGAGGCAATAACGGCACTTTGCTGTCGCAATCTGCCTGCACTTGTGTTGTGTGATAGTTGGGAGGCTCTGATACAGTTTTTGTGTCGGAATTCGAAACTTGAAAATGAAATGAAAGAGCGTTTACGTATAACGATAAATACACAAAATTAAAAACTTTTAAATTAAAATAAATATTAAATTCAATTAATTTTAAAACTTTTTAAAAGAATTTAATAATAAACCTACCTAACTGACCGGAAACAACATAAACTTATTGACACTACCTATATACCTGCATACCGATGGACATGGACACTTGGCAACATATAGGATCAATAAACTAAATAAACATTGTTCATTAAGCGCTTTTTATTTTAGCTTCACATAACCTGTAGGGAATTTGTAAAGCTGAAACAAACAAAAATCATAAAATGACCTTTTCACTTCTCATGCTCGTAAAGTTGTTCTTTATGTCGAGAGAAGGCGGCATAAAATGTGTTTTTATGCTCTTGTGCATAAAGTAATTTCTTCTTTTAAGACTAAGGCAATTAGGCCTTAGAGCCACATACACAAATATATACACCTTCATTTAATTGATATATTTTTATGAGATTTAGGATATATCTTAATTTAATTACGACATAATTATGTATTACTATCTAAATACAAATTTACGATTAATAAGGGCGTGCATTTACGTAAAAAAAATAAAACGCAAATATTTATAAAAACTTGGTATTACGGCTCAGACCATAGTCGAACGTCACTTATATAGTTAAAAAATTTAAAAAAGAATTAAGAAAAATTGTGTAGCGGGAAGCTAATTATATTATTCGTCAAACAAAACTAGAAACCGGCTTTTGTTATGTTGCGGTTTGTTTTATTTCCTTGCAATCGAAGTGAAAAGCAGAGTGTAAAACTCGAGTATAAAACCCATTTTACCCTCGACTTGACTGTCCACCCTCGCCGTACCAGCTCGGGTGGCTATATACACGACTCGGTTAAAATGGCTCGTTTTATGCTCTTGTAATGTTGTACAATCTACTTACTATTGTTTTTTGAGATATGAGGGCAAAATTGCAATTGTGCAAGTCAGCCTTTAAAAATTTATAACTTAAAATCAGGTGAGATTTAATCAACACAACCATAAATCGTAGTTACTTAAGTACAGCGTCGAAAACGAAACGATAGCGCGATGCAGGCAGGAGTCTATCAGCGCCATCTAGTTTGCAATATGAGAACTAAAATCTACATCTACTACTTACAATAATTTATATGAAATTTTCACAGATGATGTATTAATTAATATTTATTATTATTATTTTTGCACTTTAGAACTAGGTAGTTACATAATTTGTTTTAATTTTTCCATTTGTTTATTTTGAGGTGCACTGATAGATTACATTAAATAGACATAGAACATGTTTAGTTATTGCTTATGAACTTAGTCTAGGCAGTAATCCTTAAATAGTGTACACATAATGGTCAAATTTTAGGCAAGAATAAAATATTAAAAATAAAGTACCTAAAGAAAAAAAAGTAAAAAGAATATGAAAAAAATAGTACATATTATTAAGTACGAATGCTCGAAATCAAGTTAGTCTTTAATTTTGCAATGTCTATTAGACTCCAAGCTTTGTGGACGTAAGCACGCATTACCTTTGCCTCTTTGAAGGGAAAAAAAACAAATTACTTTGGCCTCGTCGTCAATAAACATTTTTCTCAGCTGAAGCAACTTGAGGTAACGTTAAATTTCGTCGAGGATTCAGTGGGAACGCTTAAGTACGCCTTTCATCTTTTGATGTCGTTCGAGAGGTTTTTTTTGTTTACATCCGAGACGCATCGAGTGTTAATTCGTTTGACAAAATCATAAATCGTTTATGAAAGACCGTTAATGTTACCTAGGATCAAACGACCGACGCGACGTTTACATTCACGTGTAGGGAAAAAAGTTCAATTAATTTGATTAGGACGTCAATAAAAACCCCCTAAACTTATTATTTTATGCTAATCAGATAACATCGTTTTTGTTGTTTTTTTTATATTATCTAAAAAAATTTTAATGTAAAACTATCTTTCGGCGACCGTAAACATTGTGCTAATTTTCTAAACTCTTTCAAATAAACCTCGGCCTCGGCTAATAAATAAAATGTCGGCGAACTATTTTGTATACCAAGGTCAGTACTACCTTCAAATTGACGGGGTGGCTATGGGCAGTCCTGTGGCTCCAGTGGTGGCGAACATCTGGATGGAGCATTCTGAAGAGCGCGCTATCGCTGTTGCACCCACGTCAATTAAGCTGTGGAAAAGGTACGTAGATGACGTTTTCTGTATACTTGTTGGTGGTCGGCGCGATGTCGAGGTTTATTTGGCAAGTCTGAATGGTATACATCCGAAAATAAATTTCACTTTTGAGATAGAAGAAAACAGGAGCTTGGCATTTCTCGACGTCATGGTGCGAGTGCGGGATGACGGTTCTCTTGGCCACTCGGTAAATCGCTATCTTAACGCATCCTCACATCACCACCCAAGACATCTTGACTCTGTAGTCTCATCCTTGACTAACCGTGCATACGACTTGTGCGATAATGAAACTTTGCACGATGAATTAGTCCATGTCCGGCATGTTCTACAGAAAAATGGATACAAAGGGAAGGTAGTACCATCTAGACACAAACTCTAACACCTTAAGTACAAGGTAGACTGGCAACCAGTATATTTGCCGTATAGGTATGAAGGGAGTGACAGATAAGGTCTCAAACATACTTAATAAGTACTCAATCAATACTATCTTCACACCTTTTAGAAAAGTAGCACAATGTTTACGGTCGCCGAAAGATAGTTTTCCCTTGGTGGTTTTGCCTGGTGTATATAAGATCGATTGCAGTTGCGGTAGCTCCTATATTGGCCAAATGAAACGTACAGTTGCTTGCCGAATTAAGGAGCACATCAAAGCTGTCAAGAACAACTATACGCAAAAATCGGCCATTGCTGAACATCTGATCCAGTCGGGTCCTAATCACTGGATTGAGTTTTACAACCCTCAGATAATTTCGACAGAACGCCATACGTACCTAGATTGGTGAGAGAAGCGATTGAAATTACGAAATACAAAAATTTCAATCGTGAAGATGGATTCAAACTGTCGCGTGTCTGGAATCCAGTGATTAGTCTTCTTAAAAACTGCAAAAACATCAATAAAACCGTTTCGCGTTCCGATACTGTGAGTGTAGTGTGTCGTGAGCAATTTCGAGTGAAAAGTGACTTAGAAACCGGTGGTACGGGCACAGAATAAATAATAGGTACGGTCATCGAGCCCAGCCCGCCCAGAGTAGATAGACTTACGAACCGATGGCATAAAATGACGTTCATAAGAGCTATTTGTAGCCTAAACTGAATAAATGATTTTGAATTTTGAATTTTTGAGCGCAAAAAACGACTAAGGAAGAGGGTAGATCGTTTTGTCTGCTCATAAAAAACTTACCCGCATTAACTTCAGTAATTCCGTGATCATGGCGCATGCAACTGTGCCGAAATATCGGATACTCACAAATAATTAACATGGTAAGAATATCGTTAATAATTACTCTAACGCGAAGAAATATTAATAACAATATTCATAATTTATCGTCACCATCACCACTTCATAAATGTGCCTCTCGCGCTGGAGCACGAGCCTTCCCTATGGATGGATAGGGAGAACGGGCCATAAACCGCCACGCGGGCCCAGTGCGGATTGGTGGTTGTTAACGACTGCTAATGCAAACAGGACCAACGGCTTTACGTGCCTTCCGAAGCACGGAGGAGCTAGAGATGATAAATTTTTGGTCACCCATCCGATGACCGGCCTTTGTGAAAGTTGCTTAACCTCAGCACTCGCAAACCGGGCGCCTTAACCACTGCGTCATCGAGCTTCTCCGTTATTGATTATTTTTAGTGAATTTCACGATATGAATGATTTTTTCTTACATTGCCTGGGAAAAAGTTTTTCGCATTTTTTAAGAAAATTCAATACATTTTTTAATATAGTTTATTTACATTTAACTAAAGTATGCAGGTGCCATTTTGTATGATAACTTTTTGCCATCTTATAGGTAGGGACATGATCCCATTGCTATAGAAATTTTAGGGTTTCTGATCAAAATACCGCGACAAGTGGTTTTGGCAGTCCTCTCGTGATGTTAACCTGATTTTGCCTAAAGAATTCTGAAGAGACCGAAACAGGTGGAAATCTGAAGGTGCAAGGTCAGGACTATACAGCGGATGCATTAACACTTCCCAGCCAAACTCTTAATTTTTGCCAAATGGCTAAAGATGTGTGAGGTCTAGCGTTATCATGATGAAAAAAACCACACCCCTTCTGTTGATTAATTCCAGCCGCTTTCTCTCAACTTCTTGCTTTTATCTCGGCAGTTGTTCGCAGTAGAGTTCAGAATCGATGGTCCTGCCTGGTGGTAAGTAACAGCTCATAATGAATAATGCCCTTCCAATCCCACCACACACACAGCATCACCTTGTTGCGAGTTAACCCGGGTTTCGCCACAGTCTGTGTAGCCTGATCGGCCTTTGACCACGACCTTTTTCGCACGTTCTTTTCGTACGTGATCCACTTTTCACCATCAGCTTCTTCAAAAATGGTTCGGTTTCATTACGTCGTAATAAAGATTCACAAATGAGTACACGGTTCATTAGGTTTCTTTCAGTGAGCTCGTGAGGTACCCAAATTTCGAGCTTTTTTGTGTACCCACTTTTTTTTCAAATGCGCCAAAACTGTTTTGTGGTCAATTCCCAGTTCTTCAGCTACGTCGTAACTACTGATATGCCGATCTTGCTCCACTTTTTCAAAAATGGCATCCATTTTATTCGTAATAGGGCGACCAAAGCGACGTGCGTCATTGACATCAACATTTCCGGATTGAAAACGCTTAGACCAAATTTGTGCTACTCTCACAGACACTACACTAGGTCCATAAACATCGCAAATTTTTTTCGCGGCTTGCGTTGCATTTTACCTTTTTTGTTGTAAAATTTTAAAATGTATCGAATTTCTTCATTAGATTCACTCATCTTAACAGTATGAAAAACAAATTAAAATCACACATTTTCCTAATTTGAATTTGGAATTATCTTCTTTAAAACTTAAACTTTTAATGATACCAAAATCAGCCAGATACAAATAGTATATAGCCAAAGAGATTTTATTATACATACATACTACATGCGAAAAGACTTTTTCCCCAACCTAATATATGAAAAATTTACTTTTAATCTGAATTTATATAAAAGAGCGTAATGGCAATTTTACAAAATCAGTACAATTTCTGCACTGGAAGTGTAAAAATTTGCAACGATATGGAGCGACGGCGTCATTTGACAAGGGAAGAGATGTTGAGAGTCGTTGGAATGTTGGAAGCTGGTTCCAGGCAACGTACTGTGGCTGCCGCCATTGGCACTACACAGAGTATCATAGGCCGCCTCTAGACACGCTATCGTATCACGGGCAGCGTGGCCGAGTGACATGGAGGAAGATATCGTATCACCACTCGAAGACAAGACCGGTACATCCAAAATACTGCTCGATAGAATCGTACCATGACCGCTATGATGTTGGCCACAAGGCTCCACAGCGCTTCAGGCATGCTGATAAGCGACCAAACCATCCAAAATCGTTTACGCGAAGCGCGTCTGCGTTCCCGAAGGCCGCTGAGGGTTCCACCCATAGCACCCTACAATCGTACACCGAAATTGGGAGGAAGCTACTGGCGCTGTGTTTGTTTCTCTGATGAATCACGTTTTGGTATGAAGCCGGATACAAGACGCACTCGAGTTTGGAGGACCTCTGGACGTCAAGAACGCTTAAGATTTTGTCAGGAAGTTCATCTATATGGAGGGGGAACAATCATGGTTTGGGCCGGTATTTGGATCGGTGGAAAAACCGCTCTCATTTGGATCAGGGGCAACCTCAATGCTCAAACCTACGCAGAGAGGATTGTTTCAGATGTGATCATCCCCTTGCGAGGCCGATTGGGTGATTCGTTTCGACTAATGCATGACAATGCGCGTCCACACACGGCTAGAGTCGTAACACGCACTCTTGACGATTCTCATTACAACGTCCTGCCGTGGCCTGCACAATCACCAGACCTCAACCCAATTGTGCAGTATGTGCATGCATTCACATGTCCCCATGCTCCAAAAAAGAGCTCTGCCGAGAATGGATGCCGTGCACACCCCACAACAACTTTTTGACTTGTTAAAAAGAACGTGGGCGGCTATTTATCAAAGTGATTTGGATGAACTAGTTCTTGCTTTTTTGCCAATAAGGTCGTCACCTTTAAGTAAGCTAATTTTCCCCAAATTGTTAAAATAACATTTTTTCAACTTAATAGATAGAGGGATAAAATTGTTTACTAAAACAAAAAAATTGAGCAAGAAAAGAAGCCAGTCTGAAAAAAACCAGAATTCAGACTAGGTAAATATTATTAGAAAAAAAAATTATAAAAAATCTACCTACTTGACGTTGACCCCCCTGCCCCCTAGTCTAGTCTAGTCCCCTTGCTAGAGTTGCTAGACATTTTTGATGTGTGTGTAGTAGTATTGTGTAGTACGCGTACTAAGTACTAATAGGTAACGATCTCGGCACTGTACGAAAAGAAACGTTATCGAACGCAAGCTCTTAATCGGACAGTCGGACTATTAGTACACCGTCTCCCTAGTCGCTACACTCAACTCAAGTGCTTATGATGCTTGTCCGAATTACCCCGAATGTCCGAGCGAAGGAACAACCTACTGTATAAACGAGAAAGCGAGATAGTTGTTGCAATCGCTATCGAATAAACACAAATTATGCGAGATAGCAAATCAATCGCTTACGCCGACCGTGCGTTTTATTGATAGAAAATGTTGCTCAACATTATTTAGCGCTAAGATTACTGAAATTGTTCAAAAATCAGCTAGTTTGTAGTGTGAGCGAGTGATCGTGCTTTGTTAAAACGCCCTGACGTGATTGAGTATCAATGAGTATTCAAACATACACTTAAATAATTTTAAAATGGTTTCGAAAAAAAGTGGCAAAAGATAAGATAACAGTGCCAAAATAGATTAAAACAGCAGTGAGTCTATATAGGATAGCGCACTGACTTCTATATTAATATTATTTATTAAACATTACAGTGTATATAAAGAGGTCAGCGGTATACTGAGTACTATCGAATAAAAACAATGGCATTGTTTGTCACCCGCGCCCGGGACGGTGCCATTGGTCAATCGGGTCAACCGACCGTGGTCGGTTGACTCGATTGACCAATAGCGGCGCTGGCTGGTGCACGGGCACAAAGTAGAGAAACGGAACAGAGACAAAGCTTCATACAACCGCGCCGCGTCGCGCCGCGTCGCGTCCGTCGTAGGTAAACTACTACAAGCATACGGCGCATGTGTGCGTGTCAACTAGCCGCGGCGTCGCGTACGCGTCGCCACTGGATAAAACCGGTTACGCTCGCTCGGCCAGTGGCAAACGGAAGGGCCTGCAGCTGCAGCACGTCTTATTTGTTTTGTGCTCCTGTATTTTTGTTACGAATTGTTTTAGGTGGAATAAACTGTAAATAGTTATAAAGTGTAGGTGTAAATAATTAATTCTGGACTTATAAAATGGTCGTTTACTGTACCTTGTATGAATAATACTAGAAAAAAAAGATATTTCATATTTCAATTATCCCAAGGAGTCTACTAGGTAAGTAAATTAAAACCAGATTATACCTATTTAAAACTTTAGATATGTTAAAGTAGGTCGCACAAACCTGTATGATATTTAGGTATGTAGGTAGGTCTGTTACGTAGTTAATTGTTATTTTTACAAGCTTTTATTTAGTTTCACCTGTCCCGATGTTTGCTTGTGATCAAATCTTGCAAGTTAAATTTATTCCACTTCCCGATTACCGATTGCGCTGAAATTTTGCATGCATGTGTAAATCGGATGACATTGCAAAATCAGTATGACATGGAGCTGATCTGAGGATGAAACCGGAAGGTGGCCATAGGAACTTGGTTGTTAAACGACACAACCCCATCGAGTTTGGGCTCGTATGATTCGTCTTGACGAGCACTTTGGTGCTAGATGGTAACCGGGGTCTGATGTTGGAGCTGGAAGATGGCCATAGGAACTCGGTAATTAAACATAAATATTTTTAATATTGGTAATGATATTCAGAAACGAGTACAAGATTGTACATTTAATATGCCATGTGATTGCTTCCCAATCGATTACAATAAATTCGAAATAAAATAAATTCTAAATCTGATAAAAAGTCTTTTCAACTTTTTATCAGATTTAGAATTTATTTTATTTTATTGTCTCTTGCCAACCCTACTAAAATAGGTAAGAATTTCGTATGCTCCTTAGAAGCTTTTTCTCTGTTCCGTTTCTCTACTTTGTGGCACGGGTACGCATGACGCGGTGCGGGGAGGACGCGCTGGCAACGGTATTTTGGTTGTTTCAATTTCAATTTAATTGTCATTTGGCGTTGGTCTTAACATAAATTACATTACAGATTTTTTTGGAGAGAGATTGCTGATTGCCTCAGACGGCATATTCAGCTTTACCGGGCTTGTTTGGGGCGGCGAGAAACTTAAAGGGTTCCTCAAGCCGTGTGAAATGAATCACCTTCGGAGGTTTTCTAGAGGGAACTGCATCACCCACTAGTGTTCGAATCGGATCGGTACATTACAGATAGTTTACATTTGAGTTCTCAAACTATGTACAATGTTTACGAAATAGAAAAAATGCCGCCTCCATTGCCTAAAGTCTACTTTTTCATTTTGTTGTCCTGCTCTATTATGCATCAGACATTAGAATTTATTTAATGTTTTTAAAAATGGATTGAGTACTTACAAGTATCGATACTTTGATTCGATACTACTTTCGAGTACTTACTAGTAACGAACAATGTATGGTAGTGAAATAATTTAGCATTTTTACGTCACCTAATGAACATCTGACATGTTATGGTTTAGTTAAATACGGCGTTATAGTTAAAAGTGGCTGTTTTTAGCTGTAATGTCATAATTAACTAAACCATAACATGTCAGATGTTCATTAGGTGACGTAAAAATGCTAAATTACTTAATTCAAATAGTTTGTTGAGCATAAGTTGATTTTCTAATTTCTAGATATGTTTTTTTTTTCATTGGCGGCGCTAGAGTGTGCTCATAAGCACAAGACTTGTGTGTACTAGTTGTTGAAAATGTTGAAAATTGAAATGCGGTGTATAAGTGAATTGCAAAATTGCGCTATTTAATTTAGCTTCACATAACCTGCAGTCCTGCAGGGAATTTGTAAAGATGCAACAAACAAAAATCATAAAATGACCTTTGTTTTTTTGAGATATGAATGAATTATATGAGGGCAAATTTGCAACTATGCAAGTCAACCTTTAAAAATTTATTACTTAAAATCAGGTGAGATTTTATCAACGCAAACAGAAATCGTAGTTACTTAAGTACAGCGTCGAAAACGAAACGATAGCGCGATGTAGGCAGGAGTCTATCAGCGCCATCTAGTTTGTAATATGAGAACTAAAATCGACATCTACTACTTACTATAATTTATATGAAATTTTCATAGATGATGTATTTCTGTTGCCGCTATAACAACAAATACTAAAAAACAGAATAAAACAAATATTTAAGGGGGGCTCCCATACAACAAACTTGTTTTTTTTGCACTTTAGAACTAGGTAACTAGTTACATAATTTGTTTTAATTTTTCCATTTGTTTATTTTGAGGTGCACTGATAGATTACATATAAATAGACATAGAACATGTTTAGTTATTGCTTACGAACTTAAGATTGAATTGAATATTAAGATTGCCTTTTTGTCCTATTATCTTTCTTGTCCCGCTTCGGTTATGTTTTTTTAGTTTACTTTATTTTTGGTTTATGTATGTAGAGACACATTAGGTTAGTAGTTTTATTTCAGTATGTAATATGATATTTCTACAATTGTATGGAAATCGGGTCTCGCCCGCAGTCACACGGCAAGCGCGGTCGGGAACACTGTTTGTATACCTATTCGAATCAAATATATGAATTTTACGTACTTATATAAATGAAGTTTTAATGTGACATCCTGAAACAACATAGTACTAGAAGAGGACATATAAGATATAACAATGTAATAAGTTCGTCTATTAGTTCCATACAATCTAAAAAGAATCATTTTTTGTTTACCTAAAGGAATCATAGGAATAAAATAATTTACTTTATTATTATTATTAGTTTCTTTTGGCAAATATAATTGTTTTAGTGCATGCTGTGTTTGCCTGTAAGAATTGTGACAAATAGTTTATTTATTTATTTATATATATAGTATTTAAGTGAGTTTATGTATTGTTGTACACAAATGTTGGCAAACCTAATTAAATAAATAAATAAATAAATAAACTTAGTCTAGGCAGTAATCCTTAAATAGTGTACACATAATGATCAAATTTTAGGCAAGAATAAAATATTAAAAATAAAGTAAGAAAAAAAAGTTAAAAGAATATGAAAAAAATAGTATAAAAGTTCAATTAATTTGATTAGGACGTCATTAAAAACCCCGTAAACTTATTTTTTTATGCTAATCAGATAACATCGTTTTTGTTGTTTTTTTATATTATTTATTTTTTTTTAAATGTAAGCATTAATGTAAACAGTCGCAGCAGAAATACTGTGGTATTGGTTTTTATTAATCGTTTAGTAATTTGCTACCGTCAACTGTTTTCATCAGGGTGTTCCATTTCACGCAAAAGTTCCACTCAGCGTGTTATTTACCGCTTATATCATGGCAAGTGCTCTGAAGTGCTCTTTGACCTCATTCCACCTTCTCCCTTCATGCATAGGAGTACACGTGCTGCTCTCTGAAGTCACCGCTTCACTGTCTCAATATCACATCACGTACAAAGTTTGGTGACTCGTTTCTTTGTCGCACCTCCAAAAGATGAAATACCTAGTCTACCAGACCAGCACACGTTTTCCCTCCTTCCTATAATATAGCACCTTGTGGGCCGCTACGTTTGTTTTCATGCTGCACCAGTTATCTTCGCGTCTGGACTCCATTTCCACTTAACATCAGGTGGAATGGAGTCATTTGTCGAGCCAACTATAAAAAAAAACTCTGCCAACTATCGGTCGTAACCTCAATACAAAATAGAATTCAAAATAAATGCTAGTCGACAGCAAAATCAACTCGCCAACGTGTGGTGAGGCTCAACAAATAACACTTAACCATTCTCCCCCCTTGTATCCAAAGGTGTCATAAGGGGGACTAAAGGACCTTATACCCTTCCCCTGGCAGAGCAACCATTATTTTTTCAAATGTTTTGTACTTTTAACTCCTCGTTGGCCGAGTGGCAGAGCGCTCGGCCCGATACCCGAAGGTCCCGGGTTTAATTCCCAGGTCGATGCCTTCCATTCCATGGGCGATGACTTGATGGAGGCCTTTGCCCAGCAGTGGGACAGTTATAGGCTGTTACTTACTGACTTGTAATTTTAGTAGGAGTGAACCATTCGAGATGTTAAATTACATACGTTAACCCGGCGAGAGTGTGGTCAGAAAATGTAACAAGAACTATGTGGCAGGGCATGACATACCCATTAGCTAAATTGCCTATAAAACTTGTATATGAAAAAGTATTATCATCATCATCATCATCAGCCTACACACGTCCACTGCTGGACATAGGCCTCTCCAAGTGCACGCCACTGAGCACGATCCGCGGCTACTCTCATGCAGCTCTTGCCAGCCACCTTGCGAAAATCGTCGTTCCACAAAAAAAGTATTATATTATTCATTTATTTTTATAATAAGAAAATCTTATTACAACGCAATGGGAATAAAACAATTGCAATTTTTTAACAATTTTTATTTTTTTTCTTTAATGGAAATAAATCAGTCTAAACAAACAAAAATTTTCAGTCTCACAAAAACTAAAAGTGACGATAAGAAAACAAGTTTTATGAAAAAAAATCTTAATATTACGATAGAGTATGAAATACTTAACATTATAAACTAAAAAAATATAGCAAAAAATCTTAGGAACATCTTAGGAACTGGTGTTAAAATCGACGCAATTTTTGCAAAGAAACGTTGCATGCTCCATACAAATAGCCTTTGCACAGCTTGCACATATATTGTCTTCCGATCCTTTTTAACGACCAGGAACATTATTATTTATTTAAATCTGCAATTAAACAAAGAAAATAAGTAGAAATAGTAGTAAAAGCAATGAAAGTTTTTGTCACGAAATACATACACCTGCTATGTGGCAGGGTGTCACATACCCGAACGCAGTTTGCAAGCGTGTAACTCGAGCGCAGGCGGCCGCGCCACTGTGATCACGCCACTATCCCCTCCCGCATACCTTTAACTCCAGCTACTCAAAAGGACAACACGTTTGAAGGTCACGCACAAAAAATATACGCAAATAATTAACATGGTGGGTATGACATACCCTGCCATACTCTCGCAGGGTTAAACTATTTATTATATTTATCAAAAAAACTCAATCACACACGAGTTACAGTTTACATACTGGGTGCCTGTGTGAGTTGCGTTTGCTATCCGTATTAATACGATAACGTTTACGAAAACAAAAATTATACGCGAAGAGTTAAAAGGCCATACAAATTCTCGACTTCGTTAACGAGATTGAATGGCGAATACTCGCACTAGCCCTGCACCCTGTTACCCTGTTACGCACCCTGTTTTCTTTATTTCGGCAAGTGATTTGTAGTTATAAATTTCTTGTCAACTTGCGTAAATATAATACTCATTCATAGGCTGTATGCGAGTCTTCGAGCCTGCCCCATGGATGGATACGGAGAACGGGCCGGGGCGGGTCCAGTGCGGATCGGTAGTTGTTGACGACTGCGAATGCAGCCCGGACTAACGGCTATACGTGCCTTCCGAAGCACGGTCCTCGGTTAGGAGCTCCAGATAATAAATGTTTGGTCACTCATCCGATGACCAGTCTTTGCGAAAGTTGCTTAACCTTAGCAATGCAGACCAGGCGTGTTAGCGATTGCGCTATCGAGCTTCTTAAATTTAATTTTTTTAGTATGAATTTAAGCAATAATTATACTCGTAGAAGTATGTATTATTGCCGAGATACATACTATTCGTATAAACAATTGTATATATTAGCGTATCGCAAGCATCGTCATCATCAGTCCACTGCTATTCATAGGCCCTTCCCGAGGCGCTCCATTAAGCCCGGTCTTCTTCTTCGTATCCAGTGACTTCCAGCCACTTGAGAACACCGTCACTACATCTGGAACTTATATATCCTATAATATTGTCTCCTCTTTTGTTTGCAACCTTCATCAACTCTTTTTCAGAAAGGCTTTCTACTTCTTACCACCTATAAGCAGACGATTTACAAAATATATATTGTCAGGCACAACTCGTCAATGTTTCCGAAACTATGTATATTGACCACCAATGCAAATTTGAGACTTATCGTTGATAGTTAATCATGGAAAAACGCAGACTATTGTAGTTGGCAGTTCCAGATTGCTATCTAGGGTCGACTGGGAAACCCTCCCCAAAGTTAACTTTTCGTCTCTGGAATTCGCTTCCAGTTGCGATCAGGCGTGCGAAATCCATTCACAGATTTAAAAAGCTCGTGAAAAAATTCTACCTTTCCGATTCACCCTGTCTTACTGCAAAACTGCCATATCTACTACTTTCCTACCTGAGACTACTAATAAGGAAGAGATTAGATAGACTGTGCTACTATTATGTTTAAATAGGTTTATTTATATATTATATATTTATCATTATTATTATATTTTTGCTTCATTTATAAAATACAGATTATTCTAGTATGTATTAATAGTTGCACCTCTGATCTTACTGTTTATTAGCTCTCTCCATCCGACTGGTCGTCTGGAAGAAATCGCTTGAAAGCGATAAAACCGCCTAATTGTAACTTTGTAAATTATTTATTTTTTGTTTATATTTATGTTTTATAGTGTTGCAATAAAAGTGTTATCACTCTATCTATCTATATTCTATATCAAGCCTAACTTAGTACTAAGTTGTCTCAGCGATCCAAAGCGAGTCTTGGCCTCCAATAATAAGAGCCTACATTTGGATCTGTCTTGCCACCTCCTGCTAGTCGTCCGCGGAGGACGGAGGAGGACGGTGGGGACCTCGACCGTCCTTCTACAAGTATTTTCCATTCCAGCCTAAATAGTAAGGACCCGTCAAAGAATCGTAAAATCAGAAATGTAGGTACACGTAATTTCCAGAATATTACCATAGTCAATTCGGCGAAAAGCTATTTATTAGTCATACCATCAGACGCACCGCAGACCGCAATGCTTTTACTGAGCGGTTATGTTCCGAACGCAGGGAAAACAATTCAATTTTCCCAACGTTTTAACTTTAAAAGCGGTCTCTGCAGTGCCAATGGTAACTTCACTCTATCTCCCTGAAATCCATGCAAAACTCAATCATTTTCTGTAGGCAGAAAAGGTCATTTACTGTTAAAAGGCGGCAAAGATAACTTTGTCGATGTGAGTATAGCAACACTTAAAATGTTTATCAAAGGCTCATTCATAAATACTGCCTGTAGGTGACGACCCTTTGATCTCGGAACTTCTTTATTTTTCCCTAATATTTCTCCAAGATTAGGACAGGGGAAACTCGCTACGGCAAATACCCCAACATGTTTGATGTTTCAAAACAAGATTTTTGTATAAAATATATTATATTTTTTTGATTGAGGTATGCGAGAAGTTAACCTTTGGAGTTCAAACACACGTGAATATTTCGGTGCCGGTAAAACGAGAGTTATTGGTAATTGAAATGGCACTTGCAGGATGACTATTTGCTTCTAAATATAAACGAGGGTGCCATCTTGAATATTCTCGATATTTTATTTTGTTTATTGGATTAAGATTTTCGATAAATATATCACTGCAAATACAAAATAACAATTTCAAAAGATTATTGGTAATATTGTTATGTAACTTTTAGTTTCGTTTTCAATGAAATAGCTTATTAGTTCTTTTTTTAAGCGGTTGCTTCCATAGTATCTTATGGTGGATTACAAAAAGGTGTCGAGAAGTTATATGGCGAGAATCAAAATACTGAGTAATAATAAAAGCGCAAATGGAAATTATTAAAATAATTGAAACAGACTGAATTATAAACGAACTGATATGATGAACTGTCTGATTGGATTAACATTTTTTATTTGATAAAATTTTATTCACAGAGCGAGGTAAAATGTTGAGTTCAATCTAATCAAAAAATAAAAGTGCGAGAGCGGAGCAAAACCGGGCAGTTTTATCAAAAAACAGTCGAAATTGTTCATTCGCAAACATTCGCACATTTCGCGAATATTCGTTCATTTTAGGCGTTGCTTTTGTGAACAAATAATTTGCATCTGGCACTGTGTGTACTGGTTGTAGCTGTTTTGTCAAATCGTACATTTTTATTTTTGGCAATTATTATGTTTTAATTATGAATTTTGTTGTTTTGCCTTAATGTACTCATGGATAGGATAACTTTTTAATATTAATAAAGGATTAAATCTGAAATCTTTAAAAAAAATATGTTCCATAAATTTTTATTTCTTTTGGGTATTGCCTTCCTATATTAGCAAAAATAGTAAAAGCAATGTTAAAATTCTTATGAAATTGGCTGCAGTTACGCCTATTAAAATAAGGGTAGTCTTTGGATTTTTTAAAAGTTTTAAGAGAAAACGAGTAGTCGTGCTGTTAATAAATAAAAAAACACAGATTTCGCAGTCCCCGCAAGAATCGGATTATTGAAAATGAATATAAAAATTTACGTATTTATATTACATAAAAGTTGAATAATAAGAACTTTTTATTGAGATTTACTTCCCTAACATTACACAACTACATTACTCACAAGTCTAATTATAACATACGATTGTATAACACTGCACAACACAGAGAATAACATTTTCTTTTCTTTTGTGAAAGTGAAATTTATCGGGCGCCTTACTTTTGGCGGATTCATTCTCACTTTCTGGCATCATCGGCGTTATCGTCACTATCCTCGGCGGCAAGATCGAATTTAAAGAATCTGGGGGCACGGCGGCGGTGCCCCCGGCCCCGCCAATTCGAGCAAAAAAGCGGCACGGCCGTACCATTCTTTTCTCGAAACAGTTCAGGCCATTTTCGCCCCCTATAATTTCGTTGTGGATAAAACTAGAAGCCTGAGTTTTCAGTTACCAAGCGCCTGCTTGGTAACTGAAAATTCAGAAAGAAGAAGAAATTCATTTTATAAACACGGTAGGTATATTTCAAATTTCATTTAAATTTAACCAGTAGTTTAAGAATTATAACTATCCAAAGTTTCTTAATTTTGTCACGCACTCACTCACTCACTCACTCACTCACTCACTCACTCACTCACTGACCGATCATCAAAATTCAAAGGCACTTCTAGCAGACATAGAAGCTTCAAATTTAGAATACAGTTAGTGTTTAGTGTATAAATCAAGGAAAAACTAAAATATTTTGCAGTTTCGGTCTAGTTTTTTAGATACATTAACTGCATAAATAACTTTGTAATCCCATATAAATATGTAGGATTACAAAGTTACATTTGCAGTTAATAAATCAGTGTACCTGTATAAAATATGTATAATATAATGGAATAATAGGTGTAGATAGGTATGCTATCAAAACACTTGTAAAAAAACCAAGTCTCGCAACTTAGTTCCTCTACCGAAAAAAGTTGTGAGATCCCAAGTTGGTTAATTTATTCAGTCCCTACTTAAGGGACCTTCTGTCTTAATTTATTACGTAATTAGCTTACTTAAATAGTGACCATGTCAATATTAAAAATCTTTTATGTTTTAAACAAATAGATTTCTAACTCAATGCACTTCTCGCCTGCATCCGCATCTTTTGACACCATTACCGTGACGATCGGTCAATAATCATAGAAGCTATATACGGCAATACCCGTTTTTCTACAATAGGTACCAAGTCTAAGGGTTGTTATTGTTGTAAGTGTATTGTAAGGGTTATTATTGTGTACAAGCCACTCGACCAAGGAGGTCGTCAAAGTATTGTTCCTATTTTTTATTATGTTTGTGTTAGAAATCAAAAGTGTTTAATTTTTTAATTAATAATTACTTTTATTTGTGTGACCTACAGGTCACAAAACATCCGATTTTCAAAATTTTTCGCAATGCTGTAGCTAAACTGATACCCTAGGACCACTTTTTTTAAAATTTTTTCTTAATTAGGTTTTTTTTTCGAAATATTTACAATTTAGTAAACAAACTCCCCCAAAAAACCCGAATTTACCATTTTTTTAAATTCCAAAAAAGTTATCAGCCGATTTTTTTAATTCAACCGCTCACACGTGTCTCGATAAATTCCTCAACTCCTAGTACTATTCCCATCTAAATTCTTTCAAAATCCTCGGAGCTATGGCCAAAAATACATCTTAGGCGATTTGCATCTGATAACCATTTTCAATGGTAAAAAATTAAAATGTCATTAAATTTTACACAAAAATTTCGACGTCGGCGTCGTCGGTCGATTGAAACTAAAAAACAAACAATTAATTTTATTTAACTGGATTATAATAACCATGTTTTTGTTATTTTTGGCGTACAGTCTAACATTTCAGCATATTAGCATGCACCATAATGCCAACTACTAATTATTCTTGAATGTTAGTCATTTTATAATATACCAGAATTCATAAGCAAACCGCGGCACATGTTATGGTTGTATACTGTATGCGGAATGGTCCAAGTTGTGTGTAGCGCAGACTGTGTGTGCAATATAAGCAGTTTCTGTGCTCTCATAGTTTTGTTTGGGATTGTGTTTTGGCTAAAGATACAATTTCTAATAATGTTAGCAAAATATCTTTGGGGTGTTTGGATTTTTGTGTAGGTGCACTAAAATGATCTACCTAAACTTAAGTTCACTAAGGTAGGGGAGATCGGAGGAATGAGAGTCACTTAAGGAAAACTGCTTAATATAATCACAATATTTCAGACTTTTTTTGACCATTTTTATAATCATAACCAACTGTTAATCAGTCTCTTGACTCTTATTACCCACATGTCTGGGTAATTAGAGTCAGCATATGGGGTAATGAGAGTCAAAATCTTAAAACAAGGAAACACAAATAAAAGTAATTATTAATTAAAAAATTAAACACTTTTGAGCTCTAAAACAAACATAACAAAAAATAGGAACAATACTTTGACGACCTCCTTGGTCGAGTGGCTTGTACACCGGTTTTCATGGTGTCGCCATCTCTGAGGTCCCGGGTTCGATCCCCGGTCAAGTCAATTTAGAAATTATTGTTTTTCTAATTTGTCTTGGGTCTGGGTGTTTTCTATGTAATAATAAATTTGTATTTAAGTATTTTAAGTATGTTTATCCGTTGTCTAGTAACCATTTATCGAGTTTCATAACGAAGCTTCGCTTGGGCTAACATCAATGTTTGTAGCATTGTTGTGTTCCGGCAGCTAGAGATAAAATAGCCAGTGCCTCACTAGTTGAGGATCCCGGGTGAAGTGCTCTTCCACCAATTGGCCTTATCACCACTTAACATCAGGTGAGATCAAGGCACTGTGCTAACCCGTAAATATAAAAAAATATATATTTCAAAGTCAAATATTTTTCAATCAATATGTATGGATACCCAATTACCCAGTCGTGCTACTGCAGCGAGACTTGGAAGTGCTGTAGTCGAGCTACTAAAATGCCTACAAAAAGCGGTCTTGACTTTCCTAATCTAACTTGAACTATGATGTCAATATGTAACAGTTCAATTAAAACATTATAATTATATTGAATCGTTGGTAAGTTCAATGTCAACAATGATCCTTACCTCTGAGAAATTACTATCATTTCTGAAATATTTCTTGGAAATTTAACCCGTTGCCCAAAACAGAAGGATGGTTCAAGGCTTCCACAACTTCAGTGATACATTTTGAAACAGTACCCTGAGCAATTCTCGAATTTTAATGGTTTCCGATAGAGCTTTGGTATGAGCCTTTGGTAAAAAAATTTAACGCTGTGAGTACCTGTAAATTATATTTTTGGTTTTAGGTTTTTCGTAGGTCAACTATGTGTGTGACAATATTCAACAACATATGTAAGAAAAGGACTAACCTTAATTTCGATAGGCAAATCAGATAATCGTCTGCTCGGGACTATGAAAGGCCTAAGAGTTTCTATTAATTGTTTGGCGAGCTCCTTCGTCAATCTATAATTTGATTTAAATTGAACATTTGAAATCGCAAACGGGTTGCTTCTTTCTCCAGTGGAAGGGTCTTCTTCGTTCCCTTCACTATCTTCTTCTCCACTGCTTAAATAACTATGGTGCACTAAATATTCCTATAGATTCATTTTCAAGTGGTTTTCAAAAAAGTAGTAATTATTATCCTCCGACGATCTGGTGAAGGTCGCGGGAAGCCGCTGGATGCGAGCAGCACAAAACCGGTCGTTGTGGAGATCCTTGGGGGAGGCCTTTGTCCAGCAGTGGACGTCTTTTGGCTGAGATGATGATGATTATGATGATTATCCTCAGAACGAAAGGCTGTTTTGCTTGTATTTACGTTTGGCAGTTTAAAATTTTGACACAACGCATTAATTTGACAATTGTTCTATCAATCGCTTTGTATCGCTCGACTGCTACGAGTGGGTTCAAAGCGATTCAAAAATGTGGAAAGTGAAAATGTCGAACGAAAATCACTCGTCGAACGAAAATCACTCGAGACGAACGAATCAAAAATAGAGCTCCTGACCTTGGTCGTCGAAGTCAATCAAATGTGCGACGAGCTAACTCAATTCAATTCAATTTCTTGAAAGATGGCCCTCGCTACGATTTGTCTAGTTTTAAGAGCTAACTCACGTGTAAACCGCACTGACGACCAGCGAGAGACAGATAAAGATAACATTCGTTTGTATGGCAGAATTGCGTTCCACAGAGAATAATAATGAAGTACTTATATAGGCTAAGAATGGAACGAGTTCGAGCACACCAAACACAACAACAGCGAGCACGACACAATGAAATAGAGCGATTCCGCAGACGCAGTGTTCCTGTAAACCTGGAACGAGTAGCATTCCACTACGACCCGAAAATAGATTATTGTGCCGCAACAATTGGGGAAATGACAACCATTTGTCAATATTGTAAAGAGTTAAAATACAGCGGTGAATCTACTGGATTATGTTGAGCTGGTAAAAAAAAAGTAAAATTGCCACAATTGGTCCCACCACCACATCCATTACGCTCAGCAGTTTCTGGGGTGGGAAATTAATAATTTATCAAAAACAATAATTATGGTATACCATGAAAGTGGGCATGAAATTTTCCTGTACAATATGCGTTGCGCCAAACAACGTCATTTGAAAGCAATTGTTATATTTTTGGATGTTGGCCAAGAAATGTTTAGAGTAATTTCCCACCCCAGCCGATAATGTTTAAGTTTTGACCATATTTTTTCACCAATACATGTAGGTGAAACGAAGTTTACCGGGTCATCTAGAAATTAATAAAGCGTAATAATTTAACGAGTTTAATGAAACACTTAATACAAGTCTACTCACTAATATTACTATTATTTTCTATTGTTATATATTTTGGATAGTGAAGCTATTGAAGTATAAATGTCTATTAGTAAAAATCAATTGCCTCATATATGTCATATATCACTGAGAACGGCTCGACCGATTTGGCTGAGGTGCTCGCTCACTGAAGCGGACGAAGTCGCGAGCGAGACACTAGTTTATAATAAGACGACAATATAATAACAAGAAACACGTTTTTTCACAAGTAAACTAGCTACTTCCACACCCAATTTTACAAGCAGATGCATAGTATGTGATTATGCACTCATATCCGACTTTGCCAACATGACCTGAAAATTACGCTTCCTACGTTCGGAGGGCGTGAGGGCGGCAATTAAAACGCATTCGTTAGATCGCTTTGATCTCGCCAAGAGTGCTTATCGCTAGCTGCGCGCAGTGGAATGATGGACTTATACATGTAACATGATGAGAAGCTGTTTAATAGGTAAGCGTAGTGATTATTATTTTTGTTGATAATACAAGTAGTTACACTCGAGACTATCTTCGTGAAGACTTCGTACACTAATTAAAAGTTTTATTGAAGTATTTATATTCAATAGCATAACATAACTCTAACTAAGAAATGGTTAGGGTTATATTATTAGAGAAGCTCGATAGCACAGTGGTTAACGCGCCTGGTTTGCGATTGCTAAGGTTAAGCCACTTTCGCAAAAAGCTGGTCATCGGATGGGTGAGCAATAATTCATTATCTCGAGCTTCTCCGTGCTTCAGAAAGCACGTAAAGCCGTTGGTTCCAGTTGCATTAGCAGTCGTTAACAACTACCAATCCGCAACGGGCCCGCATGGTGGTTTATGGCCTGTTCTCCTTGGGAAGGCCCGTGCCTTAGCAGTGGGAACATAAAATAGCTGGTGATGATATCAATTTCACCTTTTGCGATTGCAGCTAAATTATATGATATTGGCTTTTAGTTCTGATATTACATATATAAATTACTGTACAAGCAATTCCTAATACACTTAACATTGTTATCGCTAATTAATGGAATCAGGCGTTATTTTGCGGAAATCCATAGTACAAAAAAATGTAATTTAAATAATATGTTGTTATAAACGAGTGAGTTAGCGGAATTAACACTACATATTATTTAAATTACATTTTTTTGTATTGTTATCGCTTCTAATAATATCTGTTGTTATCGCACGCCTTCGCCTATCATACACTTACGCTTGTAGTGTCTAGAAATGATTGATTCGCCGCCGTCCAATCGTCGTTTGGACATAGGATAATTGTGTACTGTCTGTGCTCGGCTATAATTAGAGCTTTATGTTATTTAGCTTTGTTTGCACAGCCAACGGGGATATTGATTGGCTGTGCTTTTATTTCGTATCTGATAGTAAAATAAGTAATGGCCTTTATACTATTCCACTGCTAGGGAAAGGCCTCCGTCATCGCAATCAAACCATCGTATCGCAATAAATGATAAGGATTCTTTAAATCACCACACTTGCCAAATGCGGGTTTGTTATTACAAAATTTAGGCTATGCATCGAAAAATTCTAAACATACTTCACCGATAAAGTTGTTATTTTGAGTTGTGCGGTGTTAGAACTGTATGGTAACATTTATTTATTAATTTACAGATTCACCACTCACCCAATGCAGAAGTGAAGCATTATTATAAAATTATATAAAATCATGACATTATTAAATTACTATATTATTAAAATTACTTATTACAATATCTAATAAACATAATGATAATTACATTATGAGCATTTCTAAAAACTCAGAAGTTTGTTATCGCTTTAGAAATCTGTTGTTATCGCATTGTTAGTGCAGTGGAAATGATTGATTCGCCGGCCGTCCAATCGGCGTGTGGACATAGGATAATTGTGTACGCCTGTCTGTGCTCCGCTATAACAATCGCTTCATTTGATGCTGATGCTGATTATAATATACTGCTATAATAATCGCTTCAAGCTGATAAACCAATCACATTTTTTGCACATCCAACGGGGATATTCATTGAACTGAGCTTTTATTTCATATCAGTTAGTAAAGAAATGTAATAGCCTTTATACTATTCCACTGCTAGGGAAAGGGATAATCGAAATCAAGTCATACCTACAAAATTATGTCGATTTTTTAAATCACCACGCTTGCTAATATCGGTTTAGTGATCACAAATCGGGGCTATTCTTCGAAAAAATCGAAACACTATATCAATAATTTGTTAGTTTTGAATCGGGCGTTGCTAATTAATCGAGTTATCTAAAGAGATATGGTAATATGTTGATATTACTGTTAAAGCAATTCTAAAAACTCACAAGTTTGTTATCGCTTCAGATATCTGTTGTTATCGCACTGACTACTTACGCTATTATAGTGCCCCGAAATGATTGATTTGCCGGCCGTCCAATCGTCGTGTGGACATAGGATAATTGTGTACGCCCTCTGTCTGTGCTCGGCTATAATTAGAGCTTCATGTTAATCAGCTTTGTTTGGACAGCCAACGGCGATATTCATCGAACTGTGCTATTGTTCGTATAAGATAGTAAAAAAAGAAATAACCTATAACCATGCTGTTCCACTGCTGAGCAAAGACCTCCAATACTCCACTGGCCTCATCAACACTAGGTAAAAAGATGCATTCGACACGTTTCTTCATTATAAAATAATAAAACAAAAGCAGTTCGAACAAAATAACTTATCTATACGCCGATACAAAAAGCAGCACTGCTTATTACTCATATAAGCTACAGCATGCAGAAGCCTCACTCCCTATTTTAATACCAGCCATAAATATGCGTATCTTTGAATACAGACACGGTTTATAGCATCCCTCAGCATCCGTATAAGACAGTTTTTCAACTCAATAGCCTCCAAAGTACAAAAGGAGAACTAATGTGCTACTAACTATCAATAGGGAGAGAATTTATCGTACCATCCCCTCTTCGGGAAGAAAATATTGGTCTTACGAAGTACTCAGACGTGGTTTGTGAATGCCGTCTTTTACGGGGGGCGGTCTAAGTAATAAGGTTTAAGCGAGATGCTAAAAATATGGAGATATTTTCATGTGCCTTGGCTTTTTAATTTATTTATTATTTGAGAAACAAACAATTACATAGCACATACAATATTTAAAATATACATAGAATACAAATCAGCAAGTTTCCACAAAAAAAAAACCAATTGCAAACGTATCAAAAGAAAATAGAAATAAGAAAATATACGATACTATACGAGTAGATACTCAGATGAGTCAAAAACAAACGCACTGTTTTATGTGTATTTATGAACAACAAAATAAACATCGTGTTGCCATTGTGTTGAGCTTAATAACTGAAAACGTAACGTTGAGAATTAATAACTGAAAATACCCGAAATAAATTAAAGACTTTTAGGTTAAGACATTTTTAAATATTTATGTTGTTTAAAATGGCACGCAAATTTTTAAAAACGTAAAGGGCTTACTTTTACGAATACAATATTATGACAGTACAATATCTGTTTGAATATCTATTTGAGATCAATAAATTCTTGTTTCCATTCCATGTTAAGCGGAAGGCAAAAATGATACTACACTCACTTGTAGAAATAGTGTATTTCAAATGTAACTTATGGTTTAAAAAACAATGACACGGCGGGGTACTTATCATCACCAGCAAAAATCTCAATAGCGCGATTCAGAAAAATGTCACAACAAATACGTCGCCATCTATTGACAAATGTCAGAACTACTCAAACTTACTAAAAGTAAACATACTCTGCTAGGTTACAGTAAAAAAAAACCAAAAGAAGGCTTTTACCAGTTTCATGAAATACTTAGAATTATCTACGTTTTTTATGTTGTTGGGTAAGTGTATTTTGATCAACATTATATTATATATATGTCATGAGTATTGACACCAAACGAAACGTAAGCGCGCCCCAAGCGGCGATTCAACGGAACTACGTTTTGGCGCGCTTCGACGGAGTCGTGATGTAATCTGTGGATCCGAGCGAGCTCACTTTTCGATCGGGTCGCCACGGAGTGAAGAGTCGTCACGGAACTGTCACACGTTTCGCCTAGTGCCATACTTTGTTTTCTAGTAGTAACAAGTACTAAGTTGTAACTTTGGTTTCTTGTAATATAAAAACAGTGTTAAAGTAAAACGTCTTCTCATTTGCACGATTCTTACATTTACCCACACAATGTCTGAAGAAACAGTTCACAATATCTTCTAATTCCTACATCAGAAGTGAGATGTAACCGACGCGAACCACTAGAAGAAAATGATGCCAAGTTTTATCGTAAGTGACAACGGATTTTGAAACAGCGAAATCAGAATTGTATGGCGTCACTTGAAATTTAGAAAATACCGTGAAGAGATTCATTACCGGAGTTTATACGCGTGCGTAGCTACAGTCAACGTATGGATTGCTACATTTGACATGTGAGTGTATAACCGAGAAAAATGTACAAGGTGCACTGCATTAGTGATTAATTGGTGAAGCCTTGCTAAGTGAAACCTTGCTTAAAAATTTTAAAAGGACAAAAACAACATGGCTTTTTATGCTTCACGACCTTCAACGTCAGTGATGGCTCGTTTCAAGGATGTCATTTTAGAATAGAAACTTTTGCCATGGAGCCGGCACTAGCCCACGTTGCACAGTCACCGGAAGATTACAACGCACGGCTTTTACTATCGAAATCAAAACTCGTGAGCAACGGGCGTTCTTAGTTCAAGGGACCTAGGCCTGCTGGACCTCCTAGTCCCACGCGATGCTTAATGTGTGAGAAACTGGGACATCGCAGTACCGGATTGCCTCTCCAAGGATAATTAAAGGTCATGTATTTGTTCCATTATTTTAGTGCTAATTATTTTGTCAAACATCGACCAAACGCGCCTGGTGTTATGTTTCAGATATGGAGGCACGGATCACTTTGCAAAAAAGTGCCCACGCGTTTATAATACTGCGGGGCGCGGGGAAAAGCGCTTCTAGCAACTGCGGTGCAACCGGCAGCAGCGACACCGACACCGGCGGCGTGGCGAGCAACGACAACCAGCGTCATCGGGTAGAGAGACCAGACCTGTGCTGCATCGGCAACCCTGCTGGACTGCTGAATGTTTCTGGTGATGTTTTTTTGTTTCATTATGGTTATTTTTTTGATGCTTAGAAAGTTCTATGATGAAAAAGTTAAATACCTAGAGGAAAACTTTTACAAAATGAAGTAACAATGAGAGTTACTGGACAATCTAATGCTATTAGTACTGTACTGTTCGTTATTATAGTTGGACAAGTTTATTACAGGTGATTTTGTCTTGGTTTAAAAATAGTGAACGAAACCAAACCAAGTTAGATAATAAATTAGAGGCAAACGAATTAATAATTTGATATCATTAATTGGTATTGGCAATAAAAATGTAAACTCACTGTACTTTGCAAATATTATGTCAGGTAGAAATTAATAATTTTGCGACCGAGATTATATTTCAAGTTATACCAGATGCTTATTTAAAAAGTAACATTTTGCTAGGCCGTAAGATTTTAAATAACGGGTTTTGTGTTAGCACGAGTGCTATTGAGTTTACTTTGATATAGAGCCAGTAGTTTATTAAATGATGAGTAGTGTGTATGTACCTGATGGAGGTAGCTCATGATTATGATACGTTGAAAGCATTAAATTCTAAGCGGACTTACAAATACGCACACGATAAAAAAGGATGCCAGAAGGTCATGTACCAGTCGAGGTTGAGGTGGAGGTACATGATTGTGACCCGATTGTTAATGAGTAAAGTTGTTGTGTGAACTCGAGTTAGGACTCTATTGACCGTAGTGTGTAGTCAGAGGGTGATGCACACGTGCGCAGGGTTCCACTGAGATGGACGCGCGTAAGCGACTGGGATCGCTGTTCGGATGTGAGAGCCATGGCATTGGAGGGGTAACTCGAGGTGATTTTAAAGCTGACATTGCTTGTAAATGATGAAGTTTGATTTGTGGAACGAATGGTTCATGACCCTGGCTACCTGGTTACCTAGTTATCTGGTTTGGATTGTCTGGTTACCTTTTCTTTTGTTAAGCTACAATTGATTCGTTACCTTTCTAAGTAGCAGAAGTTCAGTTTTTAGTTATTTTAAGTAGAGACTTATGTAGAGGCTTATGTAGAGGCTTATGTAGAGGCTTATGTAGAGGCTTATGTAGAGGCTTATGTAGAGGCTTATGTAGAGGCTTATGTAGAGGCTTATGTGGAGGCTTATGTGGAGGCTTATGTGGAGGCTTATGTGGAGGCTTATGTGGAGCCTTATGTGGAGCCTTATGTGGAGCCTTATGTGGAGCCTTATGTGGAGCCTTATGTGGAGCCTTATGTGGAGCCTTATGTGGAGCCTTATTTGGAGCCTTATGTGGAGCCTTATGTGGAGCCTTATGTGGAGCCTTATGTGGAGCCTTATGTGGAGCCTTATGTGGAGCCTTATGTGGAGCCTTATGTGGAGCCTTATGTGGAGCCTTATGTGGAGCCTTATGTGGAGCCTTATGTGAGGCCTTATATGAAGCTTTATGTGAGGCCTTATGTAGAGCCTTATGTAGGGTCTTATGTAGAGCCTATTGTAGAACCTTATGTAGAGCCTACTGCAGAGCCTACTGCAGGGCCTACTGTGGAGCCTATTGTAGTGCCTAATGGAGAGTTTACTGTAGAGCCAAATGTTAGAGTCAATTGTTGTTTGGTCAGGATAGACCGAACGGAAAATAATGTGCTTGGTTATTTTTTTTTCAAACTAAATTGGATGCTAAGTTCAAAAGACCATTTCAGATAATAGAGATCTTAGATGGTGACCGTTATGTTTTAAAGTCGTATCAGGAAGATGCCTGAGGGCCAGGTACCCATTGAGATCGTAGATTAAGTAGAGATAGATGACGAAGTGGCATCTAGTTAATTAGACATGCACAGGTTCTCGATTCGTTAGGTCGGAGACTGTACCAGAATGCCGTAGCCGTAGCCAAGTTGAAATCGGCGTCTGCTCTTTGAGTAGTCCGTGGGTAGGCGGTAGGCGGTAGTTCTGGGTGGTACAGTTGGATCTTGCCTTGTAGCGAAGATCATAAAGTCAAGAGTTGACTTGGGTTTCCCGTGGGGAAGACCGCAGAGCAATTGTGTTTGCTGGTGCTATTGTTAATAGCGTGTACCGCGAATGATTACCTGGTGCTTGGTTTAATTATTTTGATTGATGTGTAATTTGTTTTTTGTAAATAATGAATGATGCTCAATGGTGCGCGGTCTCAGTGATTTTCTGATTTTTTTTAAATTGTGTTGTAATTAGCTGTAATGCCCTGTAGTTTATAAATAGCGCAGCTATTTTTAGTTTTTTCATTTTTAGAGAATAAACGTAGTTGATTAAAGTATAGCTCAGAATAAACAAACTAGAATAGACTAATTATTTGAATTTGAATTTTACCTGTTTTGTTAATTTTTCTAAAGAACTCGATGAAAGTTGGTTGGAAATAGGATTGGCCGAACGGAAACTGTGCTGTTCTTCTCCTATTTCAGATTAACACACGAGGACTTGTGTCACGCAGGATGGCCGTGTCGTAGCCGGTCATGAGTATTGACACCAAACGAAACGTAAGCGCGCCCCAAGCGGCGATTCAACGGAACTACGTTTTGGCGCGCTTCGACGGAGTCGTGATGTTATCTGTGGATCCGAGCGAGCTCACTTTTCGATCGGGTCGCCACGGAGTGAAGAGTCGTCACGGAACTGTCCCACGTTTCGCCTAGTGCCATACTTTGTTTTCTAGTAGTAACAAGTACTAAGTTGTAACTTTGGTTTCTTGTAACATAAAAACAGTGTTAAAGTAAAACGTCTTCTCATTTGCACGATTCTTACATCTACCCACACAATGTCTGAAGAAACAGTTCACAATCTCTTTTAATTCCTACATAGAAATAATTTAAATTTAAATTTGAAGAATGGTGTTTTAAGTTATATAGGTATCTATCATTTCTTCTAATATTTTTTATTGGGGAATCAAGCTTCGGATGGTTTCTAACAAATTTGCTTCACTAGAGAATGTTACTGTTTACGTAATTAACTGTTAAAATTTAATGTTCAATAAAGTGAGCTTTAAGCGAGTAATTTCAGATTAGTACGGCTTACTCAGAAGCAACCTCTATTTCCGGGATCCGAGATTCGATCAAAATAAACTAATAACATTTTGGTGGTTTGACCACTCTTACTTTGCTACTTTTACTTTAGCCGGCAACTTTAGGTAGGTATTTTAGCTCACTTCATTCCGATCACAGCTCGTTTCACCCACGGACGTTTCATCCGATTCGATCCACTGACCTCTTTTTTATTGCTGTGAACCGCTTTATGCTACTCCGGCTACCCAGAAGGGGTGCCCGAGTCAAGGACTCAACCCAACCGGCTTTCTGTCTTCCTTTCCCTGCGCCGCTGGGCACAAGGTGAGTAAGAGGGTCCGTCAGTCATACCACATCGTATAACACAGCGTTGCCCACCTTCCGAACACACGTCGTCGTCCCGGGTAATCGTTTGGCGATTCTACCGCAAATATGTGGAGACGGATGCCCTGCTGAGGGCTCTCCTTGCTTCGTTTGGAGCTGAACTCTGGCAAACTTTTGTTTGCTTATAGGAGGAAGAAGCTGGGCAAAACCACGCCTTCTCCGACCCGTTCGCCTCTTGCAAATGGACCCCGATTGAGGGTCCTCCTCCTTTTCACGCTCCTCGGTCTTCCTCAGCATTACCTGCTCACTGAACGAGATAACCGCGTCCTACGACCAGGCGTCGTCCAGCGTGGCTTCCACCAGTGCCGGTAAGGAGACGTCAGGTCCCACTGCGGACAACTCCGTGTGCTGGACCGCCCATTCGGAGCACTCATCCAGCGTATGCTAGGCCGTATCATTTACAGCCCAGCACTGGTGGCCTCCATAGTCAGCTCCCAGCTATTTGGCACAGATACCTCCCGAAGCAGCCTCGCCCCCAGAGGATCTGCACAAACTTGAAGGTGAGCGACCCCTCCTTGCGGCCAACCGATCGCTCCTGGACGGACCGCAACGCTCCGATGGTCTAGTGGCCGTACTGCGGCTGTTCTAGCCGTCTACCCCACCTGCGCAAAGTCACCTTCTGTGCCCGTTTGCGCTATCGGCGTAGCTCCTCGGGCATCGCCCGTCCTCCTTGTCCGCGAGCGTATGCGGACCTGAATCTGCAATAACCTTAGCCATTATGGGCTCACTCACTCCTTTTTTCATAATGGAACGCAATAAGTTTAAACCTCCATATTTTTGTATTTGATTTATGTCGTATAAAGCAATTATTGTCACCAAATCGCACATCGCTCATGGCTTGAACCGCCGCTCCGTGAAAACTTTGTGAAGCATTGTAAACACGACTTCTTTTGCTATTAGTACAAAGAAGTGAATGATGGTGGAAAAAACAAGTCGCCCCCGATGTCAATTGGACTATTTTCAGGAACTCCGTAGTCCGTAGTGTAAGTTTTATGGGGCCAAGAAAGGTTATTCCTTATTTACGAGCAAAGTAATTTTGAACACTTCATGTAAACAGTTGTAACTTATACAACGTGTAAGGTGTGGTAAAAAAAAGATCCAAAGTGAATCCGATATAGATTTAGAATGCAGAATTACTAAGACATAATTATTAACTTTATTTTTTTATGCAATCTTTAATTACATATTTGTGTGTGTTGTATTTATATTATTGTGGCGTCACATCAAAATAAACAAGTCACAGCCTTAGTGGTTTAGTAACTTCTGTGTCATCAAACGTTGACGCTTTAACGATATGATCAGTTTATGCTGGGCATATCATGAAATACAACCATTTCATGAAATGGTCGATTACATCTTAAAGTAGTCAATTTTAAGATCCGGCCACGACATATATAAATACTATATAAGACGAGAATTTAAGTGGCTAATTGCCACTCACCTCGTTTTTCACCAAGAGTCGTGTCATTGGCATACGTATTCTCGTGCACGTCATCGTGATAAATTGGTAAAAAAAACTCGCAGGTACAGAGCTAGTGCTATGTATTTCATCGGCAATTTCTGTTATTCAGGTAACACTATTCGCTCGTTAGCTCGTTCGCAGTCTGAATCAGGGCTACCGTTACGGTAAGTAACGTTATTTTTATATAATGCAGATAATGTTATCTATAAAGAAAAGTATTGTTATTTTTTTCGTGACCTTTTTTTATTAATTTTTTTATAAATCTAATTGGCAAGCACCTGGCCGTCATCTCACCAGTTAAGTGATGATAAGGCCAAAGTTGGAAGCGCACTTTACCCGGAATCCTTAACTACTGAGGCACTGGCTTTCACTCTAACTGCTGGGACATTGATGTTATGGCGACATATTAAGATAATATAGTGGCTAGTTAATTTACCGGTAAAAATTTCACCCATTTAATACTGAGCATTAGATGATGATGATTTGAGAAGTTCGATGGCGCAGTGGTTAACGCGCCCGGTCTGCGAGTGCTAAGGTTAAGCAACTTTCGCAAAGGCCAGTCATCGGATGGGTGACCAAAAATGTATCTCGAGCTCTTCCGTGCTTCGGAAGGCACGTAAAGCCGTTGGTCCCGGCTACAGCAGCAGCAGTCGTTAACAACCACCAATCCGCACTGAGCCCGCGTGGTGGTTTATAGCCCGTTCTCCCTATCTATCCATAGGGAAGGCTCGTGCCCCAGCAGTGGGGACATAAAATGAGCTGATGATGAATACTGAGCATAACGTTACTTTTTTACCGGTATCTTCGTGTGATAGAAGTAACGTTACCAAAGTTTTAACGGTATGCAAAGCGCCCTGGTTCGAATGCCACTCTCGAGGGTACCGCTTCGCAACGCGTCACGTTACACGAATAATTTGCTTGCCATTAATCACACGACCACTTATAAATATAATGAACCTACCGCCTACTCAAATGCAGTTAGATCCGGCTGTATAACAATAGAACAGCTTCTATTGCTATACATTTAAGGTTCAACTTCGAAGTCGTCTT
Source organism: Eudonia lacustrata (assembly GCA_947562085.1). Taxonomy (NCBI): domain Eukaryota; kingdom Metazoa; phylum Arthropoda; class Insecta; order Lepidoptera; family Crambidae; genus Eudonia; species Eudonia lacustrata. The sequence goes on along the minus strand of OX387340.1, from coordinate 24,261,376 downwards.
TGTTTGAGAGTGGCGCGATATATTTGTTTTCCTTGTGTATGTGAGGAATCCAATTATTTGGTCAGAATCAACGCGGGATCATCATGCCGTAGCTGATATCACGGATTGTCGGATTGGACGAATTAAACGAATTATTGGATGGATCGCGATAGTGGTACTTATATGGTGTTGAAGAATTAAGCTGTTGACGTTAATCAAGGTTTCGTTAAGAAATTGTGTTTACGATATTACTATTTTATTTTTGCATCCAGTAAGGCTAATAACCTTTTTCATAAGCAGGGGTTTATGTCAGTTGTCTAATGGTGACGACTCACAGGAGCGTATCATCGTAACTAAAACGTATCAGGCGAGCTTGATATGTTACGGCATTGCCAAAAAATAAGGAGACTGCCGAAGATGCCCAGAAGGTAAACTTAAAACATACCACCCTCGAGTAACACACACTGACACCCGTATTTATAGACAAGCCATTACTTAGCAATAACTTTGTTCTTAGAAATGTCACTAAGATGTAATTTCATTTTATAAATAAGTATCGTTTATATTAGAATAGAAGTTTTCTTAATGAATTAAATGAAAACATTATAATTATTATAAAAATCATAAAATTTATATTATTTTAGAGAAAACACACACTTTCACACGGAATATAACCTCAAAACTAGCTTGTCACAAGCTTGCCACTATGAATTCTTTGAGAAATCTAACTAGATTGCTTGAGTAAAGATATTGGTGACTAGTGCTTGGCTAAGAATTCTAGTTTTTTGACGTTTATAACTTCATCGGTTTACTAATGAATATAAAATTTTACTTAAGCAATTACTTTGCTTAAGTATGACCTTTTACTCGTTTATAAATACGGGTGATAGACGCGACTGCCGATGCACAGAAGATAAACTTAAAACATACCACCCTCGAGTAGTAACACACACATTAGTTATTCTGTGCCACGGACATGTACCACGGAACAGCTCGGACGATTCCGAGCGCAGCGAGAGATTACGTGTCCTTGTGTTATGGCGAGAGGAGCTCGATGGCGCAGTGGTTAACGCGCCCGGTCCGCGAGTGCTGAGGTTCAGCAACTTTCGCAAATGACCAAACATTTATCATCTCGAGCTCCTTCGTGCTTCGGAAGGCACGTAAAGCCGTTGGTCCCGGTTGCATTAGCAGCCGTTAACAACCACCACGCGGGCCCAGTGCGGATTGGCCTGTTCTCCCTATCTATTCTATAGGGAAGGCTCGTGTCTAAACAGTGGGGATATAAAATAAGCTGATGATGAAGATGATGATGATGATGATGATGATGAGAGGTTGTCTATGTGTGCGTTGGTCTAACGCGTTTGTGAACCTTCTAGGACTTTTTATTTTATGGCATTGCTGACCGATATACTGAAGCACGCAGCGATAGCGGTTCGGTTTATGAATGAATGTTCTCACTAACCATGAATGCTCGCATCGTCATGTTACGTTACGGCAAAATGCTCTGGTCAGCGTCCATCTTTATTTAACCGCCTCTGTGGTTTAGGTGTTATGACCACCGGTTTAGACCCAGAGGTCCCGGGTTCGATTCCCAGCGGGGGTACATGTTTGTGTACTTGGTTTGATTGGTGGTAGGGCTTGTTTGTCCGCCTGGCTAGCTACCACCATCTTATCTTAATATGTCGCCATAACATCAATGTTTGTAGCATTTTTGTGTTCCGGCAGCTAGAGATAATATTGTTTTCTAAAGTTCACGCGAACACTACACACACTACAAATATTAAATCCTAGCCCCAACACCATACTGCCAGACCAAAAGATACTGCCAGCTCTTTCTGCGTAAACCGGAACCACCTGATTAAATTTAAATGAGGGTATACGAGCTACTAACTAATTATGAGAGACCGACACCTCAGTCTCCCTGTGACCACAGACCCTGCAAAGGGTTCGAAACGTCAGGATAAACATTAATTAAAAGTATTGTGTAAAATAAACGCGAGTAGATCCGTAAAAGCTAGAGTTATAAGATAGCCAGCGCCTCACTAGTTGAGGATCCCGGGTGAAGTGCGCTTCCATCGTTGGCCTTATCATCACTTCACATCAGGTGAGATCAAGGCACTGTGCTTACCCGTAAAAAAAACCTTCACGGACCTATGGAGATTGAACCACGATTTCCCGCATTCAACCCTACCATCTATACGATTGGCTACCGAACGCTACTTACTTCTTAATACTTTAGTTTTGAAGAGAAAAATTCAATAGCTTACATGAATTTATTTTCATATGACACGTCTATGGGAATTGGAATCCGGCACGCCAATTGAAACCCCTGCCATAAATCAACCATAACAACGGTGTTTCGGTCTGGCGGGCCAGACGAATGGTTGGTTGTGCTCTTTTATGGAAACTCTATTATCTGTAAACAGAGTCTCTTCTAAAAACTTCGGTTTTTAAGCTAAATCTGGTAGTAAGTTTCAATACGTATATTGTGTATGATCAAGACTAACTAAAATAGTATTATTAGGTGAAATAAACTGAAAGACCATCTAAGTTGTTATAAATAAAACAAGAAATAAAACAATTTGATAAAAAACTTAAATAACTAAAACTATTACTAACTAAAATATGGCGTAAAAATTCCTCTGCGTCGCTGTCGACTGGAAATGTACCCAAGAGACTGGCGGCATTGCCTCGTTGTATGGCAACGCTTAGCCTCTGACCAAGGTAAAAGCCAGCCTTTGGGTCATGGGAAGAGTCAACCAGCCGTTTGGAGATGTCATTAAATAAAACATGGGCACTCGGACCCCACGGCCCGAGGGTTTCAACCCCAATCGGCTCGAAAATATAATTGCCGATAAGGTTATTATACTTTCGCCGTTTGAGATTTTCTGCAGCCGCAGCAGCAGCACCAGCACAGCACGCTGTGCTAGGAAGATGGAATGGCGCAGGAGTATCGACACAAGTTGCATCCCACACTAAAGGCCTACACTCTAAAAAATATTTGGTAGCTTCTACCATGATTGTGATAGTTGTGATCAAGCATCTTGATTCCATACGAGCCTAACAAGACGTTGGATACATCAATTAACATGATTTTGATTGTACTTACTGTAACTACTTAACTAAGACTATTAAGATCTTATTCAATATTACCATGAAAAATGGGTGTTCTAGCAAGTTCACTTAGTAAGTTCAACTAAGGCCTTGGTGAATATAAACATGATAAGTGGATGTTCTAACAAGTTCACCTGGTAAGATCAACTAAGGCCTTGGTGAATATTAACATGATAAATGGCTGTTCTAACAAGTTCCTCTAGTAAGATAAACTAAGGCCTTGGTGAATATTAACATGATAAATGGCTGTTCTAACAAGTTCCTCTAGTAAGGTAAACTAAGGCCTTGGTGAATATTAACATGATAAATGGCTGTTCTAACAAGTTCACCTAGTAAGGTCAACTAAGGCCTTGGTGAATATTAACATGATAAATGGCTGTTCTAACAAGTTCCTCTAGTAAGGTAAACTAAGGCCTTGGTGAATATTAACATGATAAATGGCTGTTCTAACAAGTTCCTCTAGTAAGGTTAACTAAGGCCTTGGTGAATATTAACATGATAAATGGCTGTTCTAACAAGTTCACCTAGTAAGGTCAACTAAGGCCTTGGTGAATATTAACATGATAAATGGCTGTTCTAACAAGTTCCTCTAGTAAGGTTAACTAAGGCCTTGGTAAATATTAACATGATAAATTGCTGTTCTAACAAGTTCACCTGGTAAGTTCAACTAAGGCCTTGGTCAATATTAACATGATAAATGACTGTTCTAACAAGCTTACCTAGTAGGTTCTACTAAGATCTTGGTCAATATTAACATGATAAATGACTGTTCTAACAAGTTCACCTAGTAGGTTCTACTACAAATTTAGCTTTAATATGCCGTAGGACGTGATCGCTCGGTACCAAAAACTAGAACAGAAAAAAAATTATGTTAGTATTTGTATGTATAAAATAAGTGGTATAAGCAAACAAAGAGAACAAACGGTAACAATAATAATAATGTTAATGATTTATAGAAATAATGATATCAAAGATAATAAATAGGTACGATATTTTATTTCAAGTTTAAAAAACGAAATCCACGTCATCAATTAAACCTTTAACATTAATATAATTTATTGCTGTAATAATCATGTGTATAGGTATATTTACAAAATGTTGATGAAATAAAACAAAAAATAGAAATTGCAATAAGTTATTTATTGATTTTATATCGTACAGCGGAACGTCACATTTTTTAATACTAGGTAGGTACTTAAAATATGTGAAGGATTCAGTTGACCCTTTAAGTGCCCCTTTCAGGCACACACAGGGTATGTATCGATACCGTACTCTACATTATAATAACTGATCTATTTGCAACAATTAAAAAAATGTTTATTTTTTATAATGAACGACTTACCAACTACAATGATATATGGCTGGGATGATGACCCTTTTTTGTGAAGTGTTGTTAACCGGACTTCAACTGCCTAACTAATTTCTGCAATACTTAGATCTAATGTGCTATATGAAACCTAGGCGTACTTCTGCTTAGGCTTCTAGCTGGGCCCAGCTTCTGAACTGCGTTTCTTCTTTTGCCTGATCAATGCAGTGTTTAGTAAAAATGGTATGGCGAGAAATCTTGCTAAACTGGATGTTTCTGAACCTGAAAAAAATTGAGCAAAATAGGAATCAAATAAAGTATTATATTTTATTCTATTCAACTTTATTCTCATAATATAACAAAAGTTCTAAAAATCTACAATGGGGTCAACCGATTCCAAACTTTCATAAATTAATTTATATAGATATCTATACTTACATATGAAAACTCTGCCTTCCTCGTCCTCCAGAATCTCATGAACAGGGAATTTGGACCTGTTAGAGGGACTACTTCTTTCTCTTTGACATCATCATCGGTCAGAGCTGATAAGGCCTGCATTGTTATTTGTTGTTCTGAAAATAAGAATTGCAATCCGTAAACGAAGTAGGCAATAAGTAAACTAAATAATTAACTTGTCTATGTTAAAGGCACATCGGCACATTTTTATTTATCGCTTTCCACACAAAGAAAGTCACAAACATTGTAGACATTTTTTTAATAAGTAGATAAGTAGATACTAAAGAGACTAGGTAGGTTTTTATTTAATTTAGCACACCATTTAAAAAATGGGAGCAGACTACATTATGGGATCTTAAACCCTAACGCAAGATGTACTTAGGTTGAAAACAGGTTAACGTTTCCAATGGAACTATTGCATCATGTAAGCTAGTAATATGTACCTAAGCTTTTTACTACCTACCTAATTACTATTTTGGTCTCAGTCATCTAGTGAACAGACTCCTACTCCTGCATCAAAGGGGTCCCGCGCCCTTTCTTATCTTTATGATCTACAACACAAAACAAACGTTAAAGATACTCACTGTTAAATACTGGCATTAAGTCTTACAATTCCCAGGTCTTCAGTAATTCGCTAATGTCGTCCATTTGTACTCGTATGAAGAAAGGACTCACCATGCTCAACTTTCAGAATAACCTATAAAAGTACATTGTGAGCACAACCGCAAAAACACAACCAAACCAAAAAACGACCGAGCGTGACTGCTCGAATAAACCGGTTTTATCTTGAATGATGCCGCCGCGCGCGCCGCCCTTACCCCGCTTAGAGGCCGCGGCAAGAGGGGTGCGGGCGGCGCGGTCTTTTCTCTTGATTGAATCGACTAATTGAGTATTTGTTTCGACTAGTAAGATAATCGATTTAAACAATATAATCTTAGTAGAACGTACCATTTAATTTATAGTTCATTCAATAATGTCAAGTAATAAAATTAATAATCTAACATTATTGATTTGAATAAAAAAAAATTGTTGTTTTAAAGATGAGAATTTTAGTTGATTTAATAATAGGTCTTAGACAAATTAATGATGACGATCTTATTAATTTAATAATGAAAATCATTAAAACTGTTTATTATACATTGTTATTTTGATATTTTATTATTAATTGGTTCAAAATACTTTTTTGTTTAAACTAACTATTAGAAATGACCGAATCACGTAAGAAATGACTGTTTAGTTCAATCACAGATTAACTTATTTATATAACTAACCGGCTTTGATTGAGTTACATATTATCATAATTGTTTCATCTAATTTAAGGTCAACTAAGAGAAAATCGCTCTTAGTTGGCCTTCATTTTTTAGAGTGTACCCTGTTTTATTTCTTATTTTATTAATAAAGTTTTTTAGTAATATTCTTTATTAGTTGTAATACTTTTAAACAACACAATGCTTATAACTATTTAAACTATCATGGTCACTTGCAATAGAGTAATTATTAACGGGATTCTTACCATGTTTATTATTTGTGAGTATCCGACATTTCGGCACAGTTGCATGCGCTATGATCACGGAATTACTGAAGTTAATGTCGTGACGTGAGCAATTTCGAGTGAATAGTGACTTAGAAACCGGTGGTAAAAAAAGGGTAGATCGTTTTGTCTGCTCATGAAAAACTCATCCGCATTAACTTCAGTAATTCCGTGATCATGGCGCATGCAACTGTGCCGAAATATCGGATACTCACAAATAATAAACATGGTAAGAATATCGTTAATAATTACTCTATCACAATGCTTGTTTACAAAAATTGTTGGTATTGTTGGAAATTTTGAAAAAGTTGTGATAAGTAATTAGCCAGGCGCATTTAAAACCATTTTTTTTGGAGCGGGTGTGCTGTTTGCTCAGACGGTATTTTCAGCTTCCCCGGGTTTTAAAGCTCAAGCTATCAACTAAACTGCGAACAATCCAAAGTAGTAAAGCAAATAGCCTACAACACTCCCACAGCTGGGCAAAGGCCTCCATCACTGAAATCAAATCACCACTACAATTGCCACGCTTGCCAAATGCGGGTTGATGATCACAAACCCGGGCTATGCCACTTTGTGCTATGTGCTATGTGCCATGTATGAGTATATGCACTATGCGCACTATGTGCTATGTGGTTAAGACCACCGGTTTAGACCCAGAGGTCCCGGGTTCGATTCCCAGCGGGGTGTACATGTTTGTGTACTCGGTTTGGTTGGTGGTAGGTTGTCCGCCTGGCTAGCTACCACCATCTTATCTAAATATGTCGCCATAACATCAATGTTTGTAGCATTGTTTTGTTCCGGCAGCTAGAGATAAGATAGCCAGTACCTCACTAGTTGAGGATCCCGGGTGAAGTGCGCTTCCATCATTGGCCTTATCATCACTTAACATCAGGTGAGATCAAGGCACTGTTCTTACCCGTTAATATAAAATAAAATGTACCGAATAAATCCGAAACACACTTTGCCCGCCCTGGGAATTGAACCCGGGACCTTCGGGTATCGGGCGAGCGCTCTGCCACACGACCACCACGCCTTACTTAGTACCGGAGTTCCATAGAATGCAACTTGAAATATCTCATTGGTAACTGCGTTTCAGTCCTGCAAGGTCTGCGTGGTTGCCATTTTGCCACTCTTTACATAAAGGTTGTAGGTACGCCACTTACCAAATTAAAACTTACTTTTTTACTTTACTTATAACTAATACTGCAACAGATTTAAACTTAAGTTCAAGTTAAGGTTTAAGAGTTTTGGTTTCAGAGCTTCTGGGCCGTAGACGCTTTTAGTAGGTAAAGAATAATATTTTTTTGGCTGTATTAAAAGTAAAAGTAAAGTCATAATGTGAATTGGTTGCCATTTTGTTCGAAATGAAAAAAACGCGCTCTGTTTTTACAAAAAGTTTATTTAAAGGTGTAAAATTATTGATGTCATTAAGTTTTAAAAATTAAATCGGTCAAATTACCACTTCCAGAGTTAATGCACATTCATGCTCGTTTTACGGCCATTTGCACAGTTGCTCGCAAGGCATCTGGCCCCAAATTGGTAATTTCTTCTTCTATGTTGGTTTTCAAAACTTGCAACGTTTGTGGCTTGTTGCGGTAAACGCGAGATTTCAAAAAGCCCCAAAGAAAGAAGTCTGGCGCCGTCAGATCTGGCGATCTGGATGGCGAATCGCCAAAGCGGGAGATCACATGGCCCGGAAATTGGTCAAATAGGCAGTAACAATAATTCCGCGTTCTTCAGGAGTATATCGCTCCATTGCTTATTGTCAATTAATTCTCTATCTGTCTACAATATAAATTTCGAAGCATAATGACATTTGACGCCATTTGCAAAAATACTGGCACATTTACATTATGCCATTACTTTTGTTCCACCCATGGCGTACGCTTGCGGTCTTCCCCGACTTCCTGTTACGCTGTTACAACTACTTCCGTCACATTTCATGAAAACATTATAAGTTTATATGATTAAAGGATTTTTGTATTTTTCTATGTTGTGTTGTCTTTGAGAAAAAAACCAAATCTTATGGTCTTACTGCTAGACCACAAAGCCAGTAAGTACTAACTAAAAGTGAATCCGTATATAGCTAACTCCAGACCGCACCACTACAAAAAAGATGACCTACAGAAGGTACGGTTCATGCAAACTCGTTAGAGCAACGCACGCATTGGACGACCTCCGTAGCCGAGTGGCTTGCACGTCGGACTTTGGGCGGCGGGCGCTAACTCTGAGGTCCCGGGTTCGATTCCCGGTCGGGTCTGGGTGGTTGTGGTACCGTCGTTGTTTCTGATTTCCATTAAAACGAGTGCTTTAGCTACTTACCTTGGGATCAGAACAATGTATGTGATGTTGTCTCTAATATTTAATAATATTTAATATTTAATAATAGACAACCTTACACGGACAGCCCGCTGTGCGCCTGTGGTACCAACCTTAACAAGGGTGTGCCTCACCTATTATTTGACTGTCCTATCAGTGACAGGTTGAGGCACGACCTAGAGCAAAGATTAGACCAGAAAATTGAAGCAACCAATGTAAGCGCATTATTAGAAAGTACAACATTTAGAAATGCAATAACCGATTACATATTTTATAAAATACAGTGATAAAATACACAACGCTATAGTAAATTTTTACTTTTTATTTGATAGATTGGTTAGATGGCGCCCTGTGCCGCTATTAGCACTAAAACAACACAAACACAAAAATTACAAGCAGTGACAAAATTCAGCGCTTACGTCAACCTTCCCGGTAACTAACTAACTAACTTTAACTTTACTATTTTACTTTATTTAATTTACTTCAGTGCAGCAATTAGCACTTGAAAATAAAAAGTAAAAATTTACTATACCGTTGTGTTATCAAATTTGTGGTATTTCATCTGCATAGCCATCGGTTGCAATGGCCGTTGGATAGATGGCACCCTGTGCTGCTATTAGCACTCAAAAATAAAAAAAGCAGGGACAAAAGTCAGCGCTTACGTCAGCTTTCCCGGTAGCATAGCGGTCAGTGCAGCCGCCCAGATTGCGGAAGAGCCAAGTTCGATGCCTGGCTGGGTCGGGTAGGCGTTTAATGTTTTCACTGTATTTTATGAATTTTATAAAATATTTAATTTAGCTTCAGTGCAGCAATTAGCACTTGAAAATAAAAAGTAAAAATTTAACCAATTAAATTACAAAAATTGTAAAGATAACAAAAGAAACAAAAATATATAGTGTGTGTTAGTTAAGATGGATTAAGATGGACATAGGTTAAGTTAGTTTTAACATTGTGAAGGATAATAAAAGTCCCCACTACATTTAGAGGGAAAAAACGCGATAATAAAATATAAAAAAAAACGAACGAGCCTTACAGTAGCCGCATATGATGTGTAACATTTGACATCTCACCTTAGTAATAAGCAATTTTAACGTTATATTCTGAAAAAAATGGATCACATATTACATCATTTTATAACTATAAAATAAATAATGTTAAAGTATTACACACGAAAGGGTTGAAATCAATATTACAATAGAAAATAGAATTAACAATGAAGTAGGTACCTATATTTTTTCCTCATTCCTCTCACTTCCCCTATAGAAGACATTTAATATATCAAAATGACCTTTGATAGTCAAATGACACAAGATGTCACATATAATAATAATAAATGTCATGTTCATAATTTCGATTACAGAATTTACAAAATGGCGCGCGCTTGCGCTCTTCCCCGACATCCTGTATCACACTTCCGTCCTATTTCACGAAATCACTCCAACAAATTGCATGAAAGCGAGAGGAAAGATGTTACACATCAAAAAACCTTTCACGGACACGGAATCTCGCAACAGCAGCGCTCAGACTGCTCAGATTGCTCAGACTGCTCAGACTGCTCAGACTGCTCAGACTGCTCAGACTGCTCAGACTCGGAGCGCAGTATGTATGCAGTATGAACCTTATGTTCTGTGGGTTTTCCTATTTTGTGGCACCACCAAGTGTACAAGTAAGTCCATTACAGGCCGCACCACAATATGTAGTAATGAAATTTCAGAGTGTTCCGGTGAAAAACTCAGTTAGCCGTTCATGCTGCTCCGGATGGAGGAACGGTGTTCCACGTAAGCTTGTTAGAGGCCGCACTCGCACTGAGGTTGTTTACGGATTCGGAGATGCACTACTTCCACATAAATGTGGTGGTGTATATGTCGCAGAGAAATGAGGGTACCAGAAATTTTGTGAAATCTCTAGAGATAGCATAAAGTCAAGGAAGACGAGAAGAATTATTCTAACCTATTGCGTCTTATTACTGAAGTCTTCGCCTTCGTGACCGAATGGCAGAGCGCTCGGCCCGATACCCGAAGGTCCCGAGTTCAATTCCCAGGTCAGGCAAAATGTATTTCGGATTTTTCGAAGCATAGATATCCCTGGTTTGTGATCATCAACCCGCATGGTTGGCTTATGGCTTATTAATGGCTTAATCACCACGCATGCCAAATGGCAAGCGTCGTGAGTAAGCCATTACCAATTAATTAATTGTAGCAATAACTTGATTTCAATGATGGAGGTCTTTGCCCAGTGTTGCGGGCTCCGTAGTTAAATAATAACACAACTGGTTAATGTATCGGAGTATAACTTCTGACTAGTTTAATAACTAAAAATACAGGTATATATATTAATCTATAAACAAAGAAATTGGCGGGGGAGATTTGTTGATTGTAGAAAGTCACGAAACAGGCACCCAGCAGTGGGACAGTTAAAGGATCTAGTAATATGACAAAAGAGCACTAAACAACACCATAACATTGATTGCTTGGTTGTTCCGTGGCCTGTAGCACAGGTTTTCTTACCTGAGGCTAAGCCTTTTCTATAAAACCTTTTTTGTTTATAGTTCTTGCTGCGGAAAGCCGTTGGTCCCGGCTGCATTAGCAGTCGTTAACAACCACCATTCCGGACTGGGCCCACGTGGTGGTTTATGGCCCGTCCTCTCTATCTATCCATAGGGAAGGCTCGTGCCCCAGCAGTGGGGACATAAAAACGAGCTGATGATGATGATGATGACTGGAGTCTTCCAGTGATATAACAAAAGAACACTAAACAACCCTATAACATTGACTGATTGGGAGTTCCGAGGTGTGTACTTTTAATTGTTTAACGTTTAATAAATATAAATAAAAAAGGCATATAATTAAGTAAAGTAACGAAACAACACTTCAACGCGATCATCACCGGAGACGGGCGTTGGTGCTGCGTCACAGTTTTTACAAATAACCGCAGTACTAAATGTGTCATTTTTATAGTTTCAAATAAAAAAAATTAAAAAAATATGTATATTTAAGCTTTTGCTCGTGGCTTTGCTCACGTTTGCTACACGACTTGTGTTTATTCGTAATAAAAGCCAAAAAAAGAGATCATTTTCCAAAAAATTTACAGATTTTCATACTAACTTTCCACCCTTATTTCACCCCTCTAGGGGAAGTTTTTCGAAAAATGCTAAATTACATCATTCTTTATTTTTATTAAAAAATCTATAGATCGAATAAATTATTAATTTTTATAGTTATTACTTTAAAAATAACGATTTCCCTAAAAAATCTTTCTTCTCTTTATTACTTCTATAAAAGAAAATAAACAAAATTCCTGAGACAAGTCATTCTTTATTTCTATTTAAAAAGCCGAATAACAATATTCATGTATTTTACTTCAAAACTAACGGACTTTCATTTCATTTCATTTTTGACATTTAACCCCCTTTTGGTATGATTTCCGTTAAATCCTTTCTTAGTGACTGTTTACGTTACTCAATTAACCTACAGTCCAAATTTCATCTATTTAGCTTCAGCTGTTTCGGCTCGGCGATGATGAATCAGTCAGTCAGGACAAGTCATTATATGTATATATATTACCTTTTTAGTGGAAAGTGTACTTTATTATTTTCCGTTACTTCATTTACAGCTCCCGATACCCTAGCCTCGTTAAAGCTACGCTTAGTAAGGTCTACGATAACAATGCAGTCACTAATACAGCATTTACAGCTCATTTGGAATCTACGCGGTCACCATTTTTATTGTAACGATCCACAAGCCGGGGAAAAGCAGCGTACACTAAAGACTTTATTAATAATTTATCGCGCAAAATAACACTTGGACGCATTTCAAATCCGGACAAAGCGTTGCATAAAACTGCAATACGAGTGGTAGCCGCAAGCCGTGGCTCTTATGCGACAATCGGTAGAGTATACGTAAGTATTTCACCAAACACAAATTGTACAAATTCAAATCAGATGAAAACAAATCAAAAATGTATTGTAAATAGCTATTAATGTAAATGTTTACCGGATTATTCATACTAAAATAACACAAGAAACATTGACAGCTACCTAATTGAAGAACACAATTATTATAACTAGTGGTCGCCCAGTGGTCGAAATTCAACCGTAATTTTGTTAAGGCTGCACGGATTGTATCCTAAACAATCAAAAATTAAAAAAGATAGAATGTGTGTTTGGATTGGCATTGACAGATTTCGGCCGCTCCTCTTCCATTTTTGAATTTTTTGAAAAGAGTATATCATATGTATATACGTGTGTGTCAATAGTGTCAAATACATAGTAGTGTGTGTAATGTTTGTTTTATTGATTTAATGTATTTTTATGCATAATTAAAAAAAAATAACATTCGGATAACCTTCTCTATATAAACTATAACTGTGCGAAATTTCATACTCCTCAAAAGGTGTACAAAGTTTTTGCTTCGCGTATTAATACATAAAAATTATACCTATTCATATGTATTTTTTGTAATTATGTTTTTCATACAAGTGGCTTTTGTATTAAACATTAATTCATATTTGTTATTAAAAATTGGATGTAGGAAATGTTACATCAGCGAGATGAAGGCACTGTGCCTAACCGTAAGATAAAAAATAAAAATTATGTTTTCATTAACGTTTCGTCATAATTTAGTTGTTAAACTAAAAATATTGAAACCTATGAGATGTTATTATGTTCATTTGGTTGCGTGTAAAAATAGGTAATTTTGAAAAAACGTTCTTTTTGCGAATCAAAAATATCTACCGCTTTACTCATAAGCGCCATGAGCGAGCGGGCCGAGCAAACCCGGAAATGCGCGGAGCACTTTACGATTATTGCTTCCTTTGCGCCCTCCAGTGACACTAGTCGCACTGAATACCGCTTTTATTGTTTATTATTCTTTTAAATGGCAACGAAGTGGATAGGGGCAAATATTCTTGTCGGGAATAAGCTCCGGAGCACCAAGTCAGCTTATGGGTTAATAGTTGGCTTTTGACAATGTTTTTTATAGTTAATATCCTACTAATACGAGTGTTTTATACGCGAAAGTGTGTAAGTATGAATGTTTGTAACTCTTTTACGTAAAAACTGCTTAATGGATTTGGATGAAATTCAGCATACAGATAGTTTATACCGGGAATAACACCTATAATACTTTTTATCCCGATATTCACACGGGAACGGGAACCGGGAACCACGCGGGTGAAACCGCGAGCGGCAACTTGTAGGTAATATTAGTGTTTGACTGTTAAGTACCGGTTAATATTTTTTCTTATACCAATGTTTAGGGAAATACCTAAGAAGCGTCGATGGCTGAACGGAAAGATGCTAGGGTTGAATGCGAGAATAGTGGTTCAATCACCGTGCTTTTCACTATAAGTATAAGAAAAGGTTCCACTTTATATTTCAAAAAGTAATTAGTCTTTGTACTGTCCCAATGCTGGGCAAAGACCATCTATCCATCCATCTTCCATCATTGCAATAAAGTAAACTAGGTAAGTGCATTTTATTGGAAAATATCTTTTTTATTTTTAAATCGATATGACTTAATCACCACGCTTGCCTACCTGCCTGCCTGGGAATCGAACTCGGTAGGTACGGGATAACGGGCCACGCTCTGTGGCACTCGGTCATCAAGGCCTGTGTTATGATTTTACAAAGCTAAAAATATCTTAAGTACATTAAAAAACATACTGTATCATGGTTATCTTAAAATAAGAAAAAAAAACAAGAGACATTTTAATAAAAAAATATGACAAGGGCCGTTAAGCTCGTTAAGGAAATTACTCGGTGAAAAATGACTGCCGACAAATGAATTTTAACTTTTTCTTCTATGCAGTTTATTACAGAAAACGAGGACAAAAACAATTATAAAAAAAAACGGTGTAACGGACTTAAAAACTAACAAAAAATATGTTTATGTAATTTAACGCATAAAGTTTGAAACGATAGACAAAAGCATGGACTAGACCAAAGTAATGTAACTATTGGATTTGTAAAATGTGTTTTACAAGTAAAGTGTATAATAAAATTCTTTTACTATTAATTCATCACTTCTCCTAATAGCCTAAAATATTATAAATACGTAAATACTATAAAAACGTTTCGATTAAGAAAAAAAAGGCTCAGACATCATTTTGTAAGTGTGCGAAATTTCATACTCCTACGTCCGCGTAATTTTCGTAAAAAGGGGTAAGTACAAAGTTTTTGCTTCACGTATTAATATATAGATAAGATGGTGGTGTTTAGTCAAATAATGTAAACCAAAACTAGTAAAGCGGTTCTAGATACGTTAAAAGTTAAAAAAATATTTCAGTTTCAATTTAACTATAATATATTTTTTTATTTGAGGAGCTCGATGGCGCAGTGGTTAACGCGCCCGGTCTGCGAGTGTTGAGGTTAAGCAACTTTCGTGAAGGCCGGTCATCGGATGGGTAACCAAAAATTTAACATCTCGAGCTCCTCAGTGCTTCGGAAGGCACGTAAAGCCGTTGGTCCCGGCTGCATTAGCAGTCGTTAACAACCATCAATCCGCACTGGGCCCGCGTGGTGGTTTATGGCCCGTTCTCCCTTTCCATCCATAGGGAAGGCTCTTGTCCCAGCAGTGGGGACATAAATGAGCTGATGATGATGACAATATTTTTTTTTTAAATAATGATTTTTTATTGCTTTTGCACCAAAGACAATTTCATCACATACAAGTCCCCTAACTTACCTATTAGTCAGTGTAAATGTGGCAAACGAGGTAATCTTCCCCTGAATTAGGTCTCCAACCGTTGTTCACGGAACTACAAGCGAAAAATGCCCTACAAACAAGTCCATCTTAAACAGGGTTTGCATAGATTAGCGGTATACTCGCTTTCGGGGTACATTTGTAGCTGGTGCAATGCAATAGAGAAAAGCGTTTTGTTAATGTGGCAACTAGTCTAATGATTATCACACTAATATTATAGATGCGAAAGTTTGTGTGTATGTGTGTATTTTTGTTGCTTCTTCACGCTGCAACGGATGGATGGATTTGGATGAAATTCGGCATACAGATAGTTTATAACCTGGATTAAAACATAGGATACTTTTTACGGGAACGGGAACCACGCGGGTGAAACCGTGAGCGGCCGCTAGTTTTAAATATAAGGTTAATATTAAGCTTAGATTAATATAAAGTATTAGGTAAGCTCTAGGTTATGTGAGGCGTCGGTTGCCGAAAGGACACGGCCACGAAAAATCCGATACACTCTTTGCCTGCACCCGTGAATCGAACCCAGGATTTTGGAATATTAGGCCGGGAGCATTGCAACTTGGCCATCGTGGCGTTTATGTATAGCATGTACAGACAAACAAAGTATAAAATAGCCAGTAGGGCTTGTTTTAAAATCGCCTGGCTAGCTATCACCATATTATCTAAATATGTCGCCATAGCAACAATGAGAAACAAGGCTAGTAACATGGTTGTGTTCCAACAGTGATAAGATAGCCAGTTCCTCAGAGGTTGAGGACTTCGGGTGAAGTGCGCTTCCACCTTCGGCTTTATCATCGCTAAACATCAGACGAAATTAAGGCCAAGTAATAAAAAAATATATGTATAATGGCCGCTAACACTTGACAAGCCAAATTGTCAAATTAAGCTTATACTGTGGGCTGGTAGATCTCCCGCTATCGCTCTCGCTGCCTCCTATCGTTCGCAGCCCGGCATACATCGCACTCCTTAGTCGTTATGCGACGAGCGGCAATCTGCATAATACGCAGACACACCGCTATAAAAATGGTAATGCACCCGACACAGGCTTTGCTTTTCACTGCAGGGTAATAGGTTGTACTTGGCGCCGGTCTGGTGGAGAAAGACTTATCAGAGCGGAGACAAGGAAATTGTCACCCATCCAAAATGTTAGGAAGAAAATCGGAAAGCGGGATGTGCTTGGTGGGTTTTGGTCTAATCTCCTCATGTGCTGTTGTATATGTAGCAATGCCTTATATACCTGTGTCCAATACGTCCAGCAACGTCCAGGAGTACAACTTACATACCACCGCATCTTTTTCATTAGTCTACATCTAAATTATTCACCTAATAGATACTTTTGTGAGTATTCAGCTGCTGTCTTCGCATCAGGGTTCAAATTCCACTTATCAATAAATGAAGTAGACTCATTTGCCTACTAAAATCCTAAAGAAAGCGAAGATCATTGTTTAATAAGAAGTAACTACGCTATTATCTTGAAGAAGTAATTATTACTTTTCTACGAAATAAGGTACTTTTGTCCTTATTTTTTATTTTTATTCTAGACGTAACTTTGTTTGGAAATGTTTTGTCCAGTTACTAAAACATTTTTATTACATACTTAGTTCACTCGTACAACACCTCTCATTCACTTCATTTCACCTCACAATCTTAGTTATTGCTATTGAAATATATATATATCCGAGCTATATCAAACCGACATTCTCCCGACGGAACTGGAACGGTCTGTTTTGTTTAGAGTTTGCGGCCTTCCATTTCATTAGGCATCTGGGAGAAATGCAAAAACAAACTTCAGTGATTAATGATGCTAATGTTTGCCAACCTGCTGATATCTCGCGCCACTTTTAAGTTGCTCTGATGATTGATGGATCGAAAAATGATAAATGTACGTATTGGAAATTGGGAGTGAATGTTTATTTTTAAAATGTTGCAAACGGTATCTAAGTAGCATTTTTAAACGTCTATAAATACAATAAGTTTTGTCCCTTTGGTCGCAATCGCAACATATTTTCCTATACTATAACAAATTATATTTATTATATATTTTCAGGGTAGCGTTTACTGTGTAGAAGGATCTATCTGATATCAAGCCCTATGCTCTTCTAACGTCAAGCCATGAGTAACATTAAAAACGTATCCGTAACGTAATGGCCATTTGTAATTTAATCATGAAATCATTATCACATGCACCTACGTAACATTATAATTTCCTTTAGTATAGTTATTTTGTTTTACTAACTATTAATTATGTGTTATTTTCTGCAGTAGAAAAAAAAAGAAAATAAACAAATAACTAATGATACAATTACACAAAAATTAAAAATATTGATAATTTTCAATTTGACAAAAGCAACTAGCAACAAAAAACCACCGCATATACCGTTCCACCATTAATTCACTTAAGGTATTTGTTACCAAAATCCAACAAAATTCTCATACAACGAGCAACGTGTAGTCATGTGCGGCAATTTGATACAGCCTGACAGGGGTGGCAATTTCACATTATTTACGGTTTGACCGAATTTATGGACGTAACCTACGCCTTTATTAGGCGTACTGCGTTAAACTTTATCAGCTAAGAGGTAGGCTCTGGTGTACGATGACGAAAGGAAATCTAATTAGGTCTTAACAAAAGGCATATTTTGCCTGTGTGGTGGTTGAACCAAATCAATCAATTAAGTACCTAATCGGTTTGATACCCCGATCCGATCCGAACCCTTCGGAGAATCTAGTAGGGCACGGGGACACGCACTTTTAAGTGTGTGATGCCGTTCCCGCTAGAAAACCTCCGAAGGTGAAATGAAATGAAATGAAATGAAATGAAATGAAATGAAAATGAAATGAAAATGAAAATGAAAATGAAATGAAATGAAAATACACTTTATTGTACACCATACAAAATACAAAAAGAGGACAATACAAGAAAAAGTACAAATGGCGGCCTTATCGCTAAAAAGCAATTTCTTCCAGGCAACCATGTGTTGAACTGGACAAAAAAAACGAACTGGACAAAGAAGGTGATTCGTTTCATACGGCTTGAGGTACCCTTTAAGTACCTCGCCGCCCCCAAAAAGCCCGGTGTAGCTGAAAATGCCGTTTGAGGCAATCAGCAATCTCTCTCCAACAATCGGTTTGATTTGTAGTAGGGCTTGTTGTAAGCTCGCTATATAGAGTGTGTTGCTATTACAATAGAAAAAATAAAATAAATAAATAAATAAACTTTCCTAAACTCACACCAATTATCTAGCCCAAGAGAAGCTTCGTTATAAAACTCGTTATATGGTTACTAGACAACGGATAAACATACTTAAAACACTTAAATACATACTTATTATACATAAAAAACAGCCAGACCCGAGACAATTTAGAAAAATCATAATTTCTAAATTGACCCGACCGGGGATCGAACCCAGGACCTCAGAGATGGCGATACCATGAAAACCGGTGTACAAACCACTCGACCAAGGAGGTCGTCAAAATTAATTTATGTTCCGACAGTTCGAGATAAATACTCAGTTCTTCAGACTTTTTCAGTAGTTAAGGGGTTCTGGTGGAATTGTGCATTCTTCAACCTTATCGTGACATCATCAGGTAAGAATAAAACCAAATACTTCATTGCTATGAAATAAGAAAAGGAATACGATTTTTTTAAAAGAATTATTAATTTTTCTTTTACTAAGAACGCGTTTTCACTATTTACCGTTAGTTTGTTCTATTAAGGAATGAATGTTACGGCAAATACCCCTCATACCCTTGGGGGAGGCCTTTGTCCAGCAGTGGACGTCTTTTGGCTGAGATGATGATGATGATGATGATTAAGGAATGTAACAAACTAACCAGGATTATGAGATCATAAATGAGAATATACTCGTACGCTTTATAATTCCGTATCAGACTTTACATTTTCATATAAGTGATTCCTATTATTGCTATTAGATTCCAACAGGCGTTACTATATTCTTGTTCGCGATGATTTGCCTAATACTTTTCATCAATATGAGTATTCATTATTTAATCTGTAACCAGGTAATGGAAATAAAAAGGTATAGAAATAAGTAGACGTAAAATGTTCGAGATAAACACAAGGAATTGTATTCAAATACTTAAAGCAGAATTTATCTAAAAAATACACTGTAGTATGGTCTAGTTATAAAAGGTGTAACATATAAAATTGTTTTACCTTTTCTTATAAAATACGGAAAGAAAAAAAAACAGACAGAAAATTGCATTCTTAGATGACTAAAATTTTATATGTGAAAATGTGTTTGTCTATTTGTTATTTTGTTATATTCACAACAAAACGGAGCAACAAGGAATCGAAGGGGCCCAGCATCCTGGTCTCTCTTTGTGCCAGCAAATTTTTCAAGCAATAGTAGACGCGGAAACAGATTCCAATTCCTACTCCATCCTCAAGATCCAACTCCTTTCCAAGGTTGGCAACGCATCTGCGATAACTTTGGTTTTGCGGGTGTCTATGGGCGGCGGTGATTACTTTCCATCAGGTGACCCGCCTGCTCGTTTGCCTCCTTTTAACATAAAAAAAAAAGATATATAAAAACCATGCCATTATAATAAAGCCAAGCAATGAGGCTGAATGATAGGTGAGCTAACACTCAAATAATACAATATTATAATGAAGCACAACTTTATTGAGTAAACATAGTTTACAAAATAATAGCTAAACAATAAACATACTTAATTACTGCGTATAGGCAACCGTAGTGTAGGACGCCGCGCCCTCAGACTAGGTGGAGCGATGATCTTCGCAAGGCGGCTGGCAAGAGCTGGATGAGAGTAGCCGCGGATCGTGTTCGGTGGCGTGCACTTGGAGAGGCCTATGTCCAACAGTGGACTAGTATAGGCTGATGATGATGAAACATACCAATAAAGAAAATATCACAATTATGTAGGTACCTGAACGATGAAATTCCTGTTTTATAGGCTGGGCTTTTATATACTTTCTTAGTCCAGTTAAGTATAACTAAAATGACATAGGTACATATTAATTTGGCGTTCAACTTATTGTAAATAATTATCTTGTAACATCTGGAAGAGAAGGTGTTCGATGCAATGGAATCGAACACCTATTATGACGTACGCGCACGGGTCAGCAGACGTCATAATAGGTGTTCGATTCTATTGCATCGAACAGAAGGCAAATATAACTATTTAAACTATCATGGTTACTTCATCATCATCATCATCATCATCATCAGCCTATACTAGTCCACTGCTGGACATAGGCCTCTCCAAGTGCACGCCACCGAGCACGATCCGCGGCTACTCCCATCCAGCTCTTGCCAGCCACCATGGTCACTTGCACTAGAGTAATTATTAACGGGATTATTTCCATGTTAATTATTTGTGATTAGGTCCGAGATATCTCGGCACAGTTGTATGAGCCATGATCATCATCATCAGCTCATTTTATGTCCCCACTGCTGGGGTACGAGCCTTCTCTATGGATGGATAGAGAGTACGGGCCATAAACCACCGCGCGGGCCCAGTGCGGGTTGGTGGTTGTTAACGACTGCTAATGCAGTTTTGACCAACGGCTTTAGGTGCCTTCCGAAGCACGGAGGAGCTCGAGATGATACATTTTTGGTCACCCATCCGATGACCGGCCTTTGCGAAAGTTGCTTAACCTTAGCACTGGCAGACCGGCTCTGTTAACCACTGCGCCATCGAGCTTCTCATGATGAGCCACGATCACGGAATTACTAAACATGGTAAGAATCCCGTTAATAATTACTCTACAAAAGGCAAATATTTATTACTAGTTGTCGCCCGCGACCTAGTTCGCGAAGACTACACTATCCCACAGGAACCTGTTACCGGGATAAAAAGTAATATGTCCTAGTCTGGGTCATGGTCTGTCTATGTGCAAAGTTTCATCCAAATCCGTTCAGCCGTTCTCGAGTTTTGCGCTTAGCAACATTCATTTTTGTTTATACAACTTTACAATTACCTTCCTTCCTGTTTAAAAGATGTCAGCTCATTTAACAGTTTTAAGTCAAAACTAACCAAATATGTTATTGAAAACTATGCACTATTTAAGACTTAAATTTATTTGTTTAACGTACTCACATAATACATACTAATTATTTACTAAGTTGTCAAATGAATGTTCTCGGTGATTATTTAAGACTTAAATTTATTTGTTTAACGTACTCACATAATACATACTAATTATTTACTAAGTTGTCAAATGAATGTTCTCGGTGATTATTTAAGACTTAAATTTATTTGTTTAACGTACTCACATAATACATACTAATTATTTACTAAGTTGTCAAATGAATGTTCTCGGTGATTATTTAAGACTTAAATTTATTTGTTTAACGTACTCACATAATACATACTAATTATTTACTAAGTTGTCAAATGAATGTTCTCGGTGATTATTTAAGACTTAAATTTATTTGTTTAACGTACTCACATAATACATACTAATTATTTACTAAGTTGTCAAATGAATGTTCTCGGTGATTATTTTAAGATTATTTTTTTGTTTATGTTATTTTTGTTCTCATGTAAGTGGCATTTGTCTTTTTTGAAAATAAATTCTTTAAACCTTTATACATATAGATAAGATATAGATTGTGATTAACAATACGCTACGAACAGATTATCATTAATGTTCTCTCGCTATTCCAAATGCGTGTCAACTACAACATTCCTAAATTATTGTTACACTTCAGAAATAAAATACTTCCTAATAGAGTTAGGTATTTCTGATAAAAGGAGGATTCTTCGTAAATATGCCGAGGTAATCAAGTCAACGAGCGGAAAATGAGACGTCTACAGATGTTACTATGGACACCATAATAAGTCTCGCGAAAATAATTTTGGAGACAACAAAAATATTGTTTCAATTTTCTTCTTTGACGTTACGCGCGAGACGAAATTGTAGCTAAATTGTAGCTAAATTGCAAATAACGTAAGATATTTTTTTGTAATTTTTATTTTAGGTTAATGATATTTTTTGGTTACGTCAATAGGAGTCGGATCGAAAGGATGGATAAGCAAAATATCCTGCTATACTTTGCTAAAAATAAAATTGAAATAAATAAATTATCTTTCGCATTTTAAAGTATTTTTTCTACTGTTTTTGAGAACTGGCTAAAATCATTTTGAAAATGAAATAGCTTCTATTTAATTATAGCGTAGCGATCGCCTGCGACTTTATCCACATAATCACTCGAATTCCATGACCTCGAGGAAGTTTAGGATAATCATCATCTAGTCAACATCATAAAGTGAACCACTGTGCAAAGTTACAGCTTTCTAGCTTTTAGGTCCAAGAGTTGAGCTAAGCGTCTATGCAGTGAGTGATTCAAAATTTTCTTTTATCAAGTAGGGTAGTGGCTCCAGTGTTCCACAGAGACCAATGATCATTAACCGCTCAAACGGCCACTGGTTACTTTTGTAACCAAATCAAAATGGCTCAAAATGGCCATGGGCAGTATAGTAACCAAACGATCTTGCGTTCGTAAAAGTTCTTCTTATCTTTAAAATAAAGATTCGATTCGTTTGCTTTAACTTTTATATAATTCTGTATTAAATTCCTAACCTTTTATATTAAAGAAACACTCCAATCCAGTCCGCCATTTAATATACAAGAGCGTTTGAAATCTGACACCTGTCATCTGTCATTGTTATAGTATGTTGTGCCAAGTAATGTGTTTTAGTGAAATTAACTGCATTTTTTGGTATTACTGTTAAGAGAAGTGTAATACATTGTTAGAAAGCCTATTAAATACAGTATTTAATGATGTTATTATTTTATTTATTTCATTTATAATATTTATGTAGTAAATTTTTAAAATATTTTTTTTTATTTATTTTTTATTTTTTTCCGGGACTGGTTAGACTTGTCTTTAAAATTACATATTTTAATAATCTTTTAATTATAATTGCTCATTTTTACAAATCTGATATAGTATTAAATACTCTTCATGGTGATATTATTATTTCAGACCTAAGTACCAGGTTAATTTAAAAATTAATTAAATAAAACTAAAAAATAAAATTTCCTTGTACTAAAAATCAACGCAGAATTTTGAAAACTTCCTAAAAAAAATTTTTTCCCCGGGATTATGCGTGTTTTTTATTAATATAGCTTAGGAATGTGTTTACAATGCTTTTAAAATTGTAAATAGGTCATCGATTTATATTTAGAAATATAAGAATTTTAATGAAGCAAAATGTCAAAAATGTAAAAAAAAAAAAATTTATGTTGATTATTTCCTATAAGAATCGTCTAATCCAAACAATACTATAACAGATGTAGTGTAATCTTATCAGCTTCAATAAAAACAACACTTAAATGCTACGCGCGCCAACGCAGTCATAAATAACGTTTTTTGTAAACAATAACAACGCCGCCATTTACTAAAAATAGATGTCAATAAATGATTTTTGACCTTTGATACCATTGCATTTCAACGGATTTCTATATCATTTTTTGCTAAACACACAAAAGTGTCGACACACTACGACATTGACGATTGTTTATTAAGAACGATTATTATATCTATATCTATACTAAGATTATACTACTACTGTATGACAGGTACTGTATGACATTGTGGAAATTTAACTTATACCAGATGTAAATTTGATATATTAGATTTGTTTATTTGTTTTGTTTTTTTACATGTTGTAGTTGTCTTCTATATTTTTTGTGTTTATTTGTAATGGAAAGTGTCCTGCTACGATAGGGCATTTTCCAATTTTTATTTTTTTTGACGCTGTAAGGGAGAAAAGAGCTGGACACTTGCTGAGTTTCTTGCCGATTCTTCTCAGTGCAAGATCTCCCGCCCAGAGTAGACTTACGAACCGATGGCATAGCGACATTCATAAGAGCTACTTGTAGCCTAAACTGAATAAATGATTTTTGAATTTGAATTTGAATTTGAATAAAAGCCTTGTATTTTAGTATATATTCATGTATTTTTGTTTGTAACAAATAAACTCAAAAACGACTGGACCGATTTAAACAATTCTTTCACCATTAGAATGCTACATTAGCGCTGAGTAACATAGGCTATATTAAAAAAGAAATGTCCACCCGTGCGAAGCCGCGACGGGCCGCTAGTTATCTATACTAATATTACAAAGAGTAAAGCTTTGTATTTTTATATGTATGTTTGTAGCAAATAAACTCAAAAACAACTAGACCGATTTAAAAAATTCTTTCACCATTAGAATGCTACTTTAGCGTTGAGTAACATAGGCTATATAAAAAAATCCATTTGTGCGAAGCAGGGACGGGGGCCGCTAGTATTATATAAAGATGATATTAACTTTATAACTTACTTTTTTTATAACTTTTACGTTTCTTTACAAACAAAGAAGGGGGTTTAACACAAACTGTTTAGTACAATTATCATCATCACCAGCTCTCTTTATGTTCCCACTGCTGGGGCACGAGCCTTCTATAGGGAAGGAGAGGGAGAACGGGCCGTTAACCACCACGCGGGCCCAGTGCAGATTGGCGGTTGTTAACGACTACTAATGCAGCCGGGACCAACGGCTTTCCGTGTCTTCTGAAGTACGTAAGAGGTCGAGATTATAAATTTTTGTCACCCATCCAATGACTGGCCTTGCGAAAGTTGCTTAGCTTTAGCAACCGCAGACCGGGCGCGTTAACCACTGCTCTATCAAGCTCCACAAGCCTTTTTTTTATAACGATGTAAGTTTCCGTCATAGTTCAACACAGGCCTTATGAAATATAGACACGGCGACACGTAGCGATCGTCGGCTAAAGCGGACCTTTACCCTAACAAGTTTGCACAACGAAGCCTTCGTTAGCGAAGCTAAATAAACGTCACCTGTATTTTTGTTGTCAGGATGTGAAGAGTTTGTGTTTCATTATTTTTGTGGGAATCATGTTTGTTTATGAATGGTTGTGAACGTATTTTGTGGATTGCAGTTTTTATTCTATCTTCACCCATCAATTGTAATGATGACTTGATTTCGTGGAGGCCTTTGCGCAGCACCTCGCGGCTTTGCGATCTATCGTCGTGGTATATATATCGTTTAGCTTATGGCGACTTATCTAAAATTAATTAAAAATACAATAAAAACTGTTATCACAAAGTATTCTCAGATCACTTTGCAGGGTGAATGCCGTTTTATAACAGCAGTAGAGACCAACGTCTCGTGTCTTCCGAAGCACATACGAGCTGGAGATATCTATTTGGACACCAATCCGATGACACTGCCTTAGAGACTTGTTCGTCAACTCGGCCGAAAAAAACTAACTAACTAACGAGTTGGCACCATTTGAAAATACCTACTTTTTTCGTCGTCAACTGGGCCACTCGTATAAAGTACAGTCAGTAAAAATGGATTTAAACCAAATGCTGTAAATTAACTTGAATATTAAATAAAATATAGGAGACTACAAAGTTTTCATATACAACGAAATACAGTGTTGAGAACATGACGAGTTCTTTAAACTGGTTTATTTTATATATCACAACAACTACTCAACTCAATTACTTGGTACGAATATGATGAGTTCTAAACTCAGAACAAATAATAAGCATGGAAGGAACGTTCAATGAACATACAATTCTTTAATTTTTACATTTAGGGCAAAATAAAAAATATAAAAGTATATAGTAAGAATATATGTGCTTCAATAAAAAGGACTTATTATCATAGTTAACTTGATTTGATTAAAAGCCAGTTTACAAAATTATTTGTCAAATATCTTTTCTGAATAAACAAATACACTGGCCTGCAAAATTAAGTATCACACTTTTAAAATTGCAATAACTTTTTAAGTACACAAGATATACTTTCGAAACAAAAATGAAAATGTTACTAATGTATAATTTACTTTAGTTTTAAAGAAAGCTGATAAAAATTGCTGCAACACGTTTTTTATTTAAAAATCTCTAACTTCTATAGTTTAGAAAATAAATAAATATTAAAAGTGTAGTACTTATTTTTGCAGGCCAGTGTAGTCAAACGCTCGACAAATAGTAATTGTTTATTTCTAATATATACAGTTAATACTCGTAAGTATGGATCATTTTGAAATGTTTAGTAGTGTAAAATAATGTAATAACTACATAACATAGATATTTTTTTTAAATTCGTCATTTACAACATGGTTTTATTAAGTGTTTTGCGAATGACAGTAAGCAGTAGAGAAATCTGGAGGAGGCCTAATGTGTAGGCAGGACACGCTGTTAAAACAAATTAAATCATTTAGAAAATATAAGTCCTACTTGAGCGCTTTGCCACACGCCTACCAAGGCTTATATTCTATATCTAAGTACATTTTATATAAGAAATAAAATCGTTTTATAATATAAATAATAATAAGCCTAATGCTTGCCATTCGGCCACCGATGTAATTAAACATTTAACGTTTAGTAAATTAAACATATACTTTTATAATTAACTGTACACAATTACCTCAGATTTCACTGTCGATGTCAGTCGAGTTGACGAAAAAAGTAGGTATTTTCAAATGGTGCCAACTCGACCAAATGACCGAGTTGTTTTCGGCCGAGTTGACGAACAAGTCGCCTTTGTAAAGTTGCTTAATTTGCATAATCGCAATTTGAGTAGGTAATCTGTATAACCGTTTAATGCATGTAGAATTAGTTTTATATGTTTTCGCACTTACGAGCTCGACGGTACAGCGCGGTTAAGACTCCTGGTCTACGATTGGTATAAGGTTAAGCAATTATCGCAAAGGTTGGCCATCGGATGGGTGATCAAAAACAAATATCGGTGCTTCTGAAGGCGCGTGAAGCCGTTGGTCCCGGCTGCATAAGCAGTCGTTAACAACCACCAATCCGCACTGGGCCCGCGTGGTAGTTTATGGCCCGTTATTCCTATCTATCAATATCAATAGGGAAGGTTCGTGCCGCACCCGCGAGTCTAAAAAAATATGAGCTGGTAATGATAATAAGGGTTAATACAAAAGATTGAAATGAAACAACTTTTACGGATCTACTCGCGTTTATTTTACAGATTACTTATTTAATGTTTATCCTGACGTTTCGAACCCATTGCAGGGTCCGTGGTACAGGGAGACTGATGAGGGAGACTGACAAAAGATTTTTTTTTTATTGTATGCTACAACTTAACAGCGTCCATTTTAATAGCATCCTGTTCCTATCAGTCGTATGATTAAAGTAATATGTAAAAATACAACGTTTCAATGAACTGCTATAAGTAACAGTTTAGTTCAACAATACGCTCCAATATGAATGTTTCAAAGGAGTGCAGTAAAAGACATGCTTTCAAAGATTTTATAAGTTTTCTGTGTCGTTCCGTTTTTATTTCCCGCCATTGGCATTGTATTGCTTCGAATTCAGAGCGCTTGGCTGGAGAATTTGTTGCAATTGAGTTGAGGGAAATATGTTTTGTACTGCAATAAGTACTAATGGAATAATTTACATTTTTATGGCTACGCGAGGCTAATTGATCGAATATCAAATGATCGATAATGATTAACCGAAAAGTCAAACAAATTAATTGTTATGAAATCAAACGTTCATTACATCGAACTTCCAAACATCGAACTGTCAAAACATCAAATATTCGAAACATTGAACGATCATGAGATCGATTTGCTGTTATTTCAAAAATTCAATCAATCCATATTCCTCATGAAACATGTTTATTTAAGATATCTTTTTAAGTAGCTATTAATATTTATTAGGTTTTGATAAAGATTAATTCAAGTTTGTCGTCATTACATACTTCTGTTAGTGAAGTGTTGTTGCGTGTTCGATGTGACAGTTAGATATAAGATTCAATCCATTAGTGGTCACTTGGAAATAAAAGAGGAAATAAAGACCAAGTCATTCCATTCCACATTGTAAAACAAAAAAAATAATGTTACGAGAAGTTAAGTTATCTTTCTTCGTTTCATGTTTATCATCAACAACGCTCGAACTCGCTCTGAAGTAAAATAACGCATAACCAGCAATTCCTTTTCCATAGGTATCTGTACTATACTGTTTATTTTCAATCTTCTCTCGCTTCGTAACATCGTAACCCTTTTCCCGTCAAACACTTTTTGGTAACGAGCAATTTTCGTATCACTTTGACCACCTCATTCTACCCATCCTACATTCAATCACTTCATTATTGAAACAGTCCAGTTTAGGGGCCAATCAGTCGGAGCATTCGACCAAACTCTTGGTACAAAATACTGACTAGTTGATTGGACCCCTGATGACGACAGCTTACGCTCCTCAGCTCTCTTGTTTCTAAGAGTCCAGGGGGGAGGTACGGGTCGTTGTAGACTGGTGAATGGTCAATCAAATTCTAATTGGCTGCAGGAGCAAGATACCCGTGAAATGACGACTGCCCTCTGACAAGGGTCTCTTACGCCAGAGGGCTTTCGATTTAGCTTAACACTCTTTCTTGGCGTGTGTGCAATGGGTTGCTAGATTTTAATAGGGTTGGCGGTGATGGTTACTATCTGAGTGCCACCGTTACAATGATAGTAAAATATTTTTGCTAATATTTTATCGCCACTAAGTATAATATTTCTGTGCAATATTGACTAAGCTCTTAGCAAAACCAGTAAATAATTACATATGGATATTGTATTGTTAAAAATATGAGTTACATAGGTATTTATATTACTAGTAACAGGAAAGTAAAGCCAAGACGTAATACTAATATTAAATTTTATTACAATAATTAAAATACATCTGACATTTCATTAAAGTTCGTACCTAACAGTAGATTGACATCATTAAGGTCTTAATGACCCCTAGACTCCGACCATTTTTTATTTCGCAATCCCTGTCTACACTCCAGTTAATATTGAATAGTACGGACAACTTCACGCCTATTATCAACACCCTGTGAACACAGATGCACGCCGCGTCGCCTCTCACCCTGTATATCTCGATGGCAAGCTCGACACTGAACTTAATATTTATCGTGAGCTTCTAACAGAAAGGCGTAAGGTTAAATTTCGTTTGTTTTTTGGTTTCGTAGGTAGAAACTAAAGTGGCCGTTTTGTATAGTCAGAGTATAGTTGTTTATGTAGATTCCAGCCTGTTACAACGGGTGCACGTTATATTACGAAGTTAGTAGGAGCCAGTTGCGTAGGTGGTTGTAGGCAACATTAATTTCTCAATCCGCATAGTACGTAGCGTAGGCATAATTGGAACGTTTCGGATAGAGCTGAGCTTTAATTTGCTATCGCTTTGTTTTGGCATGTTTACTGTTTATGGGTTTTATTGGAGAGGACTTACACCAATTTATTATTGTGCGAAGCTTATAAACTTATTTATTTATGGAGTGTACAACGGATAACAGTCAACACACAAAATAACGATTAAATACGTAGTACAGTGCAAGACCGACATCCAAAAACGTGTGTGTCCCACAGGTATCATGGAGATGCAAAAACTATGGCAATGGTACATGTGGCTTATGTACAAATGTCTAAAGGCTCTAGACGGCTCCTCGGTCGGAACAAAACGGATAATATATATATTGATAGCGTAAGCCGATTTTTGTTCCAGTGATTACGGGACGATAGCTGCACATAAAAAAATCGGTTATGGTCTCATTTTGAACAGCTCCAGCCGTAGATGTGCAGAAAAATAAAGAAACCTGTCATAGGTTTCGAAATTCCTAAAAAATCTGTTGAATAAACGCGAAGTTTTGTGGGCGACCCACTAGTTTAAGTAAAAGATCTAGGGAAATAGTAGTAAAAAGTTAAAAAAATCTTATATTATGACTGAATTTGAAACTTTTCATAGTAAATTAAATTAAATTCAATTCAATCTTTTATTGCTCTCTGTTGCAGGGCTCCGTGGTTAAATAATAACACAACTGGTTAATGTATCGGAGTATAATTTCTGACTAGTTTTAATAACTAAAAATACGAGTATATATATTAATCTATAAACAAAGAAATTGGCGGGGGAGATTAGTTGACTGTAGAAATTCACGAAACAGGAACTAATAAGTTTTGCTTAATTTACATAAAATGTCTCTATATTAAATCACGTTATTAATTATCTCTATTAAATATCACGAACATTACGTGCTATGAATATTGTGCTGACAGCACATTACTTCCCCCTTTAGAAAATAATAATAATAATAATAATAATAATAAATTACAAAATAACATTAATAAAAACAATGCAAAGAACCCTAATTAAAATTACGAACAATAACTTAGTGGTATAATAATAGTAATTTCAACCTTGCAGACTGCGCGTAAATGAATAATGCTGATTCCGCGTCTTGTTCTGTTCGCTAGCGCCGATAATACTTCTTTATTTCGAACGCAAATGTGTGACATAATATGATAGGTGCGACTTATAACACTCTCGGGAACGTGATTATAAAGCGAATCTTACAGGCTGTCGAGAGATACGACCAGCTCGTGTGACAACGTTCTTATCTGGTCGTGTGCTTACTATCTGCTTTGTCAGTGGTTCTTGATCGGCTTTCAGTACGAACGCTGGTTTGATTCTGTCTATAGAGATTCTTACGCGTTTGTCGCCTTGCAATATTACGAAATTTTTATCACTTCTGTCAATGACTTGATACGGACCATCGTATGGAGGACTGTACGTACACATGTGAACATTTTGACAAGTGAGGATGAACAAAAGTATTGTTATTCGAGCTCTCTCTTTTGGGAATAGATATTGCTTTTGTAATATTTTCTCTCAGATTGGTAACGAAATCGTTAAACGTTTCCTGTTGTTCGCAACCGAAAAATTCTCCTGGTAGTTTAATCGTGGCGCCATATACCAATTCGGCGGCACTGAAACCAGTATCTTGACGAAAACAAGCACGAAGTCCCAATAAAACGGTTGGTAACTCTTCCATCCAGTTGGTTGTATTGCCTCTTGCGATCAATGCTGTCTTTAGCGTTCGATGTAAACGTTCCACCATGCCATTCGCCTTGGGATTATATGGAGTAGTCCGTATCTTATGAATACCCATTAGCTTGGCTAATTCTTTGAAAAGGTTTGACTCAAACTGTCTCCCCTGATCGGTTGTGATCATCTCAGGACATCCAAATCGCGATATCCATCCTCCGTAAACGTGGCGTGCGACTGATTCGGCTGTAATGTCTTCAACTAGAAAAACTTCGGGCCATGAAGTGCATCGGTCAATCATCGTGATTAAATATATTTTATTCTGAGATACAGATAACGGTCCTACAATGTCTAAATGAACGTGAGCAAAACGTTGAGCAGGCATAAACTTTCCGAGTGGCGAATTTGTATGTCTAAGCACCTTTGAGCGTTGACATTGTAAACATGACTCACACCATTTGTTTATATCCGTATTCATGTTAGGCTAAATGAACTTTGTATTAATCATTTTTCTCGATGTATTTTTTCCGGGATGGTTTAAACAATGTATGCCCTCAAATGCGGTCTTTCTGAATTCCTGAGGTAAGAACGGTCTTGTTTTTCCCGTAGAAACGTCGCAATACACCGGTATTCCGTGTTTATTTGATGTGGCCAAAATCATTTTTAATCTCGGATTTTTAATAAGTTCTTGGAGTTCGGGATCTAACTTTTGTTTAATAGACAACTCTTTGTAATCTATGTTGGACGGTATAGTTATTTCATCAACTGTCCTTGAGAGTGCATCTGCAACTACGTTGTCGTGACCGCTAATATGACGTATATCGGTAGAGAATTGCGAAATGTATTCCAAGTATCTCACTCAACGTGGTGTGTCATTTAGTGACGGCTTTTTTGAAAATGAATGAACCAACGGTTTATGATACGTGTAAATAATAAATTGCCGACCTTCTAGTAGTCGTTGAAAATATCGGACTGCTGCAAAAATTCCTAGCAGCTCCCGGTCGTTGGTTGAATACTTCATCTGAGCTGTAGTAAATGCTTTTGAGTAAAATCCTAGCGGCTTCCAACCTTGTTTACATTTTTGATGGAGCACGGCGCCCATACATTTTAAACTCGCATCAGTCAATAAGGCAAGTTCAGCTGTTGGAGAAGGGTGCGTCAAAATTGCGGCATCCAGAATGTTTTGTTTGCAACTCGAAAATGCCGATTCCGCTTCCTTCGTCCATTGAATAATAGAATTGTCATTTTTCTTTGTTTGCTTTAAATAGTTGTTGAGAGGAACTTGATGTTGGGCAGCTAAACGTAGGCTTCCTCGATAAAAATTGACCATGCCCAAAAATCTTCTAAGCTCCTTAATGGTTTTAGGTTTAGGAAAATCTTTGATTGCCTGCACTTTCTCACTTGTGGGGCTGATACCATTGCTTGAAATGTGGTAGCCAAAAAAAATCCAATTCTTTCTTCCAAAATTCGCACTTTTCCAAGTTTATTGTAATGCTGTTCTCTTGAAGTCGCTTAAATATAATCTCCAAGTGTTCCTCATGCGTTGATTCTGTAGAACAGATCAGTAAATCATCTACGTAAGCAAACACGAAGTCTAAGTCGCCAAATATTGAATTCATAAACCTTTGAAATGTCTGTGCAGCATTACATAGACCAAACGGCATTCTGGGAAACTCAAATAGTCCAAATGGAGTAATTATCGCTGTTTTTTCTACGTCTGCAACCTCAATGCAATGGAAAGCTTTTTTGATATCAATTTTGCTAAATAAACACTTTCCTTGTGCGACGTACGTGAAATCTGTTAACCTTGGCAATGGATATCTGTCTGGAACTGTGGCTTTATTAAGCATGCGATAATCACCGCACGGTCGCCAGTCGCCATTCTTTTTCTTTACTATATGCAGAGGACTGGCCCAGGGGCTATTGGATGGTCTACATATTCCCATCTCCATCATTGTTTGAAATTCTTTCTTGGCCACCCGGTATTTATCCGGGGTAGAGGTCGCGCACGAGCATATACTGGAGGGCCTTCCGTTACAATATGATGTTGCACTCCATGCTTTGGTTTGCACTTAAATGCTGTCGGGTGGGTCACGTCTGCGTACTTCTCAATGATCCGCCTAACGCTATCCGGAAGGCGGGAGTTAATAGTAGTGACGCTGCTATATCCTTCCGCTCGAGAAACAGTGGCTGGAGTTGATAATTGTGTTAGCTTATCAATCAATTTCATGCCATGAATATCTACCAAAAGTTTGTGATGTTCCAAAAAATCTGCGCCCAATATTGACATATTTACGTCTGCGATAATAAAAGTCCAGCGGTAGGGGCGTCGTAACCCTATGTTGAGCGAAAGCGTCTTTTCACCGTATGTCTTGATAGGGGTGCCATTAGCTGCGTATAAATTATAACTGTCAACTTGCTCTGTAATATTATGTGGTCTCTTGATAACCGAAATATTTGCTTCTGTATCAACCAAAAACCTTATGTCATTATCAGTATCTCTGACGGTAAGGCGGTTTGAAGGATTAACAGTACAGATTTCCGCCGGTGTCCGTACTGTAGTTAGTTTTCCGACTGCTTGCCAGCTTCCCAGGCGCACGGTTGTATGCACTTACGCGCGCGGTTTTTAAAATGCCGATGATAAAAACATACTTCATTCGATGCGAACCTTGACAATGACCGGCCTCTTGACCTAGATCGCGGTCGGTCGTAGCGTCTACGCTGAAATGAGCTACGTCGGCTGTGCTCGCTACGCAAACTTGCAATTTCCAACTGCATTTGAGCTATTTGCGATGTTAATTGCGTAACGATGTCTACTTGTGACGACCTTGAACTTGAGTTAAGCCTAGAGTTCTCTAGAATTTTGTCAGCCATCTCGCTCATCTTATCCAGAGTAAGGTTCTCTGTGACGGCTAAAACTGTGGTTACTGACGAAGGTAATTGACGTAACCAAAACAGTCGAATTGTGTCGTCATTCATTTTCCCGCTGCTTATTTGCTTCATTCGGCGTAACAACTGAGACGGCCGTTGGTCGCCGAGATCCATTTCGGCAAGAAGCTTCTGGAATTGCCTCTGCTCTGTTTCTTCGTAACAATTTATTAGGCGTTGTTTAATGCCATCGTACTTTTGTTCTGCCGGTGGATTAATTAGTAAATCGCTAACTTGCTGTATCTCGTTTTTCCCCAATTTCGCGATGACCAAGTTGTACTTGTAATCATCGCCTTGTTTCTGAGGTGCGACGATCGCTTCAAACTGGGTGAACCATAGCCGTGGTGAGTCTGTCCAAAAATCGGGAATGCGGTCACCAATGGAAATTGCTGCTATCTCCGGTGTCTCTGTGAGAAGACTGCTCCTGATGCCCGTTGGTAGTGTGGGAGCCATTGTAAAAAATGAGCCAGAAATGTTATTTAATTCGTACTAGTGTGATGTAGTTGTTCTTCTTCTGGGCGTGACTATGTCGGGCGATTCTTCCGGGCGTGGCTGTCGTTGGGCGATTCTTCCAGGCTTTTGTCGGGGTCACCAATTGTTGCAGGGCTCCGTGGTTAAATAATAACACACTGGTTAATGTATCGGAGTATCATTTCTGACTAGTTTTAATAACTAAAAATACAAGTATATATATTAATCTATAAACAAAGAAATTGGCGGGGGAGATTAGTTGACTGTAGAAAGTCACGAAACAGGAACTAATAAGTTTTGCTTAATTTACATAAAATGTCTCTATATTAAATCACGTTATTAATTATCTCTATTAAATATCACGAACATTACGTGCTATGAATATTGTGCTGACGGCACACTCTCCATAAGTATACATGAGTTGTTACAATATTGGTTAGATAAGATAAGATAAGATAAATTTTATTGCTGTATAAAAACTTAGCCTAGATACAAAAGACTTATGTAAAGTAATTGGGGTTAGTGTATATAATATTATGTATTACGTAATACCTATGCTAAGCAATCAATATTGCCTGTGTATTAGGTATCTATCTAGAACAGAACGTTAGTGCTTATTCTACAATAAAACATTTACACAATAATAATGACTAACTATTTTAAATGCGGAACTGGAAAGTACTTGAATAATATTATTAATTGCTCTACTTAATTAGAATTTTCTAGATGGTCTTAAAAATTATGTAATTACTAATAATAATTTCTCTGTGTCATCATATGTTTTCCCCTTTAGCCAATCTTGTACGGTTTTTTTACATTGTGCTTTGTTCATGGGGTAAATACATAAAGAAAAATTTAATCTGTTGTACAGAAAACTATTCAGATGACAAAAGAATCTGTGCGTGTTTGATCTTCTGAATCGCTCAGTAGAACAGACAATATCTGCACGTCTTCGGCTGGTTTCGAGCGCAGGGTTAAAGGGCATTAATGAGTGTTTTTTAGTGATTGTTAGTAATATGAAAAGCTGGCGTACGGATAGGACATCGCATTTGGTAAGGAGCTCTGCCGTCGGGAAGCGTATTGGTCGGAATGTGCTGACTTTTAGAACTGCTCTCTGCGCTATTTCTAAGTTTATCATAATAGTTTTGTGTGCACCGCCCCATGATGTTATACAATATACAAATAATGACTGACAAAGTGTCAGATATATTGATTTTAGTAGACTACCGCATGCAACGTGCCGAAGATTTTTAAAGACGTAAATTAACTTTCTAACTCTAGATGTAAGGGCTTCAATATGTGGTTTAAATTTCAAATACTTATCAATTATTATCCCTAGGTATTTAATATTGTCAGTGCAGCTGAGCTTAGGGCAGGAGCAAGTGTCAGGCGAATCATTGCACAGATGGGCTGTTATTGAATGTGAGTTTGGGATAGGCTGGGATAGTGAATTATAGGAAAAAGTCATATATTTTGTTTTATCTATGTTAAGTGTCAGTAGGTTATTTCTAAGCCACTGAGTGACTGTATTAAATCCAGATTGAGCTAGATTGTAAGCCTCGTTCCAAGTGTCCGCGCTGAAGAGCAGAGCTGTGTCATCGGCATATGATAGAACGTTATGGGCCCGGATTAGGCACGACAATGTTTTGAAAGGATATTAAGAGCGTTTACGTCGCACACTAGCGCCGCCAATGAAAAAAAAAAACATATCTAGTAATTATTAGAAAATCAAATTATGCTCAACAAACTATCTGAATGAAATTATTTAGCATTTTTACGTCACCTAATGAACACCTGACATGTTATGGTTTAGTTAAATATGGCGTTATAGTTAAAAGTGGCCGTAACGTCTTATTTAACTAAACCATAACATGTGAGGTGTTCATTAGGTGACGTAAAAATGCTAAATTACTTCATTCAAATAGAGCATAATTTGATTTTCTATCTCTAATTACTAGATATGTTTTTTTTTTCATTAGTGGCGCTAGTGTGCGGCGTAAACGCTCTTAATATCTAATCTTATTGTAACTGTTAATCACACAAAAACTTTAATTAGAGATTACCCCATTGGCTTTAATTTTAAAGGCCGGCAACGCATCTGCGATTCCTCTGGTTTTGCGGGTGTCCATGGGCGGCGGTGATTGCTTCCCATCGGGTAACCCGCCTGCTCGTTTGCCTCCGTCTAATATAAAAAATAATAATAATGCTTTAATTTTATGAGGAACTCGATGGCGAAGGGGTTAACGCGTCCGGTCTGCGAATGCTGAAGTTAAGCAACTTTCGCAAAGACCGGTCATTGGATGGGTGACCAAAAATATATCATCTCGAGCTCCTCCGTGCCGCCAATCAATCCGCAATGGGTCCGAGTGGTGTTTTCGGGCCTGCTCTCCCTATCCATCCATAGAGATGGCTCGTGCTGCAGTAGTGGGGACATAAAATGAGCTGATGATGACAAGACGATGATTGGCTTTAAAAATCTTGAAACATGTCTAGAATACCGTAAAGAAAAAAGACTTCTTCTTAACAATGACACAGTTACAATAGTGTCCGTTACTTCCCAAAGTGTAGATAACAGCGAACAAGCATGCCATTCCCGGATTCAATTGGCGCGACAATAAACCGAGTACGTGTCCCGCTTATTTTCATTTCTCCGAAGTATAAATAACACGGGAATATTCCTTTTGATTCCCTTTTTTATTAAGTTGTCCTTCAAGTCTACCTGGGAAAGGACTCGAATAAGAGACGCGTGAACCTTGAGATAAATTTGTTAAGGGTGCGTGCGTACAGATTTTACCCTGTCGTCTGTCTGTCTAATGTTTCATGAAATCAGCCCCCTAAATAAGTGGCATAACGCTAATAGAATAGAAATCAAATAGAATGATTATTTTACGGGATTGACATAAGTCAACGATACGTATAAATGACGTTTATGTCAATCCCATACAATAATCATTCTATTTAATTTCTATTCTATACAACGTGTAACAGAAATGTGTGGTCAAAATTAAAAGATCTGAAGTGTATCCGATCTAGATCTTGTATGCAGAGTTACTAAGGCATAATTATTAACATTAACTAGTTACGTAATTTTCATTTAAATAGTTCTATTGTGACGTCACATCAAAATAAACAAGTTACAGCCATAGTGGTTTAGTAACCTCTGTGTTTTTACATTTTTGATTACTGCTGCTTGCTTACGCGCGGCTGACGTGCATGACTTGAGGTTAAAGAATTTTTTATTTAACTCATAAGAAATTTACATTTCACTTACTGAGCTAAAACATGCACTTAATCTAGTAAAATTTTATGTCTCGGCGAGCAAAAATGTACTTAAACAAATAACTAAAAGCTTATTTTTTAACTTAATTTTTAATTTGTCATGGTGTTGGTTGCCATCTGTAACTGATACTAGTAGTTAAGCAAACAAAACAAAACAATAAACTTAAATCTACCATCATCATCATCATCGGCCTATCTTAGTCCACTGCTGGACATAGGCCTCCCCTAATGAGCGCCATAGCGCCCTGTCCTCAGCTAAAAAAATAAATAAAAAAAAAAATCAAATCTACCATAGCTTAACATAATTTATATAGCTAAACAAATATTTTTTTTTAGTAGTCAATATTGCTATATTAAAAACCTACATAGGTTTTTAATCTTTTCTTGAATATTGCTAAGCTAAATATATAAATATTGAAACTTAAATATTGAAAAGACTTCACTAATATAAATATTGAATTTAAAATTGCATAACAAATTAAAGTTAATAATTATGTCTCAGTAACAACACATACAAGATCTAGATAGGATAGACTTTGGATCTTTTTATTTTGACCACACCTTTCTGTTACACGTTGTATACGTTTTGCCACCATATCTACAGCTTCATGTTCTTGTCTAAGGGGGCAGTTGCTATTGTCAAAACTATACAGCAAAAACTGTGAATTATCTGTAGATCTAACTATGTCATAAAATGTTTATATAATTTTAACGCAAATTTTGTTGCGAACAAATTACAAAAACCCTGAAAAAATTTCCACGAGCAGGATTTGAACCCGCCGCAAAGGGCGCCTTTGGCTTTCAAAGTAAAAAGTGAATAGTGTTGAATAATTTCGGCGGGCTGGTTAGAACCACGATAGCTCAATTGGGAGAGCACTTGACCCGGTATGTCAGAAGGGTGCGACAAACAACACAAATGTTTTTTCAACATTTGTGTTTTTGTAACTATGTCATTTTTGACAAAACACCGTTTTCCTGTAATTATTTTAATTTCAATCGTTAACTAGTCACTTGTTGGCAGTTTATAATAATGAGTTGGGTCTGTGGGGAAAGTAGGACTTTTGGTTGAGATGATGGTGATCCCATCTTCATTAATTTTTTTTTTCATTTCATATAGAGTTTTAGTACCAACATTTTTACTTTAATAAGGTTTTTATTTTTAAAATCTTGATTTCAGTCCTTACGTGCAAAAAAAGATTGACTTAGTTAAGGTGGTAGATATTAATGATAGTAAACCCTAAAAGTACGTCAAAGGATCAAACATAAAAAACTATACAGTCTAAATAACAATTACGAAAAAAAAATCTTTTCAGGAACCCCGGGTTAGATTTTAAAAACAGTTATAGATTGGAGCCAGGAATCCAATGCAGGTACATTCTTTAATTCCTGCGAAACAATTGGACCGAAGTTGAGCAATCTCCTTTAGTTTGAACTACTTATTATTTACTCGCGTATATCACACACTTTACACCACACTTGTATAGACATAAATTATTGGTATTGCGACGCACCCTGAGCGGCGGCATCGCCAGACTAAAGGCAGACAAATTCAGTTATCCCTCGGCGCTGTCTGTTTGGCAAACAATTAGGCATGATATTAGCCTGTAATAGGGGTGTTAGATGTTTCATGTTCCCTCACTTGATAAGTTGTACCTAATATAACTTGATAATATAATATAATATATAACCTAATATACAGCGTGTCCAAAAAACGAAAGATAATCCTTTACCTGCGGGTGGGTCACATCATGTCCTACCACATACTGGAATTTCAGTTTAATGAAAGTCTCACGGTTTTCGAGATATCGTTTCTTTTTCATTTTTTTTAGAAAAATCTTCCCTCGTTTTGTTTATTTCATGCCATTTCTACAAGTGATAACTTTTTTAAGCCCCATTTTTTTTTCAAATACTCATGGTTATTTGCTTCATCTAAAACATTATTCTTTTTATCCCTAAATTACTGCGAAAACCACATGAAAAAAAACTTATGCAAAGATTTCATACAAACTAAATCAAACGGCCGACTTTGAAAGCCTGTGGTTTAAAAAAAATGTACGAGGCAGACCAGTTACTTTAAAACATTGCTTAGTTAATGTTAATATAAAAATGGTATTACTGTTATACATTCCTTTTTAATTTTATTTTTTATGGTAATTTAAATGCACGAAGGTAGCAATTTCGGATTTTATTAAAATTAAAGTCAATTAAAATTAAGTTACCTTACAAGTATTATTTCATGATTTGATACATGTGAACAATGAAATCGTAAAAAGGTTCGGTACCGGACATGCTTCCATTAAGTTTTAACCTTGACATGTCATTACATTACATGTCATCATGAGTTAATTAAGATAAAGAAAGAATTAGAAATAAATAAATTACCTTATGAACCATTATTAAGTTTCATACATGTCATACAAAAAACTATTGTAGTTAAGGCATATAGTACTAATGATACTATTAACTTTGTATTAGAAATACCAATTGTATCCCCACATCCTTATGACCTACTCCATTTATACTCCATACCTAATAAGGATAATTTAGTATTAATGTCCTCAAATCCTTACCTTGTCTTGGGCAAAGATGATTATGCGTACCCCCACGAACTGTGCAGCATCATCACTGAAGACACGCGGATTTGTAAACACCTACAATGGCAATCGACTCACCAGACACAAGATTGTATTGTTGAACTAATTCAACACAGACAACCACAAAACTGTACTTACCTTCACGTATCTTACGAAAATACGATTCAACAAATAAAAGAAAACAGTTGGATTGTTATAACCAAAGATGGGCAAATTGCTAAAACAATATGCAGTGACAATATCCAGTATCGACGAATTATAGATGTTAACATCATATCAGTAGATAACAACTGTAAAGTTAACGTAATGAACACATCTTTACAGACTCACATGAAAAACATCAAAATAAAGGAAACAATCCCTTTACCACAGATCTACAAGACAAACAACATTAAACCTCTCGCGCACATTAACTTAAAAAACATAAAATTAGACGAAATCCACAAACTCATGGCAAAAGCAGGAAAACTGGAAACAACTGAGGAAACTCAATATATTTCGCAAAAGCCAAGTTGGATGTCTGTCATCATCTATATCGCAATGGCTGTCGGAGTCATCATAATTATTATCCGTTGGAAGTTCAGAACACAACCTCAAGCCTCAGCAGCATCAGGAGCTTGCGAGTCACCGGAGCAGTTGCAGTTGCATCCATTGGTCACAACTTCACCACAACCAGAGACTTCGGCGAAGCTCATTCTTAAGGGTGGAGGAGTTATGTAGGGATAACCTACACCATGTTAGCGATAAGCTCTTAGAATTAGGTAATTAAGATAAGGTTGATTAACTAAACGTAAGTTTCTTATAACAAATAAAGATTGTTCACGCCAGTTCCTGCCTGGCTCTACGACTGAACGGTTGTATTTTTTAAAAACCTCCTCACCCCTGCTGCTAACATAACTCGAGGGAAGATTTTTCTAAAAAAAATGAAAAAGAAACGATATCTCGAAAACCTCAGAGAGATGCTGCTGCCCATCCTCTGGAATGGTCCCTTAGTCGGCTTTTACGACACCCACAGGAAGAGATGGGGTGGTGCAATTCTTTATCCCCGGCACCACACAGGGAGTATTAAATTAGATATTACAAAACAATACAATCAATTACATTTTCAAATTAAATTATCAGATAAATTGTTATAAAAGTCAATTAATTAAACACTACAAAGTATCAAAATTGGAATCAATTTAAAAATATGTATGAAGGCTTTAAGCT
Organism: Eudonia lacustrata; assembly: GCA_947562085.1. Classification (NCBI taxonomy): domain Eukaryota; kingdom Metazoa; phylum Arthropoda; class Insecta; order Lepidoptera; family Crambidae; genus Eudonia; species Eudonia lacustrata. Next base: position 24,219,644 of record OX387340.1, on the reverse strand, counting down.
TTTTTCTATTAGTTGATGGCTTCGTGCGATTAGCACATTTAGCCAGTGTCAAAGTAATTTTTCTTAGAAGTAATACATAAACAATATTTTCTTCCTGTATGATGATGATGATGATGATAATAGAAATAAAAAGTGAGAAATGATAAACCCCCAACCCCTAGGGGTATCTCAGTAAAGATGTGGGGCTTTACTAAGTCCTCGGGCGTACTTCTTGAGAGAATTTGAAAAGTGACGTTACACTATTTTGTTTCATTTGCCAACACTCATGCACACTCACGAATGCTTAACGGTTAATAATCCACCATTATTTCACATTAATATTCGATATAACACAAATTTTAGAAAATAAAACAAAACCGCAGACATGACTCTTCACTTTCCCGCCAAGAAATCCCGCTTTTTTTCTTTTATATTGAAGAACAGTTATGAAGGCTAGACCTAGCTGTTTTTTTATTGCAAAGTAGGCAAATGACTTTCTGTCTGATGTGGAAGTAAGCGGAGTCCAGATGCAGAGACAAGTAAAACACGATCATGTTTGACTAGCCGTGTACTTTACTACTTGTTACTTATTGACACCTGGTTACAATAAAATAGCAAAATTATTACATTACCAGTTTTTCTTTACATTGTATGTACCTATACGATGGCGAAATAAACAGATGAACCTACCGAAATGTATGTAAAATGGGTTTCAAAAATATACTGGTTAGTAAAGAATTTAGCAGATAATGAACGATGATGATGATGGATTGACGATGATTGTCGATGTTTGCTTACAGTATGATGAATTTAATAAAAGAAGTTATTTTACAAACGTGCTTTTAATCAGGAGCGAACGAATCATTACCACAAACAAAAGTACAATAGAGATGTGTCAACTTATAGTGCTGTGCTAGTCGGTAAAGAAGGGATTAAAATTTATGATTACAACACAGTACATAACTAGATTAATTAATTGTATGTATTGTCGTGTTATTAATGCGGGTCACGTGAAGTTGTTCTCCCCGATGAAACAATATCTAATTGGGCCTGAGGAGACTGTTCTACTCGGATGCGTTGATAATTCAGGTAAACACAGAACTGACAACATGGCTGTTTCCTATATACCGTTAATGTTATGTTGAGATACAAACTACCAGTATCTGTTTACTGGATACTTGGGCTAATTTATGCATTCCTTCCACTCGACACCACCAAAACGACACCATCGGTGGTATCGTTTGGAATCTCTAGTCCATACGACACCACCGACTATTAGTGAGGTTACCTACATACAAAGTTGTTGATATGAAAACTCCAATTAAGTTCAAGCAGTTTCATTAATGAGGTATGTCATTAACTTGAAATAATAACTTTGGGGTCGGATCAATGTATGTGATGTTGTCTGATATTTATTTATTTATTTTAATGAACTGGGAGCTGTTTGTCAAAAACACGCGTTTCTGGACATCACTAGGGTGGTGTCGTATGGACTAGAGATTCCAAACGATACCACCGATGGTGTCGTTTTGGTGGTGTCGAGTGGAAGGAAGGAATTTATGTCCCACCGTTGGGCTTAGACTTTCCCACATGGGGGATAAGGCAATAAATAACCTGTACTTTGAGGAGCTCGATGGCGCAGTGGTTAACGCGCCCGGTCTGCGATGCAACTTTAGCAATGGCCGGTCATCGGATGGGTGACCAAAAATTTATCATCTCGAGCTCCTCCGTGCTTCGGAAGGCACGTAAAACCGTTGGTCTCGGTTGCATTAGCAGTCGTTAATAGCTACTGTAGGGTGTGGGGTTTAATGATAACACGCTTTTCGTTTTAACTGCGTGTATTCTTCAAACTATTACATAATGTTATAATGATCTCCGCTGCCTCGGCTCTTAGCCGGGCTGTCTAGCTTCTGACTCTCCCTCATACAATTTTCTTTATGCTCTCCCTGTCTGCCACTGTGTCAAACCGTTGCAAACCTTTTTAATTACTTTTCGATGATTCAAATAATCATCTAGACTAAAAAGGTTTTTCAAAAAAATTCAAAATTCAAAATCATTTATTCAGTTTAGGCTACAAGTAGCTCTTGTGAATGTCATTATGCCATCGGTTCGTAAATCTACTCTGGGCGGGAGATCTTGTACTGAGAAGAACCGGCAAGAAACTCAGCAAGTGTCCAGCTCTTTTCTCCCTTACAGCGTCAAAAATATTGGAAAATGCCCTATCATAGCAGAACACTTTCCATTACAAATAAACACAAAAAATATATATAAGACAATTACAACATGTAAAAAAACAAAATAAAAAATGTAAGTTAACAAATTTACATCAGATAATTATGTAAAGGTTTCAATTTCCACAATGTCATACAGCACCACTACAGTACTCTAGTAAAAGTCAAAAATTGTTTAGGTAAAACAAAGTCAAACTATAATTAATAATACTAAAAATAAGATAAGTATGCAAGAGCAGACCAGCCTCCACAGGCGGCACCCGTTCACGAGCATGACATATGAATCAGCCATCGCTTCGCTCAACCATATTTTAGGGAACGTAACGACCCGACGCACATGCCACCACCGCAGAGACAGTAAAGAGAGCATGACACACTCAAGATACTCTAAATAAAAACTTAATGATGTATTTAACGCAACGCTGTTTGTTATCTGTAGGACAATGCTGTTAAAATAAAAAATGTAAGTTAACAAATTTACATCAGATAATTATGTAAAAGTTTCAATTTCCACAATGTCATACAGCACCACTACAGTACTCTAGTAAAAGTCAAAAATTGTTTAGGTAAAACAAAGTCAAACTATAATTAATAATACTAAAAATAAGATAAGTATGCAAGAGCAGACCAGCCTCCACAGGCGGCACCCGTTCACGAGCATGACGTATGAATCAGCCATCGCTTCGCTCAACCATATTTTAGGGAACGTAACGACCCGACGCACATGCCACCACCGCAGAGACAGTAAAGAGAGCATGACACACTCAAGATACTCTAAATAAAAACTTAATGATCTATTTAACGCAACGCTGTTTGTTATCTGTAGGACAATGCTGATAAAGGCTGTCATATCAGTATAAAAAGTATAAAAAATAATTTTAATAAATTGATTCAAATATAATATGTGATTTTTATTATAACCAGGCTGTTTTATCATCTAAATATTCTTTGACTGTATAATAACCTTTTATAAGTAATAAAGACTTCACATGTTTTTTAAACTTATCTAAAGGTAAATCTAGTACAGAATTTGGTATTTTATTGTAATAGTGTATACCTTGCCCCAAGAAAGAACCAAGTACCTTCTGTAACCTGAACAGTGGCATTACAAGTTTTGTCTTATTTCTAGTATTGAAATTGTGTACGTCACCGTGTTTAGTAAAGGAGTTGATGTTGCAACGTACAAAAACTATACAATTATAAATATATTGAGATGCAACTGTTAGGACATCAATCTCCTTAAAAAGATTTCTTAGGGAAGTTCGTGATCCTAGTTTATAGATTGCTCTTATTGCTCGTTTCTGTAAAATGAATATAGTTTCAATATCAGCCGCTGTTCCCCACAGTAGGACGCCATACGACATGACACTATGAAAATAACTAAAATAAACTGTTCTAGCAGTTTCAACGTCTGTTAACTGCCTAATTTTTCTAATGGCATAAGCAGCAGAACTGAGTTTACCGGCCAATTTCGATATATGAGGATTCCATTGAAGTTTTGAGTCAAGGGTAATGCCTAAAAAGACTGTAGAATCTACCAAATCTAATTGATCACCGTTTATTCTAATATTGGTTGGTTCATTTCTGACATTTGGTAATATAAATTTAATACATTTTGTTTTCTTAGCGTTAAGCTGTAAATTATTAATAGTAAACCAATGGAGTACCTCTGAAAGAGCTTTATTTACATTTTCATAATTAGTCCTACACCTAGTCACATTAAAAATGAGTGAAGTATCATCTGCAAATAATACAATTTCACAGAAATTCTCTACAAAGAATGGTAAGTCATTAATATAAATCAAGAACAGAAAAGGACCAAGAATCGACCCTTGTGGAACTCCCATTTTTACATGAGAACCAGATGATTTAGTACCATTTATATCGACAGTTTGAGTTCTAGAGCTGAGATATGACTGTATTAAATTTAGTGCAAAATCTTCGAGACCGTAATAATGTAGCTTCAACACCAGAGTCCGGTGCTCAACGCAATCAAAAGCCTTGGACAAGTCGCAAAAAACTCCAAGAGCATTTTGAGACTTCTCCCAGGCATCAAATATATGTTTTATTAGAGCAACGCCTGCATCAGTAGTAGAACGACCCTTAGTAAAACCATATTGCTTACTATGTAAAAGGTTGTTTGTGTTAAAATATGACATCAACTGTTCGAGTATAATTTTTTCATAAATTTTACTTAGCGCTGGTAATATTGAAATGGGCCGATAGTTACTGGGGTCTTCTTTGTTTCCTGATTTGAATAAAGGTATAACTTTACTAAACTTCATAAGATCAGGAAAGATTCCCTTATCGACACAGTTATTAAAAATTTCAGCAAGATACGGTGCAATAGAATAAATAATATTCTTAATTACTTTAATAGATATACCCCACAAATCACTCGTGTTTTTCATTTTAAGTGATTTGAATGTTTTAATAATATTCATTGAATCAATGTATTTAAAATGAAAGGAAAGATTACATTTTGGTACATATTTTTGGAGTAAAGTTTGTGCAGCTTCCGGTGATGAATCTAAATTTGATGTTGTTATTACAGGTATATTTACAAAAAAATCATCAAAAATATTAGCAATTTGTGAATCTGAATTGACCAAGTTGTCGTTTACTTTTAAAGTGAAAGTATTATCCCGTGGTTTAAATTTACCTGTTTCACGGTTTATGATGTCCCAAGTGGCTTTGATTTTATTGTTAGACTTTTTAATTTTTTCTTTAATGTAATTAGATTTTGCTACTATGCACACTTTCTTAAACATTTTCGAATAATTCTTTACATATTCCGTAAAATTAACATTTTGGTTATATTGTTTTAAACTATATAAATCATACAATTTATTTCTACTTTTATATATACCAGTCGTGGCCCAGTCACAGAACTTAAGTTTATGAGTAATTTTTATTGTTTTTGGTGTAAACACCTGGTTGTATTCGGTCTTGATTAAGTTAAAAAGATTACTATAAAGCACATCTGGATCATCTTGTACAAAAGGCAATGCATCTATTTTACAAGCTATACTATTTTTGAAACACTCCACTCGCTCTTTTGTAACTGGTTTACAGTTCACTATTATTGGTTCATCCCTAATATCAAAATCATAGGTCACCTTCAAACCGCAATGGTCAGACGTAAGATTATTAATGAGTGACTTAGAAACAGGGTCATAGTCTGTAAAAATATTATCGAGACAAGTGGCCGAATGTGAAGTTATTCTAGTGGGTTCGAGAAATAGATTCAAAAGATTAAAACATTTAAATAAGGCAAGAAGACGAACACTCGTTGGAGTGTTTTCTAAAATATTTATATTAAAATCTCCACATACTAAAATAAATTTCTTTTTTAGTTTTAATTTTCTAAGTACGTCTTCCATTACTGTTTCAAAAATATTGAAATTGCCCGTGGGGGGTCGGTATACACACACTATTACAAAACTATTGAACTCCACACACGATAGTTCAATGTTACGCTCCACTGATAGGTCTACAATATCGTTGCGATTTTTGTATTTAATATTGCTTCTTACTAATATTAGAGAACCGCCGTGAATAGCTGAGCTTCGCACGTACGCGCTTGCTATTTGGAAGTTATTTACATGGAACGATGTGTCATGACTTTTTAGCCAATGCTCAGTTATACAAAATACATGAATTACCTGACTGACATACAAATAAATAAAACCTACTTTTGGTATGAGCTACAAATAAACTTCTTACACTACCAATGCGCACTGGTACCATTAGCGCATTAAAGTGCTATCTACTATATGCTTGCATGCTTATTTTTATTCTTCTTCTGTTGGTTTCCATGTAATGCTTCAAAAAATCTGAACACACTATTTGTGCGACCTGGAAATGAGGGATAATTATATTGGGTCGAGCTCTTCATCAGTCGGTGGCGTTTACATGCATAAATGACAAAGTAACTAGCCTATAACTGTCCCATTGCTGGGCAAAGGCCTCCATCATTGAAATCAAGTCATCACTACAATTGATGGGTAATGGCTTAATCATAACGCTTGCCAAATGCAGGTTGGTGATCATGTTCCCGGGTTATGCACCGAATAAATCCGAAACACACATTACCCGACCTGGTTATTGCTCTCAGTTTCTTATGTAACAGGAAGTATCAGTCACCAAACAGTCACCCCACTATCCTGGGGGGTAACCACGAACTCTTATAGCAGTATTATTGCAGTTGTGAAAAAGAGACACGTGTAGCGGCGAATATATTCGCGTCTCTTTTCCACAACTGTAATAATACTGCTATAAGATCTCATAGTCAGGGGGCAGACCTGTAGAACCAGCTTTGTATCGCGATCATGTAAAGTTCAAAACACCGATATCCTCCTTCACTTCAAGCCTTTGGGGTATTTGAATACCTCGAAGGCTTCAGTGCACTTAATTTAAAAACGTGGTAGGTGTGTTTGCTCGCCTTAGGAAGCGCGCCTCAATATCGCTGTTCAAACATGGCGTAATAGAAAACATCTGCTTCCCATTGGAGGGGGGAGAGGAAAGTAGGAACAACGCAGTCAAATATGGTGTTCGGAACTTTAGATTCACTCGTTTTAAATGAATGAATGAATGAATGGAACGAAAAATGTTTTTTAGCTTATTACAAACAACAACGTGTAACACAAAGGTGTGGTAAAAATTAAAAGATTAAAAGTGTATCCGATGTAGATTTTGTATGCAAAGTTACTAGGACATATTTCATCATCATCATCATCATCTCAGCCGAAAGACGTCCACTGCTGGACAAAGGCCTCCCCCAAATAATCATGGGGGGTATTTGCCGTAATCGCCACGCTTGGCAGGCGGGTTGGCGATCGCAGTAGGTTGAGGGTAACCTCAGAGAGATGCTGCTGCCCATCTTCTGGAATGGACAAGACATATTTATTAACTTTTATTTGTCATGCAATTTTTAATTTACTATTTCTATATTGTGACGACACATCAAAATAAATAAGACACAGGCCAAGTGGTTTAGTAACCTCTGCATACCTACTTACATTTATGATCACTGCTGCTTGCTCATGCGCGCCTAAAGCGCATGACTTCACTAACATAAATATCTAATTTACAATGACAAATTAAAGTTAACAATAATGCGTTAATAGCTCTGCATACACTTTCGATCTTTTCATTGTTACCACATTTCTATTACGTTGTATAGTAAAAATTGGAATACATCGGAAGTAACAAAAAGGTCTAAGGTAGTATATATAACTACTAGCACTTAACCGCGTCTGCGCCTGCGTGGATTTGGGATTTAAAAATATACTTCTTTTTTTTTATCAAATTAAAATATAACATAGGCCGTTACCCGCAATAAATGTAGGATTAGAATGCTGATAGATCAGTGAAAGAGTTTTCGTAATTTTACCAGCAGTTCCAGAGACTACCCTCCACAAATAAACAAACAAACAAAGTCACAAACTATCCCAGCTTATAAATTAACTAAATAGGTTGCTACATAGTCTTTTCAGTGTTGTCTTCAAAGTGTTGTGATCAAAGATTAGATTGAAACTAAAAGCGTTTGGATTGACATATTTTTGTATTCTAAAACAGTATTGTTGAGGACGCCGAGTTTAATAAGTTAAGAAATATGTAGCATAAGGATATTTGATTATTTTGTTATTATTTTGTATGTAAAACTCAATGTAGAAGTAAGTAATAAGAATAAGTTAGGTTTGATCTTGTCAAAACACGTCTTAACATGAATTAGCCAATCACGTTAAAGTCCACTTATTTGTTTGTCTATTTAGTATGGGATTTTGTAACGGTCGCAAAATCAACTGTGTCAACGCGTCGCTAGTTGCCATACGTCCAAAACTGAGTGACCAAAAATGTATCATCTCGAGCTCATCCGTGCTTTCAGAAGGCACGGAAAGCCTTCGGTCCTGACTGTATTGGCAGTCGTTATAATCCACCAATCCGTACTGGGCCCGCGTGGTGGTTTATGAGCCGTTCTTTCTATCAATTCATAGGAAAGGCTCGTGCCCCAGCTGTAGGGACATAAAATTGAGCTGGTGATGGTGACGATGAAAAGTTAAAAAAAATGTTTTGCTAAGGCAAAACAAATCCAGTCATTGGCCAATATATCAATATAGATAGATAGATAATACTTTTGTTGCAACACTACAAAACATAATCATCATCAAAAAAAAAATGAATAATTTACAAAGTTATAATTTGGCGGTCTTATCGCTTTTAAGCGATTTCTTCCAGACAACCAGTCGGGTGGAGAGAGCTAATAAACTGTAAGATCAGAGGTGAAACTATTAAAACATACTAGAATAATGTGTAAATATAGAGGGAGCCAGTGCAGAAGCTAGAGTCCTTTTAAACTGAGTCACAGATATAACTAGTTGATAATAGTACCATTAGAGTCGCCTCACATAGGAGTATTTGATTTAAAAAACAGGACAAAAGTTGATCGAAAAACTAGTTATTATCAGGTGACATGAATAGACGGTAGAATCAGAAAACATACTTTTGTGACTACCCGCGGCGTCGCCGTTGAGTTCATTTCCTTCAGTAAATTTCTTTCTATTATTTAAAAAAAAATACTCTAGCATTTTCTCGTGTTAAAATGAAGTCTGAACTCGGTGTCGTTTAGCAAGAACCTCATGCCGTCGGTAACGGTCGCTGTCATAAGACGCCAATTAACATTCGCATTGGGCCAACGAAGTGGGTTAATGGCCCAATCTCCTCTTGTAATTGGAGGAGGCATGTGCTGGTACGCTGACGATGAAAATGCTCATTACACGATTCATAAGAAAGTCGACCTTAATAAGATTTTGGGATAGCACAATGTTTTTGGAGTCAGTTTTTTATATCTTACGGGTAAGCGCAGTGCCTTCTTCATCTAACCTAATCTTAAATGATGATAAGGTCACTAATAGAAGCGTACTTCACCCGGGTTACATTTCCACATTAATTAATCCTGACACTTCGATATCTTTACAGTTCCGTGGTATCCCTATGACCGCGGACCTTATTTCATTTTAAATTAACAGCGGCTTTAAAATAGGTTTCTACTAAAACATTCATACATAGGGTATACATTAAATGGATACAAACAATACTCCAAATTAACCATTCGGGCTTTACGGCTTATTGGGGATATGCTCGCTCACGACTACGATACTGACATATTTGCTGATACCTTTGGACTGCTCTGTTATAAAGCCCTATTATATATTAATAATATTGTTTGTAATAATTCTTTATGACATTTAATTTAATTTGCCTAATTGTGTACTACTAATTTTGGACGTATATTTTTTATTTGACATACCTAAGCATTTTTATTGATTTTGTTTGACATAATTATTATTGACGATTTGTATTTTAATTGGTTTCTGACATTCCTTTTGTATTAATATTAATTTACTATTTTTGCTTTGCTAATTTATCTGACTTTGTATATTCTTATTTTAGCATGCTGACGATTTGGGTAAACTATGAGTTAGCATGTACACTGTATAATAATAAATAAATAAATAAATAAAAGCCAAAAGGACGTACCTACTTAAAATGGAAATATTTGGTGCCACGTCACATTTATTTTGTCGTTGTAGGTATTATTTAACTAATTTCTGGCTAACAGCAGCATTTAGTATGAATTTACTGGAAGCGCTATTTGCTTCTTAATTTATTGATATCTACTGTTCCATAGTCTAATAATGAAAGCAAATAATTGTACTAATTGGTGGTCATTTAGCACGGTATGCCAAATTCAGCGAAACTACTACGATGTTTGTAGCATTGTTGTGTTCCGGCAACTATACAGTGGCTGAGGATTCCGGGTTTGGCCTTATCATCACTTAACATCAGGTGAGATGAAGGTCAATGCTTAAGTAAGTAATAAAAAGGCCATAACAAAATTAAATCATCTATATTTGATAGTAAGTGCCGGTATACAATGTGTAACACAAAGGTGTGGTAAAAACTGAAAGATCCAAGTGAATCCGAGCTAGATCTTGTATAAAATGTTTACATAATTTTTAACGCAAATTTTGTTGCGAACAAATTACAAAAACACAAATGTTGAAAAAATTTCCACGAGCAGTTTTTGAACCCGCACCCTTCTGACATACCGGGTCAGGTGCTCTTCCAATTGATTTAGTATTTGTAAAAATATTATGATCAGATGTTAATGACGGTAGTTGTTGACATTGAATGGGCGCCTTTGGCTTTCAAAGTAAAAAGTAAATAGTGTTGAATAATTTCGGCGGGCTGGTTAGAACCACGATAGCTCAATTGAAAGAGCACCTGACCCGGTATGTCAGAAGGGTGCGGGTTCAAATCCTGCTCGTGGAAATTTTTTCAACATTTGTGTTTTTGTAGATCTTTTAGGTTAGTTAAAAAATAATAATTAATTTTAATTTGGTATACTTACTTACAAATTTTAAGTAAATATTTCTATTGTGACGTCACATTAAAATAAATAAGTCACAGCCCTAGTGGTTTAGTAACCTCTGTGTACTTACATTTATAACGCCTCGGTGGCCGAGTGGCAGAGCGCTCGGCCCGATACCCGAAGGTCCCGGGTTCAATTCCCAGGTCGGGCAAAATGCATTTCGGATTTTCGATGCATAGCCCGGGTTTGTGATCGCCAACCCGCATTTGGCAAGCGTGGTGATTAAGCCATTACCCATCAATTGTAGCGATGACTTGAATTCAATGATGGAGGCCTTTGCCCAGCAGTGGGACAATTATAGGCTGTTTACTTACTTACTTACATTTATGATCACTGCTGCTTGCTTATGCGCGCCTGACGCGCATGACTTTACTAATAAACATTTAATTTACAATTTCATTACAAATTAAAGTTAATAATTACTTAAGTCACATGTATGCTAATAACAACCAACACATACAAGATCTGGATCGGATACACTTTGGATCTTTTCATTTTTAACCCCACCTTTTTGTTACACGTTCTATCTATACTACTATATGTATAAATCTGTATGCTCTGTCTGTACATGCAATTTTTCTGACAAATTTTGGGATAAATATTCGTTTTATGACTCACTGACACCAATTCTATGATTTTTGTCATTTTTGTCTGTCTGTCTGTCTGTATGTCCTCTTATAACTCAAGAACGGCTTGACCGATCTTGATGAAAATTGTATGTAGTAAGAACATGAGATTGTGCAAATGATAGGTTATAAAAAAAAAAAATTTATTCACAAATTTTCGCACAGCAAAGTGGGCGGGTGACGGGTAGTAGTAATATACGAGTATTAGTGAAATACGATCTTAGAAATGAGCACTTTTTCCAAAATTTTGCAGGTACATGTCATCACACATGATGTCATTTTACATTTTTTTTATGTTGTGTTGGGGTTAAAAGTGTTTTTCAATGATAAGGAATGCATTTTCCCAATATACCTACTGATACGGTACAATCAAACGATACCATTATATAATAATGTGGATTTCCCCTTAATCCTCAATTACTGGAGAACTAATAGTTTTCCAAGTCTGAAGAGTCGTCTACGATATTTCAAATTAATATGTAGGGTAAAGGTAGCAATGCGACAGTAGCCAGTGATTGACAGATTTATGTTTCGTTCGTCCCGAAGTTTTGTCCCACATTCCGAAAAATTCTTAGTTCGTCCCATATCACTATTGAAGTAGTGCTTCGTCCCAAATTACAAGCAGATAGTTGAAAGTAAAGTCAACAAAAAAAAGTGTTGACAGTTTTGTCACTCAATCATTAAAAATACGGATCAGCAACTGATTTTAGTCTTTAGCGACAACTGAATAGTGACCACCTGCAGTGCTATTCTCTAAACAAAACAGCGACGACCTCGACATTGAACTCCCTCATAACTTGCAAACGAATGTAGACTTTATTCGTTTTGCTTAGAGAATAGCGCTGCTGCTCGCTTCCTTGCTGTCATCCCGTAATATTTCAATGAAAATCTATGTTAGTTTTAAAACCCTCGCCCACGTCAGATTTATAATCGGTGACCGAATTTTTAGTCGGTGAAAATGAAACGTATGGATTTTCAGGTTGCAACGCACAGGTCCTACAAAAAGTCGGTCGGGCGGGACGTATTGTTCGATGACAAGCTTAGTTTTAACTATCAATAAGAAGCAATATCTAAGAAGTGCAACAAGCTGTTGGGCTTCATATGTCGTGTATCCAGAGCGTTCAAGTCTCCTAACAGTTTGCTGCTGCTCTATAGATCGCTTGTCCTAACGCAACTCGAGTATGCATCCTCAGTCTGGTCACCTCAATATAACACTTACGTGGACATGCTCGAATCACTCAAAGGCGTCTTCTCAGGGTTGTCACATTGAGGTTTGGTAGGAAGAGGGAGCTCACATGTTATGACGCACGCATGCGATACTTTAACTTTAAAGGTTTGGAGATCCGGCGTAAGATGCATGATTTTACTTATTTGTACTAAATATTGAATGGCTCTATTACGACTTCTCTTTTGTCGGATATACGCCTTAAAATCCCATCTAAGTCGTCTAGACATAATTGCTCTTTCGGTGCCTTTCTGCAATAACACACACCCCATAATCCTTCTTTCACAACCCCGTATACAGAATGTGTCGCGAATATAACACACTATCAAATAGAGTGAATGGTGTGCCTGACATCCATGGTTCATCTCTAGACGCTTGGAAGTCAAATTTTCGCAAAAATTTTTGATTGATTTTTTTTATTAATTGAAATTATTGTCATTTAAATAAAATAAATAAAATAAGTAAATTAGATAAGATAAGATTCTCGTTTAAAATATATTAAAATTCTAAATGTTAGTTACATTAGACAGAAAGAAAGTACATCAGACAGAAATACTTACATTATTTAAAATACTGTATTACTTTGTATGAAACGTATTAATATGTGTTAAAGCTTTTCTTGTACCTATTTGGCATACGGTTCGTGTAGATGTTAACAACGCATATAACATTGTTGAAAGGCAATTATTTTTGTTATATTCTCTCTAGCCCCCATAAGACAGGATTACCTAGTTTGGGCGCTATTGATCACTATGTTATAATTGTGTTATTTTCTGGTAATAAACGTTTTTTTTATTTTTATTTTTTTATTTTTTTTATTATTGTTTGTTGAATGTTATGTTTTTGTCTGTCCCTATTTAATTTTGAATTAACTGCAGTCTGCACATACTTTGGAATTGCAGTCTACCAATGTTTGTTTGCACTAGCTGAAAATTACTTTTTAAACGCTGTAATTCCGTTTTGTGTAGCTAATAAAATAAATAAATAAACAAAATCGGTACCTTAACCCCGGCAAAAGAATCGGTTCAATTACCGGTCCTACAAAAAGCCGGTCGTGGGCTCCCGCCGTTAGACGACGAAAACATTGTGTTTAAGTATAGTGGCGAACACGCGTGCCATTACCCTATGTTTTTCACATTTATTAGTAACATTTCAAGTTAAACATTGTCAACGGTAGGATCTTTGTATATTGGTACCGACCGTCATTCGTCGATATATCGATATATCGATACAGAGCACTCGAGGTGTAGTGGCGTGAAGGGCGTGGAGCACCGTTATCGGTTATATTCGACTCGTCGAATCGTTACTCCGCTCGAGTGGAGTATCGATAGCTCTTCATTTGATGCCGGCGTTTCACAGATGTCTGTGTTTAACGATATTAGCCAAAACGGTATTCAACCGTTTTTGATCCGTTCTAATTGAATATCGGGACATGTTTACTAGTATATTTGATTTGGGGAAATGGCTATTTATAGCAATAGAGATCGTTCTGGGTTTGCGTAAGACGGTCAATTTGTTATTTAACTATAAAGGAGAGTCCAGACTATACGACAAAACACGATATACATTTTTTTTTTGTAAACGTCGTTAAGTGAATAAAACTGTGCAGTTTTTTTACCGTGAAAGCCATCTCACCACGTGTCTTATACGCTACATTCCAGTTAACACACACTAAGCAAATGTACAACGGCAAATCACCGGGTCAAGACAAGGCTCTTGTGGAACACCTAAAATATGGGGGAAGACCACTGATGAAACACCTGCAGCGGCTATTCAATAAAACGCTCTTCAAAGGGACAACACCTGAAGCATTGAATAAGGCGATCGTTGTGCTACTACACAAGAAAGGAGATAAGGAGCAACTCGCCAACTACCGACCAATATACCTCCTAAGTCATATTTATAAACTTTTTACCAAGGTGATTACCCTACGCCTTAAAGCTCGTATTGACCAGGCTCAACCAGTGCAACAGGCTGGATTCAGAGGCGGATTTTCTACTTTAGACCACATACTGACTTTGAAACAGCTGATAGAGAAGTGCATAGAATACAACCGACCTCTTGCTGTTGCATTTATCGATTACAAGAAATCAATCGACACGGTGGAGTACTGGGCTGTTATGCACTTCCTGCGCAGGAGTATGGTGGAGTCTAGATATGTGGGCATCATCGGAGAAATTTACAGAAACGCCTCTCTACGTGTTAGGCTCCACGATTTCACGGAGCCTGTGCCAGTGAAGAGAGGGGTCCGCCAGGGCGACACTATCTCGCCTTAGCTATTCACATTATGTTTGGAAGACGTTTTTAAGCTCCTCGATTGGTCTGTTAGGGGTATAAACATCGATGGAATACGTCTTACATACCTGCGCTTTGCGGATGACATTGTAGTCGTCACGGAAAGTGTAGATGAGTTGATGGAAATGGTGGAAAATCTCTACACGGCCTCTCTTAATATTGGTCTTAAAATGCACACCTCTAAAAGTAAAATCATGACGAAGGATATCGACTTGGACCATACTACAGTAGACAGAAACAGATTAGAAAGAGTGGACCATAGATATGTTTATCTTGGCCAAATTATAACGCTGGACAAATCTGGTCAAGCCAGAGAAATACAACGCCAAGCCAACTCGGCTGGGGTACCTTCAGCAACATGTCGGATATACTCAAGGGCAGGATACCTATGCCTTTAAAACGGCGTGCCTTTGACCGATGGTATACTGCCTGTCATGTCCTACGGTTCGGAGACATGGACACTCACCCGCCAACATATTCACCATCTTCAAGTGGCACAACGGAAAATGGAGCGTGCTATGTTAGGCATTTTATTGCTAGATCGTGTGCCAAACAAAGAGATCCGCAAAATAACCGGTGTGACTGACGTAGCACAATCTGTCATACAACGCAAGTGGCGATGGGCTGCACACGTGTCTCGTAGAAGGGATGGCAGGTGGAGCCGGAGGCTTCTGGAATGGAGACCAAGACTGGGTAAAAGAAGCGTCGGACGTCAACCTGCCAGATGGGCTGATGTCCTTGTGAGGACGGCGGGAAGGAAGTGGATGCGAGTGGCACAAGATCGGGCCAAGTGGAGGGATCATGAGGAGACCTATACCCAACAATGGGTGAAATAGGGTTGAGGAAGAGAAGAGGAAGAGTTTCTTACGCCTATTCCTCTGCACAGTTAAAAACTATGAATACGTCTTAAATGCGTAGGTAAGAAATGTTTGGACGATTCAGTAGTACTTAATTTAAAGTTTATTCTAATAATTTTTTTTGACTTTAATTTTGACTTTGATTGCCGTTGCATTTTAAAAATATTTAAAGTTATAATTGTTTTTATTCAATTTCCAACTCCACATTCTCTACATACGTATTTTTTGATGTGCTTGTCACATTGGGTGAGAAAATACTTTGAATACCGTAAAAATGTTTTCCTGATTTTGGTGAAAAGCAGTGTTGTTGAAGGATAATAAGCATATAATAAGTGAAATATTTAAACATTACTTAACAAAAATGATTAATTGAAAACTTAAATAATAATTACAGTATTTTTAACTAAAGACATAGTACATGTTTAATGTTTAAACTCCTACTAATACAACCCCTTTGACAGAACCTTCTTCGAAATGAAAATTGCCGCCGAATAAAATTACTGGACAAGACAGTCGCGTGCACCTAAAGACAGTAATGACCATTTAAGTAGTTTTACTGCAGTAGTTAATGGGCTCTTTGTCAAACCGCCATTACTTAGTTCTAAATTATAAAGCTTTGTTTGTTACTAAAAGCCTCAGTGGTCAAGTGACAACGCACTTGGCCCGATATCTGGAGTACCTACCAGGGTTTAATTCCCAGGTACTTGTTTTTTTTATTTTGCGATGCATTGCTCGGGTTTGTGATCATCAACCCCGCTTGTGCAAGTGTGGTGATTAAGCCAATACCCGGCAAGACCGTCTGTTCTTCAATGTTTGAGAAATCTGGGTAAAGACCGCTTCTATCTTCAGCCTTACCGTCACTTGCGTTCGGGTTAGGACTATGCCAAGCGCTTCTTTAATGTTCTTAATGACAACAAAAATATTGTTTTGGTGGTAATTAAGCTAATTAAACGTAGCGTGGTTGTATAAATTAGTGATGTAGCGTAGCGTAGATATTGTTTTTTAAATTAAAAAATAGTTTTGCTCTTAAAGGCCGACGATGGAACAAGCTTGCTCTGTAAATAGATATAATGATAATATTATAACAAAAATATAGTTTGTAGTTGCTACAAACTATATTTTTGTTATAATATTGTTATTGGTGTTATTTTGTTTGGTTTGTAGATACAAACCAAACAAAATACAATATGCGAACATTCCTTTCCACTTGAAATCATACTCAGACGATATTTCACTTTGCCACTAATACTAAACTAAGAAAATAACAAATTATTTCTGTGTAACCACTCCGTAGTTTAATAACAAAACAACAGGGTATCAAAGATTGTTTACACAAACAAAACGGTATTTGAATAACTTTATATTATTAAAAGCTCTGCCAACGACTGCAGTCTGATATTGCCTTTTGAGTCTCCTTTGAAAACGTAAACCGACAAGAAAGAAACGCGTAAACCTTATACGCTTGTGGAGAAGCCACTTGAAAACTTAGAAAAAGGTTTTCAACACTTCACCGAATTGTTTGTAACAAAATTTACGTAAAATTTTCTATGTACCTACTACTACCGAAATTTAGAAAAATGGAATAATTGTACTCGAGAACTAAGGTGGTACATTAATATACAATAACCTTTTCGAAATAAATGTTGACTTTTATATTAATTATGTAATTAATATAGAACACATTACATTTATTTAAATATTCAAACAAAAGCAAATAACAGGGGCAAGCTATAGGAAAGTAGAAATAGTCTACCACACTCTGCAATTATATAGTATAAACAATATGTTTTTATACAAAGTAGGCATAATAGCTCGCCAAGCAGATCCCCCATAAGTCGGATTAAACTGACCTGTATAGTAGTCTAATTTCCGGGTGTACAAAGACTGCCATTGTGAGAGGTGCGAAGAGATTTGCTTTCCAAATTGGAAGGCCGGTGGGGCAAGCCGAAAGTGGTAATCGGCTTATGAGAGCTTTGACACGTACATCCAGTATCGTGTTTACGTGTATCGAGCATTTCGCTTGAGCGGGGACTATATCTGCAGCTCTTTTTCACACTTTCTTTTTTTTTCTTCTTTTTTTTTAATCTTTTTTTTTATCTTAGCACGTCACTATTTATTACAAATAGGTCACTAGCAGAATACTTTAGCAAAATTCATACGGTACATTGACACAGATACAGAGTAAAAAGTACCTCAATAAAGTCACTCAACATTTAACTACATTTTATGGCAAAATAATATCACTTGCGTCTCAAAACAACACCATTTCATGACATATTGAATTTTGTTTTTCAGTTGTCAAGCAAGACAACAGTGCGCGCTTTACACATGCGTTGTGTTTTGTTTTATTTAAGTGTTTTGATTTGTGATGTGCTTCATGAAAGTAGTGTATGAGGTAGTAAATAAAGTAAACATTTTTGAAATAAAAGCTTTTATTTAAAAATATCACATTTTTTGGTAAATAAATTGGAAAAATCGGTCCACCTTCGAATTTTAAATCCATTTTTAATCTAATGAAGGTAAAACTGTACATATTTATAGATAAGTTTTTAGCTTAGCTATTAACGATTCCTACGACATGTTTTACATCTATACAATACATCATAGTTCTTAAGATATAGCCATTCCGCACGGCATTTTCTCCGTAAAGCGCTCGACATTTGTTCGTTTTCTTCGACGACACTGGAGAGGATATACTTGTATTGCTTGTTTTGTAAACACTACCGGAGAAAAAACAGCCCTCGCCCAGTATCTAGCGGCTTCTTATCGGTACAAGGTATCCACCGAAGGGTTTACGAAGTCATGGCTTTGAATTGAAATACTTATAAAAGTTCATGTTGAATAAAAAAGTTTAAGATTTGTTTTTTTTTTTAATTTTGAATAAACTGTAATAAAATAAATTCTAAAAGTTGGGTGTCTTTTGAAATTTATTTTATTAAGTAATTAATGTCGCATTATTATCAATGGTACTCAAGATTAAGACATTATAGTATAAATATATCTTTTTTTTGTCTTCATCTTAGCACGTCACTTTAAAGTTATTGTCGTAAACAAAATAGTCCACTGGTTTATTTATTTATTTCAAATAGGTATTGTAAGGAGGTTATACTCGTATGCAGCTAATAGTAAAAGTTAGTTTAATATATTTGTATGTAAGCCTCTTTAGTCTGGATGAGTATTTGAATCATCGATTATGTAATTAAAAAGGTTTGCTACGGTTTGACCTCAGGGTTTGACACAGTCGTGGACAGTGGTAGACAGGAGAGACAGCCCGGCTAAGAGCTGATGTGCTCGGAGATCGGTTTTAATCCAATGTATCTCTATTTATTATAATTCACAAAGTGAAGTGCAACTGGTGTTCTTATTTACATACACACCACAGTACACACGGCGGCAGATCAACCTACCCAAAACTGTCAAATTTTTACAAACAATTTTGAACTTTATCGCTTGGTTTTAAGGATCAATATTCATTGGAGAAATTTGACAGATTTGGGTAGGTTGATCTGCCGCCAACTGTACCTACACTAGCATAGTTTATATTATAGTAATCATACGGAATATTGAAATAACTATCTTTCCTAAGTCAGGTGAATAAACATTAAACTAAAAATAAATTGCAATACCTAATATAACTTACTAATACGAGTATACCTAATGTAAAAAATTCTAAAAGTTGGGTATTTTAGGAACATTTCTCGCAGGGCCAATAGATGGAGCGAGAGAGTTCTGGCGTGGAGTTCCGAAAAGGAAAAAGAAGCGTTGGCAGACCACCGGTCAGATGGTCTGATGATATTAAAATGGCAGCAGGCCCGACCTGGACCAGAAATACCAGAGACCGCACAATGTGGAAGAAAACGCTGAATGGAAAGGTGGAGAGGGTATTTGAGCCGGCATCGACAGGGTGAGGGTGAATGATGAGTGATGAATGATGGGAATGAATGAGGGGGCATGTGGAGAGGAAACGGAGTCAATGCAGCACCTACTGTGTGACTGCCACTCTCTGGCTAGGAAAAGAATGGGACTCCTGGGGTCGGCCTAACCGACACCCGAGGACTTCAGGCTCTTCGCTCTTAAGGACGTTGCCAAGCTTATGGCATCTATCTTTACAGAGGAAGAAGAGTGAAAGGATGGGGTTGAACAAAAAATCACGATGGTTCAAAGTGTTACTGCGAGAGGGAAACCTTGGCAGGCCCCACTAAGATGAGATAAGATAAGAGAGTGAATGATGCTGCTTTTTTTTTCACGCTGCACCAGTGGTCCTTGCGTCTGGACTCCGTTTCCACTCAACATGGAGGAGAGAAGTCATTTACCGAGCTAGGTTTAAAAAAAACGTATGAACTTCTTCTCAGCGTCATCGGACTTTACAAAAAAGTTGGGTAGGTCGCTGTGGTGTACTTTACTTAATGTTAGTTCTCGTAAAGTAAGAACGTAGAATACTAAATCTATGCCTCCATCCTACTTTTAAGTCCTGGCAACAAGAATGTTAGTGTCATTACTGATATGGCAGCAAATTTGAATGCTGGCAAATAGACAGGTGGGCCTAAGTCCTCGGCTGAAGGACTTGGCTTAGCACTGTTCATCTGTTTTGATGTGTCTCATAAAATGTTGATGGTTACACAAAGAGCTTGAAGTATTTTTGAAGGATGGATAAGCTCGAGATTTATTCTCTTGATTCTTTATCTTCTTGTGGACTTATTTTCATAATGAATATGAATATTTTTTGACGATTATTACTATGTATTTAGAATATGATAAATGTAGTAAATATTTCAATATTTATTAATGAGAATAAATATTGAAATATTTACTACATTTATCATATTCTAAATACATAGTAATAATCGTCAAAAAATATTCATATCACTAGCTAGTTACGGAAATCAGAAATAACTAAGCCTCTATAAACCTTAAGGCAAATGGAAAATACTTCTTTATTCTTAAAAGACTTAGTAACAGGAATCAATGGATTACGGAATTTGCAAGAGCCTTTTTCTTAATTTAGTGTTCTTTGTTATGAGTTGAAAAAAAAAATTGTCTCTGTAGGTGCTAGTAGTATATATATAGGGAGAACAGGACATAAGCCACCACGCGGGCCCAGTGCGGATTGGAAGATGAGGTGTAGTTTATTTTATTTAATTTGATTTTTATTTGATATAAAATAAAATAATTAATAAAACAAACTTTAATAAAATACATATTTCATAACATAATTCATTCCTTAGTATTCTTCTGAGATTTTTTTTTCGAATTTGGACTATAAAATATTTGTTGATGTGCCAGAGTTCTGCGGGCATTAGGGTTGTGTGTATTGCTAATCTGGTCACCGCAATGAAGCTGACTTACTGTCTATTCAGAGGGGCTGTACTTTTTGGCCTGTTCTTTATTGTCAATTTGCTTATAAATTCAGGGAAAGGAAAAAAGGTCTCCAGTAAAATGATGTTCGCAAGAACGGCCACATCTTGTAGGGTATGCCGAAACTGGAAATTAAAAATGGCGGCGGCTCACTATACAGAAGTTGACATAACGGGAAACATCCGATCTGGGTGCTGATTGCGAGTATAATAAGAACTAGAGGTCGGTCAGTGGTGGAAATTCAACTGTTTTTATAATAAATAATTTTAATACTTGCATAAATATTATCGTAAGTAAATAGCCTATATATTGCCCCACTGCTGGGCAAAGGCCGCCATCATTGAAATCAAGTCATCGCTACTCGATGGGTATTGACTTAATCACCACGCTTGCCAAATGCGGGTTGGTGATCACAAACCCGGGCTATGCATCGAAAAATGCGATACACACTATGCCCGACTTGGGAATTGAACCCGGGACCTTCGGGCATCAGGCTGAGCGTTGTGCCACTCGGCCACCGAGGCATTAATACATACTATACAATAAACTCCTTTGTGCTCACAAAGTGCTTTAAAAGGAGCAAGAAGTTTTCGCTTCACATATTAGGAGCGTTTACGCCACACACTAGCGCCGCCAATGAAAAAAAAATCATATCTTTACTAGATATGATTTTTTTTAGAGACAGAAAATTAAATTATGCTCAATAAACTATTTGAATGAAGTAATTAAGCATTTTTACGTCGCCTAATGAATGAATGTTATGGTTTACTTAAATAAGACGTTACAGCTAAAAACGGCCACTTTTAACTATAACGACGTATTTAACCAAACCATAACATGTCTAAATTACTTCATTCAAATAGTTTGTTGAGCGTAATTTAATTTTCTATATCTAATTACTAGATATGTTTTTTTTTCATTGGCGGCTCTAGTGTGCGGCGTAAATTAATAGATAAAATAATAATACAGATAAGTAATAAGAAACTCTATGGTATTGAAGCAGCGCCTCCTGATGACAAACGAGGGGAATTGAAATGTTGCCATACAATATCTCGATTTCGTTAGCACCATCGAATGACAAACAACACTGGCACTAGACACCCTGGCCGCATTCAATTTGGACGAGCAAAAGTAATCGGCTTACGGTCGTCACCTACCTATTCTCAACCAGATTAATTATGTAAATTGGTGTTTTTGCAAGCGTTTTTCGTTTTTCGTGCCTGTTTTCATTTTCTTTTTAAGAGAACCAATTAGGAATACGTTGGCTCTCTGAAGTATTAAAGAGTTTAATGCTTTATTTTTAGAATACAGTAAGTGTTAATTATATTTTTGAGTGTTTGATATTGTTATTATAAATTGGCTTGGTGCGGTTTGCACATGAGCTAAAATAGAATTTAAGAAATTGTTGTAGGTTAAAATTTACGTTATTTATTAGTAACTAATAAATAACGTAAATTGCTAAAAAAAAAATAAAAAAAAAAAAAAAAATATCCTCATTTGCTCATTCACCTGTGTACTTACATTCATATTTATGAAATCTTCTTCCTCGGGTATTGAATCTACTCGCGCCACCAAGACCGGCGTCACCGCCGGTAATTGTGGGGCAGGGCGATCCTGCACCGAAGAAGAATAATAATAATACCCCCCATCTTGGGGGAGGCCTTTGTCCAGCAGTGGACGTCTTTTGGCTGAGATGATGATGATGATGATTAGTAACTAAACGGACGGATGACCGCTGGGGCGGAATAGTCCTTTAGTGGCAACCGCGTACTTACCGGAAAGCGCAGTAGACAGGCCTCCAACAAGGTGGATCGACGATCTGGTGAAGGTCGCGGGAAGCCGCTGGATACGAGCAGCGCAAAACCGGTCGTTGTGGAGATCCTTGGGGGAGGCCTTTGTCCAGCAGTGGACGTCTTTTGCCTGAGATGATGATGATGATGATGATTAGTAACTAGTGGGTCGCCCGCAAAACTTCGCGTTTATTCAACAGATTTTTTAGGAATTTCGAAACCTATGACAGGTTTTTTTATTTTTCTGCACATCTACGGCTGGAGCTCTTCAAAATGAGACCATAACCGATTTTTATGTGCAGCTATCGTCCCATAATCACTGGGACAAAAATCGGCCTACGCTATTAATATATAACATTTACCCACTTCCATTATTTATCTCTGTAAGATTTTTTTATACGGTGTACGGCTTGCCTATTGGTAAGCAGATATCTTAGACCGTAGATCGGGAACACCAGAACTCAAACGCGTTGTTAATCATGTCAATAAAAACATAGCCTTTTTGAGGAACCCCATGCTGTCTGGAGAAGTTAGTGTACAGCTTTCTGTTATTCATTTTTATTTTTATTTTATTTTATTTTAAACGGTACGGTCGAAGATTTCTGTTATTCATATGTTTAATAAAAATCTATGAAAGGAAGCTTGATAGCTTCAAATATTTGCTTCATGCACTGACATTTGTCGACACTAACTGATTTTACGAGAACACTTACGACCAGCTACGAGCGCAGAAAGTATTATCTAAAGCGTATTCTAGACTCCTAACCTCAATCATGAGGTTAATGACACGCTCTAAACTTAATGCTCTCCGCTTTATAGCTGTTTAAGAGCGTTAGGAACTTCGTGCGCTAGTAAAAAGTCATGGCTTAGTTATTTTTAAGAGCATGGTCTTCTTTCTATGGACTACCGTTAACATTTTTTACTAACAAAACCTTTTATTGAAATTGGCAGTCCTTAAAACGATCCCAAATCGAGAACGAATCGCTATGCCTTGTTCAAATGGTGTGAAACTGTACCTAGAAAAGAAACTTGGCATTCCTTTTAAAAAGGTGCTTACTGGCACCGTGGCTAGCATTTGGATAAAGATCCTAAAAGCAAAGTAACTTTCGCGATGCTAGTTTTGTCCCCGGATCCTTCAGTTGTTGTAAAATGGCTGTCGTTAATTACACTCAGCAGGGTGCTGGGCTAAGCCAGGGTTGTTAGGTTGCAGCTTCCTTGTTCATGCGAAAATATTTCTTTATTTCAGGACCAAGGTTGACATCAAAAGATAGAAAGAATGAAAGAAACGCCTATTTGACATTTCAAAAATTAAAATCGAACAAAAAATTAAATGCCAAAATGGCTTCTCCTCAGCTTAATGTCACATCCGGGGCCATGGCGCGAAGTAGGAACCGATTTGGAGGCTAGATAGCGCTCTAAGGTTACATCAGGTTATGTGGGATTGTTCGTCCGCTGACTCCTGTTTCCGTACTTTACTCGATCAACATTAGAGCTGAATTTAATTTAATTTCATATTTTTAAGCTAATGGTAAGGATTCTCCACTATTTAACTTCTATTTACTTTACCTAGAAAAATTTAAATTTTTTTTGTTCATTTTTAGTCATTACGCCATCGGTTTGTAAGACTACGACGGGAAAGCTTATACTATGAAGAATCACCATGAAACCCAACAAGGGTATTTGTCTCTATTTCTTTTACAGCTTCAGAAATTATTGGCAAAAGCCCTCCCCTATCCAAGAAAAACATTTCACATCACAAACCATTCTAACAGCATCAAATTTTGCAAATTTACCTCACGTACTAAACATTAACTTATACAGGTTGTTGGATTGGGATGATGAAATTAGCCTTTGTATCCTACCTATTTCTTTTAAAAGATATTTCCCGTATCGCAAGGTTATATTAAAACATCGTTCGGTCCCCTATTTAAGTCGCAGGATACCATTTAATGGCGTATCCCCTAAATCGTTTAAGGTAAGTCAGGAGATTTCTTCCGGGATGAGCATTAAAGGTGCATTTGTGATACTAATTGAAAAGGGGGATACTTATTGATTGGCAGCTTCCGACTCTGAATATAGGTAACGTTCGTAAGTTATCTGCTATATATCTTTTAATTAAATTGTGTGCTGTGGTTAACGCGTCTGGTCTGCCGTTGCTAAGGTTAAGCAACTTTTGCAAAGTCTGGTCATAGGATGGGAGACCAAAGTTTTTTTTATCTTGAGCTCCGAGTTGAGAAGGCGAGTAAAGTCGTCGGTCCCGTTGCATTAGCAGTCGTTGCAACCACCAATCCGCGTGGCCCGTGTGGTGGTTTATGGTCCGGTCTACCTATATGGATAGGATGGAGGGCCATAGGTGTCCTTTTATGATGGGGCACTTTCCATTTTTTTTTGACGCTGTAAGGGAGAAAAGAGCTGGACACTTGCTGAGTTTCTTGCCGGTTCTTCTCAGTACAAGATCTCCTGCCCAGAGTAGATAGACTTACGAACCGATGGCAAAAAATGACGTTCATAAGAGCTATTTGTAGCCTAAACTGAATAAATGATTTTGAATTTTGAATTTCTCTAGGGAAGGCTCGTGCTTCAGAAGTGGCGACATGGAAATGAACTGGTAATGGTATTTTTGACTTCAGATTTTGCAACTAGATATTCATAAACAAGTAAATTGTGATTTTCTGAGATTTCCTTGTTGTTGACCACTCTTAGTTGGAACATGCTTTATGTCTGTCGTAGTCGCTAACTAACCATCAGCTCATAACTGTTCTACTGATGAGCTTAAGCCTTTTCACTTGAACACCAGCACTTGGGGAGATTGGTCTTTACGCCACCACGGCAGCCTAATGCAGGTTGGTAGGTTTTAGCTACTGTCAAATAAAAACAAAAACCGAAGCGCTTTTCAAAAAGACATTTGATTATTTTTCCAGTGGCTGGCCAAAGCTCCTTAACTTGCAGGATTTGAAGGCGCACGCCGCTTTGCTATTCTGCCGCACAATTTATGAACGCAGTATGTACAACTTACTGTGTTTGTGATTGTGATATTTAGGGTGCTGACATTACGATCTATTTTCTGTTCACATGTTCTTTACTGCGTGCTCGTCAACCGTACTTTAATGTCGTGACTTTTCAAAATAGGGAATTTAACAACAACAATAATTAATTACAGGACATAAAACGTATAAGAAGACATCACGTAACAGTTCTTTAAGATAAGATAAGTTAAATAAACTTTATTGTGCACCAAAATTTTAAAACATTTGACAAAAAATTACATAAAAAATACACGTACGTAGTACGTAGGGCGGTCTTATCGCTAAGAGTGATGTCTGCCAGACAACCTTTGGATGGGTAAAAATATATTTGATTTTGAAGTTTAAAACATTAACTTAATTTTAATTTAATCAAATCATGCATTTTTATAAATTTTTGTAACTCAATTGACGAGAGACAATAGTGACGTCATAGTTTGCCATCCCCATACAATTTCTATTAAAAACAATCGTTTTGACAGTTGATAACAATGCTCTTTTTTGATAAAACCTTGGCAGAATCATCTCAGTATAGTCCTACATACTATTTATAAATTATGTATTAATGTTTATTTTTGTTCTATATTTGTAAAAGTAAGTAGTCTATGTAATAGTATACATTATATTTGTTTATATAAGTATATTTTAAAAAATTGTATACATGTAGGTATATAACGTGCGTTTTATAATATATTATTTTTATTTTTAAATTGTTGTTTCACCCAATTGCACCTACCTTGTTATTTCTGCAACACCCTATGGTTGACTGGTAGAGAATGCCTCAGGCATTAAGTCCGCCATGTATAATATATGTTGCCAAAGTTTTAAAATAAAATAAAATAAATAAATAAATAACAAGTGTCTCTCTTATCTTACCAGTCAACTACCCAACTAAGATGACATTTTTCGTATTGCATTGTACATAGAATTTTTAGATATAGGAGAGTTCAATTCAGAGTTCGTTCTGTCCGTTCTCCAACGGATACCGGATTATATCTATTAAGAAACGTCAATATGTCGGTGCCCGGTCTGGAGTCCTGCGGGATTATGTGGATGGACATCTCATTGTTTTCCTTTCGGGAACTGTTAGAAAATCTTTCGGTGTCCATTTTGTTTTTTTTCCACTGACGTTTTATGTTGAAGTTGAAGAGTTTAGTTTTCGTGATCGTTCTTATTTTCCTTTTTTTGTAAATGAAAATGTAAATTTGTTAACTTAGTTTTTTTTACACGTTGTGGTTGTCTTCTATATTTTTTGTGTTTATTTGTAATGGAAAGTGTCCTGCTATGATAGGGCATTTTCTAATATTTTGACGCTGTAAGGGAGACACTTGCTGAGTTTCTTTGCCGGTTCTTCTCAGTACAAGATCTCCCGCCCAGAGTAGACTTACGAACCGATGACATAGTGACATTCACAAGAGCTACAACCTAAACTGGCTAAATCTGTTGCTAAAACTAGTTAGAGCCTAAACTGAATAAATGATTTTGAATTTTGAATTTTTTCAGTTTATAAAAAACTTCGTAGCATGAATAATGTTTGATATAGTTATGATAAATTTTAGTTAAATATGTGTTTTTTTAGAAGGAGGTCGATGGCGCAGCGGTTAACGCGCCCGGTCTGCGGGTGCCGAGGTTAAGCAACATTCGGAAAGGCCGGTCATCGGATGGGTGACCAAAAATTTATAATCTCGAGCTTCTCCGTGCTTCGGAAGGCACGTAAAGCCGTTGGTCCCGGCTGCATTAGCAGTCGTTAAGAACCACCAATCCGCACTGGGCCCACGTGGTGGTTTATGGCCCGTTCTCCCTATCCATCCATAGGGAAGGATCGTGCCCCAGCAGTGGGGACATTAAAATGAGCTGATGATGTGTTTTAAAAAATATGGCTAGTTTTAAAAACTCTCATGCACGACGCATGAGGCATGACAAATTAAATAAGTATTAATACATTTACTTATTTTATAAATTTTACTTATATTATTTCTGTAAAGGTGGCAAGTTGTTGTACGAGTATGTAGTACATTAAATATTTTAAAAAGCTATTGTCGTGGAAACCCGTATCCTGTCATTGTTCTACGAGCTCAAAAATTGTCGTGGGCATGCGCATAACTACTTCCTTATTTCATCGTAATCAAATGGATTGTGTAGGAGCAGACGATACGAATTATAAAACATTTTTTTTATTACAGAATTTTTATTACAGCTTCATGAGCCCAGAGAACTGGGCAAAGATCGTCACTGGCTGGGTTACATGTGACGGGCACCGGAGACATGGCAGGCCAAAGCGGAGATGGGTAGACTTGACCACTTTTTTGCCGGAGTAGAGACACAAAGAGAAGATCTTTTCCCGGCAGTGGGACGCAATATAGAACATACATAATAAAACAAAAATTTAAAAAAAAGAAAACCGACTCCAAAAAATTTGACTGATAAAATTGCACTAAAAAGTAAAAAATAATCGTTGGCTGGCACCGGCTCCAAAAATAACAATAATTGTACCTATATATTTTCTTAATAAAGTTATTGTCTATACATATAAGTATAACGCTTATTTTTTACTTTTTAGTGCAATTTTATCAGTCACATTTTTTGGAGTCGGTTTCTTTTTTGTTAAAATTTTTGTTTATTTCTTGGTTTTTAGTGATTCGTTTCGATCTATTTATCAAAAGCGAATAAGGGTAGACCTACTAAACACGCTGCTCGTATGAGACAGCGCCGTTTAAATGAGACAAGCGAAAAAAACGAGAAACGCCTAGGATCTCAAAGTAGGAAATCAAAAACTGAGTTCCGGTGCCTGTCTTTTTTTGCTTCGTCATAGTCACTTAACTATCTTAATCGAGATATTTTATCGCCACCCGTGAAATACTTATCATTGAGGAGTTCCGATGGCAATCTGTGGTCTTTTTCATCAGTTACACTTCATCAAATGATACTTTCTGAATGCAAATGCTTGACTTATTTCTGAAAATACCAAAATCGCGATAGGTGTGCCTACAATATTCGAGGAGTTCCCTCAATTCTTTGAGGATCCCATCATCAGAACTGGACCAAATTAAAATGGGACCACACGGGAAGCACCAGCTTTCAAATAAAGAAAGAATCATCAAAATCGGTTCACTCAGTCGAAACTTCTGAGGTAACAAACATAAAAAAAAACAAAAAAAAAAATACAGTCGAATTGATAACCTCCTCCTTTTTTGAAGTCGGTTAAAAACAAGACTTTGGAGCAGCTGAATAGCTTCTAAAAATTAAATATGATGGTGGTCTTAAAAGATTTGTTTTATAGAGTTTTATAAACGCCTCGGTGATTTATAACGCCTCGGTGGCCGAGTGGCAGAGCGCTTGGCCCGATACCCGAAGGTCCCGGGTTCAATTCCCAGGTCGGGCAAAATGTATTTCGGATTTTTCGATGCATAGCCCGAGTTTGTGGTCACCAATCCGGACTTGGCAAGCGTGGTGATTAAGCCGTTACCCATCAATTGTAGCGATGACTTGATTTCAATGATGGAGGCCTTTGCCCAGCAGTGGGACAATTATAGGCTGTTTACAATAAAACCAACAGTTATCATCTATCCCTCTGTCTAAGAAGGCCCTAAAACAACTTATAAAAATGTACAAGGACTTGCGAGTTCCACTCACTTCCTTGTAATTGATCGTCCTGCTTCCTGTAAATAGATCCACCCTCCTTTTTAATATTTCTCCGCCCTTGGGCTATTAATCTACCGTTTTATTTACTAGTACTTTTAATGAGCTCTTTTTGTCACCTTGTTATATTATCTGTTCCGTCGAGCGCAATTAAGTGTAGCTTGACCTTTTAAATAAGAAAAAAATACATTTTAGAAATTACATAGAATTGCCTTAAAGCGATTTTAGTCGATCAGACAAATATATCTAGGGCTCTTAGGTTCGTTAGGCCGTTCGTACCAGCAGGTTGTAGTACGAACGGCAACGACCCAGCGCTTAGGCGCTTGTAGTGTGTGTTCAGTAACGATCAAATAAAATAATGAACAAATCATTTAAATGTTTACATAATTTTTAACACAAATTTTGTTGCAATAAACACAAACATTTTTTAAATAGCTTGCCTACTTCTTAACTGATCTTTAGTATTTGTAAAAGTATTATGATCAGATGTTAATGACGGTAGTTGTTGACATTGAATGGGCGCCTTTGGCTTTCAAAGTAAAAGTAAATAGTGTTGAATAATTTCGGCGGCCTGTTTAGAACCACGATAGCTCAATTGGGAGAGCACCTGACCCGGTATGTCAGAATGGTGCGGGTTCAAATCCTGCTCGTGGATTTTTTTTTAACATTTGCGTTTTTGAACAAATCATTACTTAAACATACATTTTTTATTGAAATGAAACAACTTTTACGGATCTACTCGCGTTTATTTTACACATTACTTTTGTTATCATCAGTCAAAATATGCAACATCGGGCCGCAAGAAGTTTTGTGTACTGACCAAACTTCAGTATGAAAATGACACTAAATGATAACACTAAATTACAATGACATAATATATAAATAAACAAATAAATAAATTTCCTACACTCACACACCAAGCCCAAGATAAGCTTCATTATGAAACTCGTTATATGGTTACTAGATAACGGATAAACATAGTTAAAATACTTAAATACATACTTATTACACATAGAAAACACCCAGACCCGAGACAATTTAGAAAAACAATAATTTCTAAATTGACCCGACCGGGATCGAACCCGGGACCTCAGAGATGGTGACAACATGAAAACCGGTGTACAAACCACTCGACCAAGGAGGTCGTCGTCCCATAATGATTAATAAGTTCTTAAAAAATTGGTAAACAATAGATTAACTAGCTCTTCAAAATTATAATTGGAAATTTTCGAATTCATGAACGCGATAGGAACTTGTGAAGACTTAATGTAGGCGTCATTACAACTTTATTAAACTGTTACAAAATATACCGGGGCGGCTGAGGCGCCGAACGGTAAAACTAACATAATAACTGCGTTAATGTATTCATAATCACGATCCTATTCTGAAACTCAAATGAGTTGATAACAGTTTCCGTTGGAATAACCGTCGCGTTGGGGGAGTACAATGCTGAGGCGTTTCCATTAAACGTTTATTCAGAGAACGTTTCAGAAACGGAAAATTTCAGAGCGGTTTTTTCATACTTTTTTTAAACATTAATCGCCTCTGTGGTGTAATGGTCAAGACTACCGGTATATACCGAGAATTCCCCGGCTCGATTCCCAGCGGGTCATGACGACGAACGAACGAACGAAATAAAAAGTACAAAAAAAATATTTATAAAATTTACAAAATACAGTGAAAAAATGAAACGCCTACCCGACCCAGCCAGGAATCGAACCTGGGTCTTCCGCAATCCGGGCGGCTGCACTGACCGCTATGCTACCGGGAAGGCTGACGTATAGACGCTGAATTCTGTCACTGCTTTTGTAATTTTTAGAGTGCTAATAACGGCACAGCGCGCCATATAACCAACGGTCATTGCATTTATTTTAGCTTCAGTGCAGCAATTAGCACTTGAAAAAAAAAGTAAAAATGTACAAAAAAAAATAATTTTTTTTTGGTATTTTTTAGTTGGTTCGATTTCCGATTCAGGTAATATTTTTAAAATAAACTTTTCTTATTTTTTATTCCTAAGTTTAAAGGAATGTTTCCTTTGTCTAAAATTTGCTATTTCTAGTAATCAAAATACTATCGCTCCAGGGGGCATTTGTTGGGTTCATCCTGTGCATACACCCTTATATAAGATAGCTTTGGAAGCTACAAATCCAACAGCACCCAAAGCGGGTTAATATGAAACAAATGGAAATGTACCGTTGAAATGCAAATTTATTCAATTAATCCGTGCAGCCAGTATTGGGCGTCATGTGATTGGCGTTAAGTCGCGTGGCCGCGGCCCTAGCAACAACGTCTGCGTAATATGGTAATGCGCGGTGCATCCGAAATTTTGTTTGTCTATTAGTTTATTGGGTCGGTTGCATACCCGGGCTGAGGTGATGTTGGTTTAGAGGGGAGAAGTTAATTTTGCAGTGAGACATCGCCTTTGGTTGACGTTCAGGGGCCTTACCAAGTGCTTTTAAAGCAGTATTACCTACTGGAATTCAGTTGTGAGAACGAGACGCGTGTATATATGCGTCTCGTTTTTACAACCGCAACAACTTTGCTACAATACTGCTTTATGAGATCACGGTCACCCACCTGGTTAAGCATATAGTTTGACATGAGTGACTTGTAAGATATACAAGTGTGCTGGGATTAGTATGTTATCGCAGTCATATATAAATATGTATAAGGCGTTATCTATGAAAGGTTTTTCGGTTGATCAAGTCTTCGTTCTCAGCTCAATCTCTCAGCGTCTATATGGAGTATTTTATTTTATTTTTTATTTTACGGGTAAGCACAGTGCCTTGATCTCACTTGATGTAAAGTGATGATAAGGCCAATGATGGAAGCGCACTTCACCCGGGAAGCTCAACTAGTGAGGCACTGGCTACCTTATCTCTAGCTGCCGGAACACAACAATGCTACAAACATTGATGTTATGGCGACATATTTAGATAAGATGGTGGTAGCTAGCCAGGAGGATTAACCAAACCGAGTACACAAACATGTACCCCCCGCTAGGAATCGAACCCGTGACCTCTGGGTCTAAACCGGTGGTCTTAGCCACTAGACCACAGAGGCGGCAAAAAAGTATGGTAATGCGCGGTGCATCCGACATTTTGTTTGTCTATTAGTTTATTGGGTCGGTTGCATACCCGGGCTGAGGTGATGTTGGTTTAGAGGGTAGAGTTAATTTTGCAGTGAGACCTTTGGTTGACGTTCGGGGGCCTTACCAAGTGCTTTTAAAGCAAAATTACTGCAGTTGTGAAAACGAGACGCGTGTATTTATGTACACTGGACCGCAAAGAAAAAGGGTCGGTTAGAAAATCTTAAATATTTTCAAAAGTACTAGACCTGTCTATAAGAAATTAAAACTAAATTTAAGAATATTCTAATGTGCTTATATGAAAATAAAAAAATAAATTCAAGCTTTTTGTTTTTTTTATGTAAATGTAAAAAAAAAAATGCGTAGTTTTTCCAGTATTTTCGTAAATGTAGATTGGTTACAGATAGTGTCGTTTTCACGCATTTTAGTACTTTGTGTTGCCTCCGCGAGCTCGCAATACTCCTGTTATGGGATTTGGTATACTTTCTACTAGGTTTTTGAGACGATGCTGCGGAATATTCTGCCATAACTCTATTACAGATTCTTACATTTCACGTAGCGTGATTGGCGGCGGATTCCGCTGACGTACACGTCGTCCCAGCTCGTCCCATGCATGCTCATTGGATTTTAAGTTGGGGCTGCGTGCTGGCCAATCCATGTGTGTGATACTGATTCTCGCCCATGTCCCATAAAATGAGCTGATGATGATGATGAATGATGAAAATTCAAAGTCTATTAAGAAAATTTGACAGTTTGTGGTAGGTTGACGTGCAGGCGTGTGTATAATACGTAATCCACGTGGACGAAGTCGCGGGAAAAGTGCTAGTATTATTATAAAGAGAGCAATAGTCGATAAGCTTCATAATTAGTTTTGCTAGCAACATCATCAATGTCTGTCATGGAATGCCGTACCTATGGTGTTGTATGATCTATGTGATGGATAACGATTGTATTTAGTGCTGAGTACGTATTTGATTCGCCGAACGGAACCGCAAATTGACAACTCACTTCTTTTCTCACTAGTAGGTGCTGCCAATGCCATTCTTGCCATGCCAGTTATCTTTTTCTAGGCAACTTCAGGTTCGTTGACCTCTATCAAATAATTAGGTACCTATATAAAAATAAACGAGCGAGCCTTACAGTAGTCGCATATGTGTAACATTTGACATCTCACCTTTTGAAATCAATATTACAATAGAAAATAGAATATAAAATTAACAATAACGTATATTTTTTTCTCTTTTTCTTTTCCTTTTTTCAATATTGTTTAAAAGTACACACGAAATGGTTGAATATATTACAAATCATAAAGAGAATGCAGTAAATACTCATAAGAAGACATGTCACACTGTTATCTTGTTACACTGTTACGATCACATTTCTACGAAATCACTCCCACAAATATTACGACCTACGACGGACATTGGGCTTAAAGTGTCGATCACTGGTGGCTTCCCCGACTAACACGTTACAGTTGCAGGATCACACTGTTACGACCCTACTTCCGTCCCTTTTCTACGAAATCACTCCCACAAATTGTATATATAGAAGGCGAGCGGAAAGATGTTACACATCAAAAAGTTGATAATAAAAACAGCTGTTGTTATTAAAGTTTTAAAATTTGGAGTAAGTATATGAGAGTACGTGCAAGAAAAATATGGAGCTTTCTCATATAACGACACGCAAGGCGGTAATTCAACAAAGTTGTTTATTATCAAAGTTTAAACGACTTGAGTAGGTTAGAAGTATTGTCTAAAATATTTCAGAAAAATACGTTATATAGATACATTTAACCTGGGTTATCTCTTTTCAGATGCGACTTATATCAATCTTTAAATTACCCTTTATTTACAGAATTGATAGTTTTTTTGGCACCATTACTCTTAAATTAACCATTAAACCTTCAAAACTAAAAATGATGAAACAATATACTTTTAAATAATTTACTAAATAATAATTTTATTACGAAAAGAAATGCTAACCTATTACAAAAATGGCTAAAATCGATTTAGTAGCTGATTTTTAAGAAACTTCTTTCAGGGAGTGCGTTTAATATGTAACATATTATGTTATATACTCTAAATACGCCTTCATATACTGATAGCATATTAGTAGTAGATTCAATTTGGACGGATATTGCTCTCTCATCTTTTCGGGACTATTAAATTACCTTATTCACCTTCCACCACGCTATCCGGACTCTCTGGAACGTAGCGAATGGGTTGTCTATGTCATAATTTTATTTATTAAAAAATGTATGAAGATTCTAAGTTTATTAAAAATTGACAAATAATTATAATAAATCACGATGTATTGCCCTAAAAATGATAAGCTTTTTAAGATAATTACAATATTACCAATTTTGGTTGCAAATAAAGTTTTGGATCAATAATAGAGTTTGATTCATGTTTTGAATGAATGAATGAATTCATGTTTTAGATAGCAGGTAGTGAAGATCTTTTTTTTCTTTTCTTTTGTATAAACGCTGTTGTCAAAAATTGCAAGCCGTGGCAGCTTATAATTGAGCCAGCAATCAGGTTAAGAGATAAATGTATGATTCATTTTACTTATGAAGTGTATGTTTTGTTAGCTGTCCTTTTCAAAATAAATAAATAAATATTATTTTTCAAGCGCTTTCAACATATTTATAATAGTCCCGTTAACCTGCTTAGAAAGTTATTATGCTTATGTAGTTAGTTATATATTAGATTTACCTTAGTAGCCTAAGGCTCTTCCATATCCAAGTTATCCAGTTCCCCCGTCGTCAGTGATTCCGGTAAAACTGCACTTCACATTATCACTTACTATAACATGAGATGGAGACCTAGACTTTTCCTTATTAGAACAAAACAGAACACATTCGCTTCAGCTTAAACATTACGCCACAGCGCCCAACTCAGACGTCTGCGCAATTTATGACGTCTAACTCTCCGACAGACCTGTCCTATTGTGGTGCGTACTCAGCGTACTACAACTTGCTGTTCATATTTGTACATCATATAACGGCGAAGCGGGAAATATATTCCTTTTAGTGTACACACGCTTTATTTTTCATGTGACGTGAATTCTTGGCTTTGTAGCTTGGGTACTTTGAAATAAATGCAGTTATGAACTACGATACAACAGTTGTTTCTTTACTGTTAAATTGCAGGTATGCGACTTTTATCTAGCTGATGGTAAGTGGCGATAATTTACATACTAAAAGCTTGCAGGCAATGGTTTATATAATATTGTGGTTGCTAGTCAACGAGACAGTAAAACATCAGTAAACAACCACTACCAGAACCCAAACGAAGTATTTTATAAACAAAACATATGACAAAGTAAAAAAATATTACTAAAACATAAATCAGTGATTTAATGATATAAAAATAAGGTAATAATAATTTAATAACGTGACATTTTACTGAAATTGTAATGAATATTTATAAGGTATTGACTGTTATTTTTTATTTGAGTTTTTAAGTTTTTATTAATCATATTGTAATAAATAATTTTAAAGACGTACGTAAAGACGTATGTAATAAGCTCTCAAAATTCCTTACAGGGCGTCATATGTTTTAAAATTTATTTTTATAAATAAACAATGTACAAGTACAAAGTAGGTACATAATGTACATTTATCCATGTACTGAAACATGTAACACGCAAATAAATGATTTGTTACGATTTATACCCCACTTAACTTTATAGACATTTAAAATGTTTGTTAGTCTTATCTTGAGATATACTTTCTAACAACCTTATTGATAAACTATAATTGTAATCTTATGCTATTTCAATACTTTACTACTAAAGTACTTACTTTACGTACCAACTGTACGTTGCATCCAATGCGCAAATAGAAAATTTTACTTTCCAACAACTAACCAACAGTTTTTAATTCCAAAATCCGACTCGTCGACATGTGTAGACAACTCCATTTCAACTTTTCGACACGCCCGCCGTCGAATCGACAGACACAATTTAACTTCCGAATCTACGCAATTGTTTGCGTCCCACCCCTCTTCCCATTGACGGGGCACCGACGCACAATGCACTCAAAATTTGCATACAGATACCGAACAGGCTTAACGTAGGTAACTTTGGTTTCTGGCGATATCGTGAATATGGAGATAGGTAGAGATTGGAAGATCGCAGAGAGCTTGTTGTGTGGTCTGTGTTTCAACTGACAATGTAACAAGTGATTTGGGTAGAAGGCTCTGTGGTGCGTGCACTTGCGATAGCAATATCAAGTTATCAAGCAATATTTGTCAATTCATAAAGAGATATGAATATTCTTCTTACGCCCGTTCCCAATAACCTATCTGTCTGTTGTTTTGCCTACTATAGATAAAAATTTGACATAAGCTCCATACTTTTTGACGACTTTTAATTTTTGACGACCTCCGTAGCCGAGTGGCTTGCACGCCGGACTTTGGGCGGCGCTAACTCTGAGGTCCCGGGTTCGATTCCCGGTCGGGTCAATGTCGAAAATGAACTTTTCGATATTGTGTCGGGTCTGGGTGGTTGTAATACCGTCGTTGTTTCTGATTTCCATGAAACGAGTGCTTTAGCTACTTACCTTTGGATCAGAGCAATGTATGTGATTTGGTCTCATTTATTTATTTATTATTAAACTATGTCAAATTTCTAACTGCAGAAAGCAAAAGAACAAACAGATACAATATAGGGAACGGGCGTTAGTCGTTACACTCTTGGCAGAGTGGTCGTGGTGGTTACAATTCGGTTCTTAACGACTTTCTTGGGAAAATAGTGCAGTGGTTTCCCCTTACCTTCTGTACCAGGTCTTTTTGGAGTGATTTAAACCCCAAGGTCACTGATGCTTATTCCAGCCGGATACGGGTGTCCAACCGGGCGTATGGTTAAATCGCCATTGCTCAGTCGCCGGAGCCTCGTTCGTTATCTAGCAGGGAGAACCACGGCGTGCAGGTGAGGTTGACAATAGGGTCGGGTATAGATCTTATTTCTATTCTCCTCTTTCTCCCTATTATGTTTATATATATGATTATTATGTATATACATTTCATTATTTAATTATGAATCAGAGAAGTGTTGAGCATATTCCTACGTGAGGTATTGCGACACACTTTCTAGCAAACCAGGCAGACGATCTACCGATTAGGCTGTGTGGCTGCGGCAGACCCGTCTAAATTTTGTTAACACTAACAGCACAACACAACTTACTTTGTCGGTCACATTATTAAACCTTATTAATTGCCAACAACTACGTCATGAGGAGCTCGATGGCGCAGTGGTTAACGCGCCCGGTCTGCGATTGCTGAGGTTAAGCAACTTTCGCAAAGGCCGGTCATCGGATGGGTGACCAAAAATTTATCATCTCGACCTCCTCCGTGCTTCGGAAGGCACGTAAAGCCGTTGGTCCCGGCTGAATTAGCAGTCGTTAACAACCAATCCGCACTAGGCCCGCGTGGTGGTATATGGCCCGTTCTCCCTATCCATCCATAGGGAAGGCTCGTGCTCCAGCAATGGGGACTTCATGAGTTGATGATGATGATGATGATGATGAACTACGTCATCTATAAATGACGTAGTTTTTAGCAGCACTGTCTCCTCACTTTGCCTCAATAGTTGATGATTCCGGGTGAAGTGCGCTTCCACCATCGGCCTTATAATCAATTAACAACAGGTGATGTGAAGGCCAAGAGCTTACCCGTAAGATATATACAAAAAAAAAACAATTGTAGACAGTGTCTATGTTACCTCTTATTGACATTTACAGGATACAAAAATGACATTACGTTAATTTTATTGTAGAGACTTTCTCTGGCGGATAGAATCCGCAACGAAGTTATTCGACAGAGAATTAAGGTCACCGACATTGTTTGCAGAATCGGCATCTTGAAGTGGAAGTGGGTCGGTCATGTCTGCAGAAGGACCGATGATCGTTAGAGCAGACATGTCCTAGAGTGGGGACCGCGTTTAGGCAAACGCAGTGTAGGACGCCCTGCTGCGCGGTGGACCGACGACTTGAAAAAGATGGCGGGTGGTGGATGGGTGCGGACTGCGCAGGACCGGGATGGTTGGCGCTTGTGAGAGGCTTGCGTTCAGCAGTGGACGGCGATAGGGCGAAGAGAGAGCGAGACTTAGATAGGTTTATGGAAATCGAAGCCGTTAGCTCTAGTATGAGACCGGTATGCTCTTACTATTGATACACAGAGTCAGTAAAATTACGAGGGTTGCTGAACATTAGTTTTTTTGGTAGCACCAACAGGCAGTATGGTTTTACAAAAACAGTAAGTTTTATAGTGGCAACATTTTTTTTCGACTGTTTTTACCAATTAATGTGTAATGCTTTTTATCTTGAACAAAATTATATAACTAGAAAATCCGCTTAGCCGCAAAATATAGTAAAAGCATTTTTGCCCCGCCCAAGTCTTACAAATATGACTGCGTTAAAGCGATTCGGGCCATTTTGTAGGATTTTTCTTTGGCTTAACTCCACAGCAAATTATACGTAATGTACAGAGGATTAGCTTGGTACGAAGAATAAAGTGATTTCTGCGGCCTTTATCAGGCGTAATTTAAATATATTAGGGGTTAATTGCGGGTTTAAAGGTAAGTCTCATAAGCAAGCAGATAATTTATTTTTGGACCACGAATGTAATTTGTGGCCTTTGTTTTTTAGGTAAGATAATTGGTATATAGAATGTAGGATTTATTATAGGTGTTTAGTTATAATGATTTTTTTTACATTTATTTTGTAACTTAACTAGTTTCTGAGTTCCTAATTCTCCCTGATATATTTAGGTAGGTTCTCAGTGGCGTGCACTTGGAGAGGCCTATGTCCAGCAGTGGACTAGTATGGGCTGATGATGATATCTAGGTAAGTAGATGTGACTGAAAATTAGCGCTGCGTGATTAGGTTCTAAGGTCAGCATAATATGCTAATTTGTTTCATATGCTTAATTAATTGTATTCATTTTAATATCATTATACACTTGAAATGAAAAGCTATAACGTTTTACTTAACTGCTTGAAAACTGTTTTTAAGTCATCATCATCGTAGCCAAAAGAAGTCTACTACTGGACACAGGCCTCCGTCAAGGATCTCTACAATGGTGAACATTTCATGAGGATATGCCACAATCGCCACTATTGGCAAGCGGGTTGGCAATCGCTGTATGGTGATAATATCCTGCTGCTGCCTATCCTTTGGAATGGTCCCTTACTTTTCTGTATAGAATTAAAAAAAAGTGTACTGAAGATCCTCAATCCAAACCTATTCCTATTAATCCATATTATGATGTAAAAACAGTTCTGCATAATGTTCATGTACTCGTATGGTATCTCAAACAAACAGTCCCAACCTGGTGCTACCTGGATTCGACAGACGCGACCCCGCACCCTTGGGAGAAGACTGCAGCGGATAACTGATGGACTCCACTTTGATAATAGGGTTTTGCCCCTATTATAATTATATTTAATGGGATGACATCACATGCATACATTAATTTGATTGTAATTTCATTTGTGTAATTATAAGATGTGATGTTGCAATAAGCAGTGATAACTATTTATAGTAGTCAAATAAGGAATATAACGTAAATAAGTTCATGTTTAACAGAGGTAAACGAACACTGCTAATTTAGGTGTCACTTGCTAACTTTCGGAGCAGTTTGCGTCAAATCCTGATAAACATTTTGTTTGTTGTCGCAAGGCAAGGCCAAGTAAACAATAGATTGGTTCCCAAGATCTAGGCACTGCCTAGTTTGGGGACCTCTATTAATTATATCTACTGACTCAATCTGCCTAAGCACATTTAAAGTTATGTATTTTTAACACGTGTATTATACCTACTTTAGAGCAATACTCGTAGTATGTAAAACTTAAAAAGCAATTGGGATTAAAATAAATATTATTAACGGGATCATTACCATGTTTATTACCATGTTTATTAGTAAACACTACAATAAACATGGTAATAATCCCGTTAATAATATTTATTCTAATGTAAGTGACCATGATAGTTTAAAAAGTAAATTGGGATTAGTCCTGTAGCTATAAAAATAAATAAAATATAATTAAAAGTTTATGATTCACGTATAGGTATATTTATTAGCAAGGTACACTATGAAAAAAGAAACCAAAAATTTGTATTTGCCCTAAATACTACTCTATAAGCATCCGAAGAAACGTAATAATAGCTTATTTGTTCATAGTCGAATTTTGTAAAGTCGAAATTATAATATTTTTTTCTTTATTATTCAACTTTGGTGCAAATCGCATGGTCACATGTGGAACACACTCGCTTACCGGCGCTGCAATCTACTAGATTAAACTGTGATTAAATGCGTTTTTAGAAGCGAAATTGTGGCTTCTCCCCGCAAACACTGAGCACTTTTGTTCTTCTTAATTTTTACTGTTTTCTCTCACCTTGATATAGATGGAGTGTTATTTGAAGACCTAGGTTGTTTGTTGTCGTACGTTGGCTATTAGTAAAAACGCATCAATTGGTTTAGGCAAGCGTGGGGCCACCTCATCTTTATGTGGGAATGCATAAGCACAGGCCTATGAGAGCTAGCTACGGGACGCTTATAGGTTTATAGGATGATGATGAATAAAATAAATATCTAGTTACGTCTACATTCTAGATCCGACTAAGATTAGCGGCAGATCATTTGTCTGCTTCAAAATATCCACTATCCGTGAGTTGAGTACACATACGTGGTCATGGCACATGCAACTGTGCCAACATATCGGACAGTTATAAAAACAAATCCGTCATTAACTACTTACTCCAAAGTAGGATAATGGCACCTGTTTTGACACTTTAAGGCTCAGTTTTCAACAAAACTTTCGTCGCCAAAAATAATATAGATTTTATCTTTGAAATTTTAGGGAATGACAGCCGGGAAGCAGAGGGGTCAGTATTCAATTGTTCATCATCATCATCATCAGCCTACACACGTCCACTGCTAGACATAGGCCTCTCCAAGTGCACGCGACTGAGCACGATCTGCGGCTACTCTCATCCAGCTCTTGCCACCTTGCGAAGATCGTCGTCGTGAGGGCGTCCTACACTACGTTTACCGATACGCGGTCTCCACTCAAAAACTCATTTACCCCATCGGTTATCGGTTCTACGGCTAATATGGCCGGCCCACTGCCTCTTCAGCTTTCTAATCCTGTGGGCTATGTCGATGACTTTGGTTCTCTGTCGGATCACCTGTTTCCGGATCCGATCCCTCAGAGAAACTCCAAGCATAGCCCTTTCCATAGCTCGCTGAGCAACTTTAAATTTGTGGACCAGGCCTACTGTGAGTGTCCACGTTTCGGCTCCATATGTCATGACGGGTAGGACGCACTGATTGAAGACTTTCGTCTTTAGACTCTGTGGAATAGGCGACGTAAAGACCCGACGTAACTTCCTATATGCTGCTCAGCCTAGCTGTATCCTTCTCTTGGCCTTTCTCAAAGTTGTTTCTACCCAACTGCAGAGTTTGCCCGAGGTAGACATACTCCTTAACAACTTCGAGAGTACTGCCTTGATATGCAATCGGTCCCGGAATGGCATGTTCGTTAAACATTATCTTGGTTTTGTCCAAGTTCATCCGGAGACCGATGCATAGAGAAGAATCAGCTAGGCCGTCCAGCATGTTCAATCATTCAATTGTTGCTAAGGACTAAAATCAGTCGCTGACCCTATTTTTAATGATAATAGAAAAAAATGACAACGACTGGTTCGTGTCGAGCACCGCTGCCACTAACCTAGTTACTTCTCTTCTATGTCTTTAATAACGGACGTCCCAGTATTTCTTCATTAACGCCAACGATGACCCACATGCTAATGTGTTCACAGAACAACAACAACAACACACATTTATCTCGAAGATATTAAAGTCATAATAATGGAATATTATCACACAAAGTGTTAACGCTTCTATTAAAGTTTATTCGCACACGGGACTTGGGTATTGAGTCTGTTTGGCTGCATGGCACAACAAATATCATCAATACATATAATAAAAGTCTTGACTAACTCACTGGATTATCATCAACATCTTCGTAGATCTAACTCATCCAAAGACTTGATACAGAAAGGTAAAATTTTGATTTTGCGCAGAAGTTCCTTTTTGACGACATCTTTGGTCAAATGGATTGCACACCGGTTTTCATGGGGTCGCCATCTCTGAGGTCCCAGGTTCGATCCCCGGTCGGATCAATTTAGAAATACTTGTTTTTCTAAATTGTTTCGGGTCTGGGTGTTTCCTATGTATAACAAGTATGTATTTAAGTAAGTATATTAAGTATGTTTATCCGTTGTTTAGTTAACCATTTCTCGAGTTTCTTAAGAAAGCTTTTCTTGGGGCTAGATAATTGGTGTGAGTGTGGGAAACATTTATTTTTTTATGATGTAAAAAAGAATAAGCAAATTGCGTATCGGCAAGGTTGATTGGAAAGTTGTGGAAAGGACTATGATTGTGGCTGGTGAGGGCCAGCCGTGCTCCACTAGCTATGGAGCATCTGGAATCTGCTTCTGTTTAATTTCAGGCAGAGCACATTCATGGTAGAGTCAAAGTTGGCACCTTTCTAAAAAAAACCGACCAAGTGCGAGTCGGACTCGCGCACGAATGGTTCCGTACCATTATCTATAAAAAGGCAAAAAAAAACATGTCTGTTGTATGGGAGCCCCCTTAAATATTTATTTTATTTAATTTTTTAGTATTTGTTGTCATAGCGGCAAAAGAAATACATCATCTGTAAAAACTTCAACTGTCTAACTATCACGGTTCATGAGATACAGCCTGGTGAAAGACGGACAGGCAGACGGACGGACGGACGGACAGCGGAGTTTTAGTAATAGGGTTCCCGTTTTACCCTTTGGGTACGGAATCCTAAAAAACAAGGATACAGGCTAATAAGGATACAAGTGCATACGCGGACCGTTGCTTGTATACATATAATATAACCTTAACTGATCCATTGTGATTTTAAATAATTACCACTTATCCTAATTTCGAGGAGCTCGATGGCGCAGTGGTTAACGCGCACTGCGAGTGCTGAGGTTAAGCAACTTTCCAAAAGGCGGTCATCGGATGGGTTACCAAAAATGT
Source organism: Eudonia lacustrata (assembly GCA_947562085.1). Taxonomy (NCBI): domain Eukaryota; kingdom Metazoa; phylum Arthropoda; class Insecta; order Lepidoptera; family Crambidae; genus Eudonia; species Eudonia lacustrata. The sequence goes on along the minus strand of OX387340.1, from coordinate 24,176,021 downwards.
ATCATCTCGAACTCCTCCGTGCGTCGGAAGGCACGTAAAGCCGTTGGTCCCGGCTGCATTAACAGTCGTTAATAACCACCAACCCGCACTGGAGCCGCGTGGTGGTCTCGTGCCCCAGCAGTGGGGACATTGTGAGCTGATGATGATGATAATGATGATCCTAATTTCAAGATAAATTTAAATTGCTGTACAGGTCAAATCGATACACGCGATTAGCGGCTGGCAAAGAAATCTATCGCCGTCGGCTTGCCCTATGAAAAACTCCTTTCTCCCCATTTACAAGTCGTGAAATAGCCCAAAGTTTAGTGGTGTGGGTTTGTAATAGGAAATCTCGCTTCTTTGTAGCACAATTTGGTTACGAGAACATATTGGGTCACTGTTGACATGCATAATAAAATTTTATATAAAACTACAAAAAGGAATATAACATTGTTGTTTCGAAACGTATTTTGTAGTCACTCATATGCAGTTTGCGCCGCAATGTTCGCAACACTGTGCGGCGGTAACGGCTTACGTGTGACCGGGACTTAGTTTTCCGCGCAATAAACGTTCCGCTGAGCAAATGGCATTTTAACATTTTAATATGAGTTACAATGTGGTGGAGCTCTGTCTAGTACTTCACTGGTCGTTATGTAGAATAGTAAGACATAATATGTACCGAACATAATTATGATTTGTCTGTATGTATTAAAAGCTGGATGGCGCGGTGGCTTGCGCGTTTCGTTTGCGATCTAGCAAGTTAAGTAATTTCACGATGCCAGTTTAGCTGATGGGTTGCGATCTTGGAAGTTATGTAATTTCACGATGCCAGTTTATCTAAAGGGTGACCGCAAGTGAAATATTTAAAGTAAGATGGCATCCGATGAAACTTACCAACCCGCTTTAAAGGTTTAGCGGTAAAGTTAAGTTGGGTTTGAATCTTACATGATGATATCACCCTTTAAAGAGTAGGTAGCTTAAATAAAAATAGCATAGTTTCATTATGAGAACACAATTTCAAAATGAAATTTGATTTTATACTACAAAAAAGAAATAACATTGTTGTTCCGGAACGTATTTTGTAGTGACTCATATGCAGTTTGCGCCGCAATGTTCGCAACACTGTGCGGCGGTAACGGCTTACGTGTGACCGGGACTTAGTTTTCCGCGCAATAAACGTTCCGCTGAGCAAATGGCATTTTAACATTTTAATACGAGTTACAATGTGGTGGAGCTCTGTCTAGTACTTCACTGGTCGTTATGAAGAACACTAAGACATAATATGTAGGTAATGAAGATAATTATGGCTGGATGGCGCGGTGGCTTGCGAGCGAGCGAGTGGCCTGTATTAAATGGTTGCTATGGCAAAAATCTGATGCTGACCTCCAATTTTTACGGAAAAGGGTCGATTACTGCTAGTCAAACACTGGTGCCTGGCAATCGTTACAACTCCCCAACCCGCTTTATACCAGCTTGGTGGGTTATGGCCATCTTGTGACAACAACTGGGACCTATATGGCTTAACGTGCCTTCTGAAGTATGGAGACGTTCGAGATATTTTAATTTGGTCACTCAGCGAACCGGCGCGGCGCATTGCAAAGTTGTTTCATATGCAAGACGTCAACTTAAAATCGCAAATCTTTGAGTAAGCCAATTAATAAGTATCGCTTTTTAGCCATGTATACTTATATACATTTTGAAAGTGTACAAATTCGAAGCTTTAAAAACACCAAGTTGATGAGAGCAAAACACAAACACAATATAACCTTTTGACACTATCTCGCGCTTCAACTAAAATATTGTTATATAAATGTTTACATAATTTTTAACGCAAATTTTGTTGCGAACAAATTACAATTTTTTTTTTTATTGTTATATAATTTAGAAGCTATCGCCCCGTACGACCTTGTTGTGTTACATAACTTTGTTGTTCAACGTTCAGCGCGGCGGCGCAGTCAGCTTATGTACAAGCACGTGCAAAGAAGCATATATTGTAACTAAGATAACGTAGTGGCCCCAGTTTTTGACACAAGAACCAGTAATGGACACTTGCTTTTCATCGCCATAAAATAATATAGAATTTAATTGAAACCTTACCAAATGAAGTGGTCGGTATTAAATTGATGTTAAAGTCAAAAATCAGTCATAACTCCCGTTTTTATAAATAAAACAAAAAGTGTAAGTCACTAGTTCCTATCGAACACTGGTCCTACTACCTAGTAATCCTAGAATAAAAACAAAAAAAGAATTTTCTAAATCGGTTCAGGCGTCTTCAAGTAATCGGCCTTTACAAGGTGCTATTTAGTTTAAATTTCCGCGCATTATTAAAGTACATGCAAGACTTGGCCCAGAACGCAATTTATTGGACTTTATGTCAACAATGTTAGTAGTTATGGTTCATCATCATCATCATCATCATCATCATCATCATCATCATCATCATCATCATCATCCTCATCATCATCCTCATCATCAGCTCATTTTGTATGTCCCCACTGTTGGGGCACGAGCCTTCCTTACGGATGATTATCGAGAACGGGCCATAAACCAATGGTTAATAGTAATTAAGGTTGATCTGTGGTAGGTAATTGTAATGCTTTAACAATTTCTTGTTAGACAGCCAGTTCTTCAGTGATTAAGGATGCCAAGATAGAGCGCTTCAAATCAAGTAAGATGAAGGCTAAGGACTTTCCGTTATAACGTAAAAAAAAGAAAATTATCTTTTGGCAGCGTTAAAACAGCTGACCCGCCTCGCAGTCTCTTGACGGCGATCTAATCAATCCGCCTTTTTCCTGGTGAAATAACTAGTGCCTTGAGGATAGGTTGGTTTGTACGAAGACAGGAATAATTCCTTCAGAGACCACTTGGTTTCAACACGCAACGTGTGGACCTTTCGATTTGTGATTACAGTCGATATTAAAAAACAATTGCTCGTAGTGCACAAACAATTTTGTTTTTTTTTTTTCGAAAAAAAGAAAGCGGTTTATAAATTTTAATGGGCAAGCCCTTTATTAACAAGACGGTGGTAAGTAACGACAAGGCAAAAGGCGACATGCGAAGGTAGAAGCGCGCTTCACCTAAAACCCATAACGACAGAGGTACTGGTCTGTTAACTAAAGCTGGCATGTTCACAGTACTCACACTAATGCAAATTCACTATACAACATGTTTAGAAATTAAATTAAATTATCTTGATTGAAAAAGCAAATTCATAAATTTGTCTTCTTAATGTGATTTTATAAGCTTGTAAGTTGTAGGTTGAGTAAAGTTTTTCCTGTTAATGTTTTGCCGGAATCAATTCTTTGAGAAGACATTTTAATCTAACCTTAAAATAGGTAAACAAAGATGACACAATACACGAATGTCAAAAAATACCACTCTGTATTTATAAACAGTAGCAAAAGCAAAACAATAACTGCTTCTTTCATACTCATAAGCTTCACCGAACGTGAGAGAGACGGAATAGACTTTTCATGATGCGTATGCAGTGCAACGTCACCCGCGCGCTTATTCACAGACACTACACGAGCGCAACTTGTAAATGTATTGAACAGTTAACAGACCTGTAGCGACTTTTAAAAACATTATGTTACTCTCAGAAACCAATAAATTATTTTAAAAGAAACGCGAGTATATCCGTTTCAATTGTTTTATTTTAATGTGTACACACGCCTGCACATCGGACTACCACAAACACAAACAAACAACACAAACTCAATAGACTTTGAGCCTTATTATTAAGGAATATGGAAGAAATTTGACAATTTTGAATAGTCTAATGTGGCGTCTGTACCTAGCGATTGCGTTAATATTTTTAAAAGTAGCGAGAAAAATTGTATGTTGGAAATAAAGTTATGACATAATATAACAGTCAAGCTTTCTTGTTGGAAACGGCGAGTGTTCTAGATACAAAATCCGTGCTGCCGCTACAATAATTAATATTATTATTTTATTTGAGTCAATATAAAAATAAAACTTAACTCACTTTGACGTTAAAAGCTAAAGTTCAATGAACTGCCAGCAAAAAATTGCATTAAGGCAATCCAGAGCTCAATAGGAAGTGAGGCCGCGTTCTCGAAAAATCCAATAAGCTGCTACCTTCTGTCTTCGCAGCCAGGAATGTGAGGAATGCCGTTCATTACCGCTCGCCACCTCCGACTTGTTACCTATCCAATTTATCCGGGTTGGATTTAAAGGTCTATTTATATACCGAAAGTCTTACAAGGATACAAATAGAATGTGTATCAAAATTTCTCGCTACTTTGAATTTGATTGTAAAACTACACATATAAATGTCTACCTACATATGGTTTCGTATTTAATTATATCTATTAACATTAAGAGTTTACAAAACAATTTTTTCGTTCACAAACATGGTTTAATGGGATAATTACCGGGTTTTTTAGTTGTAATTAATTCTACGATATGTAGGCACAGTTGCAAGCGTCAAAAACACGTATGTACGGATACAGTACTTCAGTTCATCTGTGCACACGCCTGCAACCTTATTTATCTACTAGTGGACCCGGCGGACTTCGTACCGCTTTGACAGTTTCCATCAAGTAACAAAACTCTCTTTGGTTTCCATGACAACGAAACAAATATTTTTTTATTGGATAATTAAATTGTCGATTTTAGTATATTTATAGTGTGATTCCCGTGGGAATATCGGGATAAAAAGTATCCTATTTGTTATTCCAGGTTATAAACTATCTGTATGCCGAAATTTCATCCAAATCCATCCATCCGTTGCAGCGTGAAGAAGTAACAAATATACGAACATACATACACACACACTTTCGCATTTATAATATTAGTAGGATTCCGTGCGCCTGCAGATCAGACTACAACAAACTGTCATATTTCCTCAATAGACCTTGGACTTTATAGTTATGGCATACGGTTGAAAGTTTATTGAAGACATTTTACAGTTTTGGATTTGTTATTGTACAAGCGTCTGAACCTCAAAATCAACTATAATATTATGGTGACAATCCCGTTAATAATTACTCTAAAGTAGACATAGACAATAATTTTATTTACTACTATAACACATAACAATAATACACATTTTAATGTATTAAGTAAATTAAAACTTAACTAATAAAATCAACTAACTGTACATACGAGCACAACAATAATAATAAAAACAAAGAAAACAAAATAAACAAAACACAAAAGTATACAAAGTATTTCCGAACTACGAGTTTAATCATATAAAAAACTCACTAGCTAATAATATAACTAAAGCGACTAGATGTGCAGACGGCTAGCGTATATAAACCTTACCTTTATCCGTATCTGCAATTAATTTCATTTGTAATTTACCGACAAAGAAAAGTGCTTTAGAAACAAAATACCTATCTTTACGAAGTGAGTAGTTTAATGGGAAAATAATTAAATTACACTGGATTCTTTATCTTCTTCTAATTTCTATTCTTCTCAAGGCTTCAAGTCTCTACTAATTGTAGTATAAGATGTCAGCGATTTATATGAAATTTCTTTTGGAGTTCGTAACGCCAGTGTCAGATGACTCAAACGGAGCTTCTGAAAGCTCGTCTTTAGGAATTTCTCAAATACTTTTATTAACTTTAAATCGATACCTATTGAAACATTAAAACCTTAGTGTGATTTAAAATTCCACTCAGTTATCAACAACGTGCGTAGCAAAACGAGTTTGTAGCTACGACGTAGACAGCTATGCATTTTTATCGTAGTATTAGTGATTCTGTGTCGTAGTCTCGTAGGGCACACAGCTTTTTAACATAACATGTCAATACTTGTATATACTTTTTTATCACTTTATTTCCATACTATTGATACTATAAAAAAAAACTCTCTATGACAGTCCGTTAGACAGGTTGTTTATTCGTTTCTGTTACGTTTTTAAATATTTAACTACTTTTTGATTCTATTAATATGTAATCTTGAAGTTGCGATACTATATGAGGGTCTGTGGTTACAAGGAAACTGAAGTATTGGTCGTCCTACATTTGATTTGTAACTTGCATACCTACCATCAACTTTTATGATCGAGTGAGTTCCGTTTAACATTTTCACCATTTCACTAGCTTAAAAAATAATTCGAACGTTAAAAAAATAACACGTACGTTTCCACCGTACACCAAACAACAACATTTCCCAAATCGACCTCCAGTCAACACAGGTTCAACAGTATTGTATATCCAATTAAAATGTTCTCGCGCAAAGCCTGGGAGATGGCATTTTTGCAAACGCCCCGCCATCGCCATCGTGGCTGGATTGAACTTTTCTAATTAGGAAGGTGTCACTGACCTCCGTTGGAATATCGCTGCATTTTTTTTCCTATACAAACAGTGGGAGTGTTTGTGAGATTTGAAACGAGAGAAACCTATGTCAAACATTTTGCTAACGTGTGAAATTGTACTTTTATTCGTTGGCTTCTGATTTTCCATTTTACGATAACATACATTTGTTATTTAGTGCAATGCTTATTATTTTGGCTGGTGGAATGCAATTGGAAAGCTTATTGTCAGGTTAATGACTATGTTGCAGACTATGTTGTGAAAATGAGACGGCTTAGTTTCATTTCGGCTCACGGCTCTGCACTGGCTTGAATATTATTACGAGAATTATGTACAAAATTTTATATTTATCTTCTATCTCCCTCTCTCTCTCTCTTTCTCTCTCTTTCTTTCAGTCTTTCCCATTATCCAAACAGGTTTTAGGGTTTACATGTTTAGTTTGAAATAAATTTTAGGGTATAATTATTTCGATTTTTTTATAGTTACCTTTTTATACATATATCTGTAAGCAAAAATTGCCTGTGAGACTTATATTCCGATACAGAAATCCTATAACTATTATTGTAGTATTGTGCGTCATAAGTGTTTTTTTTTACACATTTTCATGTTGTTTTTATGACTAATAACCACCAATTACTCTGTATGAAACGAGAAGTCAGAAAACATGAAGTCGTCAAAGAACAACGGAAATGGCGCAACGACACAAATAATGCGACGCAAACAACACGGCAATATAGATTTATTGCCAGATTTTTTTACGGAGAACGTATGGTACAAGTCATAGGACAATAATGGTGGCGCATGCCACAGTCTTACAATGGTACAAATGAATGTAAAACAAAATTTCTCGCTTCTTTGAATTTGATAGCAAAACTACACATATAAATATGTACATAATATGGTTTTGTTTTTACTTTTATATATAAACATAAACAGTTTACAAAACATATTTTCTTTTACAAACATGGTCACGATAATTAGTGTAGTTATAATTGGGATTGTCAGCATGTTTTTTAGTTGTAATACAAGTCATAGGACAATACATGTGGTGTATGCCATTGTTCTTAAATATATACTTGATATTTAAAAGCTACAACAAAAATAAACCCATTTTACTATATTTTAGAATACATTTATTAATTCATTTATTTGCTACATGTACAAAAATACAATAGATGTTATAAAAGGCCTCGGTGGCTGAGTGACAAAGCGTTTAGCCCACAGATCACAAGAAAGAGGATAGAAGTATAATGCATACAATTTAGTACGGGAACCAGTGTCGCCTCTCGCACACAAATAAGCGTCTATTCATATTGTCACCACATATAACGCTGATATGCGATTCAACGCTCACTACAATAGGAAAACTTAAAAAAAAAGAACTAAGTAAAAAATTAGACATTGAAATATAGGCTTTATACACACATACAAGTATTTTTTTAAACTTTAAGTTTCATAAAAGTTTGCTATTTGCTTCAAAAAATGTATAAAGAAATGTAAAACCTATAAATGTGAAAACAAAATTAATGAATAAAAAATTACAAAATCGGTTTCAAATTATTTAATTATTTTAATAACGAGATAACTGTGACTAAAGTGCGTTTTAAAAAAAATGCTCCTTTGTCCTCCTATTGTACACACGCCGGCACATCAACCTACCACAAACTGTCAAATTTCCTCAATAGACTATAAACTTTATGACTAAGGTATATGGTTAAAAATGTACTGGAGAAATTTGACAGTTTTGGATAGGTTGATGTGCAGGCATCTGTACCAGCATACCGGCGAAGGAACTCTTCAGTGAAACGCACTTTACACGTTTTTTCTACAAATAGATCGATTTTTTATGTAATTGACATTTACCAACGTGATTTTTTTTGCTCGTTTTTGCTCGAATTTGATAACGGCACCAGGTATAATGTATATGCATCGGAAAATTTGAAACTCACTTTGCCAGACCTGGGAATTGAACCCAGGGCCTTCGGTTGTCGCTTTGTCAGTTTTGCCACTCGGTCACCGAGGCGAGCCATCACGTTGATAATAAATAATATAAACTGGAGTACCTACAGGATTTTTTTACCAGTGCACATATTTTCTGGAGTGACTCAGAATCGGTAAGTAAACAACTTACTCATAGTAACAAGGGTCGAAATGAAACAAAAATTTTTGGACTTCCCATACTTTAGCGAACACTTGATTAGCCTGATTTGTATGAAGAGTCTCAAAATTTTCGACATATTTCAACCCATGTTACTACGAGAAAGTTGTTTATTTACCGATTCTGAGTCGCTCCAGAAAATTTGTGCACTGGAAAAAAAAACCTGTATATACGCTGCATATTTTATACGTTAAAGGCTTCGCCAAACAGAACGCGCTATAGCGCGGCGTCAGAGCGTCGCGTTTTAACGTCGCACTCTTTGAAGTCACACTACGCCAAACAGAACGCCGCGGTTGTCTTTGGAAAGTTTATTCGCTTTTGAGATGTCGAGTGATTCAGATGTGGAAGAATTGTTACTTTTATACGCTTTATCACGATCACAGAGAAAAAGAGTATGGGTTCACGACATCAATAAAAAGAGAAACGAATTAGGAGAATATCATCGTTCGTGTCGCGAGCTTTCATCACATGAAGATCGTTTTTATAAGATTTCTTTATTACTTTGTTTTTATAAAAAGTATCCTTTATTAATGGTGTTTTCGAACCATTTCGAACAGTTTTTCAATCATATTTTCAGTCATAAAGCATTATTTCAGTCGGACGCTAAAATAAATTCTGTAAAAAAATACAACGCCTGGCGTCAGAGCGTTCTAGCGCCGCGTCAGAGCGTTGCGTACTGCTAGCGCCGGTGCTCTGTTTGACAGCGTCTACCGTCATAGTACATTACAATTCGGCGCTATAGCGTGACGTCAGGCTAGCGCGCTGACGCCGCGCTATAGCGCGTTCTGTTTGGCGAAGCCTTAACTTATTTAGGAAATTAGGTGTTCAAAAACTATTATGTGTGGTTTTTAAATTTTGAGATCAACACTTTTTTCATCTGTGGTAGCTTTTTAATAGCTTTCAAACAAACTTATCATTCTACAAATCGTAATCACTCTCACAAATCGTACACCAAAAAGAATACCTGCCTACATCTCCCACCATAGACAAAAAACGAACCTTTTGCAATGAAACGTGTCCGTAACCAATATGTACAACTGCCGATATGTGAGTACATAACCGCTGTATACATCAGCCGACATTCCTTACGGTAGTAAATGACAATTAAGGCTACAGCGCTGCAGCGGCCCACTGCGTTTCATGCTGCATTTCGAATTGCCTCGCCATTCTCTATCTGCACCGGATTTATAGACCACTCAATGTATCGAAGTTTAGTACATGCTTCAGGGTGTAAGTGGCTTTAGTTTGATATACAGGTGCACCTGTCCTAAATTAGAGCATGATGTAGGTAATTTAGTTTCTCTGCCCTGAGCTTGGGAAGATAAAAGCTTAACATATTATTTATATCTTGGTCGTTTTGAGCGGAGGGGAAATAATTTTAGTGTGAAGAAAGTACATTTAGTCGAACGGACCGTTGTTTGTCCATAATGTTGCTCTAAATTAGATAAAATTGAAGACAGGAAAATTATATTATTTTTACTTACTGAATTTACATCTTAGCTTAAGTTTATATCTTCATTGGTAATTTTTTATTTTAACTAATGAAAATGCTAGCATAATAATTTGAAATTTCGCGTTCTACGCTAAACAAAACTTTGACGTTGGTTACCTTTTGTTACTAGCGTTTGACTCACCCATGCCCTATTACGTCTTGTAGCTTAAATGTCATCCAAAAGTTTTAATGATAGAACAACTAATTTGCGTTTGTAGTCAGACGTGTCTATGAAATCTCAAATCAGTTTTTGAAGAGTTCAAACCTGTCTCCTTCAAACCTGTCCGTTCTATCTCATCTCATTTCATTCTCATCCTAGCGGTCTGTGCCCTAAAACTAGATACAAGGTAAAGGTAATACACACGTTTGCATAGCAACCACGCATAGCAATAACTTTTAAAGGAATCATTTATGGAAGATTCATTGAAGTGATTCATAATACTGTTTTGGCCCATTCTCTGTAATATACGGGACATTGACGCAACTGTAACGCGAAGTAAAGTCTTATGTTTGGCTATATTTTATGTAAATACCCCTTTCCTTTGCACAATAACATGACGGATTGCATGTTTTGCGTACACAAATGGCACCTTTACCATGGAATCTCGAACCAAACTCTAAAAATTACATTTTCCATCTTTTCATCTATAGTACCTATAATAAATGTTAGAAGTGCTTCAAATGTTGCGCTTAGCTTTCATTCCCCTAATAATAAGGCAGGAGGAAGTGAAATTCACCCAGAAGCCCTTAAGAACTGGCTATTGATGGAATACTATATTCCGTACTCCTATCTCATCAGCAAAGGCAGGCGCAACCGATGGTTCAACCGCGAGTGTGCCAACGCTGTTGATAACAAGCAGGCGGCATACCGCGCTTGGATCAGGGGTAAAGCTCTTGGGGATCCCGAAACCCGCTCGCTGAAAGCAGCCTATAACAATGCCACCAAGTCCTGCAAAAGAGCTTACATTAGAGCGGATGCCCAGCGCGTTGCACGAGTAGGCCAAGAACTACTGACGCATCCTACGGGCAGCCGTAGCTACTGGCGTCTGGCCAAAGCCGTGCAATCAAACTTCTGCCAACCCTCGCTGCCACCATTGAGATGTCCTGACGGAACTTTAGCTCACAAGCCGCAGGAGAAGGCCGATCTCCTGGCCAAACTCTTTGCGGCTAACTCCCGAGTCGATGATTGCAATGCACAGCCACCTACAATCTCTCACTGTGGCCACACAATGCCCGATTTTAAAATCAGGCAGTGTGACGTCCGTGCGGAGCTGCAGTCAATCGATGTCCGGAAAGCTAATGGCCCTGATGGCATCACTCCAATAATACTAAAAATGTGTGCAGCGGAGTTGTCCCCCGTATTAACGCGCCTTTACCGTCTCTCGCTCTCTTCAGGTTGTGTGCCGGAATCTTGGAGAGAGGCTAATGTGCAACCGGTCCCCAAAAAAGGAGATCGGTCAGATCCATCGAATTACCGCCCCATAGCCGTAACTTCAGTTTTGTGCAAAGTAATGGAGCGCATTTTAAATAAACAACTTGTCCACTACCTAGAAGAACACTCCATTATTCACGATCGCCAATACGGGTTTCGGTCGAAGCGGTCAACGGGTGATCTTCTAGCGTACGTCGCACATCTCTGGGGTGAGGCTATTGACAAGCGTGGTGAGTCGGTGGCTGTTAGCCTCGACATAGCCAAGGCAGATCGGGTCTGGCACGCTCTTCTCTCCAAGCTCCCGGCATACGGTCTGCCTGCTCAGTTCTGCAACTGGGTCGCTGGCTTCCTGCACGAGCGTAGAATTCGTGTCCTGTCTGATGGATGCGCTTCGCGGCTCATGTCAGTGAACGCTGGTGTCCCTCAGGGTTCCGTTCTGTCACCCACGTTGTTTCTTCTGCATATCAATGATATGCTTCCACTTGGAAATATTCATTGCTATGCAGATGATAGTACAGTGCACGGTGGGTATAACGGTCACCCTGCGGCTGGGCGAGTCGAAACTGAAGAGAAACGAGTGAATCTTGTCATTGAGCTCAATCGGGTATTGGACCTCATATCTAATTGGGGCTCCAATAATCTTGTTGAGTTCAATGCTAAGAAAACACAGGTATGTGCGTTTACGGCCAAGAAGTCACCATTCCTTCCCCTTCCAATTCTTCAGGGCACATCTCTAAGCCTGCAGATCAATATCAACATGCTCGGTATGACGATTCGCTGTGATCTGAATCAAAAGGACTACATCGAAGCCGTGATCAAAACTGCCTTACGAAAACTCGGTGTCCTGAACAGAGTGCGGCGATTCTTTACGCCTGACCAGTTGTGTCTTTTGTACAAGACTCAGGTACGGTCTTGCGTGGAGTATTGCTCGCACATCTGGGACGGTTCCGCAAAGTACCTTCTCGATGCCTTAGACAGATTGCAGCGTCGCGCTGTACGCATTATCGGCAATGCAGAGGTCACTAATACTCTCGAACCCCTACATTGGCGTAGAGATATAGCGTCACTCGGCGTTTTCTATCGCTTGTACCACGGCGAGTGCTCTGAAGAACTGTTTGACCTTATCCCACCTTCTCCTTTCCTCCATAGGAGTACATGTGCTGCTCTCCGGAGTCATCGCTTTACTGTCACACATATCCCATCGCGCACAAAGAAATTTGGTGACTCGTTTCTTTGTCGCACCTCCAAAAGATGGAATAGTCTACCAGCACACGTTTTCTCTCCTTCCTATGATATTGGGTCCTTCAAACGAGGCGTGAAGAAGTACCTTGTGGGCCGGCAGAGTGAGGTTGACTGATGCTGCGTTGTTTTCACGCTGCACCAGTTGTCTTTGCGTCTGGACTCCATTTCCACTTAACATCAGGTGGTATGGAGTCATTTGCCGTGCTAAGTATATAAAAAAAAAAAAATATATCTTATCTCTGACTGTCGTTTCTTTGTTTCACAACAATGCTACTTACATTGGTGTAATGATACTCAGATGAGATGGCCCAAAGCCGTGTACGCTTATTTATTCATAGTTGTCCTTCAGGGAATCGAGCTCGAGATCTCTGGATTTGAAACTGGTTCTTTTAACATAGTTTTGTTGATATAAGTGATAAAAGTTGTAGGGATCGGTCGCGCAAGCGTGTGGCGCGATTATGCCCCTTTTTTAATATTAGAAGGAGGCAATCGAGCAGGCGGGTCACCTGATGGGAAGCAATCACCGCCGCCCATGGACACCCGCAAAACCAAAGGAATCGCAGATGCGTTGCCGGCCTTTAAGGAAGGAATAGGCTCGTTTCTTGAAGATCCCTAAGTCGTAATGGTCCGGAAATACCGCCGCTGAGAGCTGGTTCCACAGCACTGTAGTTCGTTCTTTGCAGAGGGATGGTGGAAAACTGCCAGGGATCGAGAGAAGTGGAAAGTGGAAGTCCTTTGCCAAGCAGTGGGAGGCTAACAAAAACAAAGCGATAACAGAGTGAGTTACGTTACCTTAGTTGCAATTGCGGGTACCGCGCGACATAAGCACGTGAGGCAATCTGTTAAAATTCCTGTGCGGCCCTGTCACGTTTTTGATGCCAACAAATTTTTACCGTTTGACACGTAAGACATCAAAGCGGCAGCGACGCCTTAATCTTCGAGGACGTTCCTGTAATTTGTTACGCATTAAAAGGTGTACATAATTTTACAAGCGGCGTAATATTTTGCTAATTATTGTGTCAAAATCTTGACGAACCTACGTAGGCGTGTACCTGCCTTGCCTTGATGTGTTAATTCGAATCACGTTTAATTTGCTGTCTCTACATATGGACTACTTTTGTTTTATCAAAATTTCAAAATTCAAAATCATTTTTTCAGTTTAGGCTACAAGTAGTTCTTATGAATGTCACTATGCCATCGGTTCGTAAGTCTACATAGAGCGGGAGACCTTGTACTGAGAAGAACCGGCAAGAAAATCAGTAAGGGATCATAGTGGGGCAGAGGCTTCCCTCTCGCAGTAACACTTCAACCCTTTTCTGTAACCCCATCCTTTCACTCCTCTCCCTCTGTAAAGAAGTCGGACTGGTCTCAATAAAATTTTTAGATAATGTCTCCTACAGATAACAGAATCTCTCCCAAAGGGTGCCACTGTCCACTGAGCCCCATCCTTGGTTCTTCTTAGCCAACTGCTGCCAGCCAGCCAGACATATCGTCGCATCACGTCAGAGGGCGTCCTTCTTTTATAATATTACTAGCTGACCCGGCAGACTTCGTACCGCTCTGACTTTGACTTTTTCCATGACAACATAACAAATAAATCATTTTGTATTAAAAAAAATCCAAAAACTAAAAAAAAAATTGGGGTGGACCACCCTTATCACTTAGAGGTATAAAAATAGATCACGACCGATTGTCAGACCTACCGAATATACATATAAAATTTCATAAAAATAGATCAAGCCGTTTTGGAGGAGTATGGCAACTCACATGTGACACGAGAATTTTATATATATGACGTCTTTGGCTGAGATGATGATGATGATGAAGACAGATTTAGTTAATACTATAGTATTTTGATAGACAAATAAAACAGAGCCTGATGCTGGCAACTTTTAATAACCTCTTTGGAAAGTAAAAAAAAAATGGTGATAGCATAGTAAAGAAAATCAATAAGCGGCTCTTCTTGGCGGGAAAGTAAAGAGTGATGTCTGCGGTTTTGTTTAATTTTCTAAAATTTGTGCTAAGTCGAATATTAATGTAAAATAATGGTGGATTATTAACCGTTAAGTGTTCGTGAGTGTGCATGAGTGTTGGCAAATGAAACAAAACAGTGCAACGTCACTTTTCAAATTCTCTCAAGAAGTACGTCCGAGGATTTAGTAAAGCCCCACATCTTTACTGAGATACTCTAGGGGTTGGGGGGTATATCATTTCTCACTTCTCATTTCTATTATCATTCATCAATTATCATCATCATTCAGGAAAAAAATATTGTTTATTTATGTATTACCTGTAAGAAAAATTACTTTGACACTGGCTAAATGTGCTAATCGCACGAAGCCATCACCTAAAAGAAAAAAAAATCAATAAGCCCGTCTTCTGTGGCTTGGCCACTTAAGAGGGTGGAAGAGGATCGGGCAGCGAAACGAGCGTACGTTGTCCAACAAGACCTGAACCCAACAAGATCTAAATCCAAAAAGATGACTAGCGCCTAACAGCTCAAGACAGAAAAGTCTTTTGGTCTCAGAGGCCAAGATCGTCTTTGGGTCGTTTAGCCATCAAAGTAAGTAAGAAGGGTTCTCGTTCACATCTCGTCTTGACGGCTACCACCTATTTCTTCCACACGTACAACACAACGTAGCTCAATGAAATGCATAATGGTGTTCTGGTTGGAAAGGGTGTAAGATCCACTAAAATTACTGAGCAAAGAGGCATTCTAACTAATGCCTTAGGGTCAGCAAAACGTAAGCTGTAATCATCCATCACTGTAACTACAGTTCCATGCGTTAATAGACTGCGGCTAGGCGGCTAGCTGGACAATTTACTGTTTACCGATTCAGTCATATAAAAAAGAGAAACACACATAAAATTATGTTTATACCATACCTACTCTAAAAAGCTTATTTTATTCACGCAAAACAGTGAATAAAAAGGCCTTTTATTCACTGTTTTGTTTTTATTCACTATTTTGGTGTTTGAATTTGGAACACAAAAATATATCCGGTCTCTATTTCAATGCTTACACAAACTCCTTGCGCTAAGATTCGAAATTCAAAACTCTTTGGTGCAAATAAATTCTCGAGATTTGATTGGCCGATATTTGCGACAAGAAGTTTGGCATTAGATTAAAAACTGTTGTGTGTTCTTTGCTGCCTTTATAGAAAAAAAAATTGTGAATTGGCGCCATTTCAAATACTTACTGTGAATTGTACGGACACAAAGTTTAGTGTTACTTTATAATAAAACGATTGAATTATAATATAGATTCTTTTTGTTCAATTCTAAAAATAAATGTACAAAAAATCCAATTGGAATAAATAAAATTGGTTCCATGCCAAAAGACATTGCAACATTTTTAAAGCTACCAAATCCCGAGATGTATACAGGGCATTCTTTCTGAAGAACCTCTGCCACGTTATTAGCAAACACTGGTGCAGATATGACGGAATTAAAGCGACATGGTGGATGGAAGTCCACTACCGTGGCTGAAGGTTATATCGAAGATTGTATCGAAAATAAATTGAAACGCAGCCTTCAGATAGCAAGCAGCATAAACCTAAAGAAACCTGAAGACTCATGGACTCCACGCCCTTCAACGTCCAAAGATGCCCCAGAGTTTCCTCCAGCAGAAAGTTCTGACCATCGACAAGAAATAAATATTGTTTCACAAGTTGACCACTCTAATGAAATAATAAGAAAATTACGCTTAATTTCAGTCATTGCTCTAATTTTAATGTCCATTTCAATTAATGTAACAATTCTTATTTCTTGATTAAATTTCTATTTTCGCTTAAATTATGTCTTTTCTCGTAGTCATGGTATAAAGTATAGTATGCAACTCCTGAATAAAGTGCGAATTTATATCGAGGGCCATGAATCACTCGCGTCGTTCAGGATTCTAACAGTTGAATCACTCGCTGCGCTCGTGATTCAATCATTAGAATCCTTCACTTGCTCGTGACTCAACTACGGCCCTCGTTTTAAATCCGTCCTTTATTCACTAGTTGCATAATATACTATTTGTCCTGATAAAAAAAGGATTTATGCTCTCGAATTCTCTATTCAAATCGAATGCTCTATTTTGCTATTTGATTCAATGCCATATCGACTTTTCGCTATGACCGTTGCTTTTTTTGACGTCAAAACAGCCACCGACAACATAATCTCGACGATATCGTCAAATCATCTATAATTATAGCAGGTGGTATACTATAGAAACAAGAACAAATATATATAAGACATGACTGCGAAGGTGTCAGCCTTCGAAATCAAAATTAGCTAAATCGGTCCAGCCATTCTTAAGTTTTAGTGATACAAACGAACAGCAGTTGATTTTGATTTATATACCTATACATATATATATATATATATATATATATAGATATAGATAAGGCAAAAATGCAACACAAGCCGTCAGAAAAAAATGTGACGTATATGGACCTAAAGCAGTGTCAGTAAGAGTAAGGTAGTAGCACAAAGTTGGTTTAAGCGTTTTCAATCCGGGAATTATAATGCTAATGATACCTGCCTGCAGTGCTATTCTCTAAGCAAAACAGCGTCGACCTCGACATTGAACTCGCTTATAACTTGCAAACGAATGTAGACTTTATTACTATTTAAAAGTAGGTTGAGATTCGTTTGCAAGTTAGGAGCGAGTTCAACGTCGAGTTCGGCGCTGTTTTGCTTAGAGAATAGCTTTGCTGGTCCAAGGTCGGTCAGGCTTCACAGACTGTGTCAAAGCCCGGGTTAACTCGGAATAACGAGAGGCTGTGTCTACGGTGGGATTGGAAGGGCATTGTTCATAATGAGCTTTTACCGCCCGGTAGCACCATCGATTCGGATCTCTACTGCCAAGCACTGATGAGATTAAAGCAAGAAGTTGAGAGAAAGCGGCTGAAATTGATCAATAGAAGCGGCGTGGTCTTTCATCACGATAACGCTAGAACACACACACCTTTAGCCACTCATCAATCATTAAGAGAGTTTGGCTGGGAGGTGTTAATCATAATGCATCCGTCATATAGCCCTGACCTTACACCTTCTGATTTCCACCTGTTACGGTCTCTTCAGAATTCTTTAGGCAGAATCAGGTTAACATAAAGAGAGGACTGCCGAATCTACTTGTCGCGCTTTTTTGATCAGAAGTCCTAATTTCTACAGCAACGGGATCATGCCACTACCTACAAGATGGCAAAAAGTCTGATTTTTCATATAAAAAACTTTTTTCTCTACCTAATATTTATAAATTGTCAAGTTACTAAAATTAAATACAAGATTGAAATCGACATCTAATGTTTGTACTATGGGATTTTATTACGAAAACAATCTCAAATACTAGGAATTTCAGACTCCTTCTTCGAAACCGATTGAGGCCGAAATGACACAGTTGACTTTTTTTTCGGGACGTTTTCGACGCGCCAATAACGTATCTATTAATTTTTCACTTTTATACTATCCTAATGTCTATAAGTATCTAACTCTGACACACATAATTGTGTTACAATACGGTTTTACGGAGCAAATATTCAAATTATGCATACCCTAAATCTTGGCTTTAGTTATTGTCACGGATCTTAAGCAAAGCTTAGGTTGAAAGGCTGGGTGTCCCGCAAGTTGAACTTGATCATACATTTGTGAAACCAAAATAGTTCGTCGTAACTAAAGATTTAAATAAATAAATATTTATACAATTTTATACTTTCGCGTTCCATTTTCGTCAATTAACGGGTGGCATACTACTTAGATATTAAAGGCACAATTTTTTATACCCGATATTTCAATCGTGTTGCGCCGGCCCTATATAGGTGCCCTGTGCGACAGCCCGTGTCGTGAAATTTGTATTTATTTACAAAATATCTTTTCGCTTAGCTCAGTACCTAATGTTTCCAATGTATAACATTAAGAATAAAGTCTATGCAGAAATAAGCGAGTGAGTAAAACACACATAGGTGTTTCTGGTTTACAACTTATGCTTAAGATTATTTTATACAAGATATCGCATATCATTTCGACTAGTCGTATGACTACTACTTTGGTTATGAGGTCACTAACGGCGAGTTTAAAATTTGTGATCTTTATGTCTGTCTACCCCTTTTTGGAAAAAAAAGCAACCTGTCACTGATGTTATGAATTCCATCTCGGCCCTACTTTGGTTATGTGGTCACTAACGGCAAATTTAAAATTGGTGATTTTGATTGGAAAAAAAAAGCCCAATAAGAGGTAGACAGACATCAAAATCACCAATTTTAAACTCGCCGTTAGTGAGCTCATAACCAAAGTAGGGCCGAGGTGTGATAACATCAGTGACAGGTTG
Organism: Eudonia lacustrata; assembly: GCA_947562085.1. NCBI lineage: Eukaryota > Metazoa > Arthropoda > Insecta > Lepidoptera > Crambidae > Eudonia > Eudonia lacustrata. Next base: position 24,157,121 of record OX387340.1, on the reverse strand, counting down.
CCAGCCGATCGCCTGATGCGCAGGCATCTCTGAACCCTTGTCCCTTAGTCGGCAAGCTAGGGAAGTAAGCAGTTGATACACTATATTCACGTCCAAGAGAGAAGATCGTATAGTCAGGCAGTCATAAACACGTTAACCTATTTACATTCACTTCGCTATTCTTTAAAATCTTTGCCAAAGTAGTTTCATTGGTTTCGTATACCACCAATGTAAGCATATCCCAAAGCATTTTCCACTCAAGCTGTCTAAACATGTTTCGCAAAGGTCATAACCCCTGCATATTATCACGCGTCGCGTCAGCACGCTCCGAAACACTTAGGTGCAAGATGCCAAATCGCTTTGACTTGACTTTAAATGCCAAAACAGCCGGACGTGATGCCAACGGTGCGTGCCAAATACTCGTGTGCTCCAGCCCTAATGAGAGGTCTGGTGATTTGGCTTGTGTGTTCACTGTTTACGTCTATATTGGAAAGTTTGATAGGTCGGGCAACTAAGTAAAGCTGCAACTAATTAGCGGTATACTTACTCGTGGTTTAAACGTGAGAGAGTGAGAAATAAGCACTTAAAAAACAGACTTAGGCCCGATTTTTCAATCTTCAGATAAGTTTTATCCAAGGAAAAAGATTGTCATTGTGACATAGTTTCTGAAGAGAATCTGTCAATATGTCAAATTATTCTATGAATAAACTTTAACTGATGATTGAAAAATCAGCCCTTAGAAATGGAAATTTGTACCCATATTAATAATTGCACATCGGAAGAGTGTAGGGTCAAGTACACTTCCAATCATGCTGTCATGGCTCTGTTCATACTTCACACACCACACACCAGCTCATTTTATGTCCCCACTGCTGGGACACGAGCCTTCTTTATGTATGGATAGGGAGAACGGGCCATGAACCACCACGCGGCTCCCAGTGCCGATTGGTGGTTGTTATCGACTGCATGCTGCCGGGAGCAACGGCTTTACGTGCCTTCCGAAGCACGGAAGAGGAAGAGATCATAAATTGGTCACCCATCCGATTCGTATACAGCCCAGATTACGAATTCATTATGTCCTATTCATTTCTACCACAAGTAGCAATGTCTAGCATTGCTGTGTTAGGCTTTTTAGATCCAGAGAAATTACGGGCAAAGAAGCATTTACAATGATATTATGATGCGTTTTTGGTGATTGGAGTTTTCCAATTCCAATCACCAAAAACTCTGCTCTTACGAGCAGACGCTTTGATTGAGAGTTTTTAAGTTTTGAAAAACTTCTGCCACAGTTGGAGTCTTTTTACGTGATAGCTATCATGTAACTTGCTCGGTTTAAAGTATCTTCGTCCTTCTTCATCAATTCGATCCTATGTTAAATAAAGTTTGATAATGTTATAATTTTGTTACTATGTATTACAACACAAGTGATTCTGTTCACGAATAAATGTATTAAATTTAGATTAAAGAGAACCTACTAATTTCAATCGTAACATCGGCATTTATAAAACGTTATCCACCAAAAAAATATTTACCTCGCCGTTATGAGGCCTACAGTATTTCACGCATAATTTCCTTAATATATGTACATATTTCCACAATACGGTAAGCAAATTAGGCTCCTATTATTCACCCCGTCTGGATTGGTGTTAATAACCGCGCAGCATCGAACCCCTGACAGGGGTCTCCTATTGAAAAGAGCTTGTATTATTCCCCTTTTCCACCTTTTTTTTTTCTTATTTTTTTTTACACAACGGGTGACGTTAAGGCTTTAGATCGAAGCGTACTTTGAACGGAATTCTCGACTGCTGAGGTTTTTGGATATCTTATATTTTTAACATAAGACTGTCGGTAAGATATAAAACTCATATTATCTCTTAATTTTTTTTGTTGTTATGGCAAGACATGGTTGGCATGGTTAATGAAGTAAGCAAGTAAAACATTACTTATTGCTACTCTCTAACAAAAAATACATACATTATTATTATTATTATCTCTTTAATTATCTTTGTTTTAGCCTAGGTTTGTTATAATATTATATAAAAGCTTTGACTATATGTAAATTACAAAAGCACATACAAAATTATTACTATTATTATTGACATGGTTGTCTTTATCGTTGTCTTAGCGAGGTTTTTTTGGAGACGGGTTGCTGATATCCACAAACGGCATTTTCAGCTTCACCGGACATTATTGGGGGTGGCGAGAAACTTAACCCAGTTGTTACAGAAACTATTTTTGATCTCACATCTTTTGGACATTTGAGTTGTCCGGAAAACTGCTAATAATTTCATTGAAAATAAGGAAACTCACATTAAATTTTTTGATCGTTATAACGATCGATAGTAACAACTGGGTTTAAAGGGCTTCTCAAGCCGAGTGATCGAACAGCATCACGGAAGCGATTCCCTACTAGATTCTCCGAGTGGCCGGATTGGGTCGGGATCTTTTAACGAAGTGTGATGAAGAAATAAGCGTGTCGGCAAGGTGAGGACGGTAGTAACCGCCTTTGTGGTTTAGTGGCTAAGACCACCTTTTTAGACCCATAGGTCCCGGGTTCGATTCCCAGCGGGGGGTACATGTTTGTGTACTCGGTTTGTTTGGTGGTAGGGCTTGTTAGTCCGCCTGGCTAGCTACCACCATCTTATCTAAATATGTTGCCATAATACCAATGTTTGAAGTGTTACAACCTATGCGGTTGTAACGTATAATAACGAGGGCGTTTATTAATTAAAACACATAGAATGTTTAATACATATATTAAAATACTTTTATTAATCTAATACAATCGTGCCCTATCGCGGCGGCGGGCTGACGTCTTATCGCCAACCCTCGTCTGTTTGCTTCCATGCGTGTCTTCTTAAACGAAACTACGTTCATATTCAGAACGCGACGGCTGCCAGTAGGCTCATCCAACCAAGCAGTCCCGATCACTACAGTAGCATTGTTGTGTTCCGGCAACCAGAGATAAGATAGCCCGGGTGAAGTGCGCTTCCATCATTGGCCTTATCATTACTTTACATCAGGTGATATCAGGGCAATGTGCTTACCCGTAAAATAAAAAATAAAATTTATAAAAAACTTAGACCTTACCCTACTACTAACCAAATCAAGTACAATAACTTGTTTATTGCTGAGAAACGAACCCTGGTCTTCTAGGTATAAGATCTGTAGTCTAACAACTATACCAAAAAGGCGCCTTTCCTTACCTAAGGGAAAATATATTTCAGAGCGAAACGTGTAGTGCTCCATACGTTTTCTACGACGTGTATAGCAAGTGCGGGCACTTAAACTCTTACATCCTTTGTGTGGGATTTTTGAATAAGCTTAAGTTCGACATATTGTGCTCGGCTCAAGGCGTCATTCTATGATGTATAATGTTATTCTTCAATGGGTTTTATTTTGCTCGCAAAAATAGTATGTAACAATTTATAAATATTTTTGCGAAGAAGAGAAGATTAATTTTTTCTTTAAATGGCATAATACTTAATAATATGTCTCTGTGGCTTTATGGCATGCCTACCATTCTAAGACCCAGAGGTCACAGGTTCGATACTGTGCGGTTAGCAATTTAGAATTTGAAATTTTAGCTAGATTTAAATAATTATTTCAAAATGAAAAGGATTTCCTGGTTTTCGTTGAAATTCGTTTAAAAGGTAAAGTAGCTTACAAATAACCTAGTGTCTATTAAAATAAGCTAAAGGAAAGTAAAGCAAGTAGTCTATAACTGTACCACTGCTGGGCTAAGGCCTCCATTTTGAAATCCAGTCATCATTCCAATTGATGGGAAAAGGTTTATACACCACGCTTGCTAAAAGCAAGATGGTGTTTACAAACCCGGGCTTTGTATCGAAAAATCCGAAACGCTGCCCGACCTGGGAATTGAACCGGAGACCTTCGGGTATCGGGCCGAGCGCTTTGTTACTCGGCCACTGAGACGTTAGCTAAAGTAATTTTAATTTCCTCTATTAAATTTACATTCGGCCATTGTTTTCAATATCCATTCGTTTATTGATTGACCTTTATACAATAAAGGCGGAACATTTTCGATTTGTATTTTCTCACACTTTAATTTGGCTCCGTACAATTAATTGACTTTAATAGAAACGACCTTTAACCACAACAAGAGAAGACTGCAGAAGGTAATTGTTTTTAGATTTATTGCCATATTACTGAATTATTATTTAAAATTCATTAATACAATTACTTATTTTATTTTACAAATGGCAACATTTGACTTATGGCGGGTCGATTTCCAGCGCTCTGATTGGTTGCAGCGTTGACTTGGTATTTTCCCGCGCTCAAACAGTCAACGACCGACGGTCGGTTGATTTTCGGTCGGTTGCTCCAGTTTAGTTTGAAACGTTAAGCGAATTGCATTTCTTGAGAGAAAAATATAGTCTATTTAAAGAGTGATTTTGCTTTAATTCGACATCCTATCCTGCTAGTAGTTTTATTTTGTTTTATTTATTTATACACAAAACAGATATAAATTAATAAAATAACAAAAAAGTATGATAAATTGTATAAGAGCTAATAAAGGTATCTAAACATGTGTACACAACACGATTTATAATAAGCGTCCATGTTAAAGTTTACCCAATCTAAAACTATATCCAATTAAAAACTAATTATGTACATAGAATGTTAAAAAATAAAAACTAGGTATAACAAATTGAAAACTCTCTAGGTTAATGTTGACATCTTTATGAAGTTTTCTTAACAAGTCGGAGATGCCCACAGAAGAGAAGAGTAGTAACCGGTCCCACAGAAGAGTAGTAACCGGTTCCAGAGTCAACTTTACTTAACCTTCATACAAACGCACCTGTGTGCATCGGCTGCGCTCAGACTGTTCCAAGCTGTTAGACTGGTTTCAGAGTCACGCTGACCGCCCGCGCGGGTGGCAAACGCGTCTCGTAAGCGCGCTGATGACTCGCGCGCAACTCTGAAACGAGTTAGTATTACGCGGTTCATCAGCTCGAACAATCGCGATGACAAGTTATTGATTACCTTTGGAAAAAGGCAACGGTGAAGACATACAAACACATCCCTATAATTCTACTAGATTACTGAGAGGTAGGTACATTTTCTACATGCGCGTGCCAGCGCGTGCGTTCAGCGTGACTGTGTAACGCACACTGGACACAGAGACTCAAGTCAGCGCGCGGTTGAGACGCGCCGACTAACCGCGTTTGAATTGTAATCAGCGCGGGTGGTAAGCGCGGGTAGTTTTCACTATGGAACGGTACAAGGCAACACCTAGCTCGTGGCCCGCGTCGCTTGCCACCCGCGCGGGCGTCAGCGTGACTCTGAAACCAGCCTTACGAGATTCCGGGTCAGTGCGAGGTTGTCTATGTGTTACTTAAATGTGCGTTACTTAAGTGCGGTATAAATTTAAGCTTACTTACTGGGTCTAGTAATTTTGTGCTTTAACTTTGTTATACACCGGCGACCTTCTAATTTAAGGTGCTCGCCGAAATTACAATTTCCACGTAGCGAATTCTCATTTCAAACAAACTTTTCTATTAGCTATACAAATTTTCATTGGATCTGTAAACGTATGATTTATTCAAAGGCACATACATATTCTGTTATCTTCCGTTTTGAATAACAGGATGGTATTAATTTACAAATACACTTATAGGCTTAGCATATGTTAGAATCAAACACTTAAGCTAACGGAGTTACTTTAAATTAAATTAAACATACTTCGATCATCAGTGGTGTGCTCTTGGAGAGGCATATGTCCAGCAGTGGACTAATTTAGCTGATGACGATGATGAAACATAAAAAAATCGTTTATTTTCAGACCAAAGAGTCCATAGATTGTTAGTACACAAAAACAAACAGATTGTTAGTACCTTCAAAAAAAACCTTAATTCTATGTTAGTAATAATAATAAAAATAAATAATATTAACTCAAAAAACTCTTTTCACCGCTTTGCTTGTTTAACATCCATCAAAGCAGTGAAACGGGCAAAAAAAGTATCTAGCCTCTCCGACATCATTTTTAACCCTTTCGGTTCTGCGTGGGGGTGCAGTGCCAGGACTGATACAAATTTTTCAAATTATCAAGTAAATACGGATTAAATTTCATTTTTGACAATGGGAAAAATAGTAGGTAATGAATTTTACAGTTGAGAACCGTTTGGGACGATGGGTCCCAATTGCTAAGTAAAAACTAAGCTTCAGTCTTGAATCAAAGTGTGACGGGATGTATATTTCCATCGGTCTTACGTGGTACGGGACATATACATACCGCATCAGGCCTGAAAGGGTTAAAACACTTCCAGGCCCATCCCGAACGCGACGATGAAGGGAGCAGGACTTAACTAGACTTAACATAGATTCCAGGTATCTTTAAACGGGTGACCCTTAGAATAAAGCAACACGTGAGATGCAGGACTCTGCTGCTTGGCGGCAGATAAAGTATGACTACCATATTCATACAACCAGTAATTCAAAAAAGTCAATAATTAAATTGACGACGAGTCACTTATACCACAGAATCGTTTACTCGCATATGGACCAAAAACGCATTATTACCACAACGCATGTCGACCAATACGCATAACGACCAATATGCACAAAGACCTATTCGCATAAGGATCAAAAATGTGTAACGACCAATACGCATAACGACGAATACGTACAAAGACCTATTCGCATAAGGATAAAAAATGTGAGACGACTAATACGCATAACGACGAATACGTACAAAGACCTATTTGCATTTTATTCTTAACTAAGGGCTGATTTTTCAATCGTCAGATAATGTTTATTCCTTAGATGAATGATTGGTATCGCTGCGCTCGACTAGATACAATATCTAGAAACTACCTAGAAACAATATCTCCGTGAGTGCGGCAACTCAATTTTGTAGTGTGTGTAAGAATGATGTCCTTCTTATTTCTTGTAGTATAATTTTTACAGTTTAACTACGCACACTGGCATTTTACTTCGGTTTATGACCAAAATTTAAGTAATAATACTCCTAAACAAACGAAAAAAAATATTCTAGGGCCATTAGGTTCTAGGTATTTTGATGTAAAATTACGTGAACAAGTAAGCCTAAGCGGTAACATACAGCTGTTATCAGTTCTTCTACTTTGCCTACTTGGCAGGTAGTAGGTACGATTTAAAAACGGGCTCGTTGAAAACAAAGATAAAAAAAATTTTTTCGAGTATTAAAAATCAAGGCTATTTTTTTACTTTATTTTGTTCCAAAGTATTTTGTACCTTTAGTTCTTCTGTGATTTAGTGGCATTCTCCTATTGATATTTAAAACCAGTAACCATTATTTTTCTTGTAGTTACAAAACTTAAAACTAAACAAAATATCTTGTAGATTAAAAACCTTTTTTGATACAAATATTTGGCGACTGTTGCAGTCAAACTGCTCTTGCATTTGTATTCTCTTCAGTTCTCAGAAATATATACGCTAACTCCCATCCGTGGTATGATTGTGGATCACTGGACATAAAGGAGATGTTCGTTTTTGGGCCCTTAATTTATTACAGTTTTGAAGTGATGCTTTTCTGATAGATCTGCCTTCTGAGATGATGTTTCCAAAAAGAAAAAATATATAAAAAGGCCCTAATAAAAAAACATAATTTAAAAAATATTTAAAAACTTGATATCTTGTTTTCTTCATCAAGCTTTTCTTATTATTTTTGGGTTCTAATGAAAGTTTTAAGTGTTTATTCTATATTGCTAAACTTATTTATACATTCTTAAAGGTATTTTAAGGTTTCCATGCAATTTCCTGAAAATTAAACCAAGCGGTTGCTGGCTGTAATGGATAGTACCACTGCATTACTAATTTAAAAAATCAGTTATTTTTTTTTAAATACATACATTTACATTAGAAAAGCGAAGTTGCCAAGTTAGAAAAAGTTTAGGGTTGCTTTTTATGAATTTTCATTATCTGACCTTTTTTATTAAATAATACAATGTTTGGGTATGTTTAAAAGATATATTAATACATGGAAAAGTTCCTTATTTTTTGCTCTTTTCATAAAATATAATTTCATCACTGTAAGAATTAGAGGGCCCAGCCTCCATACAAAAATGGAACATCTCCTTTACAGTTTTACTTTTATTTCGGTTGTAATACCAATAAACAAATATCTAACCAAAAAGAATAGACGTTAGGGTGGGTACTGCCATCGTAATAAAATTGTCTTGAGAAGGGTGGACACATCATTGTATGTTGATTTGCATCTATCCTTAGGCCAAATTGTGTCGTGCATGGGCGGCGTCTACCCAAAAAGAGTGGTTGATGACGTATTTGTTGACATATTTTATGAAGGTGTAGATATTAGTTTGAATTTTACGTATTTGTACGCTTATACCACTTCTTACAAAAGTCCAGGATGCGGATATATTTGTAGATCCTACAAAATAATTCCTGTATTGATAGTTGTAAGTGCTTTAATAAATAAATAAATAAATAAATTAATACAACATTTATCTTAGTTACAATTTTATTATGTTATAGTTACAAGATACAATTTTGAGAAGCATGAGGAGCTCGATGGCGCAGTGGTTAACGCGTCCGGTCTGCGAGTGCTGAGGTTAAGCAACTTTCGCAAAGGCCGGTCATCGGATGGGTGACCAAAAATTTATCATCTCGAGCTCCTCCGTGCTTCGAAAGGCACATTAAGCCGTTGGTCTCGGGTACATTAGCAGTTGCTCAACCACCAATCCGCACTGGGCCCGCGTGGTGGCTTATGGCCCGTTCTCCCTATCCATAGGGAAGGCTCGTGCCCCAGCAGTGGGCAATAAATGAGCTGATGATGATGTTTAATCCCACATATCCTTCTTTTCTTAAGGAACGTTTCAGTTTTCTTAATTGTTCAGGTTCGCGCTCAATACGGTCATCAAAAAACTTAAGCTTTTAAACCCCCCCACACAGCACCCCCTTTTAAGATTATTCTTTTACCGTCCAAGCTGTACATCTCTGGAATCACTTCCAGTTGCGATCAGACGTGCGAAATCTATTCACACATTTAAGGAGCTCGTGAAAAACTTTCCATTTAACCCTGTCCTGCTACAAAGCTGCCGTATCCGCTACTTTCCTACCTGAGACTACTATTATGTTTGTAGATTTATTTATTTATATTATTATGGTATATTTATCGTTATTATTATTTTTGCTTAATTTATAAAATACACACTATTCTAGTATGTTTTAGTAGTTTCACCTCTGATCTTACAGTTTATTAGCTCTCTCCATCCGACCGGTTGTCTGGAAGAAATCGCTATAAACCGATAAGACCGCCACCTTGCCACTTTGTAAGTTATTTCAATTTGTGCTCATATTTCATATTGTTGCAATAAAAGTATTATCTATCTATTTATCTATAAGTTTGCATTGCCATTTCAAATATATAATTAAATATAACAGTAAGTTTTTAATAGTGCGACAAAATTATTATCGTCGAATAACACAACAACTGAGTAATTCGTCAAAGATTTCAACTTTCACGCTTAACCACTACTCCAATTGAATCCAATCGAATTGCAAATGATATGAAATGCAAATGTATTCAATTAATTGGGTGTTATAGCTGCTACGAGGACGTGGTTCCGTGGGATCCATTAATTAAGTCAGCTGGTCGTGTTCTGTCATTACACGCCTCACGATTTGGTTTGGCGGTGGAGGTGCGTGGTGATATACGCAAATTGATAGTAAATTGAAAAGGTGGGTGCATATAATTATGTACACATAATGTTATAAGTATATGACTAGTATAGAGACAAGTGGAGATATAAATGGGAGGGGAGGCTTTTGCCTATATAAAAAAAACTAATTAACTGAACAAACACTTAATAAAATATTATTTAAAATAACAACTTAGTTACTATTTGAAAAAGACAAAGTCACACCCCATGACATACCAGGTCAGGTGCACTACTTGACCACTGACCTGACCCGGCATGACATGGGGTGTGAGTTCGTATCCCGCTTGTGGATTTTTTTCAAAACTCTTTCTATTTTCAAATTGTAATTTGTTCGTGTCAAAATTAGCGTAAAGTTAAATATAACCATAATCAGCTTATGTTTTTTTAATTTTCCAATTTCCGAAGAGAATGCCAATATAAAAATATTATATAATTTTTTTATGAATTATATTAGGTATCTCAATGTATACATAACAATATGAATTGATTCATTAAACACTAGGCAAATTAGTTAATCACCTGCCAGGTAAAAGCTTGTTTTCTCCGCTGTTGATGCTGCATTATTGTTGTTTCTTTCCCTTTACATTCCACAAGAAGAAGCGCTTGGGTTTCGACTTACCTGATGGTAAATGACGACAGGGTCGAAGGAGGAAGCGCAATTTTCCCGGAATGTTCATCGCTAAGGTAACTGGAAACTTATCTCTTAACCGTGATAACACAACAACTAAAGTTTTATGCAATGACGACAGGCTTAGCCTACAGACAACCTACCACAAAATTTTTACTTTTTATTTTTAAGTGATAATTGCTGCACTGAAGCTAAATTAGATATTTATAAAAGACTGAAAAAATTAAACGGCTACCCGACCCAGCCAGGAAGGCTTCCCGGTAGCATAGCGGTCAGTGCAGCCGCCCGGAATGCGGAAGACCCAGGTTCGATTCCTGGCTGGGTCGGGTAGGCGTTTAATTTTTTCACTGTATTTTATAAATATTTAACCCACCACTAACCAAATCGAATACACAAGTAATTACTTCGTTAATTTCGAACCGTTGCCTCTGGGTGATGAGCTCGATGGCGCAGTGGTTAACGGCGAGTGCTGAGGTTAAGCTTTCGCAAAGGCCGGTCATCGGATGGATACCAAAAATGTATCATCTCGAGCTCCTCCGTGCTTCGGAAGGCACGTAAAGCCGTTGGTCCCGGCTGCATTAAAGTCGTTAACAACCACCAAGGAAACTTGGTTGGTTGGCTCGTTCTCCTTATAAATCCATAGGGAAGGTTCGTGACCCAACATTAGGGACATAAAAGTGATAGTGGGTATATAACCACCATAGGCACCATACGCCTTTAACCACAGATCAAATAGCTATTAATTCATATTTACGCTTGACCTTGACGCAGACTTTCATTAAATAGTAGTGCTTTAAAATACTTAATGAAAAAAATTAACAAACGCACTCGCACGCGCAGTCGTCACTACGATTTTTAAAGTTTCCCCTCGATTTCTCTGGGATGCCATCATCAGATCCTGGTTACTGGTTTCCTTTCCAACACAAAAAGAATCATCAAAATCGGTTCATAAACGACGAAGTTATCCGCGAACACACATAAAAAATATTTATATACGAGTCGAATTCAAAAACCTCCTCCTGTTTTGAGGCTTATGGTGCCTATCCATAAGCCTTTAACCACAGATCACAGAGCTATTAATTCATACTAGTGGTCGCCCAGTGGTCGAAATTCGATAATTCTTAATTTTATTAAGGCTGCAAGGATTGTATCTTAGGCAATGAGCAATTAAAAAGATAGAATGTGAGTTTGGATTGGAATTGACAGATTTCGGCCGCTCCTCTTCCATTTTTGGGATTTTTGAAAAGAGTATAATATACGTGTGTGTCAAATACATGATAGTGTGTGTTATGTTTGTTTTATTGATTTAATGAATATATTAAAATATAATATATATAATATAATAAACTATAATTGTGCGAAATTTCATACTCCTCCGTCCGCGCAATTTTCGTAAAAAAGGGGTACCAAGTTTTTGCTTCACGTATTAATGTATATTTTTACGCTTGATAACAGAAACACATTATTCGATAAATTGGACGAAATTGTTGTATCTATAGTTCCTTTGGTTTGCATTAAAGTTTTATAGGAAAAATATATTTTTAGGGTTTCGTAGTCAAAAAGAAACCCTTATAGTTTCGCCATGTCCGTCTATCTGTCTGTCCGCTCCCAGCCTAGCTCATAGATTCTTAGTACTAGAAAGCTGTAATTTGGCTTGGCTATACATAATTATCACGCCGACAAAGTGGTGAAGTAAAATTTTTAAAAATATTTTTTTAAGTTACCTCCCCTACACGTAAAGTGGGGATGTAATTTTTTTTCTTGTCTACCCTATAGTGTGGGGTGTCGTTGGATAGCAATTTCAAAAATATTGTGGGTTTGTGGTAACAGTTTTTTGATGGAGGCATCCGTTTGTGAACTATTAAGCTTGAAAGTGCAAAATTTTGTTAGAGTCAAGTGTCCCGTCCCCCCCTGCCAGCCAAATGGTTGTTTTTGGATACGTGTAAAAATCACGGTAGTTGTATAGAAGTTAAAAGGAAAACTATCAGAGTAGCTTTACAAGTTTACGAGTAACAGTCGACCAACTTATAAAATGTACTTGGCGCAGTACAAATTCCTCATTGGGAACTACTTAAATAACGTTGTCAGGTGTGTGAAACCGGTAGTATCCGTATTATTGAGATGGGCTACGGAACCCTAGACTTAGCCGGTTTTTTCGAATATGAACCTTACGCCTACAGCATTGATATTATATCTCGTTAGTATAACAAGTTTTCCGACGTCTGTTTTCATGAAAGCGCTGTCAAGGGCTCAAGTTTAATTGAGTTGTGAATTACAGTCACTAACTATACTATTCGAAACTATCCAAATAAATTATGGAACTTCCTACTTCTATTTTGAGGTCCGGAATTAATTGAACAATAATTATTGTAAACATGTGTTTTGAATAGTTCGTGACTGATTTAATTTTTAAAAGATTAATATGAGTCTAAGTTTTACTTTTAAAATTTTTTTTTTGCAAAATACCGATAAGTAATTTTTCTTGTTTTTTTTTAATATGCGTGTAATCATGTACAAACTTATAGGTCTTTAGTGTTTTTAGTGGACACACTTTTAATTTGCTACGAAAAAAAAGGGTCTGCCTTGAATATTGATATTTTTATACTTAGGAAAAATACATGGTGGATAACTTTCGGCAAACCAGTGCCCAATAGTAGGACAACATAGGCTAAAGCAAAAACTTATTAAAAAGCTCTAGAGATTAACAATTTTGACAATAACGGACGACCAAATACAATACTATGGGCAGACAAAGTAAAATTATATTTTGTTCAACATAAAAGAAATTTGTATGTAAACAGAGAACATAATATTAACGAGTGAGTGTGACAGTCTAGAGAACGGTACTCCGGTACCCTTTAATTATCAGATCAGGTAAATACTATTGCTATATTCGCAACTTATACATAATTAAGATTAATGAAATTAACCACAAGTTTCGTCGCCATGGAAACGTAATGCCACCCTGTTATTTTTGAGGTGCTAGTGATAGCGGTTTTATAAGAGGAACAGTTTGGTGGACCGACCAGAGAAAAGATGGATGGATTGTGTGACCGATGATATGAATGTGAAGGGAGCGACTGTACAGGTGACGACTGATAGAGGAGAGTGGAAGAAACTGACATTTTGCGTCAACCCCAAGTACCATGGTCCAGGGCAGGAAGAAGAAGAGTTTGGTAGACAGTTGGTTTTTTAATTTTTTAATTGCCATTCTTACTAAATAGTAGTAAACTTTACTAATTCGTAATGATTTCATTTTCTTATCGTGGGCAGTAGGTTAGTTGGTTCATGGGTAGGTGACAAAGCTTAATAGCGCAACCCGCCTGGAAGCATGTTGAGGGAAGTAAAGGAGGTTTTAGTGGAAATTGCCCTCCCTCCTCGTCGGAGATTCCCATATAAACCTTACCACAGGTGGTTAAGAAAGTACGTAAAGCCACAGTGACTGTTTTCCAATTGATTTATGTTGGCAATCATCAACATTCAACATACTGCATTGTGTCAGCGTGGTGGGTTATGGCCTTTTTCCATTGTTTAAATACCTGTATAATAGGAAATAGCACTAGTTTCTGTAATATAGGTAGGTTTATATTATATATGCCAGCAATGTTAGCATCTAAAACAATTTGCAAATTAGTTCCAGATTTGACATCTTTGAATCTGTAAACAATTTTATCAATAAAGCAGTATTAATTTGGGCATTCGCTTTTACAACAGTTATAAACAATTTTTTTTAAATGTTTTTTTTAAATTTTATACTCAATAATGTACGACAGTAATTGTATAGGTATTTATTGAAAGTCAATAATGTTTTGTTAATCTTTAACAATAATGTAAGAAAATAAAGTTTTAATTGTATCATCTACCGCTTACACAGCAGCCCCAACCTAAATTTTGTCAAATCTGTTTCTACCAAATCGTGTAATTTGTCATTAATTTCCACTGAATTTAATTATTGTGGAGTGTTATTTGGCACAAATTAATAGTTGTTTGTGTTTATAATTTGCTCGTCGACCTCATTAACGGAGCAATGGAACAACAATTTCGTTTTGATGTGATCCGGCTATTTGTTTACGTAATCCGCATACATTTACTTATATCGGATTGATCCAATCTAATTCGAATCCACGAATTTTTGATAGTGAATATTGTATTGTTCTATCACATAGTTATCTCTTTGTAGAATAGATTTATTTGGTTTTATTGGACTTTATATTACACAATGTCTTAATCACACTTTTTTGAGTGGTAGAGCCACGCTGCGTGGCAGCACGAAATGGGCCGGCTCGCCCGGCGTAATACCACCCTCTCACAGAATATCGGCGTGAAACTACGGCACTCGTTGCTGTTGTGTTTCGTCCGGTGAGTGAAAGTACCGGAGGCCCATCTCTCACCCCTCCCCCCTCCCAATTCCTACTCCCTCCTCAAGATCCAACTCCTTCCTCAGGGTTGGCAACGCATCGGCGATAACTTTGGTTTTGCGGGTGTCCATGGGTGGCGGTGATTGCTTTCCATCAGGTGACCCAACTGCTCGTTTGCCTCCTTTTACCATAAAAAAAAAACACTAATATTATAAATGCGAAAGTTTGTGTGTATGTATGTATGATATTTGTTGCTTCTTCACGCTGCAACGGATGGATGGATTTGGATGAAATTTGGCATACAGATAGTTTATAACCTGGAATTAAACATAGGATATTTTTATCCCGATATTCCCACGGGAACGGGAACTACGCAGGTGAAACCGCGAGCGGCCGCTATTAATAAATAAAGTAATTATAATTAAAATTACAAGCTTTATTTTAATAATATTATTATATTAGCCGTAAGTGTCCTACTCCAAGGCAAAAAACCTTTTTCGCACGTTTTCTGGTATTTTAGATCGGTATTGTATTATACTGCATGCAAAGAGGTTTTCTGAGGGTAATCACTGGAAATACCGGTCCAAATCCAAAAAATCTTATACTCAAATATTAGGTCCTTACCTATGAAATTGACGTTTTGTATGAAGACTAATTATAAAATTTTATTTTTATACTAACGTTTTTTTAATTTTCTTAGCATCTATTTATGTTAACACTATAAAAATTGTAGAGTAGTGAGTTTGTTTCACTAGGTAAATATAGCAGATATTAAAAAGAAAAAACATCAAGTTCCTTCAAAGCTACCATGAAACAAAAAGACAATTCCGCGAACATAAAAAGTAGTCAATTTAAAAAAAATAATTGGGCGATAAAGACACAAAATTAATAAACATTGTTATTACTGAAGCCTAAGTAACATAGTCCTAATTAAAGGTGTATAATAATATTAATAACCGGTATTGACTTTTAGAACTTTTAGACCCTTTAATAAGTGAAAAAAAAACGTCAATTTCATAGGTAAGGACCTAATGTTATACTACATTCCGTGCGGGTAATATCCAATAAAGTTAAAATATATCTTTTTTCATCATCATCTTATAAACTTTCCATTGCTCTCTTATAAACTTTTTAAGTACATTAAAATAGCACATAGGCTATTCAGGTCATATTCCACCACGCTGGCCCATTTTGGTTGTAACACCTGCCTTAAATAACGACAACGATTGGAACCAAGCAACGAACGGTCAAACGAGCCTTCCGTAGCTTTTATGACCACAGAATCGACAAATATGTAGATAATAATAATGTATACTATATTTATGTTTGTAATTTCTTTTATGCATTAATACCTTTTAAGTTTTTTGTTAACAACGCAATCATATTATTTTTATTACGCCAATAACCACATTATCGACGCCGAGATAGGACTTAAAGTCGGCGAGCGGTCTGTTTGGGGAGAAATAGGTCGAAAAAATTTAATCGGCGAACGATTTAGAATTTATTACGATCGTTGTGTCTAGTTTAGTGAATGTTTGTTTAATGTGTTGCTGTTGCTTGGTTGGAGTACCTTTTCAACGAAATAAAAATAAAACTATGCTGCCTTCAGTTTTCTCCAATATTAATAAAAAGTATTCGCTTATTTGGGTACTTACAACGATTCCGTGAGACACCATGAGAGCTTCTATACGCCCCAAAGCCTCCACAACAATTTTCATTGTAAATGTTCACGGGGATTAATTATTAAGTGGCTCAAGTTAAGGGACCCTATAAATAATAACACCCTTGTCAAAAGGGCTTAGGGCCAGTGTCGCGTGACGCTGGAAGGGACAAGGGACCTTTGTAAATAAACTGGTCTCGCGTAAGGTGCCTTTCTTATATTACTCGCTGATGCGTACGAAAATTCTAAGGTGTCACCTGAAACTATACATAAAGAAAATAGCTTTTACTAAGCTCTCTTTGAAAACTCCTTTAAACTCGTAGTAGTATGTAGTATGCCGTGAATTATTTTAATGCAATAAACCGTTTTGAATTTTTTGCTTTAATTTTACACATACCTAAAGCTTTATTCCGTATCATCATCATCATCATCATCAGCCTATACTAGTCCACTGCTGGACATAGGCCTCTCCAAGTGCACGTCACTGAGCACGATCCGCGGCTACTCTTACCCAGCTCTGATTTAGCTCTCATTCAGTATGTTCTAATTATATTATTGAAAGAAAAGTCCTCATTAAAAGCCAAAAATCTTAGACCACACCTTGAAAGGTAAATTTATGCACAGATGCTCCCTTTATGATGCAGACAAGGAGTAATAATACCAGATTTTTCCTCTACAGGATCACGGGATACGGGTCAACGCTGCAGATGTCGCGGGCGGTAGCTAGTTCAAATTATACATCATATATATTTCCTTCCTTTTCAAGTCCCCCATCACCATCACCTTCATCATTACTATACTCATCATCATATGTCCCTGAAGCATGATGGCAGGTCCCTTACAACTGAGGCAGGAGCTTTCCCTATGCATGGACAGGGAGAACGGGCCATAAATATTCAAGTCTCTACCTAGGTAATATAAAGCATAATGCGAAAATATCAGTGATTTTTTGAATATAGGTATCTCAATGTTTTATGAAATTAATCGTACCGGTAGGTGAAAAAAAAACTGTTAACCTCTTAGTCCCCGGAACAAAACTAATGACAGCACCCGCGTCGATGACGTAATCAGCAAAATGGAGAAAAAAAAAAATTGAAAAAAAAAAATGGAAAACGCAAAGAGAATAAAGATGTTGGGGGGTTTGAGTGTAGCAAATTTACTCGTTTGTTTATAGCTAAACTTCTTCATACAAAAGTAGACTCTTAATAAACTATAATTAAGTTTTGAGTCGCGTAGGGAGCGCGCTCGAATTCGAGCTTCCGAGGATTGAGAGCGCCTAAAGGGCTTTTAAAGGGAAATAAAATAAGTATTAATACAAAACCAAAACAATATTTTCATACGTGGTTAGTCTACAGTTAGTTTTCAGCTACTACCCTTGCTATGAAGTAAATGTGAAAACTGTTTGCCAGCACTAAATCCGTAGTAATACCCGGGCTCATTACCGTCACCCAGCGGGATAGAATAATATACAATCACATACGCAGACAATGAAGTGGTGCAAGAGTAGTATTATTAGCTCACTGGATATATTGTCACTGAAAGCGCTCGTTATTTTCGCGAGCATTTTGCATAATATTCAAAGCGGCAATGCGGACATTTGGAGATAGAAAATATTGGTTTTACAAACGATATTAACAAATAGTGTACAATCAGCAGTTTATTTTGATACATTTTGAACAATATTAGGTTGGTTAGTAGCCTTAAAACTTAAATGAAGTTTGTCTATATAGTAAAGTAAGTAAGTAAGTAAACAGCCTACAATTGTCCCACTGCTGGGCAAAGGCCTCCATTATTGAAATCAAGTCATCACTACAATTGATGGGTAATGGCTTACTCACCACGCTTGCCAAGTGCGGGTTGGTTATCACAAACCCGGGCTTTGCATCGAAAAATCCGAAATAAATTAATAAGCAAGCATGGAGACATACCCTGGCCACCCCGCTCGCCGGATATCACACCTTGTGACTTTTTTTTGTGGGGATATCTAAAGGCAAGAGTTTACAATAACAATCCTCGAACAATTCAGGCCCCACAAGATAATATTCGCCATGAAATTGCCGCCATTGAACCAACACTTTGGTCTCGAGTATTTGCTAATGTAAGAGTCCGATTGGAAGAGTGCGTAC
The DNA here is from genome assembly GCA_947562085.1 of Eudonia lacustrata. Taxonomy (NCBI): domain Eukaryota; kingdom Metazoa; phylum Arthropoda; class Insecta; order Lepidoptera; family Crambidae; genus Eudonia; species Eudonia lacustrata. The sequence continues at coordinate 24,138,687 of OX387340.1, read as the reverse complement.
GGAAAAATGGGCGTCATTTAAACGACACTGTCTTTAAAAATTAAAATCCGCAAATGTAATTTTATTTTAAAATAATAAAACATAATATATATATTATTGGTAATTTTTTATTTCATTTTATACTTGGAAATTTTCCGCTGGACACCCTTTAGTATGAACAGATACAGACAAATTGATGAAAAGATATAGTACAAAGGCTTACCTAAGATTAAAGTTTATTGGTAACTAGCGGCTCGTCCCAGCTTCGCACGGGTGGACATTTCTTTTTTAATATAGCTTGTTACTCAGCGCCAATGTAGCATTCTAATGATGATATTTTTTTTTAATCGGTCATGTAGTTTTTGAGTATATTCGTTGCAAACATACAAAAATACTATAATATTAGTATGATTTATGGTATTTCACAGTTTTGTATAAGTAGATGTGCAAGCGTCTGTACAAAGTAACTAATATGAAAATATAATTAATGTTTTAATTTTATTTTAAAGGCTTTATCCTGGCATTATTATGGTAATTATTTATTGACCAAGAAATATGTTAGAGAGGATCAGAGTTCAGTGTTACCCAACCTTTTTACATCGCGGGGACCGGAAGGCAGGGCTTAACAAACTTTGCATAATACCTCGTCCAACGCAATTTATAAAAGTAGGTAAGTACATCGGAACTTTTAACATTCACATAGCTATATAGAATCTCACTGGCGTTCCGATTGCAAAAGTTAAGCAACTTTAGCAATGACGGGTCACCAGATAGATGTCTAATTCAAATATCTCGAGCTTCATCGTGCTTCAGAAGAAACGTTCAGGCGTTTTCATTGTTTTCTAGAGATCGCAGGAATCATAATCGATAAATTTGCATTGGGCCAGCATGGTGGGTTATGGTCTGTTTTCTCTATGTGCTATAGTTCGGTCAGCAACGAGAGACTGAACACTTATGACTATGTCGTAAGAACTAATTAAAAATTGACAAGTGTCTGTAACTTTGACAAAGTACACACGGCGGCAGATCAACCTACCCAAAACTGTCAAATTTCTACAATCAATTTTGAACTTTATTGTTTGGTTATAAGGATCAATATTCATGGAGAAATTTGACAGATTTGGGTAGGTTGATCTGCCGCCGACTGTACTAAAGATGTGGAAGTGTGAAGAGCTTGAACGCAGCAGTGGGACGTTTATAGGTTAATGATGATAACTTAAAACAAGTGTTATTCTTAAAAAAAATACAAGAACTATTAGAAAGAGCCCGTAATAGGACCCCACCGAGTTAGTAAAGTATATCACTTTGATACGAGGTTAAAAGCAACACTTGGACGTTTTCCAAATTAACTCTTACGCAGATTACCGCAATTATATGCAACCGGGTAATGTTATGCTAACGTAATAATCGTCCTATCTGGATGGTACAACCATTTGCATAGACCAACGTATTCGTACTTCCTTTTGTGATGAAAGAATTTTATTCATGGCCTTTGTTATTCTCTTTTCCTCTTACAAATTAAGTTGCAGTTATTTTGTAAGGTGGTTTAATTTCACGCTATAGTGATAATGTTAGATTCACCATCAGCTTACGGCTACCTAAGTATACAATGTTATTTTTAGTTTATACGAAACCTGAAAACTGTTTGTTCAGAATCAGTAATAGATTCGATTTCAATATTTTTTATACCATGTTACATTTTGACCCAAATAATATTTACAAAATCTCAAATAAATTACACCCTACTAAAAACACGCAACGGGGCAGCACAAAAAGCTTGTAACTTCGTGAGTTTTCAAGATATTACTTTAATTTTTTTTGTACTGATTCTTTGAATGAAAATATTTGACCCGTGTTTCGGTTTTCGTATAAACTTAAAATAAGGTTGTATATGTGTACGACAGTGTGAATAAATATGTTTTTTAATTGGATTTTGTGTGTTATCGTGCGTCTTCAAGCGACGTCAAATTTACCAGAACAGTACTACCAAAAAGTTAATTGCTGGTTCTTCTCAGTAAGTTTTACGCCGTAGACTAAAAAACCAATGGCGCTGGTGGTAAAAATATTATTTGTAGCCTAAATTTAACAAGGCCATTGAATGACGGTCATGTAGGCTTGAGCCCAACATTGGCACACTCTCGATCCGACCCGGACCTCTCCGAGAATCTAGTAGGGACTGGGACCACGCTTGCGTGATGCCGTTCCCTCTAGTAACCCTCTGACGGTGTTTCGATCACACGGCTTGAGGAACCCTTAAGAGGACACACTAAGGTCGACTGAATTGAAAAATATTTACGAAAAGTAGACAAAAATCAACGTTTCGCTGTTTTTTCGAAATTTGACAAAATTATATGAAAGAAAAACAAAACATAGGGACACAGCCAAAGCCTTTCTTTAATTTGTAATGAAAAAAATTTTAAAATAAAAAAAAACCCGACTATAAAAAACAATAAGTAATAATAAATAATTATATACTCGTAAAAACCGGACTAACATAAAAATAACTAAAGAGAAAAAACTGAATTTCAATATAATATTATTCAATGTATTTATAAAAACTCATTTATTATAGATTTTATTATTCAAGTATAGGTATCGGACAAGGAAATATTTCACGTTGCATTCAATATTGTTCAAATGGAATTTTGGGATCCTAGAGCTTGTTTTTTTTTCTTTTCAGTTTTTTCTCTTTGCAGTTATTTTTTAAGCTAGTCCGGTTTTTACGACTATATAATTGTTTTTTTATAGCCTATGTCACTCCCATTGACTCTACAATTTTTTTCTGTTAGGTAGGTTTCTGGAGTTCATGAAAATGTGGTTGTTCATAAATAGGTATGTAGATAATTAAGGAGTAATTAGTCGTTGGGGAAGACAAGCAGCTAATTAGTCGGTGATCCAAATTGATGAAACAATGTGCCTTGTCCATCGCTCGCACTGTTGAATAGCAAACAGAGTAATAAATCAATCAAACACGCTTTGGACACCGTAATCAATAGGTACAAGTCATAAGAGGTGGTGGGATTTTAGTTCAGTGATATATACAAATATTAAGAAAACTGCAGTGGTAAAGAAAATAAAAGTACCTACTATGGTTTAGTGGTTATTTATAATTACCTTTCCAGAACAAATTTTCAGGTATCTAAGTTTGATGTTATTAATTCGCACTACCAAATGTGTTATAAAAAAGTTTAAACCATATACTTTGTATACAACATCAGCTTCCATAAAGTAATGAAGAATTCTTTGACCTCATCCCACCTTTACCTTCTTCCTTAGATAGGAGTACGCGCGCTGCTCTTCGGAGTACTCGCCATACAGCCTCGCCGCGCACAAAAAGCAGTTTGGTGACTCGTTTCTTTTCACTTACAAAAGATGTAATAGTCTACCATCACGTTTTCCCTTCTACCTATGACATAGGGTCCTTCAAACGAGGCGTGTAGAGGCACCTTGTGGGCCGGCAGCGTGAGGTTTTTACGCTGCACCAGTTGTCTTCGCGTCTGGACTTCATTTCTAGCAGTTAAATGTAAACTAACTCATGATTATGACGTTCAACAATGCTAATTAGCCGATGTCACACGCTCATATGCCACCGAAGCCCTGTTATATAGAAATCGCTACAGCTTATGCCTTATACCACAGCGTATCGTCACGCGCTCTGTAATCCCGGCATGGTGCGACAACCATTGATGGGATTACGTGGCTGTCCACCGGAACACTGGCATTAGGAAGTAAATAAGAGCTTCAGACTAATGCTGAGTACTATGTGACTGTGATGAACTCCAGTTGGGAAGTGATGTGTAGGTAGGAGTTTGATAGCAGTACCGTCTGTGTGTTCACCAAGACAGCGAACTTGGTATGAATCAAATAATATTATTATTGTAGCTAAATGCTAGTTTTTAAATATTTTTTACAGTGTACTATTTGTCATTTTGCTAACCTGTGGAGAACAAATAAAAAATATATTAAAAAAGCAATTTCATTATCTGTCACAATCATAAAGTTAATATACCAGCAAAATCAGACCCTAGCGAGTGAGATTAAAAATGAAGAGTGCTTCTACCTTCAGCCTTGTCATCAATTACAATCAAGTCAGGTAAAAACAAAACACTTCCCCTTTATAACTTTATGGTCACATTACTTTTTCTAGAATTCTGGAGTCCAGTCAGTCCGAGACGACTATAGACTGATGTAAATGATAAAGATTTAAATTAACAACCATTACCGGATAATAAGTTATTTCAATTCCTATAATACCTGTATTCCTAGATCCTAAAATATGTTTTTAAATTCGGTTATTGTGATATATCAAAAACACATATTTCAGGTAGGGTATAGATAAGATCTACAGGAAAATTAACCCTTTTTTCAAAAGAAACTAAGTCGATACTTTACATAATATATATTCACTTTTAACAGACGCCATAAAAATAACCTAACGAAAAGTTCCCAGAACATTTTCTTCCTCCTTTGTCTCCAAATCGTTTTCCACCTAATCCCAAAGCCCTAAGAGGCGAACGTATGATATTCCTGAAAATCCCGACGGCCTTACAAATCCCGTCCAGTCTGCTATTGGATTATAGGGAAGTCGCCGAATGAGCTGACCATAGAAAGGGACAGCAATAGCCGGCAGAGCAGGAGGCACTACACATGTCGACTATTAAAGCCCGCTCCGTGAAATTCCATGACGGCGTAAACACGTTTTTTAAACAAGCATGATGTATCTTCCTAGTTTGTCGTCGTTCAAATTCAAAACTTATTCTTTGGGATTACAGTCTCTTTTCGAAAGTCGTGGAGCGCTAGCAGAACTTCCAAAGGCTTAATAATTTTGAAGGCGTGCCTAGTTGGCTGTCGTAGGGATTTTGAGATTTGTCGCTGATTTTTTTATTGCCGCTTGTGGAATTATTATCGCCGCGGGTGGCAGTGGACAAATACGTAGTGGTTTAGTTCATTGATTTAGTTGAGGATTTCTTTTGCGGTTGCAATTTGGTGAAAAGCATAATTTCGACAAAAAAAAAGTTAGAAGTCCTATTGAACATTTTTTTTGGAGCAAATATCCTTTGGCCTCAGGCGGCCTTTTCAGCGGCACCAGACTGTTTTGGGGGTGGCGAGAAACTGAACCCTATACTTGGCAGAGTTTTTTTTTGTGAAATTATATTTATTTATTGTATAAAATGTGTTCCTAGTTCACTACCTACTCGAAATCTTTTGTAAGTTTAGTGTCTTAAATGATCCAATATGCCAAGAATAGGGTTAAAGGGTTCCTCAAGCCGTCTGATCGAAACGTCAGAGGTTTTTTAGAGGGAATTGCATCAAGCAAGCGTATCCCTATTCCCTACTAGATTCTCCGAGGGGTTCTGCTCGGATCAAAATGTTTGTACGTACAAAGGAAGGCTTAAACCGTGGTAGATATACGAGTGTATGCACTTATGACAGGTGTTCACCTGGAGGGACAAAAGACAACGACAAAAGGTATTATCACAGTCTATATTATGATGTACTTTCTGTTTCCCCTGCAATTTGTTAAAAGATGTTATTGATGATGTTATATATTCAGTGCAGTATTATCCATACAAAAAATACTATACAAAAACACTTCCATTGAATTGAAATTAGCTGGTTAGGTATATCGTTTCTTCTTAGTTAAACACACTTGTCAAAGAGCAACGTAGCGTCTATGGATCTCATAAAAATTGCATATTCGGGTTTCAATTACGTAGACGAATTCTTATCCACGAACGTTAGAGCTCAGGCTCCGACTAGGGTGACCACACATGTTTTCAATTTTCAAATTCATAAAATGACTTTAATTATTATCATTATTATTACATTATTCGTTATTACGGATCCGTGAGACACTTAATGTTATTTTTTTCTTTTTTAACTCCTTTTATTTCCTTTTGTCTCGTCAGTGTTTAAATAAACGTTTTTTATTTTTTCTTTATTGGCATGAACTTCAACCGAAGTACTACTGCACTTGTGGTAAAACAAATATCTGGCGAGTTACTTTAAACGATGTTTGCTTAAAATCTAGGCACAACAGTATGCAATGTTCGTAACCCAGATTACAAACGTCTTGATTAGTGATAAGGTCTAATATGACTTCTTAATAATGGTATGAATTAGAATATAAAATGAAACAATGAAGGATTTGGTGGCTAGTTCCTAGATATATTACTCAATTAAATTATGTGAACCTTCTTTGTTGCAGGTTAAGTTTTTGGTGTCAGTCCGTTGGTGTGCGATGCAGATGTTATAATGTACTAAACCACTTTGAATATGAATAGTATATTGAGGCGAGACCAGGCACAAGGGGGGACACCTCTTGTCCAAGGTTAACTTATAAATAAAGAAATATTTGTTTACAGACCACATTTACTTTGTACATTACGTTTGCCTATATATTCAGACACCTACATTTAAACACATTCACATCATTTATCTAAATTTAAACACGCGAAATATGCGAAATTTTCTGTTACTTCCTTTGTACTGTAACGGTTTCGAAAATCGAACGATGTAGTATAAATTTGGTAATAAAAGTCATTAACATAATACATAGAATTATTGACATCATTATCATACGATAATTTTACCTTTTATACATTAATTTGTTAAATTTAATATTTGTTTTGGCCTATGTCCCGCAGTGGACTAACCTAGTGGACTAGCATTGACGACCTCCTTGGTCAAGTGGTTTGTACACCGGTTTTCATGGAGTCATCTCTGAGGTCTCGGGTTCGATCCCCGGTCGGGTCAATTTAGAAATTATTGTTTTTCTAAATTGTCTCGGGTTTGGGTGTTTTCTATGTATAATAAGTATATGTATTTAAGTATTTAAAGTATGTTTATCCATTGTCTAACCATTTAACGAGTTTCATTACGAAGCTTCTCTTGGGCTAGATAATTGGTGTGAGTGTAGGAAAGCTTATTTATTATTTATAAATAAAAAATTTACTTTGTACATTACGTTTGCCTATACATTCAGACACCTACATTTAAACACATTCACATCATTTACCTACATTTAAACACTATTACAATAAAACACACATAAAGTGACACGGCAACCGGAAACGTCGTTATTTTCAAACTCACATAATTTGGAATTTGCGGAAAACTCGTAATTTTTTAATGATGTGCAAATGTCCTGTCACACCCATACGCGTTGCCACCGCACTCGCGTCCAATCCTTTTAGCGAAAAAACTTTCGCAAGCTAGGAGAATTTTAATAACAATCGTGGGTAAAATGAAATCTAGCCCGCAGACTGAGCCGCGGTGCAAGGTTTGCTAACGTTTGAAAAACAAAACGAAGGGGATACCTAACTCAAAAGCGTGTAAGTAGCATTGAACACCGCGTAAATTTCAAACATCAAATATCTCAGAAGTAAAAAAAAATGAATATCTAATTAATACGTGAAGCAGCAAAAACTTTGTACCCCTTTTTACGAAAATTGCGCGAACGGAGGAGTATGAAATTTCGCACACTTATAGTTTATATAGAGAAAGAGTGCAGAATGCTAATATATTTTTTTTAATTATCCTTAAAAAATACATTAAATTAAATAAACATTGTTTCAAACATTTTTGAAAAAATTTAAAAATGGAAGAGGACCGGCCGAAGGCTGTCAATGCCACTCCAATCTCACATTCTACTTTTTTAAATTTTTATTGCTTAGGATACAATCCGTGAAGACTTAATAAAATATTGTTTAGTAAACAGCTTTTTATAAAAATTACGGTCGCATTTCGACCACTGGGCGACCACTAGTTTAAATAATTACTTAAATAATTAATTAAATACATACTTATTATACATAGGAAACACCAGACCCGAAACAATTTATAAAAACGGGTAGTTCTAAATTGATCCGACCGGGGATGGGGGAATAAATAGAATAAAGATATTTCATTTCATTTCAATACATACCGCGCTCGAGCAACGCACACGAAGACCCTCTCAAGGACACGGAATCTCAGACCATCTCAAACCAGTTCAAGCGCATTTTTTTATATTTTTTATTGTGAGAGGGCTTGCTCTTGGCCTCATTTTAATCCCTAGGGCTGAGAAGAGGCCATTAGGCCATATTTCATCAAGAGTCAAGAGAGGCGTGAAGAAGCACCTTGTGGGCCGGCAGTGTGAAGTTAACTGATGCTACGTTTGTTTCCACGCTGCACCAGTTATCTTCACGTCTGGACTCCATTTCCACTTAACATCAGGTGGGATGGAGTCATTAGCCGAGCTAACTATAAAAAAAAATTGTTACGAGACTTCGTGTCCGTGACAGGTTGTCTATGTTTGAGTTGCGCAAGCGCGTTTATATGAAGCTTTCCTACTGCTGTCTCCTTGTCCTCTGCTTACGCGGTGTTCACAAAATGCTACACACATCAACCTATTACCACAAACTGTCAAATTACTCAATAGTCTTTAAACTTTATGACTAAGGTACTTAAGTGAAAAACACAAATGTTGAAAAAAATTCCACGAGCAGGATTTGAATCTGCACCCTTCTGACATACCGGGTCAGGTGCTCTCCCAATTGAGCTATCGTGATTCTAACCAGCCCGCCGAAAATGTTCAACACTATTTACTTTTTTACTTTGAAAGCCAAAGGCGCCTAAGTATTCAATGTCAACAACTACCGTCATTAACATCCGATCATAATATTTTTACAAATACTAAAGATCAGTTAAGAAGTAGGCAAGCTATTTATAAAATGTTTTTTGTTTTGTTTATATAATTTTTAACGTAAATTTTGTTGCGAACAAATTACAAAAACACAAATGTTGAAAAAATTTCCAAAAAGGCATATGGTTGAAAATGTATTGAAGAAATTTGACTGTTTTAGATAGGTTGATGTGCAGGCGTCTGTACTTACACGCAAGGCTCGGAAACCGATTAAATTTTCAAGCCATTATCGCCCTAAGTACCTACATAAGAAAAAAATAATTTCGTTTCTGTTCCTTGAAACCGGTTTCGAGGACGTTATTTTCACAATAAAATTTTCGGTTACGTTTGCGTTCTTTACCGGTTAATACCGGTTTATATCGTGTCGAGAGGGAAGTAAACAGCGGAAAGTACCCGCGCATTCATACTTGTCGCTGCAGGTTTGAGGCTGACGCGGGCGGGCCGCGCGCCCGTGGCGTAAACCGGTTTATTTCGGTCAAAGAACGAAATGGATTTCGGTTTCGCTCCGAACGGAAAACGTTATAGAACATTAATAACCGTTATTTTTCAAACCGGTTCCGAGCCTTGCTTACACGCTTTCTGTCTCCGTCGAAAAGTAATGGAGTTGTTATTCCGTTCGTCCGTCCGTGTTCCGTCTGCTCGTCTCGATTCCGTTTGCGGTACGGTGAATGTTGATGTTAGACCGTTTCTTGGGTTATTGTTTAGCAATCGGTATTCTAGCGAAGTGAAACGTTTGAGTGAAGCCGAATATCTTTTTACTGTGTTTTATAGATTGTTCATATTAAATAATACCTACTATTAATTTTATTCTATAACTTTCTGGGTCAACAAATAAATGTCCCTTAACTATCCGACAGTTAGATGTTACCAGTATATATAATATGTTTATCAAAAAGCAAGTCTGAACAAAACGAACGGTTTTTTGGTACCTAATATCATTATTGTCTATTTATTCGCTCAAGCAAATTAATTTTTATATTATACCTTTTATTTACGTATTTTTTAAAATATTTCTTTGTGTGTTTAAATGTTAAATAAGCGCCAGTTTGAAGATCGAACATCGTCAAAAACCATTTTCAACACACTCAAGTGAAACGCTTTATTCGTTATAATATCTCGTTGTTATCAAGAGATTTCTAACACATTATTAAACATTATTATATTAACGAAACTCTTGATAACAACGCTTAAAATAGAACATCGCTTCAGCTGTTTCCGTGAATAAAATAATATTCAAATTATTCGCAAAACAAACACTGTGGAGCGCCAAATGAAATTAAAATGTTCACCAGACGAACTTGTTAACGTACTAAATACTAGAGAATTTCAGAATCAGTAATATATATTTGGTTTACTAGTAGCATTAACATTTTCATTTAATTGAATTAAATTTAATGAAGTGCTACTACTACTTATATTAATTAACAACGTCTCGGTGGCCGAGTGGCAGAGAGCTCAGCCCGTTACCCGAAGGTCCCGGGTTGAATTTGCAGGTCAGGTATGTTTTGGATTTTTCTATGCATAGTCCGGGTTTTTGATCACCAACCCGCTTTTGGCAAGCGTAGTGATGAAGCCCTTGCCCATCAATTGTAGCGATGACTTGATTTCATTGATGGAGGCCTTTGCCCAGCTGTGGGACTGTTATAGGCTATTTACTTACTACTTTAATGTTTATTGTGTGTTTCGACAATTAGAGATACTCGTATAACAGCCAGTTCCTCAGCTTGTAATTGAGGGTTGTGGGTGAAGTGTGCTAGCCTTATCATTAGTGTACGATTACGCGTAAGTACATACTTTGTTTATATTGTCTAAGTCAACGAATCATGCCTACTTTATTTATTAAATACCGAAATTAACTGAGTGCAAACTTATCAACCGTGCGTTACTAACGTCGCGTGAGAACCACTTATACCTACTACTAGTGGACCTGTGTACCTGGCGCTTTGACAATTTCCATCAAGTGATTAAATTTTCTTTGGTTTCCATGACAACAAAACAAACAAATCATTTTGTATTGGAAAATTAAATTGTCGTTTTAGTTAGCAGGAAACATTCAAAGAGAGGTGGGACATGTATTTTAGAGAAAAAGGGTCTTCAATGGAAAGTTTTGCCTAAAGTTTCGGAATTCTCCGTACCTGGTATTTTCGAGTGTTGTGCAATCGAGTTAACATGCTTTAAGATTGTAATTGTATGTATTTATAGAGTTCCGAATGCCGCATACCTGAATGTGTTTTATTCAAAAATGGACCTACTACTATCACATATAAGTAAAAAAAGGTTCAATAACATTGTATTAACAGGAGATTTCAATATAGATGTAATAAAAACTAATACCTAATGTCACATTAGAATTAGAGTGTCTTCTTTTGAACTATAACTTAAAATTAGCACTTAGAGAGCCAACTAGATTGAAAAGTCAAACATGTATAGACAACTTTGCTCACAATTTCCAAAAAAAGTGCAGGGCGGAGGTGATGGAACTTGCTTTATCGGATCACACCGCCCAACTCTTAAGATGTCCCGTTTTTAGTTTACCATCATTTAAATACTGGCGGAAAAAACAAAAAGATTTTAGCCTTGAAAATGTTGCAAAGTTTAGAGATTCCCTAATGCAGCTATCATTCTCAGAAATCTACGCTACGGATGATCCTGATATAGCTTTTAATTTGTTTATGGAGAATTTCAAGTTGTTTTACGATTTGTGTTTTCCTTTCAAGTTTACTATCATACCCGTTATTAAAAAACCGAAATGGGTCTCACGAGGGATAAAAATTTGCAGTAAAAAGAAAGGACATCTTCTTTGGAATTATAGACTCAAACCAACAAAAGAAAACAAGGTTAATTTAGCTAATTATACAAAATTGTGTAAGAAAATTATCAGACTCACACAACGTGCCCAAAATGATTATTTTATAAAGAATTCCGACAATAAAGCTAAATCAACTTGGGCAATTATAAATAAGTCTAAGCTTAGTATTCCTAAGTATCATATCTCGCAATTAAATGTCAATAACAAAATTTTGACTAATCCAGAATCGATAGCCAATAGTTTTAATAATTATTTTATTAATAAAGTTATACCAATATCTGGTTCCGGAAAAGAAGTAATCTCTAATTTCAGAACTAGACGAGATTCTATGTTTATGGCCCCTAGCTTACCAAACGACATTTTAATAATTATAAAAAAATTAAAACAGACTAATGCAGAGGGTTACGACGGCATAGCCACTAAAATTATCAAATCAGTTGCCGATTTAATATGTAGTCATTTAAGTTTTATTATAAATCTTTGCATTAGTGCTGGAAAGTACCCAGAACGTCTAAAAACAGCGATAATTAAACCATTGTTTAAAAAAGACAATAAACAATTAATGCAAAACTATAGACCAATTGCTTTGATACCTATTATGTCTAAGATTTTTGAAAAATATTTTTATAATGAAATGTATAGGTATTTAGAGAAAAATAATGTTTTATGTGAAGAGCAAAATGGTTTTAGGCAAAAACGGAGTATCAATATGGCTATATTTAAATTTCTCAAGAACGTCATGCTGAATGTGGATACAAGAAACCCTGTCTGTGCTGTTTTTTGTGACATGACGCAAGCTTTTGACCACGTTAAGCATGATATTTTAATAAAAAAACTTGAGGCATATGGAATAAGAGGAAACATTTTAGAATTAATTTGTAATTACTTGACGAATAGAAAACAGTGCACTGCAATATCACGAATTAATCCTGGATCAAAATTAGAAGAAATTTATTTATCTAAAATACGTAATATTTAAATATGGTGTACCCCAAGGCAGTATATTAGGGCCACTGCTTTTCTTAATTTATATTAATGACCTACCTAAAGTAATAGATCATCCTCGCACTCTTTTCGCAGACGATAGTACAATGACCATTGCATGCAAAGAACCTGATTACTATGAACATGACATTAATAAATCTTTGACATCGATTATTACATGGCTAGATAACAATAACTTAAAAATTAATCTTAGTAAGACGCAAATAATGAAATTCTACCAAAGAGAGTATACAGGGCCACCATTTAAGGCAATTTATCAAACCACAGAGGTCTGTGAGGTTGATACTGCTAAATTCCTGGGACTTTTAATTGATGTTAGACTGGACTGGAAGGCACACATAGAACATCTTTGTAAAAAAATCAGTAGCTATGCATACGCACTATTTAAGCTATCTTCGGTACTGAATGTAGATGCTCTGCTTACTGCATATCATGGATTAGTGGCGGCGACTCTGAGATATGGTATTATTTTCTGGGGCAACTCGACTAATAAAGATATAGCATTTAAAATGCAAAAACAATGCTTGAGAGCTATGTTTGGGCTAAAAACCACAGAAAGTTGCCAACCATATTTTTTAAAGCATAAAATTCTAACGCTTCCGTCAATGTATATTTTGGAAGTTGTTCTTTTTGTCAAATCGAATCCTGATTTTTTTGTGCGTATGACGGATGTTGTTGAACGCAACCGTCGTGACAACAGTCGCCTTTGTATGCCTCGGGCAAAAACAGCTTTAATGAGCAAAAGCATATTTTGTATGGCCCCTAGAATTTACAACAAATTACCTGTGAAGCTTAAAGAACTAAATTTTAATCAATTTCAAAATAAAATTAAAAAATTACTTTGCGAAAAATGTTATTACACCATATCGGATTATTTAAATGATAATAATTTATGAAATTGTGTAATTTTATTGTTATTATATCTTTGATTTTTTTTTATTTTTTATTTTATGCAAGTAATTATTATTGACATCTGTGATATTTAAACTTAATTTAATATTGTTTGTAGTTATAATTTTAATTTTGATTTTATTATTAAGCATGGATTTATATTTTAATTTGAATCTTAATTTGTACACCGTTTATGGTATGGCATGTTGAATCAAAAATAATTTATAATATCTTTTTATACACGTGTGCAAGCAAATAAAGTATCTTTATCTTTATCTTTATCTTTAGTATATTTATAGTGGGATTCCCGTGGGAATATCTGGATAAAAAGTATCCTATGTGTTATTCCAGGTTATAAACTATCTGTATGCCGAATTTCATCCAAATCCATCCATTCAATGCAGCGTGAAGAAGCAACAAATATACGAACATACACACAAACTTACGCATTTATAATATTAATAGGATTGTGTACGTAAATAAACAGTGAATATTCATTAGACCTTTCGTCTCTTGCACTCCAAGACAACTACAACTACTTACATACTTACTTCAACTTAACTAATTTAAAATTATCATCTGTACGGTGTAAACCCGCTATACAATTAGATATTCCCACATGAACAGCGAACGAAACAGCAACGGCTTAACGTATCGCATAAAGCACTGAAGAGACATTGTGATTTGGTCACCCATCCAGAAACCGGGATGGCGAAAGTGGCTTAACTTGCAAGATAGCTAGCGCTAACCGCGCAACGCAATCGAGTTCATTCTATCACTTACAAAAGTTAATGAAGCAACGACAATGATGGTTGATAATAAAAGCACAAATATGCAGAAAGATCCATTCCGTTAGAAATGGCGCGATGTTGAACTTTCAAATTGCAAATCACAGTTTAAAAGAATGAAAAGTACAGAAATATTCATGTTCTCATACGTATTCACGAAGGAAGAACGACTATTACCGTTAGCAAGCAACTCATCAATCCAGTTCTGCGTGAAATAATGCAACATGGAACAGACTTGAATCAACGCGCGCAATGGATAAACACTGCATTTGCATACATTATTTTTCGCAGTCTTCAAGAACAACAAAAGTTCCAACCTGTTTTCTTTGAATAAAAACTCTTTGGATGAATTTCATTCGTGATGGTTTTTTTTTCTTCTTAGGCGCTGCGCAAACGTAGACACTTTTTATATAGACATACAAGGAAACCGAGTTGCTGTGTCCGGTAGCGGCGATTGGACACAGTTGTCGGTTGCGGTAACAATTCGTTGCTTATATTCATCTCATGAAACTGTTTCACGATGGACGTTTGCGTGGCTTGTGTCGCACACAGGATACGGACACCGATCGTCCGTTTGCGCAACTCAGTACAATTGTAAGGAAGTTTGTTAATGTTGCTTGTGTCTTCAACTGACGACTTTGTGTGTCCAGTTACCTACACTGAACACTTTTTGATTAGTGTCAGGTGAAAGCAACTAGACACAAAAAGTGTCTACGTCTGCGGAGGGATGGCTGATTTCATATTCACTGGTAGCTTGTATCCCACACAAGACACAAAAGTGTCTACGTTTGCGCAGCGCCTTACTTTTAAAACTCGGTATAGTAATGTTAATGCGAAGAAACATTTATTACATCTTTCTTGACCGCCTCTGTGGTCTAGTGGTTATGACCACCGACCGGTTTCAGGACCCATAGATCCCGGGTTCGATTCCCAACGGGGAGTACATGTTTGTGCACTCGGTTTGGTAGTTGTTCTCTTCATTGTTTGTTCTTGTTGTTCTCAATCTTATCTAAATATGTCGTTATAACAATATTTTTTGTAGCTTTATAGTTATCTAAATATGTCATTATAACAGAATTTTTTGTAGCATTATTGTATTCTGGCAGCTTATAGAAATAAATATCCAGTGCCTCAGTAGTTGATGATTCCGGGTGCAATCGCTTCCACCTTTCGGCCTTATCATCACATACCATCAAATTAAATGAAGGCCGTACAAAAATAAAAACTTTTTTATTTATTCATTAAAGACACAAAAAGGTTTTATTCGAGTTTATTATAAAATGATGAGAAAAATATTTTTGACGCCAATAAGTTTGGCGTGGTGAATCATTACTTTGTTACACTACCAAAAAGGTGGAAGGTTCTCCAGCACATGTTTTCCCTCCCGATCCGATCCGAACCCTTCGGAGAATCTAACTAGTTGGGCAAGAGGACACGCACTTTTATGTGTGTGATGCCGTTCCCTCTAGAAAGCCTCCGAAGGTGATTCATTTCACACGGCTTGAGGTACCCTTTACGTACCTCGCCCCCCCAAAAAAAGCCCGGTGACGCTGAAAATGCCTTTTGAGGCAATCAGCAATCTCTCTAAAAAAAAACATGTTTTCCCTGCATTCTTCACCCGATATAATTTTAATTGTCTGGCGGCGCTGATCAGCGCATATCAAAAGGTACTAAGTGCCCACGTCCGATAATCGGTGACCGATTTTTCGTCGTCGAAAATGAAACGTATGTATGTAACGGTTACAAAATAGATGATAAAACCTCAGCCAAACAATCGGTCCGTTTATCGGACGTGGGGAAGGGCTCTATGAGATCTGAAGAAGCAACTTGCGAATCCCAAGGAACAATATCGCCCATCTAGCTGTCTTCTGGACTCCGCTTCGCTTAACTTTTTTTTTTATATTTACGGGTAAGCTCAGTGCCTTGATTTCACCTGATGTTAAGTGATGATAAGGCCAATTGGTGGAAGCGCACTTCACCCGGGACCCTATCTTATCTCTAGTTGCCGGAGCACAAGAATGCTACAAACATTGATGTTATGGCGACATATTTAGATAAGATGGTGGTAGCCAGGCGGACAAACAAGTCCTACCACCAACCAAACAGAGTACACAAACATGTACCCCCGCTGGAAATCGAACCCGAGATCTCTGGGTCTTTACCGGTGGTTAACTAGACCACAGATGCGGTTGGACATCAGACGGAGCGGAGTCATTTACCTACTTATACAAAAAAAAAAACTGGCCAAGTGCGTGTCGGGCCACGCGCAGTGTAGTTCCGTAGCCCATCTCAATAATGCGGATACTACCGGTTTCACACACCTGACAACGTAATTTAAATAGTTCTCAATGAGGAATTTGTACTGCACCAAGTACATTTTATAAGTTGGTCGACTGTTGCTCATAAACTTATAAGGCCTTCTTAGCTGTGATAGTTTTCCTTTTAACTTCGTCATCTGTACAACTACCGTGAATTTTTTCAAGTATCCAAAAACAACCATTTGGCTGGCAGGGGGGGGGGACACATGACCAACAGAATTTTGCACTTTAAAGCTTAATAGTTCACAAACGGATGCTTTAATCAAAAAACTGTTTCCACAAACCCGCAATATTATTGAAATTGCTTTCCAACGATACCTTACACTATGGGGTAGACAAGAAAAAAAAATTACATCCCCACATCACGTGTAGGGGAGGTAACCTAAAAAAAAATATTTTTCAAAATTTTACTTCACTACTTTGTCGGCGTGATTAATATGTATATCCATTGTTGACTACGGAACCCTAAACAAGATAGACTTTGTGACAAAATGTTAAACTTATACATGCATATGTATAAGGGTACTAGCCGCTGCGTTTTCGTTATCCCTTTTTAATTTGGTTTTAATAGGGATAGGATGGATAAACGCCTCGGTGGTCGAGAGGCAAAATGCTCGGATCGATACCTGAAGGTACCGGGTTCAATTCCCAGGTCGGGCAATGTGTTTGCGTGGTGATTAAGCCAATATTCATCAATTGTAGTGATGACTTGATTTCAATGATAGAGGCCTTTGCCCAGCAGTGGGACAATTAAAGGTCATTTACTACTACTACTTTACTTTGATAGGATGTGTACACAAATTTCAAAGGTTATTGCTAAATATCTCTTAGTTCAATTTTTGACAAATACCGTTTAATAAAAATTTACCGCAGCTATGTATATTTATGTTTTTAACATTTTAATTTCTTCTCGGCTCTTGTTTTAAATTGACGACTATCTTAAGAATACGCTATAGAAACTGAACCTTGAGTAAGCGATAGCCTTGATATTCGATATTCGATATTGCGCAAGACAGGCAACGGCTCTATGATAGTTTTTTGAAGTTTGCTTTCCTGCTAAACAAAATAGTAAATAGCTGCTAGCTGTACACATTAAATAATACTTATAACAAATACAAACCAATTTTAGGTTTTACACATTTAATAAATCTTACTTGGTTATACAGGATGTCTCATTGAAATCGGTCAGTATGGGAAAGTCTGAAACTATAAGACATACGAAGATCTGTTCTTTGGAACCATGTCATCGATTTTAATAAGAAGAAAAACTGCATTCATACATTTAATTATAACCTGTACTCAGTTGGAATTGAACCCGGTTGTTTTGAAAAAATAAACTTACACTATTTCTATTTAGATATCGATTGTGTAGGTCTTAAGCAGTAAATGGCTCTATAAAACATGATGTCTAAAATGAATAAAATGCATTGTTTTCACATACTTTAATTTATTTTAGTAGGTGTTCGAAGTGGCCACCGTTTTTTTCAACACAATATTCAACAAGTTTAGGTAACTATCTTACAATTGCAGCAAACAAACAACCATAGAGACAATTTTACGTGCCTGAACTTCTTGAATGTAACGGTGGTCACTTCGAACACCTACCAAAAATTTAAAGTATGTGAAAAAATGCATTTTATTTATTTTAGACATCAAGTTTCATAGAGCCATTACCTGCTTAAAACCTACACAATCGATATCTAAATAGAAATAGTGTCAGTTTATTTTTTTCAAAACAACCGGGTTCGATTCCCGAGCTGGGTGCAGGTTTTTTTTAAATGAATGAATGCGGTTTTTCTTCTTATCAAAATCGATGACATGGTTCCTATGAACAGATCTTCGTATGTCTTATAGTTTCAGACTTTCCCATACTGACCGATTTAAATGAGACACCCTGTATACACACCTATTATAAATCATCAGCATCATCAGCTTAAAAACCTTCTAATACTGCACAAAGGCCTCCATCATACAAATAAAGTCGTCGCTACAATTTATGAGTAATGACTTGCCATGCTAGGAGCTCGATGGCGCAGTGGTTAACACGCTTTGTCTACGATTGCTGAAAGCAACAATCGCAAAGGCCGTTCATCGGGTGGATGACCAAAAATGTATCATCTCGAGCTCCTCGTTCTTTGGAAGGAACGTAAAGCCGTTGATCCCGGCCACATTAGCAGTCGTTAACAACCACCAATCCGCTGGGCCAGCGTGGTGGTTTATGACCCGTTCTACCCGTGGTTTTCCCATGCAGAGGGAAGTCCCAGTTGCATTAGCAGTCGTTTATAACCACCCCCCGTACTGGGCCTGCGTGGTGGTTTATGACCCGTTCTCCCTTGCTTTCCCATTCAAGGCTCGTGTCCCAGCAGTGAGGACCTAAAATAAGCTGGCAATGGTAATGGAAGCTTGCCAAAGTGATGATCACAAACCTGGTAAATGCATCGATAAATTTGAAATCCACTTTGCCTGTCTTGGAAGTTGTACCTAGGACCTCCGGATATCGGACCAAGCGCCTTACCACTCTCTTACCTAGGCTACAATGGCAATAATGAATTAATTTTTCTCCAATGTTAGTGACTAGCCCCCGTAGATAATTGGCTTATCACTACTAGAATAGAGATGAAATAGAATTGAATAGATTGACATAAGCCAATCAAACGTTGTTTATATTGTATCACTAGCGGCCGCTCACGATTTCACCTGCGTGGTTCCCGTTCCCGTGGGAATATCGGGATAAAAAGTATTCTATGTGTTAATCCAGGTTATAAACTATCTGTATGCCGAATTTCATCTAAATCCATTCAGTAGTTTTTACGTGAAACAGTAACAAACATCCATCCATACTTACAAACTTTCGCGTTTATAATATTAAGTAGGATTGGCGTATGTCAATCTCATATGATAATTATTCTATTAGTTACTTGTCTAGACCCTCTAAATAGACTAAACTTTATTTTTATGTTACCTTAACATTTAGAGAATTCATAACAGCATTCACATACCTATTTCTCTAAGCGACAACACAAAACTATCCATCGCAATATCGCCAGAAAAATCCTCTCTCAAGAATCAAGCAGCCATTTATTATAGTACATGCTGTAATAATTTCTCATTACGAAAACCTGAAAGCGTTTTAATTTATGCCACTAATGAAGACGAGCGTCTAGGCATTGAGGGAAGACAACGCGACGCGACGCAATTTCCGGTTTTTAGTTTCAAAGAGACGCGCGGCGCGCTTGCTTCCGGTACCTTAACATGGGGCTACTACTATGAGTAATCTCATCGCGGTGAATTTATTGTTTATTTTATATTATATTTTTTTTTGTAGAAAGTTTGCTTATAGCCTTATTTGGCTTTTTTCAGTCACTGACGGTAACTGAAAAAACAAAACACATTGAAGGGTTAAGCCGTGTGATCGAAACGGCTTATTCCCACTCGCTCCAAATCTATTGTTCTCTAAAATTCATTTTCTATACATTAATTCTGAAGAGCTTCAATGATTTTCATATTAAAATAATAAATAAAACCACATTTACCAATTTCATTCCCTACACCTCCAAAACATTCTCTAGGTACAACACAGTCAGAGAGAAATGGTATCACGCTAGCCTTTTCCTACTAGATTTTCCGAGGGGCTCGGATTGGGTCGGGTTATACTGTTTGCCTTGGTATACCGCGACGCCATCTTGCGTTAGGGGACACAAACGGTAGTTCCCTTTCTTGTAGTGGACACCAAACTAACTGCTACATAGTAAAAAAATAAAGTAAAGTAAACAGCCTATAATTGTCCCACTGCTGGTCAAAGGCCTCCATCATTGAATTCAAGTCATCGCTACAATTGATGGGTAATGGCTTAATCACCACGCTTGCCAAATGCGGGTTGGTGATCAACAACAAAAGTTTGCTACATAGTAATGGTTGTCTGGTAGAAAATGCCTCAGGCATTAAGTCCGCCATGTCATATATTCTTGCAAAAGTTTAAAATAAATAAATAAACCAGTAAAAAACTAAAACTATTCACTGGGGAAAATGGTTGTGTTATTATAAGTTAAAAAAGGCCAAGTGGTTTTATCTTTGTTTTTTACATGGACTTGCGTATTTTTTATTTGTAAAGAACATATACTTTTATTTTTTTTAAACAAAAACCAATTACCGCGAACGAGTAACACTAGTAGGGCACAGGAAGCGCTTTGACAAACACGGATGAGCCAGGAATTGGTTCCGCTGTTTAGCCGCCGTATCGCTGCTCGGTGCTCCTTATTTGCTGGCACATAATTGGATGTACGCAATTTGAATCGCAATGACACAGTTACGTGGAAACTTTCAGGAGACGCGGGGAGAGAGAGAAAAAGTATACAACGCTTTGTTTTAGCAACAACTTTTGAATATTGGATAGGATACAGCCACGCTTTGAGCTTTTGTTATGCATAGAATCATGTCGAAGGAGTGAAGAGCTCGATGGCGCAGCGGTTAAGGCGCCCGGTCTGCGGTTGCTGACGTTAAACAACTTTCGCAAAGGCCGGTCATCGGATGGGTGACCAAAAATTTATTATTTTGAGCTCCTCCGTGCTTCGGAAGCCGTAAAGTAACGTAAAGCCGTTGGTCCCGGCTGCATTAGCAGTCGTTAACAATCACTAATCCGCACTTGGCCCGCGTGGTGGTTTATGGCCTGTTCTCCCTATCCATCCATAGGGGACGCTCGTGTCCCGGGTCCTCGATCCCGGGTGATGTGATGTCGAAGTTAAGATTAAGTATGCAGCTCTTGAATTTTGTTAATTTATCAATTTGGCTATGTAACTAAATTAAAAAAATATAATCGTTGCTGGTAAGCGTTGAGTATGAGTGCTATTGGAGAGACCTTAGGATCTAACTGTGTTTTCGGAAGGCTTACGATATGGCGTTTTTGGTTAAACTACAAAAAAATATTTAAAAAAAGGAAATGATGAAGTTATTTGAAGCATTTTGATTAGTGCTTTATATTTTGTTTTAAAAATAATTATATTGTGTTGAACAAACTTTAAACAAGTGTGAAAATTACAAAATAGAACTTTTTTTCAAAGGCCCTTTGATGGTTACGGAAAGAGTGAGATTTTACATTATCACTTTTTTACGTGTTTCTCTTTGATAAGTATAAAAATAAAAACATTATCGTTCCCATTTGAAAGTGTTCTTAGAAAGTCAACAGGAAGCTGTATCGAACTCCATAAAAATCAGCGTATTATTGCTTTGGTAACAAGAGATTGGCGAAGAAGAAAAAAAAATGGGCGATACCATATTGTTTTTCGTTCCGATCTGGGGGAATCGATGGCCCAAGGCGCCGGTGCCTTCAAGAGACTGCCCCTCGAATTTTATAAATAAACCCGAAGATAGGCAGCGGGGCACTGATTACTTTTTGTGTAGGGGATCCTTGGTTGATTTTGCTATATTTGCATTAAAACAATTGAAGACTTGGAGAAGCTCTAGTGCGCAGTAGTTAAGGCGCTGCGATTGCTGCTGTTAAGCAACTTTCACGAAGACCGGTCATAGGATGGGTGACCAAAAATGTATCATCTCGCGCTCCTCCGTATTTCGGAAGGCACGTTAAGCCGTTGGTACCGGCTTCGTTAGCAGTGGTTAACAACCACCAATACGCACATGGCCCGTGCGGCGATTTGTGGCCCGTTCTTCCTATCCTTCCATAGGGAAGGTTCTTGCTCCAGCGGTTTTATCATAAAACCGAGCTGGTGATAATAAGGTGATGAATTGAATAAATAAATTATAAATAATAAAAAAATAAACTTTCCTACACTGACACCAATTATTTAGCCCAAGAGAAGCTTCGTTATGAAACTCGTTAAATGGTTACTAGACAACGGATAAACATACTTAAAATACTTAAAATACATACTTATTATACATAGAAAATACCCAGACCCGCGACAATTTAGAAAAACAATAATTTCTAAATAAATTGACCCGACCGGGGATCGAACCCGGGACCTCAGAGATGGCGATAACATGACAACCGGTGTACAAACCATTCGACCAAGGCGGTCGTCAGAAGAAGACGAGGAATTGAGGAGTTCGATGGCGGCAGCTCAATGGAACGGCTTGCGTGTTTTGATTGGGAACTGGCAACTTTTGCAATACCAGTTCACGAGATGGATAATGATGACGACGTTTATAAGCTGATGTAGATTATTTATGTGAATTAAAGACTCGCTACCACAACGTGTCTAAAGTCTAATAATGATAAAGATATGTAAATTAAAGTGCTATGTGTGAGGAACAGCACAAAGCACTTTAAAAAGGCTCGAACCAAGCGTATTTAATAGGTAAGGATAAGTTGTAAATGGCCTATAAACTGTCCCCACTAGGCAAAAGCTTCCATCGTTAAAATGAAGTCTTCGCTTCAATTGATGGATATTGGTTTAATCAGGCTTGCCAAATGCAAAGAGAAAAGAAAGCTTTCATTTTTTTTAAATAATTTGCGTGGCAAATGACTCTTCTCTTCTTGATGTTGGGTGGAGATGGAGTCGACAACTGGTGTAGCGTGAATCTCTTGTCGCTTCTCGGTTATCCAGGATTTAAGTGAGGATTAAACAAGTACTTTAAAAAGCGATAGGGACACCAATTTGGAAAAACCTTCACAATAATCACCTTACCAGAGAGAAAAAATGTAAAATAGTTCAAAAAATTAAACGTCGCAAAGTTGATGTCGTGTTGTCGAAATTGAATAAGGTTCATATGAATTATCAAGTGATAGTTTTGATTAATTTCGGGGGTTGGACAAAGCCACGATATCATTAGTGCACCTGACCCGGCATGTCATGGGGTGCGGGTTCGAATCCCGTGGTAATTTTTTTAACACTTTTTCAAAATGCAATTTGTTTGAAAGAAAACTTGCTTAAAATTATATATAACCATAATCACATAATAATAATAGGTATACAGGTGTTTAAAACTTAAATCTAAAGTAAAAAATTACTTTAAAGAAAAATAAGTGCTTAATAAACAGTGAAACACATCCCTACTTTAATTATGATAAAGCGCAATTATAAGGTTAATATTTTTGAATGGACATTTGGATATTGGAGAGGATTTTCCCGATTTTGATTGATTGAATAAATCAACATTTATAATATTTTTAATATCGGTTAGAGCGACTCTCGGCCAGCAGGAACGGGCGGATCCGAAATTTCATTAAACGTTGAGTAAATGAAATGAAAGCGAATTTCACACTCGGAAAAATTTCAAAAGAATCAACTCTGAATACTCGGCACAGCGTGAACAGACCGCTTAATAAAATTGTACCTGTTTATTGGAAGCGCGTTTTTGAAGTAAGTAATACTGTTTATTGACAGTTGTCCCTTTCGAAATCATGTTTATGTGAGATGAACGCTGGAAATAATGACATACATACATACATACATACCTTTACCAGGTGGACCGCCGATGTGGAATAGGTCGTGGGAAGCCGCTGGATGCGAGCAGCACAAAACTGGACGTTGTGGAGATCCTTGGGGAGGCCTTTGTCCAGCAGTGGACGTCCTTTGGCTGAGTTGATGATGATGATGACATACTCTGTTATAGTCTCTACTCGAGAACTCGCTAGCCCAACGTTTTTTTATGGTTGTTTTTTTTTTTTGTTAGGTCGCTGGCAAGAGCTGGATGAGAGTAGTCGCGGATCGTGCGGAGTGGCGTGCACTTGGAGAGGCCTATGTCCAGCAGTGGACTGGTATAGGCTGATGATGATAATGATGATGATGATGATGATGATGATGATGATGATGATACTATACATAGCGCCCAAGTACGTTTTTTTTTAGAATAAAGTGTAATGTTAAGTAAATGTGTATACATTTACGTCTATACGTAAGCACTATTTGTAGTTCCGGGCTCTTGAAATTTTTTAATTGTAAATGTATTAAATGAAACATTGTAACTTGGTAACGACAAACTTTTTTTTCTGTAAATGTCGTTACTTCAATTAAAGCTGTTGAGATTGAGTTTAATCCACAGTAAAAAAATAGATGTCCTAAATTGAGTAGTAGGTAAAAAATGTACAGACGATTCAAAAGCACTTTCGTAACCCGATCCGATCCGAACCCTTCGGAGAATCTAGTATGGCACGGGGGACACGCACTCATGCGTGATGGCGTTCCCTCTAGAAAACCTCCGAAGGTGATTCGTTTCACACGGCTTGAGGAACCCTTTAAGTTTCTCGCCGCCCCTAAACAAGCCCGGTGAAGCTGAAAATGCCGTTTGAAGCAATCAGCAAACTTTCACCAAAAAAAAAATTTTTTCGTAAGTTTATTTGAATAAAAAAATTTGACTTTGACTTTGATGATGATACATACTCTCACGTCCTTCTCTCAAAGAAGGGTGTAGACTGAACATCAAAACACGCCGTTAGTGAACTCGACATAACATTTACCATAATCAAAGTAAGGCCACGAGTGGGAATACATAACATTAGTGAGAGGTTGATATCCGATCGCCTGATATGCGAGCATTTGGAACCATTGTCCCTTAGTCGGCTCTTACGACATGCATGTTTAATTAGGCAGCTGCTACTTTTCATGTCCAACATTAAAATAATTAATTGTACGTAAACGTTTACAAAAACACAAATGTTGAAAAAATTTCCACGAGCAGGATTTGAACCCGCACCCCTCTGACATACCGGGTCAGGTGCTCTACCAATTGAGCCATCGTGGTTCTAACCAGCCCGCCGAAATTATTCAACACTATTTACTTTTTACTTTGAAAGCCAAAGGCGCCTATTCAATGTCAACAACTACCGTCATTAACATCTGACGTAAACGTTTATTCTTATTTATTTATTTATTTCTATAGGTACACAAACGGATTATAATCAATGCATGAGTACAGTAACAAATTTGGTTAACCCTACTGGCTAGACGGTAATCCAAAAATAAGTAATACAGCATGACATTTTGAGTACACTTTGAAACGCAACAATGCTGGTCCTAAATAAAGTAATACTTAAAACTAATAATAATAACACAAAAAAAAGATTAAATAATGTAGACTAATAATAATTAGGTACAATAGTGACTTCTTGGCGGGAAAGTGAGCGTCATGTCTGCGGTTTTGTTTTATTTCCCAAAATTTGTGTTATGTCGAATATTAATGTAAAACAATGGTGGATTATTAACCGTTAAGTGTTAGTGAGTGTGCATAAGTGTTGGCAAATGAAACGAAACAGTGCAACGTCACTTTTCAAATTCTCTCAAGAAGCTCGCGTGAGGACTTAGTAAAGCCCCACATCTTTACTGAGATACTCGAGGGGTTGTGGGGTATATCATTTCTCACTTCCCATTTATAATATCGTTCATCATCATCATTTAAGGAAATATTGTTTATATATGTATTACTTGTAAGAAAAATTACTTTGGCACTGGCTAAATGTGCTAATCGCACGAAGCCATCAACTAAAAGAGAAAAAAAAGGTACAATAGTAAACGGAGCTTAGCTAAGAGTATGGCAGAGTTAGTAGTTGCTATTTTGTAAAGTTTAAACGAACTATGTTTATTATGAGAAGACAAACACCCCATAGGCCTCTCCAAGTGCACGCCACTGAGCACGATCCGCGGCTACTCTCATCCAGCTCTAGGCCTATGTCCAGCAGTGGACGTGTGTAGGCTGATGATGATGATGAAACACCCCAGTTTTTCCGTGACCGTGGACCCGGTTCCAAACATAAAACAATAATGTAAAATAAAACGCGAGTGGATTCGTAAAAAATGTTCCAATTCATGATTTGTGGTGGTTGTACAGATGGTGATCAAAATTATTGAATTATCATCGAGGCATTATATTAAAATCAATCGTTTTTTATTTTTTGTAATTTAGTATAGTATGTTCGTGACAAACAATTTTAAACGTTTTGAATGAAACAAACATAGATACACTTTCACGATTCACTTTGTTGTCTTTTCTAAATTCAAGAAAGAAAAAACGTTTTTTATTAGTTAAATAGTCTACTAGTGGACCCGGCAAACTTCGTTCCGCTTTGACAGTTTCCATCAAGTGGTTAAATTCTCTTTGGTTTCCATGACAACAAAACAAACAAATATTTTTTTATTGGAAAATGAAATTATCGTTTTTAGTATATTTATAGTGTGATTCCCGTGGGAATATCGGGATAAAAACTATCCCATGTGTTAATCCAGGTTATAAACTATCAGTATGCCGAATTTCATCCAAATCCATCCATCCGTTGCAGCGTGAAGAAGCAACAAATATACGAACATACATACACACAAATTTTCGCATTTATAATATTAGTGTGACTAGTAAACGTTTTCTCTTCTTCCTATGGTATGAGGCGTGAAGTCACCGTGTGGGCCGGCAGGGTGAGGGTGACTGATGCTGCGTTGTTTTCAAGCTGCATCACTTGTCTTCGTTGAAGTGAATTGCCGAGCTAAATTTAAAAAAAACAGACGGTAATCAAAGGTCTACCTACCTACGAGTTGCCGACTTTAGGCAAAAACATACGCAAGTACCAACCTGTGACTTTCGACTTCGTTTGTGTAAACACCCGTATCCCGTCATCCCGCGGGAATTTCGACAAATCCCGCCTTATCCCTTGTCTCCGACATAAAGGGAACCTGTGTGCACAATTTAAGCTGTCTAGGTTCAAGAGTTTGTGCTCGGTGTGGATGAGTCAGAGGGTGTGCCAGGACTTTTATTCTCATTCTTAAAGATAATTATATGTCTTTATCAGGGATTTCGCAAAATTAATACTTACCTAAATAAGAAGTTTAGATTTAAACTACTATACTCCGATCAATATTTTGCCAAACACTTACTCAGCATCATCATCAGCTCATTATATGTCCCCACTGCTGGGCGCGAGCCTTCCCTATGGATAGATAGGGAGAACCACCACGGGGGCCAGTGCGGATTGGTGGTTGTTAATGATTGCTAATGCAGCCGGGACCAACGGCTTTAAGTGTCTTCCGAGGCACAGGAGACAGTCATGAGTTTAGATAATAGTTACTACTATGCTATGTTTGCACCAATATTTTTCCTACGTACATGAATTCCCTAGAGCATTAATGCTCAAAGATGAATACAACGACTTATCTATCTCAAGATAAGCAAAGACCAAGCAGGCATGTAACAAGTATCAATCAGTACTTCACCCGAACATTTCTTCTAGAAAAAAACAATGACAAAAATCTTCCCCTAAGCCCCAACAACTAGCCAACAACAAATAGTTTGATGGGAACGCAAACTTCCATCGGACTCAACGGCTTATCCCGACATTAGCATTCGAGAAGAAACAAACGCACCATGTGTACCCGCCCTTTATATCATATTACCAAAGTTGATTCGATCAATAACACATTTCTTTGGGTCCTACGTGGGTCCTACTCACTCAAGTATGTAAGTTGATTCTTGAGAATTCTGTGATGTGTATTTTATAGACTGTACTTTGAACTACGTTTGGGGCATGGCATAGCGAATTTAAAATCAAACATTAGGGTGTAATAGGTATTACGCATCTACTTTGTTTTGAATATTTGGACAGCTTTGATTAATTTGATTCTAAGACAGTATTTAATAATAAATTTAATTAATTAATTAATTAGTGAGGGCTTATAATAAAATAATAATAATAATAAGTGTTTAATGTAGCTTCTTATCTACTGTTGGTCCTACGAAATGTTATAGTCTTTGTAAATATTAAGTAAGACTGTTCTTGTTAATTGTCTTTGTCATTGTATTTAACTTAATTTTCAAAAACTATTACTTTGTGAATAACGTCATTGCTTTTTAATCCAAATAAATAAAAATAAAATAAAACATAAAACAGTCAAAAATCACAGGAAAAATACATGAACTATAATAATCGTTGGAACTTATAAGAAAAACAAAGTGTTTGTAAATTTCAAACGGTTACTGTCACTATTCACTTATTCACAAACCGCTTAATTTTTACACAAAATCTCAGAAAGCAAACTTCCCGCTTAAGCTTTGTTATATTATTAATATTTAATTGAAATTAATGAAAATGCTTTTAAATTGTTGCCCAAGATGACGGCCATGAATAATTAAAATCGAGAACTTCCAACGGATATTAGCGTTGTGCAAGTAAACAAGTACAAGACGGTACATTAACAAGTTTCCTTTTAAATATTTTTTGCAATTAGGTAAGGAAGAGAAAATATTTAAGTAGAATATTAAGAAAACTGACTATCTCTGGTTATTCTACATAATAGAGATATAACTACATATGCGTAAGGTAAGTATGATTGCATTAAAATTATTTAGATACTCGTAAGCAGGAGAAAATACTAGTATAACTAGTGGATCTGATAAACTCTTGTGTATCTAACAGAATATCGGCGTGAAACAACGGCACTCGTTGCTGTTGTGTTTCGTCCAGTGATTGAAAGCACCGGAGGTCCATCTCTCACCCCTCCCCCCTCCCAATTCCTACTCCCTCCTCAAGATCCAACTCCTTCCTCAAGGTCGGCAACGCATCTGCGATTCCTCTGGTTTTGCGGGTGTCCATGGGCGGCGGTGATTACTTTCCATCAGGTGACCCGCCTGCTCGTTTGCCTCCTTTTATTATAAAAAAAAACCCTACCACTAACCAAACCGAGTACACAAACATGTAAGAATAAGAATAAGAAACATTTATTGACCTGCACAAAAACAAATACAAACAGATGTGAAATAATAAAATTAAAATTAAAATAACAAAAAAAGAAAAAACTACTTAACACAATCCCAAAAGATAAAAAAAAGAGAAAGAACACTATAAATAACTATGATATGTACAAGGCCAACGGGTAGCTGTCTCAGCAATGCGTTTGTGGCAATACACATAATGCCACAGAAGCGCTGCTTTTCAGACAGCTCCCTGACGATGATGTACCCCCCGCTGGGAATCGAACCCGGGACCTCTGGGTCTAAACCGGTGGTCTTACCTAATGTCAAGCAGAAGCAAAGTTCAGAATCCAAGACTGCTATTTTAGCATGATTGTGCCTTACGACACGTTCTCACCTTGCGATCCGCAAGTTGCTTCTTCACATCAATTCAATTCAATTCAATTCAATTCATTTATTCCTGAACAAAATCATTTGTGTTGGAAATACAATGCAAAATAAGAAAATATAAGAATATAACAATATTATTAATTATTACTAATTAAATTCAGTAAAAAAAAATGTCAAAAGTAGTCTTTACCAGTCTTTTGGTAACTACCAATTAACAAATTCACTTGACAAATATTAATAATCAAACCAAATTAAATTAAAATGTTGGCGTGCCACAATAAAAAAAAATGTAACGTAATATTACGCAATATAATCATATTCTAAATTTAAATAAAATTATATACAAAATTAATTATATCTAATAAATTATTTTATGTCATAAAAGCATTTTTCTAACAAGAAGAGACACATAAGTTGCTTTTTAAATAAATTTACATTACCTATTGACTTTACTTTGACCTCTCGTTTAATCCAAACGAAGTTTTGTAGGAAGGAGGAGATACGTGCAGTGGTAGATCATTCCAATATATAGTGGAGCGACAAAGAAATGATTCAATAAGAATCTAGTCATCATCATCATTACCAGCTCATTTTTATGTCCCCTCTGCTGGGGCACGACCTTCCCTATGGATGAAAAAAAAGCCGTAGTCCACCACGCGGGCCCTTGAGGATTTAAGGTCGTTAACGATTGCTAACAGTCGGGATCAACGGGTTAACGTGCCTTCCGAAGCACGGACGAGCTCTTTGTTTTTGGTCACCCATCCGATGACCGGCCTTTGCGGAAGTTGCTTAACCTTAGCAATCGCAGACCACGTTAACCACTGCGTCACCGAGCTCCTCCTAGCGGATTGGTAGTTGATAACGACTACTACGAGTAAGGGCCGAAACACATAAACGAGACACGACGTCGCGTCGTACCACGATGCGGCGTCTGTCTCTTAATTGACTGGCAATAAGGTTTATACTAGCCTGGCACAACGCTTATTTTTGTGGTGCGAACCGTCGTATCGTGTTTAAGTCTTTCGGCCCTAATGCAGCCGGGAGCAACGGCTTGACGTGCCTTCTGAAGCACGGATATTATAATTATATCAGCATAATTTTTTCTTTGTATTTTTTTTTTCAATATTACTGATCATCTAGCGATAATATCCTGTATCATTGACCGTATCCAAGCCAAAAACATCTCCTCAATACCAGAAGTGTTAAACCAATAATTTCAAAAGGCATTTCGTGTTCGCGGAAGTCGTTACTAATGTCAAAGCTATCGTAATATCCATTTAATAGCTTTATAACTGCGAGCCCCTCCAATGAAGACTGTTTGCTTAATCGGTGGGGTAGACTTGTAGTTTGTTTCAGACCATTTTAAATATAGGTCAAACTTTAGATGAATTATATTTTACTATGAATATTAGTTTTTTTGATGTAGACATCTAATCCAGATAATGTAGACAAGGAATATAAAAACCAGGAGTTTTTTTTTGTTTCCAAGGCCTTTCAATTTGCTTTTAAACGGACCTTAAAAATTGTAAAATGTATTTTTTTAAGTAACAAATTATAGAATTGAAATAAATTACTTAACTAAAAAATTCATTTATACAGAGGTGCCACAGAGTAAAAACCTCTTAGCTAGAATTAAAATGAAAAACAAACAATGTAGGTACCAAAAAACTCTACTAAATAGTCCATGGTTGTTGGTTTTAAAATGTTTGCAAAATTAAATGTATGTAGGTATAGTCGACCATGATATTGCTTTAACACTTTTGACAAAAACTTCCATTACAATAAAATTTCGCTAAGGCTCATTGTCAATAATGACAACGTATCTGTCACTTGGTCTTTTAAACAAAAATAGAACTTGTTGTTTTATTTAAGCAAACAAAATTCACTTCTAAGGTGGTAAAGCAATTTCATTGTCGACTATGCACGAAGAAACGATGTTGGCATGAACGTCGGATAATTCATTTTAAAACCGACAATAACAATATTTCAATCGTAATAACACTTCTAACACCCGTGACAACGTCGAATCCCTCCAAATACATCAACGACTTAGTGACACAAACTAACGATTTGCCATCCGAATCTCTCGCTCAACCGTCCAAGTCCTAAAGGACAGGCTATAATGATTCCATTAAAGCAAATGACGATCAACAAATTGGTGTAAACCCCAACTATGCCGGGATTAGTGCAAAATAACATGCAAATTCTCCAATCGAGAATCAAGTCGCTCTCAATGATGGATAAAAGCGGTTTAAGGCGCTTAACCGGATTACGCCGCGCCGGAGTCGGAGGCGCTCATTTATTATGTAAATACGCGACAAATTAAATCCTATGGGAATTTCGTTTGACAAACGGCCCGGCCGCTAAACGTGTTGCTGTGTCACTTGTTTATAGGGTAGCAAAAATATTTTGTACGAATAAAAAGGTTTCAATCAGAATCAACCGTGTTTGGCTGTGTTCGAATTTTGAAATCCTTTTTTCTAATTTTGAATGAAGGAGACATTCATTTGTTATAATTTTTGTAATAAGAACATGATGAAGTAAAGTGAAGTTGCAGTTTTATTTTGTTTTCTTTTTTTTGACGAACTGGCAGAGTGAACTAACGAGCGTGCAACTTCACTTTTGAAATTCTCTCAAATTTTTTTCTATAAGGTCACATTTTATCATCTGCAAATATTTTGAGGATAAATTCAACAACATTATTTTTATGAAAAAACCTTAAATTTTTATACGCTAGTGTTTTCAAGAAAAACGCCAAAAACATTTCGATTAAAAAGTAAAATAAGCACTTTCGATAGTTTAAATTCAAAGGAGCCGAAACAGAGAGGCCGCCATGCCTTCACCGCTTACACGTGCCCGTAGTTTCATTAAAAGGAGCCGACAGAGATGCCACTCATAAAAATATTACATTTTTTGTGTCAAGACAAATAAAAAAAAACTAGCCTGATTTTTTTTTTAAATGCTTGGGCCTTATTTCTCTGATATAATTAGATGTTTTGTCAAAATATTTGCAGTTGATAAAATGTAACCTTATTTATGATTACCTAGTCTAAGCATTTGACCACCAACCTGCCTAAATATCATCATCATCAGCCTATACTACTCCACTGCTGGACATAGGCCTCTCCAAATGCACACCACCGAGCACGATCTGCGGCTACTCTCATCCAGCTCTTGCCAGCCACCTTGCGAAGATCGTCGCTCCACCTAGTCTAAGGGCGTCCTACACTACGTTTGCCGATATCACTGAAGAAATAATAGTACCACAAATAGCAGTAAGTAGGATGTGGCCTGTTTACACAGCAGCACATGCTTACACAGGAAATGTTAATATAAATATTCACTCTATCCTTGAAAACACACCAGGTCGCACTCTCAGTTTTAGAAAAAAATATTTATCACATTAATCACTCATTAAAATCTATTATTAAACAAAGTATAGTTGTCACGCAGTCAAGTTCATCAAATACTTTTATAGTAATAGAACTTGTCGTTATAATTTGTAAATTACACTGACTTTTATTTTTTATTTAATTATATAAATCCAATTAGTTGGTGCGTTGTAGATCGCCAACATATTCTTACCACGAGAATGGCACAAAATAATTTCATACTCAACAGCAATGTTGTGCTTTCCAAGCGTTGTAATCCAAGTTTTCAAGCACACACTCGTACACTTTCGTTGCCGTCACCCTACGGGCCACAGAAGTAAATTACATTTCAACTACCTATGTACAAAAACCACTCAGGCCCTCTGATCACGTTTCCATGTCAACAGCAAAACTTTAAACTTCGCCTTAATGGACTTGTGGAGTTGTGTGACAGGACGATTAAGCGACCTTTACCGATGTAATCACGGAAGTAACTTACTTCAAATGATGTGAGATGCAATTTAATATAACTTGTGCTTCATGGTATAACAGCGTCGGGTCGGCTATTGCAACGTCCTGTATCCAATCACTTAAAAGTGAAAAATAAACAAATTAACAAAATAGGAAAATTATTTTAAACGAATACTTTCGTGACTTTAAGTCTACATTAGGGATTTCGGTTTTATTAACTGAATTGAACTGAACTGAAGTGAATGAATCCTCCGTGCTTCGGAAGGCACGCAAAGCCGTTGGTCCTGGCTGCATTAGCTGTGTTAACAACCACCCATCAGCAATAGGCCCGCGTGCTGGCTTATGGCCCGTTCTCCCTATCTGATATAAAATGAGCTGATGATGATGATGATGGACCCTTGGAGAGTATTGGCCGTATTTTATTGCAATTTTAAACAAGACAAGTCTATATTTTTAGTATGTTTATTAATTGTTAAACGAAATAATATTATTTAATAGTGCAAAGGAGTTCATTTCTGCAGGAGGCCATGCTCTTTTATGTTGAGGAAACCTCGGAAGGAGCTACTTTCAATTTCCACCACCAACTCATGTCCACTGTTGGGGCAAGAACTATAATCAATCACGCGGGCCTAGTGCAGATTGGTACTTACTTAGTTGTTAACAAATCAGTTGGGACCAATTACGTGCCTTCTAAAGCACGGAGGAGCTCGAGATGATAATTCTTCAGTCATCATCCGATGACCGATCTTTGCGAATGTTCTTTAGCAATAGTAGACCGATACATGTTTATATTTTTTTTAAAGGTTAGTACAACATGTGTCTAGGTATGTAACATGTAACACGTAAATAAACTATTTGATTTGATTTGATTTGCTCCTCCTCGACCTCCTCCTCGAGCCACTTCATCACTCCAAATGAATGGATTATGGAATGTTTGGAAATCCAAAGCTCGGAGCGATGCCACGCAATCCAAGCGATGAAGTGCCTGCCCTTGAATATGGGCCATAGGTTTCTCAAGCCACAGTGATCGAACATCCTCAAGCGTGTCACAGCGTGAATTGCACACTCTGTTAAACGGTTTTACGTCGAAAGATCGCGCCACCCAACTAGCTAGTCGAATCTAAGATAGTTTTATTCATTTCAGTAGATTTCATGGATGGAGGAATCGCAAATTGCGCCGTTCGCTCCCGGCGCGGCCCGTAATCGATTGTGCTGCCATCTGTTGGCAAAATAATGACTCCGTCTGGTATGCTTCGCCTTTATTCAATAACAGTATATGCGAAATTTTCTGTTACTTCCTTTGTAGTGTAACGGTTTCGAAAATCGCACGATGTAGTATGAATTTGGTAATAAAAGTCATTAACATAATACTTACACAGAATTATTGTTACATACATTATCATACGATAATTTAGCCTTCTATACATTAATTTGTTAAAGTTAATGTTTGTTTTGACCTATGTCCAGCAGTGGACTAACATAGGCTGCTGATGAAGATGGTGATTAAAGTTTATTTTTAATTTAGTAATATGTTGTACGGTTATTAATTTCCTCGTCAACAATCAAACTGATATACTATTACAGTAAATATATAACTAGCATTACAGTAAATATACAACATTAATATACAAACAATACAAATTAAAATTAAAGAACTTTAAATAAAAGATGTGCTCCAATTGTGAGCTCATGGGAACGGTCCCAAGAATGCTGGCAACATTATTACTGTGATCGACATATATTTATGACAGTATATAATTAGAATACGGAGAAATAAAAGTACAGTTAGAAATAATTAACCAGGTAACAAACGGTTAAAAAAAATCAGACAAAACGCTCCGCCATGAATTTTTATTGTGTTTTATCTGTACGATTTTGCGTTGACTGCTTTCCTTCAAGGAAGACCAAAATGCTGCCATAATGAAACTATTTATCTTTGTAACACACCGATCGAGACCTCTTTCAGCCCTCCGATACAATTTAATGAAACCGACCACTTTTATTGACACCCCGATGCCGTACACTTTGTACTTGGGATCCCTTAACTCAAAAGCAAATAGCGCTAGTTTGAACAAAAGCAAATGGCGACGGTGCACTTTTAGAAAGCTTGTTAAAAGTAAATACTAAAAAAAGCCTTTATTGCGTAAAATGTATGTATACAATGACTGTGTTGAGAGCTTGATGGCGAGGGTGGAGCGGCAAACGCGTTCGTGTTACGCTCTAGCAAGTAAAGCAACTGTTAAAATGGTGGGTCACGAAATGGGTGACATCTAGAGCTCCTCCGTGCTTGGGAAGGCACGTTTATCCCGGTATTATTACAATGAGGTAGCAATTAATCTTATTGTATGTAAGGGAAGGCCTGGGTCCAACAGTAGGACTTGTAGAAGCTTAAGTATGATGATGATAACTCATTGCCAACTAACTATAATCGCCAGTCTCGTCAACGTATTGTTTTAAATGTTTCTCATTAATTTAAAATTCTTATGTGTTGAGTGCTCCATAATGGCCCCTTTCAATATCATGCGTTTTTCTATTTCGTGAAAAGTAATAATTAAATGGGAAACATTACAACAAAATTATAAGGCAAGTACCTTACAGTGGAAGTGTCCCAGGCTAGGTTAGTATTTTTGATGTGTAATATCTTTCCGCTCGGCTTCTATATATACAATTTGTGGGAGTGATTTCGTAGACAAGGGACGGAAGTAGGGTCGTAACAGTGTGATCCTGTAACTGTTACGTGTTAGTCGGGGAAGCCACCAGTGATCGACACTTTTAGCCCAATGCCCGTTGTAGGTCGTAATATTTGTGGTACCTAGTGATTTCGTAGAAATGTGATCGTAACAGGATAATAGTGACATGTCTTCTAATGAGTATTTACCGCATTCTCTTTATGATTTGTAAATCTATAATCTATTTTCTATTATAAGATTGATTTCAACCTTTTCGTGTGTAATGGACTTTTAAACAATATTTAATAAAAAAAAAGGAAAAAAAAAGCAAAAAAAGGAAAAAAAAGAAAAAATATACGTCATTGTTAATTTTATATTCTATTTTCTATTGTAATATTGATTTCAAAAGGTGAGATGTCAAATGTTACACATCATAATATGCGACTACTTGTAAGGCTCGTTCGTTTTTTTTATTAATTTTAACATCATCATCCTTCCTAAGAATACTTTGAACTCACGCATTATATTGTTACTTATTCTTTTCTTAGTCTTAATATCTTCATTTCTCCTTAACCAAACAATGAATAAAGTACGTTGACCCATTTCCAGATTTAAAGAATGCTCTCAGTAAACACTATATATCTCAATTTCTCTCCGCGGTGGGACCTAATTAAGTAATTCCTTGCGCTCGCCCAACCGAGCTTTTACTTAATGACAATTTAATGCCAAGGACATACCGCCCTTAAAGTGTTTATCCCAGTTCCCTGGACTACGCTTACCGTGTTTTTCCAATCGAAGTAATTGTCGATTTTTATTTCTCGGTAGACCGATATAAACGAATTTATGCACTTTGAAATTGTCGCGTTTCTATAAATACATCAAAATTACCGGGGAATGCCAGGTATACCTATACTAAGTAGTTTACGTTTGATTATCATCATCTCAGCCCAAAGACACCACGAAGAGCCATTCTCGAGTTTTAGCTATACAAACAAACAGCAATTGATTTTTATATATATAGACTAGCTGACCGGCGGACTTCGTACCGCTTTGA
This sequence comes from Eudonia lacustrata, assembly GCA_947562085.1. Lineage (NCBI taxonomy): Eukaryota > Metazoa > Arthropoda > Insecta > Lepidoptera > Crambidae > Eudonia > Eudonia lacustrata. The sequence continues at coordinate 24,101,632 of OX387340.1, read as the reverse complement.
CAGTTTCCATGACAACAAAACAAAAAAATCATTCGTCCGCTTAAGAACACCCGTATCCCATGGTGGAACACTATGGCAGCGCTACCTACCGGGTCCAATTGTAAATCTCGAATCTCGAATCCACTTGAAAAAAACACACAAACACACAAAAAAAATCATCGAAATCGGTCCAGCCGTTTAGAAGGAGTTCAGTAACATACACACGCACAAAAGATTTATACAACGTTAGTCGGAACGGGGGTACTAAGCCGAAAGGAGGGTAAAGTGATAGTGAATAACTTTTGTCTAAGAACTTTTCCTTAAAAATAGATAAATTTAGATTAACAGCTTTTTAAGATTAAATTACGCCGTGGTAGCCCTGGCGGTCACAAAATAAAACAATTAAAAAAAAACACAAATGTTCAAAAAATTTCCACGAGCAGTATTTAAACCTGCACCCTTCTGACATACCGGGTCAGGTGCTCTCCCAATTGAGCTATAATGTTTCTAACCAGCCCGCCGAAATTATTTAACACTATTTACTTTATTTATAAATTATTCAATGTCAACAACTATCGTCATTAACATCCGATCATAATATTTTTACAAATAGATCAGTTAAGAAGTAGGCAAGCTATTTATAAAATGTTTTTGTTTTGTTTATATAATTTTTATTGCAAATTTTGCTGCGAACAAATTACAAAAACACAAATGTTGAAAAAAAATGGTATGTCAGAAGGGTGCAGGTTCAAATCCTGCTCGTGAAAATTTTTGTTTTTTTGTAATTTGTGCAACATTTGTGTTTTTGTAATTTGTTCGCAACAAAGTTTGCGTTAAAAATTATATAAACAAAACAAAAACATTTAACAAATTAAAAGTTAATATTATTGGATACATTAGTCCAATTATGGAGAGAAAACTCGAGTGGACCCCGGGTAAGAAACCCTCTTTACAATGCCCGTACATTAGAGGTAAACCTATTTGTTGAGAACCTACGTTAAAACCGTAGCCTACTAGATTTTTGTAGAAATGTAAATAAAAAAAATAAAAAAAACAAAAAATAAAATTTCAAAAAAAAGTAATTCACTATCATGTTTACTTTACCTACCTTTCGGCTTAGTACCCTGTTCCGACTAACATTGTATAAAGATTTAATTCTGTGTATCGGTTTTGCCAGAAGCCAAATTTAGCCAGAGTTTGACGCTACAGTCACGAGCTTTAACATGTATACACTCTTGACTAGTTTTGACTCTTATTCCATTGTAAGAGTAACATTGTTGACATGTTAATGATCTTGACTGTACTATGAAAAAAATCAGACTAGAATCAGAGGCCTAAAACCTCAGAGGCGGACAAGCTACCTGGAACGTAGCAAAGACCTCCTTGTTATTTTACAACGCTTCGGCACGATTCTCTGCCACAAAGATTTTTTTTTCTCCCAATTTTCAGCATTAACCTTTTTTTGTGACCCATTTTAAACTGTTTCGATAAAGCTGTGAAGGTTCGTTTTTTTTCTCGATTAACACTAATTACTTCAGGGTGACGAACGTTTGTGAAAAATTTCAAACGAAAGAAAGATGGGGTGCGACGCGGTTCAATGACCGCTAATAACAAGGTTCTAAGAAAAAATTATTGGGTAAGGTATTTCTGTAAAGGTTGGGTTGATTTAAATTTGATTTTGTTTTCTTAAAATTAAAGTATATTTTTTAATAATAAGCGCGGAAATGGCTCTGCTCCACACTGCTGCAGCATGAAAACAACGCAGCATCAGTCACCCTCACCTTGCCGGCCCACAAGATCACGCTTCGTTCGGCGGACTCCCGGAAGGAGGGAAAACGTGTGCTGGATTTATTAAAAAAAAAACCAAAAACAAAATCAAACTCCATCGATATATATGTTATACTAAATCGCGTTCCGAACACTCACTGTGTTCGACTCAGCTGTACTGCAGTCCGTACACCTTACCTTAGTGTGACTTTGACATTCATGGTGCGTGGGTGCAAACGGAGCGGCGCTAATAAATCGAAAAGTCGATAAATCAAAGTGAAATAAGAAGAGAAAATAATAATTTTAGTCAAGTAAGTAAAACTACCTAATATTCAAGTGAAATAGTATTTATTCATTTAAATGCGACGCCATGACGCCTTCTACATTATTATAGACACTTGTTACTTTACGTTGAACGAAACGCGTAAGCGCTTCGAAATTCACGGCGCTTACAACGTTTTGGTCGCGAGAAAACTACACTCTATTAGCGATCTAGCGCTGTATGTTTTTAGTTTGGTTAAACGACATAATAAAATGTTTTAGCGCTGCAGCGAACTTTATTTGTAATTTCCAATATTTGAACAAATAGTTTACAAGAACGTTCTTGTCTATTCAAATATAAGTCAATGTTAAACTCATTTTCATCCTACACAGTTGCACACGTCATAGACATAGTTCATTCCAGAAATTACGTCACAAATCCATATCGGAGGTCTGATGTGCTCCCTTAGGGTGCACCGTATGCTATCAGTGCACACAATTATTGCATTAACTTGTCTGTCTGTATATCAAGTGACAAAACAAACAGATAGGGAGAGTTTGCTAAAGGGCGCGCCGGTGATTCATCAACTGCGCCCTCTCGTACCTTTGACTTGTTAGGTGGCGACGTATAGTATAGTGTAGTGTAGAGTATAATATATAGTACCTATGGCAGGATAGGTCGACTGGTATGTATAGTTTATGGTAGAATAGTTAGATGTTGTAGACCTTTACAAAGACAAGATGTATAACAAGCACCTTTTTTAAAGTGTGAATTCAAAAAAAAAAAACACAAATACCTTCACCGCTAGGCTTTGTGCTACCGTATATATCCGTTCCGTTTATATCGTTAAATATCCGTATATCGTATATTCTGCATACAGCAGAAGCTACTGGTAAATCAGCAAGGGTAATCTATATATTAATACGTGAAGCAAAAACTTTGTACCCCTTTTTTACGAAAATTGCGCGGACGGAGGAGTATGAAATTTTGCACACTTATAGTTTATACTATAGAGAAGGTAATCCGAATGTTAATATTTTTTTTAAATTATGCATAAACATACATTATTTCAATAAAACAAACATTACACACACTACCATATATACTCTTTTCAAAAATTTCAAAAATGGAAGAAGAGCGGTCGAAATCTGTCAATGCCAATCCAAACTCACATTCTATCTTTTTTAATTTTTCATTGCTTAGGATACAATCCGTGGAAATGCTTCGCGCCTTTGTGTTGAGTAGAAACTGCAAGTAAATCAAAAATGGTAATTTAATTAATACAACTTTCTTTCTTTGTAGTAATATTTGTCTGCGCACTTCCATGGAGTTTTTGTTAAAAAAAGTTTTTTCATGTTTCTTGATTGTTAAAACTACGACCGACGTGAATCCTTGGCGCAAAAAACTTGATAGCGGCTATTTTTACTCCAGTTTTATGAACCATTGGCATTTGTACTATTGTACTATTGGCACTTTATGTAAGGCCTCAGGGTTTGACAATGTGCAAGATTTACCTATAGTTAAAGCGTCTTTAAGCTATGGTTATCGCTTTAACGAGCCAAGCCCTATCGTAAGATACCAAGTCCAAGTAGGTTTGCAGTTACACATTTAAAAAAACCGATCCGATTCGAACCCGATCCGATCCGAACCCGATCCGATCCGAACCCTTCGGAGAATCTAGTAGGGCACGGGGACACGCACTTTTATGTGTGTGATGCCGTTCCCTCTAGAAAACCTCCGAAGGTGATTCGTTTCACACGGCTTGAAGTACCCTTTAAGTACCTCGCCGCCCCCAAAAAAGCCCGGTGACGCTGAAAATGCCGTTTGAGGCAATCAGCAAACTCTCTCAAAAAAAAACATTTAAAAAAAACGGCTGACCTTCATGTCCCGGTACTTTTCTGATAGCTTATAGTTTGTTCTATCAAGTCCACTTTTGTAAACTCCAAACCCTATGAGTCCCACCTCACAAAAAAGTAAAGAAAGTGTACGGGGTGTACAGCCCACATAATATGGGCTGTGGACTGGTGGCTGTGGATAGTCACAGCCCATATGTGGGCTATAGACAGTGAACCTGTTAAAAATTGAGGCCCTAATTTGTCACTCCAATAAAATAATTAAAATGTTACAATGCATACACTTTAAACTTTCGAGTTCTATTACAGCTAAAAAAAATACGGGGTTAAAACGTCGGGTATAAATAAAGCTCCAATGATACCTATAATAAGTAATTTTCGTTACACCAAGTCAAGTTATTTGTGTAAGAATGTAGCATTAAAAGTTTCAAAACCTGTAAGCGTCCAAAGTTTCAACAGAGCTTAAAGTATATAGTACCTACGTTGGTCACTATGTATTAAGCGTTTCCTCATACCAATATGTCCATACCGCTGTGCCAATGTATGGCGAAGTGGCTATCTAAATCTACGGTCGAAGTGCTGCTGTGGACCCCCGGTAATGATATTTGCCCAGTCCCCTCAAACAGGTAGAGAAACAGCTCAAACAGCACTTTAGCCACACGAAAAACCTAACTTAGCACTAATATATAAGGTTGAAGTTTCTTAGTGCCACTTTGAAGACTGAAGCCACACTGCATTCCGGTAATACTTAAAAAGATTTCTTCAAGAATTTCCTCGCAATTCGCTTGTTTGAAATTCATTCTGACGGCTAGAGTTTGTGTTGCTAAGAAATAAATCAAACTATAATACTGTCGATTGGTGTTGACGGTATGGTTCTCGCGACGTCGTCTCCTTCAGTCACTTTAAATGTTTGCGTAGACTCATAACTTCAGACACATCTTGTTTCGTTGTTTGAAATCATTTTGTGAGTTATTAGGTGGGGCGTCCTCGTTTTATTTGAGAAGCAATTTTTAAAGAATTTTCTCGAGTAGGCGATCTTATTTTATGAGCGTCATAAAGCTATTTAAGATTAGAATTTTGAAAGTTTTACTCTATTATGGCATACAAACAATGTTACCATAAATATTTTAACACTCTACATTAGCCTGTTTAAAGTAGACAGTGCATCATCCACAAAATGTACCACAAAATGACTCTCAAAAATATATTTTTAATAAATATAATTCTTCCGTACCTACGTGTTTATGTCACTGAACTCCTCTAAAACGGCTGGACTGATTTTTATGTTTTTTTTTGTGTATTTTGAGTGGGTTTGGTTGGGTGGTTTAAATTCCAAATTAGACCTGGTAGGTGGCGGAGCAATTGGGATACGGAAAACATATATTTCTTAAACCATCATGGGATACGGTTATCGCGAGCGGGGCGCTAGTTATTATAATTTTATATTTTAATAACCCATCACGCTGACCCGACGCGAGTTGGTATGTTTCAAGGACTATCATCTTACTACAATATTCTAAATCAAACGTTTTAACGTGCCTTTTGTAATAAAGAGAGAGAGCTATCTCGAGAAGAAGAAATATCTCGTATTTTGATTCGGTCACCCAACGGACATTGCGAAAATTCCTTCCTTTACAGAACCACGCGTGCTGGTCTTCGGTGCCACCGATTTACTGTGGCAACTATTCCATCACGAACGAAGAAATTTGGTGATTAATTTCTTTTTCGCACCACTAAAAAATGGAATTCCCTCCCAGCACACGTATGTCCTCCTTCCTACAACACGGGGTCCTAAACGAGGTGTGAAGAAGCAGTAAGGTGAAGACTAGTACTAAGGCTACTAGTCTAAGGTAAGGCTAATAGCAGCTGCTAGCCTGCTCCACTAGTCGTCCTCGTATCTGGACACCGCTTTTGCTTAACATCGCTTCACTGTCACACATATCCCATCGCGCACAAAGAAATTTGGTGACTCGTTTCGTTATCGCACCTCCAAAAGATGGAATAGTCTACCAACACACGTTTTCCCTCCTTCCTATGATATGGGGTCCTTCAAACGAGGCGTGAAGAAGCAATTGTGGGCCGGCAGAGTGAGGTTGACTGATGCTGCGTTGTTTTCACGCTGCACCCGTTGTCTTCGCGTCTGGACTCCATTTTCACTTAACATCAGGTGGTATGGAGTAATTTGCCGTGCTAGGTAAAAAAAAAATTAGGTTGAGCCGAGTTTTTTATTAAACTTCAATAAAAAATAATGAGTTGCTAAACTGACGTGACCGTAACGCGTATAATACTTCTCCTACAAGCTCCACAATAAGCAGTAAAAACAGCATTATTACATACACTGATGATGATGACGGCCATAGTACTCCATCATTCAAAGTTTTCTGGTCAGATGAATAAAAAGAGGAGAGTGATAATGAAATAGCGCGGACGTGTAAACAACCAGCGTCCCGCAGCGGGGTCGTTAATCCACCATCAAGTCCCTTTACTCTGGCAGGGAGTAACACTGGAAGCGGGAGAGTAATGTCTCTTAATCTAAAAAAAAACTAGCACTTTTCAATAACAAAGTTTTCTTAATAACAACGGTTTTTTATCTAAATAAAGTATGTCTATGTTACCCGCAAGGACAACAAAGTCACAAATTCTACCTCTTTATTATTTATAAATAGAATAGAATAGATTTTTTTATTAACATACACACAAACAGTATTACCTACATTCAAACCATAATAAATGTTTTCCCTAAAAACGGTTCAAGGGCGTTACTGAACCTTTAAACTCTTAAAACTGAAACAGCAATGCAGAACGCTACTTAAAGATAGAAATAGGATTGACGATGGTAACCGTCCAGACTGGGTTTTGTGAACATGAAGGCATTAAGTATCTGTACAATATTTCGCTTTTATAATTACTACATAATTATTTATAGAATAATCTATTGTTGTATTTAACTTCGCGTACAAAGAAAGGACCGCGGACGTAAATGTGGACCTAAATGTATGGAAAATGTGGTTTCAGTTAAATATCCTGAGATTTTGAAATGTTATAGATTTCAAAGTCCTGAACAAAAGTCTCTAGGGGTGCTACCACTGTTCCCGAGTCCCTTTCAGAGTTTCGACTGATTTTGTACTAGATAACAAAAACTATAAACAACGGATGAAATTAAAGAAGATGAATATTTACATATTTATAGAATACACATGTACCGAATCACATCTTTTACAAATGTACACTTTTAACTTAGTTTAGGTGCATTTAGCGTGCGTCCTTCGGTGACTCGTTTCTTTGTCACAGTTCCAAACGATGGAATAGTGTATCAGCATGCGTTTCCTCTCCTGCCTATGACATGGGGTCCTTCAAACGAGGTGTGAAGAGGCACCTTGTGGGTCGGCAGGGTGAGGGTGACTGATGCTGCGTTGTTTTCACGCTGCACCAGTTGTCCGTTGTACGCTTCCCTGACATTCTGTCACACTGTTACACCTACTTCCGTCACATTTCACGAAATCACTCCCACATATTGTAATTATAATTATATAGAAAGCGAGGGAAAAGATGTTACACGTCAAATACTTATAATTGTAGGTCTCTCATCAATACCATCAAGGTTACCGTAGGTTTGTGTGGCAATTTAGCCAAATAATTTTTTTGAAGGAAGATTGAGTAACTAATCTCTAAAATTATTTCTTATTAGCATCGATAATTTTACTCTAGCGTGTCATGAATACGCACCCTAGTTCTACTCTCTATGCTCCCCGATTCAATTTAACTTTAACCAACTTCTCGTAAACAACACAATTATCTTATAAACATTCTGATTTGCACTCTATTGTATAAGCGATAAGATGTTGTTTGACTTGAGACGGTAGATTGATGGCAATTATTACGATAATTACATTGTTTTGGCCTAGTGCGAAGTAGTGGCGGGAATTTTAGTCTTCCGATGATATATTACTCTTTGGTGATGATCAACTTCACAATAGTAGGTAATTATTTTTATTATTTTGAATTTTATATTTACAATGCTATCGCCAACCTGCACTGGGCCCGCGTGGTGGTTTATGGCCCGTTTTCCCTATCCATCCATAGGGAATGCTCGCGCCCCAGCATTGGGGACATAGCAATGAGCTGATGTTGATGATAATGTTTCACAATGCTGTTTATAGTTTCAAGATAAGATTTTACTAGTTAAAATCAATTAGCCTCAGGAAACTCGAGCGGAAATCGAACCCACGAGTCGTGGGTTTGATTTCGGTTTCGGTTTTGAACGGTTTCTTTTGATGGCCGTGTCGTGGGCCACGACACAGTCGTCAAAAGAAACCGTTCGAGAAAGGATCGTGTTTAATTATACCTAAATAAAATAATATTATTAAAAATGTACCACTAAACATCGGAACCAAAACATTTGAATGAAATGGATTTTAATAGCCAATATTATCTACAGCCAGTTATAACCTACTGACAGTCTGAAAGATAAATGCCATATTACTCGTATAACTGCCTATTCTAGATTTTTTTCTATGTCATACGATATACAGCACTTACAGTGCCCCTTATCAGAATATGGCGAGCCCTTTACTGTAAATAAACATAGTAATTAATCGCAAATACTTCCCCAGATACTCCGAGCTATATGTCCCGGGACGTCTATCGAATTACCAATAAACTGTGATCGCTGGTTGAAACAGGAGAACATTGAGATGTCGTTGTACGTTCGAAGACGTAGCAACGTTTGATCTCCAATTGAAGGGTGTTCATAAGATGAGAGTGGTGGGCCACGAAGTTAGCGGACTAATATCATTTATTGTTATTTTATTTAAACTCTTAACTGAGCGCTCACCGTATTCGTATGATTCCGTTGTTACATTAAATTTCGTGCTAATTGCTAGCACTTGCTTGACGACGTTTTGGATTGTTAACGCATTTTAATTAAAGATAAACACCATGTTCTGGGTTGTAAAGTACTTCAGACTCATTGAACCAACAAGTGCCACAACACAACAGTCGGTTGTAGCGGCTTAGCGCATACATTATGTTTCAGAAGTTTCTGTGAATATTGTTTAGCTTGTGTATTGTTATACATCGAATTTGTGTATGTAATTGTTAGTCTTTTATACATAAATTTGATACTATCACTTGATTAGTACAATATCGAACATGATTGTGAAATTTGTCAATTTAGTTCTTTTAATTTACTGTTCAAGAATGTTTAGTAAGTAAGTAAACAGCCTATAACTGTCCCACTGCTGGGCAAAGGCCTCCATCATTGAAAGCAAGTCATCGCTACAATTGATGGGTAATGGCTTAATCACTACGCTTGCCAAATGCGGGTTGGTGATCACAAACCCGGGATATGCATCGAAAAATCCGAAATACTATATTTAGCCCGACCTGGGAATTGAACCCGGGACCTTCGGGTATCGGACCGAGCACTGTGCCACTCGGCCACCGAGGCGTTAAGAATGTTTAAATTAAATATATTTTGTTAGTAAAAAAATATTAAAACTATTAAAGAACTTTCGGTCTAGAGCTCATGGCGTCTACTTTCTCTGTGTAGCGTTGCTACGATTAATACTGCCGACTCAGATGTTCTACGAGTCGTAGCAGTCCGGCGAACGCGACGCCCTTCCAGTCGTTTCTCAACTGGCGTAGCGTTCAGCCGCTGTAATTATCAGCCATTGTATAGCACTTCTGATATATATAATATGTAAAATAAATAACTTCAAGTGCCTAACCTAACCTAACTTCACACATTAGATCTCGCATAGAGTATCACAATTAAACACTAGATACCTTAATGAACATCTGTTTCACATTAAATAACTTCGACTAAAAATAAACTATTATATTAAATAAAAACTTCTAACATTCTTCTATCAATCTATCATTTTATTCACCAGGCTCCGTCAGGAGTATTCTATTATATTCTTTTCTATTAATAAATATTACATAAGGATCTACTTGCATTTATTTTACATAATTACTTTTAATAGAGTGCGATTCGTTGTACGCTAACTGAGCTCACGCCGCAGGCACCGCTCGCAATGTGGTGCTATGTCTGGGATTGAATAACCACCTTCTCAATTTAAATTAAATACTGGCCGCTTGTTTAATGGCCCCACTCGCCTCCTTATTGTCCGCGCTTCACCCGTTCCTGTTACCGCCACCCTGGCAACGCAGATTACTCCGTTCCTACTGCAAACTTGTTCGCTAAATGACCTTTGAACTTGATAAAACGAGAATTTGTTAATTACGACAACCAAATCTCGATTGTAGCGAACAAATTATGGAGATGAAAGGACGCGCTTAGTAGGTAATATATTTCGTGTCATTATTTAATTGGTTGGCTAGCGTTCGTTTAGCTCACATATTTGCTAGCAATCTTATTTACCTAATCACTAGCGGCCCGTCCCGGCTTCGCACGGGTGTGGACATTTCTTTTTGAATATAGCCTATGTTACTCAGCGCTAATGTAGCATTCTAATGGTGAAAGAATTGTTTAAATCTGTTCAGTAGTTTTTGAGTTTATTCGTTACAAACAAAAATACTAAAATACAACGCTTTCCTCTTTATAAAATTAGCATGACTACGCGGTTTGGTCAAGAATTAAAAAAAAAAAAAATTAAGATCGGATGTTGATGACGTAGTTGTCGACATTGAATAGGGCTCCTTTGGCTTATAAAGTAAAAAGTAGATAGTGTTGATTAATTTCGGCGAGTTGGATTGAGCCACGATAGCATAGTAGGCAGTGCAGCGGACCCGGCATGTCATGGGGTGCGGGTTCGAATCCCGCTCTTGGAATTTTTTCAACACTGTCTTTTTTTTAAATTGTAATTTGTTCGCAACAATATTTGCGTAAAATTATATGTAAATAATCATGAAAGATTAAGCTTGTAATGATGATGAACCTTGTTTTGTGGTATAGTGACAGGTCAGAGCTCTGATTGTTTATCGGACCTGCTGTAACACTTTCGCCGATTTTACCTTTGGAAACGGCGTGTGTTTTGCTAAAATCCATAGTACTTACCGTTGCCATTCATTTTATAGTGATTATTTAATAGAACTACATTTTATTAAACTATTAACTATGAAATACAATAAATAAATATGAACAATAACCTTAACTCATGATTGTAAACAAACAACTAGGTGACAGTTCCGTTTTTGACAGCTATTCCGTTCGGGAACCGAACGTCTACGTTTCGTTCAGCAATTTCTTTACAAAGGTTGCTTTGATAAATTTTAATATAGGGATTATCAATTATATAATTAAATAAATTATTTGCGAGGAAAGCTCATACAAATACACGGTAATTTTCTTGTATTATTTACAAATACATTTACTCAAAATGTATTTGTGGTAGAGTGAAACCTTAGGCTGTTTGTTCCATTCGTGTCTATGTTTCTTTTTGTAAATCGTCAGCTCTATGGAACATTTATTTTTATTTTCGGGGAAGTTCTAGAACATACTACTGGTTGATTTTGAAAAGTAATATAAAAGGGTGAAAAAGAGGTTAACGCTCTCTTTTGATCACCACCGCAGCTATTAGTCGGTTCTCAGATTTTTGTTATTGTAATTGTGAATTTTCATATTTGACTACCCCAACCTACGGGTAAGTGTTCTTTCGTCATAGTGTTTTCGCTTAGATTTGCTGGATTTGGATAATTCTGTTTTACTGTTAAAGTTATTATTTGTGACCTACAATGGTTGAGAAATGTAGTTTATTATTATTGTACATTTATTTTTATTATGTAGGAATCCCTAACGGTTCTTAGTTGTTATTAAATTTCATTTGTCCGAGTAGCCGTTTACTATGGCGCCGGTACCTACCTTCATAAATATTATAATTAACATTAATTGGTAAATGTTATTTCTTTGGGAGTTTTTATTAGTCTATTAAGGTTTAATTAACCACAGATGATGTCTCCCTATTAAATGACTTTCATTAGATTCTCTAAACATAATGTAGTTTTTTTGTGTTGCAATTGCTTAACCGTTAGTGGTCAATAGGAGGCCGGTTCAATTGTAGCAGCTTGTACCTTATTTCCGGACCGCATAGCGGCCGGACTTACTGAACATCTGTTCATTCTTTTTATGTATTACAGGGTTCCCTCTACCGGGTACAGAACCCTGGTCTGGTTATAACCGCCGGCGTCTCCGGGGGCAGCTCTCTGTACGCGCCTACCCGCCTGCACCTCCGGAGGCAGCTACTACTGCGGTCCAGCATTGGTTCCCGGTATCTACTGGCGCAGTCTACGGCCCGGGTCTAGGCTGACCTAGGAGCCGAACTGCGCACACGAGACTTAAGCCCCTAGAAGCTAAGTCCTCTTCTCTAATCTGAGCGACACCACTGAATTGTATGCGACCGACGTTACCCACCCCTGGGAATAAACTCTTGTAAAGTTTTGACTCTTTTATTTCTCTACCTGAACCTGGGGTGGACTAAACACCCTGGCGTTTCACTGCCTCCCTTCTACTTTCTCCGCATATGAGACTAAGTATCCCAAACTAAAGCATTTTATGATTATGTTAAATAATTTTAGGCAAACTCTGTTGCGAACAAATTACAATTTGAAAAAAATACAAAGTGTTAAAATATTCCACGAGCTGGTTCGGGTTCGAATCCCGCTCGTGGAATTTTTTAAAGCATTCTTGTCAAACAAAATTTTAATTTGTTGCACGCCAGGATGTATTTTCCATATAAATTTATGGTTATTTCAAAAACAAAGTCTTGCAAGCCATTGCCACAATAGTGCCGGATAAACAGGTAAAGTGAATTAATTATATAAGAAAAATGTTTGAGTTTGTATACGAGAAGCAGACCTATTCATACAAACACCAGCATAAGTAGTCGATAACGTTAGGTTATAATACACTACACTGACAAAACAACAATTACTAAAGTGACAAACTAACTAGGTAACTGTTTCACAAAACCTAATTCACTATGTTTCAAAAGCGAGCGATAAATAATCTAATATTTTTATATTCGTTTTATTTCCGTACGGATTTTGTGTTACGGTCCGTTTAACTTTTCAAAAAAATGTAATTTAAATAATATGTAGTGTTAATTCCGCTAACTCACTCGTTTATACAGCTTGGATGCAGTACGCATGCACCACCCTCCCGCCCGCAAAAAGTATGCACATGCAGGAGAAACAATGCGTGCAAGCGAAAATGCACACCAACACCGATACCCGACACGTGTTTCGCCCCTCCACGGGGCATCCCCAGGAGCTGTTGACTGGTCGAGAGCTGCGCACCGACTGTTACGGCTACGCAGCTCCCGGCCGCTTTTATAAAGCGCCATCGTTTGACATTTGTTTTGTTTTTGTTTTGTTTGACGTTTAACTTTTGCTGCTAATACAATTAGAGCGGAATACAAAATATGGTGAGCTATAGCGATACTGGTATATTTTAAAATGTTTTCATTCTCCAGTAAAATAGAAACATTTCGTAGCAAAGCATTTCGAATTAAATTCTTAAACTTGAATTTCAAAAACTGGAGATTTTACTGCAAATTCAAAGAAATACGAATCAAGAATATACATTGTTTTTAAAAACAGATCATATAGATACGGTATTCTAAAAATAATTTAAACATATTTTAAGTCCAAATAAGGTAAGTAACATGCACTGTCATTTCTGTAGACAATATTTTCATTTTGCTCAAGTCGTCAATTCCGTGGCAAACTATTCCTCTGGCGTCCATTTTGTACACCACAAACGAGGGTCCAGTAACTCCTGACCAGACTAAAGCCTACATATTAAGTTTATAGTCCGGAAAAAACCCTGTTTACGTTAGTTCGAGGTCATTTTTTTCAGCACTCGAGCCGTACAATAAATTTTCGGATCGGTTCCATTGGAGACACAGCGTATAAAAAATTACGAAATGGCAAATTTAATAATGTACTTTTTTTATGGTATTCTTTACTTTACCTTTACCTTACCGAGGAGCTAAAGCGATGTTTTTACTTTTGTGAAATAAAATGTAAGTATTGCACGTAGTTCCTAACGAATCGATCGAATTTTACGCGATTTTTTAGTTTATGATTGGATATCACTGCATGGCATGACATGCATGACAGGACATGACTGTCCATTTATGTCTTTGATTTATATCTGTAAGTTGTTTTTGATTGTCAATTTCAGTCAGAATTATCTATAAACACTATGTAATTGTAGGTACTCTAAGTTTCGCCTTTCGCATCGTAATCAACCGCAAAACGAACTTAGGCAAACTACTACAAGCTTAACTATGCACCAAATTGCAAAATAAACAAATACATGAAGATATTTCTATATCAAACGAACATTTACAATGCGAAAAAAACTATATTTATATACATAATTAATATTAAATGATGTCTGTGGAAAATAAACATTGAACAACTGCGCATCATATCATGCTGTGGACATGGCTTCACGGTCAAGTGTGGGCCGAATCGTATCGAGTACTACATCCAAATCTGAATTTACAATAACGTGTTTGTCGAAGTGGCTTAAAGCGATGCCGTTTTTTATTCCCAGTTTGTGAAGAACGCGGATAAAAACTGCCCTGTTTCTTGCTACTCTAATTATTAAATAAAAATAAAAATTAGTATGTTTGGAAATAATTTTTGAATGGTCCGGATACTGCCATTCGGTTCGAAATTAATTCTTTAGTAAAACCCGAAAAAACACGATAGTGTCTCCTTTCAAAAAAATTATGCTCAGACCTAAGCTACAACAAACTTTACAGAAAATTAAACGGTTTTAGGGAGACATCTAAACAGATGTGTCCAAGCATTATTAGCGCTGCATAGCTTCCCTGCGTGAGGTATTTGGACAAAAATCCCGATAGAAGTGCTACGGTGAGAGGTATTAGGAGGTACGTCAATTTTGTGCATTTTTTAATTATGGTATACACATTTTTGTAGATCTTCTTTAACTATATGTCCATTTAAAAAGGTACTTTACAGTTAAGTGTTCAAATTATATGCCAACATGGTATGGTATGTTTAATAAATTTAATATCAACAAATGGTTTGAGGCTTGACTCTCTATAAATAAAATAAAAATAAAATTAACTACGATGCAAGCTGTCGTGCAAACTCCTGAAAGCACTTTCCACAGCACTTCTTCTTGTCGCTCGGATCTTCAACAGTGCTAATAACAGCGTCAGGGTGACAAATGCATCTCTCCCCACATGTCACATAAAACCTTAACTCCTATGTTATAAGGTTCAGTTCCAATATAAATTCGGAAAGGTCTGGCGTTCGACTATTAGATACTAAACGGGATTGATGTTATGGTGACCGGGTACTCTCATAAATTTCACTATGAGACGGGGGGCGATGACCCCTTGACGTGACTTTGTGTTGCTGAAGTGTGAGTTCTTGTAGGGCTTTCGTCTTAGAGTGTTGAGCGTTTAGTTGTTTACTTTACTTTATTTACATTGACACTAAAATACACTAAAGGATCATAACTTAAATCTATCTCACTCTTATTTTTGTAACTATAATATTTTGTATGTTGATTGTGGTGTGAAATAAAAGTTACTTACTTTCTTAACTAAATCTCAATGCAACGATTTAGTTAAAAAACCTTATATTTATTTGCTTTGACTTGTTTTGAGGTGGACAAGAAAACGTTAGTGTTTTAGTTAATTAAAAAGTATGATGGCAGTGATGGTGCGATATTTTAACTATACTGTGCTAAAATAAGGTTAGGTCTATTTATTTAAAATCTTAATATTATGGATGTACAGTCAGCACCAAAAGTAGCTGACCTTTAAAGAACCATATTTATTTATTTTTTATTTTTTATTTATTTAGACAACATCACATACATTCTTCTGATCCCAAGGTAAGTAGCTAAAGCACTCGTTTCATGGCAAGCAATCAGAAACAACGACGGTACCATAACCACCCAGACCCGAGACAATATCGAAAAGTTCGTTTTTCGACATTGACCCGACCGGGAATCGAACCCGCGACCTCAGAGTTAGCGCCGCCCAAAGTCCGGCGTGCAACCCACTCGGCTACGGAGGTCGTCAAATCACAATACCTACACAATATCACAATACCTTTGCTTGAAGTTGATAAGCGCCTGTTTGATTAGGTATTTAGTTAGTTTGATAAAGTGCTAAAATGTTCAATGACTTTTGCTGTTGACAGAACTTTGTACATCATTATCTATCAATTAAATGTTAGATAAATTAGAAAGTTAATAACACTAATTGATGCAACAAAAAAAAGTATTTTAAAAAGAACTCTTCAGCAAAAGCGGAAACAACGAGAGACTGTTTCAAATTTGAAGGCACAAAGGAACTAAATGCTCCACGTGTGCCCTTTGAGAAGCGCTAGTCCGACCGGAAGCAGCGAGCGCCGAGTTCTCTTTCATATCCGGTGGCTTTCAGGCCGAAATAATACGTTTGCAATGTCAGATCAAATTCCCACTTAGAATTTTTTCGGTATTTGTGAATGTATTTTTTTCCACGAAGTTTATCAACAGAGAATTATTCGGTTCTTTTTGATTTGTTGTTGTCATCAAAGTTGAAACATCTGGCTGGTATTTGATTATTTCTGTTTAAGCATTATACAATAAATTTATTTCTGTAAGTGTTTAAAGAATGTATTTATACTAAACTGTATAAAAATAGGGTTTTTTTTTGTTTATATTAGTTGAAAATATTTATTGTAAGATTCTTTTACACTTTGAAATATTGTAAATAGTTATGAGTTAATATCTAAAAATGTTAAAAACACAGAAAATAACGCCATTCACATTGTTAACAAACAATATTTTCCAAAAACATTTCGACAGTAATTAAGATAATGTTCGCAAACAAAACGAAATAGAACCCTGCAAAATGTGCCCGAGCAAAGTTTCCGTTGACTCAATACATATTTCCTTCAGAAGGTACAGAACAAAAACAAACCGACAGCCAGCGGGACTGAACTGAGTGTTTTAATTGTTACTTCGCAACGAGTCGCGCTTGTAAACTTTGTCACAATTAATAAACTCCGAAACAGTAATGAAGTATACAAACTTTTTGGTTTATTACTCTTCATTTTAAAAATGAAAAATAATCATGAAATTGAAATTTAGAAACAAAGGAGTTTTTAGGCGCCTTTCCTACATCATAGATCATCCTAGGCTTGGTCAGTGCGCTACGACAACACTGAGTGCTACGATCTAAATTTGCTACGACAGCAAACCGTAGTCGAGTTTCCATAATACTTGCTACGGAACAAACTATCGAGTAGGTACAACGAGTAACAGACACTGACAGACAGTATACGGTTGCACATAAAATATGTTCATAAAATTTTTGATATAAGAATTTTCTTTGCGTGAAATAACGAACAGAAACGGTCAGCCGATGGTTAACCATCTTTTTTTATAAATGAGATGGCGAAAAACAGTTCTGTTTTCATGCCAGGTTTATATGTTCAACATTTAAATATGAACTTTCATGAAAGGTGTACTAAGATTTAAAATGAAATGAACGGAAACTTTCTACTTCCGACCGTCTAGAGGATCTTTATGTGTAACATTTAGGACACATGTTACAACAAAGGTGAGAAAAGGAATGTTGAGATTGTGCCGGAGATAAATGCGGAAACTGGGTGAAACCACAGTATGTCTTATACTTAGTAGTCGGTACAGCAAAAATATATTTCTTAGTGAGGTTTTGACAATATTTTATACAAAAGGTTGGATGGTAGAGAAGTTAAATATTTATTGATTTTCGAAAGGCACATTGAGCTGTCGTTGTTCGACCAAGCTGATATAAGACTAGAATAGAATATAACAGAATAGACAAAAAAAATATGAGATGGTACTCATAATATATCTAGCAATTTCTCTCTGTATTTATCCATCCGGAATTCAATAATTTGGAGTAAGATACTTTTGTAAAAAGACTAGACTAGCACTAGTCTAACAAATCCAAGACCATCCTTGATATTTTAATAATATTGTAAAAAAAAGTTACCTTAAAATTATTTTGGGTTACTTCCTCAAGTTACTGTTTTACTGATCTACTGTGGTAAAACTAGTGTAATGGTCAGTAATGAGTGGTTATAAATCTTTAAGTGCAAGTGTGTGTGTTTGATATATGAGTGCAATAATCTAACTTGATAACATCTTATAGGAGTTGAAAGCTAAAAGATTTTCCTGTATTAGAAGTAAAATAAGTTGTGTGAATCAAAGCATATAAATACCGTTGTGTTAAGACTTGTTTGCCATATCGTCTCACTAAAAAAGTAATCCTTTACTACAAACTGACATAATAGTTCTCACCTCTCATTGGAGTTAGTAGCGACTTATAATTAATTGGAGTTGTATTTTTAATTGTAGTAGTAATTCATTGTTTTGTATGGCGTTAGTGTCATAGTTAATGTGACGGTGTCAAGACTGATGCGTAAAATTCGGAAAAAGTCATTCTGAGAACACGACTGATGCTACACGGTCAAAACGTTTCGGGTACACAAAACATTGACATCTACATTAATTAGTTTGAGTTCATTCCCGTTACATTTTTTGTTTAAATATGGAACGTGAAATTTCAAATATTGATATAGCAGTAAATAATCTTTCTTTACTGCAACTCTTATCACCATCTTTTATATTATTACTCCCTCAGAACAGAGATTACTCCTAACAAGATAAATGACGATCAATGAACCGCCCCATCTCTATTAACCAGTAGCTCTTACCCCAGTAACACAACACATTGTACGCCATAACCCGACGACTCCACAAGTAGCAGCACCCTGCAGACGCTATAAAAAGTCAATTCTGTGGACTCACAAGACTTTACGACTCATTACACTTGATTGTGGACTCACACGACTCCTATATGAGCAATTGTTGGGCAAAATGACGGCAATTATTTTGTTACAGGCAATTTGTTGTTAGCGACCGAGCGTGGGGTAAAGGAAAGTGCTTCGAATGATCGAAATAGTTTATTAGACATCAGAGAAACATTAGTCTTGACGAAATAACTCACGCTTAAAATCAGGGCCAGGCTTAGTCTCTTCTTTTTGTTTCTGAGCTGGCAAACGAGATGTGTATATTGGAACGCCTAATTGTCACAAAGCCTAATTCTCCTCTTTGTAGCCCTGATTGTCATTGGCGCACAATCTATACGCCTATATTTTATCAAACAATTTCAACTTATCATAACTTGTTTTGCCTATTTTTAGTCACTAGGCACAATATTCGCAACATTTTTAATCATTAGGCATACAACGCTTAACTGTAACGCTTACTTAATAGTTTTTGTATTTAGCAAAATAAGTAGACAAAAGCAAACCTGCATGCAAACGTGCAAGCAAGTACGCAATCAAGCATGCAAGCATGCTATGTTTAGTTTTTTTTTGTGTGTGGAGTAAAACTGTTCTATTCAGTTATTAGTTCTAGAAGCTGCTGCTATTGAAGAAAAAGAAGAAGAAAAAACATTCATTAACAACGCACACATACATAATATACAAAAAAATGAGGCAGACTTTATAAAAAAAAAAAAAAAATCCTTTTATTTCAGACCATGGTCCATATTCACAAATAACCAAAAAAAAAAAAAAATCAAAAACAATAAAATTAAAAATTATAGATTACATTATATTATTAAAATTAAATTATAATCCCATTACATAAATAAAAATAAAATAAAGTAGAGTATGTTAGTAACAAACAGACTTACAACTATGTTAGTAACTAAAATAACATTTATACACACAAGAGAAAAAATAAGATGAATCAAAAAGAGTACGTAACAAATAAAGAAAACAAAGAGTGTGAAGTTAATGGTATTCAAGAAATACTTACTAGGTATGCTTTACTGTTGGCCGTTCTACTTTGTCGCCAACAAATTCTTCCGGTACGGAAATTGACCCCACGACCCTAGCGTATGACGACGAGAAAAACCATTTGCCTAGCGTTAGATAAAACATTTTTTCGTTATCGACTATAAATAATTTGTTAATATGATTTTTGTAAGTCTATTTTTTTTTGATTCACCAAACCGTATTAAGCTGTCGTCGTCATGGTAGCTTGTGGATGAGTCCATCTAAATTGGAATCGTAGGTGTTCAACAGCTTCTTGTTCCTAAGTATATCATAATAGATTATTATATTATTTGTACAAGCCATTTAAATATTTCTACTAATTTGCACTCTGCGTTAATGCATTGCGTTATTGCTCAATAATTACCTACTTTTATGTAAATGCATATGTTCACGGTGTTTGACAGTGTATTAAAGACATTCGACCTCTACTGACGTATTTTAATTGCATCTTCGTAGAACGTCCCGTGACAACAGACATAATACTCTTGACATCAGTACGGGTTCATACGGGCTCGTCGAGTACATTATTATATTAATAATTTATTTTCAAAGACGATTTTTTAAAAGATTTTATACTCTATAGGCTGCTTGACTTGTGCTTAGCTATAGTTAAGGCACTATAAATAAAAACTTAATACAAGTAAGTAATGAAGTATAATAAGAGTTTATGTATCCTAGGCATACCTCTTGTAAGTATCCGTTTCTAACCGTCATAGTAAGTATATAAAAGTATGTTTTTTAACAACTTCCCTTAAAGTAAATACAAACACATACAGGCACATACATTACAAGTCAATCGTAATATCAATGTAATAAACAACAACAGTAAAAAAAACACATACAGAGATATAAAAAAGCGTTCTATTAATTGGAGTATTCAATATCAATCAGAATAATCAGATTACTGCGTCGCTTCGGCGTCACAAGCGTACCTTTGACTATAGCAATTCAATTAATTGCTATCCGAACGAGAGGCTTGGCTGACGGGCGGCTTTTATTGAGTCTTCATCACTCATACTGTTGTGTGACTAATTTTATAGGTCAGACGACACATTTTGAAGATTTAAGTGCTATTAAATCTAAATAAACTTTCGTGAAAGTTACAAGTTTATTTAGTGTAACACCTGAAGAACTTGTTTTGTACCAGCTGTTTGAAAGATGAATTAATTTTATTTAATTTAAAATACCTAAGTTATTTAACATTAAATGTGCATTTCTTAATTAAACAAGTGTCAGGAAACAACTGAGGTTGATCATAAATCCTATCTAAATGTAAATTCAAGTTTACGTATAATTTTAATTATTTTTTGAACTACATTTAAAAGTTTCGTCTTGCAACATTCTTCGTAATACAATATGATAAGCCACCATAGTTCATTTAAATTTTGGCTTGGCCCTGGTTTGCCTTACCTTGTGTTTACGTTATAAGATTTCACTTATTAACTTGCCACTAGTCTTGTTTTATAAATGGCTTCCTGTGGTATTCTTACGAAGATGACAAACTCGGGAATATTAATATCGACTAAACCCATCTTACAGTATTTACGGCAATTTTCTTTTTTTTTTGCATATAGGACAAATAGACACATCTATAACCCCCAATTAACGTAAACCTTTATACAGGTAAACCGTTCACTATCTTTCAAACGCAGCAAATCGAAACCATAATGTTTGAGACTTTTTAAAATTTTCAATATTTTATACAGACGACCGACAGACGATGGGAAATATTGCAATTTCTCGCAGTATATAAACAGCCGCCGCGCCGGGAGTCGGCGCGACAAAGTGGCAATATTCCATCTCGGCGGGGCTTCTCAAACAAGGGGACACGAAAGGAACGGCGCTATACAAACACCGGCCGGTTAGAAAGGGACAACCGCAAGTTATTAATTGGAGAGAATTGACGGAAGTGCACGGCGAGTCGTGTTTTTGACAAATTTCGCTTTGATACGGCGATTACTTTCACCTCAACGCTTCGAGGGTCGCCTAGTAAAAGTGACTCGGCGATATCTTGGAAATTGTGAAAATAAAGATGTTACAGTTAAATAGGGTCGCCGAAAACAAAGATTAAACGATTAAATTGAATTTTATTTTCTACAAAAAAGAACTTATATTTCCTTGTAGTAAGCGTTTATAAAGTTAGTTATTATATACCGTTTGCTTGACTCTTCTTAAAGGGAAAGGCCTTCATCATTGAAATCAAGGGGTCACTAAAATGACGATAATTGGCTTAATCACAACGTCTGTCTAATCTATTGCGGGTTGGTGATGACTTGAGAAATTAATCAAAAAATACTTAGCTTTACATTTTTTATTGTACGTACAAAAATCTTACGTGGTGGGCCACTACTCTGGGGTGGGGGTTACTCTGGGGAGTAGCGCAGGATCGAGGCGGATGGCACGCAAGCAAACAGAAGTGTATGCCCAGCAGTGGGTCAGGAGGGGCTGAGGATGATGATGACAAAAATCTTCCACAATGATATTAATTGTCATTTGTGTCTTTTG
Organism: Eudonia lacustrata; assembly: GCA_947562085.1. Lineage (NCBI taxonomy): Eukaryota > Metazoa > Arthropoda > Insecta > Lepidoptera > Crambidae > Eudonia > Eudonia lacustrata. The sequence goes on along the minus strand of OX387340.1, from coordinate 24,079,435 downwards.
TTAAATAAGTTTGGATCGGAACTCTAAATAGTGTTCCTAGGTAGGTAAGTGTCTAGTTAAACTCGTATTTCCCAGTTGTTGCAGTTTTTTTTGTATTTAACAAAAATAAAAGCTTATAAAATAATAAAAAAAACACAAAAATCACTGAGATTTATCTGGTGTGCTAGGGGAGATACAATAATTCACTACATACTTATTACTATTATTCTTCTACTTAACTTGTCGGAGAATAAAAGGTTAATTAGGTTACTATAAGCATTATTTTAGTATTGATTGATTATTATTGTAGTAATAATCACTATTAACATGCCTCATGAGCGAGAGTATGCAATTTAATGCATTTGACGCAAGTTAAATAAGGTCGAAGACCTAAAGCAAGATTTTCGATCTTTTTCATAAGTATGGATGGACTATACAATTTGTACAAAAAAACCCTGTCCGATCGGAAATATATATATACATGGTACATAGATATACAAATAACTCTTTAAAAAAATATTACCCATGAAAATAAAAGAGATCGTAATTTAAAACGCAAGTTTTTTGTACCGAAATTGCTCAAATTACGCCAAAATTATGCTAATTTTATAAATGTGACCACACTTTCTATCAATGGCGGCAACAGTGTTGCGAGTCTTTATCATAAATGCATTTTTCGAAGATTATTGCAGCTGACTTTATCATATGCCAACATAATCTTGAATAAATTGTCCAACCAATAAAGGTAGTTTAAATTTTTTCGCATTAATATTATGGCTTGTGTGGGTAAGTAAACTTATAACTTTGATGTTACATTAAAATCATTTGTGCGAACGGGTTACTTGCTTTCACTTTAAAGTTATTTTATTAGTATAAAGGGACTAGTATTCTTTATAAATTGTTATTTTAAATCATCTAATATGTCCGAAATTGGTGAGTATTGATAATTTTATATGGCTATGAATATTGAAGCAGATATAAAGTTCAATTAGAGTTTAAAAATAAACACATCAAAATACATCTTCAGTTTTTTTTATATTTTGTAGTTTAATGTGTATACTTTAAGCTAAGAAACTCTCAATTTGCGCTTACTTGCGATTCACAACATATTAAAAATGTTAAGTGTTTCGAAATATGGCTTCATGTTTCCTTTAAATTACCTCTGAAGTGTTGGCAAGTTCGAGGTGAGGCACAAAAGAAAATATTTAAACGATAATAAACAAAGAATTCAAAAGGAGTTCAAGGAAAAGATGGGTCTTATAGTCGATAAACCTGAGCCCGGTTATGGTTTAACCAATTACGGCTACACAGCTAGAATATTTTTAAAAAACTGTACGCTTTCTAGTGAAATAACCGGAATTGAGCAGAGTCTAATTGAAAATTTTTATCTTATTAACAGAATAATATCAAATGGATTTAAAATAAATACAGATAAATTTCAAGAAATACTAAAGGAAACAAATGATCTATATTTAAGCTTATACTCGTGGTACCATACAGTATACCAACATCCATTCATAAAATATTAGTTCATTCATCTGAATCGATACAGTCATATATATTACCAATTGGACAACTGTCTGAAGATGCTTTAGAAGGAAGACACAAAGATGCAAGAAATTTTAGAGAAAAACATACACGAAAGACCTCTAGACCACACACTAATCACGACCTAATTACAGTTATGTTATTTAACTTCAGATCCCTTATTCTCAACAATCAGATCGGGAAACAAAAATAAAAAAGCTATTTTAGACCCTATTCTAAGGCAATTTTTAGACATAGAGTAATGTATTGTGAATAAAACATGCATATGTATATGTATGTATACCTGTTTTGTATTAATTTATTATAAAAAAAATTATTTCTTAAAATTTAGAATTATGATAAGTTGTAGTATGGACTCGCGACACTGTGCGGCGGCGCCAAAGGTCCTATATACCTACCGAAGTGCTGACTTATTTAGTGCTTACTTATTAAAGTATTGTCATCTTGTTTTCTAAAGTTTACGCGAACACTACACGTTGAAATGAAACAACTTTTACGGATCTACTAGCGTTTATTTTACGCATTACTTTTAATTATTGTTTATCCTGACGTTTCGAACCCTTTGACAAGATTGGACATATCTTAAAGCGAGCTTCAATTAACACTTACTTCAAGCCGCCGAAGAAGATCAACCAATTTTTACGACCTGTCAAGTGCAACATACCCCTTCGTGTACAAACTGGACTGCGACTGTGGGCTCTCTTACATCAGGCAAACAAAGAGAAGTGTAGAGTAGTGTATACATAATAACACCTTTACGGATCGGACAATTGTATATTATAGAGTTTTTGTTACATATTGTATATAGCATTGATTCACATGAAAACTGAAATCAAATAATACTCTTTCTTTTCAAGTGCCTGTTAAATACTTAGCAAGCGTTCATTGTTAGTAAAAGTAAAATAAAATAACAAACAAATATTAAACACCCTACTGAAGCTTTGGTAGCCGAACGGATAGACCATCATTAACAGCTCATTTTTATGTCCCCGCTTTCGAGCTACGAGCCTTCACTATGGATAAAAACACCAATAGGAGAACGGGCCATAAAACACCACGTGAGCCCTGTGCGGATTGGTGTTTGCTAACAACTGCTAATGCATCGGAAGCTAATGGCTTTACGTGACTTTCGAACAACAAAGGAGCTCGAAATGATAAATATTTGGTCATCCATGACCGGCCTTTTGAAAGTTCCTTAACTTTAGCAATCGAGCGCAATAACTACTGCGCCATCAAGCTCCTCAGACTGATAGATACTTGATACTTAGGTTGAATGTAAGAGATTGTGGTTCCGTCCTCGTAACTCCATTTTTAGGGTTCCGTACCCAAAGGGTAAAACGGGACCCTATTACTAAGACTCCGCCGTCCGTCCGTCTGTCTGTCTGTCCGTCCGTCTGTCACCAGGCTGTATCTCGTGCACCGTGATAGTTAGACAGTTAAAATTTTCACAGATGACAGTATTTCTGTTGCCGCTATAACAACAAATACTAAAAAACAGATTAAAATAAATATTTTAGAGGGCTCCCATACAACACACATGATTTTTTTGCCGTTTTTATAGATAATGGTACGGAACCCTTCGTGCGCGAGTCCGACTCGCACTTGGTCGGTTTTAAGTATTGACGTGACATACCATGCCATACCATGCCTAACACAAGCATAACAGCTTTCTAGGTGGGTTAACAGTACCTACTGTTATTAATGAGTTTTTTTGAAATAAGAGACAAAGTGTTGAAAAAATTCCACGAACGGAATTCGAACCCGCGTCCCATGACATGCCGGGTCAGGTGCACTGCCAACTATGCTATCGTGGTTTAATCCAACTCGCCGAAATTAATCAACACTATCTAGTTTTACTTTATAAGCCAAAGGAGCCCTATTCAATGTCGACAAATGTCGACAACTACGTCATCAACATACGATCTCAATATTTTTACAAATATTGAAAGATCAGTTAAAAATTAGGCAAGCTATATTTATGAATATTTACATATAATTTTACGCAAATATTGTTGCGAACAAATTACAATTTGAATAAAGACAAAGTTTAAAAAAAAAACCACGAGCGGTATGCGAACCCGCACCTCCATCAGTTTGAAAAACTGTGTTTCCAGACCACCACCCTTTGGAATAATAGAGAGGCAATAATGTCTATGGGCAGCGGTGACCGCTCACCGTTAGGCGGCCTGCATGCTAATTTGCAGTCTACAGCTTATAATTTTAGGATTCAAAAACCATTATTAGAGAGGGAGAGCTAGTTACTGGCAAGTAACTCGGAATTAGGCTGGAACACTGAAAATTTTTCCCAACGCACTCATTGAAATGACTATAATTCAAAGTCGGAAACTTTACATTACTGATAAATACCGACGCGCAGGAGCGGCTCGCCCATTAACTGTGCTGATTTATAGTCTGTGACATTCGCCCGGAGTTCGTAAAGCCTTGTTTTTACACTGACCCCGTTTCACCTTTGTTTTTGTCGAACGAGAAACTTTTATTGCGATTCTACTGGATTTTAACTGCCGAGAAGTGAGTAAATTTGTGTTTTATGGTCAGGGTTGAGTTATTGATGAGCTTACGAATTGATGTAGATTTCTATTGGTACAGTTGCTATTAATGAAGTTTCAGCATAATTACGTGTGCGTGTGAATGTGTGTTCTTCAATTATATTATATGTTTATGTTTACTCATTTTATTATTATTATTATAGTTACACATTATTTTTATTGTTTTATAAATATGTAGTTTATTGTTAGCTTTCACAAATAAGTGTATAGGTAGGTAGATATTTAATAATACTGTTTTTAATTAAGTTTAAATTAATTTATATTTTGTAATGTTCTCTCTCTCTCTCTCATAATTTAGTAAATGGTTCCACAGAAAACCAGCGCCTTGGCATAACTATGTCATGGCATTATGCTGAGTGGCAACCATTTGGTTTAATTGTATTTAATTAGTTTTCATCATCATCATCAGCCTATACTAGTCCACTGCTGGGCATATGAATTAGTTTTAGTGTAAGGTTATATGCTTGACGAGTAAATAATTTTTCTTTCTTTCTTGCATTCAGCACCATTGAAACGAGATACACTTGAGTAGTAAGTAGAATTCTGTACCACTGCAAAAGAATATACTGTACAGCTGCTGGGTAAAGGTCTCAATCAATGAAATCAAGTAATCACTACAACTGATGGTCACGCTTAATTAGTACGCTTGCCTCATTTGGGTTGGCGATCACAGACACGGATTTCCGGACAAAAAATCCGCAAAACACTTTGCCTGACCTGGGGATTGAAAAGACCTCCGGTTAATGTTTTAATGCATAAAACGATACACTTGAGTGTACACTCGATTAATATTTAGTGTAACGATTTATTTTAGTATTCGAACGACGCTTAAAGTAGGTAGTAGGTACTCATTATTATACTGTGCTTAAAGTGACCAGAGTAATCAACTGAACGTGGTTTCTGAAGTCGCCTAATATTATCATCACCATCATGGGATCAGTTTAGTCCACTGCTGGACATAGAGCGCGATCAGCCACCTTGCGGAGATTGTCGCTCCACCTAGTCTGAGGGCGTCCTACACTACGTTTACTTATGCCATTTTCCTATAAACGACAAACTAACAACTATATTTTATCAATTGAAAAAGTGTCTAAAGATTTCCACGAGCGGAATTAGAATCTGCATCCTCCGACATAGCAGAGATGCACTTCCAATTAGGCTAACGTGGCTCTGTCCAACTCAAATTATACAGGATTTTGTTTTTTTCATTATTTTATTATCGACAGGGTTTTTTTTAAAGTAAATAATAGTAGAGGTGCCGGCCGGGGCAATGCACATCACCGACACGTGACCTTTCGATCGCCCGGTGCCTACGAGATTTTTTTATTGTGTCGATAAAATAAAGGAATAATTAAACAATTACATTTATGAAAGTGATGTCTATTACGTCACTGAATCATATAAAAAAATATGCGCACTTTCGAAAAAGTATCCCGATATATTTATAATATATTTATAACTAGCGGCCCGTCCCGGCTTCGCACGGTTGGACATTTTTTTTTAATATAGCCTATAGTTACTCAGCGCTAATGTAGCATTTTAATGGTGTAAGTAATATCAGTCCAGTAGTTTTTGAGTTTATTCGTTGCAAACATACAAAAATACAAAGCTTTCCTCTTTTTATTATTAGTATGGCTATTTAACGGTTAATTGAATGTGAAGAAGAGTTACCAGGTGCAAGAGCAAATTGACATATTAGATATGTGGCATGCATCAACTTGCCGACTTCAACCGCCAATTTTCAGTTCAGTTTCAAGTTACCTTCCCAGCTCGGATGTGTGACTTCGTCCGTAACTTCCACATCGGCTACTTATTACTCCCTGAAGTCTAGTTCTTGGTAATCAAACCTCAGCGAAGTTTTAAACGAAAACCGTTCCAAAGTTCCCGTTGGTATTAGTCGATAGACTAACATAGTTCTTCCTTTATCGCATTGAAACGCTATGCGTTCATTTTCCTTAACATGTTTACTAGTATAAAAGAACACATTAAAACACCAGTTAAAGCTTTTAACACACATCTATAATTAATAAAATTACAGTCATAGGTACCTACTTTTTTTTATAGCACCACATAACAAACGTAGCATCAGTTAAGTTCACTCTGCCGGCACACAGGGTGCTTCTTCACGCCTCTCTTGAAGGACCCCATATCATAGGAAGGAGGGAAAACGCGTGCTGGTAGACTATTCCATCTTTTGGAGGTGCGACAAAGAAACGAGTCACCAAATTTCTTTGTGCGCGATGGGATATCTGAGACAGTGAAGCGGTGACTCCGAATAACAGCACGTGTACTTCTATGAAGAAAGGGAGAAGGTGGGATGAGGTCAGAGAGCTCTTCAGAGCACTCGCCATGGTATAAGCGGTAATACATGCTAATTGAACCATCTTATACTGTTAAGGCTTCAATAATTTTACAGTTATAAAAGTAACTCTTAAACTTGACATAACAACTAATGATCATTACAAACTATTTTAAATTACCATAGTACCTATATAAATTTTCACGATACTTACAGCAATACCACAAGAGATCCTAACATTAGCTCCTTCCGAACAAAAGTGAGTCAGAAATGGCGCGTATCGCCTTTTTACGTACATCCATGCATTGACCATTAACAATTAGATAATATTACAAATAGAGCTACTAGGTTGCGTTCGGATACGTAAACGACGCCACGATGCAACTCTGGCGACAACACTGCAATGCATTTTTTAAATCGTAAATTTGATTAAGGGGAAGCGCATTGCCACTATTTCAATTAAAGTTAAGCGATGGAAGCGCACTTTACCCGGAACCCTTAACCAATTCGGAACTGGATTACATCTCTAAACTCAACAACGCGGTCATCATCATCATCACCAGTTCAATATGTGTCCCCAGTCCCCACTGCTGGGGTACGAGCCTTCCCTATGTATGGATAGGGAGAACAGGTTATGACCTGACCACCACGCGGGCCTAGTGCGGATTGGTGGTTGTAAAGGACTGCTAATGCAGCAGGGACCAACGGCTTTACGTGCCTTCTTGCCTAACGTCAGCAATCGCATCTGACTGAGATTTAGTAATACCACTCACCAAGCTATCAAATATACTGCAATATATATCCTCCCAGGGATCCAGACCTAAAAGAACTTGCGGGACTTGAGGGATTAAAAAAAAACACCTTCATATTGTAAAATAACGTTTTATTTCGTTCCTTATAATCATCGGAGCCATATCGAGTACATACCTTAGTACACTGACTTATGACTATAAACAGTTACTTATGTTAACATTGAGTTTAAACACAGTTCAACATTTAACATACAATCACATTCATCTGGCACTCAAATATCTTAAACGACATGCTTTTTACAAATGTATTGTGTATGCTGCTATGAGATATTGTTTATAACAAGATAAAAAAAGAAATTTACGAAAAAACAATTTTACAAAAAACAATATTTGGTAAGTAGGTATTTCTTTGGTAATATTTGATTAGGCATACAGTAGGTACGTCAAAATTAACTTAATATAAAAAATATATTTTGTAATACTAGTTATTTACAATGTTTCTGTTCTTAATCCAAAGCAAAATAAATTGTTACATATTATGTTCCATAAAATAACAAATTAAAATTGTTTTTTTTGTTCGCCATAAATATCATACACACATACAAGTTACACTTTTAAATCAAATTACACATTTCATTCAATTCAGTTTTAAAAAATGTTCTATGACAAATCAACGCTTTTGAGCATTTTATTGTTAGAGTTATATTATTACATTTACTTTTCTATATTTATTTATAAATACGACAAATTTTAATTTAGCATACTTCTCTAGACTTCTTACAATATCATTAGTCCCACAAGTAAAGAACATTTAAATGTCAAACTATATTATTTGAAATGCTATAAATTCGTTACACATAACAATATTGAAGTGACAACATTTAAATTTTAAGAATACAAATAAATACGCTCTACCTAAGCTTTCAAAAAAATCTGCAGACATTCAAAGTTTTCATTGAACAATTATGTTTGATAGAAATTATACATATCGCTGGGTGTTTTCTAATAAAATAAATAAATAAACAGCATTAATCCATAATTTATTTTTAAAATAAATTCGTAAAAAGTGCAAACTAGATTAATATAAATTATTACATAAAATGCATATAATGCCTAAGAGCAACACACCCTGTATAATCCATAACGCGATATACAATTTCATTAATAGCACTTAAATTAAGTTTTATTTAATAGATTGTGATAATGATGAGTAAATAAAAATCTTAACAGGCGGTATTAAAAAGATCAAGCTTAAGAGGTTTTGAAACATAAACACAATTATTTAACAAAATACTGGGAAACTTAACTGGTTGATTATATCGAGTATTATCATCGATATTACAACTGTCTGAACACACTATGTATGTATTTTTTTGTAAATTGAATTATTTAGTATTCTATAATGAGATTTGGTACGAAAGTGTATTACTACATAATTTTACTTTTACGGAAACAAATTCTGGAATTAAACATAATTACAAAAATGACCCTACACTTTCGCGACAAGAAGTCTTCTCATGACAAATGTACTTACAATTATTTATTAGAAATTATCCTATGCTCGTTTTTATTGCAATCCGATAGTGCTAGCTGTTATAATTTACTACATGATTGAACTCGTCTTTACTTTTTATATTTATTTTAAGAGATGACGGTCGATGGTCTATGTATAAAATTATGGTACATTTCACTATGTTCCCTTTAGAAACATCCCCCTTAAAAATGTCGTTTAAGCTGTTTTATGATATTGTGACTATAAGTAAAAAACAAATATAACAAATAAAATTTTACTAGATAAAATCAAATAGTCTCAGGGAGCTCGAGTGGGAATCGAACCCACGAACTTTGGATAACCGGTCCAATGCTCTGACCGCTGAGCTACTGAGGACCCAGAAGACTCGTTGAATTTTTCTAGTAGTTTGTGATTTACGCTGCAAGCCAACGGTATTACGCTCAGAACAATAACTAAAGCTATAGAAGGATGGCTAAAATAAAAATCGTGCAACTATGTTTAGTTCCGTTCTATCTTATGGCTAGAAAAGGAGGTTGGAGTGCGACAAATGGTTGACACTTAGTTTTTATTTTTTGTATTGTTATGTCAAACGGTGATCAAAAAAAATCTTTGAGTCCTTTATAAAGTCACTCACTACATTACCTCAAATATGACGTCACAAATCTGGTGACACCTTCGAAATAACGAAAGAAAAGGGACAATCGATCTCTTTCCAATACATCACTTAGGTTCATTAGTTAAAATAGTACGAACTGATGAATGAGTGTTGCTATTTTAGTCCGGTTTCTATAGCTTTAGTTATTATTCTGAGGTATTACGTCACTGAGAAATTACTATCCTCACAGACGAAAGAACACTTTATCTTGTAACTATATGTATGTATATAGCATTGTGAATGCAAAATTCTAAAATAATAAAAATACAACAAACATTTAAAATCAATTAGTAAGCAATAAATTTAAAAAAAAAAATTTCAACATTTGTGTTTTTGTAATTTGTTCGCAACAAAATTTGCGTTAAAAATTATATAAACAAAACAAAAACATTTTATAAGTAATTAATTACTATTATGTTTTTATTTTTATTATTTTGAAATATTTTTTACATAGTAATTCTAAACAGTGTATGACAACATTCAGAATTTACTTGAATTCAATATTAATGTGTTAAAATATTAAACACATTCTTTTTTACCCAATACTGTTGAGTTTCAAATTATCTTATGGTTATATATTTCAATATGCATATTATTTCACTATTTATAATTGTGGTAATAATAGACATATATTTCTTGTTCGCAGTTGCCGTATGAAATATGATAACGAAGAAACAAAAAAAATAATATTTTACACAAATGGTGTCAAAAATACGATACCTGATAATAGCTGGCAGTCTTGTTTAAGATAGGTCAAGTTATAACTTTAGTGATAGGTTTTCTGTAATAGGTCAAGTGAATTAAATACACTATTTAATCAATGTAGAAACTTATCAGTTTTTTTCAAAACGTTATTCTATTTTAGAATCTGTATAGGAATAGCGAAGCATGACGTCACTATTGTGTTCTGTAAATTGAGTGCAAACATACCACCTTTTTTTCAAAATATTATTTAGGTAAAATATATTTTTAAAGTAAGTATAACCTCATTAATGTAACGTGACGGAATTAAAAACAATATTGCCCGCATTCCTATTTGTAAAAATAATACGATTGTTTCTTCGAAGTCATTCCTCCAGCTATACTGCGACTAACTACTGTTTTGGTGTTGATCCTTTTTGTTGGCCTGGACGGACTTCCGTGTCCTCAGGAACTCTTAACTAGACTATAATTATTATTTCCTATAGTAAACATTTAGGAGTATTTATAAAAGCTATTTCGCTTTACACTCAAAAATTAAATTCCTTTTGCATCGATTTCAAGGTATGTACAATTAAATTTATCTTAAAGCTAATTTAATAAATTATAAGTTTATAATTTTTAATTTATCTATGTATTTACAAGTAGGTCGTAATTTGCACGTTTTAAATTTATTTTTGGTTTTTTTTTTTTTTGACTGTGTTAGAAAGGCTGAATGAATTTACTTTCTTGAAGTTCTTGAATTTCTTAAGTTATCATCTAAAAGATTAGAATTCTAAGAATTCAAATTTATCAGTATATAATATTTTCTAGCTTTCTTTCTATCCCATGCATTCTTAATATTACACAATCTTATCGTAGACATTAATCATTTATATCACTTTTCATTTAAAAGTAGAAATACAAACCGTAAATATTAATATCAATTTTAATGATTTCCAATATATTCTTAAAATAAATATTTATTTATCTTCCATGATTATTTTTCAATGTTATAATTATATTGCACAATTCTAATCAATCAAGTACATTGCAGCATTGCATTTCATAACAAAAATAATGAATAAATTAAAATATAACTATTATTTGTTTATATTGCAATAAATTAAATGTTTAGTTAGGCACTTTGGTATTGTTCATCTTAGGAAGAAAATAGTGCCAAAATATGAAGAACTTATGAAATAAGTAAGCAAAAAGACATACAAAGAATGATTATTTTTGTAACTCACGAAAGAGCAAACTTCGTAAGAAAGAAAATCAATAACACAATATAAATTTCGACAAAGGATAAAGTTACTGTAGGTACTTTATCGGTACAAATCGTTATATGAAATCGAGATAAAAATGAGGGAATTATCAGTATAAAAATAAATATTAAAAAAAAAACACAAAAAAAGATCATTATTTTTAAAAACAACCACTTTGATGTGTCTAATACAATAATGAGCTAGAGAACATGAAACGGTGAAAACAGATTTTTGAAAGTATCAAGATTATTTGTTCTAAATATAAGTGCTGAGAGCTTGCCTGAAGTCGTGTAGGGCGGCCAACAGCTGCGGCGCGGTGGGCCGAGCGGTGGGCGACAACGTCCAGCACCACGACATTAGACCGTACCTGATCGTTCAATATTAGAATATTACTTTAAGAGAATCCAGAGATTGCTATATATAAAAGCAACTGACACCAGGTTCTACTATAGCGTATCATTTTTATTCAAACGAGCTTACTAAAGCATTGTTTCTTTGCCAAGGATGGAAGATACACATCTCAATTGTCTCCCAAATGATGGTGTTATGTAATGGTGGGTTGGTTCCGTTGCACGCATTTTTTTGCCACAGTGAAAGTTATTATTGCCCTTCAATTTATTTCTCGCACATTCTTTGATTCAGTTTATACTCAGGAATTGTAAATTTCAATTAGTTTAATAAGATATCGTGAACAAAAGGCAAAAATAAAAATAAACAGCTTCTGTAGCAGAAAGTCATTTAGTTCATTACATATAATAAAATAATTAGATAGTTTAATGGTACCTTCGCTGAACTTTACTTTTAAAACAATTGAATGACAACTGCTTACTTTTTAAATACCAGTTATAGATAACAGTAGTGAAACAAGAGAACGACGAACTGCTTACTCGTTCAAATAACTTAATTAGTTAAACAATTTAATGTTCATAACGATCGCGTCATACAAACATACTCACAGTTCGTCGGGACAGCTGTGAGGCTGTGACGGCCGGTAGCCCCCACTTAGGAAGGCACCAACGTCAGCCGCATCCAATTCAGCCAGCGGCGAGGCACCGAGGGTCGCCAGCTCCCATAACGTTATACCTAGTGACCACTGCGACCGGAAAGTTTCAATGTTGATTGCTTATTGAAATGAAAGACTGTATGAATTTACTAGCATTTAACTTTTACAATTAAATGATCTTCCGTAGATATTTTAATAAAGTTATGATATTAAGAAGTTATATCATGTCTGCTTATTTAACAAATTGCTTTTGGATTTTATTTATTTATTTTTTATTTTTTTATTTATTTATTAATTTTATTTTTTTTATTTTTTTTATTATAACAAGATAATTAAACTTGATTTTCCTTATTTTTTTTAACAAGTGAATACGTGCGTCTATATAAGGATAAAATATAAATTAGTTTTCCGTTCTTTACTTAAATCTTTTACCTAGAGATGATACCTTTGTACAGTCATATTTCTGTAGCTCCTTTTTTGATGCCACATGGATACCACTAAAGTGGCAATTAGTCATACGGGCCACCCGATGTTAAGTGGTAAGCCGTATAACCAATATTTTATCATTGGACAGATTAGGCATTTAAGATTAGATCTTATATGTCAGTATGACAGAATAAAACGGTATACTGTATTACAAAATCCTGGAAACGGTAAAGAACATGTTTAACACAATTATGACTCTCGGGATATGCTCACCACGTCAGTAGCTGTGTTGTACTGGTTCTGCAGCAGAGCTTCTGGAGCCATCCACTTGACAGGTCGGTTCTCGTTGTCTCCGAGGCAATGGTAGTCGTCGGGGAACAGGTCTCGTGACAAACCGTTGTCTGTCACTTTCAGTCTCAATTTCTCGTCAACTCTAAAAATAAGTATTTGATATAACGTAGATCCGGAAACAATACTACTAAGGCCTTTTAAAAGAACAATAGCATATCGGGAGATATGGCCATAACCCACCACTAAGAAGGACCCATCCACCACCCGAGATTTTTTGAAAATTCGACATAAGTTTAAACTGGGTAACATGATTCCTTAGATTTTTTTTCCCCTATTCATATAGTATCCAATACTGAACCATTTCAATTGCTCACCTGCTTATATGTACTTACACACAATTCCTAGCTGACACATCAGCGTGTACCAGCCTTTGGACATGCAGGTAGGCAAGCCCGCAAGCCACCTGCGCCCCTAAGTCCACCAGCTCCCTCGTCGCAGGCGTCGCTTGGTGCCCCAGACGACATGATGTAAGAAACCTGGATAGCAGAGATGGTGAGGAACTGGTTACGTTTAATAGGTCTCACTTCGGATTACAAAGGAGGTACAATATAGATTTCTTATGACTTTTAAGCAATCACACACAAACGAATGGATGGCAAGAGTTCGAAAGTGCGGACAACTGAGTAGATAGTGTTGAATTTTGGACGGTCGGATAGTAGAACTTCGTTATGCATCTCGTGGAAATTTTCTAAGTACTTTTTTAGAACTGAATTAAATTGTTTCGTACTTACCTCTTAAGATTAGAAGAATGTGAAGCACAGCAATAGACTAGGAGTGGCCTCCTAGCTTCCTCAGCGCACGTGGCCATGGGAGACAGCACGTTCGCATGTGCCAGGCCGTACAATCTTAGACCTTCGGCGACTAATAAAGCCGCTTGCATTGCTGATGCTGCTTCTGCGTTCAAATAGGAATAGGAAAATAGATTACTGCAACTAAAACTATGTAAAGAGCCTCTAACTTCCTCAAGAGAAGGTGCTTAACTTACCACCTACTACGAGTATATGTTGAGTACAAGTAATTTACACCTAAATAAAATAACGAAGTATTTTCATTACGTCATAACCTCAATCTCATTAGTATGGAAACACTAAAGCGAAAGCAACTTAGCTGTACGAAGAATAAAATATAATGTGTAAATTGTTCTGCGAAAATATTGAAAACTAGCATTTTGCCCGCGACTTCATCAGCGTGGATTTCGTATTTTTTCGTAAAAAATTCAATACTTGGATTCCCAAACAAAAAATAAAAACATTTTAGAAATATTGCTCCAATTTTTTTTCTTTATATTTTAATTTTATTGGAACGCTCAATATATTATTTACATTTCAATATATAATTAAAAACCCTGATTTAAAAAAAACAGGTATTGGGATATTTTGCGTAAATAAGATGTTTCATACTATGTACTGTGAGCCTAGCGAGCGATCTATTTTCCAGTTTGATTTCAGCGTCACTGCCATTAGTGGTGGAGAAAAGATTTTTCTTTTTCCAAGTATGAACAGCAATCACTCCTGTGGTCTACTGGTTAGACACCGTTACCGATCCCAGACCTATAAGGCCCGGGTTTCATTTGAGGTAAGGCTTTTCTTGAGTCCGTATGGCTAGTTACTATCATCATATCTAAATATGTTGCCATAACATTTAAAAGTGGCAGTGTAATGTTTTAACAGTTAGAGATAGGACAGTCAGTTTGTCAGTAGTTAAGGATGCCTGGTGAAGTATACTTCCACTTTATTATCAACTAACATTAGATGAGATGAAAGGCCGAGCGTCAAGTGTCCTCGAAGATAAAAAAATATGTTGTGTTGTAACCTGATTTAGTCATGGGCATTTTACTAAGATTGTTTCTCATTTAGTGCGCAAAATGTGAGTTTGAATCGTACTCCATACAGTACGTATTTACATATTGCTATGGCAATAAAAAGTAGATGTTAAAAAAACGTAAAAAGGAGGGAAGAGAATAATATCTGCACGAATTCTATGTGAATTATTTTCGTCTGCAATATTTCCAAAACTAAGCGACCAAATTAGATGCTGTAGAAAGCAAATTTTATCGACATTAAATTTCCCAGGTAATAAATCTATTTATTTTTGTAAAGATTTATTTAATATACCTTAAAAGTACACTTGAAAAGCACCTTAAAATTTTTAAATATTTTTTAACATGAAAGACGGTTTTGTTACTTAAATATAAAAGTTAGGTGTGCCGCTGACTTTTTTTTACATCAACTAATGAATAACATTCTTGTTCTACATTATTTTCATCTATCCGTTTGATCAGCGTACGTCAATGAAGCAGCTAAACAGCGCTTTTTTTAACCGACTTGATTTACAAATTTCGATATTTCGAGCTGAAGACTAATTTTTATCAAAATAAAACATAGCCTATGTTACCCGCAAGGTATGTAGCATTATATCGGTGAAAGAATTTTTGGAATTGGACCAGTAGTTCCAGAGTATAGCTCCGACAAACAAACAAACAAACAAACAAACAAACAAACATTATCACAAACGTTACCTCTTTATTAATAGTATAGATATAGATATAGGAAGTTGCTCTACGATGAAAGTTTCAGTTGCTATTCGCCTGGTTGCTATTAAATTAGTAGTCCTTCGTGGAACACCTCAATTCTACAAACAATTTGAGGATCAAGATACTTACTCGTTAAATAGTCCCAAAATCGTTGGTAATTAGTTCTTAATAAGAATTTGAATTAGAATATTATTCTTCGCTACACCTTACGAGTTGGACTGACTTGTGACACTTCGACAATCGTATTAAAACAGTTTATTTTTATTTATTATTGCGGCATCACTAACGAAAGGGACATCACAGGCAAAAGATCCATGTACGAACTGTAGAGAATATATCTTCTACCATCTTCCGATTGACATTCTATTGCATGTCGTAAAATGTAAGGGTCTAGTTTTTATTGCAACAATAAACTAAAACCAATCCATATCTACCTTAGCCATATTTTTCACATAAGTACGGAAAGTTCTGTCTAAACTCGTAGAACAGTTCCTTTGCCAGCATATGAAGTTTTATGAATAAAATGAATACTAGGCCAAACTGTTACGCTAACGAACCTACAGTTCCATTCCGAAACCGTTTCAATTTTGTTTCGTCGCGCGAAACAGAAGACTAATGAAATATTTGAATCCTTATTCCTTGTTCTTCGGGTACGGTACGAATGTTTGGTTCGTCTTTTGTTTCACGTGACAAAATGGTGAAATTAGGTAGGTATTTGGAATGATACACCTGCAAGAATTCACTCGAAAGTTACGCTAACAAACAAATGACGAACTAAATCATTATTTAAGCCGCATTCACAATATATGTCGTGATGTGAACGTTTCATCAATACGTAACTCTACAACCGATTCGCATTTCACTAATAGATTTTTTAAAACCCGCTGATAAATTATGTGAACTTTCTTATACTTAGAAACATGTTCAATTAGATACGCGATTTTTAGTTCATTACCAACGTTTTTTGACTTAACCGTTAGCTAAGAATACCGACCGCCATACAACTTACAATAAACATAAAATCTCAATGCCATATCGCAAACTTCCCGTGTTCGCGGCTTAATGTTCTAGACTGCATTGATTGGTGATCTTGCTACGTATCCTGTCAGGTAATACTAGCTTAATCTAGATCAGACATACATTTATAAGGGAGTGTCGGGCGGTTGACCACTATCCCCCGTGTGGGGGCGCTAAGGGAGGTTCTCTCAATTTACCAATATTAGATTTATGAGCTGCCGACGGCGAGTCTGGTACTGGTTTACGCGACATGTGAAATGTAGTTCAGTCATTAGGTAGTGTAGAATGGATAGATGAGAGGATAACATCAATTTCAATTTGCTTCAAAGGCGTTTATTACAGTTTGAATGGTATCAAACAGTGATACGACCTTTTAAATTGGAAAGTAAGGATCCGTTAACATTGATTGAGTCCTCAAAATGTTAAATTATAAAACGTGTAAAAGAAAAGTGTCGTAAAAATCTTGTATGCAGAGTTAGTCATTTTAATTTGTTATGCAATTTTGTTAATTAAATTAATTAATTAAATATTTATATTGTAACGTCCCATCAAAATAAACAAGTCACAGTCCTAGTGGTATAGTGACCTCTGTGTCCTTACATTAATGATCACTGCTGGTTGCTTATGCGCGCCTAACGCACATGACTTCACTAATATAAACATTAGGGGTCTTACAAATAAACAGAGAAGAAGTTGCGAATAGTTATTCCGTGTTTTGTCTCTTTTACTCTAATTTAAAATGACGTTTACATGACTGGAACAAAACACGGAATAACTATTGCGAACTTATTCGCTGTTAATTTGTAAGGCACTTAATTTACAATTGCACGACCAATGCGACCTTATTCGCTGTTTATTTGTAAGGCACTTAATCTTTCAAATTAACACAGTATAGAAAAATAAATACTACAAAACTGACAATGTTCGAACTGACCTGACACTGTCTTCACAATGACTTCTTCATACGTGTCCCCTCTTTTGAAGATGCCCTTGTAGATCCTCCCGAAGGTGCCTTCATGGGCCAATATCTCCAATCGTATGTTTGACCGAGCTGTCGACAGGAGACGAAGCTGTTCTGCTGGGTCTACCACCCGATCCTTTGTTGCGGTTTGCTAGAATACAATGTATCATTTGATAGCTAAGGGTACAGTAAACCATATATCAGATGTAATTTTTCCAGTATAAAAGGAGCTCTGTGTAAGATAGCATTTCATAGTTGTATCAGTGCAGCTTATACTAGTGCTGGTACATTTGATATGCAGTTGATTGTACCAACAATATTATTGTCTGTTATTCTGTAGAAATTAGTTGATGAAGAGTTATGCTTGGCTGATATCGTAAAGGATTGAATAGTATTTCGGTAGTTTCGATGCATAGCCCGGGTTTGTGATCACCAACCCGCATTTGGCAAGCGTGGTGATTAAGCCATTACCCATCAATTGTAGCGATGGCTTGATTTCAATGATGGAGATATTTGCCCAGCAGTGGGACAGTTGTAGGCTGTTTACTTACATTGGCCTACTATTGTATTAATTATTCTTGAAACGTTCTGCTTTCAAAGAAATTCTCAAAGAAGTTGGTTTTAGTGAGTTATTTAAACGTTTAACTCAAGAGTGTGAGAAAATATTGTTTAATGCAAAACATACATTGCAAAACCAATCATTACATTTAAATATACCTACATACATTAAATAAACACACCAGGGGCACAATGACTTTCACACTTAAATGCAATTTAAGCCACCGTTAATTAGCACCTCCCCTATACAACGGACGAGTAATTCATAAGTTTGGCTGAAGAATTTCAACGGCCCACCAAATTTATATACTTTAGGGGGGATCCAAATTAAAAATGGTTCCCTGCCAAGCTCGATAATTATCTAAGGAATTAAATTACCTAGATGAGCCTTTGTTTCTGACGTGTAAAGGAGATTGTTGACTTTAGGCCTTATGGCCTAAAGTCAACAATCTCCTTTACACGTTACACGTTACGAAACAGTTATCTGTTTACTTTAATACACAATTATGAAACCTATGTTTTTTCTCCTAACTGTCTTCAGTAAAACATCTTATATCTCGCATATTTGTATCCTTAGATGTTTCCCTTAAAAATTATCCCTTACAATTTTTACCCTACCTAATATACTACAATTATTATTATTTAAATTCAGTACGAAAATATAGCCTATTAAAATACTAGCGGTCCGTCCCTGCTTCGCACGGGTGGACATTTTTTTTTTTTATATATTTTATTATAGCTTAAGTTAATGAGCGCTAATGTAGCATTCTAATGGTGAAATAATTTTTTAAATCGGTCCAGTAGTTTTGAGTTTATTCGTTGCAAATATACATAGATACATACATACATACATACATACATACATACATACATACATACATACATACATACATACATACATACATACATACATACAAAGATACAAAGGCTTAGGATACTGTCCCACTGCTCAACAAAGGCCTCTATCATTGCAATCAAATCATGGCCACCGCATCGCTACCCCACACGCTTGCCAAATACAGGTTCGCAAAGCCGAGCTTCAAAAAATATCAAAACACACTGTGCCGGAACTGTGAATGTCACCCAGGACCTGCTGATACTAGACCGAGCCACTCTGCCTGCCACTCGTTCACGAAGGCGTTGTTAGAAAAAAGATATTTATTATCCGTATTCATTGTGTCATTGAATGTCTCTTCCAGTCTCATTATACTTCTTACATCAATACCTTAAGCCGAAGGAGATTGCTAATTGCATTACGTTTGTATCACCTCAAGGGGCCGGGTAACTCGTTTCAAATTGGATTCTTAATGAGGCAAAGGACTCATTTTATGCACAATTCATCCTTTCTCCGGAGAAAAAAGGCCCGAGCAAATCGGACTTGGACAATCTAGAGAAAGAATCTTAATGAACGCCTATTGAGTTAGATCTAAGCCTTTATTTTTATGGAAAATCTGTGAATTACCTTTTTGTAGCAAATGCATACCGGATTGGCATTACATACTTATTTTGTATTTATATAGTAACTTAAAAAATTACTAGGAGTGCCTAAAAGTATTTATACATTTAAAACGTGAAGCAAAACTTTGTACCTCTTTTTACAAAAATTGCGCGGACGGAGAAATATGAAATTTCGCACACTTATAGTTTATATAAAGAAGGTGTACAGGATGTTAATATTTTTTTTTAATTATGCATCAAAAATACATTAAATCAATAAAACAAACATTACACACACTACCATGACAATTGACACACACGCATCATACTCTTATCAAAAATTTCAAAAATGGAAGAAGAGCGGCCGAAATCTGTCAATCCAAACTCACATTCTATCTTTTTTAATTTTTCAGTGTGTAGAATACAATCCGTGCAGCCTTAATAGAATTACGACCACTAGGCGACCACTAGTTTATACTAATTCGACAAAAAATATCAGATGTTTAGAAAAAATATCTTTATATATATAGTATTAAAATTGCTTGCTACTTTTTGTATTTATACAAGGTTGTCCGTTATAAGCTTCTACACTACTACTACCTACTATACAAATATGCAACAAATTTAATTTAGTATTTGGATAGGTAATGCTGATTTAAACGTACACATATTTTTGGATGAAAGATATTAATATTATTATATTAATATTTGTAATTATAATTCCATCTTAAAGTTGAATATAGGTTACTAAGCTATATTTTCATTAGCAAGATTGTTTAAAAATTGCTAATACTAATCTCATATCGATAAAACAAATTCTATGTTACAGTAAAAATCTATTTCTATCGTTTTTATTTTAACTAAATTAACATATTTTAACAAGCGCTATTTTTCACAAAGCCAACGGAATTAAAATTAGTTATTGCAGCAATAGTTAATCCATTAAAATGTAACGTTGGGGTTCAACTAACCAAAGATCAGCGGAAACCACGAAATGTGGGTTAATCTCACCGTAGCCGTAGATCTATCAGCGTAGTGGTCCAAGTTACAAAAGCTTTGCGTGTGTTATTTACTGAATTTAATTACTAGTGTGGGTAAAAAACTATATCATGTTTTATTATAACAGGCTAATGTATCTATCCCCTTTAAAAATAAGTTAAAATAAAGCCATTTCTACCCTCAAACTATTTTTTTTCAAATTTAAGTTATTTATCTTTTTATATTATTTTTATCGACTGCTTTTTGGTTAACAGATTTCATCGTAGTCTTCTCCTTTTGTGGATAATTTGATAATTGTTAGTTGTAGTGTTTAAGCATTATGTGTTATTACTAATACTAGTGGTCGCCCAGTGGTCGAAATTCGACCGTAATTTTATTAAGGCTGCACGGATTGTATCCTAAGCAATGAAAAATTAAAAAAAGATAGAATGTGAGTTTGGATTGGCATTGGCAGATTTCGGCCGCTCCTCTTCCATTTTTTTTTAATGTATGAAGTAATTTTTATTTAATTTAAAGTATTTATTATGCATAATTTAAAAAAAATATTAGCATTCTGCATTCCTTCTCTATATAAACTATAAGTGTGCGAAATTTTATACTCCTCCGTCCGCGCCATTACATTTATTGTAACCTTATGTATTTTATATGTATCAATTAAAAGTGATACTGTAACATGCGCAATAAAATAAAGAATTATATAATCGAAGAAAGAAAAGCGCTTGCCTAGTTCTTTACGATTATCTAGTTTTCCACGATAATTTTAAATGGGTTTTCCTTACATATAAAACATAATTTTTTGAAGATTCAGTAATTTTAAAACTTCAAAATAACCAATCGACTTATAATTGTGCCAAAAAAATAATATTCTCTCAAGAATTTACAGCCAATCCTATTTTGAAAAAACGCTTGCTCTCATGTCTTGCATCGTAACCCTTTTACCAAGCAGCAAACTAAATTTTACCGTAACTCCGAACTAAATTATTACAGGGTAAATTCCAAGCAACATACTCCCATACGCGGTGCCAAAAGTCTCTAAGGTCGTGAATCGGGTAAGTGCCTGGGATTTGAGAGCTCTAGGTCTCATAAACCAATTAGTGGGTAATAAATTACACTGTAATGTTCTCGTACAAATGTAGGTCTTGTTTTTGGACGACTTAACGTACGAGTATTAATGCATGGGTAAGAGGTATTGTACAACAATTGAGGTTTAAGATATTTATTGCTTGTGGAAACTCGTGATCGTGTTTTGTTTTGTTTTGTAGTGCGGATATACACACGCATAAATTTGTTCCAATCATAATGCTTCTGTAACCATCTAGAAACAGAAAGGTAGTCTATTTTTATTAATATCATGAGTTATGTTTTTAATTCTAGACCTAATTGTCATAGTATCACATAAACAAAATGTGAATACGAAGACGAGACAAACGACGGAATTAAACAAAATGATTTCGATCAATTTAAGGGAGTGAAAGGGGATGAATTACCATTGTTCCGTCATTTTAGCACGGTTTTGATCATAATCCTAAACAAATCGTTATTTGATCAAAGTCCTGGATTTTAATGAAATCGAGTCTTCAGAATCAGAATCATATTTACAATCAGCTTAGTATCAGATTCAAAATGAGAACAATTATTTACTAATAATATGGTTGGTATTGCTAATTGTTTCACAGTGTCCACACAGTGTGTGTTATCTAACAGCTTTATTAAAATACCGGTTTCATCAAAATCCTTCGGCATGTAATACAGATTCCGTTAAGTCGAACTCACCTGTGACACATGCGTGAGGTTCGAGGCTGCGTAGTAGGAGACTCTGGACTCTGGTTTTGCGTAGATGTGTTCGCCGATGTGCGTCGTCGCGTAGGGTGAGGGCGATCGTCGGCTGCCTGATGGGATCACTTTTATAATTATTAAGTAACCGTATTATCCACGAGCACGTTTAATAACTATTAAAGCTATATTAAAAATCATGGAACACGTAAAAAGGAAAGCGTCAAGCGGGTACTCAGGGTATCCAACACACGATCGTCGTTATATATTTTTTAAAACAAATAACTGTTTTTCTGTAACTGTAACTCTGTCTTGTCATGATTTTTTTTTGATGTCTTTATTTTCATTTTCTCAGGTCTTATTATTTTTTTTGAAAGGACATGCTTTGTATCTAAAATTATTCGACCACACTCTTTTCCATTTTTTGGAAACTTCAATAATCTAAAAATATTATGTCAATGTAAAAAAAATATTAAGGACTTTTAAATATATACCTAACACCAATACATTATACCTATTAGCTATAATGTATTGGTCAGAAGACATTATTTATACAATTCTACAGGAAAACGAGTGAACCTAACAAACAGTACAAAAACTAAATTAAACTGATCTCTAGCCGCTACCGTTTAAGGTCCTTTTTAGATAAATGCGTGGGGAAACTTCCAAAGTATGGTTAAACTTACCGAAAGGGAACTTGTGTAAGCTGGCGATGGTGGCGTAGGAGCCAGTTGAGCTAGGCGGCCGCCCGAGGGTGTCCAGTCGGAGGAGCACATTCTGGTGGCTACCATACGCCGCTGTTGTGTACGATGTGCTAAATGACAGGATAAAATAACATATTAGATAGCAGTTTTCCCGCGACTTTGTCGACGTCAATTTCGATGTTTTTACAAAAAATATTTTTTATTTTTGAATTTGCTGTATATATTTACAAGATAAAATGTTCCTAGAAAAAATCAACTGGCCTAAAGAAGCTCGAGTGGGAATCGAACCCACGACGTTTGGATAACCGGTCCAATGCGCTGACCGCTGAGCTACCGAGGCCCCAAAAGACTCGTTGAATTTTTCTTACACTGCAAGCCAGCGGTATTACGTCATTGTGAAGTTGCTCACTTTTGCAAGTATTTTAACAATCGATAGAGACGTAGTTCCTTTAAATATTTTGATTATTTTTGTTTTGTTTTTTTGCATTTACGATGCTACATAGTTTTATTTCAATGTGTAGTGTTCGCATAAACTTTAGAATACAACTACATATAGTAGTTACAAGGTCGTGGGTTCGGATCCCACTTGAACATCCTGAGGTTGGTTGATTTTTACTAGTCTATACTAATATTAAAAAGCTGAAGAGTTTGTTTGTTTGTTTGTTTGTTTGTTTGTTTGTTTGTTTGTTTGTTTGTTTGTTTGTTTGTTTGTTTGAACGCGCTAATCTCAGGAACTACTGGTTCGAATTGAAAAAATATTTTTGTGTTGAATAGTCGAGGAAGGCTATAAGCTATATTACATCACGCTATGACTAATAGAACGCGAGTGAAACCGCGGGGCACAGCAAGTAAAATATAATCTTGTAAAAATAACCTGTTACCCACAAGGTAAAAATAATTCTATCAGTGATAGATTTTTTGGAATTGGACCAGTAGTTCCGGAGTTTAGCCCAGACTAACAAACAAACATAGTCACAAACGTTACCTCTTTATTAATTGTATAGATAGTAAGTAAGTAAGTAAGTAAGTAAGTATTTATTTATTTGCCAAAAAAAGACAAAGACAAAAAGGTCTATGGCTCAGTGTTTGCAGGAGACCCACAAACCCTGTTATTCTGCCATAGCCATAAATTAATACTATAATAAACACAGATAGACAGGTACTATGAGGAGTCCTAGGCTTTTAGCGAACGCTTGTGGGTCGGAACTCGATGGTTCATTAGTTAAGGCGACGCACCGCTAAACAATAAATCTTACGGAGCGTTTACGCCACGAACCACAAGAAAAATTGTTTTTTTTCCTTCAAATTAAAACTACAAATTATTAAAAAATTGAAGTGTGTGTTAAGACTAATCTACTAAGAAAATTTAGATGCTTAAATCGGTCTGGTTAGCCTGTAAAATGCAAATCTATGTTTTAAAAGAGGTTATATTGATTTTTTTTTCTGTTATAAAAGTTGACAAATCGTGTTTCTGTAACTAGCAAAATAAAGTCAATTAAATGAAAAATCATGTCATCAAATATCACTTTCATATTATGTTTTGTAATTGTTGCGAAAAATCAAAATCCACGCCACGTAAATTTCCAATGCGTCGTATGTGCCTTAAAACGTCCGGTCTGCGATTGCTGAAGTCAAGCAACTTTTGCAAAGTCTTATCATGATCAAAATCTATTATCTGGAGCTCCTCCGTGCTTTGGCGAAAAGTCCCGGCTGCATAGCAGTCGTTAACAACCACCAATCCGCACTGGGCCCGAGTGATGATTTATGGCCCGTTCTCCCTATCCTTACATAGGCTCGTGCCCCAGCAGTGGGGGCATAATAGCTGTTGACGATGATGTGTTAATAGCGGTCTTAACTACATTTAACAACTAATTTGCCAACAAGCATATAACCAGGATTATTATAACAAAGAAATTGATTAGCTTATTGCTTTGAAAAAAATTGTTCTTGAACTTGATAAGGGGTCCAATACTTCATTTATAATGGAACACGTATTAGTTGACGTGCGGCACTCTTATATCCAAGGCAATAAAATGGCCAGTTTCTCAGGATTTCTCTAAGTTTTGGGTTTAGATTGCTCCACCTTCTGGCCTAATTATTATTAGTTACGTTATCAGGTGAGAAAATAAGTTCTAACATTAATAAAATTATTTGTTGATTTTGTTGTTCTACAAAAAGTAGTTCTTTCCATAAGATTTTACTCAAAATTACATATATTTCTATAACCAGGTACCTGTAAGTAGGTAAAGTAAATAGCCTATAGCTGTCCCACTGCTGGGCAAAGGCCTCCATCATTGAAATCAAGTCATCACTACAATTGATGTAAGTATAATGGCTTAATCACAACGCTTGCCAAATGCGGGTTAGTGATCACGAACCATGGCTATGCACAGGATATGCACCGAATATATCCGAAACACACTGCCCGACCTGGGAATCGAACCCAGGACCTTCGGGTATCCGGTCGAGCGCTCTGCCACTCGGCCACCGAGGCGGCACTTATAGGTACTTAACAATAATTAAAATATTTCAAAACGGTAACTTTGATTACTTGTTTACACTTCGTTACACTAAGTTCGTGATAAATAGGTGGGTATCATGAGGGTATCATTTAT
The DNA here is from genome assembly GCA_947562085.1 of Eudonia lacustrata. Classification (NCBI taxonomy): domain Eukaryota; kingdom Metazoa; phylum Arthropoda; class Insecta; order Lepidoptera; family Crambidae; genus Eudonia; species Eudonia lacustrata. The sequence goes on along the minus strand of OX387340.1, from coordinate 24,053,799 downwards.
TCATGAGGGTATCATTTATGGTGATGAGATTAAGCCGATCGGTAAAGCAAAGAAATTAAAAACGTATTTCCTTTGTCTATCAATAAAACCTTTTGAACCAGATCATCCATCATACGTGACAGAAAAGGGTTGTTCCCCGAACGAATGTCACAAGTCACAGGCGAGAGGTAGCGAGTGTTGATTTTTTTGAATACACCACCGTAACCGTATTTTTTTAAATTAATCGTTGTAAATCGTATTCATCATCATCATCATCATCTCAGCCAAAAGACGTCCACTGCTGGACAAAGGCCTCCCCTCAAGGATATGAGGGGTATTAAAAAAAAAAAAAAAAAAAATAAATCGTATTCAATTAATTGTAATTCAAATTTCGTTGGTAATACCCCACGCCACGGTAATAATTTGACTAATAAAAAGAAAATTGTCTAAATTCAAACTAAAATTCAAAATTATTTATTGCATGTCACAATGGTGTACATAGTAATGAAATAAATGGGTACAAGAGTTTTTTCTTTGGAGAGACTTTGCTGTCTTTGCATTTTCAGCTTCACCGGGCTTTTTTGGGGGCGGCGAAAAACTTAAAGGGTTCCTCAAGCCGTGTGAAACGAATCACCTTCGGAGGTTTTCTAGAGGGAACAGCATCACGCACTAGTGCGTGTCCTCGTACCTTCCCTATTAGATTCTCCGAGGGGTTCGGAAAAGATCGGGGAGCGGAACAACCCGAGGGCGCCTCTAAAGGCTCGGACCTCGGCTCGGGTTGACCGGGTCGTAGTGGTGGGGAGGAGCGCACAGGTACATGTCTGTACTTGGTATAGAGCGCATGTGAACCGGCGGGCCTAAACTAGTGAGCATGTTTAGTGCAATCTGTACATGTGTACCTACTGGTATTTATAGATCATCGAGCGGGAGGGGGGGGGGGAACAAAAAGGGAGATTGTGGTTAATGAAGCTTATAAATATATTTAAGCATTTTAACAATAGTACGACGTATATGGGCTATCTATTGTAGTTAAATGTTTCAATTGTTGTCAATTATAACAATAGCTGTATTTCATTAAAAAAATTAGATCAGTCAAAATAAAAACAAAATGTTTTGTAATCGTTATTCCCTTGTCTTGTAACTTGGGCCCAACATTTATATGAGGTCAATGTAAGCGTCTCATATTGTGCAGAATTTGAAGCGACGAAGCATTGAAGCCATTAGCTGTGAATCTATAAAGTTCAATGAATCTATGGATTTATTTTACAATGACATGAAAATGCAAAAGCTTTTTTATTTAACAACATTTTATTGAAAGTAAGCACTTAAGTCACTAAATCTTAATCATTTGTTCGACTTACACACACACATACGTTTATAAATGCGCACAATTTATTAATGTGTGAATCCCATCTGATATTACTATTTTATAACCAATAATTGTAAAATAAATACTCTGACACATATTGTTTTCTAAAGTTTACGCGAACACTACACATTGAAATGAAACAACTGTTACAGATCTACTCGCGTTTTTTTTACACATAACTTATTTAATATTTATCCTGACGTTTTGAACCCTTTGCAGGGTCCGTGGTCACAGGGAGACTGAGGTGTTGGTCGTCTCATAATTAGTTGGTAGCTTGTATACCCTTATTTAAATTTAATCAAGTGCGTTCCGTTTTACGCAGAAAGAGCTTACAGTATCTTTTGGTCTGGCAGTATGGTGTTGGGGCTGGGATTTAATATTTTGTATGATGGGATCCCAAACTGGTGGTCAGGATAAACATTAAATAAGTTATGTGTAAAATAAACGCGAGTAGATCCGTAAAAGTTGTTTAATTTCAATAAATACTGTGGTTATTAGTGATCATTCTGATGTGAAATTCATCTTATTGTATGTCATTCATTATTACACACAAAATGTAATTTCACTGGATGCAGTTCTCTTCAAACCGAAGCAAAGTAATGTAAAATATTTTTTTATAGATGCAGAAGTACGTATTGTACTAAAAAATAAAATTAATGGACATTGTTTTACCTTCGTACATGAGTATCTTATGATAATTTGAAACTCGCATAGTGGAAAATTATGTTTCTCTCATAATGAAGACATTATATTTTGTAACGCATAATAACGAAAAAGATGGCCAGTATTTTTGCGGATTATTCTTGTTACAAGTTTTTCGCCGTAGGGATTGCGTTAACTTGGCGTACTTTTGATATTAAAAAAACAATTAATGTAAAGTAGATGTTTTTTAAATTAGTAGGCAGATGACTCCACTCCAACTGATAATAAGTAGAGGTAAAGTCACGATTGTGCCAGGATTGTGCAGATTCTGATGTCCATTCTTTTTCACGGCTAAAAGACGTCATCAATGGGTAGTAAAAAGGTTTTTGATGACCCAAAAGTATATCAGTTTAATAATGCACTTTTTACGTGGAAACACTTCACTTATACCTCACTCTCTGCTGATAGAACTGTAAATAAGGCTAAAAGTTGGAGCGCCTTTCCCCCGGAATCCATAATTATTTATTATTTTATTTTTCTCATTGCAATTTATTAAATTATTATTATTTTGATACAATTTTGAATGTTATTAGATTAAGCATATAAATTTATTCAATTCAATTTACTGCATAACATCATAACATGTGATACATTTCTATTTAATTTTAAATTTATTGTATGTTTTGTTTCGAATGTTTTCGCATCTGCATGATTAGCTGTGTGTAAACGTTTCTGGATGTCGGTCTTGCACTGTTCTATTGTAAATGATATTTTATTCTAATGTTGACTATCATCTGTTGTGTACTCCATAAATAAATAAATAAATAAATAAATAAATTACAAGGTTATGGCTATCTTATATTTCATTGTCGGAACACAACAATGCCACTAGCATTGTCATTAAGTCCAATCCCGTACCCGACTGAAAACAAACCCTACCACTAACAAAGACGAATACAATAATTGTATCCCACTGGTATCCCAGGACGTCTGAATCTGCAACCGGTGACCTAACCAGTAGCCCACAAACTCGATTGACGTAGTAGCAAAATCGTTTATCATATGAAACTAGTTGTCAACTACTCACTGTATAGAGTCGTGGTGACGCGCTTTGCTCCCTCTCTTGTAGAGTGTACCAGCGGCCGCTGCAGCAGCCAATAGCGCTAGTGCGGCGGCTGCGCACCCTCCCGCCACCAGAAGGACTCCACTCGATCCTCGCGACGCGTCCCCGGCGAGACGAGCTGTGTCATTGTGGGTTACGACTGACGACAGACCTGGAGACAAAAACAAACCATGTAATTAGTAGCAGCTGTCATCATCATCAGTCATAACTACCACTTTTGTCAGGTCTTCTCATATAAACCAATGCACAGCACACGGGGGGGCATTAACTTGCAACGCACAATGCGGGTGGGTAGGTGTCATACTCATCACATTACCAGGTCCCCACTGCTGGGGCACGAGCTTTCCCCTTTGGATGTATAGGGAGGATGGGACAAACGAATTGGTGATTGTTAGGTAGGTGTAGGCATTGGTTGTCGCGGAGATGAAATTCAACGATTGCCAACATACGATAGAAATCGGTATCAACAAGTTACTGTGCCATCTGAAGCACGGAGCAGCTCGAGGTGTTTTTATGTACATAGTTACCCATCGTATGTTGTAAGCCCGGCATTGCTAAGACGCGTGTATCTTACACGCGTGTCGTTTTCACAACTGCAACAACATTGCAGTAATACTGCACTAAGAGGTTATGGTAAGGCCCTAGTTTGCGTGAATTAGCAATGCAACTACAAAACACCTTGAGCTGCTACGTGCGCCACAACGGCAACAACACTGCTACAATACTGCTTAAAAAGATCAAGGTCGCCCTATCAAGCTCCTTTTGCTATGACTAACAAAGAGTCAATACCGAAGTTCTACTATAACTACAGAACATTAAAAATGTAAGGAAGCCATCTAACCAATAATCAATTTCATAATGGCAGACACTTGTAAGTTTATTCATCCGAGACACGCTCTCGAAGAACCGCTTAAGCCATTGGTTCGACATAAAATCCCTTTTCGCGCTTAATGATATTGGATGAAACCCACTAAATTAAATATTAAGGGTAATAGAAAAAAAACTTCCCAAGAAAGCTAGGGGAGATGGCGAGGTGGGGTAATATCGATATAATAAGCCAAGGTACTTGGCTGAATCTTTTATTAAATACCCCCCCTATTATTGCCCCCTTCCTCGAAACATCTGAAGACATTGCAGCGATTAAGGTAAGCAACGATTTGAATTAAGAGCGTAAAAATAAATTTCAATTTCAGCTTTGCTTTGTGCTTGGTTTCATAAACGGCTTCGCTATTGTAGACTTGATTGGTATCATTAAAACAATTGGTAAATGTTTATATAATTTTTAACGCAAATTTTGTTGCGAACATATTACAAAAACACAAATGTTGAAAAAATTTCCACGAGCAGGGTTTGAACCTGCACCCTTCTGACATACCGGGTCAGGTGCTCTTCCAATTGAGCTATCGTGGTTCTAACTAGCCCGCCGAAATTATTATATGACGGTAGTTGTTAACATTGAATGGGCGCCTTTGGCTTTCAAAGTAAAAACTAAATAGTGTTGAATAATTTTGGCTGGCTGGTTAGAACCACGATAGCTCAATTGGAAGAGCACCTGACCCGGTATGTCAGAAGGGTGCAGGTTCAAACCCTGCTCGTGGAAATTTTTTCAACATTTGTGTTTTTTTAACAATTGGTAAATTTTGTTATGTCTAACTTTTAACGAGTATAATAGATAAAATTTTACCATTAACTTTTGATTGGCCAATGTTTCAAATCAATCAGTAATCACGCATGTAAATAACAAAAGACGTCAGCTATAAACATGGGTTTTGAAAATTTTTTTTTTCCAAAAATCTATAGTAGTATGCCATAATATTTGACTTGTGCATATTGGATCTATACCAGATTTTTATTTTTATTTTGTATAAGCTAGTATTTGACCGCGATTTTACTTGAATCCAGCTTAATTTACATAACAAACAATTTATTTTACTGAAAATGCTTATCAAATATCAGCTGTTAACATTAGTGATGAGTTCTCGCCAAAAAAACGATGTATTTACTAGACAAAACAATAAGATATAACATTAATTATAACACCATCTATCGCCTTCATAGAATAGGCTGTTGCAAATCATTTGTCATCAACAAACAAAGGCTTCATACAAAAAGACGCACAATAATAAAACGCACTTAAAGCTCGAAAGGGAAATACAAAATTTCCAAGTCAAATAAAAGTACAATAGAACAATCGATACTTCCTTGTAAACACATTAAGATGAGGGGTGAGTGTGCCTCCCTGCGGCACCCCTTACGTCTTTATGCCTCGCAAAATATCCTGTTGCGTCTACAAAACTGTGTCTACATGCTAATAAAGATTGGGGGAGTGATTTGTTCAATGACTCAACTTTGACTAACCATGTGATTAAGTGAAATTCTGTTCCATTTTATGTTTCCAAGATCAGTAAGCTTTATGGCAATTAACATTTGGGTAAAACAAAGTTTAGTTAACTTTGTTTTTGGAAGGCGTTGTTGAAATCCAGAACATTGTTTACTAAAGTTTTTTATAGATTACGTAAATGTTTCCCATTGAAATGTTTCATTTCAGTCAGTTTCAGTTGTTTTATATTTTATTTTAATCTTGCGTTATGAACTCTATGCAGTTCGTATTCGTGGTAATCTTATCACGCAGACTCTGCAAAGGTTTTAAAAAAAGCCAAAAAGTAAGTATTGCACCGAAATTAATTCTGTTCTCAGGATCAATTAAATAGTTTTCATTAAAACATGAACCCATGAAAGTAAAGAAAACGCACATACCAAATAGAAAGTGCTAACTTAACAAATGTCACTTTCCGAACCAAATAAATTTAATCCAAGAGCTATGGAGGCAGTTCCCACCAATTCGGTTGGAGTACGCGAAATTTATTGTTATTATTATTGCAGCAGACAGGGAAAGTGTTTGGGCGAAGCTTTTATTGCTTTATATGTTTTTAGTGTACCCTCAGTCGGTTATAAAATGATTTGTCGAAGGGGACAAGGAGTTTGAGAACTTTGGCCGTTTTTCAATCGTAACTGCTTTAGCTATTCGGAGCCGTATTAACAGGTATTGGAAATGAATATAGAATCAATGATTCATAAATAAGATTGTAGAAAATTGTAATGTACCAGCATTGCTTTTGTTGCGACTATAAATTTACTGTACTTGTTAATAGTAGGTAACCATAATGAATATTGAAGTCTAAGTTACTGCAAAGTTGACTTTAAGTTTTCATCATAAAAAATCGTTTTATTATATTTCCAGTCGTTCTTCAACGACTCCAGAAAACGTGTACAGACGTTTTCTATATTAACGGTTATTGATCTTTAACCACTGTACAAGTCCACTCTAGCTTGTCAGACACATTTATTTTCTTTAAAGTAACTCATCAGTAAATCTTTTTCTACACACTTTTTATTGATGTACAAAAATAAAGAGATCGTCCTCAAGTTGCGTAAAATGAAATTGCCTAATCTACTTTAAAAAGCGGAACTTTGCTTTGAAGTATCCAATTAGTAAGTTTGTAATTAACAATTTATCAAATAAATTTTATTTGTTACTGAAGGCAGAGTAGCAACAAATTTTCCACGAAACACAATTTTCCAGTAAGTTTTAATGATTTATTAGTTTCTTAACTTATATACTTTTCTTCTTTAGCTTCCGTCTGTCTCTTTGCACGTGGGACATTATATTTGGCTGAAATAAAATAAAGTCCAAATAACTCAGGGATAGTGTAGCTTTCTATTAGTGTGAGAATTTTTAGAATCAGTTCAGTAGTTTTAGTTTTACCCCCATATTCATAAAAACGATTTAAGCATTACTTAGTTAATCATTGTTTTGTCTCTTTTTCTCAAATTCAAAATGACGTTTGTAGGACGTTGACAAAACAATATTTAACGAAATAATGCTTAAATAGTTTTTATGAATAAGGGGGTTAGTGATTAGTTCCTACAGACCAACCTAACTTAAATATAGATTGCAGCGATGACTTGATTTCAATGATGGAGGCCATGCCATTCAGTGGTTTTCAATACATATTTATATTTACGACAAACTGACTAAAAGCAAGGAAGGTTAAGTTTTTGCAAGTATATTTTTATCATCAGCTACTATTAAACTTCATTGTTGGTGCACAACATAAATAGTTCGTCTATGTTTTATGACCGGAACATTTGTTATTTGCGTTCCTTTATAGAGGAAAAGATAAACAGTTTGGCTTAAGGCCAAGGCCTTTTGTGGCTGCTTACTAGCAACAGGAACTATGGATGCCTAAATTATAGCCGTCACTCAAGGTGGTTTATGGGCAAAAATAGCTTTGTAACGATTTCAATTAAAATTTGTAAGTAGCTACCAAATTAGTAAGCACTAGTAAATCGTTTTAAGAATGTTATCTTTGTTAGCTAATCCCACTGCCTGGCTTAGATAGTAATAGCTTATAGGGCGTTAAGGCAAAAGCCAACTACAATGTCAAAAGTGCTTTTGGCGGTTAGTGACTTAAACGTTTAACAACCTACGTTTAAAATCGGGACAAACGTCTAAAAGTGCCTTCTATTCATTTTTAGGGTTCCGTACCCAAAGGGTAAAACGGGACCCTATTACTAAGGTTGAACCGTCCGTCCGTCCGTCCGTCCGTTCACTTTAAAAATAAGTAATTAAATTAAAATAAAACAAATAATTAAGGGGACTCAAATACAACAAACGTGATTTTTTTGCTCGTTTTCGCTTGATAATGATAACGGCAACAGGTAGACGCTTGAAATATTCACAGAATATTGAGTTATATTAGTCACTTTAAAATAAAATTAATATTTAAAGGGGGCTCCCATACAACAAACGTATTTTTTTTAAATTTCTCGCTTTTAATAACGATAACAGGTAGAAACTTGAAATATTTTTATGGATAATGGTACGGAACCCTACGAGTGCGAGTCCAACTTGAACGCGCCGGTTTTTCCGAACCCGGAATCCTCAATTACTGAGGTACTGGCTATCTTATCTACTTATATCTGCCGGAGCACAACAAAGCTAATATTAAAAAAAAGGTAGTTGTTGACATTGAATGGGCGCCTTTGGCTTTTAAAGTAAAAAGTAAATAGTGTTGAATAATTTCTGCGGGCTGGTTAGAACCACGATAGCTCATTTGGGAGAGCACCTGATACGGTATGTCAGAAGGGTGCAGGTTCAAATCCTGCTCGTGGAAATTGTTTTCAACATTTGTGTTTTTGTAATTTGTTCGCAACAAAATTTGCGTTAAAAATTATATAAACATACCAAAAACATTTTAATGCTAATATTATTGATGTTATGGCAACATATTTAGGGATGGTGGTATCTTGTCGGGCGGACAAACAAGCCTAAACCAAACCGAGTACCCAAACATGTACCCCCGCTGGGAATCGAACCCGGGGCATCTGGGTTTGAGACCGGTGGTCTTAACCACTAGACCACAGAGGCGGCTAAGGTTATTTTTAACTGCTTCAGTGATTTACTTTATTTTAATTTGGTCTTTCGTCGAATGACATGCCAGTGGAAATGCTGCATAATATGTACAATCTCAACACGCAATTCATCTTGGTTTTTTTTAATTTTGGTGAAATGTATTTCTTTACTAGTGGACCCGGCAGCCTTCGTACCGCTTTGACAGTTTCCATCAAGTGATTAAATTCTCTTTGGTTTCCATGACAACAAAACAAACAAATCATTTTGTATTGGAAAATTAAATTGTCGTTTTTAGTATGTGTAAAGTGTGATTCCCGTGGAAAAAACTATTCTATGTGTTAATCCAGGTCATAAACTGTCTGTACGCCGAAATTCATCCAAATCTATCCATCCGTTGCAGCGAGAAGAAGGAACAAATATACAGACATACACACAAACTCTCGCATTTATAATATTAGTGTGATTCTTTACCGTCAAGTGGTGGAAACTATGGTCAGTCCTGACGGAAATGGGGGTACCACAACATCTTATACACCTCATCAGACGTCGTCGACGTCTGGAGACCACAGCGTTGGATTTTTGACTCGCAATCAATCACTATAAGACCAAAACGATGATTGTAGATCGTGCCGACAACAACCACCCAGACGTCCAAAATGTGGCGGGATGTGAGGTAGTACAAAGCTACATATATCTGGGCTCGACTATCACCAACGGTGACGTTTACATTTTACATTAACGTTTGCTCTTACTCTGCCAAGCATCGGGACACATGGCGACGCATCACTAGGGAAGCGGTGAACGGGGAAGTGACCAAAACCACTGTCAAGAATGCACGACTAGGAAGATTTCTTAATTATTACTTTTTACATTTTTTTTAAATTCTAAAGAATACTTAGATGTTTAACTAAAAAAAAAATAATACAAAATTCTTACTTATTCACAATCATACCACATCCTCTCATTTATTCATTCAAATTAACAATTTTGAATAGAAATATTATTTTTATAGACTTGCTCAGACAACGTGATAAAAATGATACGTGGCGTATCATAAATTCTAAAACCGTACAGTACGCTAAGCACAAATACCTTGTGGTTACAAACTGAATTGAGCCTTATTCCATGTGCATAAAGGTTGAAGTTAACTTACAAACTCAATATAATTCACCTACGGGATATGCTTGCAAACGTTCGTGAATCAAGCTTGATTGATTAAAAATCAGGTAACACGTGATTTATGTTTACGACTAGACTGTAAAGGTTGTATATTGTAACTTCAGTACGAATACAATGATAACAATAAGTTCATCAGGATTGAAGGACATAGAGATTGTTTAACGTAGGTTTTTCTTACTAAAAGTAACGAGTACGGGGCAGAAGCAGTATTTTATAGATACGAGTATATCAACTATCCGGGGTTTGGCATGCTTCACATGCATTTCGAAATAGCATTGAAAATATAACCACGAGAAGGAGTTGCACCCTCAAATTCTGACAATATAGATGCCTTAACAAATATGACAAATATGTAGGTTATCGTGTTTGTACATCGTAAGTCCAAAGTGCAGGTTAAAATTTTCACCACTTTTCGACGACAACAGGGTCCAATGACTGACGATATCAAAAGGCGAAGCACCAAATCATATATTTAAACTACAATTCAACGTAAAGTGGTATAAGAAGAAAAAGTTGTAGGTACCTGTGTTACTCTCACCTTTCCAGCAAATCTTGTTTCTCTTGAACTGGAGTCGCACATCCTTGTGTGCACGGTCTGGAGACGAGATATTGAGCTGCATGCTTACGAGGATCTCGGCACTCCTCGATCCGGTGCATGGCAAACGAACCCTGAGAGAGAAGTCACGGTAAGTAAGGAGTAAATAAACCAGCAAGCAAGGGTACTTTGATGAGGCGGTGACGGGCTTAGCAATGTCGTATGGTTTATTATTGTAAAATGTTTTTTTTTGGGATACTATTAGACAAATAACATTAATTCTGTACATAAGACTTGAGCTTTTATGCCGACACAGCTTGAAAAAATTCAAAAAAATTCAAAATTCAAAATCATTTATTCAGTTTAGGCTACAAGTAGCTCTTGTGAATGTCATTATGCCATCGGTTCGTAAATCTACTCTGGGCGGGAGATCTTGTACTGAGAAGAACCGGCAAGAAACTCAGCAAGTGTCCAGCTCTTTTCTCCCTTACAGCGTCAAAAATATTGGAAAATGCCCTATCATAGCAGAACACTTTCCATTACAAATAAACACAAAAAATATATATAAGACAATTACAACATGTAAAAAAACAAAATAAAAAATGTAAGTTAACAAATTTACATCAGATAATTATGTAAAGGTTTCAATTTCCACAATGTCATACAGCACCACTACAGTACTCTAGTAAAAGTCAAAAATTGTTTAGGTAAAACAAAGTCAAACTATAATTAATAATACTAAAAATAAGATAAGTATGCAAGAGCAGACCAGCCTCCACAGGCGGCACCCGTTCACGAGCATGACATATGAATCAGCCATCGCTTCGCTCAACCATATTTTAGGGAACGTAACGACCCGACGCACATGCCACCACCGCAGAGACAGTAAAGAGAGCATGACACACTCAAGATACTCTAAATAAAAACTTAATGATGTATTTAACGCAACGCTGTTTGTTATCTGTAGGACAATGCTGTTAAAATAAAAAATGTAAGTTAACAAATTTACATCAGATAATTATGTAAAAGTTTCAATTTCCACAATGTCATACAGCACCACTACAGTACTCTAGTAAAAGTCAAAAATTGTTTAGGTAAAACAAAGTCAAACTATAATTAATAATACTAAAAATAAGATAAGTATGCAAGAGCAGACCAGCCTCCACAGGCGGCACCCGTTCACGAGCATGACGTATGAATCAGCCATCGCTTCGCTCAACCATATTTTAGGGAACGTAACGACCCGACGCACACGCCACCACCGCAGAGACAGTAAAGAGAGCATGACACACTCAAGATACTCTAAATAAAAACTTAATGATCTATTTAACGCAACGCTGTTTGTTATCTGTAGGACAATGCTGATAAAGGCTGTCATATCAGTATAAAAAGTATAAAAAATAATTTTAATAAATTGATTCAAATATAATATGTGATTTTTATTATAACCAGGCTGTTTTATCATCTAAATATTCTTTGACTGTATAATAACCTTTTATAAGTAATAAAGACTTCACATGTTTTTTAAACTTATCTAAAGGTAAATCTAGTACAGAATTTGGTATTTTATTGTAATAGTGTATACCTTGCCCCAAGAAAGAACCAAGTACCTTCTGTAACCTGAACAGTGGCATTACAAGTTTTGTCTTATTTCTAGTATTGAAATTGTGTACGTCACCGTGTTTAGTAAAGGAGTTGATGTTGCAACGTACAAAAACTATACAATTATAAATATATTGAGATGCAACTGTCAGGACATCAATCTCCTTAAAAAGATTTCTTAGGGAAGTTCGTGATCCTAGTTTATAGATTGCTCTTATTGCTCGTTTCTGTAAAATGAATATAGTTTCAATATCAGCCGCTGTTCCCCACAGTAGGACGCCATACGACATGACACTATGAAAATAACTAAAATAAACTGTTCTAGCAGTTTCAACGTCTGTTAACTGCCTAATTTTTCTAATGGCATAAGCAGCAGAACTGAGTTTACCGGCCAATTTCGATATATGAGGATTCCATTGAAGTTTTGAGTCAAGGGTAATGCCTAAAAAGACTGTAGAATCTACCAAATCTAATTGATCACCGTTTATTCTAATATTGGTTGGTTCATTTCTGACATTTGGTAATATAAATTTAATACATTTTGTTTTCTTAGCGTTAAGCTGTAAATTATTAATAGTAAACCAATGGAGTACCTCTGAAAGAGCTTTATTTACATTTTCATAATTAGTCCTACACCTAGTCACATTAAAAATGAGTGAAGTATTATCTGCAAATAATACAATTTCACAGAAATTCTCTACAAAGAATGGTAAGTCATTAATATAAATCAAGAACAGAAAAGGACCAAGAATCGACCCTTGTGGAACTCCCATTTTTACATGAGAACCAGATGATTTAGTACCATTTATATCGACAGTTTGAGTTCTAGAGCTGAGATATGACTGTATTAAATTTAGTGCAAAATCTTCGAGACCGTAATAATGTAGCTTCAACACCAGAGTCCGGTGCTCAACGCAATCAAAAGCCTTGGACAAGTCGCAAAAAACTCCAAGAGCATTTTGAGACTTCTCCCAGGCATCAAATATATGTTTTATTAGAGCAACGCCTGCATCAGTAGTAGAACGACCCTTAGTAAAACCATATTGCTTACTATGTAAAAGGTTGTTTGTGTTAAAATATGACATCAACTGTTCGAGTATAATTTTTTCATAAATTTTACTTAGCGCTGGTAATATTGAAATGGGCCGATAGTTACTGGGGTCTTCTTTGTTTCCTGATTTGAATAAAGGTATAACTTTACTAAACTTCATAAGATCAGGAAAGATTCCCTTATCGACACAGTTATTAAAAATTTCAGCAAGATACGGTGCAATAGAATAAATAATATTCTTAATTACTTTAATAGATATACCCCACAAATCACTCGTGTTTTTCATTTTAAGTGATTTGAATGTTTTAATAATATTCATTGAATCAATGTATTTAAAATGAAAGGAAAGATTACATTTTGGTACATATTTTTGGAGTAAAGTTTGTGCAGCTTCCGGTGATGAATCTAAATTTGATGTTGTTATCACAGGTATATTTACAAAAAAATCATCAAAAATATTAGCAATTTGTGAATCTGAATTGACCAAGTTGTCGTTTACTTTTAAAGTGAAAGTATTATCCCGTGGTTTAAATTTACCTGTTTCACGGTTTATGATGTCCCAAGTGGCTTTGATTTTATTGTTAGACTTTTTAATTTTTTCTTTAATGTAATTAGATTTTGCTACTATGCACACTTTCTTAAACATTTTCGAATAATTCTTTACATATTCCGTAAAATTAACATTTTGGTTATATTGTTTTAAACTATATAAATCATACAATTTATTTCTACTTTTATATATACCAGTCGTGGCCCAGTCACAGAACTTAAGTTTATGAGTAATTTTTATTGTTTTTGGTGTAAACACCTGGTTGTATTCGGTCTTGATTAAGTTAAAAAGATTACTATAAAGCACATCTGGATCATCTTGTACAAAAGGCAATGCATCTATTTTACAAGCTATACTATTTTTGAAACACTCCACTCGCTCTTTTGTAACTGGTTTACAGTTCACTATTATTGGTTCATCCCTAATATCAAAATCATAGGTCACCTTCAAACCGCAATGGTCAGACGTAAGATTATTAATGAGTGACTTAGAAACAGGGTCATAGTCTGTAAAAATATTATCGAGACAAGTGGCCGAATGTGAAGTTATTCTAGTGGGTTCGAGAAATAGATTCAAAAGATTAAAACATTTAAATAAGGCAAGAAGACGAACACTCGTTGGAGTGTTTTCTAAAATATTTATATTAAAATCTCCACATACTAAAACAAATTTCTTTTTTAGTTTTAATTTTCTAAGTACGTCTTCCATTACTGTTTCAAAAATATTGAAATTGCCCGAGGGGGGTCGGTATACACACACTATTACAAAACTATTGAACTCCACACACGATAGTTCAATGTTACGCTCCACTGATAGGTCTACAATATCGTTGCGATTTTTGTATTTAATATTGCTTCTTACTAATATTAGAAAACCGCCGTGAATAGCTGAGCTTCGCACGTACGCGCTTGCTAGTTGGAAGTTATTTACATGGAACGATGTGTCATGACTTTTTAGCCAATGCTCAGTTATACAAAATACATGAATTACCTGACTTTTTGCTAATAATTCTAATTCTAAGTCCTTGCCAGCCAAACCCTGAATATTTTGATGTATAATAGTAATGGATGTGGGCTTGGCTTTTGTCTTAGACCTCAGTTTAAACCTGAGGTTGTAACCTTATTACTAGATGTAAAAGTTGCATTAGTAGAACTACTAATGATTAAGTTATTATCATGAAAAGACTTAGTTATACCACCTATAACTGTATCATGTATATTAAAAGCTAACAAATTAGCTATCTGAGTCCTACATTTCTTAGAAAGATACATAGTATCTGACGTCAAACTAAAGTTTTTAATAAATTTATTTATATCGAAATATAAAATAGTGTCACTATGACGACAAATTAAATTAAAAAGTAATAAATTTAAGTCATAAATGCGCTTATTTTGTTCCCAGGTTAAATTTGTACAATAGGGAAAAGCACTAACTATTAACCTGCAATTCGTATCTGATTGCAGTTTAATCAAAATATTAAAATTATTTATAATGTCGCGTTTCTTCGTATGTGAACCGTCACCACACAATATAATAACATTAGTGGAACTATTCAGTGTATCCTGTGATATGTTATTTACTATAGCATTAAATGATTGTCCTGGAGTACAAATATTGGTCATTGAATGGTTAAGATTTGCATTCATAAGCAACCCTAAGCCCTGACCAAGTTTATCTGAGTACATAACTGTTTTTCTTACTAATTTAGTTACATTAGGTTTATGTATTGTTTGAGGAGCGGCTGATGTAGGACCGGGAACCAAAACAGACAAGTTTGGTGACTTTATCAGAACATTAGAGTTCAGCGATAAAGACTCTTTGGTTATGTTAATTTCATTACTAATTAATGAGTTGTACCGATCAGCATTGTACTTGCACAGATCAACTAACTCTGTGGCTGATTGTATATGTTCCTCAATCTGTTTTTGGGAAATTGAATATTTTTTGCTCATTATGTCAAGTGACTCGTGTAACCGTTGGATATCAGTTTGTAATTGTTTAGTGTCCCGGTCATACATTTGCCTACTTTCTAACAATTTACTATTATATATTTCCAAAGAATCAATAAGGCTAATACGTTCCTTTCTAAGACGTTCCGTTCCTTGGCAAGCTTATTACCGATCTTTAAGTGACAGTCGCATTCGCGACAATTTACAATTCATTCAAAACATATATTCGTATTATGGGACGTAGAAAGCTGCGATAGCGCCTTGTGGCGCTATCGCAGCTTGCATTGCTTGTGCAAGCGATCGACAAATTAAAAAAAAAAACCGACTCCAAAAAATTTCACTGATAAAATTGCACTAAAAAGTAAAAAATAAGCGTTAGACTTATACAGACAATAACTTTATTTAGAAAAAATATAGGTACAATTATTGTTATTTTTGGGGCCGGTGCCAGCCAACGAAGTTTTTGAAGCCGGTGCCAGTCCGCGTTTGTAGTTAAAATTTCATGCATAAGATTGAATGTACTATTATGATTATAATATAGTATGTCGTTAAATGTTTATGTTAAAGTTACCTTGGCTGGCACCGACTCCAAAAGTAACAATAATTGTACCTATATTTTTTCTTAATAAAGTTATTGTCTGTATAAGTCTAACGCTTATTTTTTACTTTTTAGTGCAATTTTATCAGTCAAATTTTTTGGAATCGGTTTTTTTTTGTTAAAATTTTTGTTTATTTTTCGCTTTTTAGTGATTCGTTTCGATCTATTTATCAAAAGCGAATATGGGTAGACCTACTAAACACGCTGCTCGTATGAGACAGCGCCGTTTAAATGAGACAAGCGAAGAAAACGAGAAACGCCTATCTCAAAGTAGGAAATCAAAAACTGAGTTCCGGTGCCTGTCTTCTTTTGCTTCGTCATAGTCGCTTAACTATCTTAATCGAGATATTTTATCGCCACCCGTGAAATACTTATCATTGAGGAGTTCCGATGGCAATCTGTGGTCTTTTTCATCAGTTACACTTCATCAAATGATACTTTCTGAATGCAAATGCTTGACTTATTTCTGAAAATACCAAAATCGCGATAGGTATGCCTACAATATTCGAGGAGTTCCCTCAATTCCTCAAGGATCCCATCATCAGAACTGGACCAAATTAAAATGGGACTACACGGGAAGCACCAGCTTTTAAATAAAGAAAGAATCATCAAAATCGGTTCACTCAGTCGAAAGTTCTGAGGTAACAAACATAAAAAAAAAAAAAAAATACATTCGAATTGATAACCTCCTCCTTTTTTTTAAGTCGGTTAAAAAAAATACAGTCGAATTGATAACCTCCTCCTTTTTTTGAAGTCGGTTAAAAAGTAGAGTGAACGAGAGTGCGGCAACAGTGCCGTGACCTTGAATCGACGTACCGAGCTGTACCTACCGGCTAGGGTTGAGTCACACATAGTTAATTTATTATTGTGTGAATTTGGGTGTCTTTTATATTGTAAACTTACCTTGTTATATCTGTCGGCAAAGTAAAAAAGGACAAACTGGGATTATCGTTGTGTGTGTTGAGACGTCCTCATACACAACAGGTTTTTTTCCAGACATTTTTAATAATGCAACAAAACTCGCAATCGCGACACCCAAACCGAGAAAAATACGTGTATACTGATCGGCAGCGCTCAGTGACATACTTGTTATTCTCCGTTACTACAGCAACATACGCTGCCTGATCCGCGTTTGCGGGGACAGCCCGCGTACTCCTTTCCCGTGCTTTTTTCTGTGTGCTAATGTAGGTGAACTACGAGCTTGTATGCGTGCGTTCCGGAGCGCTTGTATGAAGTTGCCGCACTCTCGTTCACTCAGCTAAAAGTGCATGATGGCGCTCTACAATAAACCAACCGATTGTAGCAACCGCAACCAGTAGCAGTTGCGTTGCCATCGTGCTATTAGCAACTGGTTGCATTTTTTCGGTAAAAAACCTGTGGGCAGTGCTAGCTTTACCTACCCTGCAGACTTTGCCCTTAACAAATATAGATAATATTTGCTTATTAACCTTTTTACCGCCAACAACTTCTATAGAAGTTCGAAATTTTCGTGCCGCCCACGCCAGCACTTCTATAGAAGTTCTTCTTTGTACCTACTTTATTAAAATACATTTATACGTTGGCGTACAGCGGGGCATCGCGTGCAGGATAGTTGGGCGGTGAAAAGATTAAGAAAAAAGCCTCCGTAGAACTGTCTTGGTTTTAATAGTTGTAATAAAACACATCACCAAACGAAATTTCTGGAATTATGTTTAGAGTAGTTTTGCTAAACTAAGATCAGGGTCGTCTCCGGGGAACAAAAGTAGCCACCAAACTAACTTTCTGATTTATTATAATAGTTCAGATGTCGGGTTCTAAGCTCTCACAACAGTAGGTAATATTATTATTTCCAAGCCAAACAGACTCATAATCTTAAAATAACGTCGTCATAGTAAAATAAATACTTTTATTGAATTAATTAGTAATAATACGTCTGGAGTAGGGTGGTCCGAAACTATATTTTTTATTTATATAAACCATATTGTGATTACATTTATTAAGCATTTACATATTTGCAAATTTTGTCTTTTGTTGAAACTTATGTAAGCTCTTTAATAAAACTCTGCAGCGTGGTCAGGCCATGACCACTCAGTAGCTCAGAGCCATATTGACTTGCGACGGCAGCATGGCGCTGAGAACACTGGTCAAACCGCTAGCGGTTTGACCAGTGTTCTCAGCGTCATGTTCAGCCATGTTCAGCGCCATGGTCTAGACCATAAAAACGGTAAATACAAGTACAAGCTATCTCAGAAATAGACAAAGGAGTTTCACCTAAAAGTATGAAGCGTGGTCAGGAGATATTGACTTGGGGCAACAGTAACAGCTTTGTTTTATAGTCTATCCCCACGGATTAATGGTACAAGCTAGCCCAAAAATAATGACGGAGTTTCACTTAAATGCCTGCAGCGTGGTCGGGACGTACCCCACTTGACTTGCAGAGACAGCAAGGTATCTTTGCTGTCGTAGTCTACCCCCATCACGCACGGCTTAACGGTACAAACTATCCTTAAAATAGACACAGGAGTTTTATCTAAAAGTCTGCAACGTGATTGGGACGTACCCCCGCTTGACTTGCAGAAACAGCAAGGCATCTTTGCTGTCGTAGTCTACCCCCATCACGCACGGCTTAACGGTACAAACTATCCTTAAAATAGACACAGGAGTTTTATCTAAAAGTCTGCAACGTGATCGGGACGTACCCCCACTTGATTTGCAGTGGCAGCTAGACACCTTTGCTGACGTAGTCTATCATGACGTACGGCTAGCGGTACAAACTATCCTAAAAATAAACACAGGAGTTTTACCTAAAAGTCTGCAGCGTGGTCGGGACGAACCCCCGCTCGGAGATATTGACTTGCGGCGGCAGCATGGCGCCTTTGCTGTCGTAGTCTATCCCCATCACGTACGGCAGCTGTGCGGAATAAACAATGGCATTACTCACACCCGCATTGTGGACATTATTCATCTGACGTGTTCGATGCGTGGGTTGCGATCGTGAATATACGGCGAGTGATAGTGCGAGAGTTTAGTATTTTTTGCATACATCCACTGACATCGATGAACAAGACTTGAAAAAGCTGCTGCCTAATGTGGGGCTTGGACCAATTTTGCAATCCGGGAAACTGCTCTACTCTGGGGCTTTCTTAAAAGAATTAACTTGCTGAACCAGCAGCGATAGAATCACATATTTATTATACAAAGTGTCTATTTATTATTTATTTGCGTTTATAAAGACACATGTCTTTAAAAGCGTAAAACATTTCAGCCTTCTCTACAAAACCTTGCACTAATACAACTTATCTGGTATATATTTTTGATTTAAGTTTTTCAAGAAAGTCTTTCAGAATCACGGTCTAGGCACAACCTTAAGAAACTGTTTGCATTTTACAAATGACTAGAATTGTCCTGACTTAGAGAAACTGTGGACACTGGCCTTTGCCGATGGCGTTTCGCATGAATCCAGAGGACCGAGGCGCCTTTTCTTCTACCGTAATTGCTAACACTTAATCTCTATGAATCTCATGTAGTTCAAAGCGATCTTATTAGAATTTCCAAACTGTGACCAGGGCTAATGTAACAAATTAAACCTTTGATTTTAGTTTGTATTGTTGGCGGGCAACAAGCTCCTTATCAGACCACAGTGGCAACCGCTTAAACTGTCACAGCAGACGACAAAGGGAACAAATTTTAATCGAATTCATTGTTCGACAAAATTAATACATTTAAAACACACAATTCCCAAATAGTAGCAATTAAAGATCACGCCAAAACGCGCCGCGTACAAACAGTGGAGCAATATATATTCGGTGGAACCAGTTGAAAAAGCGACGACTTAATCTGACCTATTGTTTCCCGAAATTAAATCGCATTCGGACCAAATGGAAAGCGAACGAACGACAGCGACAATTACACTAGCAGAAATTAAACGAGTGGTCTCAATGGGGACAGAGTTAGAAATTCCTTGTCGGGAATTAGATGGCGTCCTGAACGAGATGATATTTTTGAAAGCAAAAATTACGACTTAGATTTGATGTAGAGACAATGGAATTGTTGTAACCGACCAACGGTTTCTGTTGTTATCGTACATTATGAAGATATTCCATTATTCTAGCTCTACTGTTTTTAACATGGTTACTTACTAGATTAAGATTATAAGAAGAATAAGTACATCTGTGATCATAGTGCATGCAACTGTGCCGAAATATCTAATACTCACAAACACCAAAAAGCATGATAATAATCTTTACACATTTGTTTTTAAATCTGATAAGATATGATAGGTGTTAGTTTAAGCATGTATCTAAATAAATCTAAAAAAACTCATTAATGTCCATTTTGCTGATTCTCTAGCCGGATACTTAGTCAGTCTCAAAGCATACAGTGAGTTAAAAGGCAGCAAAAACTTATAGTTCGTGACCGAACTATCCCCGGAAGTTTTTAGGGTTTCTGGCATCATGCAAGAGTGCCATTGTACCTTGCAGATTAAACGGAATATATGCTAAATCGGATAAGGAGAGCGTAAATCATTTGCACACGATATCGCTCGTAAAAAAATGAGATTCAATAGCGCTGTAAGTACAGCCAAAAGTATGAATGAACTTCAACTTAAAACTCTTATAAAACTCAAACGCTGCTTACAGGCTTCCTCCCGAGCGCTTGCCACATAAACTCGAGGTCTGCGATGTGTGCTGGTACTGGCACTATGAAGCTGGTGGCGTATGTGTTCACCACGCCTTCCCTGACGTAATACAGTTCCGCGTCAAGACCTGTAACAAAGAACATACATTCAAGGTGGTGTTGACTGACAAACTCTTAGGCGCTGCAAATATGGGATTTGGACTACGATTGTCATTTATTTTTATTCCATAACGGAAAAACGCTTGTCATCAAAGCGAGTATGTGACTGTCTTTTTCCGTCTTTGACTTTTACAGCGCCCTTGTGTTATTAGGTGAAACGTTATCGTGTGAATCAAAAGTAACACGATGATATAATCACCAATGACTTATTCGTCAGACGTTGCCAAAGCATTTGATATATTCAGTAACTACCTAAGATAGAAAGAAATTACAGTGTACATTTTGTACTAATGGTATTAAAAGAAAAAAAGTGCAGTTGGCTTATTCTTAGTAATATCACAGTCAATATAGTGACTGTGTTACTACTTTATTCGATCTATCACTACACATCCCACAGAAAATTAAATTAAATTTTAAAAGTTAACAAAAGCCAGACACTTTTACAGAAAAATGCATAAGGCACATAAAAAATTAAAATGCGTTCACGTAGAAAAAAAAAGATCTTATTATTCCAATTTGTGTTCCATTACGTGCGATTGCACAGTGCACTCGGGATGCGCCCCCAGATGCCAGTTCGATTCCCGCGGGGCGCGCCGCGTCAAATTATCCAACTAACTCTATTTGCTTTGCCAAAAAGAAGTTTCCGATGACACTACGCTCGAATGGTTTTGATACTTTGATCGATTATTCAAGTTTTCGTTTCAGTGACTTTATTTTGGGAAATGTTAAATGTAATAAGTTTGTAATTACTTAATAAATTTTTCATTATATTGTTTTGTAAAGCTCTGGATACGTGAACAAAAGGACGTGAATTAGGAGAATCTACATAAAGGCAAATCGTTTATTAATTGTCTATTCAAAAACGCGGCATGTTCACAAATACCTCCCGATATTTGAATGTTAATGTAACCGCCACTCTCGATGAAAAGGCTTCATCAGCACACCTAAAAAAATAACCGAAGCAATCTGCCTAAATTGTCTGTAACCATGAGAATCGGTGTGTACTTGCTGTAAGTTTTTTTTCTCATCTGAATGGACCACAATCACTGACTGTAATACAAGTTTTTTTTTGGTTTATTTTCGTAACTGGCCTCAATCACTTTACTTATTTATAATCTTGTGAAATTATAACTTTTATACGCTGATGTGCATAGCGATAATAATGATTAATTTTTTTTGTTGATTAACTACTGACCGATAACTACGAATATTACATACTATTAGTTATTCTGTGATATAACTAACGCCGATAACTATTTGTGCACGTAGGTTTATAATTTAATTTAACAAATAAAAACATTTGAAAAAACGTAAAAGTTGTTTCATTTCAAGTTCTGAAATCTCTTCCTAGGATACTCAATTGCGAGTTTTTAATATTTTTTACCAATTGCAAAACTACATATTAAAAAAGAAAACAAAATACTCATCGGAACGTGACACGAGCAACTGCAAAAAAAAGAACAAAAATCATCCAATCGGCGAACTTTTAGAGGCGGCAAGCGGACACGGCGGGACGGACTGAATATGAAGTGCCACTTTGCACAATTGATGAATCACTACCCTAGGTGCTGGGCCGTAACTGCCCTTCCGTTTACCCTAAGTTCTAGACACCCTAATCGCCTTCGAAGATAGGTGTGAAAGGAAGGCTGTTTTGCATTTAAATGTCGCGTTTGCTGGTAATTTCTGTTCAAATTGAAATGAGGGAAACTTTTTGAAAGAGCTTTGTGTTAATTTAAATAAAGTTTTTGCAAACTGCTTGGGTTTATACAATTAACGCACATTTTATATAGTTTTTGTAATAAATAATGCTTTAAAAATATAACGACAAAAGGTTTCGAATTATTTGTTTAAAAGCATAATATCGAAATGGAGACGTAACATACTTTAATAAATTAATATACTCGGAATAAAACAATTGATACTTCCTTGAGAATTTTTAACATCTTAGCTTACAAACAGAGTATTCGCACGTTCTTTTCTTTACAATTTGAGGATCGTTTATAATTATTCAGACGCTAATGACAGACAATGTGGCTCCATGGCCTTCCTTTGTACACTGCTTCAAAGCTAACAAGGGGCGTAATGAGGCGATAGTATTCACACTCTTAATAAGCTAGTACATTTGTAGGTGAAATGCTTTAGTGCATTGCGAACGAGCTGCTTTTAACAAGCAACTGAAGCAGCTTATACCTATTAGGCGAACAACTACATGCTATTAGACGGCTCGACAGTTACAATTGTACTTGATTACGTTGTTTCAAGAATATAATTTCTTATACAAAAAAAGTGTTAGTTTTTGTATTTGTTTAAAATTTAACTTAACAATTTATTTTTATTTTACTCTGTACTAATAGGACTTAATAACGATTAAAGTATACTCGTATATTTAATGCAACTTTTTAATCTACATTGAAATTTGAAAACCAACGAAAAATAATCCAAAGAGCTATACTTAACTGGCATATTTCTGCCGCTTATTTCTTTGTTTTATAGTGAGCACATCACTATATTCGCTGCTTTTGTTTTCCGACTTTCGAATTTCGAACATAACGCTTAATTTTTACTAACCATCAACAGCCTATAAACGTTCCTCGATTGGGGTAAAACCTTCAACGTGACTGAAAGCACTTGGGGAGATCAGGCCATAACTCACCAGTACTTACCACGCTGCTGACCCAATGTTTTTTTTCACTAGATTTGTCAAATTAATGATTCCGCTCTAACATAAATTTAGCAGAAGTAGAGTCCAGATGCGAGGACAGCTGATGGAGCAGGAGGATTGTGCGTCACTAGCCGTCCTCACATTGCCGACCTAATGCTGGTTAGAGGGTTTTAACAAATGTAATCACTGTATAAAACGCACGCCGCGGAGACGTGGACATTGCGAGACAGCGAGAGAAAGAAGATAGACGCCCTAGAAATGTGGTGTTGGAGAAAGATGCTCGGGGTATCATGGACTGAGTTTCGCACAATGTCTCCATGCTCGAAGAACTCTGCATCAAGCGGCGTCTTTCCTCTATTGTTCAAGCGCGTACACTCACGTTCTTTGGGCACATATCTCGACGTGGTGATGCGTCAATTGAACGACTTGTAGTTCAAGGCAAAGTTGAGGGCACCCGAGCGCGCGGTAGATCGCCGATGAGATGGACGGACCAAATAAAGGAAACAGTCGAGAACCCCTTATACACGTGCACAAAGATGGCATCGGTCAGGGGAGATGGCGTCGGCTGGTCAGGCTGCTCACTGCGACTGAAGTAACCACCACGACCACTCTGCCAAGAGTGTAAAACGACTAAGAAGGAAGTGCCTTGATCTCACTTGATGATAAGTGATGATAAAGCCAACTGATGGAAACACACTTCATCCGGAATCCTCGTAGTGAGGCACTGGCTATCTTATCTCTAGCTGCCGGAACACAACAATGCTACAGACCACAGAGGCGGTTTACCCAGCATGATTCAGACATTTTGCGTTTTAGATGATTTCAATCATAGGCAAAATGATTATATACATTTTGCTTATTAGGCATTAATCTTCTTAGACATTTGTTTTAGGCATTTTGCTATTAGGCGTTTTACTTTTCAGAAAACCTGCTTATGAGGGTAAAAAACTCGAACGCGCTAACCGTTGCGCCATGGAGCTACTCAAATAACATTACAATCCTGATTATTTAAAGATAATCCAGTTACCTTCTTTAAGGTACGAATGAATTGACAATTAACGACTCTCATTCCTAAACAGGGTATTAATTAAACGTGCCCAAATTAATTCGCGCACGTATTCAGTGTCGTATTAGAAGCTCGTTTGTAAAACAATAACGCGAGACAATACGGCCCTGAGGCGTTGTATTAATGACACAAAGACACAGCTCCGTTCAGTGTAACAAGGAAACTAATGGGGTGTTACATTTACACTACAAACTGAAGGCGACAATCAAAATCTATAGAAGTAGAGAAACCAGGAAGAGCATCTTTAAATAATAAAATTGGCACGCCTGTATAAAATGCT
This sequence comes from Eudonia lacustrata, assembly GCA_947562085.1. Classification (NCBI taxonomy): domain Eukaryota; kingdom Metazoa; phylum Arthropoda; class Insecta; order Lepidoptera; family Crambidae; genus Eudonia; species Eudonia lacustrata. Next base: position 24,029,022 of record OX387340.1, on the reverse strand, counting down.
TTATTATTAGCGTTAAATCAAAAAATCATGAATCAGAAAATATTCTCTCCTTATAGATTAATTGATCTTCTAAGAATAAAATGGCACGTGCTATCAAAAAATTATTGAACTTAGCATCATTTGTATCATGGCTTAGAAAACGTCTCTTCGTACGTTTTGATTAAAAAAGATATGATTAAATGCTATTATTAAGATAATGGGACAAAACGGCCTTGACAAAGACACAGCCCTGTTCAGTGTTACAAGGAAGCTAATGGGGTGATATATTCACACTACAAATTAAGCCAACAATAACAATCAATAAAAGATATAAGAAGAAAAATGTTTCTAAAAAAATTGTTAATGTATTGATTGATTACGAGTTCAACAGATAAAAGCAATATCATATGTTTATATTTTAAACATAAGCTTTTGAATGTCAGTGTACATGTCGATACATCTACTGCCAGAAAAGTGTAACGTGCGAAAATGTTTAAATTGCTATTAGTTAGCTTATTTTTTTATCAAAAATCAGAAAAAAATACTTGATGTTAAACTTATGACTTATGACTTCGCGTTGTTTTATTTTCACCGGTCCAAGTTGTGGTCCATGTTTTGGTTGTCTGTGAATTTTCTATGGTTCGTATAGATTAAACTAACAACGATAGAGAGACACATACCGAACATAATAAAAATAGTGTGTCTGATGTAATGATCGCATGTCGGCCATATTGGTAAAGAGTAGTGTTGTAGTGTTTTGTTTTTATTATGATATTTTGACGCAAAAGTAGTTTTCTTATGATTCTTATGTATATTTACTGGAAACTTAATACAAATTTTGTACAATGCAATAGTGGCGTGATCCAGTGGAAAAGATAAAACGAAAAGCAAGAAAAATTGTGTTCTTTTTATATACCTAGCTTATACTTCGTGTTGTCTTGTGTCGTAATTTCCTTTATTACTTATTAATATGGTGATAAAAGTGGTCATAAGCACATCAAATTGTAGATTGTTTCATTAGGAACCTATTTGATTTACAATTAGACATTCAATAGTAGTACCTACTACTTGTACCATCTGGCTGTAGAGAGATTCTTTGCGGGTGGTCCACTTGTAATAATAATAATGGCGGCGGCTGTTTTTTTCGTTCCTTTAAGTATACAAGATCTCAGTACAAGATCTCCCGCCAAGAATAGACTTACGAACTGATGGCATAGCAACATTCACAAGAGCTACTTGTAGCCTAAACTGAATAAATGATTTTTGAATTTGAATTTGAATTTTGTAAAATCGTTTTCGCTAGTGAAGTGCTGTTTCCGAAGTGTTTAAGAGTCATGAGTTCGGTGCGTTATAGTGTAAACTAACAAGTTATAATGTCAGTTTTGTTTGTGACCTTTGTCAGTATTTTATTGACAATATTTTATCAAACACGAAATTTGAAGTTAGGCTTAAGAAATATTGAAAACAAAATAAACTCGAGCCAGTGCGACTACAGGTAAGTCTTTATTGTCCATTATAAGTAGTTAACCACGTATAAAAAGTAATACAAAAAATAATGACACTGATTTCAGCAGATATTTAACAGAAAAACATCAATTTATTAATTTTTAATAATGTCACTATTTAAAACAGCTACTGTATCAAAATTAATAAAAATTGATAGGTATTATGATAAAATGTTTATATAATTTTAACGCAAATTTTGTTGCGAACAAATTACAAAAACACAAATGTTGAAAAAAATTTCCACGAGCAGGATCTGAACCCGCACCCGCACCCGCATTTGGGTGCGGGTTCAAATCCTGCTCGTGGAATTTTTTTTTTTTTTTTTTTTTTCCACGAGCAGGATTTGAACCCGCACCCAAATGCGGGTGCGGGTGCGGGTTCAGATCCTGCTCGTGAAATTTTTTTCAACATTTGTGTTTTTAGGTATTATGATTGTAATCTATGTAATTAGTTTGATTTTGCTAACACTGTTCAACATTACAGCAAAATATGACTAATTTGACTTCAACGTGAAGATCTTTTTGACCAGTTTGGTATCGATCGTCGATTATAAATTGATGCTGACAGTATCTACACAGTTTCCAGTAACAGCAGACGTTCTCTGTATATCTAATACTTACAAAGCAAACAGAGACCGTTTGTATAATAACAATCTAATGAGGTGCTAACGATCATACTAGTAATAATTACATAACATATACAGTAGTAAACACCAGCACTGCAACTCTTTCGTTCAGGACCATTATACAAGGTGGCCGGAAGATTGACGTCCAAAAGAAAAAATTAGGTCTCTCGTGTCGTGGGGTATCCGAATCACCCCCATGTATGTTCCGCGATTTTTCACGGTTTTCGAGTTATGAATTTTTTTCTAAATTTTTGAGAATTTTCGAGCGATCAACTTAAAAAATTTCTAGAAAAAAAAGTAGAAGACTTTTTTGTATTTTTTTTTTGCAACGAAATCTTCATAAGTTGTACTTTTATGCATAAAACAATTAGCTTCGTAACTTTGATGAAAATTTGGAAATGCAGGTCTCAAGAATAAAAAATACGATTATTGAATTATGACTAGAACATTAAGATTAAAATTAAAAATCTAAACAGATGACTGCATGGTTTTTTAGTGATCCTAAAACATGCGACATACTCTCAGCTTTCATAATCATTAAAAAAAAGTAGTACTTAATGAGCTACTTTTCCTAGAATCGGCCTTCAAAGACAGCCACGTGGTATTTTTTTTAAATAATCCATGTGATTAAAACAAAAAGTCTTGCTATTTTATGGTTCCTAATGTTAAATTGGTTTGTTAACTAACCAAAAAATGCCTAAAAAATTGACATTTTGTTTAATTTCAGTTTTAAATTTTATCAATTCTGCGCGTTGCATTCTTGCGAATCATGGGTTGTAAAAGTGAACGCGATTATTTTACCTGCAATAACAATAGGTCGACCGCGAGGATAGAGACGGAATAATTGCCATCTCTCTCACTCTCAGTAGCGCGGGCGACAACCCAAGCCAACGCCAAAATGTTATCTCAGTCGTACTCACTTTGTGTTTACTGCTACTCGTGTCGCCATCGCTCACCCCAAATTTGCTTGCCCTACTTTTTTGACTACTTTGCTCGTTTACTGGACTGTTTTGCCTTCTGATTTGGACTTTGTTTACTTGGAAGTGAAAGAGATGAGTTACACATTAAGTGAATATGCAGAAATGCATTATTTTTATGGAGTTGCACAAGGCAACGGCCGTGAAGCAGCGCGATTGTATCGCGAACAACTTCAACGACGTGGTGGGCCGCAACCTGCACATTATCCCGACCATCGTGTTTTTATTAATACGCACAACACGTTGATGGCAGGCCACATTCCTGGTCAACGCGGTGGTCGTGAAGGAATCCCTCGACTCGATCCAGATCGCAGAGAAAGAGTGCTCGAAGAAGTTCAGCGAAATCCGTCCACGAGTACGAGAAGAATGGCTCGTGCTCTGGGCATCCCAAGAACGTCTATTCAAGCCATACTTCACGATTTAGGATATCACCCTTTCCATATCCGACGAGTTCAAGCTTTGCTACCTGCAGACTACCCATTGCGCGTTGAATTTTGCCAAACCATGTTACGAAAACAGCAAGAAGATCCTGGATATTTCGATAAAGTTTTGTGGACCGATGAGTCACGATTTGAGCGATTTGGAATATTCAATATTCATAATTACCACTCGTGGGCAATCGAGAATCCACACGAAACGAGAGATTCATCTTTTCAACACCGGTTTAGTGTTAACATGTGGTCGGGTATCCTCAACGGCGAACTTATTGGCCCGTTTGAATTGCCATCCAGACTTAATGGAGAAATTTACAAAAACTTTTTAGAAAATGAACTACCATTGCTGCTGCTAGATGTGAATCTTCAGCTTCGACGCACCATGGTTTTTCAAAATGATGGCGCCCCGTGTCACTACGCAACGCAAGTCCGAAACCACTTAAATGAAACTTACGCCAACAGATGGATCGGACGCAGCGGACCAATCAGATGGCCTCCACGCTCATCTGACCTTAACCCAATCGACTTCTTTGTGTGGAGCTATTACAAGGAAATCGCTTACGCCCAAGAATGTTCGAGTGAACAAGAACTTAGAGAAAAGATTACAGAAGCCGAACGTGTTGTGAGAGAGAATAGGGAAGCTTTTAGACGATTAAAAGGCAATTTTTTACGAAGGTGTAGAATGTGCATTGCTGCTGGAGGTGGCCACTTTGAAAACCTTTTGTGAATTTAAAAAATAAATTTTCTTTCTGATTACCATCTCTGATTTATTGACAAAACCACCTCTTACTTAAAACGTTTGTTAGCTAATCTCTTAAGAATTTTTAGTTATCAGCAAATTGACAACCTTAAAATTAAAAACTCAAAATGTTATCTAATCTTAGCTTTTTTGCGGCAATTTTTGGTTAGTCAACAAACCAATTTAACATTAGGAACCATAAAATAGCAAGACTTTTTGTTTTAATCACATGGATTATTTAAAAAAAATACCACGTGGCTGTCTTTGAAGGCCGATTCTAGGAAAAGTAGCTCATTAAGTACTACTTTTTTTTAATGATTATGAAAGCTGAGAGTATGTCGCATGTTTTAGGATCACTAAAAAACCATGCAGTCATCTGTTTAGATTTTTAATTTTAATCTTAATGTTCTAGTCATAATTCAATAATCGTATTTTTTATTCTTGAGACCTGCATTTCCAAATTTTCATCAAAGTTACGAAGCTAATTGTTTTATGCATAAAAGTACAACTTATGAAGATTTCGTTGCAAAAAAAAAATACAAAAAAGTCTTCTACTTTTTTTTCTAGAAATTTTTTAAGTTGATCGCTCGAAAATTCTCAAAAATTTAGAAAAAAATTCATAATTCGAAAACCGTGAAAAATCGCGGAACATACATGGGGGTGATTCGGATACCCCACGACACGAGAGACCTAATTTTTTCTTTTGGACGTCAATCTTCCGGCCACCTTGTATATAACGGAGCTCTCATATACTAGGTTTAAGTTAACGCTCAAAAAATGGTTAGTATCTAAGGTTTTTTATACAATTGATGAATTTGTTAACAATGATTGTAATGTGTAATGTAATTAATGAATAATGATGATGTATTCTATTTTTATTTTTAAATTTTTAACTTTATATTTTATGAACTAAATATTTGTATGCTAATACTTTAGCTAAATGTATCGCACATTCATGCTCAACCTAACCTGTTCCACCTATGAAGTGTAATATAATTATTACAAATAAATAATTTGAATTTGAATTTGACGAATAAACACATAAATAAATAAATAAATAAATAAACTTTCCTACACTCACACCAATTATCTGGCCCAAGAGAAGCTTCGTTATGAAACTCGTTAAATGGTTACTAGACAACGGATAAACATACTTAAAATACTTAAATACATACTTATTATACATAGAAAACAGCCAGCCAGCCGATACAATTTAGAAAAACAATAATTTCTAAATTGACCCGACCGGGGATCGAACCCGGGACCTCAGAGATGGCGACACCATGAAAACCGGTGTACAAACCACTCGACCAAGGAGGTCGTCATGATCAGATGCAAATTTGTTTACAATTTTAAATGTATCATAATTTTTTGTGATACCTTTTTTTCTATCCCTTATCATCCCTCTTACATTAAAGGAAAGTGGATGTAATATACTAGTACACAAACTTTGCATTGTATAAAATACTATGCAGACAAAGTTGTTCTAACTCGAAAACAATTTCATTGTTCAAAATTTTACTATCTTGCCGCTAATATTAGCATACCGCATTCTACATGAGCTCGATGGCGCGCCCGGTCTGCGAGTTTTAAGGTTAAGCAACTTTCGCAAAAGCCGGTCAGCGGATGGATGATCAAAATTTTGTCATCTCGAGCTCCACCGTGCTTCGGAAGGCACACCGCATCCCACGTCATTCAAAGGGCTATAATAACTCCCACGTAATATTATGTCCCTTAAAAACCACGTAGTTAAGTGTCGACTTCAGTATTAAGTAACTAACTCGAATTAGCCACAATTTTACTACTTTCTACTAAATTAGCCTACCGCATTCTACATCACCGTTTACCGCAATAACCTAACCCACCGCATCCCACGCCATTCAAAAGGCAATTCTAAGTCCCACGAAATATAATGTCCCATAACAGACCACGTAGTTAAGTGTCGACTTCAGTCTCGGTTTCAGTGCATAATTAACCATTCCGGTCGAACGAGGCCCGATGGTGTCTTTACTCCGCTTTTTGGAGGCCCACCACGTGTTAATGGCAAATATTGAAGTTAATGGCCTCTGGTGGAAATGCGTTATTGTTGTATCTGCTTTCAATGGACTATAGAGCTTCGTGTTTGAAAATCAAGGAGCTTAATTATATTAGGAAATTAGGAAGCTCCCTAAAATTCAGGAAGCGTATTTTATCGTTTATATTTGTAATTTTTCAGTTTAATAAAGTTGCCTAAGTTTTAAAATTATTAGAAAAGCGAGGTTGTAAATTATTCAAAAATTATTTTATACCCATAAGTTTTGAAAAACCTAGTAAGTTTAAATACCACTTATACGTTGTTTGTTTATACACTAATCTCGTTTTTTAATAACACTTGGTATAATTTTTCGTTTATTTTAGTTTTGTAGTAATTGATGACTTACTTTTAATTAATAACAATCTACATTTATTTTTTTTGTATTTTATAGTGTATTTATGTAATGTTTTGTGTCTTTGTTAAGAGTGCGCCGTTCGTAAGTGACAAGTGTCATATATTTTATTTGAAATGTCTTCGTCCATATTTATTTGATGCCGCGCGGCCATACTAACTTTGTATGGGGAATTTAAGGTGCTTAATAAAAAATAATTATTTAAATAACCACTTGATGAACCGAAAATGTGGTTAAGCAATTTGTAGTTTAGCCATTGATGGTTATTTAGACAAAATCAGAGGTACAATAATTTAGATATACTATAAGAAATCTACTAAACGCCGCCACTCGTTTTCATGATTTTCGCCCAACTTTAAATGATATTGTAGAAAAACTATAGCGTGTTATGAGTTTATGGATCTGACTAATTGTAAACACGTTCCCTTTGATACTAAATATATTTTTTGTTTATTTAATACGATGGTATTTTCAATTTTAACTACTTAACCGTGACTGCATTTTTGGCATTTTTTGGTCGGCGCACCCTTAAGGAAAAATATAAATTCTAAAAGTGTTTTACTCTGAGTTATTAAAGACACCGTTACATTAAGTACCAAAGCGATCATAAGGTTTACAGTAAAACAACGTCAGAAAAAAGTATATTTTATCTTCATCTTCACTTACTCAAGTTCTGAAACAACACTAATGATGAAAAGTGCGTGCGCCATGAATATGTAAGCACATTTACTCCATGCGTATTCATAAAGGGCCATCATAAACCTTCCTGTCTTTTTGTCGAGCTCGGAAATTTACCAGATAAAGCTTTTATTACCACACCAGCTTTATTTATTCTAACAAAGTTCCTCGCACATTTATTAAAATGGCGATAAAGGCTTATTTATTGTCTCACTGTTTGGTGAACACGCGACTCAAATACCTCAGCCTTCTTTTGTTTGCAAGTTCAAATTGTCGCGATAAGTCGGAATTGCATTAGAATTGGTAAGATAGCCAGCGTATCAGCAAGCAGTGACGGTACTGAAAAACAATTGAGCATAGATAAGTGGAGGCTAGACTTATCACCGCAGATATAGTGTGGGTTTTGGCTAAGCCTTTAGTTGGAAGTTCCTATACTATTCTATTTACAATGTGTTTCAGTGAAAAATACTTAGCCTTACCATAATTTTCGCAACACCTTGGTAAATACACTTTCGTAATATTCTATTTATATACAGGAATCGTAAAGGTCAGTCGATAGCTAAATGGAAAGATGTTCGGACTGAATACGATAAATCTTAGTTCAATCTTTATGGCTACGTTCAAACCCGCTCCTACACAAGGGCATTAGCATTTTCAGGGGACTATTGTTCGATATCCTTGACCTTCGACATCGAAATATTCGATGTAGCATACCAGATTAGGTATCTGAGCTTCAACAGTTTTCTAAAATTACATTAGAAGTTACAACTAAAGGTTAAAGATACAGAACTAATATCATAAAAAACGGTTAAAACAAAACACGATGCAAAAACACAAACCTTGAATACAAAAATCGAATCGTAAGTCTACACGGAGAAACCTTGTACTGAAAAGAACCGGCAAGGAACGCAACATTCGAAAATCTATTAAACATAGAAGGGAACTTTCCATAACAATTTTTTTGTAAAAACATAAAACATAACTAAAGGACAACAACAACAACATGTAAAAGAAAATATAATATCATGTTATTAATTAGTTATAAATAAAAAAGACAAATGTACACGCATAGGTATGTCATCCGAAAAAAATGTCCGCTGCCAGAAGGAACGCTGAAGAATCATCGTTTCGCACCGTGTTTTGTTTTACTAACATCAGAAAATATTTTGAGCTCATTCGTGGCACTCTAGTTCTCGCTAAACAATGTGTCAACGTAATGCGAGGAAGCTGGTCACACCGAACGCAATAATTTAGAGGGAAAATTTAATAGTGTGCACGAAATAGATTACTAGCGCGCTGTTATTTACAGGCTACGCAAATTGTGTGTTGGTCATTAAGTTTAGATCACAACACAATAGGATTCATGTTTGAAAGAATTATAGTCACACAACACAGTTGACTGCATTTGTGATTTAATATTATCAATATGCAATAATCATCTTCATCAACATCTCAGCCAAAAGACGTCCACAGCTGGACAAAGGCCTCCCCCAAGGATATGAGAGGTATTTTCCTTAATCGCTACGCTTGGCAGGTGTGTTGGCGATCGCAGTAGGTTGAGGGTAACCTCAGAGAGATGCTGCTGCCCATCCTCTGAAATCGTCCCTTAGTCGGCTTTTACGAGACCCACAGGAAGAGATGGGGTGGTGCAATTCCTTATCCCCGGCACCACACAGGGTAAATAATAATAAATAAATGCAATAATAAATAATTATAAATATCATCATCATAATCAGCCCGATTCATTTCACTGCTGGACATATCTCTCTACAAAATTTGGAGACCCTATGTAAACCACTGATGCCGATTTAGTTAACTTAAACACGATCGACAGACATTCTGATGGTTCGGTAAAATACGCCTTTAGAAACATACAATGGAACTGAGAATAGTTAGTTCAAGACTAGCATAGAAAGTGCCCATTCGCCTCCAAGTTTTACATGCATTATTTTATCGCAATGGAACCTCCCAAATGTCAGAATAGTGATAGAGAAAGTACATTCAAGGTGAATTTATGCCGCCTTTTCGGCGTTCAGTTATCGTAACAATAAATTCAACTTTGTTCGCTGTGCGAATGTGAAATTGGCTAAATTCTCCCGTTCTTAGTAATTTCTTGTTCTGATCGTTGTTGAAGGCTCACTGCTCGCTTTGTCGGCACATTATGAACTTTCCAATGGCAATATCCATAAACATTAGCTTTTACTTTGTAATGGTAATGTTTGTTGATTTTGTTTTTGCAATTTCAACATTATTAATTGTGCTGTAATAGCCTTTATTGAATGAATAAACATGTAACGTTTTATATAATTCAATGGTTGCAAATTAATAGGAGCGTGGAGGTTTTATAACATATAAAACTTGAACTCTGAGAAGCATTATACAAAAGTAATTTTAAAAAAATCAAAAATTAAAAAAAATTACAGCAAAAGCACTTGTTTATAGACTAATCATCATTAGTTCAGCCTTTATACGTCCCATCGCTGGGTACAATCATTCCTGAATGAGTTTTTGAGGAACCTATCTAATGGGTGTTCATACGATATTATCCGGGCTTTACTTGCTTATGCACAGAATTTATACATCCGAAGGCACTGCGATAGTTAAATGTTCATGTGGCATTGTTCAGCTTGCAGCAGAACGCAGGACAGCAAAGAGCAGTGGATTGTTTATCATAAGCCTAATTATTGGATAATTGATTTAAATATACCGCTGCGCTAGTAGACTCGTGAAGTGCTTGCATTAGTAAAAAAATTTAAAGGTACCTACTAGACTAAAAGAAAATTTAAGAACACAATAAAAGAAATATCAGAATATTTCGTTAAAGTATGCACAATTTTAATTCAGAAGCTTAAATGGTTAATTTGGCCGCTGAAGTTTCACAACGCAACGTTGACTTTCGTCCGAAATGAGATCCATCCACCGTTCTGACATCTCATCAGTCGCACAATCTGCCTCGTTAAAATTTACATTTTTAATTATCACCTTTATTATTTTTTTTAGAAAACTCCTCTTCGGTAGAGTTACATCATTATAGCGTTACGAACCATTCCCTAATGGCGTCAGTCCTACATTTTTATTTCAATGGATCCTGGAATCCCTTTTGTTTTTGCATTTGTTTACCATAATGTAAAAAAAAAGAATTTAATGTGTTTGTTTTTTATTTAAGTCGAAACAATAAAGTGGATTACGCAGTAACTGAATGTTTCAGTTTTGTTATTTCTATGTGAATTATAAATTCGTCTGGGAATTTCACAAATAGTACTAACAGTAGAAAACCCAAGTCATTGGCAAGAATTACAAACCAATTCTCTGTTTAAGAATGCTATATTTAATAATTATTTAGAAATTATAAATTCGCATAGGAATTTCAGGACTCCACTTTCCGATAACAACAAAACCCAAGTCATCGGCAAGGAATTTCTGTCCATTACAAATCGATTCCCTATTCGAGACGTTAATGGTACCAAAATCGATGACTCACTCGGTGTCTCGAACAATTGCGGTGGAATATTAAAGGCGGGTCTAATGCACGACACCGTTGACGGGCTTCCACAAAAATTAACTACCAGTCACGGATATTGTTCGGGAATCCGATACCATGGTTATTATGGAATACTGTTACGTGGGTGGTTATTGTATATTCTTAACTTTATATTTGAGCGTGTTGTTTCATTCGTTGCCTGTTTGGGTAATGATCGAAATGGCTCAGTAATTTTCATAAAAACTAGTATAGATAGATAGGGATCATCATATTGTACTTTTAACTCTAACAACGTTTTCAATTCTCAGCGGAGTGTAGATGGCGGTAAATTTTTCGCTTTGTGTTAATGTTGTTTTCTACAGTTTATGCGAACACTACACATTGAAATGAAATAACTTTTACGGATCTACTCGCGTTTATTTTACACATTACTTATTAAATGTTTATCCTGACGTTTCGAACCCTTTGCAGTGTCCGTGGTCACAGGTTCGAAACGTCAGGATAATCATTAAATAAGTAATGTGTAAAATAAACGCGAGTAGATCCGTAAAAGTTGGTTCATTTGTGTTAATGTGTTTATGTGCTTATGTCATAAATAAATGTCTATGTCTCTGCTCGATTTGATAGTATCTTACTAGAGGACTCCACGTGAAGTGTACATACGTAGGCTCTATTGTCTAACTAAAAGGTAAAACCAAATGCTTCCTACTTTCCTCCTTCCAAAATAATAGGGAAATAAAAAACTAATTTTGTTTTTTAAATTCCGGTGTACTGCTACCGGGACGCTAGTTTCCATGTCGAGTTATGGGCTCGGATTTTACTTATCTGCAATGCTTAACTCTTTCAGGGTCAGAGGGATGTATATTCCCACCACATTTTGAACTTTTTGTGATTGAGATAAGATTAAAAACCAAATGAAATATGTGGTAAAAAAAATCAACCACTATGCCCCAAAGAGTTAGAAAAACCAAATACGTAATGTCCAAATCGAAGACCATAAAATGATAGCTAACGAAAATACTAGTTTCACAACCACCCAACGATGAATCCAAAGTCACAAACTCACAATGTAAACGTGTTTCAGTGGGATTACCAGCTCCATATTACGGAGTGTCGCTCAAGAGCCCGTGGGAAGGCGCGGGTGCGCCAGACAACAGGACTATTAGTCAAATCTTCGGCAAAAACACTGGGCCCGGGACATAATGCAATTCCATTAATGCTGAATTGTTGTTTGACTGCTTTAGTTGCTGGAAACAATATTCATACTTGCTTTTTTATAGGAAACTGTTAGGTTAAACATGAATATTTAAATAACTATGTAATTGAGTAGGAAGCTGTGAATATCACAAGAAGTATGGAGAACAAGCTAATAATAATAATAATAATAAATGTTTCCCACACTCACACCAATTATCTAGCCCAAAGAAAAGCTTCCTTAAGAAACTCGAGAAAATGGTTAACTAGACAACGGATAAACATAATTAATATACTTAAAATACATACTTATTATACATAGGAAACACCCAGACCCGAAACAATTCAGAAAATATGTATTTCTAAATTGATCCGACCGGGGATCAAACCCGAGATCTCAGAGATGGCAAGATAAAAAAAAATATAAAAAAATTTGATGTCCGTTTCATTTCTATTTATTGGACATGGTCTTGTCGATTATTGACCGCATGTGGTCTTAATTGGAAGGTATGGTGAAACACAAGCTTTAATGGCCGAACACCCAGGAGCTTACAATTATAACCAACCCTGTAGTCTAGAAGTTTTACCGATTAAAAAAAAAGCAGTGACAAAATTCAGCGCTTAAGTCAGCCTTCCTTCCCGGTAGCATAGCAGTCAGTGCAGCCGCCCGGATTGCGGAAGACCCAGGTTCGATTCCTGGCTGGGTCGGGTAGGGGTTTAATTTTTTCACTGTATTTTATAAATTCAATAAATATTTTTTTTTATTGTGGCACGGCAAAATGGCCTCACCCTGCCTGATGAAAAGCAGCCAGTGAAGCCCAAGAAGTGAAAGCGTTCATCACAGCGCTACCACGCTATGCCGAACGCTCACACTATGGCGGCCTGCATAAATGCTTTTTCACGCCCCGCTTAAATAACCCGGGAGAGAAAGAGGAGGGAAACACGTGTGCGGGAAGCGCATTCCACATACGGGCAAAAGAACAAAGGCAAAGGAACGACTGTTCAAACTTTTTGGTACGTGTCTTGATGGTCAGCACAGTATGAGGGTGGCTTCTCAGACCTGCACGCGTCGACCTGGAAAGGAATGGAGAGGGGAAATATTTAATTTAGCTTCAGTGCAGCAATTAGCACTTGAAAATAAAAAGTAAAAAGTTTACCGATTGAATCAGATGATTGATGATGATTGATTTCCAGCGGGGATACAAAGGTACCAAAGTAATGTTTGGGTTTGGTTAATGGTAGGAATTTGTTTCAAAATTTCATAACAATAAATGTTAAACTCCGACTGTTAGATTTCTTTCGCATGTATATCGATGCGCATTCCGCGTTAAATGCAGGCAAATGCCTTTGTCAAATAAGATAAAGAAAGTTGCTTGCTGATGAAAGCAACTATTTCCCCGTATTTGGTCGGCAACAGAAAATATTTTAGTTTTAAAATCTATTCAAAACGAATTTTACTTTCTGTCTTCAGTAAAAAAATCTTGAATATTTATAGAATTTGTTATTTAATTACAGACACGTGTAGCTATTGACCCGTCAAATTATTGTCACTGTGATAATAACTGTAATTAGGTCAGAGCGGGGCTTTGTACAAAGCATTATTATACTTTATTATTCACGGCTCATATTAGGAGTGTAGTTTTGTGAGTCCAAAATGAATCAGTTATCAATTTTACTAACAATTACATACACCATGTCAATGTACATTATATTTTCAATTAAGTAGGAAGATGGGAGCTCGATGGCGCAGTGGTTAAGGCGCCCGGTCTGCGATTGCTGACGTTAAGCAACTTTCGCAAAGGCCGGTCAACGGATGGGTGACCAAAAATTTATTATCTTGAGCTCCTCCGTGCTTCGGAAGGCATGTAAAGCTATTGGTCCCGGCTATATAAGCAGTCGTTAACAACCACCAATCCGCACTGCGCCCGCGTAGTGGTTTATGGCCCGTTCTCCCTATTCATCCATAGGGAAGGCTCGTGCCCCAGCAGTGGAGACATAATGAGCTGGTGATGTGTTCCGATCCGATCCGAACCCTTCGGAGAATCTAGTAGGGCACGAGGACACGCACTATTGCGTGATGCCGTTCCCTCTAGAAAACCTCCGAAGGTGATTCGTTTCACACGGCTTGAGGAACCCTTTCAGTTTCTCGCCGCCCCCAAACAAGCCCGGTGAAGCTGAAAATGCCGACTGAGGCAATTAGCAATCTCTCTCCAAAAAAAAATATAGTGATGTGTAATGTGAAATGGGATATATCATCGACTGGCGGATACGTAAGTACGTGGTGACTTGTAATAGCTTGATAGTTATAATTATAGTTATAATTTGACGACCTCCTTGGTCGACTGGCTTGCACACCGGTTGTCACGGTGTCGCCATCTCTGAGGTCCCGGGTTCGATCCCCGGTTGGATCAATTTAGAAATACCTGTTTTTCTAAATTGTTTCGGGTCTGGGTGTCTCCAATGTATAATAAGTATGTATTTAAGTAAGTATGTTTATCCGTTGTCTAGTTAACCATTTCTCGAGTTTCTTAAGGGAAGCTTAGCTTGGTGTGAGTGTGGGAAACATTTATTATTATTTATTTATTATAATAGTTCTTTATAAAAATTACAATTTTATTATTATAGAAAACATTTAAAAAAAAATAATGAAAAACACAATTATTTAGCTACTAAGTTTTTGACCATCCATTTATATCGATTCGAAACTGAACTGTTTAAATTCTACTTTAGATTGAATTATGTTAGATACTATTATCCTAAAGCTATTGCTTAGACAAGGATATTTTTTCTCCTATTCTCTTTTAACATACATCTTCCTTGTGGGTCGCGTCATATGTTTAATATCGTCGTGAATGTACTTACTGAGTGGGAACTAATGTCATTGTTCCCCGTGTTTAGGGATAAAATAGCCTTGACTCTTCTATTGACCGTTGGAATTCGAGATACAATATTACTATTGGGGAGCAAGACTTATTATTTCTGAGGTATTCCACGAAGCACACCCAAACGAAGCACACCTAGACGAAGCACACCTAAAGTATTCCACGAAGCACACCCATAGGTGTGCTTTAAATAAAATTATAAAATTATAAATTTTCTATTCCACGAAGCACACCTACGAATATCACCCGCATAGTGAGGGGACTAAGAAATATAAACGTCGACAGAAGAAAATATTTATTATTTATTAAGACCAACTTTAATTTTTAACATTAATCCGTTTCATTCATAAAGTGATACAAAAACCGATAGTCTAGTTCATATTTAAAAATTGATCGGGTACTTAAATTCGTTTGGTAAAATTAGCTTTATATTGAAGTGTTATCGCGTATAACAATCGTTTTATATGTATAATGTTACTGTTAATAAATTGATCTTTATATATAAAGGTGTTCTTATATTGTAAGTTATAACCGCCTCTGTGGTTTAGACGCAGAAGTCCCGGGTTCGATTCCCAGCGGAGGGTAGGTACATGTTTGTGTATATAGCCATAGCAACAATGTTTGTAGCATTGTTGTGTTCCGGCAGCTAAGAGATAAGATAGCCAGTGCCTCAGTAGTTGAGAATTCCGGGTGAAGTGCGATTAGCCGTATCATCGCTTAACATCAGATAGATAGATAAATAGATAAACACTTTATTGCTTAGTACACAATTATACACAAAACAAATAACAGGAAATTTTAAAATAATAGTAGGCAAAGCCGGTCTTATTGCTTAAAGCGATCTCTTCTAGGCAACCTTTGTGACATAGGACAGATTAGGAGACAATAAGAGGTAGCGTACCGGCAACTAGCAAATATAGAAAAAAAATATTAACTATATACTTAATAAAATAGGTAATATAAGATATATATATAATATCTACTAATATATCATCATCATCATCATCATCATCATCATCATCATCATCATCTCAGCCAAAAGACGTCCACTGCTGGACAAAGGCCTCCCCCAAGAATGAGGGGATTTTGCCATAATCGCCACAATAAAAAAAAAAAAAATATATATATATATATATATGTATATATATAAAAATATATATTTATCAGGTGAGATAAAGGCTAAGTGCTTTCCCCTAAAATAAAAAAAAAGTTATGTAAAGTTACCAAGATCACCAGATTGGTATGACCAAATTAAAAAATCTTAAACTCTTTCGTGCTTCTTCCATTTACCACAAATCCATCATAGACAAGATAAAAAAAACCTATCAACAACTTAAACTATCCTGCTAAACAATCCACTCCGTAGTCCGCATCCGCAGTGTTCATCAAAATGCAAATAAAATCCCAACCGATCTTAACTCGGCGTCGACTACCACACCAGTATTAGATTATGGGAAGATTTAACTCCAACTGATTTACATACGACCACTCAGCGAAACAGAAACAAAAGAATAGAGAGTAATCTCGAATAATACTCGCGCGTGTAAACAATCCGAATTCGTTTGCGAACATGACAGATGACGATACGATGAACAGGCTTGGTTCAACAAGTGTCACAAATTGTGCTTTTGGCGGGAAAATGCATTGCTATCTACAGCGTGTCTACCGTTTTGTTTTATTATTAAAATAATATTTACTATCTGCTGTTTTGTTTTATTTCAATAATTTGTATAGAACCTAATATAAATGTGTAATACTGATCGTTTATCAAGCGTTAAGTGTACGTAAAGGTGCATAAGTGATGGCAAATAAAAAAACAGAGCAGCGTCACTTTTTAATTTTTTCTTCTACACTAAGGCTTATCTTTAATAGCTCGGAACTCTGCCGGTTTTGTGGGAATATCATTTAACTTTAACCATGTATTATAATTAATTATCATCTATTATCTTAACTGAAATAAGTGTCAAATGGTTATTAATTATATGAGTCTGATTCTTATTATTTTTTATGTCAATTAGTGGTTTGACCATAGAGGTTAAGGCGCTGACAACCTGTTTAGCGCTCTCTGTCGAACTGAATACAAGCAAAAAGGATGCAAATAGTTCATGATTCACTGGATATAATATTATATTCTAATCTATTCTATTCTGTTCAAGTAAAAATAAATTTAAAAACGCTATTTATTTAAAATCAAGATATTTATTTAAAAAATAACAATAGCGTTTTTCTTATAAGAATACTTAGTGCTTTGACGTACTTTAGTAAATAAAAAAGATATTCATGTTAATAGATAGGTACCGTTTAGAGATTGACTTAGAATTTTTTTCAATCGATTAAATTTCATAACTCTATGTAAAAAATAAAAAATAGAATATATATATATATATATATATATATATATATCTATTGGAAATAATAACATCGTTGCTTGTGTAGTCTTTTATAACGTACTAGTTGACCCGGCGGACTTCGTACCACTTTGACAGTTTCTATGACAACAAAACAAACAAATCGTGGAACATTTTGTATTGGAAAACTAAATTGCAAAAAAAAAAAAAATTTGGGGTGGACAAAAAATGAGATTACGACCGATTGTCAGACCTACCTACATATAAAATTTCATAAAAATCGATCGAGCCGTTTCGGTAAAGTATGGCAACACATGTGACACGAGAATTTTATATATATAAACGATTATTTTGCGTTGTATATTATGTACTTTTTTATAGAAAACATGCATAAAGAAGGGCATTTCAGGGTTCAGCGCTTTAAGTTCATATAAGTACCAAATATTATTTTTAAACAGATCGTATCATACTTACAATGTATCATACGTATGATATGGTTTACTTAATCCTGAATTCATAAGATTTAAGCTGGGTATATAGAAATGTAACTACACGTAGAATAACAATTAAGTAATAATTTTGACGACCTCCTTGGTCGAGTGGTTTGTACACCGGTTTTCATGGTGTCGCCATCTCTGAGGTTCGATCCCCGGTCGGGTCAATTTAGAAATTATTGTTTTTCTAAATTGTCTCGGGTCTGGGTGTTTTCTATGTTTTAAGTATGTTTATCTGTTGTCTAGTAACCATTTAACGAGTTTCATAACGAAGCTTCTCTTTGGCTAGATAATTGGTGTGAGTGTAGGAAAGTTAAAAAAAGTAATAATAATTAATTTAAAACAACACTGTATTTCCAGTAAGAACTTTATTTTTTCTTATCCTACGGGTACTCACTTAGCATTTATCTCACCTGATGTTAAGTGATGATAAGACCGAGGGTAGCGCACTTCACCCGGGATCCTCAACTACTGAGGCACTGGCTATCTTATCTCTAACTGCCAGAACACAACAATACTACAAACATTGATGTTATGGCGAGCTGTTTAGATAAGGTAGCAAGCCAGGCGAGGCAAACAAGTCCTACCACCAACCGAACCGAGTAGGTACACAAATGGACTTTGTTGATTCCAGTTGATGTCAAATTTTGTATTTTATTGAATTAACAGCATTATCTTAGTAAAAAATAAAGGTGTTTCCAAACATTTTGTATTATAATTTAAAAAAACATGTTAATATATGCAAATGTACACTTTCCTTATGAAATTAACCTACATAATTGGCCTAATAATGAGACCCCTCAAATCCATTCGTAATATCATGTTGTTCATCTTACCATGTAACAGTGTCTTCTTGGTATCCCGGCGAGTGACTGTATTTTTTGTATAGGTTTAATGAAAAACACAACTAGGTACCCATGTAAACACCTAAAAACTTTATTACTACTCGTAATTTTGAAATCGTAAATATCGCATTTATGAAAAACAAACTTTTAGTTGTCAGCAAAGCGACTTGCGAACATGACCAAAGAGGATTTAATCACTACGTTTAAACCATAAAGTTATTATACCAACGGGTTTAAACATGACTTGCGAACGTTGCGATTCGAACGGAAAACAAAAGACAATCATTTAAAAAGTACAAATTCAATAAAAGATTTAATTTTTCTAAGTTTTTTGTATGTGGCCTGTTGCCTACAATGAGTAGTGCATAGAGTGTAGGAACATCACAAATCACTCACTAATTGATAGAAAACCTATTTATTTTTAAAAGGCGTACTGGCCATAATTCAATCAGCCGTATACACTTAACACGGGAAAGGGTAAGCGTCCCGAGGAGCACGCAAAATAAACACGAGCCGGTTCGTTTACCCACAGCTAAGTGTCTGTCCCAGATTGTTTAGGGAATGACTACCTTAATTTACTCCAGTTGATACTGGCCAAACAGTATTATGAAGTCAGTTGATTTACTGAAGGTAACGCTAGGTGATAGGGGCTTGAGGTCTTCTTTTGTTTTTTAAGAACATTTTCGGTTGTATTTTTTTATTGTATTCCGTCAAATAGCGTCTAAAGAAGTTTCTTTTCAAGGGCTCGATGGCGCAGCAGTTTGTGATCTTGTTAAGCAACCATCGCCATTTTTTCATGTCCCCACTGCTGGGCCACGAGTCTTTTGGGGCACGTATGGATGGATAGGATGAACGTGCCATGAACCGCCACGAAGGCCCAGTGCGGATTGACGGTTGTTAACGACTGCTACTTAATCTAAAGCCGAGACAACGGCTTCTAAATACTTAATGTCAAAAATATATACCAGTATTTACTATTTTTATCGACCAATAAAGCGTCCAATATTTATATTGGAAACGAATGGCCATAAAATTTTGCTTATTAAAGTTATTATCGTCGTTACAGCACAAATTGCTAGAACGTTCCCATTTATGTACGATTTCGCACCATTCATTACATTCCAGTTGGACATTTAATTTTCAGGGATCCGCTGCCGTTGTAACAGAAGGGTTGACAAACGGTCCGCATCGCACCAGATGTTTCCCACGCCCAGTCTCGGTAAACACACGATTTGTATTGGCTGTTTTATTGATGTTCCTTTTTCGACGAATAAGATTGTGAATGTAGGGTGTTCGTCAGGAACCAGTGAACGATTTTTTCCCCTTATAGGTAATCATTAGAAATAGGTTTCAGTCTGTGTTTGTGACTTTAGCGACAATAAAAGAGGGTTGTACCACATTCGTCATAGTAGAATCTCGTTATACCTAAAAAAAGTGTCGAATTGATTAAAAATTAAAAATATTACGAGTTGAATCTCGCCACACTTACTTTTATAGTAGGTAAACAAAATAAAATTCTAGATTAATTTTTGACAACGTAAACCGTAACTGTGTCAAACACTGGTCTTAAATGTCGAAGACTGATGCCACTGCACTGTGACAACTGTTTTGCGAGCACAGATCACTGGTAGAACCCGGGTAGAGAATAAAACATCTTTTTTTTGTTTAAATATTTTACGGGTAAGCACAGTGCCTTGATCTCACCTGATGTTAAGTGATGATAAGGCCAATATTGGAAGCGCACTTCACACTGGATCCTCAACTAGTGAGGCACTGGCTATCTTATCTCTAGCTGCCGGAACACAACAATGCTACAAACATTGATGTTTGGCGACATATTTAGATAAGATGGTGGTAGCTAGCCAGGCAGACAAGCAAATCCTACCACCAACTAAACCGAGTACACAAACATGTAACCCCCGCTGGGAATCGAACCTGGGAGCTCTGGGTCTAAACCGGTGGTCTTAACGACTAGACCACAGAGGCGACCTGAGTTTAGCGAAGCTGCGGAAACAACGGAGTAGTGCGTTATGACAATTAGTTTAATATCATCATCCTCACGTCCGCTGCGCTGGATTTCGGAATATTTCTTATGCAGAAATTACCCAGTAGTTGCATACTACACTCAGAATCAGGGAAACTTGGCCACGCTTTTACCAAGGGACTGCACAAGTATTATTATTAGTTAAAACACACCGAAAACACAAAAAATGGATGTTGGACGCATTATGACTAAATTCGCCTAGAAAAAAAAATGCATTTCCACAAAAATTTAAAGGGGACCATGTTTTTGTGCCGGCGAGTGTAGGAGGTAGTACGTTGCTTCAAGAGTAGTATGCAACTTAAAGTAAAACACTTAAGTTAACAGAACTTTAAATATACCATCTTAAATCTGTTTCCTAAAAATAAGTTAAAGATTTTTCTAGTATTATTTTAGAAATAAATTTTGAAACGATAAACCTGAGGATCTTTTAGAAATGTGAAACTTATAAAGGGGTTTTCATTAAGAGCGTTTACGCCGCACACTAGCGCCACTAATGAAAAAAATAACATATCTAGTAATTAGAGATAGAAAATCAAATTATGCTCAACAAACTATTTGAATGAAGTAATTTAGCATTTTTACGGCACCTAATGAACACCTCACATGTTATGGTTTAGATAAATAAGACGTTACGGCCACTTTTAACTATAACGCCATATTTAAATAAACCATAACATGTCAGGTGTTCATTAGGTGACGTAAAAATGCTAAATTACTTCATTCAGATAGTTTGTTGAGCATAATTTGATTTCCTATCTCTAATTACTAGATATGTTTTTTTTTTCATTGACGGCGCTAGTGTGCGGCGTAAACGCTCTTAAGAGCTTTCGAACTTTTAGATGAAATAAAAGAACCCGTGTAAGTGATTACTTTTATTTTATTTTAAAAAGATATTCGATGACATTATGTATGGAATATAATTTCAGCCAAATGGACGCCGAGACTCCGCCGTAGGTGGTATCCTGGCGGACCAATTTTGAATGACATCTTCGCATAAATGTGGCTCAATTTTACGAAGGACGCGAGTTATGTTGGCCTTCAGGGCGGCAATTGACTGTGGTTTGTCTGCATAAACCAGAGATTTTACGTAGCCCCACAGAAAGTAGTCGAGCGGAGTTAAGTCACACGATCTCGGTGGCCAGTTGATGTCGTCGCGACGCGAGTTGACGAAGCCCTCGAACTTCTCATTCAATAAATTTAATATTTCAACTGCTGTATAGCAAGTGGCACAAAAATTTGTAATCATCATCCGATATCGGTCACCATTGCCAGTGAGCGCGGCTCCTTGCGCTTGCGCACCCGGTTGTCTCAAATTTCTTCATTAAACGACGGATTGTTGACTCTGCAGGACGGCCATGAACGCCATAAATTGGACGCAACGCACGGAACGTTAGGCGAATAGAGCACTGATTTTGAAATTACATTTTAACAATTTCTACGCGTTGTTGAAGCGTGTAGCGTTCCATGGTGAATTGTCCCCACTGAATATATATTCATGTGAAATTTGACAGCTATCGCTTTACCAAGATGGCCGCTATACGCTGTCAAAGTTTGAGCGTCCCTATTGAAAAACCCTTTACATACACCATTCTTACAAAAATTAAGCCACACTCCCACTGCCCACACAAACAAGATTGATGTATTTGTTTTCAGTATTATTTGTTTCTATTTTGTAATAATGGAACATGGTCTCCTTATGTGAAGGTGGACGTTAATGGCTGTTACCCAGTTATTCAAACAAATATGGTCAATAAGGCAAAACATTAAAAACATTTTGTTATTATTTTCAGTTCCAACGAAACTTATGATTATGTATATATATTTTTGTGCATTTCAAATTTTTGTACAACTAATTACTTAACAATAGCTGGGAACAAATTTCATACAACGACACAATCCATCATATAAAGAGCTTAACATAATATATTTTAATACCAACACAAAATTTACCATTACTAATTGGATCATAAATTAAAGTTGATGCGGCAAATATTAAACACCAAATTGCAGTAAAGTAAGCCATAACATATGGTATTGTGGTCTAACAAAACCATAAATCGGTACCAGAAAGCTGAGCGATAACGCCGCACTGTCCAATCAGGCCCCACTGGGCCGAAAAACGCAAATTATAGTCATAAATGATAGGTAGCTACACACGTATATCCGAATTTGAAATATTGGTGCTTTTATGGCTGGTTTATCTTGATAATTGGAGTATGATTTATTAAATGCAACAATAGTCATTTATTTTAAGCCATAAGGTCGGAGCCACGGATCTTTTTTGTCACACATACGTTCGTTTGATTCGTACTTTTTAAATATTGGCATATTAACGTCTAATAAAAAGCTTGCTTTGTTGAATTCTTTATTGTTAAACTTCTTAAATTTACTAGACATTTTAAGTGTAGACACAATATTTTAAACTAAAAAAAGAACTTTTAATTTTCTCATCATTATGTTGAAATATCACTATATCGTACTAGTTCTCCTTTTTTTCATAATCAAAGTCACTGGTAACTTATTTTTGGCACCGAAAATTTCAAACGGTATGTAAATTTTGAAAATGTATTTCATGGCGGTGGCCAAATGGTAAATAATAGCTGAATGGCCAGAAACTGCGGGTTGAAATCTCGCTCGTGTAGAAATTTTCCAACATTCTTTTAATTAACACAGTGGTAGTCGCATCAATCATTCAGTTATTAACATTTGTGTACACTCTAAGTCAACAGTGAACCAGCAAAGCCATTCAACGTCCTTAATCACTTCGTGGTTCATTTGTCATTGTTTATTTGTTTTTTTTTTTGTTTCGAAACACCATTAATTCACAGTATCCAATAGAACAATTCCCAATGGAACAGCACTTCAAATTGTGGACCAAATTTATAATGCTCTTGGTAATGTTTGTTTTGGATTAAATTTATTGTGGACAGGCGTCCCCTTGTGTCGAACTATCAGATAAAGTATGGTGATTGCCCACTGGGAGATATTATCTGACATTTGCTTGATTGGAGTTACAGCATAAATCTTCAATTTTATTGTTATTTAAAGAGGAACGTACCTAGGGTCAACTTTAGCTAGCTGAGCGTTCTAACGTATGATGTCAGTAAATTCATCGTTTTTTAATTACTATATAGCTTTCGAGTGTGTGCCTATAAGCGAATATTGCGACCTATCGCATTTCCCAAAGTAATCAAATATTTTCCAAGGATAAAACATAGCTTAATCTTTTCTTTAGATTCAGTTCAGTGCCTTTTGCCATTAACCAGGACAAATATAGGTACAAACAAAATTTATATGTAGATAGAGATTTATATACAAAAACAATGACACTGGCCCTTCGGAGAGACGTTGCGTCTCTCTGTATATTTTATCGCCTTTTTCATGGGGAGTGCTCTGAGGAATTGTTCGGTTTGATCCCTGCCGCTGATGTCCTTCACCGCACTACACGCAATCGACTGACTGTCTTTCCATCCACACCATTTTGATGGATGGCGATCTACTACTGTGCGTTTCTCACGTAATTTTTTACCACGAACTACAGTGCTGTGGAACCAGCTCTCAGCGACGGTATTTCCGGACTATTACGACTTAAGGATTTTCAAGAAACGAGCCTATTCCTTCCTTAAAAGCCGACAACGCATCTGCGATTCCTTTGGTTTTGCGGGTGTCCATGGGCGGCGGTGATTGCTTCTCATCAGGTGACCCGCCTGCTCGTTTGCTTCATTCTAATATATACAAAAAAAAAAACTAAGATACTTAAGCGAATTTGCCTCTATCTATGCGTAGGTAGCTATGGTAGTTACCTGCTGCATTTTCTTACTATATACACATCGGAAACTGTTTCCGCCGATATACATTTTGTTATTATAGTTAGCCGTCTGCGTCGGCTCCCATGTCATATGTACTCTTAAGTAGTAGTAAAGTAGTAAATAGCTTATAACTATCCCACTGCTGGGCAAAGGCCTCCATCATTGAAATCAAGTCATCACTACAATGGATGGGTAACGGCGTAATCATCACGCTTGCCAAATGCGGGTTGGTGATCACAAACCTTGGCTGTGTATCGAAAAATCCAAAACACATTATGTGTCCAAAACACGTTATGTATGGCATTATGTACGGCGGCGGTATGTTCGTATGTATGGAGGTGGTTTGTGTACTCTTGCAACACCAAAAATATAACGCGCACGCTGTGGACCCGGGAGTTGTTTTTTTTGTTTCCTGTAATTTGCATGCGTACGCTGTATCAAATGAAAACAATACACACGCATACATAAATATCTACTGTCACGTTCTTCTCCCAATAAGAGGAAGACAGAGCAACGAAATCACCAATTTTTTACTCGCCATTAGTAACCCAACGCCACGTTTAGTAGCGTAGCTAGTCGCTAACCAGGCGACTTCTATACAAAATGCTGGTCAGACCAGGCTACGGATGATTTTACGTTTCATTTCATAACGTTAACAGTAAAACGTTAAAGCAAAAATTTTACAAATAAAATACTGCTTTAGTGCAACTTCCTTCTTGTATTTCTAACAGTTTGTCTATTTTAAGAAAAAAAAATATTATAATAAATACTACATCCATCAAGTCTCATTTAGCTTAATTTACAGCTGTACATATGACCGCACGACATACTAATTTAGGTACTCCTTCCGAAACAATTTGTATCGACTACGCACCCACTTAATCATACTACATAATATATTGCTATAGAAAACTGACAGGGGTGGCAGCTACGAACTAAAGCAGCGTATCTGCTTATTTATCCAGTTATTACCAGTATTATTTTGTATTACAGTAGGCTACAGTCTGGTTTATGATCTTTGAAACTTTTTGTGCTGTTATTTGTTATTGACTTTAACCTGTTTGTGTACTTATAAATTAATAAATAAATATTGTTAAATAAATCTCGAAGAGTTTTATTGCACAGTGGCCTTATGCGTTTTATTTGCGATCTTGCCAGTTTGCTATTTTTGCAACGATGGTTCACAGGATAGCTATATTTAATAATCTCTAGCTCTTTTATGTGTATATCTGTAGGTTTGAAACAAATGCATTCTTCACGCAATCTATATTTAATGCATGCTTGCATGCAAAATCTATCTTTTCAACCCCGGCCGTGTTGCAGAAGGAAGATGCGTTTAGCCGTTTTAGTCCCGGATGTTGTCATAAAATGACAGTCGTTAAAACCTACCAATATGCATGCACTGCAGGCACAATGCTGCTCATGTGTCAAAGCCTAACCCCAGCAATGGAACGTTTAAAGGCTCATGATTACGATGATGCTAATTAATACAATTAATACAATACAAGTCGAAACGACCAGGGTTTTAGAAAAAAAATGTTAGGTCTCTAAAATGTAGAATTCAAGAAGTAATAAATTTATAGGATCACAATAAAAAATTGACACTAAAAGCTGATTAAGAAGTAGAAATATATTTTTTTTTTAATCAATCTTTGAAAATGGTGTCTTTAATATCAAATAGATAACATAAATATCTAAAGAGTTAAATTATTATGTTATGTTAGATGCATGGCAACCCTATTTGAATAATGGCTAAGACACGTCGTGAAAAATGGCCGGTCGAAATTTACCCAATTAAAAGGTAAAGCGATATGGCCGTTGCGACAAGATATTAGTTACTATAACCGCTGCTATAAGTACACTATACGACACCACTTATTTTAATGGTGTTGATTGATCAGCGTAACGCGTAGAATTTGTAGTGTCAATCATAATTAGTAACATAATTTTGTAGTTTTGGTAAGCGAGTTGTGTTCTAAATTCTGACAGTTGCAATTAAGAAAGTTATTGTTTTCTAAAGTTTACGCGAACACCACACATTGAAATGAAACAACTTTTACGGATCTACTCGCGTTTATTTTACACATTACTTATTTAATGTTTATCCTGACGTTTCGAAGCATTTGACTTTTCCTGTGATGACGATAGAGCTGATAGTAAGTACAAATACAAATACAAATAAATTTATTTGATAAATGCTTACTTACAAACATAAAAATACAGTGGGAAATTGTGTTACCTAAATATAAGCATAGTTTTCAAGGAAGCTGAGATTTTCAATGATTTCCAAGTAACTCTCAATTCCCCAACCTCTGTGAATTTATCATCAGGTTTGATGAAAGTTCAAGCGGTACACTGTCAATACCGAAATGTAGTACGAGCATGAATGTTTCAACTGTCAGCTTCGAATTCAGTCTTAAAAACAACATCAGCGAAACAAAGACTATGATGTGAACCTCTCGGTGCCACATCACCCTATGCTAGTTTTTCTGACATCATCATCATCGTCATCAGTTAATTTTATGTCCCCACTGCTGGGGCACGAGCCTTCCCTATGGATGGATAGGGAGAACGGCCGTAAACCACCATGCGGGCCCAGTGCGGATTGGTGGTTGTTAACAACTGCTAATACAGCCGGGACTAAGGGCTTTACGTGCTTTCGAAGCACGGAGGAAATCGAGATGATACATTTGTGGTCACCTATCCGATGACCGGCCTTTGCGAAAGTTGCTTAACCTCAGCACTCGCAGACCGGGCGCGTTAAGCACTGGGCCATCGAGCTCCTCAAAATGTAAACTGTAAGACGTGTGAATGTAAACTTACTTAAAATGTTAGCAATTTTATTGCAAACTTTAATTGAGTCAGCTATATCGATATAATAATGCTTTCAGTTTGAACTACCAGACCTTACCTATTTTCTGAAAAACCTTTTGGATAACATACCGAAAACTATCCTAGGAAAATAAAATAAGAACAAATACGTCGTCTAATGGAGCTGAAGACGTATAATTTTGCTCTCACTATAACTTAGGGTGGAATAAGGAACGTATTTATGTTCACGCTTCATTACTGTCTGTCCTCAACAAGTGGTTTGTTTTGGGTAAGAAAAACAAACAGACCACTTTGTTTTTCTTTTGTTTTGGAACGCTTTTTATAAAAATCGTTTAGGATGCGTGATTTGTGTATGGTTCTTCGAGAATATAATTTACAGAAAACTAACAATAGCACCCAATCTTCGAAGTATAATAACAGCAGGTCTAGTCAGATTGTAAAAAGCGGGAAGAAGATAGAAGTTTGAAAAGTTATTTAGTACTTTTTCCAATCACATAGGAATTGAAATATGCGAGTTCGTAAAGTAAAATAAAATGTGCACCAAATTTAGTCGCAATATTATTATTAGCGAAAACTATTTGAGCACAATATGTATATATTTTATAGATATGTAGTTGTCAAATCTGGAAACACTTTTAGTGATCATCGTCATGTAGGTATGACTACGAGGTCATCTATAACTCCGTAGTCATACTAATACGATTAACGAGTAAGGTCACGCAGTCACTTGACTTAAAGTCTTAAGCGTTATGATACGTATTTATGTTATGTCCCATTCAAATTTGCTCCCCTTGTATTCGTATCTAAAGGACAAAGTATAAAAATACTTTATCAATCAATATCATTATTCTAGCCTAGCCGTAGCCTGTCATTCTTATCAAAAACATGACTGTAAAGATAATAGAAATGTTATGACGGTGTCTCAACCCTGTTATGATTTAGTTAACCTTTAACGGAGTGTGGGATTGCTCGGAAAACAAAAGCTAGTTCTGTCCTCGTTTGAGAGCATTCGTCGAATTTTTTTTATGGTGTATAAAAAATACGTATGTGACTGTAAATTGTAACAGTTACCAGTTCTAATCTTTCAGAAACATTAATCGACTTTTGTATTATTAATAAACTGTTGTTGTAGGTACTAAGGTATTCCCGCATTGACTACCCAAATGGCGAATAGCATATGCTATTCGGAAGTCTTAATATAACACACTAAACCAATCAACTAGACGGGGTTAAATACCGGTCATCCGAAGCTAGAAAAGCAGGAGATATCTATTTTAATTTGGTCACCCATCTGCAATGCGGGTTTGTAAAAGTTGCTCAGCTAGCACGATAGTAAGCAGAGCGTGCTAGCTGCTGCGCAGAGCTATGGGAGTATTATAAAAAGATCTTTTGATAAAGTTATGATTGGTTTACACGATGTTTTTATTAATAAATTAATTGAAACAGAAATCAGTACTGCATTATTAATATTTTTAATAAAAAACAAAACCAAATTAATAATTCAAACAGATAGATAGGTGCAAGAGTTTCATAATTCTAGAGCCAATATATAACTCTTACAAGCATAATTACCCCAAGGAATATTGTCTTACACAGTTACCAATCTATGTCAAGCAGATTCTTATTATATTAGAAACTCCCTGACAGTAGTTATAAAACAAACTTGGAAAGTCAAAATTCAATAAGGAAACTTTGTTAATTAACAATACCAACGTACACGCTCCACTGAACGGAGATGAAGTTTCAAGCCTTCGTCCAAACAATGCTTCAATTGCTTAACTTTTATAGTTCGAGACAATCCTTCATTGTGTTAAACGCTATCAATCATTCCAACGACAAATGACAGTCGTATGTGTCAAAAATAATAGAGAAAGCGACATCTGTCGGTCGGGAGAATTAATGACTGTTCAAACATCAATTTGGGCGGGGTCTTATCGCTTCCAGCCAGCGTGGGGTTGAACCAACTACTTTAATAGAAGCGGCTTAATACTGCACTGCTACATACGGTTGGCGCGATAATTTAGTTCATTAAATATAGAGACAGTAAGGAAGCGAGTTTAGTAAACGCTGATTTGAGAATGTAACAAGAATAGTTGAGCTACGTTACGTTATTGTCGTAACAAAATGGTGCTCGACATGTTCAAAGCTTAAAGTTCGTAAGTTTCGTTACCATTTAATGAAAGTTACATAACTAATAATTAACACAAAGAGACTAATATCAATTTAAGTATCTTTGAGAACGTTTCATTGGGTTTTCGAGTTTTCTAGTTAGTGTTACCTGTTGTCATTAAGAAGCTAAGTTTTCCGAATAAAGTTTTCGTCATGAATGACGTGTAGTCTTTATGCGCGCTTAAAAAAAACTCAACTGTATTATTTATTGACTGATTTATTTTGTGAAACTTTGCAATAGTTTTTAACATTCAAGCTCCTTTGTGAAAAAGATGTTCATTTTAATTTAACTCTTTGCGGCATGGTGGTTGATTTTTTAACCACATGTTTCATTGGGTTTTTAATCTTATCTTAATCACATAAAGTTCAAAATGTGGTGGGAATATACATCCCTCTGACCCTGAAAGAGTTAAATACATTAGGTAATACTTACTTTATTTTATTTAGTTTTTATTAGGATACACAAAATATGTGAGTTGATTTTTTTTCATGGCGCTACACTATAATATTATTTTTTACTGATAAATTATTTCGTCGAGTTAACGGAACACTACAGCTTTCTCTTCGCGGCTCGCACTGATCAGTGCCCTAAACAATTAAAATTCTATTGTGTCTGTATTCACAGCAGACGACAGGTCAAACAAAACGCATTTGTGTAAGTCAGTCATTCATTAATTATAAATTGCAGCCAGCTAATGCATGTCATGAATAAAAAGCTTATCGCAAACAGCCAAATATTAATAATTGCGAACGTTCCCTTTATCACTACCAAACTCAAACCATTACTTCTGGGCATTTATTTCCTTGACATATCGGTTTATGGCTCAATCTCACGTCACTCGTGTTTCGTATGCATTGCACGACAGAGTTTCTTTTATCTCTAATAAGATTCCAATTCGGATATTCTGACGTTCCATACTCCCTAAAGTAATAAACTACTAGTAGTTATATCGGGTGCGTGCCCATTGTTCGGAAAAACGTTGATCAGATTAATCAAAATCGTTTTACTGCGTGCGACAATATACTGTTTAGTCTTAAGCTTCTATTTCTCCATAGTGGTTAAGTATTAATCAATGAATTAAAAGCGTAACTTGTAAAATGCTTAATTTGGGGAAAAATATTGAATTAGGATTACTCAAAGCGTTAATTACAGGTACCTCTACCTAGATGTACTGTTTTATAGAAAATACTTTTGGAATTAGCCGTTAAAATTTCTTAGAATACCTTCACGTATTTTTAGAACAACAGTACAACAACATAACTAACTAACCTAAACTTTTTTGTTCCGTCATTAACTTCACGACTTATCTATCGCATCACAATACAGAATTGACGTGACGGACGCGAGAAAGGAAACACATTCGGTTGCGTATACGGAATACGTCAAATTTGTAGAACAAATATAAATGGTTGAGGGTAGATCGGGGGTAGATAATTACATTTTTTGATCTCTGCTAGGGGATGGCGGGCTGCGGAGGCGTAAGGTCTTTGTATCGGGACTTCGATAGTGTCTGATAGGGACGTGTGTAAACAACACTGGTGTTTAGGTTAACGTACAATGGAATAAGAATTGTTTGAGCTGCTATGCTACTTGTAGAATTGTTTTTTTGCAATATTTTGGAACATCGTGTTTTTATGTTAGAGTCAAATGCCTTTGTTTGAAAATTAACGATTTATGGTAGAAACGAGAAGAATTAGAAAACAGGATTTACA
Source organism: Eudonia lacustrata (assembly GCA_947562085.1). Taxonomy (NCBI): domain Eukaryota; kingdom Metazoa; phylum Arthropoda; class Insecta; order Lepidoptera; family Crambidae; genus Eudonia; species Eudonia lacustrata. Next base: position 23,997,847 of record OX387340.1, on the reverse strand, counting down.
TAATTTGAAAAAGTGTTAATTTTTTTTATATTTAGTAAATTATATGTACACATGGCGGCAGATCAACCTACCCAAAACAGTCAAATTTCTACAATCGATTGGGAACTTTATATTTTGGTTATAAGGTTTAATTGATAGTTTGGTTATAATTATCAATATTCATTGGAGAAATTTGACAGGTTTGGGAAGGTTGATATGCCGCCGTGTGTACATATTACCAATAACAAAAAAACCCTTGTCATTAAAAACACATGTTGTTCATGTTCTAAGTAACTAGTTTTAAATCTTTCTCCTTTTTTGGAAATTAAAGAAAAATTATGTCAGATTTTGTTTCATAAGAATATATTACAAATTCTCTTTACTAATTAATGTCAACAGTAGTTTAACATTACGTTTAACTACTATGAGAAAATTAAAGCAGTTTTCGAACTAGAACATATAACAAATATTCATCTGCCTTAAAAGCTTAATATTCCCATATAGAAATATGTAAGTACCTACTTCCATTCTCTTCACTAAAAATATGTGTATGTGTCTCTTCAACAGTAGTTAAACATTACATTTAACGTTGAAGCCATTTCCGAACTAGAACAAATATCCATCTGCCTGAAAGCTCCCATTTAGAAAAAGAATCGCGCTTGCAATCCCACCCTAAGGGCGGTTTCAAATTAGCGTTTTTTCGGCGTGTATAAGCTTGTTTTTGGAAGAGCGTATAAGCGCGGTAGGCACGCCTTCACCACACGCGCAACTCGTACGACTTTTGACTTTAAGAAGCTCGTAAAAGCTACTGACTGACCCTTCGGTTCGAGCGAACACACCAGAAAAGCGCGTGTACGTGCGTTCGGTTTTCTGAAGTGCGAAATGTAGCGCGCATGTATCTAATGATTATATTTTTATTACCTGTGTGTGTTGTAAATAAGATTTTATTTTATTATAAATACGATTTTGCTGTACCTTTACATGGTTCTTGTAAGCACTTTATACATTGTAAGACCATTGTATACATAAGAAATGCAAATAAATAAATTAAATTGAATTGAATGCCAAAATAAGCATAAATACGCGCGAATAAAAACGCTAGTCTGGAAGCGCCCTTATCTAGGTCGAAAGAACCGAATACTGTCGCTTCGATTTCCTGTCTGAATTGCGGTTTGCGAATGTTGATAAGAAGCGTAATGGAAAGTGCGTTAGGGTACCAGTGGCATGATTCAACTGTAAATTATGTAAAGCGACGCGGCGACAACCCGAATTGTGGTTTCAAGGTTTTCGGTTCTATATTGTTTATATGTTTTATTCATAGATAGAAATAAAACCTGAAAATGGAGAAGCTTGATGGCACAGTGGTTAACGCTCCCGGACTGCGATTGCTAAGGTTAAGCAACTTTTGCAAAGGCCGATCATCGGATGGGTGACCAAAAATGTATCATCTCGAACTCCTTCGTGCTTCGGAAGGCACTTAAAGCCGTTGGTCCCGGCTGTATTAGCAGTCGTTAACAACCACCAATCCGCACCGGGCCCGCGGGTGGTTTAAGATAAAAAGATAGATAGATAATTATTATATTCAACATAAAACAACTAAAAACAGTTGCAATTTGGCGGTCTTATCGCTTTTAAGCGATTTCTATCAGACAACCAGTCGGACGAGGAACTAATACACTCTATAAATCGGAAGTGGAAACCATTCAAACATATTAGAATAATTTAAATTTTATACAATCAACCCCCTTATTCATAAATAGTTTTTTATGAATAAATGGGTAAGAAGACACGCATAGAAGGAAACAAGAGAAGAGGACTTGCATGTCCGCGGCTACGACGACAACTCTGATTATTATATTCTGTGTTAATATATCTTGAGTAATAATAATATAAAGAATAATCGATTGAGTCGTTCTTATTTAATAACGCCCCCGTTATTGTACCGCCACAACCACGCCGGTTGTAACAAATTGGTGGAGTTTTCGGGTCAAATAAATTAGTGGAGAAGCCGGGTATAATAGTAAATAAGTATAACTACAAAATAAACATTTTCTCTATACTTACTGGAAGACAGTTTTTTCTAAAATAGCTGCGTAGCTGCTACGCAGTTTGTTGGCGAATAACCTAATACATTATTTACAAACATGTATTTGTTATAAATACACTTACAGCTTATATAAGTAAGTTTGTATTGATTCGATTTTAATCCTAGGTATGTTAATATACGTCTCGGTGGCCGAGTGGCAAGGCGCTCGGCTCGATACCCGAAGGTCCCGGGTTCAAATCCCAGGTCGGACAAAGTGTGTTTCGGATTTCTAGATGCATAGCACGGGTTTGTGAACACTAACCCTCATTTGGCAAGCGTTGTGATTTACCCATCAACTGTAGTGATGACTTGATTTCAATGATGGCAGCCTTTTCCCAGCAGTGGGACAGTTACAGGCTATTTACTTATGTAAATATAAATTCTTTACAAAAGCAGTCCATAGAATGTCTACATTAAATGAAGGCTAGTCAATTGTTTTTTGATTAAGAACTTTCGCAATTGCTTTCCGACTAAAGTAAGTACCTACCTATCTAATTTAGCTTTCTTATAAAAACCGTCTTACAATAATATTTGAACATTATTGTATGGAATAGATACTATACAGATACAGGTGTTAATAACGCTTCGTTCTTTCACCATAATATTTATAGTTTCTTGGTTCAACATACTTGTTCCGCTGCGCTTGTCTAATGGGTTGACTGTTGAATCTTACAGATTACAAAACATGTTCTACCGCTATTTAAAACTAAACTCTTATAAGTTTTAGTAAAACCCTGCATAGTCTTTCAAATACACTGTTAATAACTATATTTTGTTTTTTGAGCCAACGTGTCTTTTAAGAGTTTTACTTGTTGCTTTTTGATGTGTAACATCTTTCTGCTTATATACAATTTGTAGTAGTGATTTCGTAGAAAAGGGACGGAAGTAGGATCGTTACAGTGTGATCCGTAACAGTGAGATCGGCTCGGCTTCTATACAATAATTTGTGGGAGTGATTTCGTAGAAATGTGATCGTAACAGTGTGATACTGCCGCACAATTTATGAACGCAGTAAGTTCAACTTACTGTGTTTGTGATTGTGATATTTAAGGTGCTGACATTACGATCTATTTTCTCAAAACTTCCACGGTAGGATAGGACAACAGTGTGACATGTCTTCTAATGAGTATTTATTGCATTCTCTTTAGGATTTGTAAAAAAATATACGGAGTCGGAAGCGCGCGCAAATTTAAAATCGATAATAAGAACAAGACATATTATTATAAGTGACTTATTGTATCATCATTTTGATATGGCAAATGTTTCTAATGAGTATTTACTGAATTCTCTTTAGATTTGTAAAAAAATATACGTTATTGTTAATTCTATACTTATTCTATTTTATATTGTAATATAGATTTCAAACATTTCGTGTGTAATAAACTAAAATAATGTAATAATAATGTGTAATAGACTTTTAAACTAAATTAATGAATATCAATAAAGTGCAGATCTTTGATAATAATTTTCGGAAATTAATGTTAAAATTGCTTCTTACTAAGGTGCGATGTCAAATGTTACACATCTTATGCGAATACTGTCAGGTTTGTTCATTTTTTTAAAAATTTTAATAGTGTGGTAAAGATATCTTGTAGGTAACTAATCAAGTGTTAGTAAATTCTTGTAAAGACACAAATGTTGAAAAAATTTCCACGAGCAGGGTTTGAACCTGCACCCTTCTGACATACCGGGTCAGGTGCTCTTCCAATTGAGCTATCGTGGTTCTAACCAGCCCGCCGAAATTATTCAACACTATTTACTTTTTACTTTGAAAGCCAAAGGCGCCCATTCAATGTTAACAACTACCGTCATTAACATCCGATCATAATATTTTTACAAATACTAAAGATCAGTTAAGAAGTAGGAAAGCTATTTATAAATAATTATATAATTTTTAACGCAAATTTTGTTGCGAACAAATTACAAAAACACAAATGTTGAAAAAATTTCCACGAGCAGGGTTTGAACCTGCACCCTTCTGACATACCGGGTCAGGTGCTCTTCCAATTGAGCTATCGTGGTTCTAACCAGCCCGCCGAAATTATTCAACACTATTTACTTTTTACTTTGAAAGCCAAAGGCGCCCATTCAATGTTAACAACTACCGTCATTAACATCCGATCATAATATTTTTACAAATACTAAAGATCAGTTAAGAAGTAGGAAAGCTATTTATAAATGTTTATATAATTTTTAACGCAAATTTTGTTGCGAACAAATTACAAAAACACAAATGTTGAAAAAATTTCCACGAGCAGGGTTTGAACCTGCACCCTTCTGACATACCGGGTCAGGTGCTCTTCCAATTGAGCTATCGTGGTTCTAACCAGCCCGCCGAAAGTATTCAACACTATTTACCTTTTTACTTTGAAAGCCAAAGGCGCCAATTCAATGTTAACAACTACCGTCATTAACATCCGATCATAAAAGTCCCGGTATGTCAGAAGGGTGCAGGTTCAAACCCTGCTCGTGGAAATTTTTTCAACATTTGTGTTTTTGTAATTTGTTCGCAACAAAATTTGCGTTAAAAATTATATAAACATTCTTGTAAAGAGTTGGCCAATGGCCAGTACATGATATTTATAAAACCTGAGTGTCGCCTTTACACCACCACGAAGAAAATAGGAGGTACCAAGTTCAGATCTTAGTTTGTTTTGAAAATTGCTTATGTTTGCTCATTACGTTGCTATCATCGATTGACCCTAAATAATTCGACCATTTTCATATTCTGTTCTATTTTCATTCGATATAAGTAGGTACGTTTAGAATAAAGTTTAGTATATTTCTAATTAAAGTTTCACGGCCAAAACTTATCGGCAAAATAATTAATAAGAACAACAATTTTCTCAAAACTTTTAAAAGTCAATATTAACGCGTAGAACGATTACATGATATCCTTAAATAAAAAAATAAAATCGAAAACAAATGAAAATGCAAAACAGAAGTTGTAACGCATTCCAGATTCAAAACAAATAGCGTCTTACCTAACAGCTTCATCACCTCGGCCTTGCTGATCAGCACGTTGAGGTGGCCGGTTGCCAACGGCAACGCCAGCCACACCGCCCAGGCGATAATAAGTCTTTTCGTTGCCATCTCACACCACTATCCAGTCATTTCAACTTCACTTTCGAGTACATTCTCCACATTCAGTTGTTAAACAAAAGAAAAGTTTGCTTAGTCTTCATTTTTTATTCACAAATCGAATCCGCGGGAGAATTTAAATTCCGAATCCGCGGGAGAAAGAAAAGTTCGAATTTCGAGCGCGATGCGAGTTCGTTTCGTTTTTGTTTTACGCGGAAGAGGGTTGTGCTCGGGCGAGGACGCGTGGGGCGTCCGCGGAGGCGCGTCGCACTGTCGCTACGAACGTTCGGCGGCCCAACAAGTTAGTTTCTGACATGCGCACCTATGGCCTGCTGGTGCACTGGCGTTTCTAATTATTTTGAAGCACTGTGTATAAATGTTATTCAATATTAATTGATTAATCATTCAAAAATTTAATGCTTTTTATTGTAACCGATTCCTGCAGCTTACGTGATGTAAAGCTACCGTAGTCCAAGGATGCCAAGGGTAGCACGAGAGTGAAGTGCGTTGCCGACCTTCATACTTAAGTTTTATGTCCTCTGTTTGTGTTCTGTAATTGATGAATAAACAGGTACCTACCTCCAATATTTTTTTTAAATTAATGGGTAAGGCCAAAATTGTCAAATGTAACACAAGAGTAACACAACCTATTTTGTGTTATCGTAACACAAATGTAACCCAAAAGTAACACATTTTATTGGTAAAGCTTCTTAGTAGCGGAAGATCAGTGTTTTTATTTAGTCTACTTTTACGAATTAAAATATTTTAGGTCGGTGCCAACCAGGAGCAAGAAAAAACTATAAAAAGGCACTGAGATCAAAAAGGTAGGTACTTTAAAGATATTAAAGTCAAAGTCAAAGTCAAAGTCAATTTTTTTTATTCAAATAAACTTACGAAAAGTGCTTTTGAATCATTTTTTACCTTCTACCTAGTCAGGACGTCTATTATTATTTTTTTTTCTTTCAGTTGACAAGCTTTTTGTAGTCGGTTGAATATATATATTTTTTTATTAATAAACTACTTTCAAAAATGCCCATGAAATCACACGAAAATTACTATTTGCTTCAATACAGCTGTTAGAAAATGTTTACAAACATTTGATTACAATGTCAACAAATGTAAGGTAATGATAATAAACATTTTTGAACAAAAAGTAAAGAAGCGCTTAAAACATCTTACAATTCCTAACATAATGTAACAATGCTATTATTTGTTAATAGAGCTTTTGTGTAACATAACACAACGATTTATGTTACGATAACACAGAAGAAACACAAATATAACACAAACGTAACCCAGAAGCAATATATTTTCAACAATTTTAGGTTATAATTTGGTTATTTGGTAGAATTTGGTAGTAATCATTACTTAAAAGCAAATTGTATACCCTGTTGCTGATAAATATGACGTAATAATGTTAAAATATTTGTCTCTTAGCTCACAATTACGGTAGAAATATAGTTTTTTAGCACTGACAAAACGTTACGCTCATTTGTGACACCTTCATCCGACAAAAAAACATGGCTGCCTTTTTTTAAAATGCGTACCGCTAACAGTGTTGTCAGTTTAATAGTGCGTTTTCTACCTCGACTTTTAAATAATAAGTATTATGGTAAAAATACGTCACACAAAAAATCATAACACAAAAGCAAAAACTATTTTATAATATTCAACTGTCAGTAAAACAAGTTAGTACAAAGTATTCTCGCAGCTAAAACGGTTTTATATTGAGGACAAATATCTAATTCCTCAATCGTCATGTTTATAAATAAGATTTACACTCTAAACTTCAAAAAATTTGTAACACAAAATACTTATAAAAAAAACGACAAAATGTCACACAAAAAAATTGTCAATTTTGACAGCCTTACCCTAATAATAAAAAGTGTATAGCTAGCTTTTTAATAAAATCAGTTAAAAAATTCCAAGCTAATTCTAAACTAATAAAATATGACGCACAAGACATCGAAAAAAAGGCAAAAGGCTCATGACAGAAAAAAAAGAAATGTCTTTAAATGAAAGAGAATAGTAGTTTATGCAACTGTCATATAATGAAGGGTATTAAAACACGAGTGTGAGTTTATGAAACGAGCGCAGCGAGTTTCATAATAGTTACGAGTGTTTTAATACCCGTGTTATATGCAGTTGCATACACTACTTTATCTTCACTAATGCAATTAGTCAAACAACAAGAGTAAAAGCTGACAATAGTTTATTTATAATAATTGTTCAAATTTTGGATGGTACAATTTTGAAAGTTAATGTTAATTATTGATCCAGCAGCTGTAGCGGTCGCGGGGCAAGCAGTAGAGCTCGTAGACGGAGTTGGAATATTTATAATTACTTCATTCGTCTTGTTTTCTATACTGTTCAAGATCGTATTTGAGACTTGAATTTTATTCAATAAGACTCATCAATGTAGCTTTCAGCCACAGTAGAAGACTTCCACCCCCCGTGTCGTTTCAGTGCAGTCAAATCACCACCGCTATCTATGAGAAGGGTCGCCGAGGTGCGCCGGAAGCAATGCCCCGTGTACAACGCTGGGTTAGGCAGATTCAAAAAACTTGCGATAGTTTTTCCCAGAGCACCAAAATTATTAATACCAGTTCTTTGATCGACGCACTTCCCCGATCTATAGCTCAAGAAAAAGGCAGGGTTTCGACAGGGGGTGGGTCGAAGTTCCATGTATTTTTTACATACGGCATAGCAGTTGCCCGTCACAACGAAAGAACGATCTATTTTCGTTTTTGTTTTCGAAACTTTCACCATGATTGTACTGTCGTCTATGTTAGAGACTTCATCGAACTGGATGTTGTATAGCTCTTGCCTTCGGCATGCCCCCATTATGCCGAAGATTAGTGCAACCTGTAACAATAAACGATATAATAAGCTTGAGGTACATAGCCAAGGCAAAAACTATGATTTATGAAGTAGTAAAGTGTAGGTACCTACTACCTAATTTATACACAAAGCGCTTAAACGGAGTGTCTAGATAACTTGCGTGTGTAGTACGTAAGTACTAGGTAGATTAAATAACAGAACTAAAATACACTTACCTTTTCAAAAAGATACAAAATATCTGGTGAATCTTTCAGGAACATCTTTATTTGACCTGATGTAAACGTCAAGGACTTTTTTTCCTTGTGTCCTTCTGAACTGCGTTTCAGGAACGCTATGACTTTTGAATACTTCGTGATATCAATATTGTTGTAGATACTCAGTGTGGACTTGAGCATAGAATATTTAGCCCATATAGAAGATGGCTTGAATTTGTCGGAGAGGTCTTTGAGATACACAAGAATGACATTTTCAGAAAATGATGTAGTTTTCTTTTCGATCTTCCATGCCAAAAAGTAATTATATTCTTTTTCATATAATTTTCTAGATTTTTCTGGCAAAAGATTGTGAGTTACTTTTGTTGCCAATTCTAGAATATCCGGAGACGTACAAATATCATCGTCGCTGTCCATTTTTAACTTTTAATTTGTATTTTAAAAACAAAACACATTGCGAAACATTAAATTCACGCGTACGTGTATTGTCACAGTGAACTTGCCGCCATTAAAATCTAACCAATGAGAGCGCAGCTGCGCGCGCAGGGCCAATCAGGAGCGAGCGCGCGCTGTTCTTTTTTTATTTAATTGGCACAAGATCTTACCAAAGAGTTTTGTGTATGTAAGTTTAGTAGTTTCGACGAAGTTTTCACGTATAACCCAACTGTTTTCAAAAGCCAGCCTAATATCAAAATTTTATACAACTTGTATGAGGATTTTGACATAAGGCTCGCCAGGTTAATTGGTCGCGTTTTATTGATGTTATAATGAGATTTTACGATATCGATGTGGATATTATACCATCATGTGAAATTGCTTAAATTGAGTGTTTTGTTGTCTGCGCTATAACAGTAGTAATTATAAGTCAAGTATTGGAAACATAAGTAGAATGTTACAACATTTGTGTAGATAAACTCCTTTTACTTTACAGCCCTCACAATAAGCACCAACATTATACCGAGCACTACAATAAATGGGTTAACATCACTATAGAAACGAAGTTAGCAGTATCACAAAGTTCTAGCAGGCGAGGTCAAAATGTGTTTAAAATTTAAAAGGGCACCATTGAGAGCTCGTGTTTAAAAGGGAATTAATTGAGTTTGTCTCGGGGGTGCGGGGTGCGGGGTGAGGGGTTTCCGTTTTGCATTAGGCCCGTTCGGATACTAATAAAATTACACGCTCTTTCATAGTACGAGTAGGTACCGGCTTACTGCGCAAACTGCAATATTTAATAGCTTTAAAACCTTCGCTAGGCAATCGAATAAATTTTGTATCTATCTATACCGTCTGATTGATACAAATTGTAAATACATTACTATGTATATATACGTAACAAAACTCTTGAGAGATCAGTTGGGGACGTGTCGTGTATGTAATGTTATGAATAAGCATAACAAAACGTTAAATAATTATATAGGTATCGAAACAGGTAATGAACGTAATTTTAAAATAGTTCATTCAGAACGAACTCAACATCTTGCTTACATTAACTAAACACAAACTTTTGCCTTATGTAAATGTTTTGTTTTTATCATAATAATAGTAGGTAGTATCGTTTTATAATAATAGGTACCTATCACTCACCACTCTCCAGCTCATTTTATGTCCCCACTGCTAGGGCGCGGGATGGTGGTTGTTAACGACTGCTAATGCAGCCAGGACCAACGGCTATACGTGCACGGAAGCACGGAGGAGGTCGATATGATAAAGCTTTGGTCACCCATCCGATGACAGGCCTTTGCAAAAGTTGCTTAACTTTAGCAATCGCCAACCGGGCGTGTTAACCACTGCGCCATCGAACTCCTCGTATATTAATGAGTATCAATAAAAAAATATTATTATTTTTAGACAAAGTATTTTTTGACTAGTAGTCCACAAATTTAAAGTCACTCAGTGAGCTATGGAGAGAGCTATGCTAGGTGTTACTCTAAGGGATCGAATCCGGAACGAAGTAATTCGCCAGAGAACCAAAACTACTGACATAGCTCTTAGAATTAGCAAGCTGAAGTGGCAATGGGCTGGTCATATAAGCCGCAGGACCGATAACCGTTGGGGTAGACGTGTTCTAGAGTGGAGACCGCGACTCGGCAGACGTAGTGTAGGACGCCCTCCGGCGCGGTGGAGCGACGATATACGCAAAGTGGCTGGCAGTGGTTGAATGAGAGTAGCCGAAGATCGGGCTCAGTGGCATGCATTGGGAGAGGCCTGTCCAGCAGTGGACTGATGTGGGCTGACTATGATGATGATGATGATTTTTTGAACGTCAATAGTACGCTGAAGTCATTTTGGACGTTTCAGCCGAGTTTCACCAGCCTTGGTCACAAGCTCAATTTATCTGTGTGTATTTAATTTTTATTATATTTTGCGGTTAAGCGCAGTTCCTTAATCTCACCTGATGTTAAGTGATGATAAGGCAATGGTGGAAGCGCACTTTACCCGGACTCCTCAACTAATGATGAGGCACTGACTATCTTATCTCTAATAATGCTATAAACATTGATGATATGGCGACATATTTATTAGCGTTTAACCCCGAGTAAGTATTTTCTTTACAATAAATCCAAGTATTAAATAGCTAGCTTTTTAGTTAGGGATGTACAAAAACTTTTGAATGGCCGAAACTAACCAACCATCCAACTATAAATAACCACTTCCTTATGTCGGATTCTTTGCTTATGTAGTTTCCCGATTAATAGTATGCCGTATCTCATACATCAAACGAGGAGCACTTTTGTTAGTAACTAGATTAACAACTAGCGAATGCATAAATAATCAGCGCGCCACGGCACTGATGGATGGCGCTGCGAAACTCCGCTAAACAGCTGATTCAGTAATTACTTGCCGCGCTAAATATGGATTATTAGAGTGATTTTACACTTGTTTTTTATTGAATGATCATTAACGATAGACTCAGTGTAGTGTGTAGTAGTAGTAGTGTGTAGTAGTAGTAGTGTAATGTGTAGGCGATTGATAAGGTGCTTTGTAAAAGCAACATACTATCGTACTCGTAAGGATTGTGTCTCACAAACAGGCATTTGTCAAATTCTAGCAGAATTATGATGGCGCTGCGAAACACTGCTAAACAGCTGATTCAATAATCACTTGCCCGCGCCAAATTTATGTTAATAAAGTGATTTTCGTTTGTTTTAATTGTAGGATCATCTAAGATAGCCGCTGTGCAGTTTTGCACACTTTTCAAAACTTTGACAATGCAAGAATTTAATCTAGTAGGTGCTTTTTAACTTCTAGCAATGTGTTTCTTTTTAATATTTTGAATAATGTGCTTTTTACACATTTATACCTACTAGTCTTGTTGAAAGGCGCGCAGGCGCAGTCAACTTGTAACAAAGTATTTTCAAAAATTATGATTAATACGCTACTAGTACATTATTAATCTTTCAAATTCTAATAGTAAGCTAATAAAATAAAATAATTATAAAATAACATTTAATGTTGTCAAGGGCAACTTCGTACACCTGACCTGACTTCGGCTACACCTTTTTTTTATCTTTGGTCTTTGTTTACTCGAAGTAAGAGTGCCCGTATGAAAATTTTCATTTCAATGTGTTGTGTTCGCGTAAACTAAAAAAAAATAACTAGTATTCTATAAATTATGTTTTTTAATGGGGTTTAAAGTAAACTACTCAGAATAGGGCATCGTTGGCATACCATTTCATTCTTCGTTATTCGACATTTCGACGAAGTTGCAATAGTCGAATCATCTCGTCAATACGGCAGGTGAAACGGTACATAAGCCTTACCTATGGTCCCGACGAAAGTCCTTTCGTAAAACATAATTTTCGTCTGGACTCTATTTCCACCTAACATCAGGTGGAGAGAGTCATTGGCAGAGTTAGGTTTAAAAAAAATGGTTTCTATATGCGCATGAAAAACAAAACACACACGGCATTGTGTGTGTTTTGTTTTTATTTTATTTATTTTTATTTATTTTATTTATTTTTTATTTTTTATATGTTTCTTTATTTGTTGGGTAACTACTATTAGTTACCCAACAAACAAACGTAACGAATGTAATGTAAAATTAAAATAAAATATAAATGTATTTTTTTTATTTAGAAAGAGGCAAACGAGCAGGCGGGTCACCTGATGGGAAGCAATCATCGCCGTCCATGGACACCGCAAAACCAGAGGAATTGCGTTGCCGGCCTTTTAGGAAGGAGTAGGCTCGCTTCTTGAAGATCCCTAAGTCGTAATGGTCCGGAAGTACCGCCGCCGAGAGCTGGTTCCACAGCACTGTAGCTCGTGGTAACAAATAAATAATATTAGGTCCTTACCTATGAAATTACCTATGAAATTGTCGTTTTTTTATTATGTATTACTTCTAAAAGTCAATACCGGTTGTTAATATTATTAAACACCATTAATTAGGACTATGTTACTTAAGGCTTTAGTAATAACAATGATTATTAATTTTGCGTATTTATCGCTTAATATTTTTTTTAAATTGACTAATTTTTTTCGCGGAATTGTCCTTTTGTTTCATTGTAGCTTTGAAGGGACTTGATTTTTTTTTTCATTTATATTGTTAAAATAAATAGATGCTAAGAAAAATAAAAAAACGTTAGTATGAAAAATAAAAAATGCTCGGCGGCGTGCACTTGGAGACGGCCACTACGGCCAGCTGTGAACTAGTATAGGCTGATGATGATGATGATGAAATAAATGTGTCAATATAAGTAAAATGGAAGTAGTAAGTAAAGTAAACAGCCTATAACTGTCCCACTGCTGGGCAAAGGCCTCCATCATTGAAATCAAGTCATCGCTACAATTGGTGGATAATAGCTTAATTATCACGCTTGCCAAAATGTGGGTTGGTGATACAAACCCTATGCATCGAAAAATCCGAAACACACTTTGCCCAACCTGGGAATTGAACCCAGGATCTTCTGGTATCGGGCCGAGCGTTTTGCCACTCAGCCACCGAGGCTATCAAAATAGAAAATAGAATTATATCTGAAAATTCTCAACAACCCGAACAACGTTTTTCTGATCTCCCAAGTTGAGTCAGCTCCGCTACGCCGCATACTGGCGCGCTCTAGCGGAAAATTCTCGAAACTCACGCGGGCGTGAGGTACGCGCCCGACTCCCGACTCCCGAGTCCCGACTACCGAGTTTACGCTTATTTATTTTTTTAAAGGCGATTGAATAATGAAGTCGTGACGACTACGAGTCCTGCCGCTCGCTTGGATAGTTGCGGAGTTATTGGACTCAATTTTCTCCGTCGCCTCGTCTTACTCCTTATGAATTTGCCGGGATGGTGTAGGTACGAGTATATTTGAATTTTCAATTTTAATATTTTAATTCCGTTTTAAAATGCGATTTGGAAAATCTGATGTTGGTGTTCAATGAGAATATTTGTGAATATAAATGACAATCAGTTATTTTTACGTTACTAGTACTCAAAAGAAGAAAAAAAACGTTCATTACATGGCAACTATTTCCGGTCTGAGACAACAGAGTTTAGTGTGTATTGTAGCGTTCGCCACATTCGCCCTTTTTATTTCCGCATAAGGTTCATTTTCATTTTTTCACTGACGTTTAGCCTATGGATTAGTCTTTTGAATTTGTCAGATTATGATTTGGACGTTTGGCTTTTTGCTTGGAGTTTTTTGGTGAATTGGATTAAGATTTTAAAGATTCGTTTTTTTTTTAGTCGCACGGTCGAATTCCCTTTTTCTTCTCCATCATCTTTGACGACCTCCTTTGTCGAGTGGCTTGCATACCGGTTTTCATGGTGTCGCCATCTCTGAGGTCCCGGGTTCGATCCCCGGTCGGATCAATTTAGAAATACCTGTTTTTCTAAATTGTTTTGGGTCTGGGTGTTTCCTATGTATAATAATTATGTATTTAAGTATATTAAGTATGTTTATCCGTTGTCTAGTTAACTATTTTCTCGAGTTTCATATGGAAGCTTTTCTTGGGGCTAGATAATTGGTGTGAGTGTGGGAAACATTTAATTTAATTTAATAATATAAAAATCAAATTCTACTTGTATGTCAGACCACCACTTGTTGTTTGTATAAATAAAAAAATGTTTTCGACGGGATACGGGTGTTCCAAGCGGAAAAAGTTGCGAGCTGGCCACTCACAGAACCTTATTTATCTATTCCGTGGGGCCACTAGTACCTACCTATATATCATCATCATCATCTCAGCTAAAAGACGTCCACTGCTGGACAAAGGCCTCCCCCAAGGATGAGGGGTTTTTGCCGTAATCGCCACGCTTGGCAGGCGGGTTGGTGATCGCAGTAGGTTGAGGGTAACCTCAGAGAGATGCTGCTGCCCATCCTCTAGAATGGTCCCTTAGTCGGCTTTTACGACACCCACGGGAAGAGATGGGGTGGTGTAATTCTTTATCCCCGGCACCACACAGGATGGTACCTATATATATATTGATATAATAACAAATAAGTTACTATTTTTTACATGCAATTTGAGACAATAATAAGTATAACTAAACTCAATCAATATTAATATTTTCAGCCACTAGGTACTTTCCCACTGTGGGGCTAAGGCATTCCCTCCACCTTCCACCTATCTCTATCCTGAGATACGAGTTAAAAATATATGAAGTAGGTACTTAAACTTAACTTAACAATAGAGTGTTTTCCCGTTGCAGAATTCTAAAAGAAACAGCTCAATTCAGGTGCATTATTTTTAACCGTGAACGGATAAAACTATTTCAGATTTAAATCCAAAATAAAATAAACTTAAATTACAAATTTTAACAACTTTATTGCGAACAATAAAAATATCACTGAACAATTTAAAATGTGGAATGAATTTGCGTAAAGCATTAAGTTGAATCGTTGCGAAGCGACGACGAGCAATTAAAATAATACGTATATACGTTCATTAAAATTTATCGTTAATCGGGTTTTGCAGAAAAAATATATCCATATTGAACAACGAAGCCAAACATAAAATAAGGAGGCAGCAGAAGGCAGGCTTCATACGAACGCATTTGAGCAGCGCACACATAGACAACCTCTCACAGTGTGAGTTTTGTTTACTATCCGTATTCATTCGATTACGTTTACGAAAACGAAAATTAGTATGGCATTGCAGCAGCGCCTTCTGGCGGCATACGAGAAGCCATACAAATACAAATGCCATACAAATTCTCGTTTTCGTTAACGTGATCGAATAGCGAATGAAACTCGCACTTGGCACCCAGGAGCGCTCGGACTGTTCCGAGATCCATGTCCGGTATCTCTGCCTTTTCGCCGATAATTGTTTGCCAGATTTTCACTTGCCAACTAACATTTTGCAGAATTTTATTTCGCTGAATAATCATATGCAAAAAAAATATAGCCGCGATTGTCTTAAATTTCTAACCTATCAAGTGACCTACAGGTGTAGGGCAGCTAGTATTTCTGTTGTAAAAAATACTTAGACAAGGAAGAAAGAATCAACAGAACTCTTGAACACAAAGCTACATACTCAGAAAAAAAAATTAATGAGAGGTTTAATGTTATTTTTGAGATTCTTAAATGAAAAATGTATGTTTTTATCATCAGGTATATCAATGTATGAAAAGGGAACTGTCACACTGACAAAACGTTATTCGTCTAATAGTTGTGTGGCCTAGTGAAATATTTGACAAATGATAAATGTACCAATCGTTTTGTGTCATTATAATAATCAGCTTAACAATAATTCTACCAAATGAAACGTTGTCATACAAAAATTTGCCAATCGTTAGTTGTCAAAGTGAAACATCGGCGAAACGTTGGTTGGCAAGTGATAATCTGGCAAACAATTTTCGGCTAAAAGGCAGGATACCCCATGTCCGTGCAAGGGGTCTATGTGTGAGTTGCTCGAGCGCAGTACAGGTCTGGTAACTAAAGCTGGCATGTTCAACACATTTACACGTTGCGCTTGTATAGTGTCTGTAAATAAGTCCGCGGCGTGACGTCGCACTGCATACGCATTATTAAAAGTCTATCGGTCTCTCTCGCGCTCGGTGAAGCTTATGAGTATGAAAGAAGCAGTTATTGTTTTGCTTTTGCTTCTGTTTTTAAATACAGAGTGGTATTTTTTGACATTCGTCCGTTAGCGTCAATCACGTTTAAATCGACAAAGATTATTGAATCAACTTTGTTTACCTATTTTAAAGTTAGATTGAAATGTCTTCTCAAAGAATTGGTTCCGGAAAAACATTAACAGGACAATCTCAAGGTAAAAGACAAGGTAGAAGATTTGATTTACGATTCTGACTAGAAACAATTAATGTAATAAAATACAATTTTTCAAGTTATACTTATGTACATGTTTATAAATTTTATTTACAACCCTACAACTTTACTCAACCTACAACTTACAAGCTTATATCTATTTCTATACTACTATATAAATCTGTAGGCTCTGTGTGTACTTGCATTTTTTTTGACAAATTTTTCGATAAATATTCATTTTATGACTCACACACCAATTCTACGATTTTTGAAATTTTTGTCTGTCTGTCGGTCTGTTTGTCTGTATGTCCACTTTTAACTCAAGAACGGCTTGACCGATCTTGATGAAAATTTTTATGTAGTAAGAACATGCATTTGTGCAAATGATATGATATATTAAAAAAAAAAGTTTAGCGGGTGACGGCTTTTGATTAAAATTTGTATGTAGTTTGAACATGAGATTGTGCAAATGATAGGCTATATTATGATGTTAGTAAACCTAATGATTATTTTGATAAACATTTATTGATCCATAATATTCGCACAGCGAAGCGGGCGGGTGTGCACTAGTATCTTGTAAAATCAGAGTAAGAAGACTAAATTTTTATAAATTTGCTTTTTCAATTAAGATAATTTTATTTATTTATTTAATTTAATTTCTAAACAGTCATGCTGTATAGTGAATTTGCATTAGTGTGAGTACTGTGAACATGCCAGTTTTAGTAAACAGACCTGTAATAAGCTTACCTTCTGGCCCTACTTATTTTGTGCCACGAGTCTGAGCAATTTGCACGCAAACGGTTCTCGAACGAATATTGAGAAGTTTTTTTAAAATGTTTTCAGCATTCGCTCGGATCGGAGTAGACGGAAGTTGGATTTCTTTATATGACCGTTTTTTATGATGTTTTCTTTGATTAGAAGGAGTTAGTGGTCTAGACTAAATACGCTTGACTATTATATTGAACATGTGCGTTTAAAACGCTGTCAACTAGTCACAATAAAAAGAGAGTAGGAAGTATAGTAACTTCACTTCATAACATCAATGTTTGTAGCATTGCTATGTTCCGGCAGCTAGAGATGCCTCAGTAGTTGAGGGTCCGGGTAAAGTGCGCTCCCACCAGTTGCCCTTATCATCACTTACGATAAGTTGAGATCAAGGCACTGTGCTTACCTGTAAGATATTAAAAAAAACTATAAACTTTTTAGGTTTTACCTAATTATAAATGTTTTAACGCAAATTTTGTTGCGAACAAATTACGAAAACACAAATGACGAAAAAATTTCCACGAGCAGGGAAATTGGGAGAGCACCTGACCCGGTATGTCAGAAGGGTGCGGCTTTAAATCCTGCTCGTGGAAATTTTTTCGACATTTGTGTTTTTTTTTAACCTAATTTGCAAACATGTTTTTTTGTATAAGCAAAATTTAAAATGTTTATACAGTAAAGGTTTTAACAATTAAGCGTTCATAAATGTACCTTACTAGTACTGAGAAGAATTCAGAAATGGCTTCTCTTCTCTGTTTCTTTTACAACGCAAAATTAGAAAGTAAGTTTACTGTTGCATGCACCCCCATAAAACTTGTGGTAATAATTTTAGTCAATAAGTGCCTACTGTAATGTAATTGGACATGATTGTTTTGATAGATTATCCTAGTAGTCCATTTATATCTATATTTTAATATTATAAAGCTGAAGAGTTTGTTTGTTTGAACGCGCTAATATCAGGAACTACTGGTTCGAATTGAAAAATGATTTTTGTGTTGGATAGTCCATTTATCGAGGAAGGTTTTGGGCTATATATCATCACGCTGCGACCAATAAGAGCGAAGAATCAGTGAAAAATGTTGCAAAAACGGGAACAAGAGCCTAAAAAATTAAAAATGCTGCCGAAAGTCACTATTCCACGCTGATGAAGTCGCGAGCACAGCTAGTTCACGATAAAGTATAAATTATTTTTTATTATGTTCCGGACCTGATCAATATTTATATAATTAATGTTTATATCTACTCGACTGAGGTCGGCTTGACACGAGAAACATCGAAACCTTATGCGTGATTCAAGTTTCACGCTTGGCCTCTTTCGGTTGAAGGGACGCATCGTTGGAAATTGTATCTATGTTAATATCGGCAACAGTTTTGAATATTCAACTTGAACTTCGCTAGTTTTGCTTTATTTTCGCTTTTTAAACAAAACTCGTGTCCACACTTAATGGTTTTGGACACTAGATTGCTATAAATGCATTTCGTAGCACTATTCGTAGCACTATGATGTAGCACTATGACGACCACCGTAGCCGAGTGGCTTGCACGCCTGACTTTGGGCGGCGACGCTAACTTTGAGGTCAGAACCCGACTCCGGGTTCGATTCCCAGTCGGGTCAATATCGAAAACGAATTTTTTGATAACTTGTCAGGTCTGGGTGGTTATGGTACGTACCGTCGTTGTTTTTGATTTCCATAAAACGAGTGCTTTAAGTGCTTACCTGAGGATCAGAATAATGTATGTATGTAGTTCCGTTTGTTTACATTGTATGGGTTAAGGTTTTTGTTCTTATCTATTTATTGTATTTAGTTAATTATTGTTAAAGGTATGATATAAATTGTATGGCAACCGGTAAGTACTTTGAATTTTACAAAAACACACGCCGCTTCCTAAGGTTGAATTGGCGAAAGTGTTACATGATGTTATCCAATATTAATGTATTTATTTGTTTACTATTAGTCGTAGTAACAGAGGATATGAATAAAAATATGAGACCATATGAAGTTCACAACCACGAGCGCTCAATTAACATTTCAAAGCTTTGAAAGACGTGCGCCATTTTGGATGTAGATACATATACATGATAAAGCTTTTATGTACTAAAAAGTGCTTACATATACAATGTAAATGAAATGTGTTCTATAGCGGAAGTTTAATGTACTTACGAGGGAAAAGAGCGTAAGACGACACCTCGTTTCGTGAACATTTAAAATAGCTTATCCTTACGGGCACTGTCATAAGGTCGAAAATACGTAGCGTCCGCGACGATTGTGACCGTTGAGAACTTATCAAAACCTCAAAATGTTAAGAAAAAATATAGGTTTCAGTTAACAAAATTGCAGCAAATAAAATTAGGTAGGTACTGTAGTGATCGGGACTACTTGGTGGGCGAGCCTACTGGCTCAACGCGTCTGCATATGAACGTAATTTAAGGCAACGCATTGGAAATTTACGTTGCGGGGATCTTGATTTTTCCCAACAATTACAAAACATATGAAAGTGATATTTGATGACATGATTTTTCATTTAATTGACTTAATTTTGCTAGTTGCAGAAACACGATTTGTCAACTTTTATAACAGAGAAAAAATTATCAAAGTAACCACTTTTAAAACATAGATTTGCATTTTACAGGCTAACCAGACCAGACCGATTTAAGTATCTAAATTTTCTTAGTAGATTAGTCATAACCCACACTTTAATATTGTAGTTCATTTTTTTGAAATAATTTGTAGTTTTAATTTGAAGGAAAAAAACAGGTTTTCTTATGGTACGGGGTGCAAACGCTCCGTATGAGATTTATTGTTTAGCGGTGCGTCGCCTTAAGAAGAGACGCGGAGAAAAAACAAGGGAAGCTCTCTCTCTCTTGACAACAGCGGCTACGTCAACATCTATTTTGATTATATTCCATGTTATGTTATAAATACCAATATATAAAGTAAACGCTCTATATGTTTTAATCTGTTCTAAGCTTCCCCCTTCTAAGTAGTAGTAAGTAATAGTATTTGAGTGATTCCCAAACATACCTATAGATAAAGTGATTTCGTTGTAATATCAATAATAGTAATTTTTAGAGGTTTGGTGTTTTTTTAGAGGTTGATGTGATGAGGATTTTCAGATACAATTTGCAATGAAATGTAAATATATACTACATTATATGAAACTATGTGACTCGGTGCTGTTTAGAGCAAGTTGACTTTGCTCACAAGCGAAAGGAAAAGGGTATATTTGTTCCGACCACACAAACATTTAGCGATCCCGCACAATATCGAGGGGTTGTTTGCCAACACGTTTTATGATAATCTGGAAATAGAAATGATCTATCGCAAGGTGGCACGGTCATAACGCTAACATAAAATCGTCCAATATAATAAAAACTCCTCTATAAAAAAAATACTAACAACTTTTTAAAAACCGAATCTGCGCGAGCCTTTGCACTACTCGTACTTTACTTTTAAAGGAATCATAGTTGTATCTAATAGTGACAATAGACCAGCAATAGTAATTATTAGCCATTTTTGTACTGTCCTACTGTGTGGCAAGGGCCTCTATCATTGCATATGTTTATATTGTTATACATACATACGTATGTTTATATTGGCTCAATCAACCGAATGCGGATTGGTGATCCCAAATCCGGGCTATGCCTTGAAAAATCCGAAACACACGTTGTCCGACCTCGGAATCAAACTCAGGATCGGAGCGATCGCCTATCTTGCTTTAGAGCATCATGGTTTTAAAAACTAGTTTAGCTGTACCACCTTATTAAAGACAATCATCTCAAATGTTTACAGATGTCGACATAGATCTGTTGCGGTTTAATCAAATCTGATATAATAATTTTATTTGGTGCGTTGGCATGTAAAGGAAATTCTATTTTAGTAATTTTCGGTACACAATATGTAAAAGGAATAAACCAAGTTATTAGAGCTTGAGCGCAGTGAAAATCTCAAGTTAAATAATGCAACATACTTATTAGGAATTTGGTTTTATACAATTTGTCCAGGGATGTAGTAATAAAACTTTAGGAGCAGTATCTGCAATATATTTCATCGACGAAAATACCAAAAAAATACATAAATAAATAAATAAAATAAAATAAAAAAATAAAAATAATAATAAAATACATAAATACATTCAATTGACAGAATAGTTGTCTCTTTCTAACTCTCTAAAAAAATCCGTATCTGCTCACACAACGCAACAAAAGACGAGGATCGCTTACCTGCACGTGCACTCGCGACAAAGGGGTCTTTTTAAACAACAATAGCTCTTAAACTATTAGACCGAGAATAGTGATTGCTGCATCAATTTTTTATGTAACTCAAATACTATTAAGTGATTATAAAAAAAAGGTATGTCAATGGTCTCGTTTTAGTACTATTTTTTGATAAAGTGCCCGAATGCGCACAAAAACTGTAAAAAAAATACTTTCTCCTTTCGGCAATTAAAAAAAGGAGTTGTTTGATAGCGTGTTTTTATTGCACTAGCTAGCCTACACCTTTGCCTTTAAAAAAACACCAAAATCGAGCTCCTGCACGACGTAGAACTCAAACCGCCGTTAATTTTATGAGTTAAGCGAGTTTTGGTAAAATAAAACCAATAGTCTCTGCAGTTTTGTGGGGTTTTGGAATTGACCCCCCATAAGGGGTATTTTCGTCGATGAAATATATTGCAGATACTGCTCCTAAAGTTTTATTACTACATCCCTGGACAAACTGTATACTATATAGTTTTGTTTTGATCCTATACAAATCAATAGTTACCCTTTTACTAGATAATGGTCCGAAATTATAATTATCAGTACAAATAGGTATCGAATGTTGTTGATTTTAAACAAGTGCTTAATATCCTTGAATACTTGTAACGATACAGGAGAACGCACAAACATATAGCCTGTGTAAAACTGAAAAACTTCCTAGCTCATTTTCCAAAATGGCGGACGGACGCCAACGTATATAATATCATCCGGGGAATTCTATGAAATTGCAATCCAAACACATTATCTTATATTTCGCAGGAAGCCGGTGTAAATATTGGACCGTTGAAACCTTAAATCTCCCCGATCCGGATATCTTACACGGTAGTATCGGGGTCAGAGTAAACAGTTCGTGAGATGAATCTGTGGAAGGAAATAATAATCGTTGCCGAAATTTGAATTAATTTAACGGTCCCGTGGCTGAGTGATGTTACCGCATGGTGGCACAATGAATTCATTGATGTCTTGGAAAATATGTATTTAGCCTATCCAATTAATTGTTATGTATAACACGTGTGTAATATAAGGATAGGAAAGGCCAAAATAATCCCATATTATTTTGCCCTTAAGATTAAAGATTTTTACACATTATTTTAGCCTGACGTTCCCCAGAACGTCAGGCTAAAATAATGTGTAAAAATCTTTAACAGTATAAAATGAAAATATGATGTAGTTATTTAGCTAGCCTCTCTAATTACTGTTATGTATAGTACTTGAGTAATGCTATAGAAAATACTAAAATAGCATTAGTAATGCTACAATAATGTGTACAAATCATAAACATAACCCTATAAATGTTTCAGTAACATAAGTTACTGAAACATTTATAGCGGGCTGTACATTCGCCCGCGAATCACAGCCGCGAAGTTTGGCCGCGATTTACGCAGGAATTCAACGCGAAAAATATGCTCTGTACACTTGCAACTTTTGCGGTTTCGTTCGCGCGTTTGTCAAGAATGGACATCGAAATTGCTTCTGCCGTGACTCTGTGCGCCTTAGCGTGCTACAATTATGTGCATATTAAAATGGAATTAAATGGAATCATTTACTTTTTTCTATACGTTCTGTTTTAGTGACTCCTTTTTTTTTCTTTATATCTTGTACAGGAATGTCCATAATGGTACTTATTCATACCCAGGCATCATAGACCTTATTTTTGTTTCGGTGGTCTCTGTGTTTTGACTGCCAAAGCAAGGGCTCCGCTTGAAAACATTCAAGCAGAACTAACTCACGTTCGTTGTCCCAGGAAACACTCATTTTCTCCGTCACGTCCGCTCGCCGCCACGTCTCGCATGCTACTGCGAACACAGCATGAGTGTAGGTGCTTTCGCGTTCGCGCGGCGCGAACCAAGCGCGAACCCTTTGTCGCGGGACAAAAACCGACACGGATCGGGGAACCCCGCGAAGCGCGAACGCGAATGTGCGATACCATCTACACTCGCGTTTCGTGGCTTTCGCGGGCGTTTGCGCCGCGAGTGTACATATGATTTTTACACATTACGTAAGACGTAAAATTTAGAAAATTGTAAACGATTCAATTCTTTGTAAATAAATTATTCGAAGGATTTTTCATTTAAGTGCAATGGATTACAGTGCAATTAATTTTCCTAAAACCTATTGTTATGTTGTTTTATCAAGTATAATTCAAATAAAATAAAAAATATAGCAATATTATCAAATTCTGCAACAACCATATGTTTGCGAACACATACCATACATACTTACCTCCATCTTGCATACAAGCCTTAAACACGAATTTCTTCGCAATAATTCGTACAATTACAAAAGCAGATTAGCTTGCTAGCTGAATCAAAAACTAATTACATTTTAAACTGGCAATATAATCAAATAATCTGCATCAACCATAATATGTTTGCAAACACCACATCTCCATTTTACATACAAGCCTTAAACACTAAGGCCTTACAAATAAACAAAGAATAAGGTCCGAATAGTTATTCCGTGTTTTGTCTCTTTTACTCTAATTTGAAATGACGTTTACATGACAGAAACAAAACACGGAATAACTATTCGGACCTTATTCTTTATTTATTTGTAAGGGGGATAGTGCCTTACAAATAAACAAAGAATAAGGTCGGAATAATAATAATATTCCGTGTTTTGTTCCTGTCATGTAAACGTCATTTCAAATTAGAGTGAAAGAGACAAAACACGGAATAACTATTCGCAGCTTATTCTTTGTTTATTTATAAGGCACTAAGAGAATTACTCTAACCATTACAGAAGCGGATACCGCTTGCGTGCTGAATCAAAAACTAATTACATATTAAATTAGAAATATTATTAAAATCTCAGCATCTACCCACATACTTCCATTTTACACACAAGCCTTAAACACTAATTCCTTCGCAATTACTCGTACCATTACAGGAGCGGTCGGCGCCCCGTCAGTAGCACGCCGCAGTATCCTAATTCTGATTGCATTTTGCGGCTGCTCTACAGCTAAACGGAATGTTCAATGAGTTTTAAATTCGGCAATGAGGAATTGTTAAACATAATAACGTATTAATATTACTTAGTAAAGGTTCACTGAAACGTGAACACTAATCTGAGCTTGCTTTCTCATATCCGAGAACATCGTTGAGGCCTACGCATATTAGTACCTAATCATCCTCTTGCTGTAGATACTACGAGTAGTACTTCATTGACTGAGTATTAAAGTCTCACTCAAATATTGTGTACCCACGTCACCCCCAGCTTATAACAAAGTGTTCAGAAAGTTTTGCTGCTAACTGTACATTACAATCCTATTGAAAATACTATCATGAGCTAGCTAGCAGGGCTAGGCTTTAAAACGCAACTAAAAGTTAGTGCTTATTTTGGTCGTCACAACATTAAACATAAAGAATGTAGGAGAATGTACCTAACTTATATGGCACCTGGCACTTGGCAAACACTAAACCGAGCGGTGTTGCCAGTCAAATTTTAATAGATACCCTGTGACTTAGCTATAGTAGGCAAGTTTACGACACAAGTCTCAACAATCGTGGTTCAAGACAGTCTAGATTAAGCAAAGTTAGGTAAACTACCTAGCCGCTACGTAAACTTCGCCACCGACCTTTAGAGGCAAAACAATGCACGTCTTGCATACAATATTGTGTTTGAGAAGGTAGCCCAATCATAGTTTTAATTAAAGAAAACAGGATTATAAAGAGTCGTGTCTCGCAGATAAATGTTACATCGTTGTTAAAGAATAGTAACGTATATGCAACCAAACCAAAATATTATGTCGATCCTCAAATCACTATTCTGAAATCAGCTTGCGAGTTTATTCACTAATCTACGTAAACGAATATATAACTACACAAGTGTATGAAAAAAAGTGAAAATAATAAAGTATTTATTATACACTCATACTTTCCACTTATTGCATTTTTATTTTTTAATTTAAAGATATTATTTTGTTTCTTCGGTTAGGAATCGCAAATGATCGCTAGGATTATTTAAAATGATGATAAACATTATTTCCCTGTGTGGTGCCGGGGATACAGAATTGCACCACCCCATCTCAACCCGTGGGTGTCGTAAAAGGCGACTAAGGGACCATTCCAGAGGATGGGCAGCAGCATCTCTCTGAGGTTACTTTCAACCTACTGCGATCGCCAACCCGCCTGCCAAGCGTGGCGATTATGGCAAATACCCCCCATCTTGGGGGAGGCCTTTGTCCAGCAGTGGACGTCTTTTGGCTGAGATGAAACATTATTTTAATTATTAATGAAGTGTTCTTAAACTTACTTTGTTGAGCTTCAAAACGAATTCGCCACTCGTGACTTCTACATATTAAATTAAATCATGAACTCTACGCTTGTTCAGTCAACACGCACCCGCCCACATTAAACTAGATTACTATGTAAACGTGCCGCTAACGTGGTTGAACGACGATTACTCACGTAAGAACTGCCAGACTTCCAGCTGTTTGACGCTCCGTCATAAACTCGTAAACTGTGAATGTGAAATGTCCTTCGAATTTAGTAGTAGAGCCGACTTTACTATTGTACTGCTGTATGTATTTTAATCTGAATGATAACTCGTAATTGTATTACCAACTCGCCTAAGAACTGTCAGGCTCCAGCAGTTTCACGTTCCGTCACAAACTCGTAAACTGTGAATGTGAATATCCTTCGAGGTTTACTAGTAACGCCTCTTTACTATTGTGCTTTGTGTTTTTAAACGAATAATATCTCGTAATTGTACTCTATTTTCAAAATACTTGCTTACGTTAGAACAACTAGGCTCCCAGCTGTTTAACGTTCCGTACTTATAACTAATCGGCAGAATATCAGTGTTGTGACCTTGGTTGCAACAAAAAAAACTGAGTCGGAGCCCTTTGGTTGTCTCGACACATACTATTATGTTACATTAAGGTTGTATTTTTTTGTTCCTCTTTTTAGTTCCTGTTTTTTTTTTAAATGTGACTTTGTGCATGTGTCGTGTATTACCAATAAATGTTTATTCATTCATATCTGTACTCTATTTTAAAAATAATTGCTGACGTTAGACCAGCTAGGCTCCCATTGTGAAGGTGTAATGTCTTACGTGGCTTAGTAGTAAAGCTGACTTTACAATTATCCTGTGTATGTATTTTAATTTGAACGACAACTCTTAATTGTATTCTATATTCTTAATAATTACCTACTCGCCTAAGAGCTTTCAGACTCTAGCTGTTTGACGCTCCGTCATAAGCTCGTAAGCTGTGATTGTGTATGTCCTTCGAGGTTTATTAGTAATGCCGACTTTACAATTGTACTGTATGTCTTTTAAGCTGAACGATAACTTGTAATTGTATTCTATATTTAAAATAATCGCTTTCGTAAGATCTGTCAGTCTCCCAGCTGTTTATGGTTTGGCCACAAACTCGTAAACTGAAATGAATGTGAAATGTCCTTCGAGGTTTAGAGTGAAGCCGACTTTGCTATTGTACTGTATCCCCCTTACAAATAAACAAAGAATAAGGTTATTATTATTCCGTGTTTTGTCTCTTTTACTATAATTTGAAATGACGTTTAAATGACAGAAACTAAACACGGAATAACTATTTGGACCTTATTCTTTGTTTATTTGTAAGGCCCCTTAGTCTTTTAGTCTGAATGATGACTTGTAATTGAATTCTCTAGTCATTCATATTTATACTTACGTAAGATCTGCCAGACTCAACCTGTTTATCGCTCGGTCCCAAACTCGTAAACTGTGAATATGAAATGTCCTTCGAGGTTTAGTAATAATAACACTGACTTTACTATTGTACCTACTGTAAGTTTTTAATACGAATTACGAGTCTTGTAATTGTATGCTGTATTGACAAAAACCAAATACGTATTGTTTTGAAAGAATTAATTGAATTTTGAAATTGAGTTACTAGCGCCGCTTTTGAGAAATAGTTTGTATGTCACAATTTCATAATAAGGTATTTACTTTGCACGGGTCTGTCAGAAACAATACAAAATGTTTAATTTTCTAAATCCAACATCCATTGAACAATATCACATCATGGGGAGATCGAGTCATAACTACCAAGCTGAGTATAAACAACTGATAGAGAAACAACCGGTACCAACAGCTTAATATACTTCTGACAATTTTTTATTCGGTCACCCATCCGACGAGCCGGCATTACGATAGTGGCTTAACTTGCAAGATTGCAACCCAAACGTGTCAGCCACTGCGCTCTTTATTTATCTACTTGCTTTTGTTTAACGTTATAGTTTGACGACCGCATCAGTCTCATACTGTACCGACGACGTATCATTCAAGAAAACGGATGGTATGAAATCCATTCAGCTTTTTAAAATAAACTAATGGTTAAAAGTCTGTAATGTTGTAATGTGGTAACGCCATTACTCACGTAGGGCTGTCACGTGTTCCGCTGTTTAGCGCGTCGTTATAAAGTCGTAAACCTAGAAAGCCACGTCCTTCGAGATTTACGTGGTTTCAGTAATAGGAAATTTAATGGTGCAAGTTAAGAGCGGTAGCAGTTCAATACATTTACAACAACCTTACAACTATTCTACTGCACATATTTAACACAAGGACATAGTATTTTTTGATTATTTTCATTTATTTCATGGATAAGTTGGTTGATATTCAAGTATGAATTACTTGAAGGCAAAAAAATTGTGCGGTATATGCGATAATAAAATATTATGGTTAAAACCATTGAACATTCGGCAATAGTAGTCGAGAGCACTGTCTTGATTTATGTTGTCCTATTTAAATGGCAAATATCATTTGAATGGCACTGGCCCCTGATACTGACAGTCTGTTTTGGAAATTTAGAAGTCTCCGAAACACGATACGAACGTTTACAACAGTCGCTGCCCATTAAACTAATGCTTAAGGCATAATGTCATTCCAGCTTTACTTACAGCATAAATTATTTCAGCAAAAATGTTAACGTTTATTGAACTTAAAACTTTTGAACATCTTTTATGTATATAAGTCCCACGAATAAATTTTGTATCTGTATTTGTCATTATAGCAACTCATTCTGCCTTAAAATGTAATGTAATAGGCAAGTTTTTGTAATTTGTTCGCAACAAAATTTGCGTTAAAAATTATATAAACATTTTATAAATAGCTTGCCTACTTTTTAACTGATCTTTAGTATTTGTAAAAATATTATGATCAGATGTTAATGACGGTAGTAGTTGACACTGAATGGGCGCCTTTGGCTTTCAAAGTAAAAAGTAAATAGTGTTGAATAATTTCGGCGGGCTGGTTAGAACAGCGATAGCTCAATTAGGAGAGCACCTGACCCGGTATGTCAGAAGGGTGAGGGTTCAAATCCTGCTCGTAGAATTTTTTTTAACATTTGTTTTTTTTTTTCATTCTGCTTTATTACAATCCGCTCCGCTTATGGCTTAAGCCGCTTTAAACACTGCATCAAACGGCTGACGGTCATGCGAGCGGCCTGTGGCATGTTGTCCCAACATAAGCCTTTGGGTTCACAGGTCAGCGCCATTGTAACAATAACAGTTGTTATTTTTTTTATTTACCTCGTTTTAATATTAGCAGTGCGATGATAAAAAGTAATTGACTTGGTGCAACGCTAAACGTGTTTAGTTCGAATATACTTTTTCGGATTTCATGGACGCGTTTTTTTAATAGGTTCATAGGTAGGTATGAGATTTTATTAATAATTATAACAATTCGCTAATCATGAGAATCTGACACAATATGTATGAGAATCGAACGCAGCACCTCTGAGTTTGAGACCTGAATCGGGGTTGAGAGCGGTACCAATCAAACATTTTGTTTCGCCTTATTTTAATTATTAATCTCTATATAGCTTTTGCTAAATACATTAATGAAACAAGATACAGAAAAAAAACCGTCCAAGTGCAAGTCAGACTCGCGCACGAAGGGTTCCGTACCATTATCTATAAAAATATTTCAAGTTTCTACTTGTTATCGTAATTAAGACCGAGAAAAAAATTGGGAAAAAATCACGTTTGTTGTATGGGAGCCCCCTTAAATATTTATTTTATTCTATTTTTTAGTATTTGTTGTTATAGCGGCAACCGAAATACATCATCTGTGAAAATTTCAACTATCTAACTATCACGGCTCATGAGAAACAGCCTGGTGACAGACGGACAGACAGGGACGAACGGCGGAGTCTTAGTAATAGGGTCCCGTTTTACCCTTTGAATACGGAACCCTAAAAAGTATAAAACTAGTCTTATCTCTTTACAAGATCTCTTTATTTTGTGATTTTGGCTCAGTCACGGCAAGTTTACATGTAGAAAAGCAATGAAGTCATAAATTTCCAAGTCCTCGCCTCAATTAAGCTAACACAACTTAATAATAAACTTATCAACGCAACATGAAAACTGTCGAACACTTTAAACTAACTAATATTGAACTTTGAACATGAACGAATCCTTACGGCAACTTAGTTCCACGTGTTGGTTAGTTAATCGTGCGAAGTTCTAAAATTGACATAGGTACGACTTGCTCCTTCACCCTACATAGTTGAGACACAAAATGGTGACCCACAGAAAGTAAGCTTCAAACGAACGCGCTCGGGAACGTGCACGTAGACAACCTCTCACAGACATAGAATCTCGCAACAGCTGGCTGCTGGGCTCGGACTATTCCAAGCTGTGTGTCACACACACACACAGCTCGGAATATGTTGT
Organism: Eudonia lacustrata; assembly: GCA_947562085.1. Classification (NCBI taxonomy): domain Eukaryota; kingdom Metazoa; phylum Arthropoda; class Insecta; order Lepidoptera; family Crambidae; genus Eudonia; species Eudonia lacustrata. The sequence continues at coordinate 23,967,770 of OX387340.1, read as the reverse complement.
ATGTTGCTCGAGCGCGGTATGTATCACATGAGTAAATACCCGAACAGAGTCCAAGCTTCTATATAACGCCTCCATATACAATATAGACGACCTTCCATACACGATATAGATGACCGCCTTGGTCGAGTGGTTTGTACACCGGCTTTCATGGTGTCGCCATCTCTGAGGTCCCGGGTACGATCAACGGTCGGGTCAATTTTAGAAATTATTGTTTTTCTAAATTGTCTCGGGTCTGGGTGTTTTCTATGTATAATAAGTATGTATTTAAGTATTTTAAGTATGTTTATCCGTTGTCTAGTAACCATTTTAACGAGTTTCATAACGAAGCTTCTCTTGAGCTAGATCATTGGTGTGAGTGTAGGAAAGTTTTAGTCATAATAGCGCGCAAAATACATACCTACTTAGGTGCATATATATATAAGTCTTCTGTGCGTGTGTTTGTAATTGAACTCCTTCTAAACGGCTAGACCGATTTGAATGATTTTTTTTTGTGTGTGTTCAAGTGGATTCAATGCTATAGGTGCCCATCAGGGGATATGGGTGTTCTTAAGCGGACGAAGTCGCGAGCGGGCCGCTATAAACTGACTTACTCCAAATGTTTTCTTGTTATTGATTTTGTTTTTCAATACTTTGCTTGATTTTTTTTATTTTTCAGATTTGTTCTAATCTGACATAAAGTCTTTTTAAATACTGAATTGGAAAACACTCACATGGCAGATCAAATGTACAGGCATTTTATATACCTATATAGACTTTCTAAGATTTCAGTACCAATATTTATAATGTTTGCTTTAAGATCGAAGTGTTCGCGAAACTACGTGAAATATTTCTAGAATTATTCATACACACTGTACAGTAATTAACCATATTTTACAGTAAACAACTCTTACTTAAATCAAACATAACAAAACCTCAAATAATTACAATATTTTACGAGCGATGACAGTTCACAACACGAAACAACGCTTGTGACACTCATTGAGATTGTCCGCTGGCTGTGCCGGTGTAAACCGGTTTGTCCTCTCGCGGCGCGTACGTGAGTCTGTGTGTGAGAAGTCATGCACACATTAGCCGTGCTATGTAGTAGTGTACCTGTCGAAGCTTGGACTCTGTTCGGGTATTTACTCATGTGGTATGTATTTAAGCTTACATTCTGCCTTTTATCTAGATTTTAAATGAGGTGTGAAGTAGCAACTTGCGGGTCCGCAAGATTAGAACGGCTGGTGAGCCACAATCATGGTCTACTAGCTTTCCTCGTATCTGGACTTTGCATCAGGCAGAGCAGAGCCAATCAGCAATCAACCAATCAGCAGAGCAATCTTCCTGTGTGGAGTAGATACGTGGACAATCCTGGCCCGAGAAAGACAGAAAGGGTTGATGCATTCGAGATGTGGTGCTGAAGACGAATGCTAAGAATACCTTGGACTGCGAAACGCACCAATACATCGATCCTTACTCAACTCCAAATTAAATCTCGCTTGTCCACCATATGCCAACAACGAATATTTTCATGTTTCGGCCACACAGTGCGCAGAGACGACGAAAGTCGGGAAAAACTGATTGTGGTTGAGAATACCGAAGACAAAAGATCGCGCGGTCGTTCACCAACAAGATGGGCGGATCAAGTGAAAGACTCGTCGTCCTCCAAATTCTACACGGTTGTAAGAGACGCGCTGGACAGAAATCGGTGGAGGCAGATCATCCGCTCCAGTTGCAACCCTAATGCTGACCACGATCCTCAGACATGAGGGGCCGACCCCAGAGAGAGAGAGAGCAGAGTCATTTACTAACTCTTTTGTAAAATATCTTAAAAAAAGTTATGTATGGTGGAGATATTTTTAAATAGGTACTTTAAGTTAAGTTATAACCTACCTATCTACTCTGTATTTGTTTTTGTTGAGTCGTGTACTAAATGTAGTTATCCAAAGTAATTTTTGTTTATGATCAATATTTCACCGATCAAAGTTATCACCCAGAGAGTTTTATCAAAAAATATCAATATAAAATTAATTGACGCTAAAACGACGCTCTTGCTTCGTATCTTTTGAGTTATCCTCAGTTCAATGTCAACCTTGTAGTGTTCGCGTAAAATTTAGAAAACCTTTGCAACAAAGACCGGCCGGTGCGTCAGATCCATAAAACCCTTAAATAATAACTCAACTCGACAATAAGCTAAACAATATCAAAGAAAGCGAAAGGTACTTCAACTTTGAACGACAAGTTTATTCTAAAAGCCATTTCGTGCAATCTCACCTTCAATATGAGACGTACTCGACAAACTTCCAGAGAGAATCCGAAAAGTTTTCCACTTGGTCGAGTCAAACTAAAATAATTGCTGGAGTCGCAACGCATCGGTGCACTTTCATTGGCTCTGGTGGATTGTGTTACACCGTACACTTTTTTAATCAGATCACCAACTATTTTACATTAAAATAAGGTAGAGGTAGGATAGAGGAGGTAGAAGGTAGTTAATCCTTTCTAATCGTTTTTTAAATCCTATATATGCTTCATTACAGAAATATTCTTAAACTATATTTGGAGGGAAATCCTTATAAGTAAAACTCAGGTCGTTCGGTCGAATAAAGAGATAATAAAACCTTTACTTTAACAACGAAACAATATATAAGATTTTTACATCGCAGCAAATTAATTGTCAGGCTTGACGGGGAGTGACATTGTCCCTCATAGACAAACGCTACAACTACCCCCCTACGGAGAAAAGTAAATACTTACATGAAATTATATGAAAGTATGAAACTTAAATTAAGAGTTATTAACAATAAAATAATAAAATTAAAAAAACAATTTACCAAGTTTCAATAAAATTAAAATAACAGGACATTTGATAAACTTAAAAATAAAAACTATGCATCAAACGTAGCCTTAAATCTAACGACACGTCCTGACCGAGTGGTAACGGGCTTTGCGTTTGGCAAAACTAATGGAGAATCAGTCGGCGCGGCAAGTGGCGCCGGCAGCGAAAGGAGATTCTCGGCTGGGACCGTTACTTGCAGCGAGGTAAGTACGCCTTGGTCAGGATCTGGTGATATGTAAGCTGGCTTGGTGCGATCGATGCTGACCTCATTCCGCTTCCCTGCAACGTCTAAGGTAAGTGTCTTGTTGTTACGAGCAAGAACTTGGTAAGGACCAGTATATGGTGCTTGAAGAGACCGCCGAATGGTATCATCACGCAGAAAAACATGAGTTGCCTTTGAGAGATCTTTAAAAATGAAAGATTTGGGTTGCACATGTCGTGATGCTGGAACGGGTCGAAGTTCAGCCATATACGATCGCAGTTGGTTTACAAAATCGTTCGAAATCTCTTGCGGGGAAATACTGGGTACCAAGAATTCTCCAGGTAACCTCAGAGGTTCTCCATAAATGAGTTCAGCTGAAGAGCAATTTAAATCTTCCTTAAATGCCGAACGTATTCCTAATAGCACTAAAGGTAAAGCTCGGTGCCATGTGTCGTTATGACACATAAGAGCGGCCTTTAATTGGCGATGGAAACGCTCTATCATGCCATTTGCTTGAGGGTGGTAGCTTGTAGTTCGTGTACGTTTAGTGGCACCTAAGTCCATAAGACGACGAAATAGGGTCGATTCGAATTGGCGACCCTGATCTGTAGTTACAGTGACGGGAACGCCATAACGCGCAATCCACCCGCGTACGAACTTGTCGGCGACTTATTCGGCGGTGATCGTTGACATGGGCCAGACTTCAGGCCACCTTGTGAAACGGTCTATCGCCGTCAGGCAATAGGTATAACCCTCCGAAGTTGGCATCGGGCCGATTATGTCCATATGAACGTGCTTGAAACGAGCAGTCGGAGATGCGAAGTTTCTGAGTGGGGCTGATACATGACGAGTGACTTTAGTCCTATGGCAGGCGAGACACTCGCGAGCCCAGGTGCGGCAGTCTCGTTCAACGTTTGGCTACACGTAACGCGCAGCAATTAGGCGCGCAGAAGCGCGTGCGCCGGGATGACTGAGCGCGTGAAGACGTGCGAAAGTCTGTCGCCGGAACTGTAGTGGCAAATACGGTCGTGGCTTGCCGGTCGAAATATCGCAAAACACCGACACGTCTTTCCCTGGAACAGGAGTAAGTTCTAGTTTTAGTGCGGTGTCACAACGTATGGCTTTGAGCTCATCATCGGCGTTTTGAGCCTCAGCTAAAACGACATAATCATCGTCAAGCGTAATTGCTTCGATGCGAGACATTGTATCCGCAACGACATTATCTTCACCTTTGATATATTTGATATCAGTGGTAAATTGTGAGATAAATGTTAGCTGGTTTAACTGAGCTGGAGGTAGCTTTTCGCGACGTTGTATAAACGCGTAAAGCAAGGGTTTGTGGTCCGTATAGATTGTGGTGTGTTGCGCCTCTAATATATGACGGAAATGTTGAACTGCAGAGTAAACGGCGTAAAGTTCACGATAATAAGCTGGCCAAGTCGATTGACTTGGCGTAAGCTTTTTGCTAAAAAACGCCAAAGGATGCCAGTCACTGTCTGTTTGTTGTTGAAGACAGGCACCCACATGGGTGCTTGAAGCGTCCGTGAATAGACCCAAACAAGCATTTGGCGTAGGATGTGCGAGCCGTGTCGCTGTAAAAAGGCTGTCCCTGCAAAAATAAAATGCCTGTTCGAGTGCCGGGTCCCAAGGCATGGGTTTGTTACCCTTCAACTTGGTCACCGTGAGGAAATCGACGAGTGGAGCCTGAGCTTCGGCAGCTTTCGGTATGAATTGTCGGTAATAATTAAGCATACCTAAAAATCTCCTTAGACCTTGAGCTGTCTGGGGGAGGGGGAATTCCTTCAGGGCAGCAATCTTCTCCTCTGGTGGAAGCACACCGTCACGGAAGATCTTGTAGCCAAGGAACTTAATTTCGTTTGCGCCTAGAACACACTTAGCAGGGTTAACGACACAACCATAGTCACTTAACCGCTGGAACAAGGTGTGCAGGTGTAGAAGGTGATCCTCAGGTGTGCGCGAGAAAACAAGAATATCGTCTACGTACGGGAAACAGAAATTCAGCCCCCTAACAACCTCATCGATAAAACGCTGAAATGTCTGTCCCGCATTTCTCAAACCAAACGTCATATAAGGAAATTCAAATAATCCGAATGGTGTGGTGATGGCTGTCTTGCAAATATCATCCGGGTGCATAGGGATCTGTTGGTAAGCTTTTACTAAATCTATTGTGCTGAAAATGGTTGCTCCAGCTAGGTTGTGTCGGACGGGGTATCGATCAGGAATGGTGCGGGCGTTCAGAATCCTATAATCGCCGCATGGTCTCCATGTAAGGTCCTTTTTGGGTACCAGGTGGAGAGGCGATGACCAGTGGCTCTTGGATGGTCGTGCGACTCCAGCAGCTACCATATCTGCGAACTCTTTCTGAGCGACGCGCAGTTTGCTTGGTGCTAGTCGGCGAGGGCGTGAAACGACAGGAGGTCCATCGGTGGTGTTTATATAATGCACCGTGTTGTGTTTAATCGCCCTGTACGCACCCGGTGGCCTGGTAACGTTAGGAAATTCTAACAAAATTTTCGAAAAAGGAGAATAGTCATTAATTTTTACTGTTTTAACGCTAGGTTGGTAAATGTTACAGATGGAGGCAGTGGCAGATAGTCCTGTAGATCCGTCTAATAACAATTTATTACGGCAGTCCGGAAGAAGATTGTAATTTGCTAGGAAATCTGAGCCTATGATAGCGGTCTCAACATCAGCAATAGTAAAGTTCCACTTGAAATCGCGGCGGAGACCAAGATTTAAAGTGAGTGTCCGGATACCATAAGTTTTGATATTAGTGCCATTAGCGGCACATAAAGTGTAGTCAGCAACTTTACATTTTAATGACAATAATTTTCGAGGAAAACAGCAAAGATCGGACCCAGTGTCAATTAAAAATTTTAATTTACTAACCTTGTCCGTCACAAACAGGCGGCGACCAGTGAACAGACTACAGTCAGCTGCCGCCACAATTGCTGACTGCTCTACTAGTTTCCCGCAGGTGCTTTCCATGAACAAGGCTGCACACACTTTTCGGCTTTGTCCTGGAACTTCTTATGATACCAGCATAATTTATCTTGGTAGGCGGACCGCGCGGGTGTGTTAGCTCTTGATCTAGGTCTAGACTTCGACCTGGACCTAAATGGCGGTGAGTAAGAGCGACGTGCAGATAAGGCTGCCACTTGCGCTGAGAGTTCCTGCAATTTTGACATGAAAGGAGCTAAATCACTGTTGTGAAGTTGAACAGGTACTGACGGTGATGGTGTTACTGCACAAGTACTAAGAGAAATGGGAGACACCTCCAGAATTTTGTCCGCAAGCTCTGCTATTTTCTCTAAACTGAGCTCTGCCTGAGCTGTCAAAATGGCTTGCACCGTCCTTGGAAGGCGCTGTAAGAACAGTTCCCTAATAATTTTCTCGTCGTTGAGGTTGCCCGCTAAAGATCGCAAGTGCCTAAGAAAAACGCTAGGCTGTCTGTCACCTAGCTCTTCTCCAGAGATCAATTGTCGGACCCGCTGTGCCTCACTTGCTGAAAACCGTTTGATCATTTCCGCTTTAATCCAATTATATCTGTGGCCATGGGCAGGAGGATTGGTGACAAGGTCTTCCATGTCGCGGGACAGTCTCGCATCAATCTGTGACACGACATAATTATATTTGGTTTCATCTGCACATATCCCGGATAAAGCGAATTGGGCCTCTAAATGAGCAAACCATCCTGCTGGGCGGTCTAACCAGAAAGGAGCTAATCTAGGTCTCACCCCATAACTAGCTAGAGTTGTGTTGTTCACACAGACTTCTGAGGGCTCTGTCCTCTGTGAAAAACTTGCCGAGCTTTATATTTGGCATTGCAGTTCAGCATTCTGTTTAGCCAACGTTTCATTTTGAGCTACTAAGCGCTCATGCTGCGCTCTCAATTCCTCCATCGTAAATTATAGTGTTAGTAAAAATAAAAATAATAAAATTATTGTAAGTACGAATAATCTAAAAAGTACACTCGTAAGACTTAGTTACCACTCAGTCAGTGCGTTCCACAATGGTATGGGTATTTTAATACACTGAAATAAAGTCTTAACATAAAGTGCTATTTACAATAGGTTTGACAATGATAAAAAATAAATATAAAAAATAAAAACTTCAAAGCAATGATCTTCGAATGTGAAACTGGAATCCACATAGAAGGGACACGATAAATCCAATGCTCAGCTTTCTATAGATGGAGTAGGACTTTGCTGCGGCACGATGAGTCGGCACGTAGAGCGTTGCTCGTTGTACGAATGTTGCACGTTGTACCGTGTTGGTGATGAAACAGCACGTAAATCGTAGTAAGCTCGTCGTACAGATGTTGCACGATGTAAATGTCGATTGCCGTAAATATATTATTTGCTACTCGTAGGGAAAACATAGACTGTTGGAACCCGAGGTATCTTGGAAAACGAAATTTATCACGTCGGGGTCACCACTTTGGAGGGAAATCCTTATAAGTAAAACTCAGGTCGTTCGGTCGAATAAAGAGATAATAAAACCTTTACTTTAACAACGAAACAATATATAAGATTTTTACATCGCAGCAAATTAATTGTCAGGCTTGACGGGGAGTGACATTGTCCCTCATAGACAAACGCCACATATATATCACCCGATGGTAAGTAAATATGCCAAAGAAGTAGATTTTTTATGCAGCATCATAAATTAAGGAAGGACACAAGGGTACTGTTCCCACCCGCCCGATCATCTAAATGCCACTACACATTTAGAGAATACACTAAACATGCACACTAGTTTAAGCCCAAGACACCGTACTCGTAGAACCAGGGTACGACGAACCTGTTCACACGCGCTCTATACTAGGTACAGACATGTACCTGGGCGCTTCTCTCCACCACCACGGCTCGGTCAACCCGAGCCGAGGTCCGAGCCTTTAGAGGCGCCCTCAGGTTGTTCCGCTCCGGATCCGATCCGAACCCTTCGGAGAATCTAGCAGGGCACGGGGGCATGCACTAGTGCGTGATGCCGTTTCCTCTAGAAAACCTCCGAAGGTGATTCGTTTCACACGGCTTGAGGAACCCTTTAAGTTTCTCGCCGCCCATAAAAAGCCTGGTGAAGCTGAAAAGGTCGTTTGAGGCAATCAGCAAAATCTCTTTAAAAAAAAGGATACTGTTCATATAGCGGCATTTAATGGTTTTATGGTGGTAGCTAGTTAAATCTCAACTAAAAATTTACTTAAAAAAACCACAACTCACCCCTGCTGACTTATAAATGTCAAATCAGTCACCCTTACAACTACAGATTCGGTATAAGTAAGTAAGTAATTAATTTTACTTTTCTCCTCAACCTTAACTTACACTATAAAATAAAAATAAAAATAATATTTTTATTCAGATTAAGATTGTGAGAGACTGGTGCCTGAACTAAGCGTCAGCCTGTCACACACGTACCAGCGTATATTATATTAGGTATATTATACAACATTCCCTGTGTGGTGCCGGGGATAAAGAATTGCACTACCCCATCTCTTCCCGTGGGTGTCGTAAAAGCCGACTAAGGGACCATTCCAGAGGATGGGCAGCAGCATCTCTCTGAGGTTACCCTCAACCTACTGCAATCGCCAACCCGCCTGCCAAGCGTGGTGATTACGGCAAATACGCCTCATATCCTTGGGGGAGGCCTTTGTCCAGCAGTGGACGTCTTTTGGCTGAGATGATGATGATTATACAACAAAGGTACCTATGTTACGCTGCGGTGTGATTGAGGAAAACCAGTTAGAATTTTAAAAAGCGCTCAAAGAGAAAGGGGACTAAGTGGCAGGAATGGAGAACTACCCTTTTGTTGTGTGCAAAACGGCCATAGCCCCTTTGTCCCCTAATTGGAAAGCGAGAATTGGCCCGTAAGGAAAGATACTGTCCAGCAACGGCACCTTTGAAGCTGAATGTATTACATTTTTGTTGGCATTCACGCTTGGGTAAGTCGAAAACATATTCGCAGTCGGTGTAACGGATGAATCTGAAATCGTTGTATTGGAAATTATACTTGTACACCGTAACAAATTTTCGTAGAATTTATTTTAATATTTATTTATACAACTTATTTCTTTCAATGGGATTTGGTGGGTTTAACGGCTGTATGGCTTTATGTAATACCCATAAACTCGCATTAAGAGCGTGGTTGGTGGTAATAGCCTTATCTCCCCACATGTGCTATTGTCATGCGGGGAAGTCTTGATGGGAAGTCTGGGCTGATAATGATGATGGTGACGATGAGAAAAGCAAAGCTCATCTGTACTAATTAATATTATAAAAAGGGAAATTTTTGTATTTTTGTTTGTAACGAAAAAACTCAAAACTACTGGACCGATTTAAAAAATTCTTTCACCATTAGAATGCTACATTAGCGCTGAGTAACATAGGCTATATTTATTTCTAGAAAATTTGCTTGTTTTGTTGTCATAGAAACTGTCAACGAAGTCCGCCGGGTCAGCCAGTAATCAAAAAAATAGGACTTCAACCAACACACACTCACCGGTCTAAACGCGCTTGCATAGTTTTAATTATTGCATAGGGTTCATTGAAATATTTTTGTTATATAGGTATTTGATTTTAGATTTTAATTTCTGTGATTTGTTATTCTTTAAATTTTAGCTAAAAACCTAACTTTTTTTGAAAATCTTGTTTGTGTTAGAAGTGTTAATGGCGAATGTTGTGCGTACCTAATAAAGGTGTACTTGTACATATCAGTACTTGTCCTCTGTGTATGTAATCATGTCAATAGTAAATAATATGTACACTGTTGGTATGTCTAATAAATAAATAAATAAAATAAATAAATAAATAAACGGTAGCCGTAGCATGGGAAAGGCCATTTATGCCATTCAGCTTCAGTACCCGCACTTAGTCCAAGTAACATAATCTTCAACATAATTTTGGGACATTCTGGCTCTGTGAAAAAGAAAAAAATCTTCGAATTTAACGTAATTTTATTGTCGCTATGAGTTCATGTACTCTAAAGTATTCTACTATTATTATTGAAAAAGATTCTATTATTTCCAGTTGAATATTCATTGTCGAACGCGTAGGCTCCACTGCACTTCGCAAACTGTGCGGCGTTAAAAGTTAACTTGCAAAGTTCCGTACCATCGGCAACTTGCCGTCCCTTGAAATTAGACGAGACAAAATTTAAAAAATTCAAAGTGCCGTCTAGCGAAACGATTTTTAAGTTTCCCCGTATATATTCATGGCGTTCAGTCCACTGGCGCAGAAAAGTGAGACTATTCTGCCACCATTCTCGTTCCAAGGCGATGTGGAAGCGACAACTTAAAGACAGAAGCGAGAACGTACATTTCACTTGATTAAACTGAAGTGGTTACACTGTTTGTTCGTTTTATGTATTACTTTTGAAATGTTTGTTGTTTCTACAATAGGGAAGCGATTTGCTAACATTAGGTACTCCCGACGATGTAAGTATAAATAAAGTTATAGAAAGCGCACTTGAACCGGAATCCTTACACAATGAGAAAGTACCTAGTTATCCTACCTTTTCATGTCCAAAAACTACAAAGTTGTCAAAGTTAATAAAAGTACTAATTGCTGCACTGAAGCTGAATTAAATATTTATAAAACAAATACAGTGCATTTTTTTATTTATTTAATGTAAGCCTTCACAGGCACTTATATGAAGTTCTAGAATTAAGTCAAAACTTAGCATAATATTAAAAATAAACTTAAATTTTGTTTAACTAACTGACCGCCTAATCGATCGCTTTCACTTCGTGTGTGGTTTATGACGTCATCTTGTCGTTTCGTGCCGCCTATTAAAGCAATATCGAAAGCTATAGCCTTTAGCTTTTGATATTGCTTTCATAGGCGGTGCGAGGTGGCAAGATGACGTCATAAACTATACACGTAGTCAAAGCTATCGGTTAGGCGGTCGAGCGGCTGCAGTTCAGATTTTGGGAAAGCCTTCGACCGAGAAGAGATAGCAAGATTGTTGTTATGTCATCATCGACATCACCATGATGATGGTCAAATGTCTTGACCACGATGTAGAAACAAGGCTAAAATGTTTTACTGTTTAAAAAAATACGCTCAAGAAAAATGCGATTCATAACTACGCTTTACAGACATGCGCCTGGGCATTTCGCCCTTTCTAAGTTTACCTAAGACTAAAGTTATAGGTACTTCCAGGTATGGTCTCATAAAAATAAATGTAATAAACTGTATGTAAACCCGCTCGAGACTTCGTCCGCTTAAGAACACCCAAAGTATAGTAGTAATTATAAGTATCCCATGATGAACCCCTATTGCAGCGCCACCTACCGGTTCCAATTGTAAATCTAAACCATTCTCGAATCCACTTGAACACATACAAAAAAAATCATCAAAATCGGTCTAGCCGTTTAGAAGGAGTTTAATTACAAACACACGCACAGAAGATTTATGGGCTTCGAACCGGAGATAATATTGAAAACAGAGACTTTCTAGCTAGAGTCTAGAGTATTAGTATTTTTTCTGAGGAGATTCCAGTTAACCAAAACCCATGCATTACACACAATAAGAATTTAAAGTTACGATTCTTATTCAGTGTATTATTGCAAAAACTATATTACTAACGTTGTCAATGTTTTGGTACAGGAGATTGACAAGTTGTGTCACACAAACTCACACAACCTCAGAACAATAAGTTATTATTCTGAGACAACCATTTAAATCTATGGAGACAACCCATAAATTGTCAAGGAGACGTTGTCAGAATGAACTCAATCGATCGAGTTGAGCGGAACTATTGCATTGTTTGCATTACATATTTGAATTTACGATTAAGTTTGTTAGAAAAAATCAAAAAGTAAAGTTTTGATTTTAATTCGTTGAGAAAATGGTTAAGGCCATAATGATTCTATTACTAGTGACCTATAGAATCTCTGTTTTCAATATTATCCCCGGTTCTAGGCCACATACTGTAGGTATAAAGATTAGGTTCTTCTAATCCTCATGTTTCTTCAGTATAGATTCTACAAAATGTCAGATTGGATAAGGATATAAAGATTATAGTATTGTTAACCCAAGATATATAATGAGTCGCAACTTCCTCTCCCATATCAAGTGTAAATATGTTGAGAACGCTCGTGGCGTGTACCAAAGCAATATCCACACGAATGTCTAAGGTTCGAGTAAATATTCCATCGGATATGTTGTTTGATCGGCGGGACATGTTTGCCGACATGGGCCGGGTAAGGTTTTTGCTACAGACCTCTCACTTATAATCTTCCGGCGCCTTTGTGACATATAAATATTACTGACTTTTGACCTAATATAATATTTTTTTTAAATATATTTTGTTATTAGTTCATACACAAATGGACAGCGAAAATGCTTACCTATGTAATTATTTACCAAAACATCAGGTGAGCTTATAAGTATAAATAGAGATATTTCTGGTTAGACAGTAGATTGTTTTTTTTTGTTCTCTTAAAAGTACCTACAGAGCGACACACGCCAAGAGGTATTGATAATGTAATTTTTAAGAATACTCTAATATAATTGCTAAAAAATGTAGAAGTAGATGAGAAAAAGGGAAATCTACATGCAATCTATCATAAGGATATGGTAAAACTGTTTTGTTCGATTGAAACAAGAATTAAAAAGAACTAAATCTTTTCGAATTAGGAGCAACTGCTACTTATAGTGATGTCAACAGCAACAACGGTTAATTTCAAAATGTACAAAATTACATTACAGTTCTTTGTGAACATAAACAGAGTGAACGAGAGTGCGGCAACAATGCCGTGACCTTGAATCGACGTACCGAGCTGTACCTACCGGCTAGGGTTGCGTCACACATAGTTAATTTATTATTGTGTGAATTTGGGTGTCTTTTATATTGTAAACTTACCTTGTTATATCCGTTGGCAAAGAAAAAAGGACAAACTGGTATTATGGTTGTGTGTGTTGAGACATCCTTATACACAACAGGTTTAGACATTTTCAATAGGCACCCACCTATATGCAACAAAACTTGCAATCAAGACACCCAAACAAAGAAAAATACGTGTATACTGATCGGCAGCGCTCAGTGACATTCTTGTTATTCTCCGTTACTACAGCAACATACGCTGCCCGACCCGCGTTTGCGGGGACAGCCCGCGCCATCGGCTCTCGTACTCCTTTTCCGTGCTTTTTTCTGCGTGCTAATGTAGGTGAACTACGAGCTTGTGTGCGTGCGTTTCGGAGCTCTTGTATGAAGTTGCCGCACTCTCGTTCACTCTGACATAAAACATGACTTATTCATCGTATTGTTTTCCAAAGTTTACGCGAACATTGAAATTAAATATCTTTTACGGATCTACTCGCGTTTATTTTACATATTACTTTAGTTAATGTTTATCCGGACGTTAATGGCTACCTTTTGTGGAATGACATTTACTACCTGCAATTAGAGGGTGTCGCCATGGGTTCCCCTGTTTCGCCCGTCGTCGCCGATATCTAAGGAAGACTTCGAGGAGAGGGCCCTGAGCACTGCACCGGTAACCCCTAGGTTCTACAAGCGGTATGTAGATGATACTTTCACTATCCTACCAACTGATAAAGTATCTGCTTTTCCGGATCATTTTAACTCCATACATCCAAAAATACAATTCACAATGGAATTAGAGGCAGATAGTGAGCTAGCTTTCTTGGATACTTTAATCATCAGGAATCCGAACCATAGTCTGAGTCACACTGTGTATCGTAAAGTAACCCATACAGTTATTTTACCTCAATGGTGATTCTTACCACCATCCTAGATAGTTGGCTACTGTAGGAAAATCTTTGTTTTAGAAAGCACGCGGCATCTGTGACACCCAACACCTGGTTGCTGAGCTTCAGCATGTCAAGCCATACTACAGGATAATAAACTGAAAGTACCACGGCTTCGTCACAGAAAATGCAATAAGCCAACCACAGTCGAGTGCCAACCTGCTGTACTTCCATATATGAAAGGTGTCACTGACAAGATTGGACATATCTTGAAGCGAGCTTCAATCAACACTTACTTCCAGCCGCCAAAGAAGATTAACCAATTTTTACGACCTCTCATTGTGCAACATACCCCTTCAAGATGCAGGCGTGTACAAACTGGACTGCGACTAAGGGCTCTCTTACATCGGGCAAACAAAGAGAAGTGTAGGAACCCGCGTTAAAGAACATATAGCCGACGACGTCAAGCATAGGCGCGAAAATAAGTCTGCAGTATGCAAACATTCCTAGAGGAGCCCAATCATTACATCAGATTTGATAAACCACAAATACTCGCCAGAGAACAACGATTCATCCCTAGGATGATACGCGAGGCTATTGAAATTAAAAAACATTCTAATTTCAATAGAGACTACCAGCAGCCTAGGATCCCATCATACAAAATATTAAATCCCAGCCCCAACACTATGCTGCCAGATTAAAAGATACTGTTAGCTCTTTCTGCGTAAAACGGAACGCATCTGATTAAATTTAAATGAGGGTATGCAAGCTACTAACTAATTATGAGACGACTAAAACCTTAGTCTCCCTGTGACCACGGACCCTGCAAAGGGTTCAAACGTCACGATAAACATTACATAAAGTAATGTGTAAAGTAAACGCGAGTAGATCCGTAAAAGTTGCTTCATTTCAATTATTTCATCTTATTTTAATATAATGCGAATTTATACGTCCTGAATGGGTAGTAGGTAAAAAAATTTTGGACGATTCAAAAGCACTTTTTTAAAGTTTATTTGAATAAACAATATTTGACTTTAACTTTGACTTTGAATATAATAGTGAGGTCTTAGTTCGCTCTTCTTATATAATTTCTGTGATAGGATACTATGGTTTACATAGGTGCTAAAATTTTCTCTATTTTCCAGTGAATTACCTACCCTATTCCGTGCATATAACGACTGACTTTTGTTTTAAAATTCAAATTGTAATTGTCCCAATATTTCTCAAGCTTTCTAGTATTTCTAGCTTATATATAGGGCATATTATGCCACACTCGTGTAATGACGTGCGCTAACAAAACAAACTTTGAACAAAGTCATGCCAGCAAAAGGTGGGACAAGCACAGCCGCAGCCTCTTGGCCCATATACGGCTGTGATTGCGGCGGTTGGCAAAATGCCAGAAGTAAAAAGTTCGAAACCGAAATTTTACAAATCGACTTACCGAGCCCAACCAAGCCGATGCCGGTTGTCTCCAAATTTTGTTTTGAACCAGATTTAACAAGCATTAACTAGTCATATTTTCGGTTCTGAGCAGAATAAGTGATAGGTAAGAGGTATTTTATATTGATTTTTTATGGTCATCCTTTGAAGCAACACTTTCTAGGCTATTCGGATATTTACTCATGTGCTTTCTAGTGTCTAAACAAGTGACGTGCAATTTATAGTCGTTATTCAAATTATCGTTTTTTCATAAAACCCGAACTCAATACTCTGTTGGCTGCGTTGGTAGTGGGCGGATCTTAAAATTGATCACTTTATGATGTAATCGACCATTTCATGAAATGGTAGTATTTCATGATATGCCCAGCTTAAACTGATCATATCGTTAAAGCGTCAACGTTTGATGATATGCCCTTCCACGTTTGGCCATATTATTAATGTAGGAAATCCTTACTGTTGGTTAGGTTAAGTTATTGTTTTTCCCGAGCGAAGCGCAGCGTAGCGAGGGCCAGTCATGGAAGCGGGGGGCCGCATATGATTGTACAAATCGATTGTATCGACACAAAAAGTAAACGATATCAGCGCCTTTAACGGTGGGTAATGTAAATATTTTACGATATGATCACTAAAGTTTTTTTTTCATGAAGTAGCCGCGCGTTTAGTTGCCCATATCGAGAAACTCAAACCACATCACGATGTGACCAATAGACAGTGAAACATTTCATGAAATGCGATCATTTCATGAAATTCTCGAGCATTTCGTGAAGTGAGCAAACGACATAATATACCATCAGTTTGCGGGCTCCATCGAAAAAAAAACCTTAGGGTTTAACTTCGCGTTCCGTATACTTTCTTATACATTTCAGAGTATTAAAAGTTCTCAACAAAGTCAATTTTGGGACAATGCCGGAGCTTCGAACTTAATATTCGACCAGTGTTAGGAAGATCGCGTTCTACTTAGCCCGTTCCACAAGTTTTGACCTCAACAGTATAGGGATGTGATTGTGTAAAAAAAGCAATTTTTCCATTTTTGCTTTTTTTACTCGATAAATTGTTACCTACGTCATTTTGAAAATTATTTCCCTGTGGTTTTAAAACATGCACAGTTAGACATTTAAAACAAACTTTGTCCATAAGGCGTGTTATGGACAAGATGCAAGTTTTATTAATTTCACTATTCGATCAAGTTATGTAGGTTAACGTTGTAATTAATAGAATTTAAGTATCCAGTAACAGGTTGGTTCAACAAATATGTCAATAGGTAGCGCTTCTTTTATCCAATTAAATTGTAGTTAAATAAAACACTTTCGAATTTCCAGGCCAGCATCCCGGTAATTGAAGGTTTCTTGTGGCAATGTACACAAATAAGTTTATTTAATTTTGATTATACGATTTTTTTCCAATTCGACGGCAATGTCTCATAGACATGGAAGACATAGATATTTATTATTCATGTTTTTTTAATGCAAACTGACTAAGCATTTGTCCATCAACCAGCCTGTTGGTGAGTAGGATGTGGCCTATGGTGGTACATACTTAGACAGGAAAAATAATACATCTCTCAATATAATATTTTAATAGGATATCTTTTTGTCATTTTTAATTTCCAGATCAAACCGATTGATTCAAACAGCTTTATTACTGTTACGCCTATTTCCCATATAAACCTACGTAGAAAAATAAATATCTGAATCGAGCTTTTTTTTTTCAAACTGAATGCAGGCGTCCTTAGCTCATTCTTGCCAAGTTCGGAGCTAAAGTTTTTGGCAAGTTGGTCACTCGGTGCACGCCCTAGCAAGTACTTGCGTGAGTTGGAAGTGTTCTAGTTTGCCTGCAAATTATAACAGGTCTGGTAGAAGACTATGTATTGCAAATTTTTTATAAGATCGAATTTAAGGTAACCAGTTATGTACTAGTTACAAATTTTTTACTAGATGGCGTTGCTTCGAATCATATAAATTTTATTTAATTTCAACTACATCGAATCAAACTCAGAGGAAGTAATGAACCTAGTGCCTAACAGTATGAATACATACATAAATTTTATTTTCAAACCGCAGGCGTCCTTAGCTCATCCTTGCCAAGTTCGGAGCTAAAGTTTTTGGCAAGTTGGTCACTCGGTGCACGCCCTAACAAGCCGACCGCGATCTGGCAAATTGGCAGTTACTACGAGTACTTGCGTGAGTTGGAAGTGTTCTAGATTGCCTGAGAATTATAAACAGATGTTATAAAGATTATGTATTGCGACATTTCTTCAACTTTATAAAGATATATTTATTAAATTAGCAGAAACCACCGGGATCCCGGAGCTATATAACAGCTAGGTACTAGAGGCGGGCTCCTGATTGACCTATTGTTTATTTTTTTTTATATTTATAAATATTAGTGTGTGTGTTCTCTCTCTCTCTCTCTCTCTCTCTATCTCTATCTATATATATATCTCTCTCTCTCTACTAGGGCCAGCAAATAAGCCTTGCTATCCAACGAGGCAACGCTGCTAGCTTACTCTGCCTGATGGGGATGATCTAAGGCAATTATACAATGTTATTTTTAGTTTAAACGAAACCTAAAAAATGGGTGTTCAGAATCAGTAATAGAATTGATTTCAATATTTTTTTGTATACTTACCATGTTACATTTTGACCAAATAATATTTACAAAATTTCAAATAAATTATACCCTACTAAAAACACACAACGGCGCAGCACAAAAAGCTTGTAACTTCGTGAGTTTTCAAGATATTTTTTTTTCTATCGTACTGATTCTTTAAATGAAAATATTTGACCCGTGTTTCGGTTTTCGTATAAACTAAAAATAAGGTTGTATAGATAGGGGCAAAATTATGATGGCCAAAGTAAGAAGCATTCGTTTGTTTGCACCTTCAACAAATCGTGGTAGGTAATGGCTCGGGATCCCATGTTCTAAAATAATGTAATTAGGTATTCTTAAGCCCAACACTAAGGCGTTCATGCTGCAGATGATATAAATATATATATTAAAAGAATATATTAAAAGCAAAATGAAGGGGACACTTTTTTATTTTTTCGTAATGACTGCTTGCACCCCTTCGATGCCTTGCACAGGGTTCGATCCCACAGGACTTGGGCAAACCGGGCATGCACCGCAATTAAACTAATGTTATTAGTTTTGATGTAGGTACGTGATTGATAACACAGTATTGATGGGGAACGCACTTCTTTTTGTATCATATCTACTTACCTTTAATCCTCTTTTGAGATTAATTAACTTTTTAAAAATGAAGCTAAACATACCAGTGTTGAGTTAATCGATGCCTTAAATTGCAGGGATCATGTTCTGAACTAATTTATATTGAAGACCACTATTTACAACAGGAGAAAATAAAAATAATTATGATTACTGTAATGTAGTAATAAATGAGACACGTATATCAGTTCTAGCGTTTATTGCAGACTGGTGCGCACCCCAAACGTCATACCTTACAGTATTTATTCTTATTCTACCTTACATATACTACAATCTTCCACCCTTATCTAAAACTTATTTAGGACTTACTTTATTAACAATAGACAATGACTAACCAAAAATTACTTTTAATCAATTAACAAATTTACTACTATTTCTAAGCTTATAATTCACTAACATCAAACAAATAATATTTTCCTAAATTTAAACCTAAATTAGTTATATTAAAATTTATATCTCGGCGGAGTTCTCATTCGACATGAGCGCATCGGGCGAGTCCGGGCAGGCATTGACGGCAGCGGCGATACTTGTGTGGACACTACTTGACTAGGTTCTGGTTCTGGGTTCTCCGTTATACCACCCTCCTCACAATCGATAAGTGTCTTATCGCATGCCGCCGGAATTTGTTCAGTATCGCTGGGTTGACTGCTCGGGCTGACAATCGTAATGTTTTCACTAGCATCTGTTAATGAAGTACTAATATCCTTGTCCGTAAGTGGCGTAGGGCAAATGAGTGAACTCCTTGACCTCCGTTTTAGTTGATCGATATGTTTATGAGATTCCCTACCTAAGATGTCTGAAACTTTATAATCCGTAGTACCCAATTTCTGTGTTACTTTCCCCGGAAGCCATTTTTCTTTCCTTTGGTACTGAGGCAGCCATACTTCATCCCCTGACTGTAATACTCGTTCTGAATTTGGCTTGTTATGACTATGTTTTTGACGTAATTGAGATTGTATTACTTTATGGTCACAGCTCGGTTTCATGGCATCAAGTCTAGTTCGCAAGTTCCTACCCAACATGAGAGAAGCGGGACTAGCCCCAGTTGTACAGTGTTCAGTGTTACGGTAACTAAGCAAGAACGTATTTAAAAATAGGCCTATGTCTACTTTTTGTCGAATTGCTTTCTTAATTACTCTCTTCACTGTACGAACCGCGTTTTCCGCGGCACCGTTCGAGCTCGGATGATAAGGTGCGGTAGTCACATGTTGAATACCACAGCTATTCAAAAATTGAGAAAATTCTCTACTAGTAAACGGAGGGCCGTTATCAGAAACCAGTTGTTTTGGGAGCCCCTAACGCGCAAATACTTCCGTAAGTTTACCAATAGTGCAAACTGCGGAAGTACTGGACACTTGAAATACTTCTAGCCATTTTGTTCTAGAGTCCACTATGACAAGGTAAGTTTTATTCAAAATAGGTCCTAAAAAATCAACATGGATCCGGGTCCAAGGCGTAGCCGGCCACGGCCACGGGCTAGGCGGGCGCCGCGGCGGGGCGTCGGCGTCGGCCGCGCACACGTCGCACCCGCGGCACACAGCCTGAATGGCCTCATCTATCCCTGGCCACCAAACGTAGCTACGTGCCATCGCCTTCGTTTTTACGATCCCCATATGTGGTTCGTGTAGTTCCGATAGTACTTTTGACCTACATTTTTCCGGAATCACTAGTCTATGCCCCCACATAATACAACCCAGCTCCTCGTATAATTCTTTGTTCCGATTAAAATACGGTTGCAAAGTTACTATCTCTGATTCCGTTGGCCATCCATTACGGATGTAAGACAGAATTCTACTAAGCGTTGGGTCTAATAGGGTCTGTTTTTTTAATTCTTTATAATCTAGTAAAATGTCATTTTGTACAAAATGTAAATAGGTTTGTTCCGGTAATGTTAAACTATCTTTCGTCCTTACATTCAAATTTACCGGTAACCGAGACAACTCGTCCGCCCCATTATTTTTAGATCTAATGTACTCAATATCATAGTTATACGCTGACAATTTTATAGCCCAGCGTTGCAGCCGACTTGCTGCCATCTGTGGTACCCCTACCTTGGGTCCAAATATGCTAACTAAAGGTTTATGATCAGTCCGTAAGGTATATCGTCTACCGTACAAGTACTGATGTAATTTTTCTAAGCAAAATACAATTGCCAAAGCCTCGCGATCAATTTGCGAGTAATTTTTCTCCGCGTCATTTAGCGCGCGTGAAACATAGCAAACCGATTTCTCATGTGCGCTCGCCGCGCTGCCGCCGCCGCCGCCGCCGACGGCATCGCTATCACACTGAGTAAGTACCCCGCCTATGCCCCGCGCACTCGCGTCACACGTTAAATTCAATTTTTTATTAGGATCGTAATGAGTTAACACTCTAGCGCTACTTAATATTTCTTTAATTTTATTGAATGAACTATCGCATGATTTATTCCAAACCCAACATTTCTTTTTCTTTAGCAATTGGTACAGTGGGGCCAACATATTACTTATATTATTAACAAACTTAGCGTTAAAATTAACCAATCCTAAAAATGATCTTAACTCTGTAATATTTGTGGGGGGAGGGATTCTAGATATAGCTTCTATTTTCTCGGGGTCTACCTTAACACCTTCTCTTGTTACTATATACCCTAAATATTTTACTTCACTGACCATGAATAAACATTTACTTTTTTTTAATCTCATTCCGTGGCTTTGTAATCTATTTAATACTTTTTCTAAAATAACTAAATGTTCTTTTTCCCCTCCTCCTGTGGCAATTATGACGTCATCCAAAAATATTTCCACATTAGGTATATCACCTAACAGGTTACACATTATACGCTGGAAAATTCCCGGACTTGACGACAGGCCGTACACGAGTCTATTATATTTAAATAAACCCTTACAGGTGTAAATAACAGTCAAGTTTTTAGAGTCATCCAACTCAATCTGATTGTACGCCTGAGAAAGGTCAATTTTTGAGAAAATTTTAGCACCGTGAAGACCTACCAACAAGTCTTCTATACGTGGAAGGGGAAACCTATCGATCAACAAAACGGGGTTTAAAGTAACTTTATAATCGGCACAAAGCCGGAGCCCACCATCCGCCTTACGTACCGGTACCAGGGGGGTCGCCCAATCCGAGCAGTCAACCGGCTCGATGACACCGTCTTTTTGCATGGCATCTAGTTCCGCGTCTACTCTTTGTTTGAGGGAGTACGGCAGAGGGCGCGCGCGACAGAACACCGGCGCCGCGCCGTCGCGCACTCTCAGCGTCGCCTTGCCGCCCGTAAACCTGTCCAGCCCCTCCGCGAACAAATTTTTATATCTGTCGAGCAACAATAAGCAATCATTACTACAACTTATTTTAAAATTACGTGTGTTGACACTAATTTGCCCATTTACAAAACTAGGAATATTGATATTTAATTCTGTCAACCAATGTCGGCCTAATAAAGATGTCGTTCCACCTTTAATAACAAATAATTCTAAATGCTTACATTTGTTTTCATATCTTACTTTTGGTTTGATAATACCTAATGGTTTAATTCTACTGCCATCGTAGAATTGAAGCGTTAAATCACAATCCTTTATAGGCCTATGTTTAAAATACTTATTGTATGTAAACTCGCTAATACAAGTAATAGCTGAGCCCGTATCGACTTCCATTGTTACATTGTAATTATCAATTAACAAAGATAAGCTTACCGGTTTATAACCGTTTAGACTCAGCTGATGAAGTTCCTCCTCCGTCTCACAAATACCGCCCTCGCCATCACTTGAAGTGCCGTCATTCTCTCCCAATTTCTCGGTGACATGATGCACCCTTCGTGGTAACCCTCGATAAGCCCCACGTTCTGGGCATACTCTTCGCAAGTGTCCTCTACGTCTGCATTTACTACACTCGAAATTCTTGTATCGGCAACCATCAGCATGATGGCCCCGGACACCACACACTGTGCAGTACGTGTTCGCCCGCTGCGGAGCCCCGGTTGAGCCCGTCCGAGCGCCGCCACCGCCACCGCCGGCGCCGGCGCCGCCGCGCGGGCTCGCGCCGCCCCGGCCACGCCCGCCGTACCGCGCCTCCGGCGTCAGCGCGTGCATCTCGCCTGCCGCCCGCGTACTAAACGCTCCCGACTCCACCGCCGCTGCATCTCGCTCCGCCGCTTCCAAAGCACATGCTAGTTTTACCGCTCCCTGGTATTTAAGGTCGTCTTCCGCAAATAAGCGTTGTCTAATGACGTCACTCCTCAATCCACAAACCAGTTGGTCCCTTAAATTGTCCTCTAAATCTGCACCAAAACCGCAAAACTTGGTCATTTTTTTTAATTCCGCTAAATATTGTGATAACGTTTCCTCATCTTTTTGCTTCCTCTGTCTAAAACGATATCGCTCAGCCATTATGGATGTTTTTGGTTGCAGGTGATCACGAAATATTTTCACCACCTCATCATATGTACTGGTAGCTGGTTTAGTGGGGCTCATCAGGTTACTTAGTAGCTCGTATGCTTCCTCACCCATTACCGCGATTAATGTAGGTAACCACATGTTCTTCTCCACACCGTTAACCTTGAAATACATCTCAAGTCGTTCCAGATATAACGTCCAGTTCCCACCGATCACTTTAAATTCTCCAATCTTTCCGATTGACATTTTTTTTTAATAAATGCGAGTTGCACCTCCAAGGAAAATGTTGTTTTTTTTTTTTTTGTTTTATCCTCGTCGCCAATGTAATGTAGTAATAAATGAGACACGTATATCAGTTCTAGCGTTTATTGCAGACTGGTGCGCACCCCAAACGTCATACCTTACAGTATTTATTCTTATTCTACCTTACATATACTACAATTACCTTTTGGATAATGCTAGCCGCACGCCAAGAGGGATGACATCCTAAATACTCTTGTCCAAAAAACTTGAAAAACATATTGTATAAAGAAAAACCATTTTATCTAAACAATATACCAATGTGTCCTGCCTAAATCACATGTCTCGCCGTGGTGGCAGGTCTAACGTGAGATCCTCAGTTATTGTTCTAAGGTCCACATCTTACCACCTCAAATAAACAGGTACTGAAAGGCGGCTCAATACAAACGAGTGAGTTCGTACGGTGAACTCGGCTATACTCAGGAGAACGGCAGTCGTGCGGGTGTGTCAGTCGGGGCGTCATCACGCGTACTTTGTTTTACAATGAATTGACCACATTCATATAAAAACTGCTACATCATCATCATCATCAGCTCATTTTATGTCCTCACTGCTGGGGCCTTCCCTATAGATGGATAAGGAGAACAGGCCATAAACTACCACGCGGGCCCAGTGCAGATTGGTGGTTGTAAACGACTGCTAATGCAGCCGGGACCAACGGCTTTACGCGCCTTCGGAAGCATGGAGCTCGAGATGAAAAATGTTTGGTCACCCATCCGATTACCGGCCTTTGCGAAAGTGGCTTTACCTCAGCACTCGCAAACCGAGCGGTAACCACTGCGCTATTGAGCTCCTCGGCTCCTACATATTGAATTGTTATTAAATATAAACTATATAAATATAAATATAAACTTTCCTACACTCACACCAATTATCTAGCTAGCCCAAGAGAAGCTTCGTTATGAAACTCGTTAAATGGTTACTAGACAACGGATAAACATACTTAAAATACTTAAATACATACTTATATATATAGAACACCCAGACCCGAGACAATTTAGAAAAACAATAATTTCTAAATTGACCCGACCGGGGATCGAACCCGGGACCTCAGAGATGGCGACACCATGAAAACCGGTGTACAAACCACTCGACCAAGGAGGTCGTCGCAAATAGAAATGTTTTTTACGTCAAAGCGTAGGTAAACCGGCTGAAGCCAGCCCTTCTGTACCTCTTCATTTTGTGTCATCACTCACAAAATGGATAAGTTTGTAGTTGGAAAGTTACTGCGCGCGAAATAACTGGATTGTGCAATTCAACGCTCAAATTAGGATTGATGGGATTTAAATTGGATCAGTTCGGGATCGGGGAAGTCATTACGCAAATTAAACGTTTCTAAAAGGCGATTCGCGTTACTTACTTTCCTTATTATTATGATTACGTTTCTTGGGCTTCACATTAGTATTTGTCCGTTACATTTAATGGGTTTTTGTCATCAATCCTTTGTTAATTTTTGTTTCTTCTTGTATAATAAATGTTTACAAATTAAATTACCTAGCATGACATATTTTATTAAAATTAAACTTATCACTAAAAGTTACAAAATAAAAATAAATAATTAAAAAAAAAAAAAAAATTATAAACCAGTTTTGATTTTTATATAGTCAGTGAATGAGTGACATGTCACTTTTAAAAATACATATTAATAAATCTTGACATCTTGTTTTTTGCTTTTAGTTCATTATTGCCGTGGCAGTAGAGTTTTTTATATTTTATAATTATTTATTTTCTGCTTAAGTTTTAAAATATTACGTTGGCCAAGAATACCACTAATAAAGCAAGACTCGCTAACATCTAAAACTAAATACTTATGTTGCATTAAAACATCGTTATCTAAACAATTCAAACAGTAAGCCGTTTCATTGACTTTGATTTCTCGCAAGGGAAGATTGGTACATAGTCTCCCACGCTGTTCTTAAGCAGATAAGTATTTAAAAAAAAAGGAGTCCCACAGAATAAGCTTTTAACCCTTTAATAGGCATGTTGAATTTTTTCATTGGTTTTCGAGCTTATGTTTTTTTTTTAATATTAAAAGGAGGCAAACGAGCAGGCGGGTCACCTAAATAACCGCAAAACCAAAGTAATCGCAGATGCGTTGCCGGCCTTGAGGAAGGAGTTGGATCTTGACGAGGGAGTAGGAATTGGGAGGGGGAGCGGTGGGAGATGGGTCTCCGGTTCTTTCACTCACCGGACGAAACACAACAGCAACGAGTGCCATTGTTTCACGCCGATATTCTGTGAGAGGGTGGTATTACGCCGGGCGAGCCGGCCCATTTCGTGCAGCAACGCAGCGTGGCTCTACCACTCAGACAGTGTCACTCATTTAGCACCACCCAGGGGTCACGTGTAAGGTCTCAAGGGTAAACCTACGGACGCGAGTAACTTTAACCCCCCTACTGTACTGTACTGTGTGTGTTACTGTAGGTAATAAAGTTAAAATTATGGTGTCCAATATGTGGACAGAGCCCTATAAAGGGTTAATAAATACCGACACATAGACGACCTCTCACGGACACAAGATCTCGCAACAGCGGCGCTTGGACTGTTCTGAGCTGTGCTGAGATTCGTGTCCGTGAGAGGGACTGTGTTTGCGTTGCTCGATCGCGTTTGTCTCTTCATTTTGTAGTATTAACAACTACCATCTTATGATAACAGGCCCAACGGTTTACAGTGCCTTCCGAATAGCTAAAGGAGCTGTAGGTATTTTTTTTTGTTTTAAGTAGTTAGCAATTTAATTTTTTGCACCTATAATTGAAATACATAGACCTACATACGAGTAGACCTGTTTTTACCCGACTGCGTCAGAAGGAGGGTTATGTTTTTCGAGTGTATGTATGTATGTGTATGTATGTACCCATGTATGTCTGTTTCTTTCACGCCCTACAGCTCAAACGGCATGGTGGATTTTAACATATGAGGTGCCGTTACATTTGTTTTGACTTTGGGAGTGACATAGGCTATAAAAAAAAGATTAAAAAAACAAAAAAAAGTAAAAACATTGACCGGGTTAGCTATTAGTAGTCTTGACCCCAAAAAACTGTTAGATCGACCACACGATCAAAACTCTTTAAACGAACTACAACATCTACGGAATTTAAAGGATACTTGTGGGTCGCCTGCAAATCTTCGCGTTTATTAAACAGATTTTTTAGGAATTTCGAAACCTATGACAGGTTTTTTTATTTTTCTGCACATCTACGGCTGGAGCTCTTCAAAATGAGACCTCAACCGATTTTTTATGTGCAGCTATTGGCCCATAATCACTGGGACAAAAATCGGCTTACGCTATTGATATATAAAAAGGATATGGCCAATTTTTCTATAGACGTAGATGTAGTTAATATTTTTCATTTAGGTACAGCAATGTTTTATGGTGTTTTGTTTTCGGGAATATTAGCAGATTTTATTCCCATATTTAAAAAAACTCAAAGAACTTGTCAAGCAAAAGTACTAGACGTCAAGAGTTTCATTTTTACGCCAATTGGTGTATGCGCTATGACTTTGCTATTTAAAAGAGTAAGGCGTTTTAATATAATTATTTTATGTAAGTTTTGAAATGCTTGGTTATTTACTTTACAAAACTAAAAAGTTTGAAATAAACCAAATTATTAAAATAAAACAAAAACCCGACTGCTAAAACAACTATAAAATCCAATCAAAGAGAGTGCGGATTGAATTGAGCTAGCCACGGCCCCTTGGTTAATGATTGCCCCCGCCTGCGACAATTATCAATATTCAATGTATTTAGAAATATTTCACATTGCATTCAACATTGCTAAAATTGAATTCTGGGATCGCAGAACTTGTTTTTTTTCAGTTTTTTTTCTTTGCAGTTGTTTTTTATAGTTGTTTTAGCAGTCGGGTATTTTGTTTTATTTTAATAATTTTTATGTTTACATAAGCTTATATTAATGTTGTGTACGTATTAAGTTAGTAAGCCTTTTTTATCTTTATATCCTAACTATATAAATCTTCTGTGCGTTTGTATGTTATTGAACTCCTTCTAAGCGGTTGGACCGATTTGGATGAAATTTTCTGTGTGTGTTCAAGTAGATTCGAGAATGGTTTAGATTTACAATTGGACCCGGTAGGTGGCGCTGCTATAGGGGTCCATCATGGGATACGGGTGTTCCTAAGCGGACGAATGATTTGTTTGTTTTGTTGTCATGGAAACTGTCAACGTTTTGTTTGTTTTGTTGTCATGGAAACTGTCAACGTTTTGTTTGTTTTGTTGTCATGGAAACTGTCAAAGCGGTACGAAGTCCGCCGGTCAGCTAGTAAGTAAATAAATTTGGTCAACCATCCTCTGACCCACCGTTTTGAAAGTTGCTTAACTTGTAAATCGCAACGCGAACGCGCAATCCGCCATCTCGGTCTCCTCGCACTTTATTAAACATAAGAAATTGCTAACACTTCAAATTGCGAACCTCTCAACTTGATCCAACATCTCGGCTCAATGGTTGGTCCTATTTTAATCAACAAACACTACAATAACGAGAACGCTTATAATAATTAACTGTGGAGCCGTAACGTAAACGCTGGCGTCTGAGCAAATACGTTGAAAGGGATGTACCACCTATTGGTTTTCATATCGATCGATACAGAAATATCGCAAATGTCGATATCGATAGAAAAAGTTTTATTGGGGAATATGGAGTGGTGTAATGAGATTAACGTTCTAAATTAAACTTAGGCACATGAAAAGATAATAGACGCTTTGTAAACAAAATAAATACATAGGTAGTGAACGGTTTGTTTGAGCAGATGCAGTAGGGTAGGTACCTAATAATTATTTACATAGGTATCGTTTTTCTGTCAACAATCATAGATACATATAATAAAAACTGTAAATGTTATTATTACAAAATTAAATTATTAATTTAATTATTAGAGTAACCTCTATTAAAAATTTAAGCATGTTTTGTAACAACCACGTGATGTCTTTAATAAATAAATACAAATATCATAATAATATTCGCCAACTTTTAAATATTCCTGCTATTTATAACCTACACAATTGCTCAAACATCGACATATCGCCAACCCTCCACCTCCTCTACTCGGTCCGATTAACAATAAGATATCAAATTGCAAGCGGGCCTAGTGCAAACAGAAATCAATCATCGCTCCATCACGGCCCGGAAGAGGGTTAACTCTATTCAAATAACTCGAAATCGCGAAATATTCGCTCGGAAATTATAATGGGACACTCAGGCCCTTTGTTCTTTGTTCTGCAGTCCTATGGGTGACTGTTGTACGGAATGTTTTACGTATGTATTGTATATAGTACACGAACAATTAATATTATGATAATATTTTGACATCATCATCATCGTCATTGTAATCAGCCTGCGTCATTCCACTGCTGGACATAGGGTTCTCCTAATGCATGCTACTGAGTCATGTGATCATAAGGTTATGCCACCTATGTATATTTATATAGGTATAGGTATATGTGTAGATGTACGGTCAGCATTAAATTGGTAAAGCATTACTTCATCGTACGATTAGAATATGTAAAACATTTTTGTATTAAGTCAAATTATATACCTAGTCAAAGTTAACGTTTTCTTAACTATTTTAAACCATTTATCTAAGATGCTTCCATTAGTTTGAACTTTGTTGATTTTAACTTTATGTTTATAAAAAAATGTAAAGTCGGTATCTGAGTCTTTTTAGCTACAAAAAAATAATTCTTTATATTTTAAATAATTTAATAACTTATTTTACTGATTTTATTCGGACGCTCCGAACCTATGCCAAACCTCTGTGACCACGGACACAATCTAATATATAAAATTCTCGTGTCACAGTTTTCGTTGCCATACTCCTCCGAAACGGCTTGACCGATTTTGACGAAATTTTTTGTGCTTATCCGGTATCTATGAGAATCGGCCAACATCTATTTTATTTTTTTATTT
The DNA here is from genome assembly GCA_947562085.1 of Eudonia lacustrata. Lineage (NCBI taxonomy): Eukaryota > Metazoa > Arthropoda > Insecta > Lepidoptera > Crambidae > Eudonia > Eudonia lacustrata. The sequence goes on along the minus strand of OX387340.1, from coordinate 23,938,755 downwards.
TTTTATTTATATGGCAAAACAACGTTTGCCGGGTCAGCTAGTAAAATATAAAAACAACGCGAGCAAATTCGCATAAAGTGCTTCATTTCAACGTGCTGCGTTCGCGTAAACTTAAGAAAACAACCTTCATGCAATATTCAGCTAAGATAGGCACTACAAATTGCCCAAAATAGAACCACGCTACATCCCAAACTTGTTATAATAGTTACATACGTGTGCGCTAAATAAGCCTCTCGAGAACTTAAGCTTACGCTCAAAACTTGCTTCACATTAAGTAAGTAATTAGGTAGTTAAGAAATTCAAGACCTGAGTAGAGGCATTAAAGGCACTTACAGAGTTTCTACGGAAAATTGAAATGCGCTGGGATTTTTCGAGTTCCACTAAAATACCAGCCAAAGAAAATGGTATTTTCTAAAACAAAAATAATAAATGAGCGAAATAAATGTGCATACCTTACAATAGTATAGGAGACTCAGAATGACTGGTTTTCCTTTTTTTTAAAGATTATTATTAATAACTGTTCTATTCATCATCACCATAATCATCAGCTTATTTTTATGTCCCCACTGCTGGGGCACGAGCCTTCCCTATGGATGGATAGGGGGAGAACGGGCGATAAACCACTACGCGGGCTCGGGTGGTTGTTAACGACTGCTAATGCAACAGGGACCAACGGCTTTACATGCCTTCCGAAGCACGGAGGAGCTCGAGATGATAAATTTTTGCTCACCCATCCGATGACCGACCTTTGCTTGTTGCTTAATCAGCACTCGCAGACCGGGCGCGTTAACCGCTGCGCCATCGAGCTCCTCACTGTTCTGCTTTTCTATTAGCCCACCTAAAAAGATAATAATATACTTTTGTTATATAAGGGTGCATGTTAAGCCCAGTGACGCTGAAAATGCCGTTTGACCAATCAGCAATCTCTCTCAAAAAAAGAAAAAAAAAGGGTTCATGTCAGTAGTCAAACGTAACGGAGCTGTGGGCATTGAATCTCGATTTTTCGCATCCGACCCGAACATCTATCCGTTAGGCTACAAACGAGACTTCTTCCTTTTGCTTGTTTTATATTGTTCGAGAGTTTCACCGTTACGTTCCCTAAAATATGGTTGAGCGAAGCGATGGCTGATTCAAATGTCATACTCATGAACGGGTGCCGCCTGTGGAGGTTAGTCTGCTCTTGCATACTTATCTTATTTTCAGTATTATTTACTATAGTTTGACTTTGTTTTTCTTAAACAATTTTTGACTTTTACTAGAGTACTGTACTGTATGTACTGTATGACATTGTGGAAATTGAAACTTTTACCTGACGTAAATTTGTTAACTTAGATTTTTTATTTTGTTTTTTTACATGTTGTGGTTGTCTTTCATATTTTTTGTGTTCATTTGTAATGGAAAGTGTTCTTCTATGATAGGGCATTTTCCAATATGCAAGGAAGAAAAGAGCTTGACACATGCCGAGTTGCTTGCCAGTTCTTCTCAGTACAAGATCTCCCGCCTAGTGTAGACTCATGGCATAGTGACATTCACAAGAGCTACTTGTAGCCTAAACTGAATAAATGATTTAAAATTTAGAATTTGAATTTGTTTGAATTTTGAATTATCAGTTCTTCCCGTAATAACACGTGTTGTGAGTATCCATTTCAATTTCTATCCGTTCAATTCTATATTGTACGATTGTAACCTTACCACTAATAATAAAAAATACTTGAAATTGGTTAAACGCAAAGCCATTAATTAAGATAATTTATTTATTCATTTTGTTCAAAACTTTTCGTTTTTTTAGTTGATGGCTTCGTGCGTTTAGTACATTTAGCCAGTGTCAAACTAATTTTCTTACAAGTTTATAATAATAAACAGATAATATTTCTTTTGTTAATATATGTTGAGGATGATGATGATAGAAGTGACAAATGATAATCCATACCTCATCGGACTTCTTGAGATAATCTGAAAAGTAACGTTGCACTGTGTTGTTTTATTTGCCAACACTCATGCACACTCATGAAAACATAACGGTTAAATAATCCACCATTATTTCACATTAATATTCGAAACAACACAAATTTTAGAAAATAAAACAAAACCGCAGATGTGACTCCTCACTTTCCCGCCAAGAAGTCAAACTCTTGGTTAGTTAACTACTAAATTAGAACAGAGAATAAACTCATCACATTAGATTGTTATCCAGTTTAATTTACTAAGTATTACCGCTCCCAATTCAAAATTAATTAGAAGCTGTATGTCGCAATGTCCACCTCATACAACGCTGTGTTGCGGTTCGGCTATTTCGCAGGTGTCATGTGCACTAAAACGCAACCCTGAGTTTAAAGTCAAGCCGAATTTGAACAGTACATATAATAGTAACAAGTCTTATTTTTATTTATATCATATACAACCTGCAAATTAAATGTTGGACTTTTACAATCTTAATCTATATACATATATATAAAATTCTCGTGTCACATGTGTGTTGCCATACTCCTCCGAAACGGCTCGATCGATTTTTATGAAATTTTATAAGTATATTCGGTAGTTCTGACAATCGGTCGTAATCTATTTTTCATACCCCTAAGTAATAAGGATGGTCCACCCAAAACATTTTTTTTTACAATTTAATTTTCCAATACAAAATGTTCCATGATTTGTTTGTTTTGTTGTCATAGTAACTGTCAAAGTGGTACGAAGTCCGCTGGTTCAGCTAGTGTACTTATATAATTCTTCATCACCAGCTCATTATGTCCCCACTGCTGAAGTACGAGGATACCTTCCCCATGAATGGATTGGGAGAATTGGCTACAAACTACCATGCGGGCCCATCAGTGCGGATTAGTGGCGTTGTTAAAGACTGCTAATGAAGCCGGGACCAACGGTTTTACGTGCCTTCTGAAGCACGGAACTTGAATATATAATTCTTACGTACGTGTTTATGCCACCGAATTCCATCTTAACTGCTATACCGATTTTGATAAAAAATTTTGTGTGTTTGAGTAGGTCCCTGAATGAATTAGATTCACACTTACTACACACTTTTAACCATCATGGGATGCGGATGGTCACTTAAGCGGACGAAGTCGCGAACGGGCCGCTTGTTTACTCTAACAATAAAAATACATATATGCAAGTACATAAGCTTAAGTGGCAGTGGGCAGGGCACATTGCTCGCAGGACTGATGGCGGCTGGGGCGGGATAGTCCTGGAGTGGCGACTGCGTACCGGAAAGCGCAGTATGGGCATGCCTCCAACAAGGTGGACCGGCGATCTGGTGAAGGTCGCGGGAAGCCGCTGGATGCGAGCAGCACAAAACCGGTCGTTGTGGAGATCCTTGGGGGAGGCCTTTGTTCAGCAGTGGACGTCTTTTGGCTGAGATGATGATGATGATGATGATTATGTACATTTTAGTTTATCTTCTATGCGTTCCTAAACCATTAATTTGATTGTCACTACAATACAAGCTTCACTACGCTTTGTGAATTGTTGTGGGCATGCACGAGATCAAATTTGAGTTTGTTGGTAAAATAATCACACACGGGCAGGCAGCTAGAACGTAACAATTGTTACTACAGGTACCAACAGATAAATAATTAAAATAGTAATAACATTATTTGAATGATATTTTTTTTTGTCAAAACAATAAAAGCAATAAATTACAGCAAATTTTATGAAACTATAGAAAAAACATTAAACAAAGTTGATCAAGAAAACACATATGACTATAATACATTTGAACAAGACATTTTAAACTGTATATCTAAAAGTAAAATCTACAAAACAAAACTATTGAACCCTCCACGTCAAGATTGGATAAATAAAGACATCATTCACGATATAAATAAGCGAAATACACTATGGCACAACTACAAAAACAATATATCAGATATAAAAGTAGAAGAAAAATTTAAAGAGTGTAGAACTAAAGTTTATAAATCTATACAGAAAACTAAAAAAACATATTACTACAATTATTTCAAGAACAATATGAAAAAGCCTAAGAAAATGTGGGAGGCTATTAATAATCTAGCAAGGAATAATATAAAGGACACTTTTGGCCCAAACAAACTAATTATGAACTCAAGCACAATTACAGATGAGAAAGAAATTTGCGAGTGCTTTAATAATTATTTCTCAACTATTGGTTCAGTACTAGCAAGTGAAATCCCAAATAAACATTTAACGAGTCAAAGTCCAACACAAGCACCCAACATATCAGAAACAGATCTCTCGAACTTTGCACCAGCAACCACAGATGAAATCACTAAAATCATTGATGAATTGGCTCCAAACACGAGCTGTGGCATTGATGGCATCAGTACGAAATCTATAAAATGTATTAAAGAATTAATCGTTACTAGACTCACAAATTGTATAAATTTTTGCCTGGCTCAGGGGGTCTTCCCGGACAGCCTAAAAATTGCAAAAGTGAAACCAATTCACAAATCTGGAGATAGGTCAGATCCGTGTAATTACCGTCCAATATCGGTCTTACCAGTGATCTCGAAGATTTTCGAAAAAGTAATTTATTCCCGATTAGAAAAATATCTTACCTCTAAACAAATTTTATATAAAAAACAATATGGTTTTAGACCTAGATCCAATACGCTCTCTGCAACAGTCGACCTTGTCACCAAAATGAAAAATAAGATAGATGAAAAACAACTAGTACTTGGTATTTTCATCGACCTCAAAAAAGCTTTTGATACAATTTGTCACACAATACTTCTTAAAAAGCTCTCTGTAATCGGTATCACTGGCAAGGCTCACGACATTTTAAAATCATATTTTCAAAACCGTAAGCAAATTGTTAAAATAGGTCCACATAAAAGCTCTGCTAGTCCAATCACCTTCGGCGTCCCTCAGGGCTCAGTCCTGGGACCACTCTTGTTTTTAATTTATATTAACAATATACAACATATAGGTCTAACAGCTAATATCACCCTATATGCAGACGACACAAGCTTATTTTACTTTGGTCACTCAATCAAAACTATAACGTCAAGAGCACAGAGCGATTTGGATCTACTAAATAACTGGTTTCTATCAAATTTACTTACAATAAATACAAGTAAAACCAATTTCGTCATATTCGCCGCCAAAAACAAACCAATCAATGATATTGTTCAACTTAAAATAAATAACGAAATACTTAGAGAAAAAACGCATGAGAAATATCTTGGCCTTGTTATTGATCGCCAACTAAACTGGAAACAACACATAGACAAAATCAAAACCAAACTAACATCATTAACCGGTACTATACGTAACATAGCCAAATGTCTCCCACGTAAAATTAAATACCTTATTTATAATTCATTAATAAAACCACACATGGATTATTTGATTGAAATTTGGGGTACAGCAGCTAAATCTAATCTAGAAATTATACAAATTGCACAAAACAAATTAATAAAATCTCTATTCAATTATAAATTTCGCACGCACTCTAAAAAAATTTATGAGGATACTAAAATAATGACAATCAAACAAACATACACTTACTTCACAAGCATATTAATTTATAAAATTCTAAACAACCAGATCCATACATCACTATCGTTCCATAAAAAAGTTCAAATACAAAAAATGAAATTAAGAAATGCAAATCATCTAATATCACGCCATCCGAGAACGAATTACGGCAAAAAGAATATCGATTATGAGGGTGTGCGAATATATAATAAACTACCTGCTGAAATCAAAGATGCAAAATCATTAAATGGTTTTAAAAGACGACTTAAAATGTATGTATTAGATGAAATATAAAAATCACAAAAATACTAATAAATAAACAAGAATTAAAACCACAATATATTTATAGTCATTAACCGACTTTTTACATACCATTTCAAATCATAATAATATCATAAAATAATATTTAAAATCATTTAACACACTTATAAAATTACTAATCAAACTTTTAAACTATCAGTATTGATCTGCCACATCCATAATGCAAGTACGCTCTGCGCGCTTTAGATCCGTGGTTGTCGGTGCATACAATCGTCGGTCGCTGACATTTTTGTAATTTACCCGACATAATTTTTTATTTAATTTTGTGTTTTAAAGTGTACGCTCATTATGTCTTGCTTTGTTATGTTAAGTTAAAATGTTTATGTTTCTCAGTAAGTGAATATTGTAATTCTTTATGAGAAAATAAAGTTCTTAAACCTCAAAACCATACTTACATAATAAAGGCAAATAATTTTGTTCTTTAAAGACATTATTATATTTAAAATAATCGCTTTAATTGCTTAAATTAGATTCACGCTTATTGTACAGCAGCGCAGCTTATTTCAGTTTAAAATATCTTTCAGCAGCTATTGAAATTGGTTATTAACATTTTAAATTAAATTGGTTGAAAGCTATTGTATTGACCGCAACACGTCAGCACCGTGTCCCGTGGGGCAAAACGCAATTGTGGTTTGTACCGTACGGACCACGTTATGCCGGCCATACCAATGGCGACTGACAATAATGAAGAAGGTCATATAAATTACTAGCTGACCCGGCGGACTTCGTACCACTTAGACAGTTTCTATGACAACAAAACAAACAAATCGTGGAACATTTTGTATTGGAAAAAAAATGTTTGGGGTGGACCACCTTTATCACTTAGGGGTATAAAAAATAACTTACGACCGATTGTCAGACCTACCGAATAAACATATAAAATAATATAGTAATACATATTTATTATACATAAAAATCGATCGAGCTGTTTTGGAGGAGTATGGCAACTAACATGTGACACGAGAATTTTATATAAAGAGATTTATAAGTTTTACGCAAAAATGTTATTTAAGACTGTTATTTACGACCGATTGTCAGAACTACCGAATATACTTATAAAATTTCATAAAAATCGATCGAGCCGTTTCGGAGGAGTATGGCAACCCACATGTGACACGAGAATTTTATATATATGTATATAGATTAAGATTGTAAAAGTCCAACATTTAATTTGCAGGTTGTATATGATATAAATAAAAATAAGACTTGTTACTATTATATGTACTGTTCAAATTCGGCTTGACTTTAAACTCAGGGTTGCGTTTTAGTGCACATGACACCTGCGAAATAGCCGAACCGCAACACAGCAAAAAATACGACACATTCTGACATACCATCTCAGGCGTACTACCAATTATATCATCAAGGGTAGGGTATCATGGCGATGTATATCTAATTTCTAGTTAATTGTCAAGATTCGAGTCCCACTCGCGGTATCCTTTTTCACACTATTATTAATTTTTTTGCATCCGCTTAAGCAACTGTGATGAAATCACAGTATATAGTACACAGTTTAATACAGTATACATACTGTCTCATCTGATGATGTCTGATCTGATGCTCACAAACAACAATATAAATGAACAATCTCGTGAATAATTTAAATGAAATTGTAACGTACGAGGCAGGACTGATGACACAAATCCATGCGCATTTCTAATTTGCAACCTCCCAATAGTGAAACAAAGAAATATCGGTTTAATTTCGAAGCTCATAAACAAAAAGCGCAAAAACGCGTCCGTGTGATCAGGCGACGCTGAACCGCTTAACGGTTTAAGCCAAAGGATTTCACGGCCGACGGATTCCGGCTATCCACGCCTGCGGACACTGACTGCGCCGTGCATTAGGTGTACGAGTATGGACATGGACACATAGCGATGGCTTCCACGTCCAATCACCATCTTAAAGAACGAATAAATGAATGAATGAATGAATGAGTGAATGAGTGAATTAATTATTGAAAGTTTATTTGACTATAACACACAAGACAAAATATACAACAAAATTGCAAATTTAAACAAAAGTAACTTAACATAAACATAGTGCCTTATTACATTATAGTATCACGGATGCAGCCAAACAGGCAGGCAATTCAGCATTTTGTCAGGTCCAACAAACGAGCCTAGCGCTAAAGGTGCTTGACGTTCATCTTACATGGTGAGGACCCGAAAATATCGATGCGCCATCCATAATTTGTCATGTGCATGGGGACATAACGATGGCTTCCACGTCCATTCTTCATATATTTGACCGTCGTCGTTGTGAGCCAGTGGCTTGATCACCGCTCTCAGATCCAGAGCCCCGGGATTGGATTCCCACTTCGTTGATTGGCTGAGGACTCCGTTTGGTTTACTTTACCGCCTTGCTGATGGTACCGCTTGTTACTTATATGTTTTGAAAGCATATTTTCGATCACAGAGAGGCTACCGACAACTATTTCTAATCGAATGCGTACCTACAGTTTTATACTGATCGGTTTTGCTTTTGGGACATATTTTAGTCATGCATATAATACAAACATATTGAACACGGAGATTCAGTTTAGATTCCATTTAACTGACGCTTTGCATGCGTAATATCGTAAGCGGTTACAATTGCATGGTACTTCTTGATACTCAAAAACATGAGAAATTTAAAAAAAATTAACTATTATATTCATTGTTTAATAGATATTGCTGCTCCAATCGCAGCAATATACGTAATAGGAGCGATGTCGTCGCCTGCGGACAGCGCGGACTGTTCGTCCGAAATTGCTAAACCGCGTGCGGCGGGCGGCCGACGCGCTCGCCTCGTGGTGCCAATATTGGCGACGAGGATGCAAGCGCCACTGGAAGAGCCTCTACACATCAGCAGCTCATTTTCATGCCCAATACTCTAAATGCCACTACACATTTACAGAATAGGGTTAGTTTCGTTTTGGCACCTTCCCAATTCGGCACCCATGAATTAATGAACTCGATAAATTTCAATCACCGAGGTACAGTCACCTATAAAAAAGAGTGCTGATTGTATACATATTTGAATACACTAAACATGCACACTCGCTTAGGCTCAAGACACAGTAGAACAAGGGTATGACGTGACGACCCAATTTACATGCACTCTATACCAGACACAGACATGTACCTTGGTGCTTCTCCCCACCCCCACGACCCGGTCAACCCGAGCCGAGGTCCTAGCCTTCAAAGGCGTCCTCGGGTTGTTCCGCTCCCGATCCAATCCGAACCCCTCGGAGAATCTAATAAGGAACGGGTTCACGCACTATTGCCATGCCATTCCCCCTAGAAAACCTCTGACGGTGCTTCGTTCCACACGGCTTGAGAAACCCTTTAAGTTTCTCGCCGCCCGTCCCCAAAAAAAGTCCGGTGACGCTAAAAATGCCGTTTAAGGCAATCAGCAAACTCTCTTTAAAAAAAGACCAGCTCATTGTATAGTATATCTCCACTGCTGGGGCACGAGCCTTATAGATGGGAAAGCCCACAAGGAGAACAAGCCGTAAATCACAACGCGGGTTGGTGGTTGTTACCGACTGTTAATGCAGCCGGGACCAACGGCTTTACGTGCCTTCCGAAGCACGGAGGAGCTCGAGATGATACATTTTGGGTCACCCATCCGATGACCGGCCTTTGCAAAAGTTGCTTAACTTCAAAAATTTCAACACTTTCAGCAATTCGAGGTTATCTATCATACACATGTTCGTTTGCGGCGCTTGTGCTAAGTATCACATTAAAATATATCAACATATCATATTTATCTAATAGTGTCTACATTCTCGTATTAATTCGGCTACGCTAGGGGATAAAGAGCATTAAGAAAAAAATTGTAGCACATTATATTACTGTAAAAAACATGGACTAGAGCTTTTATTACTGTAATATCAATGTTATCCGGCATATCGTTATGAATATATTTTTATTCAAACGTCACTTGTTGAGTCACATCCAGTAAGTACTGGTCTTATGTCCGTAAACCAGCCCTATGAGACACAAATAAGATATTTAGCATGAGGTTGGGGCGACAACCTTTTAGAATGGCCACTGTCGTTATTAGTTCGTCTGTAATGACTATGGGCTTTCGGTAGGCAAATAATAGAGCTTTCGACGTAGTTCTAACTATTTTAATTTAGATCGCATTGGCTATCTTCTTATATTAATACGTGAAGCAAAAATTTTGTACCCCTTTTTACGAAAATTGCGCGGACGGAGGAGTATGAAATTTCGCACACTTATAGTTTATATAGTAGAGAAGGTTATCCAAATGTATTTTTTTTTAATTATGCATAAAAATACTTAAATCAATAAAACAAACATTACACACACTACCATGTAATTGACACACACGCATAATTATGTATTTAACATACTCATATACTTATACTCTTTTCAAAAATTTCAAAAATGGAAGAGGAGCGGCCGAAGTCTGTCAATGCCAATCCAAACTCACATTCTATCTTTTTGAATTTTTCATTGCTTTGGATCTTAGAGCATTAAACCAACCTTAGGATACAATCCGTGCAGCCTTAATAAAATTACGGTCGAATTTCGACCACTGGGCGACCACTAGTATAGGGTCTAACAATATCAATAAGCGAACGTTTAAGGGGAGCATCTATACATCACACTGAGCATGCTCACCAAATTTGGTTCAAAACAACAGGCTCGTCACCGAGATAATCAACAAAACATTATCATAATTTACCAAAAAATACACCCTTTCCAAACCCGTACAGCGGTACTACACGCAAACAAAGATAGCCGTTGTGTCGTGTATCCGTACACTATCTTTTTATCGACGCCTGCCTGCGTGTTAGTAAAGATACAGCATGTTTCATGATGTGCATTTTTTTAATTGATTTAGTTTGTTTGAAAACATAACTTTGAAAAATCACTATAAAACTGGAGCCCATTTTTTGTCATTGTATTCAGAATGATGTATAGATACCGCCCTTAAACGTTCGCTTATTGATTTTGTTAGACCCTGTATATATAAATGGACAAAACATTAATGCGGATATTTAAAAGTAATATAAAAGTTTTCTTGGAATCAAATTATATTTAGGAAATTTCTACGAGTGGGCTTCGAACCTGCACCCTTTGGACATACCGGGTAAATTTAACAATTTTTTTTATTTAATTAAAACGGTAAAAAAAAACAATTACATTAATTAACAGCATAATTACATATTACCAATGCAATTCATAAACACAAAAAAATAAAAGCAAAGCAAATTCAATCAAAAAGAAAAACAAAATAAATTAAAAAAAATAAGTAAGTAACGTGTATTTGTCCGATCCGTGGAATTTTATCAACAAGTTGCGTGCCATCATTGTGTGCGTCATCATTAAACTTCTGTGAATTTGTTTTTTGGAGTGAGTTTGCTGTTTGTCGCAGCGCATATTCAGCATCACCGGACTTTTTTTGGGGGCGGCGAGAAACTTGAAGGAATCCTCAAGCCTTGTGAAACGCCGCACCTTCAGAGGTTTCTCGTGGGGAACGGCATTACGCACACTAGTGCACACTCAGAAAATCTAGCAAGGTACGGGGGCACTCACTAGAGTGTCCCCGTACCCTACTAGATTCTCTGAGGGGTTCAGATCGAATCGACCTTCTGTAACTGCTTGGAGGACCGTGGGTTGCTGGCGCAGTAAGAAATAAAAATTAAAAATAAGCGCCTAAGAAACCTTAAACACATAAAGAACCGTCATATAAAAGCCTTCGACATAAAAACATCGCGGGCTGCTCCCCTCCGTTTGATGGCGCGTTTATACTCTGTAACACGGGCTAAGTGAATCAAACTGTCATTCTAGCCGCATTACATAGAAACAGGGGATGTAAGCTAAGTGAGGGTATGATATTTATTTTATTAGCGAAGATCTCGCTCGATGTCGTAACGTCTTGCGTATCCATATTGCAATCATTCAGGTCCGAATAATTATCGCAAAGACAACTCGTATTCAACCCGCATGGAAGTTTTTGGTCTGGTCTCTCCATATGCTGCTATTTTCATGCGGGAAGGTTTGTGCATCATAATTATGATGCTGGGGTTGACGATATATTATTAAAAATTTAATTACAAAAATATAATAATATAGCATTAATTCCTTCTGCTAGTGTAATTTTTATAATTAAATTACATTAAAATACTTGCGAAAAACCAAAAGAAAAATGTGTATCAACTCAACTAACAACGGTTTAACCAAGAATACGCCACAAAATTTACACAGAACATCAATCATACTATGCGATCCTTTATCTATATATTAATACGTGAAGCAAAAACTTTGTACCTCTTTTTTGAAAATTGCGCAGACGGAGGATTATGAAATTTCGCACACTTATAGTTTAGATAGAGAAGGTTATCCGAATGTTAATATTTTTTTTAAATTATGCATAAACATACATTTAATCAATAAAATACACACACTACCATGTATTTGACACACACCTACTATACTCTTTTCAAAAATTTCAAACATGGAAGAGGAGCGGCCGAAATCTGTCAATGCCAATCCAAACTCACATTCTATCTTTTTAAATTTTTCATTGCTTAGGATACAATCCGTGTAGCCTTAATAAAATTACGGTCGAATTTCGACCACTGGGCGACCACTAGTACCTACATCATTAACCACGCGCACGAAGAAGTGTGAGACTTGGTTAGATTATGGGGAGAGGGAGGAGAGTCCCGAAATATAAAATTTATGTAGAATATTTACATTACATTGTATAAACTTTCTAAATTCTGTAAACCACTGGGCGAACACTAGAAATAAAAAAAAACGGAATATCTCCACAACTCTTTCGTTACCCGTGTTCACTTCTCGCTTAATATCATCCCTAGCAGCAAGGGGTGCACCTTGCGGACCCTTAGCACCCTCTTTGCACAAGCGAAATCACTTTCACTGTGAAAACACACCTTTAATTTTATTTTTCCCGTCTCCGTGGCAAGGGCGAAAAAATGACCTTTTGTGATGGATTTTTATTGCAATTACGGAGTTTTTAATCTGTCCCTTTCTATGAGTGTTTATATAAAATACGCTTGATTGGTAATACTTCAAAAGACGCTTCAAACGATTTTGTTATACTCATTTGGTCGACTTAATTCTGATTCGGTCTTAAGTAAATGTTGTTTTTTATGAATTTGACATCAAACGATTTTGAATACGACGAATAAACGAATAAGTAATAATAGAGACAAAATATACGTAGAATATATGACATTAAGTAAGAAGTGCTCAAAAGGGCAAATCTAGACAAAAACCAAGACATCACTACAATAAGGCATACCACATTTAGTCAACCAGTAAAAGCTATCAATAAACCAAAAAACCCCAGAAAACAATGTATTCATTCATTCATTCACACATTCATTCAACATTGTAAGAGCTCTGTATTAGAATAAGACGACAAGATAAAGTAAAAAATCCCTAAAACAACGAAACAAGATTGTTCGGTATTGGTTTAATCACCACTCTAGCCAAATGCGGATTGACGGTCACATACCGGAGCTATGTATTTAAAGTATCCGAGCCACCATTTGCCCGACCTGGTTATTGAAGTTAGGACCTCCGGATTTCAGGTCGAGCACCTTGCCACTTGGCCAATACATCGTATTGAAATGAAACAACTTTTACCGTTTCGAGCTCTTTGCAGGGTCCGTGGTCACAGTCTCCCTGTGACCACGGACCCTGCAAAGGGTTCGAAACGTCAGGATAAACATTAAATAAGTAATCTATAAAATAAACGCGAGTAGATCCGTAAAAGTTGTTTCATTTCAATGTGTAGTGTTCGCGTAAACTTTAGAAAACAATATGCAATACATTGTACTTTCGAAAACGAAAAATATGGTTTAGTCACGATTGGCTTTAAAACTGTTGACTTCAATAAGAATAATATTTTTTTTTAATATGCTGTGGACTTAAAAATAATTCATGCCCAGATTTTCGTCACCCACGTTTCCAATAAAACCGGTAAGTAGGTTTATTTATTAGTTTCGCAATAAAGTAATGTGCGGCTGATGGAGCGGCTCCGTGCCGAAGGTCGCGGGCGTTGCATCACTCTTCGGAGACACTCCATCATCAATCACCGGCCGACCGGAGATAGGGGGAAAGTGCCAGATGTTGGCGAGTGTTCCGGTTCCATTCCTTTTTGTCCGTACATGAATTAGAGATGTTGATGATTAGTTAATTAATATGAAAAAAGTATTTTTTTTCAAGCATTATGCTATATGTGATAAAATTACCCTGTGACACTCTTTTTGTATTTAATTTAATGTTATTTTGTAAATTTTGAGGCAATTAATATATTTATTGTTATCATTATTATTTTAAGCGCTCACTTTGACAGTAGTTTTTTAAGAATCGGCCATCGAATTTATTTTAAGCATTTTCCATTTGAGTAGTTCTTTAAAAATATTTATTTCTTTAATATATTTAACTTTTGCAACATAACATTACGTGGCGGACTTAATGCCGGAGGCATTCTCTACCAGTGAACCATAGTCATCTCATCGTGAAATGATTTTTTTTATCTTTCTTAATAAAATACAAACTGATAAAATTACAGTATCTCCTTCTTGATCAGTCGATATAAAGGAAAATAAAACTTAAGTCAGAGCATTTTAAAATTAACATAGACACTAATTTACATAAGTTCCTTGCTGGCTTTCATGCTTGCATGCTGTTGAATTACTACATAAGCCTAAAATATCTATCCTACTTTCTATAATAATATAATACACCACATTTTATGTAAAGCTACACTATTTTACAGTAAATAAACAGTTTTAAATACGACCTACGCAATTAAATCTGCCAGACAAATCACATTATCTACCACCTTAGGGTTTTGGGATTTCGTAATTGGTTTGACTAATACCAGCATTCTTCAGCCAAAGACAAGTCCCGAACGAGTCACATTTAATCGTCATCCTATTACACCGACCTTTGACCACTCAGATCAAAGAATTTTACTACTTACGACGTGAACGAGAATTTAAGTACTGGGGGGCGACTTTAATAAAAAGGCGGCGCTGCGCCGATATCAAAAATAAAAGTGACATAAAATCACTACATAATATAATTGTTTTCGAATCTACAAATTACAATTTAATTACCGGTGTCAAAAATAAGTTTCCAGTGACTTTGAATAATAGAAAAAGTAGCGCTTATTAATTGATATCATAGTATGAGAATTAGTCATTGGTTCAAACATCGCCCCCCTCGCGTAGTCACCATTCGTTCACATTTCACATATATATTGAAAAAATTGTCAAAGTGTATAAACAGTACGAACTCGTGTTTCAGATAAGATAAGAGGTTTTTAAAGAAATTTCAACTTTGTCGCTGAAGATGTTCCAGGATTCTCTTTGACATTATTAGGTTCATCTTTTCGTTCCACCTTGCTCGTCTCATGCAGCTTGACCTGAAAATTCATGTTTCATAATAGTATACAGTATATATATTTTATACAGTTTTTTTAAACATTGTACTATTAAGACCCTTAACTCAGTTTTAGCAAGAAAATTACCACTTTTATTATGTGAAAAAAAAAAATCAATCCTCTCATTTTTAAGCAAAAATTGGAAATGAATGTGGAATGTGGTGAATTACTTTTGTGTGGAATTCAGATTGTGCAGAATTGCGAATAGGAAGAATCGATATTGGCATGAACAGCGAATAATTCACTTATTGTTTTACAACAATTGTCGATGTTTGCAATTTAGTCGTGTCGAAATCATACTGCCTGAAGATACCAATGCAGCATTAGAAGGTTGTCAAATCGTGTCGCCGTCGAATCGTCCATTCTAATTGGGACACATTTCGTCAGTAATTTAAAATGCATAAATCTCTTTGGCTCAGACGGACCGCTAACCGACTCTCGGGGGATCTAACTTTCCGTTTTATGAATAGGTAATGGCTTACCTACGTTTTACATAGGCAATACATAATATACACTTAAGTGTGAGGAACTATCAAGCTTTCATTAGCTTTGGAGTCTCTTTTTATACTAAGATAAAACTATACGAATGTAGGCAGCCCCTTTAAAATATGTTATAATTTCCTAACTTATTATGTACTAGTGGCTGCTCGCGGTTTCACCCGCGTGGTTTCCGTTCCTGTGGGAATATCGGGATAAAAAGTACCCTATATGTTTTTTCTGGTTATAAACTATCTGTATGCCGAGTTTCACCCAAATCCATTCAGTAGTGTTTACGTGAAAGAGTAACAAACATCCAAACAAACTTTCACGTCTATAATATTAATAGGATGAAAGATGACCTTTTTATCTTGTACCTACTTAGTACTTACTTAAGGGTGCGCCATCCGTAAGTGACAAGTGTCATATGTTTTATTTGAAATGTCGTCGTCCATATTTATTTGATGCCGCGCGGCCATACTAATTTTGTATGGGGAATTTAAGGTGCTTAATAAAAAAATATTATTTAAATAACCACTTGATGAATCGAAAATGTAGTCTAGCAATTTGTAGTTTATCCATTGATAATTGTTTAGACAAAATCAGAGGTACAATAATTTAGATAAACTATAAGAAATCTACTAAACGCCGCCACTCGTTTTCATGATTTTGCCCAACTTTAAATGATATTGTAGAAAAAACTATAGCGTGTTATGAATTTATGGTTCTGACAAATTGTAAACACGTTCCCTATGATACTAAATATATATTTTGTTCATTTAATACGATAGTATTTTCAATTATATTTACTTAACCGTAATTGCATTTTTGGCATTTTTTGGTCGGCGCACCCTTAATACGAAGGATAATTAATAAATTAGTTAGATTATTAAAAATCCTGATTTTACCTACACATGATCTGAACCTGAATCCAGTCTAGATAAATGTCCTTAAAACAGATGTATGTATACCATATATGTGGTCTAATGCTGTGACCACCGGTCCAGGGTTCGACAACTGTGGAGGTACACATGCTCAGTTTGATTGGTGATAGGGTTTTGTTTTAAGTCTATCGCCGTAACAAATATCAATAGCACTGTTATATTACGTTAGTTAGAGATAAGATAGCGAGCTTCTCAGCTGTTGGGGATAATGGGCGCAGAGCGCTTCTATCTTAGCGCTACCATCAGAAGAATGAAGCCATTGTAAAATAAAATTGTATAAAAAGTTATAAAAATCAAACCTTATTAGATGACAGAAGACTTGTATTATTCAGTTAGTACGGCACTTCTCCAGTATCTCATTTACGTGTAGATTTCATCGTATTCTTCTGCGGGCATGCGAATAACTTTATTTTAAATATTAACTCTTAAAAAATAGTATCAGATTTCTCATCTTTGATTCTACACGGTTCTAAATCAAACCTTGGCTTCCAATTTTAAATCAAGTGTCTACAAACAAATAAATGAGAAAACTCTAAAAAGAAATTGAGTGGCACCTATCTGGCCCCTATTCGTCACGGCGCGTCAACAGTCGTGTGAAACAGCCCCTATTTTACATTTAATTGCATTTCTTTGTCGATCTCCCCGTTAATCTGGATGCACCCTTATCCTGTGTAAAGACCAGTTAGCGTTAATCTTCCGTTCCCCCCTTGCTGTATAAAGCTTGCATCAAAAGAGGGGGAAGCGTTGTGGAACAGTGAAGGTCTTACGATTTCGGTCACGTCTAGACTTGTTTGATATCGAAGAAAAGTATGTGTTAAAAGCAATGTTTGCTGGCGCACTTTTCTCGATGACGGGGTCTTTATTTAGATAGGGAATTGAATTTTATCGGTCTAAGTAGGTACTGAAGAAGAAAGGTATTAGGTACCTATTTAGGTTAGTGCTATGCTATATACAGGATAATTTTATACCTGTGCGCAAATTTTCTGGAGCGACTCAGAATCGGTATGTAAACTACTTTCTCATAGTAACATGGGTTGAAATATTCCAAAAATTGTGAGACTCTTCATACAAATAAGGCTAATCAAGTGTTTGCTAAAGTATGGGAAGTCCAAAAATTTTTGACATAATTCAACCTATGTTACTATGAGAAAATTGTTTACTTACCGATTCTGAGTCGCTCCAGAAAGTTTGCGCACTGGTATAAAAATAAATAGTAGTTTAGAAACTCAATGGTAATTACGAGTAATAGGTAGATATTTAGGCTGTGAGAGTAACTTTGATAGAAGCTTCTGATTCTTAAGTATCCTTCTATATGTTCTTATTGTGCATGTACAATGCATACATTTTTTAATGTCTCTCGGGAAACTTCGCACGTATAACGGGTGTCTTTGGATTTCTATTAGTAAGTAGCCCTTGGCATTTGGTGCAAGCCGGACGCTCTCAATTGACTTGCCAATATGTAGAGTTAATAATACCATTTTTACTTTTTATTAATTTTAGAATAGGGAGACTCTTGTGTCATACAAAATTCATCATGGGAAATTGCCATATCGGGAAGTGGTCATATCAGGAACGGACACATCGGGATATAGTCATATCAGGAAGTGGTCATCTACAACCGAAACGTTTTTGAGCAAGAAGCCTTGCAAATATTGTTGCGAACAAATTACAATTTGAAAAAGACAAAGTATTGAAAAAAAAGTAGTTGGCAGTGGCAGTGCACCTGACCCGGCATGTCATGGGGTGCGGGTTCGAATCCCGCTCTTGGAATTTTTTCAACACTTTGTCTTTTTCAAATTGTAATTTGTTCGCAACAATATTTGCGTAAAATTATATTTAAATAATCAAAGTTATATTCTCGATCATTCGGAAATGCGATGATCACTAATAGAAACACTGCATTGCATTTCTGCGGGACGTTTTTATCCGACCACTATTATAAATTAAACTATATTATTAAGTTAGCGGAATTAACACCACATATTTTATTGCACTTTTTTACACAATTTAATATTATTATTTTTAGCTGGATGAGAGTAGCCGCGGTTCGTGCTCACTGGCTTGCACTTGGAGAGGCCTATGTCCAGCAGTGGACCTGTGTAGACAGATGATGATGCAATTCATTTCCGCAAAATAACGCCTGCCTCTACTAATTATTAAATAGAACGAAACTCAATCTCAGTGCAATTTCGGTTTTAATTTAACAAACACTGTTGAAATGTGCGAATAGAACAAAACAGCCTGTGGGTGCCAATCACGCGTGCCACACACTGCCTCCGAACGCATTGATGAAACCGATAACGCAATGCGATTCCAAACAAACGTAGGTGCAAACCGACAATGACAATGGGAGAATGGAAACCAACTACCTAATTGTTTTAAAATAACAACATAAACGGAGTAACGAAACAAAAAACATTAGCGAACATTACATACCTACATACTTACATTGCTACGTTAAAAACAATATTTTTTTACCTAATATTATTATACAATGACATTTCGAACCCGCAGGATCTTTGGTCCCTGTTATAAAAATGAGAAGAACATTTCAAAGTCACATTAAGAAGTTAAAGATTTTATATATTCTGTTTTGATTTTTTATAATAATGCAAGTTACATTTTAAAATATGTTAACTAAGCGTTATAGGTAAGAATATTATTATATACATATCTAAAACAAAAATAAAGAGACTCTCCGTAAACTAATACAAATAAGATCCATTGGTAGCCGAACTTGAAAATGGGTTCCACTCCTGACACATAATACCCCGCCCGATCCTCGAAATGCTAATACTCATTTACATGATACACAAACTATGCACACCCAGGCCCAAGACACCGTACTCATAGAACAAGAGTACGAGGAGACGAGGAGCCGAGATCCTAACCTTTAAATGCGCCCTCGGATTCCGTCAGCCTATGTAGCCCCAGGCTATAGGATATTATATTCATTTGTGGTGAGAGTACCGACCGACCGTCTGTCGACCTTCATGAGAGAGGACTATTGGCCAAAAGGTGTCATATTCCGGCGGTTCCGAGGCCGGCTACCGGACACCACGCTTCGTTGCACGTCGCCGTCTTTACGTATAGCATAGTTTTTAATTTTATATATATTATTTGTATGTATGTTAGTCTGTAAAGTATCAATTCTATGGGCCTCTTTGTATTTTACCAACTTGTACACTGTTTTATTGGCTGAAATAAATAAATCTATCTATTCTATAGGCAACACCAGGGGGTGTTTAGTCTCAACCGCTTGAGTTATTCATACATGTAGTATTCACCTCCTCCCACCTCCGAGTTGTAAGTATAGGTGGGTTGCCCTTCTCAGGGCACAAAAAAAAGGTCACGCTTGCTTGATGTCTTTCCTTCTCGAAACCCTCTGAGGGTGCTTCGATCACATAGTTTGAGGAACCCTTTAAGGTTCTCGCTGCCCCCAAAAGTCTGATGACGCTGAAAATCCAGTTTGAGGACATTACCAAACTCTCTCTAAAAACTAGCATATTAAACCAAGTTATCATTTACGAGTAATCACCTGTCCTTGTGACACGACAAATGACAAAATAGTTCCACGACTTTGATAAATATACTATCTAAACTAAGCTACTACACCACGAACTTTCCACATTATATCACAGAAGAGATATTGCATGTTCACTTCAAAAGCTATTTTAGTCCTAGACAAACTGAAACCTGAGTGTAGCGTTTGTCATTTTCACAAATTAATTATTCATACTAAATATACATTGAGAACGTTTGAGTTGACACATAAATTGCTGGCGTTTTGTAAGACTTAGAAAAGCACAGAAAGTAATATAACGAACATTATCGATACTTGGAAAACTTAAACTAGCAAAATATCGATAGTCTCCATTAATCCTATCGATAAGTTTTAAGATAAAGCTATTAAAACTATATAAAGATTTATGTTAATGTCTAAGTACTCAAATAGGAATATCACTGATTCCCTAAAAAGGTCATTTTGCTATATTAACTAGTGACCGACCGTAAATTAGGTTTAGGTTTCGATTTTGGCCAGTTTCGACCAAAAAGTCTAGTTTCAGCCACGGTTTCGATTTCAACCAGAAATCGGCGTTTCGGCGGCGCCGAAACTCAGTGTTCATCACTCAATTATCGCACGTCGTCGGCTAACTTCGGGTGAGTTCGTTCGTCGCTACCGCTAGGTTAGTTAATATTTTAGTTCATGTCAAATTATTATTATCATAAAATAAATATTATTTTTATTCTTACATCCTTAAATGATTGTTTTTTATTTCATTTAACCTGAGTTAACTGACTGTATATGTGTAAAATTACTCTTAAAGTTTTAGTTTCGGTTTCGGCTAAAAATCATGTTTCGGTCGGACACTAATAATAACTAACATCTTGATTGACATTCGCTGCGTTGCTAATAATTAATTATGAATTATTACTATCGATAACTATCGATAAGCCGGCACTGGCTATGTCATCGGTAACTTCAAAATACAATAAATGCATAAAGAGTTCCAATGGATCGATAATACAGTGTAAAGACATGCCCTTAAACGTTCAACTTTCTACAACTCTGTAATTATCGACATTTAACAGCACTAGCGTCCAATAATTTACTTAATTGCTTACAAAATTACAGATTTCATAGTAACTATGGATATGAATCGACATTTGATGACACCGTTCACTTACTATTTGCATCTATACATATAATAAGAACGTAGGGATAAAAAAATCTGTAATTGCAAGATATAAAAAAAAAAACTACACAGGTTGCCTTAAAATCACTTACGGAACACGATAGAATAGTTTTAAAAAAAAAAGTTTGTTTGTTTGTTTGTTTGTTTGTTTGTTTGTTTGAAGTGGATAAACTCGAGAACTACTGAACGGATTTTGATCCGGTTTTTACCAAAATGCTAAAAAAAATCCGGAGAATAATATAGGCTACATGAATACTCGAAAAATACAGGATGTCTCATTTAAATCTGTCAGTATGGGAAAGTCTGAAACTATAAGACATACGAAGATCTGTCCTTAGGAACTATGTCATCGATTTTAATAAGAAGAAAAACTGCATTCATACATTTAAAAAAAACCTGTACTCAGCTCGGAAATCGAACCCGGTTGTTTTGAAAAAAATAAACTTATACTACTTCTATTTAGATATCGATTGTGTAGGTCTTAAGCAGTAAATGGCTCTTTGAAACATGATGTCTAAAATGAATAAAATGCATTGTTTTCACGTACTTTAATTTATTTTAGTAGGTGTTCGAAGTGACCACCGTTACATTCAACAAGTTCAGGCATGTAAAATTGTCTCTATGGTTGTTTGTACCTCTTTGCTGGTTTTGTAATTGTAAGATCGTTACCTAAACGTGTTGAATATTGTATTGACCTACACTATCGATATCTAAATAGAAATAGTATAAGTTTATTTTTTCAAAACAACCGGGTTCGATTTCCGAGCTGAGTACAGGTTTTTTTTAAATGTATGAATGCAGTTTTTCTTCTTATTAAAATCGATGACATGGTTCCTAAAAACAGATCTTCGTATGTCTTATAGTTTCAGACTTTCCCATACTGACCGATTTAAATGAGACACCCTGTATAATAAGAACGTAAGGATAAAAAATCTGTAATTGCAAGATATAAAAAAAATACTTTAAAATCACTTACGGAACACGATAGAATAGTTTAAAAAGAAATTGTTTGTTTGTTTGTTTGTTTATTTGTTTGTTTGAACACGATAAACTCGAGAACTACTAAACGGATTTTGATCCGGTTTTACCGAAATGCTAAGAAAATTCCGGAGAATAACATAGGCTACATAAATACTCGAAAATTGTTAAATTTTGATTTGGTCTAAACCGGGATTTAATCCTTGGTTGCTTGGCAACTGTTGTTTATTATGTAACATAGGGGATTTTTTTTAATGAGTTTTACGGCTCTGGCATTTGAGGCTCTGGCTCTCTATTGCTATCGTGTTTTACGGCTCTGGGTTCTTTGCCCTTTTGAGCCTGTCATTGATAGTTGTTGTTATGGGAATACCGATTTTGATGCGGTTATCACCAAAATGCTTAGAAAATTTCGGAGAATAACATACAAATCGAAAAATGTTAAACAAATTTTGATATACGTATTTACGCGACCAACTGTTAGATTAACGTTCGTTGAGTTATTATTTTAGAAAAGTTTTGTTACTTTCTAAGGTAAAACCTACCCTTTATAAATCTGTGAGGCACCTAAGCGAACATTAGCACCGCAGTAGTAAAGCAACGGAAAATAAAAACAAGCTCGAAATCACGCACATCATTAAACTTGGCTGTACATAGGTACACCTTTTGTTTAATTTTTCCAAAATAACCAATAATAATATGGCTATTTAGTCGAGCCTGCGCGCGGCGCTTATTGCAGTTTTCTAATACACAGAAATGTTAAAAGTTAAAACATTACCTATATTTGGCGGTATAAACCTCTGTGTCGTTGCCCAACATAATGTCTCTTTTTTTAGTTATGCATAAAAATGTTACCTACTCATTAAATTTGGCTGTATAAAACTTTGTATCATTGCCCAAAATCATGTCTCTATTTTTTAAAATATTGCACATAGAAGATATCTTGAATTACATAGCATGGCTGTATAAACCTTTGGGTCGTTGCCCAAAATACTTAATGTTATTTTTTTAAATCTATTTGGTGAAAAAAACGCGAGAACAGGAAAATTTAAAAAAAAATTGGCGCTCAAATTTTGAAACGAACAGAAGGAAATTTTGATGTTTTGCAATGCAATAAGTACCTATTTATATTTTGTTAATAATTTTCAAATTATATTAGTTCATTATTCATTGTGTAAAAGTTTTTTAAAACATTTTATCTACACTAATGTTGTAACATTCTACTTATGTTTCCAATACTTGACTTATAATTACTACTGTTATAGCGCAGACAACAAACACTCAATTTAAGCAATTCACATGATGGTATAATATCCACAATCGATATCGTAAAATCTCATTATAACATCAATAAAACGCGACCAATTAACCTGGCGAGCCTTATGTCAAAATCCTCATACAAGTTGTATAAAATTTTGATATTAGGCTGGCTTTTGAAAACAGTTGGGTTATACGTGAAAACTTCGTCGAAACTACTAAACTTACATACACAAAAACTCTTTGGTAAGATCTTGTGCCAATTAAATAAAAAAAAGAACAGCGCGCGCTCGCTCCTGATTGGCCCTGCGCGCGCAGCTGCGCTCCATTGGTTAGATTTTAATGGCGGAAATTTGAACAATTATTATAAATAAACTATTGTCAGCTTTTACTCTTGTTGTTTGACTAATTGCATTAGTGAAGATAAAGTAGTGTATGCAACTGCATATAACACGGGTATTAAAACACTCGTTACTATTATGAAACTCGCTGCGCTCGTTTCATAAACTCACACTCGTGTTTTCATACCCTTCATTATATGACAGTTGCATAAACTACTATTATGCAGGTACGTTAAATATTTCAGTACTTATTCAGATCTTATTAATTTTCAAATAAGATTTATTCATTGTGTAAAAGTTTTATGAAACATTTGATGCAGGTAAGTTAAACACATATTTCAGTACTTATTTTACATGTAAGCGGTTTCTTACTTTGGTTTCTTAACATGTTTATAGGATAAATCGTGTTCAATGATACAATATAAGCAAGTAAGTATCATAACAATTTTAATATCATAAAACCTTTAAATAATGAATTTTGTACGTACTTCTAGATTACAGAAAAATGGTTTTTCCATTCTTCTATCGCATAAGACGATGGCTACCTCTGGTATCAGAGTTGCAAAAATGTTTAAGTTTGCAGAGTACAACTGTATTAGAGGCACGGACTTCTGATTTTTTTTTTATTAGAGGTAACTTCTTTCTATGTCCTGTGATCTACCTCTAAAAAGCTACCTACCTAACAAGATGCCACGAAGAAGTTCAAATTTATCGCAAGTATTACAGTTATTACTATTATTACAGTTTATTACAGTTCTTAATTTTAAACTGTACAGACTACAGCCTTTAGCTCACGCGGACGAAGTCGCGGGCAACAGCTATTAGAATAAGTGTTAGTATCATCTATATATATCAAAATCAATTGCTGTTCGTTTGAGTGCTAAAACTCGAGAATGGCTGGACCGATTTGGCTAATTTTGATTTTGAAATATTTGTGGAAGTTTAGGGAAGGTTTAAACGGTGAGAAATATAAATAATAAGTAACGGAAATTAGTGAAAAAAAAAAATTTATTTCCAATAAAAAATGTTTCTTTTGTTGTCATGGAAACTGTCCAAAGCGGTACGAAGTCCGCCGGGTCAGCTAGTCAGCAATAATGGTTTATTAACACGTCTGTCTTTCTTCTATATAGTTAGGTAATGTTATGTAATTTACGGTGATAGGGTCGTTGCTGCATGTTAAATATTAATGTAAAATTCTGTTGTTGTAAATGCAATAATAGTTTTCATCTGAGTTTTGTTTTTGTCTGTCCAGCCAGGGGGGACACGTGGCAAAAACGCTAATAGAATAGACATTAAAATAGAATGATTATTGTATGGGATTGACATAAACGTCATTGATACGTATCGTTGACTCATGTCAATCCCGTTAAATAATCATTGTATTTGATTTTTGTTGGTGTTGCCACTTGTCTAGGGTTATTAAGGGTAAAGCCCGCGAAAACTACATTATAATTTTAAAAGACTTGACGTAAGTAGTATATCATAGTAGTTTATGCAACTGTCATATAATGAAGGTATTTAAAACACGAGTGTGAGTTTATGAAACGAGCGCAGCGAGTTTCATAATAGTAACGAGTGTTTTAATACCCGTGGTATATGCAGTTGCATACACTACTTTATCTTCACTAATGCAATTAGTCAAACAACAAGAGTAAAAGCTGACAATAGTTTATTTATAATAATTGTTTCAAATTTTGGATGGTAACAATTTTGAAAGTTAATGTTAATTATTGATCCAGCAGCTGTAGCGGTCGCGGGGCAAGCAGTATAGCTCGTAGACGGAGTTGGAATATTTATAATTACTTCATTCGTCTTGTTTTCTATACTGTTCAAGATCGTATTTGAGACTTGAATTTTATTCATTAAAGACTCATCAATGTAGCTTTCAGCCACAGTAGAAGACTTCCACCCCCCGTGTCGTTTCAGTGCGGTCAAATCACCACCGCTATCTATGAGAAGGGATTTTTTGAATCTGCCTAACCCAGCGTTGTACACGGGGCATTGCTTCCGGCGCACCTCGGCGACCCTTCTCATAGATAGCGGTGGTGATTTGACCGCACTGAAACGACACGGGGGGTGGAAGTCTTCTACTGTGGCTGAAAGCTACATTGATGAGTCTTTAATGAATAAAATTCAAGTCTCAAATACGATCTTGAACAGTATAGAAAACAAGACGAATGAAGTAATTATAAATATTCCAACTCCGTCTACGAGCTCTACTGCTTGCCCCGCGACCGCTACAGCTGCTGGATCAATAATTAACATTAACTTTCAAAATTGTACCATCCAAAATTTGAACAGTTATTATAAATTAAACTATTGTCAGCTTTTACTCTTGTTGTTTGACTAATTGCATTAGTGAAGATAAAGTAGTGTATGCAACTGCATATACCACGGGTATTAAAACACTCGTTACTATTATGAAACTCGCTGCGCTCGTTTCATAAACTCACACTCGTGTTTTAATACCCTTCATTATATGACAGTTGCATAAACTACTATTTCATATAATTTTCTAGATTTTTCTGGCAAAAGATTGTGAGTTACTTTTGTTGCCAATTCTAGAATATCCGGAGGCGTACAAATATCATCGTCGCTGTCCATTTTTAACTTTTAATTTGTATTTTAAAAACAAAACACATTGCGAAACATTAAATTCACGCGTACGTGTATTGTCACAGTGAACTTGCCGCCATTAAAATCTAACCAATGAGAGCGCAGCTGCGCGCGCAGGGCCAATCAGGAGCGAGCGCGCGCTGTTCTTTTTTTATTTAATTGGCACAAGATCTTACCAAAGAGTTTTGTGTATGTAAGTTTAGTAGTTTCGACGAAGTTTTCACGTATAACCCAACTGTTTTCAAAAGCCAGCCTAATATCAAAATTTTATACAACTTGTATGAGGATTTTGACATAAGGCTCGCCAGGTTAATTGGTCGCGTTTTATTGATGTTATAATGAGATTTTACGATATCGATGTGGATATTATACCATCATGTGAAATTGCTTAAATTGAGTGTTTTGTTGTCTGCGCTATAACAGTAGTAATTATAAGTCAAGTATTGGAAACATAAGTAGAATGTTACAACATTAGTGGAAAATATGTGGGAGATGTCCAAGAGCAAAACTCAAGTTTTTCACAATTAAAATAATTTTATTAGCAAAACGCACAAAACGTAAGCACAGCGACATGGAGCAAGAAAGAGCGTCGGTAAAACAGCAAGCGTCTATACAAAGTAGCGCCATCTAGTTGATATTGGGTTACATACAATGTAGATAAAACAGTTTAACAAACTTCAATTAAATAGTTCTAAATAAATATGTTTCTTATTTACCATACACCCGCCCCATTGAAATTACATTTATTTCAATTTTCAAAAACAGAATTTACATTTTACAACATCTGAACAGATTGTTGATTAGTAATAACTTAATTAGTAGAAATTACAATCGGCTTGTACATAGGTCTGTGTGTTAAGCACATACATAATATGTAAAACATACAGTATTTTTTTTTAAAATAATTTGTTGTGATCACTAGACTTAGTTAAAGTAGGTTACAAATTAATTCTGTTCAAAAGGTAATGGAACAACTTTTGTAATAGGCCTAGAGTATAGACCTGTTTTAGTTTTTACAACAACCGCTCGAATATGATTATCTTTACCTTTATACAATTCAACTACACGACCTAATGGCCAAGACATTGGTGGCTGATTATCATCTTTCAACAATACAATAGTATTTAACATTAAATCTGGGTTTTCTTTGTACCATTTGTACCTCATCTGTAATGTATTTAAATAGTCCGCTTTCCATCTTTTCCAGAAAGTTTGTCGCAGTTTGCACACTTGGTGATAAATATCCAACCTGTTATCAGGAAATTTTGTGAAATCACCTTCTGGGAATGATGTTAGGCTACTGCCAATTAAAAAATGAGCTGGTGTGAGACACTGCTCATCACTATCCAAGTCTCTCAATGGAGTTATTGGTCGACTGTTTACAATAGCTTCGATTTGCGCTAGGAGGGTATACAAATGTTCATAAGAAAGTACAGTGTTTCCTAACACTCTTTTTAAATGATGTTTTACAAGTTTAACAGAACTTTCCCATATTCCCCCCCAATGAGCTGAATGAGGAACTATGAAACGCCATTCAATATTTTCTGAAACTATATAATTAGAGATTTGTTTAAAATCGTTTTTAAACATCTTATACAACTCATGAAGCTCATTTTTAGCCCCATGAAACGTAGTACCATTATCACTGAATATTTTAGCACATTTACCTCGTCTAGAAATAAATCTACGTAATGCATTTAGAAATTCCTTAGTAGTGAGATTCGACACTAGCTCTATATGAATTGCTTTAGTACTTAGGCAAACAAAAAGACATATGTAACCTTTAGTTATGATAGGTTTCCTTATGCGAGCAACCTTGACGGCCAGCGGTCCGGCGAAGTCAATGCCTGTAAACAGAAATGGTCTTGAAGGCGTTACGCGATACTTAGGCAAGTCAGCCATTATCTGCGAAGCAGCTTCAGCTCTAAATCTGCAACAGCGAACACATTTGTGTATTAAATGACGCACGCGATTTCTAGCATTCAGAGGCCATACAAATCCTCGTAAACTAGACAATGTCGTCTGCGTTCCAGCATGCAACAGTCTCTCATGCTCGTACCTAATTAACAAGTCAGTGACATGACAGCGAGCAGGCACTAGTAAAGGAAACTTCTGCGCAATAGGAATATCAGAATGACGTAAGCGACCACCCACGCGTAGCATTTTTTCGCTATCTGAAAATATATGTAAATACTTCAAAGACTTTGAACCGCCACCAAGCTTTGAGGAAACACAACCATCAGCATTTTTTTGAAAATGTGCATGCTGAACGCATTTGATTATAAAAATTGATGCTTGATTAAGCTCTTTACCTGTTAGAAAACCAGTGAATTTAGAATGACCATAAACACCATAAACAGCAGCAAGCAGGGATCTAATTTAAATTACTGAAATTACAATGTACTACCTAGCCATAATATGGCTCCTTTGGGGCGTATGCTTGTGTGACATTAATGTAAGTGTCAACAATGGTATAGTTGAGATAACTGGTGCAAACAACTGTACAGTTGCCAACAGTGGTCATGAACAGGCCTTAATAGAAATGGAAGAGAGTGGAAAGATAACTACAACAAAACCTATTTTTGGACTCATCGAGTGGAAATGTGACAAAAGTGAAAAAGGCAAAATTGTATCATTCTTTAAATGTGCCGAGTGTAGCACATACTGCGTATATAACCAATACATGGATAAATGTGCAAATAGAGCAGTGCCTAGAGTCATGGCAGTTGTGGTCTCATTGTTATTAACATTGTTAATTCTGGTACTATCTCTTACTGTTTTCAAGAAGCTCATTCAAAAAATAATGCTGAATATCATTATCTTTATAATCATGAGATCTGACAGGAGAAGAGTAACAAGGATAAGGAGGTACAATAAGATATCAAATCAGAATTTGGAAGTAAAGTTCAGGGAGGTCAAATACAAGAACAAGGTAATAATGGATGAAATCGTGAAGAGAAGACTATTGTTATCTGGGAAAAATGAAGAAGGTGAAGAGATATATGCAGAAATACTATACAATAGATCAGCTGATTACAGGGAAGCTAATAGGTTGCTAATTGAATCTGAAACAAGATTATTACATAGTCAACGGATGAGGACACCACCAGCCCCAAGGAGGAAATCATTTGCTAGAGGGATTACTGTAGGAACTGCTATATTGGCTGCTGTACCACAACCAACATATTCTTGTGATCAGATGCTATATCTTAAGAGTAAAGGAAGGGTATGTTATAATAATCGTTGTTATGACTTATCAACGTATTCTTTGATGCTATCAGATGGCCAGACAGCATGTTTCAATGATCTTGAAAATAATAGATTATCAATCAAACTAGAATCAGTACATAATATTGGGAGGTATAGTAAGTTATACGACACTAGTAACTACAATATTACCAACTCTATGACTTGGAACTGCTACGGCTCAGGCAAGTGTTGGTATGGAGATGATTGTGGAAATGGATACAAATTAAATGCTTTGGAGAAAGAGAGTGTCAATCCAAGTGGTTATGGGTGTCATATGACATCCGTGTCTTGTAATGGTATGTGTACACATGGTGTCTCTTGTGTATGGTACAGGTGGGAAGTTATACCAGATCTCAATGATATTGCGAGGGTTTATCAATCAGTGTCTGAGCTATGGGAAAGCATATTGGTTATGACCTACAAAAATTTGACTAGAAGAGTTATTTTTAATACTAATAACCCTACATTTGATTTGAATGACATACTGAATTTTGAGATGTCACATATGCCAATAAATGTCCATAGTGTCTCTTATGAAAAGCCATTGAATAAACATGCTATTGTTGATTATAAAGGTAGTTTTTATAACTTGGATGTTAGCCCTCACAATTTACCTGTAGAGAACATGATTGGTGATATACAAATATCTGAAGATAAGAAAATTATATTTCACACAGACAATATAGATTGTAGTACTGATAGTTGCAAGGTTAAATGCTTAATAAATGAACCACCAATAGGTAGATTACTGTCAAATGGCCCATATAAAATATATCCTGAAAACATTTATAGGATGACTACTTTTGATGAAAACTGGGTAATGTATAAGCAGAGGGTTGCTGGTCATGTGTCAGTTTCATTTGGGAATATAGAACTGAAAGAGTTGATTGTCGAAAAGCCTCATTGTGTTGCTGAGGTAGTGATGAGTTATGCATGCACATCATGTCTTGAGCTACCTAAGGTGGTGATGACTTCAAAGAATATAATAAGAGAAAGCGCACTGAGCTATGAATCAAATTGCACATGGAACCGTGATTTACTGTCATGTAATAGTCAAATGTATGAAATTAAACAGCTTTCAACCCACCCTATATGCAGAATCTATATACCAATAATTAACCAGACAATTGATATCAACTTTGAATTCGAGTATAGAGGGACTCTAACCAATATGAAGTCAATAAAAGCAGAAACAGCAATAGGAATATCAGAATGACGTAAGCGACCACCCACGCGTAGCATTTTTTCGCTATCTGAAAATATATGTAAATACTTCAAAGACTTTGAACCGCCACCAAGCTTTGAGGAAACACAACCATCAGCATTTTTTTGAAAATGTGCATGCTGAACGCATTTGATTATAAAAATTGATGCTTGATTAAGCTCTTTACCTGTTAGAAAACCAGTGAATTTAGAATTTGCATTTTTAATATTGCTGATAAATCGGCGCACATAAGCCATGACCCTAACCAATCGACTCCAAGAAGAAAACTTCTCAAATACATTGAGAAATTTCTTCCTTTCATCCTCTTGGGTAAGCAGTAATATGCTTGGCACAGCATTATAAACATAAGTACCTACTGACTCATTGGCAGGAGCTGCTTGAGGAGAGTGAAGCCACGGCGAGTCAGGCTGCGAAAGCCAGTGGGGACCAGCAAACCATAATTTGCAATTGGGAAGGTTTTGTGGTTCTAATCCACGTGATGCCATATCAGCAGGGTTCTCTGAAGAACTTACATGAAACCAATTGTCTTTATGAGACAAGCTTTGTATTTGAGCAACCCTATTTGATACAAAAATATCGCGCTTGGCAGGATCATTTTTGATCCAACAAAGGGTGATCATGGAGTCAGTCCAATAAATTAAGCTCTCAGATCGAATATTTAAAGTTTTGGAAACCGTGCTCATAAGATTGGTAAGCAACAGTGCAGCACAAAGCTCTAACCTTGGAAGAGTGACAGGTTTGAGAGGAGCGACTCGTGTCTTCGCACAGACTAAGTGGACTGTAGTTTTTTCAGGACGACTGCAACGAATGAACACGACACAGCCATACGCCTTCGTGGAGCTGTCTGCGAAGCCATGAAGCTCAATTTCCCCTGCATTCGGATCAAGCATGAGGCGAGGCACTGAAATGACATTTAAGCATTCAAGATTGGCACAAAATGATTTCCATTTAAGCAAAATAGCATCAGGCACTTTAGAATCCCAGTCAATATTTGCCTTCCAGATATCTTGCATTATTAATTTTGCATAAACTGTAACTGGAGCAATAAACCCCAAAGGGTCATAGACCTTAGCAATATCTGACAAAATGCTTCGTTTGGTATAATTAGTTGAAGTTATATATGTAGGGACCTCGACCTGGAATTTGTCAGAGAGTGGTTCCCATTTCAAACCTAATGTTTTAATACAAGAATCTTCCTTATTATTAAAAGAGAATTGACATTTTTCATGTCTTTCAGGAGGAATATGAGACATTAATTCTGAGCTATTAGAGTACCACTTATGCAACTCAAATTTTCCTTTCCCTAATAACACTTGCAATTCATTAATAGTATTTAACGCAGAGGGAAGATCATTTTCACCATGCAAAATGTCATCAACAAAAGTACTGTTTAGTAATGCCTTTGAAGCAGAAGGAAATTTCTCACCTTCATCCTCAACCAATTTCACCAATGTCCTGGTAGCGAGGAAGCTAGCAGATGCTGTCCCATACGTGACAGTATTCAGCTGAAGACACTTTACATTATGCGATGGATCATCTCTCCACAAAATTCGCTGAAGTGTTTGATACTCGGGCTTAACTCGGATTTGTCGGTACATTTTAGTTATATCAGACACAAAAACATAAGTATAGGTACGAAAACTAAGTAGTATGGTAAACATGTCAGGTTGCACTACAGGACCAACAAGAAGTATGTCATTTAAACTCAGACCCGATGACGTAGGCTGTGAACCATTGAAAACAATCCTAAGTTTTGTAGTAGAGGAACTATCTTTTATTACAGCATGATGTGGCATGTAATATTCAATTTCCTTGGTTTTGTGAGGATTTATATCAACAAAATGAGCATGACCAAGCTTAATGAACTCATCTATAAATGCTTTATATTTTACAAAAAAGTCAGAGTTATTTTGGAATTTCTTTTCCAATGACATAAGGCAACGAAAAGCAACATTGTATGAGTTACCTAATTTTGGTAGAAGCTCGTTGTTAACTGGCAAATCGACATAATACCGTCCATCTTCATCCCTTGATACGGAGTTGAGATAGCTCTCCTCGCACATTCTCTCCTGAAATGACAAAATATTATCATTAGGCATTTCTTCTAATTGCCAAAATTTTTTTATGTCGTTATGTAGGACTGACAAACAACATGGGCTCTGTAACCTTGTAACATGTTGACCTACTACAGACAAATCACCACAACATATCCAACCAAATGCTGTGTTTATTAATGTAGGCATATTTGGGCCTAAATCCAGCTTGCCTGCTCTAAGACATTTTGCAAAACACGAAACACCAAGTAACATATCAATCTCCTTAGAGACATTGAAATTAGGGTCAGCTAAATGCAAATGCATAAGAGATGGTAGTGCCTCTCTGGACACATTCATTGCTGGTAAAGGGTCAGTAATAAAATCTAACACACCAAATTCTGAACAAAATTTAAAATCAGAACAGTTAGAATAAACTGAAAGCGCAACTTTGTGCTTTAATTTATATGTATGACCACCCACCCCCGCCACAGTCAAATCTGCATCTTCAAATTGAACACAACCCAATTTATTAGCAAATGCAGAACTAATATAATCCCTTTGGCTGCCTATGTCCAAAAGCACCCTGCAATCATACCGTTTACCTTCATTGTCACACACATACACCGATGCAGTAGGCAAAAGGGAGACCAGACATACAGAGGCATTACTGTCCTGTGCAATTATAGAAGATGTCATTACAATGTTCATGGGGGGATCACTTTGGGTCTCATTAATCATAGGGCTGTTCGCCTTAGTCAGATTGCATGCTTGCGATTCAAGGTGCAATAAATTATGATGTTTTTGAGAGCACCTTTTGCAAACAATATCTCTTGTGCAATTACTAGAGCAATGCTTATTTGATAAACATACAACACATAAATTTGCATTTTTCACAAATGTCTGTCTGTCATTAGGCGTCAATTTTATGAACTTAAAACACTTTAAGATTGAATGATTCTTGTTACAATATAAACAACAAATTGACTTACCATTTATTGCATTGTTGTTGCTGCTAACAGTCATATGAGCAGGGCTTTTCATAACAGGCATAACCTTTGAAGTGCCCGCTGCTTCTTCACGGCATAGCATATCCAATGCTTGACAGCGCTGCTGTATAAAGGTAAGAAACTGTTGCAAACTAGAAAACTCACTGGAATTTCTTTGCAATTCAAAATCACGTAAAGAACTATAATCAATTTTTGTGGACAAAATATGTATGAGCATAATATCCTGTAAATTTGAAATATTCAGTGATAATAGTGAATTATAATACTGCATGAAATCATTCAATAACTTTCTTAATGTATAAGATTTACCATTCACCTTATTTAAAGACAGAATATGTTGCAAGTAATAATTTGCTATAAGCACTTTATTGTCATATCTTGAAGTTATAGCCGTCCATGCCTTTATGTAGTTTTCGTTAGTACATTCCAATGTAGTTACTAACGACGCGGCCTCGCCGACTAAACACGACTTCAAGTAATAAAATTTTTGAACTGGACTCAGATCTTCATTTTCGTGAACCATCGTGACGTACAGATCTTTAAATGACAACCAATCTCCGTAACTTCCACTAAACTTGGGTAGTGATATTTTGGGAAGATTCGGCTTACGCTGTTGCTCAGGCATCGTTCCAGACTCATTTAGCACTGAAGTGGAACAAGGCTGCTTCAATGCCTCACGCCGCTCACGTATTTGAGTAAGGAGTCGCTGGTATTTGCGTTCAATTTTCAAACCCTCGTCGAGCTGGGCCGGATCCATAATTTCTAAGTTGAGGTT
The DNA here is from genome assembly GCA_947562085.1 of Eudonia lacustrata. Taxonomy (NCBI): domain Eukaryota; kingdom Metazoa; phylum Arthropoda; class Insecta; order Lepidoptera; family Crambidae; genus Eudonia; species Eudonia lacustrata. The sequence goes on along the minus strand of OX387340.1, from coordinate 23,903,925 downwards.
GACGTCCTCTAGTCTTGTGAACAAACCGCTTAATCGATCTGCAGCTACAGCCAACGCGGCAATTGAGGTCACAGTAGAAATGTCCCCCAGCTCATTCTCTACGAGAGAAATGCGTCCCTTAATGTATCTTCTTACATTAATTAGCTTTTGTTTGTCTTGAGTCTCGGTGCCGGCGACGGCGTCGGTAAACTTGTCGCCGGTTTGCGCCACATTTTGCTGCGCCATTTTGGTGACACGATGTTACTCCTACGCAGTTGCAGTTACAACCGGCCGGCAAAATTACAAACCCCTCAAAGAACGGAACCGCGATTTGCGCTAATATCACTTTTCGACGGCTCGTTGGACCATGGAAAATATGTGGGAGATGTCCAAGAGCAAAACTCAAGTTTTTCACAATTAAAATAATTTTATTAGCAAAACGCACAAAACGTAAGCACAGCGACATGGAGCAAGAAAGAGCGTCGGTAAAACAGCAAGCGTCTATACAAAGTAGCGCCATCTAGTTGATATTGGGTTACATACAATGTAGATAAAACAGTTTAACAAACTTCAATTAAATAGTTCTAAATAAATATGTTTCTTATTTACCAATTAGTGTAGATAAAATATATAAAGGAGCAACATTTACTATTCTTTTTATCTCGTAAAAAGGAGGTTTGCTCTTGAAATATAGACTATTTTTTAAATGTCATATCTGTAGTATATGGAATAAAGGAATGTGTGAACTTTTAGCTCCTAACGCCCGTTCCCAATAACCTATCTATCTGCGGTTTTGCCTACTATATATACAAATTTGACATAAGCTCCATACAAATTATGTCAAATTTCTAACTCCAGTAACCAAAACAACAGACAGATAGAATATAGGGAACGGGCGTAAGTGGGTATGCACAACCCAAGATAATATTTTTTGACGGGATCGAGTTTAATTATATCTCAATTGTACCTTTAGGACCTTGACACAAATATAAGTTGCCATGTATTAAAATTTGACAAAAGTTACTTCGACAATATACAAAAGTGCTTAAATTATGTTATGGAACCCGATGTGTATTGGAAAAATCTTTTTGGCTAAGTATTGTTTGTGAAAACTGCTCACGCATCATTTAATCGTAACCTAGATACCTACCAACATAAATATAGAAACTATTTTGTTATACATAAAAATAGAAAAGCAAACCTTAATGTTGTGCATATTTAAGCAAGTCATTATCATTCTGTGTACCACCCTCGGTGAAAATGTAGGTCAGCTTAACATCACAGCTGAGTCACTAATACAATTAAACTTGTATCTAATCGAACTAATAGCTTAATTACTTTGGCGTAGCATTACCCTTCATAATTTACAAGTGGGCAAAGGTACAAAGTTTCTTTAACTACTATGAATAGTAAGAAAGCCATTTCAATTTAATGGCTGCTGTAACACTTACCCAATTGTGTCGTTAAGTTTAACAAGTTTCAGTTGTTCCGAAATAGTTAATATTCGATTTTATTGCTCCCATGTTTTGTAATAAAATTAGTTACATTTTGATCGGAAACTATTGTGTTGTGATATCTATTTACCTACTTATTTTCTCATAAAAAAAATCTTTGTTAAATTTTTTTTCACAAAAAATTTTGGTTAAATTTTTTTTATTGTAAAAGTCATTAAAAAATCGAACAATAACACTACTCTCTGTTTAGTTTTGCTATAAGGCTTTGGAAAATCTGTTATATACCGGTTTAATTGCTAATCACACAGTATCTTCCCTTTGTTTTAACTTTAACTAGTGGTTGCCCAGTGGTCGAAATTCAACCGTAATTGTATTAAGGGCGCACGGATTGTATCCTAAGTAATGAAAAATTAAAAAGATAGAATGTGAGTTTGGATTGGCATTCACAGATATCGGCCGCTCCTCTTGCATTTTTGAAATTTTTGAAAAGAGTAGGTACCTATATGCATGTGTGTCAAATTACATATGTGTGTGTGTCAAATAGTAGGTAGTGTGTGTAATGTTTGTTTTATTGATTTAGAAATAGAAATAGAAAATAGAAATAGATTTTTTTTATTCATAACCACTTAAATTAATGTATTAATACATAGACAAAATACTTAGGACTAGTGGTGTTTAAACGGTCTCCACTCAGCATAATGTCGAGATACCTGGTTGGCACCCCGACGCTGATCTTCCGTGGAAACCAGAAAAATAATAAGATAAATAAATAAATAAATAAATAAAAGGTAGGTGACATCACTGCACGCCAGCGCCATCAATCACATCAAATCAGATACATTGTTAAAGCTCTAGTTTAAAGAAAATCGGAAATGCGAAACCTTGAAAATATTTTACTTACAGCGATTCATCATTAGAAGGCATCAATACTACCTTTGTTGACTTTTGGATATGTAAAAGATATTCCTTAAATTTACGTTTGAAAACTAGAACGCTACACGAACTTCTAATCAGTGGAGGAATGTTATTCCAACATTTCGTGGCCGCGTAGCGAAAGTTGCCACGAAATCCGGCTGTGCCAGTTTTGGGACACACTAAACGAGTTGCTTTTCTAAATGGTCGACATGAAAACTTAAGTTTTTTGTAGAGATATGACGGGGACTTATGTTTTATAACGCCAAACAAAAGACATGCAAAGTGAAGTGAGCGCCTTGTTTCCATTTTCATCAAATCATTTTGATTTAGGTATGGAGTGACGTGAGCCCTACGCGGTATAGGAAAGCAGTAACGAACGCAAGCATTCTGAACTCGCTGGATAAGTCGCTTAGTATAACCCAGCAAGCACTCACCTATTACAGTGTCAGCATAAATTAGCCTAGAAAGAATCAATGACTCGCACAAATAAACTCTAACATCAACATTCAAAAATTCACGAATCCTGTAGAAGACTTTCAGCCTGTAAAAACAACCCCTAACAACTTCAACAACATGACTGTGAAACCTAAGCCTAACATCCATCAGGACACCCAAATTTCGAGCTTCATCTACTTTATTAATAAATTTATCTTCAATTTTTATATTAGGACAAAAACTATTTATTCCATCTATTTGACATTTAGAACCTAGAATTAAATACTTTGATTTTAACGGATTGAGAACCAGATTATTAACAAATGACCATTTAGCTACGCGCTTCAAATCTTCATTTAGTTGTATTTTTATGCATAATTTTAAAAAAATATTAACATTTAAATAACATTCTCTATATAAACTATAAGTGTGCGAAATTTCATACTCCTCCGTCCGCGCAATTTTCATAAAAAAGGGGTACAAAGTTTTTGCTTCACGTATTAATATATAGATATGCCCGGCCTGGACATTTCTACTATTGATAATCCATTAAGACTATTTAATGATTGTGTCATAATATTTTCATAGGTATTCGAACTATGTGGTTTATCCACACTTTTAATTTCTTATATCTACACTAAAGATTTAGCGTATTTTAATTGCGGCTCTTTGAATGCTTCAAACATAAAAGTGTTAAAATGTTTATATAATTTTTAACGCAAATTTTGTTGCGAACAAATTACAAAATCACAAATGTTGAAAAAATTTCCACGAGCAGGATTTGAACCCGCACCCTTCTGACATACGGGTCAGGTGCTCTTCCAATTGAGCTATCGTGGTTCTAACCAGCCGCTGAAATTATTCAACACTATTTACTTTTTACTTTGAAAGCCAAAGGCGCCCATTCAATGTCAACAACTTAACAACAACATCTGATCATAATATATATTTTTTTTTATAAAAATGTTAGTTATATTATGAGTATTCTCACAGATACAAACACAAAGCTACACAAAGATACCTACTAGTAACTCATAAACAACTATTGAGCAACCTTCTTCATCACGAGTTATCCGAACAACCTGCAGTTGACAGTCGGTGTTACAAGCCGAAATATTGATCAGCCAGTTGGGGTGAACGGCCAGTGATTGCCTTCATTGATGGACTGTGGGTGTCCAAACACGTCAATATTGGTATAGCTAGCATTATGCATACAAAAAACATATGTTTTGAAAGAATTTTTATTTGTAAGTAATCATGTTTCAACACCTGTGCGATATTTTAAGATGAGATAAGATAAGATAAGATAAGATATTTATTGAGAAGAAGTATTTTAGTTTGTATGGAAGTTTTGGTTTTTCCAGTCGGCGATTTAAAGAAAAAAAACTATATGATTCAGTAGCTAAAGTCTACCAGGCACTTTGCTCGCGTGAACTTTCTCTAAAAATGTTGAGCATATTGCTTTAGAACTAAATATACCTATTAAAAAAGTCGGTTAAATTGCTCCCTGAATTCTTTCCTTAACCTGTGAATTGTCTCCAAGATGGCGCCCAACTTATGGTCATCTGTCACACTACTTCCGTATTACTTCCAGTCTAGTTCCGGATACTCATTAAAATGACGATTTCCATGAAATTATGTATGAAGACCATATAAAAAACTTATATCACTGGAATCGTTATTAAAAAACCTATCTGGCTAAATAATATTATTATTTTTAGTTTTTCTCCGTTTCTTTTTAAACATAAAACTCGAACCACAAAATATGCCTTCTAAAGTGACATTTAACATAATACGAAATATGAATAAAATACCCCCAATAACATTAAATTGCTAACTACTTCCAAATACCGCCGATCCTAAACCTCACTTCAGAAAGTTAAAACATGTTACCAAACATTTTCTCCGGCCAGGTAATCAAAAAGGAAAGCAAAGAAATAATATATGCGAACACTCATGACGGTCAAATAGTCACGGCGAGCCTGCGGGCCTTTGTCAAGGAAATTGCATTCTATTCGTCCCCTCAGAATAGTCCCTCGCTTCAAGAAACGAACTAAATTTGTACAAAAGCTGCCATTACTGGAACTGCGGACGTTTTTCTTGGGGTTGAAAATTCTACCTTCATCCTTTTTCATAAAAGTCAAAGTCAGTTATAATAAAAGTCAAACTTTAAAATAAGTAGGTACTTTGAACTACTACCTACTTCACCACTACCTATTCAGGACGTCTATGATTTAGCTGTGGAAAGGAATGATGTAGTGGATACACCACTGGTCCACAACCCGGAGATAACAAAAAGTAAGCAACTGACCTTCACCCGGAACCCTCAAGTACCTACCAAATTGAGAAACTAGCTCTTAATATACTGTCTGCATAGAACACAACCAAAGAATAAAACCAGGAACAGCTTGGTTTGGTGCGGTCCCCTAGTCACACCAGCTGCGACTTAGATATGTAAAAAAAAACTTAAATAAATGTGTAATGCAACGGGTGTATTACAAGTCTACAACTAAAACACAAATGTTGAAAAAATTTCCACGAGCAGGGTTTGAACCTGCACCCTTCTGACATACCGGGTCAGGTGCTTTTCCTATTGAGCTATCGTGGTTCTAACCAGCCCGCCGAAATTATTCAACACTATTTACTTTTTACTTTGAAAGCCAAAGGCGCCCATTCAATGTTAACAACTACCGTCATTAACATCCGATCATAATATTTTTACAAATACTAAAGATCAGTTAAGAATTAGGCAAGCTATTACTACAACTGTTCATATTACTTAGTTTTAAGTTAAGTACGATTATAAATTAATATTAAGTAAAAAAATTGATCTTTTTTTTAATGTTCAAATCATTTTACAAAAAAACAACATCCATTACAATAATCCTAACACGGAAACCTTGCAAGGTTTATCTGTGTAGGAGAGCCACTCTTAATACTTATAAAAATTATGTTACATGCAAACATACAGACAGAGATCTTACAGACGCACCCGGAGACATCAGTTAATATTAATGGTTACTTAGCACCTATGCATTTTCAATATATAAAAAGGCCTTTATTACCGTAACTAATTTGATCATAAATGTTAAATTACTGTCACTGAACGCGGCAGTTATTCTAAATTCAATAAAGGAATATAATTTTCTTCTATTTTGCTGTGGTTTATGTAGTTCACTCGCCCTTATATAGGAAAGCCTATCTACATATTTTGAAGCCTTAATTATTGAAGGGTGAAGTTGCTTCGTTCCACAGGCACTTGACTTTCGATTCTTGTTCCTTTAGGCATAGGTACACATAACTTACTTATATACTGTTCCAACAATACAAGAACGAGACGTGAATTTTATTATTCAATAAATGTTGATAAACTATTTAGTACGTAATACGGGATTTTCCATTAATAGCAGCTCCGGTTTCTATTAGCTGCTATTGACAGTGTCCTAATTGTTTTAGGCATCGCCAGTCGGATGATCTAATGCTGTAAGCTTACATGTGAAAGTCAAATTAAAAGATACTAGAGGAAGCGTCTTTATATTACTTAACTCAACTTAACTTAACTCTAAATACAGTAAAGATACTCAATAACTCAGTAAAAATACAATAACATCAAATCCTATCCTGTCCTTGGTTGTCACTGTTTGCAGATCCGTTGATCTCATGTCCCTCTCGGCATTGGCACAATACACATAATATACAGTAGTTCGACTTCATACAAAGCGCCCGAATCGACACACGCACACACAGGCGTCGTTTACACGGCCACTAAGCTATTTTGGAGTTGGCAAAACTCCGCAGTGCCACGCCGCGCGCGAGACTGGTCGAGTGAACTGTCGGTTGTGTCGCGTCGTCGCGCTACTCTGCTCGCGCACTCTCCGCCCGCCCGCCTTTTTTTAATACGGACGTCACGACAATATTTACGATTTACGGATGCCTAAACACAACAGTGACAAAACCAACAATGTAATTTTTTGAACTTCCTGCTGAAACACTTTTCTGTTACAAACTTATAAATAATGTAATTAATAAATAAATATGTTATTAAATGTTATTATGTACATTATGTTTTATTCCTGAACCTAAAACTCCACACATACTTACAATACAAATCTACACACGCCTGCTTTATTTTTGTAGGCGCCAACCCTAGCGCTCCGCCTAGCCGTAGGTATTTAACTCAGGAATACGGCCCGGTTAAACTACTGTATATTATGTGTATTGTGGCATTGGTCCACCATGTTGCCAGGTGTCTTGCTATTGCTCGCAGTTGCGTTGGGATATTTAGCACGGCTTTTACTAAGAAACTTTCGTCTCTTCTCATTATGATCGTGGCCATAAGGAGCCGGCTTTCTTTGAGCTTTTCAGCTATCAGAACTTCCTTAAAAGATCCTCTCACCCTTGATTCTCAAGTAACCTCAGTTCATCGTAAACAGAGATTTGGATCAATTCCAGAAAACCCGATGTGAATATCTCCAAAATAAGCGCCAAGAAACCATCAATATTTATAAGCATTATCGCGGTTGGCGAGTGCGATCTAACGCTCGATCATTCTTCCGTATAACTGACATAATTTGTCCTGAACCGAAATATGCAAAAGAAGGAAATATGGTCCGGATTTGGGAATACAATTTTCTACCACCGTGAGCGGTGGAGTAGCGATCGAATGCTCTATTTCTTGGGATTACGTGTGACAGGAACATTTCAAATCGAAATAAAATTGATTCACCCGAGCGCTCTGTCATGACAGAGACGGAGTCCTGGATAATCTGTGTGTTCGGTACACTGTCGTTTTGACGTTTCATATGGCTGAATATGGTTCTGCCGCTGTTCAGTTTCTAGCAAAATTTACTGCATTCAAGTGTTCATTTCTACAGATAAAGTTTAAGTACTGTACTTGATGCTCGGTTTAGTTTGTGGCAAGGCTAGTTTTTAGTCTTTCTGGCTATCTACTACCATCTAATCTTAGTCTGTGATCAAATATCAAAGTGAGTAACATTATTGAGTGAAGATTATTATTTGTACAATATACCAACTGACTAAATAATATTTAACAGCCTTATAAGGTTTTGTCGGAGCTTTGCAACATTACCGCTTAGCATGTTAAATTTGAAGACCATTAATTTTATTCATAAAACACGGACCGCTGTGAAGTTCGCACATAGCATTAAAGCTATGCAGAAGTTTCCAACTTCAGGTGACGATATTCCCACACTACAGATAACAATGAGCTACTTGGATGTTAGAAGAATCTCTATTGGACATGGCTGAGGCAAAATATTATTTTAAGGTAGTTACATATTTCTTTTACAGGCATGTTAGGTTGAGTAATGGTCTCTTTGAAGGCTCTACTCGCGTTGAAACGCAACAAAATTTGCCTCGAATTACATATCGACGTCGAAGTGCTAATACCTCATATCCAATATTTTTTGGAGATATTGACTTTCATATATCATTGACTTACAAAATATATACCTGTACCTACTTAACTATTGTAGTTTAAGATAAACTATAGCTTTCCATATTGGTATATTAGATATCCATTTAGGTAAATGAATGTACCTATCTATGAATTTCAAAGTTTTTCTGAACCTAAATATTTATTCAGTTTGTTTAAAATTTTGTCTATGTTAGTTAGAAGGTATTGGCTCTTCGCCGTCGATATATCCATTCATGGTGTGACCATAATAATTTTACCTTCTGCGACGTATTTTTTTAATTGTCAGATACTACCACGTTCATGTAGCTAGCTGTTTCTAACATCTAGGTATTCATAATATCCACAATGGACAAGTTTCCGACGCGTTATTTAATTAAGTTAGTTTATTAGTTGTCTCGCGCTAGACTCGTTTTAAACTTGTTTTTATAAACTATTTGGATAATTTTCCTATATGGACAAAAGGCTAGGGCAGACCACGCTAATTTCTATACGCATCATTATCTTTTACAATGCAGTTTGAATACCTACGAAGATATTTTTGTACGATTTACATACTTAAATAAATCGTAGAAGATTGGTTTGTTAAAAAGAGTACATGTTTAGTATAATAGTACTTCTCAAACGTGTCTATTCAAACTTTTTTTGTTTGTATCTAAATATAATTGTATTTTCTTATAATTATCATGTCAATTTACTTGTAGTTTTTTTTTTTTTGTAAACTCACTTTTGTTTATTATTTTTTTAGACTATAACATTTAATCATTGAAAATACTTGCACACAGAGAACTGTATAATTATTTATTTATATTTATTTACGCGTTGTTTTTTTGTTTACTTTCTATAGAATTAAAGATGTAGCTGATTGTGGAAACCGATCATATTATAAAATTTAATTGAGAAACATTGTCGGCAAAGACGCTAATGCAATATACTCTTTCGTGCTTACCACATCTTTTTCACAGAAAAAAAACCAATTCAATATCACTTACTAATAATAACAAACATAAGCAGAACCGTGAAGCACGTCACCTTCCTTCCACCTGTCTCGGGATTACGTTATGTTGGCAGCTCTCGACAGATTGGCCGGTGATCATCCGCAGAGATTTGGCTGGAAAAATATGAAGATGAAACTTGGCTCTGACGCCGGCCTGTTTCGTTTTTGTTGTAGAAGGGATTGCTCGCTGTTTGGTCGGAGCGAGAACTTTTTGCTACAAGATGGAAGTAATTTGTCTTGCGAGGACTCACGCGTCGTTCGCATGAATCACTTTTTGTTTTCAAGTGTTATTTTCCGGAAAGAATGGAAGCTAATTGTCTTGTGGAAGCAGATTGTTCGGATAAGGACATAACGTCACTATGAGAGATGAGATAACCCACAAATATAGTTAGCTTTTTGGAGTTTCACCCGAGTTCTTTGTGTAAAAACACGTGTTGTGAGGCTCCATTTTAAACTCAATCTACCGTACAATTATTCTTTCATAATATAATTAAATACACTTGAAATTGGCTTAATGCTAAACGCGAAGCCATTAATTAAGATATAATAATAATAGTTAGCTTTTGCTTGGGCTTGCAAAGTACTTAAGTAAAATAGTCTTGAATAAACTCTTCACGGGCCTATTAGAGACAACATAGGTTTGTTGGTACATCTTCGAGTTCGATTCCTGCTTTGTCGATACCAGCTTTTTCGTACATAATCAAATATAATGGCTGGTTTAATTTTCACAATTTCTAAGACTAGAGCAAGCTTGTTGTAATTTTTATCATTATTATGATGTGTTTCTTATCTATTATTTAAAAAAACATCACTTATTAAATAAAATTTTATTTTATTTTTATTGTTATAAAAATAAAATTTGTTTACCAAAGATTTCTATCTGTAAACCTGCTGTACATTAAATCCCGCTATAATAGGTACTTATGTAAAAAATAACAAATAAATAATAGAGTCAGGCAAGTTTCTATTTGACTAAACAATAAACGGTTCTCGACGAGCTTCGCCGCCCAAACACGATTTTATTTAATATCGTGGGCTTTATTTACACTAACACCACTTACAGCCCTAACGTTCTTTGCACCCCATAGATCCGCATCAGCGCTCGAGTGGCCACTACAGCCAGAAAAACCGTCTGCTTTGTTGTATAAGGGGTTTTTTAGGCGTCAAAACGATTTGTCCTGGTAACGCGTCTCCCTTAAACGGGTGTAACAAGTTTTCGAATGATAACGAATTTGCTACGTTAGGTTTTAAGTTTGTTTAAATAAAAATAAAACAATATAGTATGCAGTGATTCTCGTCAAAATGAATTATCTAAAAATATTGATCGCCTCTGTGGCCTTGTGGTTAAGACCACCGGCCTCAGGCCTAGAGGTCCCAGGTTTGATTCCCAGTGGGGGTACATGTTTGTGTACTCGATTCGGTTGGTGGTAGGACTTGTTTGCTTTGCCTGGCTAGCTACCACCATCTTATTTAAACATGTCGCCATAACATCAATGTTTGTAGCATTATTGTGTTTCAGTAGGTAGCTAGAGATAAGATAGTGCCTCAGTAGTTAAAGATCCTGGGTGAAGTGCGCCTCCACCAGCGGCCATACTATCACTTAACATTAGCTGCGATGATGCACTGTGCTTACCCGAAAAAAAGTAAGTGTACAAGAACAAGAAATAAAATTAACACAAAAACCCAGGACAGTTTGTGCCTAATAGAAATTTACCTATATTTAAACTCTAAAACATTTCTGGTTAAGTTAAAAGCTTTGTTAAAGCTCTGTTTCTTGCCACAAAAATGAACTGTAACCAAATGCAATAAGAATTATGTTAGGTTGGTCCAAATTATGGAAGTTGAAATTAAATTCAGCATGCGAATTATTTCGCCGCGTATTTGACCGCTAATTTGATACATTTTCAATGGATTTGGGCTGTCCGTCACACAGTCGTATAACATGTATGCGTTTCCACATCTTCTCTACTTATCTTCCCCGATTCGATCCGAACTCCTCGGAGACTCTGGGAGGGCACGGGGACGCGCACTTTTAAGTGTGCGATGCCGTACCCCTCTAGAAATCCTCCGAAGGTGGTTCGTTTCAACACGGCTTGAGGTACCCTTTACGTACCTCGCCGCCCCTAAAACAAGCCCGGTGAAGCTGAAAATGCCCAGTGGCAATCAGCAATCTCTCTCCAAAAAAAAAAAAAAAACTTATCTTCTTCAGTGCTATATTTGTATCTCACCGGGGAGTGATTTTGAAATGATAAAATATATATACATATATACACTGTTAAATACATACACTTAGAAGTACTAAACACTATTGTGTAATTCAGTATGTAGGTATGTACTGAAAATATGTATGTATGATTAAGAAGAGGAAAGACGGGTGTGTGCACTTGCGTTTGCGCGTACGTTTGTTCACCAAAATATCTCCTGCGCACTTGACTGGCTTCTGAAAATGGATTCCGAGTTGTTCTGAAGGCCCGACCACCGGCGGACGTCAGTTATAATTTTGAGAATTATGTCTTAAGCTCTCTATACGCGCGCACCTTCTTAAAGAAAATAGGCTATATAAGCCATCTAAGGGCGCACGAACGCCAACAACAGCGGAATATAAGACAGTCGCCGTAGCCGAAATCGGCTAGGATAGAATGTACTGAAAATATTTATTGTCAAAATAGTCACCGAACTGGTAATTTATATCTTAATGTGAGTATTATTGTCACCGGTTCAAAGATCGCACACCAAAGATACATTTCGTATTGTTTAGAGAATATTATTATAACTTATTGTTCTATTTGTCAAGATAGTTAGATATTTAGTAAGTCTCACTTTGGGTGACGTAAGATTATCCTCGCAGATCCTATCTTATGTCAGTTTCTCTGTTGGTGTCCTTTGTATTGTTATCTGTTTTAAATGTATCATCTATGTATTGTTTTTGTTACGTGTTGTGCAAGTCAATAAATGTATTTTATTCTTATAAACTTCATACTTCAACGTTCATATCGGTGTAACAGACTGAAACCCCGGTAATGTGCATTCCAGCATCCACTGGAGCCGCTGAGAGGAAATCGTTGAGTTTCCCGAGTGTCCGTGTTCCGGGCCGGTAATAATTTCATTGCCGGCAGTTGGCCCTCTTGATTTATTAACCGAAGCTTTTTACTTGACTACTCTGCTTGCTAGTTGTTCATGATAATGCAGGATTAGGTTCAGGCAGGTGGTGAATTATTTCATGGTTATAAATAGCTCTTTGTTAGTTATAATTACGTAATTATTATTACTAGAAATCGCACAGTGGTTGAAATCAAACTGTAGTTTACAATGTATTCTATATCACCGGATAATTGTACGAACCGTTAGTTTATAATTAGTCTAGTGAGATTATAAACTGTCGATAGATTGTGAACGGACACCATAATTTACAATTTAACGCTTACATTTTCGTAAGTTTATCAACTGACGATGTAGCTGTCAGTTTATAATTTTACATACATTTTACATTTTTTTTTTACATTATACATAGGCAATGTTTACTGATATTTTTATTATTTTATTTTATGCGTTCACAATGCTATATGTAACTTAGCCTACTCATAGGTCTCGGTTTTATTGAATTTAATGTTACACATAATTATTATACATTAATTTTATATTTAGGGACTTCTTTTTTATATTAATTTTAATTATTCCAAATCTCACACTCCTTCGTTTAAAAAGAGGTAAAATGTTTTTCCTTCACGTACCTATTAATACAGTTTTTTTTTGTAAAACATCAACAACCTCGCAGGACTAGGTAGTTAACAACATAAACAACAACATTTGTTCTACGACATTTGATAATTTGACACATTTTACTTTCACACAAAAATAAATATCAATTAAATTTTACGTCTAAATGTTCTTATCTCTGCGCGCACCGCATCGCAAGCGTTGCGCGCGTCGCCTTTTCGTATGTGAATGGAACATAGACTTACAAATGTCACGACAGTACAATAAAAGCTTGGAAAATAATTTTTAAACAATATATTGAGTTATGATAAAACTCGTAGAACAAATGTTGTTGTATATAATGTTAGCTATCTAGTCGTGCGCGGTTGTTGCTGTTTTTTTGCAAATAACCCTGTATATATTTGTTATTTAGGGAATACACAGCTTATTAAAAATACAAGTATACACATTTCCAAAGTTACAATTAGCAAGGCAAGTGCACATTGACATCTTACTAAAAACACAAAATACATGCAAAACATTATGTAATTGATAGATTAATACGAAAATGATAGTAGTAAAGACTACAAATACTTATATACAGGATACAGGGCTCATTAACTTCACATTCTTTGTTTGTTTTTTTTCTTTAATACTCTTTTTGTTTAATTATTTTTCTCTTGTGTGTACACTGTCTGCTTTTTTTGTACTTATGTATGTTGTTTTCAACTTTATTCCTGTGAACATAACGTCCTACTCTCGCCTAACTTTTGCAGTGGCCGACAGGGTCCGTATTGTTACTAATTTTATAATTTGAGACCTTTGTACATATGAGAAAGCAATAAAGAAATTGAATGGAATTGAATTAAATTGTTAATAAGTGTTTATCTTTCTTTCTTTCGTTCTTCTATATTTAACTACTACAAAACTATCTACTGGATCATTTTGATCCCATCTACTGTTGTTGTATATGCAAAAGAAAATACCACAAACATTAATAAAGGTTTGATTACTTTCGCCAAACTTTTAGTATGAGCAACACTGTTATGAAACCAGTCAGGAAACTTTGTAACAGTGTCCGGAAGATGATGTATGGCGGTGGAAGCAATAAATTACATTATCAGCTTGCACTGGATAAGAAAAAGTGTTGTGTTGGGTACTACCAGCCAACTACTCTACACTGATTTGTTAGATGGGTGCCTCAAACGCATTTTTTACTAGTAAGTTTTTGCCCTAATCGCATTTTGCCACGATCGTGTTTTGTCATTTAAACTTTATGTAGGACCGTATTTTATTCTATAGGTGATTTGCCTTCAAGGAAGTTGATGTAATCGCTATTTGGTCTAAAAAGAATTTGTTTAACAGCATATTGTCTTCTCACCGGCGCCGGCGCAGTCGACGGCACGTGACTAGCCCTTGGCATGCCTGGTGGGCAAAAGTTACACGCTATGCCTGGTGGGTCTATCAGACCCAGTTTTTCAAATTGTTTTTTTCTATAAATTGTATTATGTAAGGTGATTCAATACTAACCGTATTAAAGAGGCATTAAGGAGGCCAATTTAATACTAACCGTATTAAAGAGGCCATTGAGCGGAACAAAGGCTCAAAAGTGTTCGCAAGAGATCTGGGTATTGGGCAGTGCCAACTGACGACGCTGAAAACCGATGACGGCAGAACTGTCACGACCAGGTCCGATGTTATGGGAGAGGTAGAGAAGTTCTATGGACAGCTTTACACATCCACACGGCCACCAGTACAAAGCTTAGCTAAAGACCCTAGAGCTAAGTTAACCCGGCACTATACCGAAGACATCCCGGACATCAGCCTATACGAGATTAGTATGGCTCTCAAACAGCTCAAAAACGGCAGGGCACCAGGTGCTGACGGAATTACGGCCGAGCTTCTGAAAGCAGGCGGAAGACCGGTACTCGTAGCTCTTCAGAAGCTATTTAATTCCGTCGTACTAGGGGGCAGAACGCCAGAGACGTGGCACGAAGGTATGGTGGTACTGTTCTTCAAAAAGGGCGACAAAACCCTGCTGAAGAACTACAGGACCATCTCACTTCTAAGCCACGTCTACAAGCTGTTTTCGAGAGTCATAACGAATCGTCTCGCACGCAGGTTTGATGACTTCCAGCCTATCGAACAAGCCGGTTTCCGAAAAGGCTTCAGCACCATAGACCACATACATACGCTGCGGCAGGTTATACAGAAGACCGAAGAGTATAACCAGCCTCTTTGCTTAGCGTTTGTGGACTATGAAAAAGCCTTCGATTCGATTGAGACATGGGCCGTGCTACAGTCTCTCCAGCGGTGCCAAATTGACTATCAGTACAGTCGGCGGCAGATCAACCTACCCAAATCTGTCAAATTTCTCCAATGAATATTGATACTTACTATTAAACAATAAAGTTCAAAATTGATTGTAGAAATTTGACAGTTTTTGGTAGGTTGATCTGCCGCCGTGTGTACATCGAAGTGCTGAGGTGTTTGTATGAAAGCGCCACTATGTCAGTCCGTCTTCAGGACCAGAGCTCGAAACCTATCCAGTTGCAGCGAGGAGTGAGACAGGGAGATGTGATTTCTCCGAAACTGTTCACTGCTGAACTGGAAGATGTTTTCAAGCTTCTGGACTGGAAAGGACTCGGCATCAACGTCAACGGCGTATACATCACTCACCTTCGGTTTGCTGACGATATAGTAGTCATGGCTGAGACCCTGGAAGACCTCGGCGCAATGCTCGGTGACCTCAACAGAGTCTCTCAACAAGTGGGCCTTAAAATGAACATGGAGAAGACGAAAGTTATGTCGAACTCACGTGTCGTACCCACTCCTCTGAAGGTTGGAGACTCTGCCCTTAAAGTTGTGGACAATTATGTTTACCTGGGACAAACGGTCCAGCTAGGTAGGTCCAACTTCAGCAAAGAGGTCAATCGTCGAATCCAATTAGGCTGGGCAGCGTTCGGTAAGCTACGAAATATCTTCTCGTCCGATATACCGCAGTGTCTCAAGACGAAAGTCTTTGACCAGTGTGTGTTGCCAGTGATGACATACGGGACTGAGACGTGGTCGCTCACTATGGGCCTCATAAAAAGGCTCAAGGTCACTCAAAGAGCAATGGAGAGGGCTATGCTCGGGGTTTCTCTGCGTGATCGAATCAGAAATGAGGAGATCCGCAGAAGAACAAAGGTAACCGACATCGCCCGAAGAGTTGCTAAGCTCAAGTGGCAGTGGGCAGGTCACATTGCTCGCAGGACTGATGGCCGCTGGGGCGGGATAGTCCTGGAGTGGCGACCGCGTACCGGAAAGCGCAGTGTGGGCAGGCCTCCAACAAGGTGGACCGACGATCTGGTGAAGGTCGCGGGAAGCCGCTGGATGCGAGCAGCACAAAACCGGTCGTTGTGGAGATCCTTGGGGGAGGCCTTTGTCCAGCAGTGGACGTCTTTTGGCTGAGATGATGAAGGTGATTCAATGCTTCAAGACGTATGTTCAAAGGGAAAACAAGATATAATAGTAAAAATCTAATTAGAAATTAACCAATTTTATATATTTTTTTTAAATTAAACATGACTCACATTTTTAAACAAAATTTAGACATTATAACTTTGGTTATAACATTTAATTAGTATTAAAAGTAAAGAGATCTTAACCAGACTTAAATCGAGTGTAAGGCACTTACATATACGTAAACGTAGTAATAAAATAAATAGTCTTTATCACTTGCATTATCATTTTGTAGAGCTTTGGTTTGGTAGCACTTTGCGCATTGAAAAATTGAATGGTCAAGACAAATATGACTACTACACGTCTCACAAATGTACTGGGTTTTGCGATCTTTCTTCACTGGACAAACGTGGCATCTACGCTTAATTCCAGGAGTTGATTTTTTCAGTGGTGGGCAATCTTGATCACCAGTACGGTCGGCTATTCTTTTGCGAAGATCTACAGAAAAGCGACTATTATATTTTCTTGATGGCATATGTGGTTCAAGAAGCGCAAGAGCCAAACTCTTTATAAAACTTTTTCATTTGCTTTTGACTTTAGACAGTTTAGCATTTGGATAATTTTAGCATTTATTCCAGCAGTATTGAGCATTCAAAAAAACAAAGTCAGTGGCCATCTTCTTGAGTTTCTTTCTGCGGGCACTGTCGTGGACAAAGGTACATCCATTTCAGAATCTGAAGAAGTTAAACCTGCATCATTCTCTTCCACCTTAGAATCAGCCTCTTCATCCTTCGGAGCAACGTCAAACTCTTCTCCACTTGAATGAAATACAATTTCGTCCTCTTCACTCAATTCTTGGAATAATAAATCAGCTATGTACTCGCCTGGCAGATGTTTATTTACGTTGAACCTAAAAAATGTATTAACTGTGTATTTAACGCACAAATGCCAGTTATTTTAGGAAAAATGAGAAATAAATACTTACATATTAAAGTCACACCGTATGCCTGGTGGGGTCTGTGGGACCCGCGCACGCTTTATGCACGTCCTTTTACGCCCTTAGCTCGCTGCGGACTGGGGAAGTGGGCGGAATACGTCCCGCGGTTAGTAACGGTCAGCTACTGAGAACGGTGAGGCACGCAATTCAAATTTGAACGAACTACAACGGATCACGCGTTGGTCTGGGTCTGACAGACCCTACTAGGCATGCCAAGGGCTAGACGCCGAACTGCGCGCGCGTTCCCGTGTTTGTTTCGTATTATCGTAGGCATGGACAAGCATCAATATATTTTTGAACCAGTATCAATATAAATAAATATTAAATCTTCGTCCGCGTGGATTTCAGAGTAAAAAAAAATCTTTTTTTAAATAAAATATTGTGGTCTATGTTACTCGCAAGAAATGTAGCATTCTATCAGTGAAAGAATTTATGGAATTGAACCAGTAGCTCCAGAGATCAGCCATACAAACAAACAAACAAACAAAGTCACAAATGTTTCCTTTTTATTAATAGTATAGATTATACAATATCACATACATTGTTCTGATCCCAAGGTAAGTTGCTAAAGCACTCGTTTTATGGAAATCAGAAACAACGACGGTACCACAACCACCCAGATTGGACACAATATCGAAAAGTTCGTTTTCGAAATGTCGAACCAACCGGGAATCGAACCCGGGACTAGACTAATCAGAGTTAGCGCCGCATCGCTCAAAGTCCGGCGTGCAAGTCACTCGGCCAAGGAGGTCGTAAATTTTTATTTTATTTTATTATATTTCAAAATTCACAGCTCTTAATCTAAATTAACAACCTTATTATACTTAAACATACAACAAATAACGAATTTTCTATTACTTATAAAATGTGTAAATAAGTGGATACATTCATTTTTACTAGTATGGGTCAAATATTTTCATTTAAAGAATCAGTACAAAAAAAATTAAAATAATATCTTGAAAACTCACGAAGTTACAAGCTTTTTGTGCTGTCCCATTGTGTTTTTGACAGTTTGTCACAATTTTTGAAAAAAAATACAATAATTAGCATAAGTATATGTATATGTTTTTTATAGACTATTTACATTTTTTCTCATATATATTTAGTGGGAAGTTTTAAAAAAAATATTTTTTAGTGTTTAAATATTAGTAATAAAATAATTAACGGCTTCTTTGCTATGGCACCTCATGCAAATTATGATTTGCTTGAGGTGTTTACCTGTAATCGGCTGTGCATTCAGTTTGAAACCACATTGCAATGTACCTAGCGAATAAGTTCCAATTTAATAGCTGTTGGTAAATCAAATACAAAAATTAAACAAAATAAAAAATAGAACAGAATAAAGGCAATTAATTATTAGCGCACCGGTTTTTGCGTTCAGGATGCAATGTTGATGATGATGCCGTGTCACCACATGGGAGAAAAGGGTAAGGTTAGCTTTTCCGTGCTTCGAAGGGTAGGATATGCCGTTGGTCCCCCTTATATTGTCGTAAAATGGCAGTCGTTACATCCCATCAAGCCGCATTAGGCCAGGCGCGGTGGTTTACGGCACGATCACCCCATATCGTCAACAGCTAACTAACCTAAAAACTAGCAGCCGCTTGCCAGTTTCTAGTAGTTAATAGTAGTTTGTAGTTTTCCGCTGTTGACTGTACATGTATGTAGGATAGGCTGAGCTCAGCATTAGGAAGGTTATATATAGGCTGATGATATGCCACATCTAACAAACAAAACCAAATAGTCACATAACATATCCCATATCAAAATTGATAGTTAATGTTTACGATCGCCATTAATTTTACGTCTTTTACGGTTTCACGGATGATAAAAATCGTATATGTATGTCAGCAATTTTAATTAAGAACGGTGGCCATCTTGCGTGTTATGAGTTTACGACATCGTTAAATGTTCAAGAGTCTATTAACGATATGACTCCATTCGTACGGAAGTAGGATGTCACCAGCTTTAAACTTATGATATGGAAGTCTAATATGAAACCTAGTTTACTAACCTCCGAGTTATCGTAAAGGACTGCAATCTCCGCAGTGTTAGGTATGCTAATCCAGTCGTGTTTCAAATTCTTTTTGAGATTGTTCTATTGCCTCTGTAGTCTAGAGGTTAGGCCACCTGGTCTCAAACATAGAGACAAAGGGTTGATTGATGGCAGGGTTTGTTTTAAGTTAGCCTGGCTAGCTACCAACATCATATCCAATATGATGCCAAAACAGCATTGTTAGTAGCTTCATTTTGTCAGTTATAAATAACATAGTTCCTCAACAGTTGAGGAATCCGGGTAAATTAACATCGCTTAACATCAGGTGAAACCTTGTGTTTGGGTAAACCCAAAGACAAGAAAAAAGAAAAGTCAATTATTTTTTCTTTTCTTTTTAACCGACTTCAAAAAAGGAGGAGGTTACTCAATTCGACTCGTATATATTTTTTTTTATGTGTGTTCGCGGTGTTCGCGAGTAACTTTGTCGTTTAAGAACCGATTTTAATAATTTTTTTTTTTTTGGAAAGGAAATATCCCAAGTGTTGTATCATGATAAGAAAACCAGGATTTGATGATGGCATCCCAGAAAAATCGAGGGGAGGGGAGGGGAGCTCTGAAAAGCTAGAAATAATATTGAAATCATATTATTAATTACCTAGATACGCATGTCAGTTTTAAAAAATGTCTACTGAAGTCAGGTGGGGCTTTTACAATAAAAAAGTGGAGATAATGGAACAACTATAAAAGTTAAACTGAAACATAATTGTCCCCCAGCCGACCACCAACCACCCGACTTCTATAGACATTTTTTTAAACTGACATGCGTATCTATGTAATCAATAATATGATTTCAATATTATTTCTTGCTTTTTAGAGCTGTTTTAACTTTTTTAAGTTTCCTGTTTTTTGAATTCGGTTTAAAAAAAAAATTCATGGTAAGAGCTTAGAGCTTTTTTTTATTTAATTACTTTTTTTAGCTTAGGATAATTCGTAGCCGAATTACCGCGCGTGGCTCCAACTACGCGAGGTATGTGGGGTTAGCCTAATGTTATGGCCGACCCACAAAAAACCTAGGGCACCCGTCGACCGTTTGGGTGGGAGAGCGATCCCAAGAACTCTAAGGAGTCTCTCACAACCTGCTACAGTGTACTTTTTGGACTAGTCTCTTAGTAAGACGCCTCACCCCCCGGGTGCGTGTGGGACGCCTGTACACTTTAAATTTACCCCGCCCGATCCTTTAACGCCACTGCACATTTACAGAATACACACTCACATGCAACATACACACTAGTTTAGGCCCAAGACACCGTACTCATATAACAAGGGTATGAGAAGCCGGTTCACACGCGCTGTATACCAGGTACCAGACAATGTGCCTGGGTGCTTCTTTGCACGAGCCGAGAACCTTTAGAGGCGTCCTCAGCTTGTTGCGCTCCCCGATCCGATCCGAACCCCTCGGAGAATCTAGTAGGGCACAAGGAAACGCACTGTGCGTGATGCTGTTCCGTCTAGATTCGTTTCACACGGCTTGAGTAACCCTTTAAGTTTCTCGCCGATGCTGACACTGAAAAGGGGGATAGCAACTATCTCAAAAAAAGCCTAAGAATACTTAGAACCTCTTGAGTTTATGCGGTGAGTATGGGGAAGATGGTGTTCCCCCGTAATGCGGCTAGGACTGGTGGTGTAGCACGTGCATCCGCCTCCCCCTAAAGAATTCTAACCTACACATGGACATCTAGACACAGCTTCTGCATAACATTCCTATTTGCCTAACATTCTATAAAAACGTGACTCGTGATTGTACGTGGGCGCAAGGCGGGTCGGGGGTTTAAACAACGATGTATCTGACGACAACAATGAGGACCAACCGTCCAAAGTACTGACAATAGACATATTGAAATAAAATTATTTTATACATTAATTTATTTTGACGGCCTCTGAAGCCGAGTGACTTGCACACCGGACTTTGGGCGGCGCTAACTCTCTAGCAAATAAACAATTGATTTGATTTGATTTGAGGTCCAGGGTTTGATTACCGGTCGGGTCAATGTCGAAAATGAACTTTTCGATATTGTGACGGGCTTAGCCAAAGTAACATTAAGAAAACGATAGCGAAGTTCGAAAAGAATAAAATGTATGGGATTGACATAAGATTGACCACGTGATTTAGCGCGCCGTAAGTCAATCCCATACATTTTATTCTTTTCGAATTTCTCTATCGTTTTCTTAATGTTACTTTGGCTACCGCCACAGACCCGACAAAATGTAGGAAATTTCGTTCGTGGTTGTGGTACCGTCGTTGATACTGATTCTTATACTCGTAATACGAGTGCTTTAGCTACTTACCTTGAGATCAGAACAATGTATGTGTTGTTGTTGTTGTTCTAATATTTATTTATACTGATAGGTCGTATCGTTTTAAAAAAATTCTTAAAAAAAAACTGATGTCAAACTCTGCTGCCACCATAGTAAGCTTTGCCTTTGCATTAACAGACCAAGCCTTCTAACCCACTACATTGTTAGGAGTCTTCGATGTGTAGCAGCAAAAATATCCACGTTCGACTCCACTTATTAAAGCAGCGACGCTCCACAAACATAATAAGGTCTCTTTTAGGTGTCTTCATTACAGCTGCAATCTGGAAGCGTGGGGCGGAGCGAAATTGTGTCGTCGCAAGCCTCAAACAATCTCTCGCGTTAGTTACCGCCAGGGTTGGCAACGCTATGGAAAATTAAAATTTATTATATAAGAAAAAAAATCTACGAGCGGGTTTCCAACCCCAATAGCGTAATTCGAGGGCACGATAGGGTAACTGTCGAAAAATTCTACTGCTAACACAGTAGACATTTGCTGAGTCGATGCCCATTTGTGTAGCACACTTGCTTCATTGAGCACCATTGTTGTTGATGTTGCAATCTGTTTTTCTTTCTTTTTTTCTCTACTCTTTAATAATTTGACATTATTTTAAAGTATTTTTATGTATCCTTATTCAATCCGTGTTGTGGTGTTTGTTCAAGGAGAATATATTCAAAGTTATTATAAATTTTTCACTTTGTGTAATTGTGTGTGCTTATGTAGCAAAAAAATAAATATCAACGTCTACCTACGTCCAGAAAGTGTTGGAAAATTTTACACTAACGGGATTCAACCTCGCACCGTCTCACAATCTGGGTTAGGCGCGCTTCCATTACGTTATAGCATTGTCAACTGATTTTGACTTTTCTAGCTGTGATCCAGTAGTTTCAATGAAATTCTGTACGTTATGTTTAGCGACAAAACTGTTGTCAAACATTGGGCTACTTTGTCGAACACGAGTTACTGGCCGATCCGATCCAAACCCTTCGGAGAATCTAGTAGGGCACGGGGACACGCACTAGTGCGTGATGCCGTTCCCTCTAGAAACCTCCGAAGGTGTTTCGTTTCACACGGCTTGAGGAACCCTTTAAGTTTCTCGCCGCCCCCAAAAAAGCCCAGTGAAGCTGAAAATGCCGTTTGAGACAATCAGCAAAAAAAACGGGGTACTGTGTCAAACACAGGCTGGTCAGGCCACTACTGTACTAAAATGAAAAAAAATTGGAGTAAGACGACTGCAAGTGATATTTTGCCACGAATCCTGGCAACCCTACTCACAGAGAAACTCTCTCAGTCCCAGTTTGAAACGAGGTCCCGCTTCAAACGACATTTCTGCCTTTTATATCATAGACAACAAACGTGTGACTAAAAGGTAATGTGGAAAAATTCTTGACGCTACGCTTTTCAAGGAAACCTAGCGTAGGTACTTTTACAAAAATCAACAGCTCATTTTATGTCCCCATATTGCTGGGGCACGAGTCTTCCCTATGGATGGTTACACTATAAGGACAACGGGCTATTAACCACCACGCGACGCGCGCTTATGCGTATTGATGTTTGTTGACGACTGCTAATGCAGCCGGGATTATAAGCTATACGTGCAATCCGATACACAGAAGAGCTCGAGATGATCGTACTTGGTCACCCGTCCAATAACCGGCCTTTGCGAAAGTATGTTACCTTTAGCAATCGCAGACCACTACGCTATTGTACTCCTCCTCACCTCCGAAGACCCCCTTAGGAGGGGGACCTCCTACTCTGCCTTCTTTTTGTAAACGCTCTTGAATAATTTATAATTTAATAATTAATATTCATTAAGCTGTTTGGCTCGTGTTTTTCAAGGCGTTTACAAGGTGGATGGTAATATTACGTGACGTTGGAAGGAAATTACCTCAAATCGTAGGAATCGCACTTTTATTTGTAGATATACAACGTGTAACAAAAAGGTGTGGTCAAAATTAAAAGATCCAAAGTGTTTCCCATCTAGAACTTGTATGTGTTGTTGTTAAGACATAATTAATTACTTTAATTTGTCATGCAGTGGTTAATAAAATGTAGCTAGCAGCAGTGATCATAGATGTTAGTATACAGAGGTTACTAAACCACTAGGGCTGAGACTTGTTTATTTTGATGTGACGTCACAATAGAAATATTAATCTAAAAATAGTAATAACACATTAAAGTTAATAATTATAACTCAGTAACTCTGCATACTAGATCTAGATCGGATACACTTTGGATCTTTTCATTTTTCATCACACCTTTCTGTTACACGTTGTATAGTTACAGTTTTTTATATAATTAATTCCTTTTTAAATAAGATGGTTTTTCGAGCTCGATGGCGCAGTGAAGGTTAAGCATCTTTCGCAAAGGCCAGTCATCGGATGGGTGACCAAAAAAATGTATCATCTCGAACTCCTCCGTGCTTCGGAAGGCACGTAAAGCCGTTGGTCCCGGCTGCATTAGCAGTCGTTAACAACCACCAATCCGCACTGGGCCCGCGTGGTGGTGTATGGCCCGTTCTCCGTATCCATCCATAGGGAAGGCTCGTGCCCCAGCAGTGGGGACATAAAATGAGCTGGTGATGATGAAGATGTTTTGACTTTTACAGTTTTCACACAAATGACAATAATTGTATCGTATAATATTTTTTTTGGAGAGAGTTTGGTGATTGCCTCAGACGGCATTTACAGCTACACCGGGCTTTTTTGGGAGTGGCGAGAAACTTAAAGGGTTCTTCAAGTCGTGTGAAACGAATCACCTTCGGAGGTTTTCTAGAGGGAACGGCATCACGCACTAGTGCGTGTCCCCGTGCCCTACTAGATTCTCTGAGGGGTTCGGATCGGATCGGCGTATCGTATCAATAATATTTTGTCTGATAGTTGTTTATCCTTTCATGAGGAATACCTAACGATCAATCTTATTAACTTAGTGCGAGTTATTTGTCATTAACGAAACCGATAATTTAGCGTTGAAGCAGCGTCCACGAGAAGAATTAAGATCCTACTAATATTATAAACGCGAAAGTTTGGAAGTATGGATGTTTGTTACTCTTTCACGTAAAAACTACTGAATGGATTTGGGTGAAATTCGGCATACAGATAGTTTATAACCGGGAATAACACATAGGATACTTTTTATCTAGATATTTCCACGGGAACGGGAACTGCGCGGGTGAAACCGGGAACCACGCGGCGGAAACCGCAAGCGGCCACTAGTTTTGCTATATAAATTCTTGTATTCTTAACGCGATCGCATGCCAAATAAAACTCGCACTTAAAGGCATCCTGATACAGTATCATGATAATATCAACTTACAGATTACGGAATAATCCCAGTTGGTACAAATAGAATTCAAACTCCGCAGACAGAAAGGCACGCAAATAATGAAAGTTCGTCGACGTCACCACATTCGACACTCTCCCCGTCTATTTCGTTTGTTAAGGCTCAGTTCAAATCAAACTACATTAAATAATTGATTTTGTACATCACCATCATCATCATCATCATCATCAGCCTATCAGCCTACTATAGGGCTGCCATAAACGCTGAAATGCCGACGGGGACATTTGGAATAGATATAGGGTAAACCATGGATAATTAAAAAATCTGGGACGGCATCGACATGTCAATAGCAATGGTGTTGCCACCATTGCCATGATAGTAATTTTCAGACGGAGGCTTACATTTAGTTGCACTCGTAGGTATTATATTTAATTTTATTTACTTAGGTATGTGATAAGATTTTATTCTAATATGTATATGTTTAGTGTTCAGTGTGTGTTTAGTGATTATAATTATGTTATTATTAAGTAGTATTTGCAGATATATTTATATATATATATATATATATATATATATATATATATATATATATATACATATATATTTATATATATCTGCAAATACTACTATATATATATATATATTTGATATTGGCAGATGCTGGATGCGTCAAGCTGAGGACAGGGCGCTATGGCGCTCATTAGGGGAGGCCTATGTCCAGCAGTGGACTAAGATAGGCCGATGATGATGATGATGATGATGATTTGGTTTAATTTGAATGTTATTCATTTTATTATTTAATTTACTCTAATGGTTAGCTAAATGAATTTGAATGCATACATTTTGTTTATCTGTCGCAGTGCCCTATTCGGGGCTCAAGTTTGAACCCAATTATTATATTTTAAAATCATTGTACACATACTAGAGCAATAAAAGAAATCGAATTGAATTTAATAGTTCAAATAACAAAAGATTCGTGATTACTTTAATCATATTATAAAACTAAAAATATTTTTCAATATTTTAAATAATCAAAGTGAAATTAATACCTAATAAAATTAGTTCGTAAGAAATAAATTGCTATGCTAAATATTCCCGCGCTATTCCCCTTAACGCGAACACCGTGTTTCTGTACCACCGGCTAATTAAAGTTGGCAACACGGCACCACTCCGCGCCGCACTGTTGACGGGGTGCCTCTCTATTTGCACCGATTTAATTGTCAACTGTACCATAAACAATGATGTGTTGCCAGCTTCCCGTTGCCGGTGCCGTGAAAGGAAAGGTCACGACAATAGCGAATAAGGTACCGTCAGCTTCAGGAGTGTTTTGGAGCGCGTAATTGATTGCTTTTGTTTAGTCTTTCTTGAATTGGTGTAGTTGTGGTGGCAATCCTAATACATGCAGTATAATGGTGTTAAGCACATTAGCACATACATTAACAACTACTATGTAATAAAAAAAGGAAAAAATTAGATATTTATATAAGTAGCAAAATATACAAAACAAAAACCTAATCCTGAGAATGTCCCAAGATAACATTTTTTTTCAATGAATATTTTTCTAATGATTTATTAACTATCTACTACTACTACTATTCCCCAACAATTACAAAACATATGAAAGTGATATTTGATGACATGATTTTTCATTTAATTGACTTAATTTTGCTAGTTGCAGAAACACGATTTGTTAACTTTTATAACAGAGAAAAGAATATCAAAGTAACCTCTTTTAAAACATAGATTTGCATTTTACAGGCACACCAGACCGATTTAAGGATCTAAATTTTCATAGTAGATTAGTTTTAACACACACTTCAATATGCTAGTTCATTTTTTAAAACTTTTTTGTAGTTTTAATAGGAAAGAAAAATAAACAGTTTTGCTTATGGTACGGGGCGCAAACGTTCCGTATTAGATTAATTGTTTAGCGATGCGTCCCACATATTTTTACATGAATAAAAAACATACATTTTGATAACAGTATGATAGCAGTAGGTTCTTGTTATATCATGTTTATAATGTTTGTAAGTATTGATTTCATTGCAACTATTTTTTTTTATTAAATACTTTCGTGCGTAAAAGGCATAGCCTTTCAACCGTAGCTCTGACGACACATTTAATTAAATTTCTTAGTGTTTTAAGCTCTCCCAAATCTGAATATTTATTCAGAGGAAAGCCTCCCGCGATTACGAAACAGCTTACAGCACCCCTGTCTCTAAAACCTCTATTTAAACTAAAACATAATACATTTTGTAGCTAACTAAAACGTTACTTCAACGAGTTTCCTTTCTCTTTAGAAATTTGTTAACAATATGTAGATAAATATAAGGGTAGTATGTTGATAAATATAAGGGATAAATAAAAGGGTTACCGAGGTGAGAGACTTGGGGGTTTATTTGGATAGTAAGCTTACATTTAAATCACACGTTGAACATGTAACCTCAAAAGCGTACCGAATGATTGGCTTCGTCATTAGGACTGGTAAGGATTTCAAACTAAAATCAAACTGAAATCAAACTAAGCTCTACTCTTATGTTGTTGTACAACTCCTATGTTCGGTCCATTCTAGAATACGCATCGACGGTATGGAATCCACAGTACAAGGTGTATATCGACATGATAGAAAGGATAAATCATAAATTTGAAAAACATCTACGTTTTAAAGCTTTGCGATATGGTGATACAGCGTCTATTCCTCTAGTCCCTTCTCTGGAGAGCCGTCGTGTAAAGAGAGATCAATTGTTTTTATTTAAGATAGTTAATAATTTGATAGACAGCAGTTTTCTTTTGGGTAATATATGCTTCAGGTGCCATCGGATAAGCTCGCGTTCCCTTAATCTTTTCTCCGTGCCCCTGACAAGAACATTAATATGCTGGCAACAGTTTCCTGTTTAGATCTTGTCAAAGTTATAATAAGAAATTTCATACGTTGGATTTGTTTAACTGTAATTTACAATCATACAAAAAACTAATCAGGGGATTGACGGATGATTCAATCTAGTTAGTTATTTATTTATGTTATTTTTTTCAATTCATATAGTTTTGTATTCAAGTTTGTTTATAAATTAAATTAATGCGCGTGTGCGTGTGTGTGTGTGTGTGTGTGAGGGTGTGTGCGTGTGTGTGATATAGAGAGATAACGTATTGTTGTCTGTTCAATGTAATTGTGGAAACTTTACTGATTTATGTGTTATTTTGTATGTATAATTTTATATGATTTTGTATAATTGTTTGTTTCCCAAATAAATAAAAAATAAAATAAAATAAAAAATAAACAAAAAAACAATTAACTACCAATAATGAACACATTGTAACAAAACCCTTTTCATAAATATTCTTTTGTTTGAACTATTTAATTTAAGATTAACAATAAAGCTATTTCTTGCTCATAATTTACTTTTAATCTTTGTAGCGAACTTATCAGACTTGTCATTAATAAATAATATTAATAAACAGTTTCATAAACCGATTTCGAATCTAAGTATGTATACAATTGATAGTTTCTCTCAAATGGTCCATAATTCTATTAGTTCGTTATTACGTCACTAACAATGTGGAAAGTTAAATTGACGACCTGTTAGGTACCTATTCGGATCTATTTGCGGGCAACATTATGAACATTAGTGTTCAATAGATCACTATTGGGCACTATAACTCTCAGACCACAGTAGCCACTAACGATATGCACCATCCATTACGTTTTAATGTTAGTGTAGTTACTGTAGTTACACGCACTACACGTGTGTTCGAATCTATAATAAAATTCCTGTGGAAATCAAAGAATTTGATCAATGATAAATAATGGATTGTGATTATTAAGTACAATAATTTTGTTTTTTTTATTTTTTATTTAAGTAATTAGTTTTGTATAAATGTATGATAATTTGCAAGCAATATAATTTTTGCAATACACATTAGTTGAGAACTCCGGGTCAAGTGTGCTTCCAGGGTGAAACGAATGCCAGAAAAAAAATAAGTTTGAAATTAAAAGAAATTGAGTCTGCTACTCGTACAACAGTGTATACTGAGTTTATAGAGATTTAAAGAACGTATTTATTTATGAATAAAAGTGTTCGGTCTCATTCCAGAAAGTTCGAAATTTTCGGAATTTCCGAAATATCATCAACACATACAATAAACATGGTAAGAATTCCGTTTATAATTATATATGAGTATTTACTGCATTTTCTTTATGATTTGTTAAAAAATATACGTAATTGTTAATTCTATATTCTATTTACTATTGTAATCATGAAGCTGTAGATATAACTTACTTATATGTTCTTAATTTTATTAAGTTTTTCAGCACCAAACATAGCTTGTTTGCTCTTTGTCTGTCTTAGTAATTACTATTATAGTTTACCTTCCTGTGTAAACACTACACAATCCTTTTGGGTGTCAATGTTGTTATAATTTTTGGTAGCTCAAAAAAGCCCAATAATATAATGATAAGGTGAAAATTCAAGCAACAAATCAAACTCTATTACCTACAGTTTACCCAAAATAATTGAGGTAATGCTTCATCTCGTTGTCGTACGATGAAACAATCCAATTATACGTTGCGTAAATTATTAATAGAGCAAATTTTATTTTGATTAATTATCCTACGATCATCAGATAAACTCTTCAAATTAATTTACTCCATTGCACCGATGCCGATGCACTGAACTTATTCCATTAGTTGTTATTGATGGTATATAAATTGCATTTCCACTGAAGCCGGTGTTTACTCGATATTAAATTAAGTCTATTATGAAGTAGAATTGAACTGTATGCTGTGTATACGCCCTTTCATAGTACAAAGGTGTACTCGATTCATAATTAAATCAAATATGGCTTCCTATGTATTCTCTCAACGATAACACACAAACAATACTTTAGAGTTATGTTGCCTTATGTAGGAAGCAGGGGGTGCTAAGAATCTCCGGCAGAGACCTGGCTACCGCCAACAACGAACTCTAGCCCTGGCAACATTTAACACGCGCACATTACGGACTGACGAGAAGATTTACGAACTGGAGGAAGAATTGAGCAAGATACGGTGGGACATAGTTGGATTATCTGAAGTCCGAAGAGAGGGGGAGGACTCGATAATCCTCAAGTCCGGTAACTTGCTCTATTTCCGGGAGGGCGAACAACTGTCCCAAGGTGGTGTCGGATTCATCGTCCACAAGTCCCTCGTGAACAACGTTGTCGAGACCGGGAGTGTGTCGCCTAGGGTAGCGTACCTTATACTCAGAATAACCAAACGGTAATCGTTGAAGGTCATACAGGTTTATGCTCCTACTACGACACACCCTGACGATGAGGTGGAAGCTACGTATGAGGACATCTCTAGAGCCATACAAGCCTCCAAAACTCATTACACCGTTGTCATGGGAGACTTTAACGCAAAACTGGGCAAACGAAGCGGCGATGAGATGAGAGTGGGACGATTTGGGGTTGGTAATCGGAACTCCCGGGGCCAACTGCTGGCAGACTTTCTTGAGAGGGAGGGCCTCTTTATGATGAACTCCTTTTTCAGGAAAGCTGAACACCGCAAGTGGACCTAGATGAGTCCCGATGGTGCAACAAAAAACGAGATTGACTTTATCATGTCGACGAGGAAGCAAATATTCAATGATGTCACTGTGATCAATGCGTTTAAAACTGGCAGCGATCACTGGTTGGTAAGAGGCACATTGAATATCATCGTTAAGCTGGAAAGACGTCGATTGGTAAGGTCTACGCTCCGTCCTGCACGCATCCAAATCCAAAACCCCGAAAGCTTTCAGCTCGAATTGCAGAATCGCTTCGAGCGCCTAAATAATTGCGAAAATGTGGATGAATACAGCAACAGGTTTGTGGAAACTGTCCAAACGTTTGGGTCCAAGTTCTTTAAAACCCACCGTGCAAAAGGAACCAAAAAGTTCTCAGACCATACCCTAAAACTAATGGAAGAGCGGCGCGCAATGGTTCTGCTTTCCTCAGGTGATGCGTCTCAGTTTCGGCGGCTAAATAGGCAGATCTCGAAGTCTATGACTCGCGACACGCGCCAATTTAATACTAACCGTATTAAAGAGGCCATTGAGCGGAACAAAGGCTCAAAAGTGTTCGCAAGAGATCTGGGTATTGGGCAGTGCCAACTGACGACGCTGAAAACCGATGACGGCAGAACTGTCACGACCAGGTCCGATGTTATGGGAGAGGTCGAGAAGTTCTATGGACAACTATACACATCCACACGGCCACCTGTACAAAGCTTAGCTAAAGACCCTAGAGCTAAGTTAACCCGGCACTATACCGAAGACATCCCGCACATCAGCCTATACGAGATTAGTATGGCTCTCAAACAGCTCAAAAACGGCAGGGCACCAGGTGCTGACGGAATTACGGCCGAGCTTCTGAAAGCAGGCGGAAGACCGGTACTCGTAGCTCTTCAGAAGCTATTTAATTCCGTCGTACTAGGGGGCAGAACGCCAGAGACGTGGCACGAAGGTATGGTGGTACTGTTCTTCAAAAAGGGCGACAAAACCCTGCTGAAGAACTACAGGCCCATCTCACTTCTAAGCCACGTCTACAAGCTGTTTTCGAGAGTCATAATGAATCGTCTCGCACGCAGGTTTGATGACTTCCAGCCTATCGAACAAGCCGGTTTCCGAAAAGGCTTCAGCACCATAGATCACATACATACGCTGCGGCAGGTTATACAGAAGACCGAAGAGTATAACCAGCCTCTTTGCTTAGCGTTTGTGGACTATGAAAAAGCCTTCGATTCGATTGAGACATGGGCCGTGCTACAGTCTCTCCAGCGGTGCCAAATTGATTATCGGTACATCGATGTGTTGAGGTGTTTGTATGAAAGCGCCACTATGTCAGTCCGTTTCAGGACCAGAGCTCGAAACCTATCCAGTTGCAGCGAGGAGTGAGACAGGGAGATGTGATTTCTCCGAAACTGTTCACTGCTGCACTGGAAGATGTTTTCAAGCTTCTGGACTGGAAAGGACTCGGCATCAACGTCAACGGCGTATACATCACTCACCTTCGGTTTGCTGACGATATAGTGGTCATGGCTGAGACCCTGGAAGACCTCGGTGCAATGCTCGGTGACCTCAACAGAGTCTCTCAACAAGTGGGCCTTAAAATGAACATGGAGAAGACGAAAGTTATGTCGAACTCACGTGTCGTACCCACTCCTCTGAAGGTTGGGGACTCTGCCCTTGAAGTTGTGGACAATTATGTTTACCTAGGACAAACGGTCCAGCTAGGTAGGTCCAACTTCAGCAAAGAGGTCAATCGTCGAATCCAATTAGGCTGGGCAGCGTTCGGTAAGCTACGAAATATCTTCTCGTCCGATATACCGCAGTGTCTCAAGATGAAAGTCTTTGACCAGTGTGTGTTGCCAGTGATGACATACGGGACTGAGACGTGGTCGCTCACTATGCGCCTCATAAAAAGGCTCAAGGTCACTCAAAGAGCAATGGAGAGGGCTATGCTCGGGGTTTCTCTGCGTGATCGAAACAGAAATGAGGAGATCCGCAGAAGAACAAAGGTAACCGACATCGCCCGAAGAGTTGCTAAGCTCAAGTGGCAGTGGGCAAGTCACATTGCTCGCAGGACTGATGGCCGCTGGGGCGGGATAGTCCTGGAGTGGCGACCGCGTACCGGAAAGCGCAGTGTGGGCAGGCCTCCAACAAGGTGGACCGACGATCTGGTGAAGGTCGCGGGAAGCCGCTGGATGCGAGCAGCACAAAACCGGTCGTTGTGGAGATCCTTGGGGGAGGCCTTTGTCCAGCAGTAGACGTCTTTTGGCTGAGATGGTGATGTAGGAAGCTAAAGCTTTTAAATGTCACAGTAATTTGAGGTTTATACCTACTCGTAAGACAGGTTCAGTCAAGCATAATTATGTCGGATTTGAAAGTAATAATAATAATAATAATGCCCTGCCTCGCTGCTGGTGGTACTCTAGGATTAGGTTTTTATAACGTTTTGTTGTTTTTATGTTAAAATATTGTAAAAATCTAGTTTTAAGAAAGAAAATAAATATACTTAGAGTATAATAATAATAATAAAAGCAATTTATTTCTCTGTCATAATAGTCACACTTATTACAGTAAGTTTACAATTTTTAGCGTGGTAGTATACCTATAGACATTGTGAGAGAGCAGAACCTGCACTAGGATACCCTGGGATACATAGTTCTGGCCCCGGGTCTGGGTTTGGTTGAACGCGCTAATATCAGGAACTACTGGTTCGAATTGAAAAAATATTTTTGTGTTGAATAGTCCATTTACTGAGGAAGGGTATAGGCTATATTACATCACGCTTTGACTAATAGAATGCGAGTGAAACCGCGGGGCTAATAAAAAACTAGCTGTTAGTTTTTTATAAAGATGAGTTGGCCAACACCTCTGCTCTGCGTGATGTTTAGCAGGAGCAGAGTTCAAATGCGAGGACAATTAGAGGAGCAGAATTATACCTCACAGCTATCCCGACATTGCCGACCCGCAAGTGGCTTATTCACACTTCGTTTCAAGGACACTAAGTAGTAGGAAGAAGGAAATACGTATGCTGGGATTTAGGATAGGTATACAATACAATACAGGATAATTTTTTTATCAGTGCGCAAATTTTCTGGAGCGACTCATAATCGGTAAGTAAACAACGTTCTCATAGTAACATGAGTTGAAATATGTCAAAAATTTTGAGACTCTTCATACAAATCAGGCTAATCAAGTGTTCGCTAAAGTATGGGAAGTCCAACAATTTTTGACATATTTCAACCCAAGTTACTATGAGAAAGTTGTTTACTTACCGATTCTGAGTCACTCCAGAAAATTTGCGCACTGGTAAAAAAATATCCTGTATAGGCATACAATACGAATAATTTAATAGCTTATCCCAATATTTTCACGGGAACGGGAACCACGCGGGTGAAACCGCCGCTAGTTAAAAATAAAATGATTATCACACTATGTGATATTACTAGCGGCCGTTTGCGGTTTCACCCGCGTGGTTCCCGAACCCGTGGGAATATCGGGATAAAATGTATCCTATGTTTTAATCCAAGTTATTAACTATCTATCAGTATGCCGAATTTCATCCAAATCCATCCATCCGTTGCAGCGTGAAGAAGCAACAAACATACACACATACATACACACAAACTTTCGCATTTATAATATTATATTAGTGTGATAAATGCGAAAGTTTGTGTATATGTGTGTATATTTGTTGCTTCTTCAGGCTGCAACGGATGGATGGATTTGGATAAAATTCAGCATACCGATACTTTATAAGCTGGATTAAAACAAAGGATACTTTTTATCCCGAATCTCCCACGGGAACGGGAACCACGCGGGTGGAACCGCAAGCAGCCGCTAGTTTACATATGATTTTACGCAAATATTGTTGCGAACTAATTACAATTTGAAAAAAGTCACTTGAGCCACGATAGCGTAGTTGGCAGTGCACCTGACCCGGCAAGTCATGGGGCGCGGGTTCGAATCCCGCTCGTGGAATTTTTTCAACGCTTTGTCTTTTAAAAATGTTTATATAATTTTTAACGCAAATTTTGTTGCGAACAAATTACAAAAACACAAATGTTGAAAAAATTTCCACGAGCAGGGTTTGAACCTGCACCCTTCTGACATACCGGGTCAGGTGCTCTTCCAATTGAGCTATCGTGGTTCTAACCAGCCCGCCGAAATTATTCAACACTATTTACTTTTTACTTTGAAAGCCAAAGGCGCCCATTCAATGTTAACAACTACCGTCATTAACATCCGATCATAATATTTTTACAAATACTAAAGATCAGTTAAGAATTAGGCAAGCTATTTATAAATGTTTATATAATTTTTAACGCAAATTTTGTTGCGAACAAATTACAAAAACACAAATGTTGAAAAAATTTCCACGAGCAGGGTTTGAACCTGCACCCTTCTGACATACCGGGTCAGGTGCTCTTCCAATTGAGCTATCGTGGTTCTAACCAGCCCGCCGAAATTATTCAACACTATTTACTTTTTACTTTGAAAGCCAAAGGCGCCCATTTAATGTCAACCACGATAGCTCAATTGGAAGAGCACCTGCACCTAGAACCTAGAACCACGATAGCTCAATTGGAAGAGCACCTGACCCGGTATGTCAGAAGGGTGCAGGTTCACAGGATACACTGAATAGTTCCACTAATGTTATTATATTGTGTGGTGACGGTTCACATACGAAGAAACGCGACATTATAAATAATTTTAATATTTTGATTAAACTGCAATCAGATACGAATTGCAGGTTAATAGTTAGTGCTTTTCCCTATTGTACAAATTTAACCTGGGAACAAAATAAGCGCATTTATGACTTAAATTTATTACTTTTTAATTTAATTTGTCGTCATAGTGACACTATTTTATATTTCGATATAAATAAATTTATTAAAAACTTTAGTTTGACGTCAGATACTATGTATCTTTCTAAGAAATGTAGGACTCAGATAGCTAATTTGTTAGCTTTTAATATACATGATACAGTTATAGGTGGTATAACTAAGTCTTTTCATGATAATAACATAATCATTAGTAGTTCTACTAATGCAACTTTTACATCTAGTAATAAGGTTACAACCTCAGGTTTAAACTGAGGTCTAAGACAAAAGCCAAGCCCACATCCATTACTATTATACATCAAAATATTCAGGGTTTGGCTGGCAAGGACTTAGAATTAGAATTATTAGCAAAAAGTCAGGTAATTCATGTATTTTGTATAACTGAGCATTGGCTAAAAAGTCATGACACATTGTTCCATGTAAATAACTTCCAACTAGCAAGCGCGTACGTGCGAAGCTCAGCTATTCACGGCGGTTCTCTAATATTAGTAAGAAGCAATATTAAATACAAAAATCGCAACGATATTGTAGACCTATCAGTGGAGCGTAACATTGAACTATCGTGTGTGGAGTTCAATAGTTTTGTAATAGTGTGTGTATACCGACCCCCCTCGGGCAATTTCAATATTTTTGAAACAGTAATGGAAGACG
Source organism: Eudonia lacustrata (assembly GCA_947562085.1). Classification (NCBI taxonomy): domain Eukaryota; kingdom Metazoa; phylum Arthropoda; class Insecta; order Lepidoptera; family Crambidae; genus Eudonia; species Eudonia lacustrata. Next base: position 23,867,929 of record OX387340.1, on the reverse strand, counting down.
TACTTAGAAAATTAAAACTAAAAAAGAAATTTGTTTTAGTATGTGGAGATTTTAATATAAATATTTTAGAAAACACTCCAACGAGTGTTCGTCTTCTTGCCTTATTTAAATGTTTTAATCTTTTGAATCTATTTCTCGAACCCACTAGAATAACTTCACATTCGGCCACTTGTCTCGATAATATTTTTACAGACTATGACCCTGTTTCTAAGTCACTCATGAATAATCTTACGTCTGACCATTGCGGTTTGAAGGTGACCTATGATTTTGATATTAGGGATGAACCAATAATAGTGAACTGTAAACCAGTTACAAAAGAGCGAGTAGAGTGTTTCAAAAATAGTATAGCTTGTAAAATAGATGCATTGCCTTTTGTACAAGATGATCCAGATGTGCTTTATAGTAATCTTTTTAACTTAATCAAGACCGAATACAACCAGGTGTTTACACCAAAAACAATAAAAATTACTCATAAACTTAAGTTCTGTGACTGGGCCACGACTGGTATATATAAAAGTAGAAATAAATTGTATGATTTATATAGTTTAAAACAATATAACCAAAATGTTAATTTTACGGAATATGTAAAGAATTATTCGAAAATGTTTAAGAAAGTGTGCATAGTAGCAAAATCTAATTACATTAAAGAAAAAATTAAAAAGTCTAACAATAAAATCAAAGCCACTTGGGACATCATAAACCGTGAAACAGGTAAATTTAAACCACGGGATAATACTTTCACTTTAAAAGTAAACGACAACTTGGTCAATTCAGATTCACAAATTGCTAATATTTTTGATGATTTTTTTGTAAATATACCTGTAATAACAACATCAAATTTAGATTCATCACCGGAAGCTGCACAAACTTTACTCCAAAAATATGTACCAAAATGTAATCTTTCCTTTCATTTTAAATACATTGATTCAATGAATATTATTAAAACATTCAAATCACTTAAAATGAAAAACACGAGTGATTTGTGGGGTATATCTATTAAAGTAATTAAGAATATTATTTATTCTATTGCACCGTATCTTGCTGAAATTTTTAATAACTGTGTCGATAAGGGAATCTTTCCTGATCTTATGAAGTTTAGTAAAGTTATACCTTTATTCAAATCAGGAAACAGAGAAGACCCCAGTAACTATCGGCCCATTTCAATATTACCAGCGCTAAGTAAAATTTATGAAAAAATTATACTCGAACAGTTGATGTCATATTTTAACACAAACAACCTTTTACATAGTAAGCAATATGGTTTTACTAAGGGTCGTTCTACTACTGATGCAGGCGTTGCTCTAATAAAACATATATTTGATGCCTGGGAGAAGTCTCAAAATGCTCTTGGAGTTTTTTGCGACTTGTCCAAGGCTTTTGATTGCGTTGAGCACCGGACTCTGGTGTTGAAGCTACATTATTACGGTCTCGAAGATTTTGCACTAAATTTAATACAGTCATATCTCAGCTCTAGAACTCAAACTGTCGATATAAATGGTACTAAATCATCTGGTTCTCATGTAAAAATGGGAGTTCCACAAGGGTCGATTCTTGGTCCTTTTCTGTTCTTGATTTATATTAAAGACTTACCATTCTTTGTAGAGAATTTCTGTGAAATTGTATTATTTGCAGATGATACTTCACTCATTTTTAATGTGACTAGGTGTTGGACTAATTATGAAAATGTAAATAAAGCTCTTTCAGAGGTACTCCATTGGTTTACTATTAATAATTTACAGCTTAACGCTAAGAAAACAAAATGTATTAAATTTATATTACCAAATGTCAGAAATGAACCAACCAATATTAGAATAAACGGTGATCAATTAGATTTGTTAGATTCTACAGTCTTTTTAGGCATTACCCTTGACTCAAAACTTCAATGGAATCCTCATATATCGAAATTGGCCGGTAAACTCAGTTCTGCTGCTTATGCCATTAGAAAAATTAGGCAGTTAACAGACGTTGAAACTGCTAGAACAGTTTATTTTAGTTATTTTCATAGTGTCATGTCGTATGGCGTCCTACTGTGGGGAACAGCGGCTGATATTGAAACTATATTCATTTTACAGAAACGAGCAATAAGAGCAATCTATAAACTAGGATCACGAACTTCCCTAAGAAATCTTTTTAAGGAGATTGATGTCCTGACAGTTGCATCTCAATATATTTATAATTGTATAGTTTTTGTACGTTGCAACATCAACTCCTTTACTAAACACGGTGACGTACACAATTTCAATACTAGAAATAAGACAAAACTTGTAATGCCACTGTTCAGGTTACAGAAGGTACTTGGTTCTTTCTTGGGGCAAGGTATACACTATTACAATAAAATACCAAATTCTGTACTAGATTTACCTTTAGATAAGTTTAAAAAACATGTGAAGTCTTTATTACTTATAAAAGGTTATTATACAGTCAAAGAATATTTAGATGATAAAACAGCCTGGTTATAATAAAAATCACATATTATATTTGAATCAATTTATTAAAATTATTTTTTATACTTTTTATACTGATATGACAGCCTTTATCAGCATTGTCCTACAGATAACAAACAGCGTTGCGTTAAATAGATCATTAAGTTTTTATTTAGAGTATCTTGAGTGTGTCATGCTCTCTTTACTGTCTCTGCGGTGGTGGCGTGTGCGTCGGGTCGTTACGTTCCATAAAATATGGTTGAGCGAAGCGATGGCTGATTCATACGTCATGCTCGTGAACGGGTGCCGCCTGTGGAGGCTGGTCTGCTCTTGCATACTTATCTTATTTTTAGTATTATTAATTATAGTTTGACTTTGTTTTACCTAAACAATTTTTGACTTTTACTAGAGTACTGTAGTGGTGCTGTATGACATTGTGGAAATTGGAACTTTTACATAATTATCTGATGTAAATTTGTTAACTTACATTTTTTATTTTAACAGCATTGTCCTACAGATAACAAACAGCGTTGCGTTAAATACATCATTAAGTTTTTATTTAGAGTATCTTGAGTGTGTCATGCTCTCTTTACTGTCTCTGCGGTGGTGGCATGTGCGTCGGGTCGTTACGTTCCCTAAAATATGGTTGAGCGAAGCGATGGCTGATTCATATGTCATGCTCGTGAACGGGTGCCGCCTGTGGAGGCTGGTCTGCTCTTGCATACTTATCTTATTTTTAGTATTATTAATTATAGTTTGACTTTGTTTTACCTAAACAATTTTTGACTTTTACTACAGTACTGTAGTGGTGCTGTATGACATTGTGGAAATTGAAACCTTTACATAATTATCTGATGTAAATTTGTTAACTTACATTTTTTATTTTGTTTTTTTACATGTTGTAATTGTCTTATATATATTTTTTGTGTTTATTTGTAATGGAAAGTGTTCTGCTATGATAGGGCATTTTCCAATATTTTTGACGCTGTAAGGGAGAAAAGAGCTGGACACTTGCTGAGTTTCTTGCCGGTTCTTCTCAGTACAAGATCTCCCGCCCAGAGTAGATTTACGAACCGATGGCATAATGACATTCACAAGAGCTACTTGTAGCCTAAACTGAATAAATGATTTTGAATTTTGAATTTTGAATTTTTGAATTTTGAAAACCCTGCTCGTGGAAATTTTTTCAACATTTGTGTTTTTGTAATTTGTTCGCAACAAAATTTGCGTTAAAAATTATATAAACATTTATAAATAGCTTGCCTAATTCTTAACTGATCTTTAGTATTTGTAAAAATATTATGATCGGATGTTAATGACGGTAGTTGTTAACATTGAATGGGCGCCTTTGGCTTTCAAAGTAAAAAGTAAATAGTGTTGAATAATTTCGGCGGGCTGGTTAGAACCACGATAGCTCAATTGGAAGAGCACCTGACCCGGTATGTCAGAAGGGTGCAGGTTCAAACCCTGCTCGTGGAAATTTTTTCAACATTTGTGTTTTTGTAATTTGTTCGCAACAAAATTTGCGTTAAAAATTATATAAACATTTATAAATAGCTTGCCTAATTCTTAACTGATATTTAGTATTTGTAAAAATATTATGATCGGATGTTAATGACGGTAGTTGTTAACATTGAATGGGCGCCTTTGGCTTTCAAAGTAAAAAGTAAATAGTGTTGAATAATTTCGGCGGGCTGGTTAGAACCACGATAGCTCAATTGGAAGAGCACCTGACCCGGTATGTCAGAAGGGTGCAGGTTCAAACCCTGCTCGTGGAAATTTTTTCAACATTTGTGCTTTGTCTTTTTTCAAATAAAAATAAAAAATAATTTAATTTTAAATTTAATTTAATATACGTTACAACATCTGATTTCAATAGATATTTTAGCTAGTTAGACTCTTTTTGACCATGACCGTTTTTTTTTTAAGCTTCACCGAAATTGAGTTAAACCATTTAAACGCACTTAAATAACCTACTCAAAACATATTATGCACAGGAACGTACACTCGCACAGAAAATTTATAATCCAATCCCAATAACGTGATTATTATGAAATCTCCCTACCCCTCGGTGGCGCTTGAGAAATTTAAGAGGATTTGCTTCAAGTTCGGAGGCGTTGGTCTGTGGAAATCACGTCCACCCTCGTTACGGCGCGCCTGACAATGACAAGCGACCGGTCGGGGATGTTTGCTTGGCCCAAAAGTATGTGGCTTGACACCCGTGTGTGGAGCTAGCCAGTGAGGTATGTTGGTACACAAATGATGTACGGATTAAATTGTATTAACGACTGTACGTAGTTACACCGTAAAAAGTATTCAGTAAAAAGTTCCAAGGCTAGAATTTTGTCCACGAGAATTATTTTATTGTTAGGTAAGAAAGATGTTTTTTACAAAAGCTTAAGCCGAATGCACAATTTCCTACGCCTTTAAGCTTCGCTTCCCAAGTTCGGAGGTGTTGGTCTGTGGAAATCAGGTACACCTTTGTAACGTCGCGCCTGACAATGACAAGCGACAGGACGGGGTATTTGCTGGGCCCAAAAGTATGGCTTCACACTCGTATGTGGAGCGGACAGGTGAGAAGAGCGGTTTAGAAAAGTAGGGGAAAAAATAATTAACGTTACTAATTGTGTTGACAACTGTACGTTTACACATTAAAGGAGATTTAGAAATCAGTAACAAAATTTAAAGACTAGAATTTTATTTAAGAGCAAAGACTCATTGTTCAATAGCTCAAGATGAATGCACTAGCCACTGCGCTTTCAAGACTAGAAGAGAACAGAATACTTATTGTACACACATAAAAAACAAAAATACAGACACTTAAAAAAAACCAGGAGTCGTACAAAGGGCGGCATTATCACTAAAAGCGACTACAAGCTACACAATCTCTAACACTAAGTATGTATTTAAGACACTATTGGCCATTCCTGGGAGTATCTAGTAGGTAAGGGTACAGTCGGCGGCAGATCAACCTACCCAAACCTGTCAAATTTTTCCAATGAATATTGATCCTTATAACCAAATGATAAAGTTCAAAATTGATTGTAGAAATTTGACAGTTTTAGGTAGATTGATCTGCCGCCGTGTGTACATGCTTGCGTGATGATGTTTTGGCTAAAAAACCGAGTTCCAGCCATTCTCTCCCACGGGAAAGAGAATGGTTATCCAACCTAGTTAGTAATTTACTTATTTGAGATTATACATCTATATTGAGTTAGTAGTATTACACTACATGTCGGAGCGTGCGGGCTCTAGGACGGCATCAGGAGGGTCCATTGTTAATAATTCTAGTACAATTGTTCATACGAACTAATTATTACATGTGTCCGCACTAAACACAAACAAAATCTGAATCTTACACGAATAAAATACAAGTGTGAGCGAATGACGAATTCGTGAGCCGCGCTCAGTCACTAAATTAATGTTAGTATGTAATATTAATCCATCAAATAATATTTAAAAATATTTAAAATTACCAATCGTATGAAAGCGCATCCAGTGTTCCAGCATCGGCGAGTACCAACCGTAGACCAGCATGCTCAAGATGCCATTGGGGCATGGGTGAAGTTTTAAAGGTCATGAGGTACTCCTTACTGGACTACTGGCCAACAGCAAATTCTTTCCTTTGCTTAACAAAAAGGTTGACACGTGTTTCGATAAAAGAAAATGCGTAGTACAAACACGATTGTATCAGACACACGCATGCCAATATCAAAACGGAATCAAATTATATCTGAATACAAATACATCGAGAAACGTAGCGTAAAGTTACTCCTCTTCATTTCGTTGCAATGCAATTAATTGTTAGATTGTATAGCGACTTTGAGGATGATGTGATGCCATAAAATCTAATAAAAAAAAAGAATAAAGATGACTGATCGTGGATTTATTGATCTATGGTTCGAGGGTTAAGCGGTTGGCGGTGATTCGACAGGTCACACAAAAGCCAAGTCAAGTGACAATTAAGGAGCTTTTTATGATTTTGTATTGCTGTTTTATGTTTTTACATTTTAATTCCATGTAATTAATTTTGCTCGTTTGCGATACTCGTTAGTATAGTTACTAATTTCAAAACGATCACCAACCAACTCATTGCGCCGTCGGCGTTAACAATTAATTTTATAAATATTTTTTTTTAAATCGTAAAAATACTACAAAGATCTCAAAGTCGTTTAAAACAGGTAAATGTTTTAAATAGCTACTCTTGTTTTCGTAAAGCGAAAAAAACTGATTTAACTAAATCTAATTCCAGTTTATATAACTAAGCCTGTCCAGGCGGATCCATGCTATGCCATCATTGCCATAGTGTATGGTTTTTAATTATAAATGTAATAAATTAGATATTGTAATTTTAATATTGACTTTTTTTATTTATAGCTTTTTTTTTAATGTAGTAAGATAAGTTATTTTTAAATATATTAATATTGTAAATACTGTATGATTTGGTAATGTTATACTTTGTTTTTATCGTCAACCCGCCTGCCAAGCGTGGCGATTACGGCAAATACCCCTCATATCCTTGGGGGAGGCCTTTGTCCAGCAGTGGACGTCTTTTGGCTGAGATGATGATGATGATGATACTTTGTTTTGTAAATGTCGTTACTGCTTTAGCGGTGGAGTTTCTTGCGCCCATTCTTCTCCACAGCTAAAAATTATACGTCCTGAATAGTTAGTAGATAAAAAATGTTTGGACGATTCCAAAGCAGTTTTCACCACTTACTCCTACTGTGTCTTTAACGACACACCAACTTAAAAAAAATATAAAAGTTTATGTAGGTACTTTGTTCTTTTTTTTATGTTGAACCTGACAGTCAAGAATATACATGGTTATTGTGAAGTAATTACTGTGAGTTACATTTAATATATTTTGTTTGTAATAAGTTTGAATCTTGTGATTATTGCAATGAGTAAATCAAGGTCAGCTGAGATAATATTTTATCGCGATTTGTATTTGTGTAAGAACAGATTATCAATATTTTATTCCTATATTGTAAGAAAATAAAAAAACAAATTGTTATTTTATAATATTTCATATGGCATTTGCCTTTTACTTTAAACTTTTTTTAAACTTTACGGTGTTCCGTTAAAGACACGGTAGGAGAGTGTACTACTATCTGCTATACTACCATTCAATATTAGAACATTTTCCAACTGCGTCTTTTTATTATTTAAAAAACATTATTATTATTTTTATTGCATATTTCTTTAATATTATGTATTTCTTACAGGAATTTTAAAATCCCGCTGTCGTTGAATGAAAGTTTTGAAGAGTTGATAGCAAAATGATAAAAATGAGGTTCCAGATTCTATAACTAACATGCTGCCAGAAAACTGTAGCGTGGAAGTTACAGATGAACACTCTGGAGATGAGGACTATGTGTTGCTCCAAAATCTACCTGGGTCCATCTCAGAGCACCTGCTGAAATTCAACGTGAAAATTCTTCTGATGCTAGTGAGTATGACGGTTTATCTTTAGTACAGCTATCTAAAAGCTCAAAATATGGTTTAGTTTTAACCAGACACGTATTTAGAGGACTAGTGTCCGTGGGAAAAAGTGGTTCTTCTCACTAATGAGTCATTGCCTTGATATGGCCACTTATGATGCCTGGCAACTATACAAGATAAATGGTGGGCAGTTGGATCATTTAAAATTTTGGAGGAATGTCGCTATGTCTTCTTGAAATAAACAAGAAAGCTGACAGTCATAGGGATGGAGAGCCATCACAAAGTAGAGCCACAGCAATGCAGTATACTCATAGTGGTCACCTGATAAAATATAGAGAGGCTCGACTGCGTTGTGGTGTCTGTCATATAAGTGCAAAGGTTTATTGTATGAAATGCAATGTAACATTGCATCCGAAAACATGTTTTGAAGAATATCATATACAGAAAATAACCATATGTGTATAAAAATACCTAAATAAAACATTTTATAGAGATTCATGTGTTTTATTGTCGTTTTTGTCAATTTATTATGGCGCCGTAATAAATCTGAACAATAAGCTATCATAGTAGCATATTCTTCTACTGTGTCGTTTAAGACACGGTATTTTCCGGCTTTTCTTCAAATGGAATATTTTTTAAATTATTTTTTATGTATTTATCATCAATTTAATGAGTATATGAAATTTCAAACCAATCTTACAAAAAAAGTTAATTCAGGAGTAAGTGGGTAGTTAGTTGACTTTGACCTTGACTTATAAAAATAATGTCAGTACCTGTTCCAATCACAGGATCAATGCCCTCTAATACATAATTTTGAATATGAAAACAAATATGATAGAACTTCAAACTTAGCCGAACGCGTTCTATCAACCGCTCTCTCTCTGCCGGATCAACCGCGTTTCGGGCTCGTAACTCGATCATATTGTAACGTGATTACCGAGCTCCGACCACTCCAGGAAGCTTTTATCTGTAATGGCGTGTTATACTGTGTACATTATCGAGCCCTTGACTCTGACAAATTTTATTTACATTGCTCGCTGTGGTCTAGAGCGTGCCAAGTCTGCGTAGTCCAATGGATTTGTTGTGGGAGACAAAATAAATTAGGAAGTGAAACAAAAGATTGTGAACAAATGAAGGAGCTCGACGTGCTCGGTCTGCGAGTGCTGAGGTTTTTTTTTTAATATTCTAACACCTCCAACATAATTGGAGCCTATTCTTTACTGTTTTCTCTTTCATACCAGTTCTATCTTTTATGCCTCTCGTACTTTCACTCCTCATACTACTCTTTCATACTTCATCTTTTATACTATTGCGGGTGGGATGCCCGTCTATAATAGGCTTTCCATCTAAGCTATCCTATCCTTTTTTTGTGTCTTTTTATTTTATTACATTTTTTGGGAGCAAAGAAACACACAGTTTTTATTTTGAGAACAATTCTTATCTAATACATTTGTCTTATCTTATTTTAACATGTTCTTATGCACTATACAGTTTTACTATCATCACCACTTATTCCTTAACACTAAATTATTATACATCAAAAAAGACTATTACCGTTTCTTTCTTATGACACTATAATCTATATTATAGGCTAAACAAAGACTTACTTGCTAATCCTTATTCCTATTAACTGCTACTTTACAAATTTTTATGCAATACTCTACAAAGTCTTTATATTTGTACTTGCACGAAATAATTTCGTGCAGGTTATCAATCTTTAATGTTATTCCGACTTTCTGTTCTGCGTATTAGTGGAAGGACAGTCTAGGAGGAGGTGGGGAACAGTCTCTCGTGCCCCAGCAGCAAAGTAAATAAGTACAATATTATTGGAGAACTTAAAATAATTGGATCAGACTCCAAAAAAAAATAAAAATTGAAATTAGGGTATGCAATCTATTATAAGACCAACAGCTCAGTCTCCCTGTGACCGCGGACCTTGCAAAGTGCTCGAAACCTCCTCCTCTCCGATGGGTTCGGATCGAATCAGAGGTATAATTAGTTATAAAAAAATATTAAAGAAACATCTAGATAAGATTGTTTTCCGAATTGCACTCCGGATGAAAAGCATAAATCAGAAAACGGTTTGTAGTGTTTCGAACTAAAAACCGTGATTCGGAAAGAGTAGGAAGTTGGTACCGGAAGTGGCAGTCTGGCGCAGGACCTGGGAGCGTCGCGCCGAGATATTCAGCACTTCCGGTGCGCGAGGGAGACGGCAAGAGGAAATGAATACCGTCTGCCGACTTGAATATTCCATTGAGGAGGTAGACTTTTATTTGAAACTTTTTTGTCGATGTTGAAAGTAGAAGATAAAAGAAAGTAAATTTTTTTGCTTGCGAATATTGTTGTTGCATCAGTGTTCAACATCTTTTGCCCAAGGCCAAAATTTTACAGGATGAACACTAAAATCAGTTGCTGATTTCCAGGTTTACAGTCCAAGCCAAATCGTAAGATATGCCCCCAAGTCCAAGCAGGTTTTTGTAGCTTTGTAGCTTATTAGTTTGTTGTGTATCAAGTCCACTTTTGTAGGCTCCAATCCAAACCCTATGAGTACCATCTCACAAAAAGAAAATAAAGTGTACGGGTGAACAGCCCACATATGGGCTGTGACTATCCACAACCACCAACATCCCAGCCCACGCTGTGGACAGTGAACCTGAAAAATACGGAACATTTTCGGTCGTTGAGGATTCCGGTTGAATAATTTCCGGTTCTTTAGTGAGCACAAAAAATATAGTTGACGACTTCCGTAGCCGAGTGGCTTACACGCCGGACTTTGGGCGGCGCTAACTCTGAGGTCCCGGGTTCGATTCCCGGTCGGGTCAATGTCGAAAACGAACTTTTCGATATTGTGTCGGATCTGGGTGGTTGTCGTACCGTCGTTGTTTCTGATTTCCATGAAACGAGTGCTTTAGAAACTTACGTTGGCATCAGAACAATGTATTTGATGTTGTCTAAATATTAAATATTAATATAAAATGTTTTTGTTTTGTTTATATAATTTTTAACGCAAATTTTGTTGTGAACAAATTGCAAAAACACAAATGTTGAAAAAAATTCCACGAGCAGGATTTGACCCTGCACCCTTCTGACATACTGGATCAGGTGCTCTCCCAATTGAGCTACCGTGGTTCGAACCAGCCCGCCAAATTTTTTTCAACATTTGTGTTTTTGTAAATATTACCTCCTTGTTCGAGTGGTTTGTACACCGGTTTTCATGGTGTCGCCATCTCTGAGTTCCCGGGTTCGATCCCCGGTCGGGTCAATTTAGAAATTATTGTTTTTCTAAATTGTCTCGGGTCTGGGTGTTTTCTATTTATAATATGTATGTATTTAAGTATTTTCAGTATGTTTATCCGTTGTCTAGTAACCATCTAACGAGTTTCATAACGAAGCTTCTCTTGGGCTAGATAATTGGTGTGAGTGTAGGAAAGTTGGCACCAAAGCTCGTCACTTTAAGACCAGTGTTCGACAGTTTTTCCCGCCAAATCATAAATTTTTATTTAAATTTTACGGAATGACACCTAAAAAGCAAGTGGTCTGTATTAAATTGTTGCTAACGACTTATATGACCTACGGAGCTGAGACGTGGACACTCTCGGTAGGGCTGGTCTACCAGTTTAAAGCCGCTCAGCGAGCTATGGAAAGAGCTATGCTCGGAGTTTCTCTGAAGGATAGGATTCGTAACGAATACATCCGACAGAGAACCAAAGTCATCGACATAGCTCTAAGAGTTAGCAAGTTGAAGTGTCAGTGGGCCGGCCATATCCGGCGAAGAACCGACAACCACTGGGGTAAACGTGTTTTCGAGTGGAGACCACGACTCCGGCCAGGTGGGATTATGACCTGCGAAAGACTGCAGGCAGATGCTGGATGCGTCAAGCTGAGGACAGGGCGCTATGGCGCTCATTAGGGGAAGATTATGTCCAGCAGTGGATTAAGATAGGCCGATGATGAACGACTTACATTAGTTGCTGACCCCTATTAATATATTATAGTCAACATTTTTTTTTTTCATTTAATTATTAAATTTTTTAATAATGAAATGAAAAAAAAATTCGAAGACCTGTCGGAGACTGGTGCCATTATCCTTGCATTTAAAAACTTATACAGATACGTACCTAAGACTTAAAATAATTGCGTAGTATGACATTTTTAAGCCCACGCTTTATTTAATTTATTTTTGCAAAGTAGTTATATAACCACTTATAGAACTACTTTGCAAAAATAAATTGCATAGGTAATATTATAAGATGTGTGATCACATCTGAGACTATTTTTCACTCCGCCGACGCGTCTTCACAATATTACCGGACACCGGAGCTCGGAGCCAATATCAGAGTGTCTAGTGCACTTATAATAAAATGTCAGGTGATGCGAAAATGACTCTTAACAACAGGGCTTTAACTGATATTACTATATACATACTTAAACTATAAGTCTAATTATTAATTCACTGGAGTAATCTGACGTTTACGGTGTTCCCAGTTTCTGATGAACAGAAAATAGTGTTGTGACAAGAAGATTGACATCAATTACTCACTCATTCATTCTCATTACGTCCTGAATCAAATCACATTACTCATTTTATTTACTTTACTAAGAAATCTCCTAGGCCAGTTTTGTTTAATCGATATAAAAATACTAGCATTGGTACCTTTAAAGGCTAATAAATGATCACTTTGAAAAGGCGAATTACTCGAATTATATAAAATTAAACAAAAATGCAATGGATATATTTTTATTCGTCGTCGTCAGACATAGAGATGAGTCGTTAATGAATAAATCTTTCAATTGGACTAGTCCACTTAGCAAGTATATCATTTAGTTCACACTTTACTGAAGAAGAGTAAAGCGAACAGATAGATTACAAACAGCGCGTGCAGAAACGAGACAGTTGCACCGGTCGGAGTCGGAGTCTGCCCGCACTCAATTTGACGTCTTACGGTATGAAACATTATTATTTTTACGCTTATTTTTACTTGATTATTAGTTGACGGCGTAATTTGTTTACGGTTCGTTTGATTTTATTGTCTATTATTCTAGTCTGCGTCAAATTGGTTTAATGCTCTAAGGCGTCAAAATAGGTATGAGCGCGATCCGTGCTGCATGCGACAATAACATTATTTAGTTTTAATAATTGTTCTGTTTGACGATGCTTTCAAAAGTAATTGTAAATAGTTGATGTTTTAGTAGTCGTAAAAGTAACCCATGTGAAAATTCACTCGAAGACAGAGAAAGTGCTATGTGAGAAAGTGATAAAAAATGGTTTTAGAACGGGTCAGAGCGATTTTTCATTTTGGAGCGGGATCGAGTGATCGTTGACGTAAAACGGTACTATATTGTTGAGGTTATCTCCATTTCAACGTTATTAATTTATAGTATTTTGTTTTGTCTTAATTGTTATGCAGTAAATGGTACTCCTACACAGTGGTTAAATCTGTATTTTTCTTTCAAAAAGATGGACGGTGTAAAAATTGCAATAATTAAAATACTTCCAAAATTTTCGAATAATAACAGCTCCCAAAGCAAAACAAACACTGACAACTAAACTGTCAGTTGAAATGTCTCGGTACAAAAAGACATTCATATACTATATTATAATTAATTAAGTACCTTTTTATAATAAACGTTCCTACTGACTTTGTGTGAGTGATCTGAATGACAATGAACGAAACGCATCACTAGTACAATAAATGTGGCAACAAAATTTTACAATGCGACATTAGCATCTGTCAGTTTACTCCAGTGAATTAATAATTAGACTTTAATCACAATGTTTTTTTTTTAATATATCACGGGTAAGCACTTGGTCTCTATCTAACCTGAGGTTGAGTAATGATAAGACCTAAGGTGTTACAGGTGTCACTTCACCCAAAATCCTCAATTACTGAGGCACTGGCTATCTTGTGCTCTAGCTGCCGAAATACAACAATGCTACAAACGTTATGGCGACTTAATTAGATAAAATGGTGGTAGTAGAAAAGACGGACAAATGAGCCCGACCACTAACCAAACCGAGTACACAAACATGTATTCCCCGTCGGGAATCGAACCTGGGACCTCTGGGTCTAAGCCGGTGGTCTTATCTTCTATCCGCAGAGAGGGTAGAAATTTAAATTTTAAAAATTTTGTAAATCTACGACTGCTCTGTAAGTAACAAACTTTATAATACTATTCGATTTTCTAACCAGAACAATAACTATTGAAAAAAACAGTAAAATTATATGTTTCATACTGTTATAAGTTTTGACTTTTGGTGTGCTTTTGGTTTGTTGATCTAAACTATAATTCGGTAAGCCGCTAGTTATAATGACGAATGCCTAAAACCTATTGCTGTCATCATTATGATGATGATGATAATTACTAAAATTACTTAACTTAATAACAGTTATTAAGTATAAACATACCTATACATATAAATATTTAAGTTTCACAAACCAAAACTAACAATTCAACATAATCAAAATTCATAATTAAGGGAAGGATTTCAATATTATTAGGTATGTTGTTTTTCAGTCTAAATCGAAACTGAAATCCAACTTAACAAACTCCAAATATCTACCAAACTGTCAAAGTTCGCCTGATTTGGAAGGTTTAGGGAGAAGATAATTTCAATACATATCCAAAACATCAATATCTAGTTATTAGTAAAGATCAAGTATGGCGGAGAGGTCGACAGGCTACCAACCACCCTTATCACTGTCTATGACAGCTCACACTGCGCACGGAACAGGGAACAGACCACTTGTTCACAATCCAACAAGCTGTTAATTACAAACAACAAACAAAGGAGGTACCTACCTATTTGTTTTATATAATGCTGGCACTCGTTCGTCCACGTGGATTTCGTATTTATACGTACAAAATTCAATACTATGATTCTCAATTTTTTTTAAATCATTTTCTTTTTCAATATAAATTATAAGTAGCCTATGTTACCCACAAAGTATTACCCAAAAAGCATTCTATCAGTGAAAGATTTTTTGGAATTAAACCAGTAAGTAGTTTCAGAGATTAGCCCCGAGACACAAACGAACAAAGTCACAAACAAGTAACGTAACAAAAAAGTAACGTTACCTCTTTATTAATAGTAAGTACACACGGCGGCAGATCAACCTACCCAAAACTGTCAAATTTCTACAATTAATTTTGAGCTTTATGGTTTGGTTATAAGGATCAATATTCATTAGAGAAATTTGACAGATTTGGGTAGGTTGATCTGCTGCCGACTGTACCTATAGATGACACATAAGGGAAGACACTCATTACACTTTTGATTCCTCTTTAGTAATCAATTTGCAATAATTACACCTTTATTCTAAACACAATCAAACTTCTAAAATAAAAACATACTATAACATATTTATGTTGTAATTTTAAAGTGTTTTGGCTTGACACGATGGACCTGATGTTAAGTAAAAGCCGAAAGTGGAACGCCCGGAATCCACAATCTAACCTAGGAACTGGCTATCTTATCTCAAACAGTCGGAATACTACAATGGTACATCATTAAAGGTGTGACGTTTTAGATATGATGATGGTAACCAGGCGAATTTAAAACTAGTGTTACTTTTAACCAAAACGAGTACCTATTTATTTATTTAAATTTTTTTCAAAATCTTTGAATTTTTCAGTTCTGTAATTGAATGAGACATAAATATAAAAATATGACAATGAGCCAATTTAAACTAAATATTAACAATATTATTGTTGCTGATCAGCCTTTTTATATATATTTTACATTTTTTCTGTACATTTTAAAAGATTCCAAATATAAAACAGTTGCCGAAAAAGACGTGTCTCATTAACAATTATATCGTCCAGCTAATACTAAGCACAAAAAGTATTCGTAATTGAGTGTTTGTATATTATTATCCTACTAATATTATATTATATTATGCGAAAGTTTGTGTGTATGTTCGTATATTTGTTCCTTCTTCACGCTGCAACGGAAGGATAGATTTGGATAAAATTCGGCATACAGATAGTTTATAAACTGGAATAACACAGGATACTTTTTATCGCGATATTCCCACTGGAATCACACTATAAATCTATAAATATACTAAAAATGACAATTTAATTTTCCAATACAAAATGATTTGTTTCTTTTGTTGTCATGGAAACCAAAGAGAATTTAATCACTTGATGGAAACTGTCAAAGCAGTACGAAGTCCGTCGGGTCCACTAGTATTAGAATAAAAACAATATGAACAGTTTAGTAGGTATACAATATAATTACGCTAAGTTTAATATACAATACGCATAAATAAATGTAATCTAAAAAAGTAAACACTGTCATATCATCGAAAAACATTCCCTCGAAAATTCAGCAAAATCCTTTCATTACAGCCCGGTTTCTATCAAACAACCAAACCGTCCAATAAAAAAGCCCCAACTAAACCGGAAGGCGGAACAAACTGTTTATTATCTTTAATCCGGGCGAACAATACAATTTATATCTTGCACAATTCGAGTTCACTCGGCCCTTTGGAGAAGGGAGGCTTATATCCTACCGCGTTCACAGCAACGCGCCCGTCATTCAATATCTACTGATATCTCATTTTGCCACGCGAATAGGAGCGAACAGAATGGATACCGATTCGGAGACCTCGGTGTGTGGTTCAAGTGATAAGATGTAGGAAGAAACTTGGATTTTTATTATGCTCGTACTGCATCGTATGCACTAGCGCATATTATACCCATTGCTGGCCCACGAGTCTTCCCTATGGATCATCATAATCAGTTAATTTTATGTCCCCACTGCTGGGGCACGAGCCTTCCCTATGGATGATAGGGAGAACGGGCCATAAACTACCACGCGGGCCCAATGCGGGTTTGTGGTTGCTAACGACTGCTAATGCAGCCGGGACCAACGGCTTTACATGCCTTCAGAAGCACGGAGGAGTTCGAGATGATACATTTTTGGTCACCCATCTGATGGCTGGCCTCTGCGAAAGTTGCATAACCTCAGCACTCGCAGACCACTGCGCCATCGAGGTCCTCGCGCACATCGAGCTCCATGTGGATGA
Organism: Eudonia lacustrata; assembly: GCA_947562085.1. Lineage (NCBI taxonomy): Eukaryota > Metazoa > Arthropoda > Insecta > Lepidoptera > Crambidae > Eudonia > Eudonia lacustrata. The sequence continues at coordinate 23,851,029 of OX387340.1, read as the reverse complement.
ATAGGGAGAATAGGTCATAGTTAGTTAGTTTGACTGGGCTGTGTCCGCACTTAGCCATTCGATTTGGCCATTGTACGTATACCTTTCACCTACTCCAGCCAACCCAGACTTTCCCAGAAGGCTTGCAGCCTTTTCAGGCTACCGCAGGCTTCCGCGAGCGTCCTAGGTGCTTGGAGAAACCGTGCCCGTTCATCTGCCACACTCATGCATTCCATAAGCACGTGTTGTGGCGTTTCTTCCGCCTCCATGCATCCTCTGCATAGAGGGCTGTCGGTCACACCTATTGTAAATAAGTGCTTGTTTAGGGGACAATGGCCAGTAATGATACCAATGATTTTACGGATTTTGTCCCTATTTAATCTGAGGAGGTTGCGGGCAAGCTTTTTTGATGGTACCGGAACTGCATTCTTGGTTTGCCTGCAACCTACACTGTTTCTCCACCCTGTTAGATGCTTTTCTTCGGTTAATTCCCGCAGCCATGTTTTTATCTGGGCCTGAGGTATGGGCAGCATTGGTTCCGGTCCATAAACTGTTGCCATCGATCCTCTTTTGGCCAGTTCATCAGCTGCGTCATTACCTTGTGAGTTGCTGTGTCCTTTAATCTATTGCAAAGTCACACTATTTGCATTTGCTATGGATTTGAGAGTGTTGTGACATTCCAGTACCAGGACAGAAGTTATGGTGTTGTTTTTTAAAGCTTGAAGAACGGATGCGCTGTCGGAGACAATTTTTATATTTAGGTCTCTGACAGCTCTGGCTGCAACCGCCTGTGCCGCCTTGGTGATGCCAATACATTCTGCTTGAAAGATTGTATTTAACTTGTCTAAAGTTGTTGATATTTTTATGTTTAAGTCATTCGAGAAGACACCCGCTCCAGTACCGTGTGCGGTTTTGGATCCGTCTGTGTATATCCTAACTTCGTTGATGCCAGAGCTATCAACTCGTTCTGCAGTAAGTTGGTTATTGTATCTTCTATCGAAGACGTGGTGGCATGGTATTCTGTCCATAGGCGCCTCAAGAAGTGGTACTTCCTTCAGGCTTGCCTGCAGAATTTTTGAGTGTGTGGTTATGTTTTGATTCCATAACCCGTTTGATCTTAGTCTTAAGGCTGCGCCCTTGGCTTCCTCTTGTATGAACAGATCTAGAGGCCTTAAGTTCAAAATATACTCAAGAGCGGCTGATGCAGTTGTTCTCATGCATCCCGTGGCTGCAACGTTTGCTAGGCGTTGCAGACTCTGGAGTTTTGCTTTCACCGTGACCGGTTGGGTTCTGGGCCACCAGACAACTGATCCGTAGGTTAGGGAAGGTCTGATAACTGATGTGTATAACCAAAGTGTGATTTTTGGATTTAGACCCCATTTTTTACCAACAAGTCTTCTACACTGCCCAAAAGCTATGCAGGCCTTCTTTATTTTTGCATCGATGTGCCTCCCCCAATTCAATTTACTATCCAGGATGACTCCCAGATATTTCACTTGAGTTGATAGGGAGAGTTTGGTGTTGAAAAGTTCTGGTAGTTGGAGTTCTGGTAACTTCCTTTTGTTGATGAAAAGGATAAGTTCTGTTTTTTTCGGATTTACTGACAATTCGTGTTCGTCACACCAGTCTTCCACAATCTGAAGAGCTGAACGCATCACTTTGCATAGCACGTTTTCAGCGCTCCCGTTTATCAGTATTGCTAGGTCGTCTGCGTAACCAATAGTAGTGTACCCTCTGTCATTGAGTTTTTTAATGAGGCTGTCTACTACTATGTTCCATAGAAGTGGTGATAGCACCCCTCCTTGAGGGCACCCTCTAACTACCTCCGCTCTCGTGGTAGTGTTCACCTCTATCTGAACCGCCCTTTTGCTAACCAGCGCAGTGATCCACTCTCTCAGAGCTGGTTCTACGTTCAGTTTGCGTAGGGCGTGGTTAATGCTGTTGTGCATGGTTTTGTCAAATGCTCCTTCTATGTCTATAAAAGCAGCAAGTGTTGACGCTTTGTTTGTGATAGCCGTTTCTATTTTGTGCACCACCATGTGTAATGCCGACTCTGTTGATCTGCCTATCCTATAGGCATGTTGTTGAGGATGGAGCGGTTTACTTTTCAGTATTCCATCCCTAAGGTGTCGGTCTACTAATCGTTCCAGTGTTTTTAGCAGGAATGATGTTAGACTAATTGGCCTGAAGGATTTGGCATGAGTGTAGTCCTCCTTACCCGGCTTGGGTAGGAAAATTACTTTTGCCTCTCTCCATTGTTTGGGAATGTATTTAAAGGCTATGCATGCCCTGTAAATTGGAAGTAAGTACTTAACTAAATGATTGGGTTGCCACTGTAGTAAAGCTGGGAATATCCCATCCAGCCCCGCGGATTTAAAAGGTTTGAAACTGCCCAAGGCCCACTCTATTCTGTCCGCGGTTACTATCTTATCTGCGACTTCCCGATCCTGTGCTGTTGGTGTACCATAGTGCTCATTCACCCAACCAGGGACTGGCGCGATTTGGCATCTAGGAAAGTGTGTTTCTAGCAGTACGGCACTGGTTTCCTTGTCTGTGTTTGTATAGGAGCCATCCTCCTTTTTTAGGGAGCCCAAAAGATTAGAGTTGTCTTTAGCCAGGATTTTCTTTAATCTTGCGGCTTGGTTTATTGAGTTAATGCTGCTACAAAAATTACGCCAGCCTTCCGTTCTCCGGAATCTGATTCGTTTTTTGTAGTGCTTTTGTGCTATTTTATATACATCCCAGTCCTCAGTGGCTCTGGTATTTTTGGCTCTGTTGAAAAGTGTCCTGAGTTCCTGACGAAGACGTTCAAGCTCTGGCCCCCACCAGAGGCTTTTCGGTTGGCGCTTCGGTGTTACAGCAGGACATGCCAGTTCGTAACTTCTTACCAGTGTAGAAGTCAGGAACTGTACGCTTGTTTCAATGTTATCGGTACTTGGAATTACGTTATTTATTTGCGTGTTAGTTACCTAGTACTTTGTTTGTTAAGTGTGTATACCTTGTTATATCTGAGAATGAGAATAGGTCATAAACCGCCATTTGGGCCCAATTCGAACTGGTGGTTGTTAACAATTGCTAATGCAGCCGGGACCAACGGCTTTACGTGCCATCCGAAGCACAGAATACGTTATGGTTGGAAAAAAATAATATTCACTTTTGAGTATAGCATTAAAGTTATTTGATAATAAATAATATAATAAGCAAGTGATAATTTTATCCCATTAAGGGGCACAGGAGTATCTTTCTCCTTTCTACTTCTTTTTGACCGATCTGGTTAGTAAGCGTCCAGCTCGTAACGCCATTTTCGCCACTAATCTATATATTAATACGAGAAGCAAAAACTTTGTACCCCTTTTTAAGAAAATTGCGCGGACGGAGGAGTATGAAATTTCGCACACTTATAGTTTATATAGAGAAGGAGTACAGAGAGTTAACATTTTTTTTAAATTATGCATAAACATACATTTAATCAATAAAACAAATATTACACACATTACCATGTATTTGACACACACGCATATTATACACTTTCCAAAAATTTCAAAAATGGAAGAGGAGCCGAAATCTGTCAATGCCAATCAAAACTCACATTCTACCTTTTTTAATTTTTCATTGCTTAGGATACAATCCGTGCAGCCTTAATAAAATTACGGTCGAATTTTGACCACTGGGCGACCACTAGTAATATTTAAATGAAAAATTAAATAGTTACCTAGTAATAATGAGACGTGCCATTCAAATATTAAACATAGCTTTATGATCAAATTATTTCCGCATCGCATTTTTGCACAATGTGGTTTGACGTAGAGGGTGTCACACTAAATTCATAGTCTTACAGCAAACCCTTTTTAATTGATGACCGTCTTTTTGCACACAATATCAATGATGTTATCTGTTTGCATTATATACACGTCTACGTTTTATAGAGATGGTGACTGACCGAATCGTATCATCGTAACCTAACCGTAACGTACAATTCGCGGCGAGCTTGATACGTCATTGCGGCGGGCGCAACGAACATGTTACGTTACGGCAACGGCAACCTCAGGTCATTGACCAGGTTATTGTGTAACCGTTTGTACTCGTACTATTCAATTGACATACAAATAATTGTTCTTGTATTTTCCGTTGTTCATCTTTTGAAATGAAAATGAAAATACACTTTATTGTACACCATACAAAAGACATAAAGAGGACAATACAAGAAGAAGTACCTACAAATGGCGGCCTTATCGCCAAACAGCAATTTCTTCCAGCAACCATGTGTTGAACTGGAAAATAATAAGTAAGAAATGGGCGGATAATGGTGTTTTCAGAAACATAAGTTACCGTTTATTTGCACACAATATAAATATACTTAATTACCATACATACAATGCATACAAACATAAATATAAATTATAATACATAAGTAGGTACATATAAACTTCAAAAAACAAACCATAAATATGATAAGGACAAACTATAAAATTATACAGGATTATTATAATGACATTCTTCTTTTGTTTCTACTAATCCTCTAAGTTCATAGCTTTCACCATTACATAACACTTCTTGGAAACAGCACGCCAGCAAATCGCATGCCGTTAAAATAATTCCAGATAATGCGACGTGACCTATCTTAATTTTCCATTCAGAATCAAATATCGGCGGGGATATTGAAGCGCTCAATACTTGCCACTCTCTCTTGGCTTGACTCCAAGGCCGGATCTCAGGAACGTTCTTTGAACATTGAATCCCGTGTAGCGACACATTTTTGTGTAAAATATCGTTTCGGGGCGCGTATTAGGCGCCATGATGTGGTGTTATGACGTCATATGATGGGAACGTTGGGGTGTTCCGTGGTTTTAACGAAATACCTAACTTTGCTTTTTCTACTGAGTGCTGCAAAAGTAAATCTTCCACCGCTCTAATAGGATTAAGCTCAGAGTTAATTCTATCCGCGCAAATGTTGCAACAACGTTTTCGAGCTAAGTTTTTCATATCTATTTGGTTGGAGAATTGAATAACTTTTGATTTTGTTATTTGAAAAAAAAACTAGCTTCGCAAAACATCTTGATGTATGTATCTATACTAGATCGAGGACCTTGGGGGAGGCCTTTGTCCAGCAGTGGACGTCTTTTGGCTGAGATGATGATGATGATCCTCCGTGTGGTGCCGGGGATAAAGAATTGCACCTCCCCATCTCTTCCCGTGGGTGTCGTAGAAGGCGACTATGGGACCATTCAAGAGGATGGGCAGCAGCGTCTCTCTGTGATTTTTCTCACCTTACTGCGATCGCCAACCCGCGCCTGCCAAGCGTGGCGATTATGGCAAATTCCCCTCAAAATGATTTATCCTTGAAAGAGGCCTTTGTCCAGCAGTGGACGTCTTTTTGGCTGAGATGATGATGATGATGATGATGATGATGATGATGATGATGATAATGATGTATCTATAAACTGCTAATAAGCTAAGAACAACTGAGTGGGGTTACATATGTTTTTCGGTCCGTCTGCTTTATCGCCTGTGTACAGACGCCTGCAAATCAACCTATCCAAAATTGTCAAATCTCTTCAATAAATTTTTAACCATATGCCTAAGACATAAAGCCTTTCACTTAACTGTTTTCTGTGGTAAATTACCACTTGGTTATACTAAGTAAAATAAATTTTAGAGTTCCACGCTGTATTTCTAGAAAATCTATATCAACTCTCTACCCACTTCGTCGTTCCGTTCTTGGGTTTAACTCTGCCATACCTAGAATTTGCAGATTAGTAAACAATAACAGTAACTGTAGACATATTTAATGACTCCATACGGAGATTAAGCGTACATTTTGTGGCCAAGAAAAAACTGTTATTATTAAGTTAAAAAAAAGTTAGAGATATAGTTTCATTTTATTATTTAGTTAGTAGATAAATTACTACTCTTTTTAACCGACTTCAAAAAAAGGAGGAGGTTATCAATTCGACTGTATTTTTTTTTTTTTTTTTATGTTTTTATTTGTCATGTGGTGTCTACCTTTAATTAGTTTTTGTATTTAATTTTTGTAATAGTGTTAGTACAAAAACTGTTGGTAGGCCATTTAAAATAAGTAAATAAATAAATAAGAACTTGAGCTTTAGGAATGGTAACGTACGCGTTATACCCTGATGATGTTGAACATTTCATAGCGTATTTTTTTAAGTTTTTTGCTACCGGCAACAGAAAAACGTCGCATAATTACCAACAACTCACTAAAACAATAACTCGACACGTTCTAAATCAGTACGCCGACCCAAACTCCATCACCGTGGTGCCTTTGATGGAATAAATTACAAAAAAGGAAAAAACATAAAGCCCGTTCTACACTGTCACCTCCAATCCACTTTCAATTAACGTGGCCAGAGGAGCGTTAACGCCATACACGCGCCTGCCACGCCTGGGGTAAGGGCTAGGGTACACACGCATGTTCATCGGACTACCAAAAACTGTCAAATTTCCTCGATAGGTTTTGAACTTTATATCTTAGGCATATGGTTGAAAATGTATTGAAGAGATTTGACAATTTTGAATAGGTTGATTTGCAGGCGTCTGTACACAGGCGATAAGGCAGACGGACCGAAAAACATCTGTAGGTCTCAGTGGTTTTTAAACCAGACACAATAATTGTTCTATGGCACTGTGGTTACCATGGGCGTCCAAGTACGTAGGTATACCACGTATGACGATAAGATGTTGAGGGAGACCAAGATGGATGGATTGCTTGTGGAATTATATGAATGTAAAGAGAGTGACTGTGGAGGTGAAGGCTGACAGAGGAGAGTGGAAGAATCGGACATTTTGCGCTGACCTTTAATAACATGGGACCAGGGCAGGAAGAAGAAAATCACGTAACATTAGTCTATTAAGTCTGAATCATAAAAGTATGAGGTTTTTACAATAAGTATTACGCGCTATAAATAGGGTACCGGTCTCCTACCCAGGGTTCTATTTCTAGCGGCGGCGGGGTATCAGCTTGGCTAACCACTACATCCTTATCTAAATATAAAACTCTATTACATTCACGTACGTAGTATTGTGATTTTCCAACAGTTCGAGATAATAGTTGTTTATTTAAGCTGTTGGTGTACCTATATAATGAACTAGCGGCCCGTCACGGCTTCACTCGGATGGAAATTTCTGTTTTAATATAGCCTATGTTACTCAGCGCTAATGTAGCATGCTAATGGTGAAATAGTTTTTAAATCGGTCCAGTAGGTTTTGAGTTTATTCGTTACAAACAAAAATACAAAAATACAAAGCTTTACTCTTTATAATGTTAGTATAGATAAATAAATCATGGTAGTTGAGGATAATTGGTGTAACAGGATAATTTATGTTTTTTCTCCGGAATTACCGTCTCCAATTTGTCATTCGGCTGGTTCGTGTAATGAGCTCGCGCCTTAACTTCGTGCTTTGATTGTGGCAATAAAAAACTGAGTGCTAATTACGTCACAGGGAGACAACCTTTTGACGAGGTGCCACTGTCTCTCTTAAAGGCATTGTGGATGTAAAGCTTGGTACTTAGGTGTTGGTTAAGGTAAACTTTTTTTCCTGTTTGTTAATATAGGGATATGATTTTGGACCAATTCGTATTTGGATGTTTTTTATGTTACTTTTTTGACGAAGTGCCACTGTCTCGCTGTAAAGGCATTGTGGTTGTAGAGCTTGGTAGGGGTTAGCTAATCCGAGCTTTTTGTCCCGCTTGTTAATATGGGCATATGGTAAGTTTGGACCAATGCGTATTTAGATGTTTTTTCTATTACTTTCGGGTAAGCATCTGACCTGATGTTTACTGATGATAAGGCTGAAGGTGATGCGCACTTAACCCGGAATCCTCAACTACTGAGACACTAGCTATCTTATCTGTAGCTGCCGAAACACAACAATGCTACTAGCATCGATGTTATGGCGACATATTTAGCTAAGATAGTGGTAGCTAGCCAGGTGGACAAGCAAGCATACAATTTCTATTTAAAAAACCGGCCAAGTGCGAGTGGGACCCGCGCCCGAAGGGTGCCGTATTATTATCTATAAAAAATGTCGGTTCTATAGGAGACCCCCTCAAATATTTATTTTATTCTGTTTTAGTATTTGTTGTGATAGCGGCATTAGAAATACATCATCTGTGAAATTTTCAACTTGCGGTTTACGATTTATGACGTATTAAAAAAAAAACTACTTATTAGATCTCGTTCAAACCAATTTTCGGTGGAAGTTTGCACGGTAATGTACATCATATATTTTTTTTAGTTTTATCATTCTCTTATTTTAGAAGTTACAGGGCGGGGGGGGGGGAGACGACGACACATTTTACCACTTTGGAAGTGTCTCTCTCTCTATTAAGTTATCCTTATTATACCTCACATGTATGGGTTTGATGAAAATAAAATTTTGAGTTTCAGTTATGGGGAACCCCCAAAATTTATTGTTTTTTTTCTATTTTTGTGTGAAAATCTTAATGCGGTTCACAGAACACATCTACCTACCAATACAACAGTATAGTTCTTATAGACATACGGACGGACAGACAGACAGACAGACATGACGAATCCATAAGGGTTCCGTTTTTTGCCATTTGGCTACGGAACTCTAAAAATGGCAGACAGTTGCTAAAAAGTTTATCTATTGACTAGCCAGTCATACTTATACTTATACCTACTTACAGTTCTTCCATGCCCATAATTTTCTGTTCTCGTTTAAGGCACTAGGTTCAATTTACTGTTTTTCCATCTTGTCATGCATGAAATTCGGCTAATGAGCTCGCTGCTTTCTTCCAAATGCATTATTCAAATACAGATCCACGTAGTAGTGCTAATTACGTCACAGGGAACAGCCTATTCACTGAGAGTTGTGAGAGCTTCAGACGACATTAGAGAGAAAGTTAAGAGAGACATTTTTTTAAGACATGCTTTTATCAAAACAGCAAAAAGATAAGACAAATAAGGAGTTTTCAAAAATGTTGTGCGGTTGTTTGATCGTGCATCATGCCTAGGATACTTTACTTACCTAATCAACGTTATTGAAGGAAACCTAATAGTTATCAAAATTCAAAGATATTCAATTATCTCGACATTTAACTTACCATACTTTAAATATGAGGAGTTCGATGGCGCTTTGGTTAACGCGCCCGGTCTGCGAGTGCTGAGGTTAAGCAACTTTCGCAAAGGCCGGTCATCGAATGGGTGACCAAAAATTTACCATCTCGAGCTCCTCCGTGCCTCGGAAGGCACGTAAAGCCGTTGGTCCCGGCTGCATTAGCAGTCGTTAAAAACCACCAATCCGCACTGGGCCCGCGTGGAGGTTTATGGCCCGTTATCCCTATCCATCCATAAGGAAGGCTCGTGCCCCAGCAGTGGGGACATAAAAATGAGCTAATGATGATGATGATGATGATGATGATGATGATGATGGCTTTAAATATATTAATGGAAAGTGTCCCTTTTTAATAGAAAGGGGTTTTATTTGACGCTGTAAAAGAAAGGGAGAAAAAAATACCTTGCTAAGTTGAATTTTAAGTCAATAAAATTATTGTCGCCTAAACACGACAACAAAAAAAAGTATAATACATTTGTAATAATTAACTCTTGATACAATGGAACTTGTGAGGCATTCATAAAGCCAAATTCAACTACAACAGGCGTGCAAGCGTTAACTAAACACACAGAATTAGACGCAAACGCTATCGTGTATTAATTAAACTGAAGGTAACTGAAGGTGTGAGGTTTTCTCTGTTGACTAGTAACAGTCTCTATACCAAAATATTTGTTTACGACTCAATGCACTGAAATCGCTTTGATTTTTCTTTCAAATGTGTGATTTAAACGGATTCGTACATTTCACCGTCCTGTCTTATAAATCAAACAAAATTTGCCATGTCCATTTCGCATCGGTCGTATTTCCACGACAAACACCCTAGTTCGCATAATTATTTTCCACAAGTATCAAGTTACTAAGTTTTTTATTTATTTATAACGTTGCATTATATTCTTAAAAGTTATTGTCGTCATGACAGATATTGTATCATACAATAATTTACAGTTTTATCCAGATACTCATCATAATTAAAAATTGTTTAAAATGGAGTCTGGGGCAAATTAATTAGTCGATTTATGAGCCAGACGCTGCCTAGAGGCACGTCAACTGATGTACAAACAAGGGGTAAAAGGGTTAACAATGTTAAAACGGGGTTTAACGTAAACGCGTGCGTGACCACGGCCGGTGTTACTCAGCCGAACCTTCGTGGATTTTATAAGGTATGCTTATGATACTTATACTAAAGAGTCTCTATAATTTGATATGTTACTGAGACTAACGAGCAGACTGCCCATCTAATGGAAAGTGGCCAATATGGCCCACTGACGCTTGCAGCATCTATATTAAATTTATTTATTTATTATGATAAAAACGACTATTAAGTACATTTAAAATACATTTTTTTTAATAAAACATTAAAAATTAAAAATGCAAACCCATATGTATTGCAAGTCAAATAGAATAAAATAAGAATCAAAACAGGCAGGCATTTGAGGCATATGGTGAGCTGGTCCTCCTTCTCACTTCTAGAGAGTTAAAGCCAAGATGTCCATGCAAAAATTTTGTTGGGTACACAAATGGCCATAATAACCAAGGACTTTCTTTTAAAGAAACCTCAAACAAGCTTTTTGAACTTTTTCGAGCCAATACGCACATAGGTGACATGGTGTGGATTCCATACACATACACAACATTCAAATTTGCTTCTAACTAATGAGTTAAATACAAGAGTTATAGACTTATACAAAATTCAAGTTTGCTTCTTACTAAGAGTTATAGAACTTAAAAACGTTTTTTTTTTAGAGAATTTGCTGATTGCCTGAAGCGTGTTCTTTCTTCTGTGCTCAGGCGGCCATTTCAGCGTAAACAGTTTTTTTTGGGGTGGCGTAAATGTTGAGGGAATAGCATCACGCAATAATGACCCTTTTCCTAGATTCTCCGAGGGTTTCGGTTAGGATCGAGTCTGGCAGACGCGTGCTATGCGGATCCTGAAAGACTCACATTACACAAAACATACGACTATAGAAGCGCTATTAACTAAATCGTACAAAATTCTCAAACATCGGAAAGATATAAATTACAATGGTTTTTATTTAAGAAATAACTATGTATTAGCTTCCTATAGCCAAAAGCGTAACTGGATTTATAGGTTGCGAGAAACTGAAGGTTCCTCGAGTCGTAGAAGTCTTATAAGTATTTCTCGAAATGTATCCAGGGGCTGGGATCACGCAAGCAAGTCCTCGCACCTTCCTAGATCTTCCGAGGAGGAGTCGATTGAGCTAGTATGTCGGCTCGACGTGATCTACTGCGCGTTCTTCGTACGTTGACGGCGACGTTCGAACTTATCGGTTATAGTATGGTTTGCATGTTTGCATGCATTTGTCGCTCTTTCTGCATGCGCATATATTTGCGGGCGGGAGGGTGATATTTGCATGTAGCACCCAAACTTGGTAAACAAATAAGTCAGCAGAATTGACACTAGATAGGTATATATTATAGGTACATATTGTTTTAATTACATTTCAATGCCATGGATTTTCGCAAAGTAACGCCTGGCTCTTTCATTTTCTTAGCAATGTTTGAAATTCAATAACTGCGCTTCGCATAGTAAAATTGGCACATAGATATTGTGATAATAATGATACACTTGACCGATTTTGGTCATAGTGACTGCATTAGGTAGTTGCTGGATCTGATCGGAGATATAACAATGACAATCACCACGTAGATATAATTACTAAATTTCATTTAATACAAATAATTTTTATTATACGTTCGTCTACGCACTATATGACATGCCTAGTGACTTTTACAGTGACCCTAGACACCAATTTCAAAATATTTAACATCCAAAGCTCCCCTTGTATCAAGGTACGTATCAACACAAACTCTATTTGTCAGCTGACGCTTCCTTAAAATTTAAGCCTTTCATAAATCGCTAGCAAAAATCTAATTTTGAGTACACAACCCGTGCGTAGGTATAACATCAGTAAAGCCATGTTCACACTGATACATCAGTGCAGTATAAATAAAATGGGAACATTTTGAATGAAAGGAAGGTATTTCATGTATTTATTATTAGAACGCCTAGGTAGCTGTGGCAAAACGCCTGACTCGATACCCGGAGGTCCTACGTTCAATTGCCAATTTGAGAAAATTGTGTTTCGGATTTCACGATGCATAGCCCGGGTTTGTGATCACCAACCTTATTTGTATTCGCATCAAGTCCAACAAGTAATTTAATGTTAGAGAAATTAAAATTTTAAAATAAAAAATAAATAATGCACCTCGTATTTTTTTATTCTATGGATCTTAATCTTTATTGCTTCATGTTGTACATCAAAGGTCCTACGTCTAGTTGAGTTCGATACTTTGTGTAATTCTGTTAATGGCACCTCTATTATCGATACACGAGTAAACTATTAAAACATAAGATTATAAAAACCGCTGCCTCAGTTTATAATTTTCATATATTTTTTTATAAACTTTGTTTTAATAAAAAAACTAAAAACCACTTCATGATTCGGTTAACTCAAATATACATTGAACTAAAATTAAACATTTTTTTTTCTACCATTAAACAATTAAAAAAAAGTTTCTACTACAAAATAATCAGATGGTTTTTTTTATTGACAAAAAGAAATGTTTCCGCCCGGGATCGAACCGGGGGCCTTCTGCGTGTTAGGCAGATGTGATAACCGCTACACCACGGAAACTTGATTCACAGCGTCTTGTGTGTGCATTGCAAGAAATAGATTGTGTAGATAGCTGACATTGTGATTTGTGACGTCACGTACTTTCAAAAGGTCAATTCTCGTCAGTCGCTATCTCTATGAATGCATATTCGATAATATGCATATAATGTGAGCTAGGGGACTAAAATAATCGGCCCTATACCCAGAGGTCCCGGGTTCAATTCCCAGGTCGGCCAAAGTGTTTCGGATTTTTCAATGCATAACCCGGGTTTGTGATCAGCAATGACGCTGCGAGATGCTAAGCAATCGTGTTTGTGAAGCACCGCTGTCAATGGCATCTCGTTGGATGGGTGACCGAATTAAAAAATTAGGTATATTGAATAACTTGACATGATCAATATATCTAATATCTTATTGTGAAATAAATAAAAGTTAAAAATTATGTGAGTAGCATGGTTTCGTCAAAATCACTCAAATTTTGAATGTTACTTGCAAATACATTGAGAAAAAACTTGACTTTAACTCGATTGAAAGGAGGTTCACAGTTCATCGTCGCTTTGTAGCGAGTCGCGTGTTCAATCTTTATCAGCTAACATTTATAAATTGGCATTGGCGAGCATAGTGATTAAGCCTTTGCTTATCAATTGTAGTGATGACTTGATTTCAATGGAGGCTTTTGCGAAGCAGCGGGACAGTAATAGGCTATTTACTAGACGACCTCCTTGGTCGAGTGGTTTGTACACCGGTTTTCATGGTTTTCATAGTTTTCATGGAGTCGCCATCTCTGAGGTCCCGGGTTCGATCCCTCGGGTAAATTTAGAAATTATTGTATTGTACATTGTCTCGGGTCTGGGTGTTTTATATGTATAATAAGTATGTATTTAAGTATTTTAAGTATGTTTATCCGTTGTGTATAATGGTGGTAATTGGTGATGGTGATAATTGGTGTGAGTGTAGGAAAATGTATTATTATTATTAATTTACTTAAGCATACCGTAACTGTAATTGTCGACATTGAATAGGGCTCCTTTGGCTTACAGAGTAATTGAGTAGATAGTGTTGATCAATTTCGTTGAGTTGGATTGAGCCACGTAGCATAGTTGGCAGTGCACCTGACCATGTCACCGCTCGTGGAATTTTTTCAGCACTTTGTCTTTTTTCAAATTGTAATTTGTTCGCAACAAAATTTGCGTAAAATTATATTATAGAACCATAATCGTACCGTAACCTCATAATACATTGCACATAAAACCTGTTTATTGGAAAGCACTTTAAAACTGTGTAAACATCCCGTTATGATATCCAGCTATCCAGCGATTTAATATAATTACGCCAGGGCGGGCGGGCTAAAGGCTCGTGTATAATGGCATTACTTTCGTTCTCGGTGGGCGGGGTATAAACTAATTATGCAGCCCGCTTAGTTTTCATACCATGTCCCCGATCAGATTTCAAAGGGCAGCATTGCGTTCTCTGTATAGTATAAGACTGATCCGGGTTCTATTTTTCCTTATTTTTCCAGTATGGTACTACAGGAACCAATCAACATTTTTTTCCTTATATGATCACAAATTGGAATCAACTATAGATTTTAGTATTTATCAACAATTGTATACAGATTAACACCTGCTTACTATTTTTTATTTTTTTTATTTTTATTGGTTATAGGCAGGCATTTGACTACACCTCACCTGATGTTAAGTGACGGTGCGGTCGAGGATGGAACATGCCTGCCTAGAAATAGCCTATTCACTCTAGCCTTGAAGAGGTCCAGATTATACCTTTCAGGGAACACATTCGCAGGCAGCGCGTTCCATTCCCTAGCTGTACGCACTAAGAAAGTTGAACCGAATCGGCTCGTGCGACAAGGTGGCATATCTACAACATAGGGATGGAACTCGCGCCTCGCGCTCCGATAGCGGAAAGTGGATGGTGGGATTAGGTCGTGCAACTCCTTCGCGCACTCCCCGAAATGAATCCTGTAGAAGACCGACAGACGAGCCACCCTACGCCGATGTTCTAGATTTTGCAGCTTGGCGTCTATCAGGGCAGGGTCACCAATGAGTCTCTTCGCTCGTTTTTCAATCGAGTCCAAAGCAGCCAGATGGTATTTGGCTGATCCATCCCAAAGGTGGCAGCAGTACTCCATACATGAACGAACTTGTGCTTGATAAAGTTGGAGCAGCTGTTCTGGCGTGAAATACCGCCTGACCTTAGAGAGAACCCCCAGTTTTTTTGCTGCAGTCTTTGTTTTGGACTCGATGTACTGCCCGAAGTTGAGGTTGGACGAGAGCTCAACACCTAAGAGCTGTAGGCTGTCAGTCATAGCTACAGTCACATTCCGGAAAGTCGGAGCCAGGTGAAATGGGCTCCGCTTAGCTGAGAACAAACAAGCCTGTGTTTTGGCAGCGTTGAATGTGACCAAATTGGCATCGCCCCAATCGGATACTGCTTGGAGGGCTTCGTTCAAGCGGCTAACCATGGCCTCTCGACAAGAGTCGACATCTTGTCTGCCAGCCCCTGCACTCGACATGTATCTATCCGCAACGGTGCTATCGTCTGCGTACCCAAAGGTACCGGGCACAAGCAGGTCGTTTATATGAAGCAGGAATAGGGTTGCGGATAGAACCGATCCCTAAGGCACACCGGCATCGATAGCCAGATTACTAGCTGTTATCTTGTCAAATTTCAATAAAAATCTGTTATTTTTTGGCGACGAAAACTGTGTCAAACACAAAAGTGCTGAAGTGCTGTAAAACTTTTTTTATATATATTTTACGGGTAAGCACAATGCCTTGATCTCACCTGATGTAAAGTGATGATAAGGCCAATGATGGAAGCGCACTTCACCCGGGAACCTCAACTAGTGAGGCACTGGCTATCTTATCTCTAGCTGCCGGAACACAACAATGCTACAAACATTGATGTTATGGCGACATATTTAGATAAGATGGTAGTAGCTAGCCAGGCGGACTAATAAGCCCTACCACCAACCAAACCGCGTACACAAACATGTACCCCCCCGCTGGGAATCGAACCCGGGACCTCTGGGTCTAAACGGCTGGTCTTAGCCACTAGACCACAGAGGAAAACACACACTAGTGAGACTACGATACTTTGTCGATGCAATAAATAAATAATACATGCGGTATCTGACAAAACTTCTAATGATACTGTTTTAAGACTGCAGTAAAGTGTTCTGCTTTCGTTGCTGACCGTACCTACAAAGAGGAAATGTAATCAAATGTAAACATTACATTCGGACACTTCTCCATTACCATCTTCGGTTTGTATCTATAGACCTTAGTTTAACTCGTAGTGATACGGATGCGATAGTTATTTACACAGACCATAAGTGGTTATTTACCAACTACCGTCTACGCAAAATCGGACTCGTTCGCTTCTGGGCATATCGGTGCGTTGTGCGTAATTTAATAAACAAAATGTATATGTTGGTCACCGTCGGTGACTCCAATGTGTATAAACAAACCCTTAAGGGTTTTAATACACAATGTAGGTAATATTTAAGATTATTTTTAAATGTGAGAATAAATAAAATAATAAATAAAAAAAACTGTCCTTGTTTGTTACCAGGAGGTTTTGCTTTCCTTCCTTGCAATAAAAAATCTCGTTGACTCTCCGTTAAAATGACCGAATAGCAAATAAAATCGCAGTGGGCAGGGCTTGATACCGTTACCAAATTCCCACTATAATGTTATGGTAGCGATACGGTAATGCAGGTAACGTTATCTAGTAAAGTATTGTTACTTTTTTCGTTATCTGCATGATGCATTTTAGCCAATGCGGTGTAAATGCCACCCAGGTAACGTTACCAAGCATGAAGTTACGTTTACTTTAAACTGTATCTTCGTATCGTTACCTACTTTTTACGTTATTTATAGCCCTAATATATGGCTGCCATACGTCCCGGTACACTGGGACATGTCCCAAGCGTTGTGTCCCGGCCAGTAAGTCAGTGGTCCCGGTTTGACCTCAGAAAATCAAGTTATCGTTTTTTCTATAGATATTTTTTGTTGATTATTGACATTTTATTTAGTTTTAATAATTTTAATAAATATCTACCAACAGCAGCAGACGTGTGTAGGCTGATGATGATGATTATGATGAATGAAACGTAAAAGTTCCTAACCTTGTAAAAGAGTCTAATTTATAAAAAAAGATTAAAGTGTCTTTATTATTAAAAAGCCTTCCTCGATAAATGGACTATCCAACACAAAAAGAATTATTCAATTCGAACCAGTAGTTCCTGAGATTAGCGCGTTCAAACAAACAAACAAACAAACAAACAAACAAACAAACTCTTCAGCTTTATATATTAGTATAGATTGGGTTTTTTTTAATTATCCATGGTTTACCCTATATATTCCAAATGTCCCGGTTGGCATTTCAGTATTTATGGCAGCCCTACCCTAATAGGCACCCATGGTCTTCAATGTGGTGCTGGTACTATGCGATGTATGATTAGCTAACGGTTAACGCGTTGGGTCCGCTATTGGTGAAGATAAGAACATTTCGTAAAGACCAGTCATCGGATCGGTGACTAAAAATGTATGTTCTCGAGCTCCTCTGTGATTTGGCGGAAGGCACGTAAAGCCGTTGGTCCCGGCGGTATTAGCAGTCGTTAAGGCGGCACATCGCTAAACAATTAATCTAATACGGCGTTTGATGCGCCCGTACCTACCATAAGAAAAACTGTTTTTTTTTCTTTCCAATTAAAACTACAAATAAGTTTAAAAAAATAAACTAGCATATTGAAGTATGTGTTAAGACTAATCTACTAAGAAAATTTAGATGCATCGATCTGGTTTGCCTGTAAAATGCAAATCTGTTTTAAAAGAGGTTACTTTGATATTTTTTTCTCTGTTATAAAAGTTAACAAATCGTATTTCTGCAACTAGCAAATGAAATCAATTAAATGAAAAATCATGTCATTAAATATCACTTTCATATGTTTTGTAATTGTTAGGAAAAACCAAGATCCACCACGAGCCACGTAAATTTCCAATGCGTCGCCTGCGTGGTATTTTATAGCCCGTTCTCCTTGTGGTGTGGTGTGTTTATCCAAGTGTGGACATAATATGAGCTGATGATGTATAAGTAACAGGATCCCAAACAGGCCGTCTACCCAACCATCTTCTGTATCGAAATAATAAAAAACAGTTAATGCAGATTTTTCCGATAATGAATACTTACAGAACCTACTGGATTACAGCCGAAGCTCCTGTAAATCTTGATGCGGTTCTCTCACAACCGATTCCAAATCTTTAACAAAGGTGCATTAGGTTGATTTTACTTTGCTTTCCACTAAATCTTTTTATAGGGAGTCGGTACAATCGTAAAACTGGAACCTTTAAGTAATTCTCGCTAACATAGTTTCGGACGAAATGAAGCCACAAAAGTTTTTCTCTGTTCCGACCATTAACTTTATAGTGCGCTATAAATCCTTGATTCTGTTGTCCTTTTTCGCGGATCTTGTGTGTTTTGATAAAAAATGGTGACGCTTTATCTTGTGTCGCTAATGTGTACACGTTGAGTTTTGGTGACAACGTTGTTTTAGATGCTTCTAAAAAACCGGTTATACCGAACAGCTTTTTATAATAAGATTGCAGTTTTTCTTTACGCTTTAGAATACGTATAATGGTAGAGGAAATGTATTTTCATTTGAACTCAAAATCTGAGATTTTTGAACCTTCTTTCCGTGTCCTTGGCTATTAGCCAGGTTTGCGGGGAGGGGAGAAGTATTGATACGTTCCAGAACCTCGGATGTTTAGTTTAAATACATAATAATAGGTAGGTACATTGGCCCAAATTGGGAACGTGTTCCATATTCGATTCCCTTCCCCTACGTTATGAATATGTACAGAATGTTTGGTAATAGGTTTATATTCCCGATACATATCCATGCAACCAAATATCTATAGAACACTGTGTTAACATGCAAAATCATATTTACGTAGATTTACTTTTTTGGACTTCGTTTTGGGCTTCTGTTTATGATTGACCATAAGTGGGTTGTTCTCAAAAAAGTGGCGCCGTAACCTGTCAAGTTGTTGTTGTTTGGAGGTTTGAAAATTTAAAATTATCTGTATAATTTCTGTATGGTATATTAATTAAAGAGACTTTTTACATAGAGGCCGAGTAAAATTATAGAATTTTAAGAGGTATATGTGGAACAAATAAATATTGGAACATCTGTTTGTCTATAACCTGCCATGTCCAAAAGTGAATTTGGCTACTTTGAAGTGAAATAAAAAAATATTTTCTTTGATACCAAACTATAAAATGATTAAATTTTAATTCTTCACATATTCTACTCGACTATACATCATCAATAATATTAATAACTCGTATTATTTCGAATCTATTTGTATTTGAACTTTGTCCTGAGTAATTTTCTCCGTAACCTGTGTTTGCACACTACTGCACAATACTCAGATACTATTGACATTCTGAATACCCCGTCCCCGCCTAAATTATCGGTCAGTATTGCGCTAACGACCGGCGAGTTTGTACGTGTATAAGTTTCAACAGCGTTCCAGAAATATTGTCGAAAAAGAGCCATTGGTATTTGTAACAAGTATGTTGTCTTTAATCTGACCTTAATATTTTCGTTTCTGGTTGTACTGTTCGGTGAATAAATTGATTTAAATATGTAAAATAGTGTGTGTAAAGTATTTTATGAGTTTGTATTTGAAAAAATGAAACCATGGTGTTTTAGAGGATAATAACCGTCATTTTCTCACTTACCTGTTCTCTTTAACCTGCTTCAAATTAACAGGTTAAAGAGACTCTGACCAGGTTAAAGATAATTATGACTTTTTCCTTATATCTCGGTACTTTAGTTGGTTCAATGTTTCCAATTCTCCGTTTAATTTATTTAACATTAAGAGGATAAAAATTATTTAGTAGTTATGATGATATTTTGTGACAATTTATTTTATAAGTTTTGATGTTCTTTAACAAATATTAAATTAATAAGTTTTAACGGCCTAAATCAATGTTATATTAGTGATTTTTTAATAAAAATATATACAGTTTATATAATTTAAAAACCGAGTTATAAAAGCTTCTGCTCTTTTAAGGCCGATTTTTCAATTCTCAGATAAGTTTTATTCAACGAATACAATTATCATTGTGACATATTTTCTATAGAGAATCTATCATTATGTCAAAATTATTCAATGAATAAACTTTAACTGACGATTGATAATAGTAATTAAGAAAATAAAAAGTAGCTCTTTAAACTTGTTTAGCTATCTAACTTTATTTTACATTTTGTAGGCAAAATGACCAAAACGACAAATTTTGCGCAAGAAATAATATGAATATCATTTACTGTTATTTTTAATTTGAGACACTGACTATGACAGTGATTCTGATTACAATATATTTTAATTACCTCATGATTATATTTTACATAATAGTTACTTTACCTCTTCCTCGTACATTTTTAACAGTTTGATTGATCCAAAGTGAAAAAGATAAGATTTTATTTCATTGTCTAATTGTTTTGTTATTTTTAAATTATACAGATAGTTTGAATTCAATTATTTTATTTCTAACTTGCAACTTTGTTATAAGTATAATTTTAACTAATGGGTACAGTTTTGTTTTTATTTCTGGAATTTTTAATTATAAAATCAAAGACTGATTTTCTTTCATTTGGCGCAAGAAATAATACTTAAATAATTGAGTGTTATTCTACATTTAATAATTATACCTAATAAAGGCTGATTTTACATATTTTAAATGTTTTCTTACATTAACCTATTTGATATTTCATTAACCTGTAGCATTTTCTCGTTAACCTGTATAGTATCTCTTTAGCCTGTTTTATTTATTTTATGATAAGCTCTATTTCCCACATTTATGTGAGGATTCCATTCCCTCAAACTGATTCACTTTAAGAAAAATACTGAAAATACATATTTTAAAAGTAAAATAAATATTTCGCCAAATTAAAAAAAATATATAATTTTAACCTGGCGGTGCCACTTTTTTGAAAACAACCCAAGTATTTATAAAATACAGTAAAAAAAATAAATGCCCACCCGACCCAGCCAGGAGTCGAACCTGAACTTCCGCTATCCGGGCGGCTGCACTTACCATAATGCTACCGGGAAGGCTGAGGTAAGCACTCAATTTTTACACTGCTTTTTGATTTTTGATTGCTTTTTAGCGGCAGAGTGCCATCTATCCAACGGTTATTGCAACCGATGGCTGTGCAGATTCATTTTTACAGATGAAATAGCCCATACAGCCTAAATTTTAAATTTCATATTATATCCTTAAATATATTTATTTATATCATAAAATATATTTATTCACTTTTATATATTTAATATAGTAATTTAATTACCTACTTTGTTTTTTTATTTTATTTTATTTATTTATTGTTTTTTTTTATTTGTCGGCGTCGCGGTGCGTCGTCACTCGTCTCCCTCCTGCGGCCCTGTCAGAATAACAGCGCTCCTAGTCCTACGGTACTCGGCCCATCTTTGAGTGTCGTGGGGGTATTATGCTGAGACAGGGACCTTGTTGGCCTCACACACTGCTTTTTGCTTAATTTTTCTTTTAATTGTTTTTTTTTGTATTGTATTTTGTGTGCGTGTGTGTGTCAATAAATATCTTTCTTTCTTTCTTTCTTTCAAATACCAAAAATTTGATTCGGCTTCAGTGCAGCAATTAGCACTTAAAAATAAAAAGTAAAATTTGACTATGAGGTTGAGTACCAAGTGCAACGTATCAGCTTGACACTTTACAGTTTTACTAAGTAACAAATAACTATTTATATTCTGGAAATATCTAGCTTTATTAAGAATAATATGGAGTATTTTAAAAATAAAATGTCTGATCGTCCAAATGTTCGTAGCAGATATAGACATAACCAATGATCAATAACATTATGTATTACAAAAGTGCATTTGTTACAGGAATATTTTTTTTTAATAATCTACCCTTAGAACTGAATGGATTAAACTCCAAATTGTTTAAAATCAAATTATAAACCTGGTTGACGGGAAAAGCCTTCCATAATTTAACAGAATATTTTGACCCATATTTCACGTAATGTTTAGACTTTTCATAATTTGAATTGGAAAATGTTAATTTAAGTAAATTGCAATTCCTGAAAAGGGTAACTAAGTTTACCTACATTTTGCCTAGAATAAGACCTTTATGTACACTTAATATACAATAAATATATTTCTATTTCTCAATATCTCCAAAAGATGGAATAGTCTACCAGCACACGTTTTCCCTCCTTCCTATGATATGGGGTGAGAGGCGTGAAGAAGCACCTTGTGGGCCGGCAGAGTGAAGTTAACTGATGCTACGTTTGTTTCCACGCTGCACCAGTTGTCTTCGCGTCTGGACTCAGGTGGGATGGAGTCATTTGCCGAGATAAGTATAAAAAAAAAATATATATCTCGGCCATGTGGTGCTTTCCAGTTATGTTCATAATTTTCCAGGGTTCTATGAACGGTACCCTGCCTGCCATATTCGGGATTATACAGGTATTATGAAACACCCTGTACAATTCGACTTTTTTTTTCAAAAATAACATCAAAATGTTTTTATAAACTATTTTAAGCGAAATGTGAACTTGCTGTAGGTAATGCTGACTACATTACATTTTATTTTATCATAATATATCAGATAATATGTTAATAAATTATGAAAGATGTAATATAAATCAATAGTAGTACTTACATAGGAGCTATTTACATAAATAATTTAAAGAGGTGTGTTGGTAACATTCTGTCATATATTGTAAATTGTCAATCTACATGAAAAAAAGAGGGTTCTTCAAATCTACAAAAATAAATGTTTCCGCCCGGGATCGAACCGGGGGCCTTCTGCGTGTTAGGCAGATGTGATAACCGCTACACCACGGAAACTTGAGTGTGCATGGCCTGTGAGACCATTCCAAGAAGCAGAAAGGTGACATTTGTGACGTCAGTCGCGTACTTTCGCGGCCGGCCAACCAGTCGCTATTTATAATACAATATTTTGCATGCCCATACTTTGGTCTGTGAATCATACTAATATTTTAAAGAGGAAAGCTTTGTATTTTGGTATTTTTTGTATGTTTGCATCGAATAAACTACTGGACCGATTTAAAATAATCTTTCACCATTAGAATGCTACATTAGCGCTGAGTAACATAGGCTAAATAGGTGTATTAAAAAAGAAATGTCCACCCGTGCGAAGCCGGGACGGGCCGCTAGTTAATAAATAAATTAGTTACTTGTTCTACCACTGTGGTAGTCTGTGGAAATATTGTATTGATTGATAATTACGTTTTTTATAAGTTACTGACATGACAAGCTAGCTTAACGCCTCGGTGTGTTCAATTCCCGGGTCGGGCAAAGTGTGTGTGGATTTTTCGATGCATAGCCCGGGTTCGTGATCACCAACCCGCATTTGGCAAGCGTGGTGATTAAGCTATTACCCATCAAATTGTAGTGATGACTTGATTTCAATGATGAAGGCCCAGCAGTGGGACAGCTATAGGCTATTTACTAAGCTAGTATATGGACTGCCTGATGAAAGGTGATCACCAACACAAGTGGACGCTTGCGACAACAAGGAGATCACTCATTTTCAGCTCGGCAAATGACTCCACTCCACCTGATGTTAAGTTGAAACGGAGTCCAGATGCAAGGACAACTGGTGCAGCGTGAAAATAACGCAGCATCAGTTATCCTCACCCTGCCAGCTCACAAGGTGCCTCTTCACGCCTCGTTTGAAGGACCCCATGTCATAGGAGGGAGGCAACACGTGTGCTGGTAGACGATTCCATGTTTTGGAATTGCATTGGTTTCTGCTCTTAGGTATGCTTCTATACCACAGAGCTATTATGGTGTGTGTTCTCTTACTTGGCCGCAGAAAAAAAGATTAGGGTTTAGGAAGGTATTTTTTTGCATAATCTTACCTTTATACTTACATAGTTATTTCTTCTTTTTAGGGTTCCCAACCCAGAGGGTAAAACGGGACCCTATTACTAAGACTCCGCCGTCCGTCTGTCTGTCTGTCTGTCCGTCTGTCACCAGGCTGTATCGCATGAACCGTGATAGTTAGACAGTTGAAATTTTTACAGATGATGTATTTCTGTTGCCGCTATAACAACAAATAAACTAAAAAACAAAATAAAATAAATATTTAGGGCGGCTCCTATAGGAGCAACAACCACAAATGTGATTTTTTTTGCCGTTTTTATAGATAATGGTACGGAACCTATCGTGCGCGAGCCCGACTCGCACTTGGCAAACAACAATCATTCGATTGATCGAATCAACAATTATTCAATTTTTATATTGTAAAGAACTACTTTACTTTCTTTCGTTCTTTCTTTCTTTCTTTCTTCTTTCTTTACTTATTATTATTATTTTTTTTATAGTTACGGGTAAGCACAGTACCTTGATTTCACCTGATGTTAAGTGATGATAAGGCCATTGATGGAAGCGCACTTCACCCGGGATCCTCAACTAGTGAGGCACTGGCTATCTTATCTCTAGATGCCGGAACACAACAATGCTACAAACATTGATGTTATGGCGACATATTTAGATAAGATGGTGGTAGCTAGCCAGGCGGACAAACAAGTCCTACCACCAACCAAACCGAGTACACAAACATGTAGGTACCCCCCGCTGGGAATCGAACCCGGGACCTCTGGGTCTAAACCGGTGGTCTTAACCACTAGACCACAGAGGCGGTTAAACTATGCTACCGTCTGAGCCTTCACTTGCTTGAAATTTGTTCTGTCATAAAATGCTTACTACTTCCGAATGAATACGAAGTTATCCCGTGATTAAAGGATAATACATTACCACTAACCTCACCAGCTCAATTATGTCTCCACTGCTGGGGCTCGAGATAATACACTTTTGGTCGCTCATCCGATGACCAACTTTCGCGAAAGTTGCTTGGCAAAGGCTGGTCAACATTAGCAATCGGAAACCGGACGCGTTAACCACTGCGCCATCGAGCTCCTCAAAATAGAAAAGATAATAATTATGTAGGTATTAATCTGTGATCCAATAGTCGTTCAGTCATTTCGGTTCGGTGTGTTCAAACTCCATTTCGCATTTTTATTTACGTAAACACAGATAACGCTACATTTATATAAAAGCAATAAAGATTGCGTATAGTCAAAGATAAAGTTATTAATTATTTTAGTGCAGTGGCACATCACGTAGGTATATTGTTAATCCTACTAATATTATAAATGCGAAAGTTTGTGTGTATGTATGTTCGTATATTTGTTACTTCTTCACGCTGCAACGGATGGATAGATTTGGATGAAATTCAGCATACAGATAGTTTATAACCTGGAATAACACATAGGATACTTTTTATCCAGATATTCCCACGGGAACGGGAACCACGCGGGTGAAACCGCGAGCGGCCGCTAGTCGATAATATAATCAATCAGTGAATATGACAAAAGTCATAGACAGGGCTGAGTTATTAATCTTACCGGTGATCTTGAACTTTTAATTTGTCATGAATATATGAAAAAGGAGCAATCTAAATTGCTATTATAGTCATAGCCATAGATATTTATAGTTATTTATTCACTAAATTTAAACTTAATTAACATTACATAAAAATCTCATTCTATATGGAATAATTTTAATTGCAGTACATAGGTATTTTATTAAATAGTTTTATTAAAGATCATAGCGTCAGAATTATTCACCTGTTTAAAAACGCCCCCCACCCCTTTTTTTTGAGTGAGTTTGCTGATTGCCTTGATTGGGGGCGGCGAGAAACTGAAAGGGTTCCTCAAGCCGTGTGAAACGAATCACCTTCGGAGGTTTTCTAGAGGGAACGGCTTCACGCACTAGTGCGTGTCCCCGTGCCCTACTAGATTCTTCGAAGGTTTCGGATTGGATCGGGGAGATCGCCCCCTTGGGTCTTTATTTGGTAATTATACCACTATAATGTTGCCTATCCGCCCTGATGATGCTTATGTTCCGCAGGGAGTAGGTTATTTCCCTGGCCCTGAAATATCGCCCCCTTCACCCGGTCAGCTGTGCCGGCCCTTCAGCCTTGAGCATATCCCTAATAAAAGCACCTTCAAGTTGTACCGCTTTCGATTCCGATTCTCAAAGAATTTCTAGGGAACTGTAACACGCTTGTGTGATGACATCCCCTCCTGAACCCCTATCTGTCTTTGATAGATCACTACGGATTGAAGTTTCAAGTTTCTAATCATCATCATCATCACCAAGCTGATATGATGTCCCCACTGCTGGGGCACGAGCCTTCGCTATGGATGGATAGAGAAAACGGGCCTTAACCCCCACGCGGGTTCGGTGCGGATTGGTGGTCGTCAATGACTGCTAACGAAGCAGGGACCAAAAGCTTCACGTGCTTTCAAAGCACATAGGAGCTCGAGACAAAAAAAAATGGGTTACCCATCCGATGACCGACCTTTGCAGAAGTTGCTTAGACAAGGCGCATTAACCACAAGTTTTTCACCGCCTCTTAAATTGCTGTAAAGGACATCGGCGGCCACAGCAATTTCTTCCAAAAGAAGATTAATATAGAATGGAGACATTGTACTAAGAGAACAACAACGACAAGAAGTTTGGAAAGGGCCATTTCTATCTTCGGTACTACCTACTTTGTTACAATACAATTTCAGTAAAATAAAATAAATAAATTTCACATTAATAACCACAACTTCTCGTGCACTATGTGCATGTAAAACTGTGTTTTAGTTTTACCATAATCTACCACTTTATTATACCCACTAATGAGGGATTATTTAAGAATGGCTGTAGCTAGCGGATTTATAAGCCAACCAGACAAAACATAGGTATATGCTTTGTATACTACACGTCTTCAAGAACAGGATCATATATGTTACGTATGTACCTATCACAAATAAAATCAAAATCGTAATCAAATTATTTATTACTAACTAAGTGTATAGATATACATTTTTAAAGGAAATATTATAGAGAGCTCCCAAATTATTTTTATATAGGTAAAGATTTAAATTATATCTTAAGTCTTGAAATAAAATAAAAACAATAACAAAATGAAATATATTAAATTAATCGTCATGTTAAGACTGTTTATTATTATTATTTCCTTTATTTATTTTTTTACATACCAATTTACATTTTTTTATATTTTCTAAAAACAAAACAAACATTTAAAAATATAAAAAAAGGGTCCGCCGGCATCGGGACCATGGTCCAAACTACCGGTGATTAGGGCTCCAGAGACAGGAACCTCCTCTCATTATTATTATCATTATTAGTTTAAAACCTACTAACATGCTACTATCTCTAATTATAAACGAGTTCATTCTACTACGATATAACCACTTCCACAATTCTATGACGTTTAAGAATGATACGAATTACTTTCAATAGGTATTTAAGACGCTCATTAATAAGTTTCCGTGGTGTAGCGGTTATCACATCTGCCTAACACGCAGAAGGCCCCCGGTTCGATCCCGGGCGGAAACACTTTTGTTTTTTTTTGTTTCATAATCACACTAATATTTTAAATGCGAAAGTTTGTGTGTATGTGTGTATATTAGTTGCTTCTTCACGCTGCAACGGATGAATGGATTTGGATGAAATTCGGCATACATATAGTTTATAGCCTGGATTAAAACATAGCATACTTTTTATCCCGATATTCATAACGGGAACCGCGCGGGTGAAACCGCGAGCGGCCGCTAGTATATCCATAAATGTACTGTATTTGTGTACGAATGTTTGTACCCCCTTAGAGCACGTGACAGCTGTGCAGATTAGCTTGTGCAAATCAAATCCCTGGCATTTGTAACTTTCTTTTAGAAAAAATATGAAAATTGACATATTGTAATATTTTTTTCTTGATTATCTTTAAGTTTTTTCTTCAGTCTATTAACGTCCCACAGCTGGGCTCAGGCCTTCCCAAATAAAAAAACGGTTTCGGGTCCCAAATAAAAATTTTTTTTTTAAAAATGCTGCAAGTCAGATATTTAAAAATATTACCTTACAGAGGTATAGTACGGAAAACATAATTTGGCCGTTCAAAGCAGATATTGGGAACCATTATAATAACATTTAAAAGTAAGACAGCATGTAGTCATAATATATTATTTCTAAACTAAAGTGGTAGAGTAGATTTATTATACAATAAAAACAATGTAATCCACCAAAACTATTACAAATAAAATAAAAAATATTTTTAAGCACCAATAATACATACCATACATACTCAAATTGCTTGAAATTGATACAATTTCAATTTCAACTATTGTGCATTCATTAACGAGTATTGTCTTCGTTAATTACGTTTTGTTACAATGTTATTTAGAGTTTGGTGACAATAGTTTCGTAGTACTAGGTCATTAAATTGTTTCTGCAAATAAACATTGCTCGTATTGGAAACAGATTATTATTGTTGGTTATTATTGATTGATTGATTGATTATTGTTGATTATATTGGGTATTAACTAGTCGCAATCTCGCTATACATTCGGATTTGGGGCTTAACTACCACTATATAAGCAGTGCTGGAACATCTTGCATGTCCCACTGCTTAATGTTTAAGTCAGAATTAGCTCAATTGGTCTACCGGGGTAAATCTCAGGATATTAAAAAATTCGGATACTCACAAAATAAAAATAAATATGGTAAGAATCCCGTTTTTTTATGGTCCCCTAAAACCGATTAGTTCGGTTTGACTGTGAGATCAACAGTCTCATAGCTAGCTTAATAACAGTTTATATCTACATTTTGTTTTATACAAAACATTCAGTACCTATATTATTGTGTATGACTATCATAAAGCACGGTACGTCTCCATTTTTTAGGTTTCTGTAGAAAACCAGTAAGTATATATTAAATTGTACTTTTTTATTTGTAAGTGCTAGATGCTGCACTGAAGCTGAATAGTAGCGTTGTGTTATCAAATTTGTGGTATTTCATCTGTAAAGATGAATCTACATAAACATTTGTATTTTTTTTAATTTTACCTTAATTTTGGCCTTATCAAGCACCAGCTTATAATTACTAATGCAAGTGACCACGACAGTTTAAATAGTTACATCGGGAGATTGTCAATGCCATGGTCCCAGATCACCCTGGTGACAAGTAAGGGGTTGTGCTAGGGTTCTGGGAGTTTAGTGGGTAGGTACCTATATACCTCTAACCGTCGCGATTTGGGAGAAAGGGGATGTCCCCTTGTCCCATGTCCCATGTTAGAGGGAGTGCCCCAGATAACCATACGCGTCTCCCCTGGACGAGGTGGTACTCCAGCAATGGGTTTTCGCTAGCTTAAAAAAAGTGTAATCTCACTTGGTCATCGCACTACAGACCTCCACACATTATTATGCTAGCAAAGCATTTAGAATTTATATCCCAAGACTTATCTATTGCAAATTAGAACCTCCTTCTGTGCAATCTAACGTGTTTCGGAATAAATGCTTTTTTGATTTCTAAACTGCCAACGCTCTTTTGTTGTTTCGTCTTGTGGTGTCCATATTATTTTAATATTGCCACGGTTACATGTAACCGTTTTATATATGGAGAGGTTAACAAATAAAAAGTTTAGGCAAAATGGCAAATCTTAGACACCTAGGTATAACCTCAGAACAATAACTAATAGCTTTAGTTATTATTCTGAGCCTATAACAATCACAAAAAAAACAATTAACATAAGTGTAACTTGCTTACGAATGTCATATACACTATTCCAGTATATCCAGTACTCAGAACAATATTTAGTTATTATTCTGAGATCCAGTACCTAAGTACTTTTTTTGAATAGAGTGATTACTTGCTCAGTGGTGTCCATGTCATGTCATTCTATAGATGCTATGCTATTTGATTGGTATTAGGCATATTAGGTACTTTTCCGCTGTATATTAATTAAATACTCTTTCTATAACAACATCCACAACTATTTTCTATACCTACACCTTCGTTACACAACGATTTCCGTCCAAATATTTATTAGCTCCGTCACGCTCGGCTTAAATTAAATTTGGCGTAAAAAAATAAACAAGTCGATACTCAAAGCCAGTTTGCATAGAGACTGGTCCCTTCCGCTCCGCTAGACATTCCATATTGTGCCCCCAGTGCGATCCTAATTTTGAATTTGTTTGCTTTACCATCGGATTCGCTTGTTTTGATAGAAGTATCTGTATTGTTGAGACGGTGGAAACGGTTTTGATGCTTGCTTAACTGTTGTGTGGATTTTATTTGCCCCTTTGGAAAGTCTACTAGGTATACACATACTTACATGTAAGTAAGTACGTTTTTTGTTTGTAAAGTTGTTATTTTGAATATAAAACAATTTAAAATGTTGCTCTATGATGCTCTAGGTTAATTTTTATAGAGTTTATATAGGTAAAATATTAATATTAAGGATTTCCAAGCAAATTTAAATATAATATCGGCACTTTGTAACTATCAATGACATGGTTTACGGTAAGTAATGTGATACGTAAGGAACCCTTTTAATAAAATTAATTTAGTTATTGCATACTATCACGAAAGGTCACACTTGACAATCGTGTCACAGACTACCAGAAATGCGTGGTTATGATATTGTAGACTGCTTCTTTTGTTGAGAAAGTATACAGTGAATTTTCTGAATGTGGTTCAGTGGACACTTTTTCTCGCCATGGAAAATTTATGGTGGTTTGGCGTGGTGTGCGTGTTCTGAGGCAATTTTTGTGGCGGGAACATATGTCATAGCGGCTTAACAGGCCGTGGGGGTCAGTAGGTTAACGGCTACATTGTGGAGGGCATTTGACAAATTTGTTGGACGTAACTGGGCAGCGAGATAAAAGCCACTTCCTTATCCGTTATCATTTTTTAAATTTACCACACGCGATTATTTTTTGTTTTTGTAGGTAGAAATTTATGTTTGGAATGGCCGAATGCAATCTTTTATTGACCTTATTAATAGGTGAAGGAGAAAGCTCTTTTTTAAAATTTTAACACGCGAAGTAGGTAGATATACTTTTTTAGAAATGTTAAAAATTCACTTCTTACCAATATTGTAAGTATACGCGAACACTACACATTGAAACGAAACTACTTTTAATCTTTATGTGTAAAAGTAGTTTCACTTTCACACAATGTTAACTATAAATATTTATGGCTGTAGTGTGTAAATTAATAAGGAAAATTAAAAGCAATTAAAATATAATTATCTCAATGAAATTAGTTACCTAATTAAAAAAGAAGAATTCGAAGGTATAGCGGCTAGCGAATTCGTGCTAAACCTTTTTCGTTATGCTTGGTCTGCAGATGGGTGTTCAATTATAAATGTGTCGTGCTTCCCGTGCTTCTATTAATATTAAAGTGGAAGCAAACGCACTATGCCAATGTGTTACCTAATCCACATTACGTATTATGGTAAGTGCCAACTTCCCAAGGCGTGAACCCAAGAGTGGGACGCTTACGCAACGGAAGCTATAAGTACACATAAAACGGCAATGTGATAGATATAGGAACTTTTAATAACACCTAAGTCACCAAAAATCCACCCCCTTAATGATGCCAAAGAACGTGCCAGTGCGAAGTACCTACCCTTAAAACAATAGAACTCTGCCAAACCCCAGTCACCCAGAAAAGTAGCCAGTAAATCCCCCCAAGGTCGTACGTGCCCGATACCGGCCACGATACCTACACAATGCGTGATTTGTGTGCCGATGGCATGCGCCAAAGAATCCATGGAGTTGGAAAGATAGTTTGATACCTACTTTATGTGAGTGAATTAGGTAAAAACTTTGAAATTTATTTTTGATGAAAAATAAAATCAGAAAATATGGAGACGTAAAGCTTCATACAAACGAACGGGCAAATGCTGCGCTCACTGCTTCGAGCTGTTCCGAGATTTGTGTATGTGAAGATAAGGATGATTGAGCACATACAGGAAATTTTTTTTACTAGAGCGCAAATTTTCTGGAGCGACTCAGAATCGGTAAGTAAACAACGTTCTCATAGTAACATGAATTGATGTGTCAAAAATTTTGAGACTCTTCATACAAATCAGGCTAATCAAGTGCTAATCGCTAAAGTATGGGAAGTCCAAACATTTTTGACATATTTCAAACCCATGTTACCTGACAAAGTGGTTTACTTATCGATTCTGAGTCGCTCCAGAAAATTTGCGCACTGGTAAAAAAATATTCTGTATATTGTGTGCTTTGCTCGATCGCGGTATGCATGTAAGCTTACCTTCAGTGCTGCCGCTCAATTTATGAACGCAGTAAAGAACATGTGAACAGTTTCGACAAATAGATCGTAAGTAAAGTCAGCACCTCAAATATCACAATCACAAACACAGTAAGTTGTACTTACTGCGTTCATAAATTTTGCGGCAGTGTGGGTCTCTTAATATCTTTTTTGACAATCCATCTGTAAGAAGAAAATATTGATAGGTAGATTTGCTTTAAAGTTGCTAATAATATATTATTACTGTGGCCCGCTAGCGACTTCGTCCGCTTGAAAACACCCGTACCCCATGATGGACCCCTGTTGCAGGCAGCGCCACTACCGGGTCCAATTGTAAATCTAAACCATTCTCGAATCCACTTGAACTGTCTCGTTCGTTTGCTCGGTACGTGTGATCAAGGCAATACACACATTACATACTCTCACGTCCTCCCAGAAAGAGGAAGACATAGCATCGAAATCACCAAATTTGAGTATACCCGCCAGTGACCTCGACGTCACATTCAGCATTAACAAAGGTATCCTAGGTGGAATAGATAGCATCAGCGTCTTGGAACCCTTTCTCCTTCTCAGAATAATAACTAAAGCTATAGAAACTGGACTAAAAATATAACAACTCAAATTCATCAGCTCGCATTATTTTAACTAATGAATAGGTTCATTAGTTAAAATAATGCGAGCTGATGAATTATCACCTACAATTCAGGTATCACCTAGGGGTGATGTATTGGAAAGAGATCAATTGTCCCTTTTCTTTCGTTATTTCGAAGGTGTCACCAGATTTGTGAAACGAACTGTCAGCTTTTAAATCAATGTACACATGGCGGCAGATCAACCTACCCAAAACTGTCAAATTTCTACAATCAATTTTGAACTTTATCGTTTGGTTATAAGGATCAATATTTATTGGAGAAATTTGACAGATTTGGGTAGGTTGATCTGCCGCCGACTGTACTTCTGATTTTGGGCGGGCAAAAGGACTCGAGATTTTATTTTTCTGATGACCAAATGACTTAACAATACAAAAAATAAAAACTAAGTGTCAACCATTTGTCGCACTCCAACCTCCTTTTCTAGCCATAAGATAGAACGGAACTAAACATAGTTGCACGTTATTGTTCTGAGTTCTCCTTAGTCGGCTCTGACATGCACGATAAGTTGGGCAGCTGATACTGATTTTTCATAGACCAGCATCTAGCTGGATGGAGGCGGCAAACAAAGAACCTCTACTAAGAGACTGCGAACGGCGAAAGGGCTCTTTCCAATATTCTACTCTTTGACCCGTAAAGGATATTCTCTGAACGGGGGAGATGTCGTAAAATAATACCATTCCATATTTCTTTCTCACAGCAGAAAGGCGAATTGATTTTGGCACGGCCTGATCATGAGTGGTCATCAATTATTGTGTTACCTCCACATCATTGGTCCTCGGTTTGACAATGAAGACCATTAACAAAACATCGGAAAAAAAGGTCAACTTATAACGCTTACTTATGTGATATTTTTCGCAAATATTAAACTTCAATATTTTTATTGAATTAGTAAACCTTCTTTTTCTGATATTTATATTTTATTCCTTACCGATAAGCATTTGGCCTTAATTTCACCTGATATTAAATCATGATAAGGTCGAAGGTAATAAATAAATATAAATATTCTTTATTAATCCTTCACAAACATTACAAATATATATAGGGTGTTATTATAACACAAGTAACCTAAAACTGTGAAGGACTGGTGCCTGAAATGGGTTTATAACAAACCTATACCACAGGTCACCAGGCCCCACCCGCAGAAAGAGATACAGAGTTAATTTAAGACAAAAAATAAACAAGTCGAGCTAAATATTTAAGTAATATATATTTAATAATAACAATATTTAAGTAAGACTAATATAATCTAAACTAGCCTAGCTATAGGGTACCTACCAAAAATTCGTGCGTGTTAGTGTGGGTAAAGTGAGTGTAGTCTTAGTGAACGTGTAGCGTTTATGTGTAGGTGTATGTGTGGGTGTGTAAGTTGTGTGTAAGTGAGTGTATGTATGTTTAACGTTGCGTAGGAGGATAATAAGAACAGTTAACTGTGAAGAAACTCTGTTAGCAGTATTATTTTATTAAAAGTAGTTTAGAGTTAACATATATAACGTAATAAAAAAGTTCAAACAAATAAATAAGGACATTTATCACACTAATATTACAAATGCGAAAGTTTGTGTGTATGTCTGTATATTTGTTCCTTTTTCACGTTGCAACGGATGGATGGTTTTGGATGAAATTCGGCATACAGATAGTTTACAACCTGGATTAACACATAAGATAGTTTTTATCCTGATATTCCCACGGGAATCACACTATAAATATACTAAAACGACAATTAAATTTTCCAATACAAAATGATTTGTTTGTTTTGTTGTCATGGAAACCAAAGAGAATTTAATCACTTGATGGAAACTGTCAAAGCGGTACGAAGTCCACCGGGTCCACTAGTATGATAGGTAATAAAATAAGGTTGAAGCGCATTTCACACCAATCCTTTGCCACTGAGGAACTGGCTATCTTACCTCTTACTCTAACGAATAATGGTAAAACTACTGTAAAACATTCAAATGACTGAATGTTGGATTATTCCATTATTCTAAATAGGTAACCGTTTTAACTTGGGATGCTGCTAGGATTGTTGCGTTCCGGCAGTTAGAAATAAGGTAACCAGTTCCTTAGCAGTTGTTTCCAACTTCGGGCTTTATGTATTACATCAGTCAGGTGAGATGTAGGCCAAAATAAATGCTTAATGCTAACAAAACAAAACAAATTGTACCTAAAAATGTTGTTATATTTCATTTTATGTTTCTTTACTTTAGAAACAAACATATTAAATACATCTTTAAAAAATACAATTAGAAAATTTAGATAGTTACAACGCTTATAATATTTTATGCTTATATGAAGTTCATATTATGAACTTCATATAAGCATGAAGTGAAGTTTCCACACAAACCAAAAACATTAGGTATACAATAGCAAATATAATAGACTTTTATAGTAGTCAGTAGCAATATTGATACAGCGTGACTCAAGTACCCGTTTTCAGGTAACACATCGGTCCTTGCGACCGGACACGTGTGCTAGGGGGGGTTGTGCCAACACGGGGCCCAGAGGCGTATGTCAAATTGACATTTCATTGACGGTTGATCAATATTCCATGCCCATTTGTGAGGGCGACCTCCATAGGCAATGGCATTATCAAAATAACATGTCACGCATGTTTGGGCTGGCGGCACGGCGGGTGGCCGTATAGCAACATCATGATATGTGTATGTATACTATATGTGTACATACATATACGTATAAGTTAGCGGATCGAGCTCAGTAACGTGCACTTAGTCAGTCTATACTACTAATACTATTAACAGCTCATTTTATGTCCCCACTGCGGGGCACGAGCCTTCCCTATGGATGTGTCGTATGGAGAACGGGCCGTAATAAAACTTCGCTAAGGCTCATTATTATTATTTTCTGAGAAGAAACTATTTATAAAATACTAATCGCTTTATTAAAAATAATTGTGCTTGACTTTGAACTTGTCTGTATTTACGTCTTAAACAGAATCTGTCGTAGATCGAATCTGACCTAAACAGAATCTGTCCTAAACCGAATAACTGCCGTAAACCACTACGCGGGCCCAACACGGATTGATGGTTGTTAACGATTGTTATTGCAGTCGGGACCAACGGCTTTACGCCTACCTACCTTCCGAAGCACGGAGGAGCCCTAGATGATACATTTTTGGTTACCCATCCGATGTCCGGCCTTTACGAAAGTGGCATGACCTTAGCAATCGCACATCGGGTGCAATTACCACTGCGCCATCGAGTTCTTCTCCTCCCAGCACTAATTCAGTCGTGGACTACCAAATGTCAAAAATTATTCCACTGCCACTCTTTTGGTACGTTAATGCATAAACAGACTCGATGCTCTCGATGCACTGTAAGTACCTGGGCATGGTTTTAACAATCGCTGTATTTGTTTGAATTTAATGTAGATATACCAAGTTGCATCCAATCGAAAAGGTTTTCTTCTACATGTATGAGATTTGAAGAACGACGGACGTTGGTTATATATGGACCATAAATGATCTGTGTTCGTCACAGTAGTAACCCAGATGAATTTCATTAAAATGTTACTTTGACGTTTTGGAAAATGAATTGTCTAGTTGGCTAATACTATTATTTTCACGTTATACTTAGTTACATTTTCTAAGTTTTCCTGAAGAGCGTTTACGCCGCACACTAGCGCCACTAATGAAAAAAAAAACACATTAGAGATAGAAAATCAAATTATGCTCAACAAATTATTTGAATGAAGTAATTTAGCATTTTTACGTCACCTAATGAACACCTCACATGTTATGGTTTAAATAAGACCTTACGGCCACTTTTAACTATAACGCCATATTTAACCAAACCATAACATGTCAGGTGTTCATTAGGTGACGTAAAAATGCTAAATTACTTCATTCAGATAGTTTGTTAAGCATAATTTGATTTTCTATCTCTAATTACTAGATATGTTTTTTTTTTCATTGGCGGCGCTAGTGTGCGGCGTAAACGCTCTTAATAGCTTTCAGCCATTTTATCGAAGTCTGTCGCCATAACAATATAAGTTAAGATAGCCAGAGTTTAAGTACCTACCTACAGCAACAAATATGGCAAATATGGTTTTCTGTGACAAAGCCGTGGTACTTTCAGTTTATTATCCTGTAGTACGTGCTTGACATGCTGAAGCTCAGCAGCCAGGTGTTAGGTGTCACAGATGCCGCGTGCTCTCTCAAACAAAGATTTCCCTACAGTAGCCAACTGTCTAGGATGGTGGTGAGAATCACCATTGAGGTACCTATCTGTATGGGTTACTTTACAATACACAGTGTGACTTAAACTATGGTCCGGATTCCTGATGATTAAAATATCCAAGAAAGTTAGCTTACTATTTGCCTCTAACTCCATTGTGAATTGTATTTTTGGATGTATGGAGTTAAGATGATCTAGAAAAGCAGATACTTTATCAGTTGGTGAAAGTGTCATCTACGTACCGCTTGTAGAACCTAGGGGTTACCGGTGCTGTGCTCAGGGCTCGAGGAGAGCCTCGAAGTCTTCCAAAGAAACAGGGGAACCCATGGCAACACCCTCTACTTGCAGGTAGTAAATGTCATTCCTCTAAACAAAAAACGCGAAAAAAAAACGCGTAAAATAAACGCGAGTAGATCCGTAAAAGTTGTTTCTTTTCAACGTGTAGTGTTCGCGAAAACTTTAGAAAAAAATATATAATTAGTTTTATATTTAACTTGAATCAATTTTAACAGATACGTATCATTATTAAACTATATAAAAAAATATATTTCACTATATTAGAAAAAAATACCTAATCTAAAAATGATTAAATGCATGAGAGACGTGGCTGTATAGCCTTTACCTTTGTCATTTTTATCGATGAAAATGATAACAACACTATCGCTCAGTGACAGCGTGAACTTGGATACAGACTCGGATCAGTCGTTTGACCGATCCACATATTGTACGAGGGCAAGCGGCCTCAGTTGGTAAACAAATCCGAAACAACACGGCCGCTAAATATTGTATTTTTTTGAATAAAGAGAAATACATAGTAATAATGTGATCTAAATTAATTACATATGAAAGGGTAACGCCATCTTTTTGTAAATTTGACGTGGCAGATCTCTTTTTGCAGCAAAAAACTGAACGATTCGGCATTTTTCTAGGACGTCGTTTTAACCGCGCAACTAGATTCAGTCTAGTGAGCAGTGCGGCTGCAACTAGTTTTATTGTACGCATAGGTCCGCGTGGACCTGTACTTTGACAGAGGGGAACGCCTGCGTATGGCTACTCCCCTCCGGTCCGCCAGAGGCTCGTGTTGCTCTATGGGAACAAAACACGGAATAACTATTCGGAGCATATTCTTTGTTTATTTGTAAGGCACATGGACTTTGGGGGAATGGAGGAAATATTCAGAATTCTATGTAAATTCATTAGGTATGATTGTGCATTTATCATCTTCACTATACTATGCGGTGTGGGCAAGATACCTTTGCCTTATCTCTAACGGGTAAGAAAACAAAAAGTAGATGTCTGTCAAAAGCATGTTAGGTACTTTTAATCATGATAGCACGCCGCGCCGGTTTCAAATTGTTACTGTACGTAATGGTTTATTTTAAATGTCAAAGATGGCGCTGATATAATTTATGTATCACTTCGTAATATAAAGAGTTTGTTAGAAAATTAAAATTTAGTAGCAAGTAAATATCCGCTTTAGGTAGGTACCTAAAGGTAAAAATCGGAAAAATTCACGAGAAGCATTCGCAAGCGAATTAATGACCTAAATGTTGCTATTCAGTCACATGCCTACTAGCGTTCCTTTACACACTATCAATAATTAATTCCACAATTTATTTTGAATATAATTTACAGCTAGCTACGATTCCCTGTTTTTTCTCATATAAGTAGGTACCTACTTACTTATAATTTTGCGCATAATATAATATAGTGGCAAAGTGCGGCCCGATACCCGAAGGTCCCCCCGGGTTCAATTCCCAGGTCCGGCAAAGTGTGTTTCTTATTTTTCGATGCATAGCCCGGGTTTATTTTCAGCGACCTGCATTTGGCAATTGTGGTGAGATACTACGATTGTAAACGCGCTTGCACATGGGTGCCAAAAGTGCGAGTTTCATTCGCAATTCGATTCCTACGTTAACGAAAACGAGAATTTATATGGCAAAATGTTAACTCTTCTCGTATGCCGCCAGGAGGCGCTGCTTCAATGCCATACTAATTTTCGTTTTCGTAAACGTAATCGAATGAATATGGATAGTAAACAAAACTCACAATAGGCACCCAGACTACCACAGGCTTTCCAATTTCCTCAAAAGACTTTGAACTTTATATATATGGCATTAGGTTGAACATTTATTGAAGAAATTTATCAGTTGTGAAAGGCTGATATGCAGAGGAGGAGCTTTCAAGGTTTTTTTGATCCTAAATATAGGTACCTACTAAGTTATAAACCTAACAGCAATTTAATTTATTGAAGTGAAAACTTCTTTAGCGGCGTTGTACACTTTTTTTGTAATGGGTAAAAATTTTTAAATTCGCGTCAGGATACGTGACCGTCAGCGTCAGGACACGTGGCCTGATCGAAAATTCGTAAGCCGGATGACAGCCGGCGCGGCGTAGGAGAGGAAGTATCCCCCTCTCTTTCTACGGCGCGGCGAAAATGTATGCCCGCTGTTTCGTTTAGGCGGCGCAGGGCGCTTGCTCGAATGTTCGAGTGCTTTTTAATGTAAAAATTGTCATGTTTGTGTACGATAGCGCAATAAATAAATATTGTATTCTACCACATAAATGATAGTACTTTTATACTGATAATTGAAGCAATTCGTGCAAAATTATTCCCTAACCATTCCAAAATATCAAAAATGCACAACGTTAATATTCAAGTTTTCACTTCTGCCGGGACTCCCGGAGTGCAACCCGTCGTTTTTTTATTTTTTTTAGGTGAACCTTTATGGACTATACTATTACTTATTCTGAGCTGCAAGCACGAATTCCGTAAATGCTAACGGCACATACTTCGACCCCAATACGAATTCTCGGCAAGCAGTTTCCGTTATTGATAAAAAGCGAATTGGCTGCTTATCGGACCATTCAGAAGGGTCCCAATGCAACGATTGCAAGCGGAGATACGATATTGTATTTTGAGTTTTTCCGACTGACTTGCGCGGGGTGGGGTGACAAAATGCGGTCTAAGTTACCTGCGTTTCGATTCTTTTGCTATTTTCAACATTCACAATGTCACAAACGTCCACCATTGTTACAATCAAACGTCCACAATAGTTTAAATACGTCGGCTATTATTAAAAACGTCCACAAACGTCCACCATTGTCACATTCTAACGTCCAGAATTGTTTTAAACATCTACAATTGTCACAAACGTCCACAATTATTTCAAACGTCCACTATTGTCACAAACGTCCACAATTTTCTGAAACGGTCATCATTATCGCAAATTCTTATATTTATCAAAATAAATCTTTTGTGCGTGTGGTATTTATTGAAGTCCTTCTAAACGGCTGGACCGATTTAGATGAAATTTTCTGTGTGTGTTCAAGTGGATTCGAGAATGGTTTAGATTTACAATTGGACCCGGTAGGTGGCGCTGCTAGGGGTCCATCATGGGATATGGGTGTTCATAAGCGGACGAAGTCGCGAGCGGGCCACTAGTTTAATATAATAAAAAGAAAATGAGACAACATCACATACATTGTTCTTATTCCAAGGTAAGTAGCTAAAGTACTCGTTTCATGGAAATCAAAAACAACGACGGTACCACAACCACCCAGACCAGACACAATATCGAAAAGTTCGTTTTCGACTTATTATACTTAATTTGAATACAGTCTTGACCAGTAAAATTTTAATGAAATTTTATATTATTTTTGGTAACGAAAACTGGTGTAGTAATTCTATGTTACTAGGTCGAACACTGGCGTCACTAAGATACTAGTAGAAAATCCTCCTAGAATTGTACATTTTGAAACAAAATACTTATTGAAATGAAACAACTTTTACGGATCTACTCGCGTTTATTTTACACATTACTTATTTAATGTTTATCCTGACGTTTTTTAAACTTTAGAAAACAATATAAAATACTTATTATTTTTTATGAAATCATCCGCTCTCACTTATAAACTTATGACCGGGGTATATTTTGTAGCCTGCAGAAAACATAGGAAATTTTATGTTGTATTCCATCTAACTCCCTATAAAACCGTACATAGTTGCGATTTAAGCCATATTTGTTGCTGTAGGTAGGTACTTAAACTCTGGCTATCTTAACTTATATTGTTATGGCGACAGACTTCGATAAAATGGCTGAAAGCTATTAAGAGCGTTTACGCCGCAAACTAGCGCCGCTAATGAAAAAAAAAACATATTAGAGATAGAAAATCAAATTATGCTCAACAAATTATTTGAATGAAGTAATTTAGCATTTTTACGTCACCTAATGAACACCTGACATGTTATGTTAGTGGTTAAATATGGCGTTATAGTTAAAAGTGGCCGTAAGGTCTTATTTAAACCATAACATGTGAGGTGTTCATTAGGTGACGTAAAAATGCTAAATTACTTCATTCAAATAATTTGTTGAGCATAATTTGATTTTCTATCTCTAATATGTTTTTTTTTTCATTAGCGGCGCTAGTTTGCGGCGTAAACGCTCTTAATAGCTTTCAGCCATTTTATCGAAGTCT
Organism: Eudonia lacustrata; assembly: GCA_947562085.1. NCBI lineage: Eukaryota > Metazoa > Arthropoda > Insecta > Lepidoptera > Crambidae > Eudonia > Eudonia lacustrata. Next base: position 23,809,768 of record OX387340.1, on the reverse strand, counting down.
GTCGCCATAACAATATAAGTTAAGATAGCCAGAGTTTAAGTACCTACCTACAGCAACAAATATGGCTTAAATCGCAACTATGTACGGTTTTATAGGGAGTTAGATGGAATACAACATAAAATTTCCTATGTTTTCTGCAGGCTACAAAATATACCCCGGTCATAAGTTTATAAGTGAGAGCGGATGATTTCATAAAAAATAATAAGTATTTTATATTGTTTTCTAAAGTTTAAAAAACGTCAGGATAAACATTAAATAAGTAATGTGTAAAATAAACGCGAGTAGATCCGTAAAAGTTGTTTCATTTCAATAAGTATTTTGTTTCAAAATGTACAATTCTAGGAGGATTTTCTACTAGTATCTTAGTGACGCCAGTGTTCGACCTAGTAACATAGAATTACTACACCAGTTTTCGTTACCAAAAATAATATAAAATTTCATTAAAATTTTACTGGTCAAGACTGTATTCAAATTAAGTATAATAAGTCGAAAACGAACTTTTCGATATTGTGTCTGGTCTGGGTGGTTGTGGTACCGTCGTTGTTTTTGATTTCCATGAAACGAGTACTTTAGCTACTTACCTTGGAATAAGAACAATGTATGTGATGTTGTCTCATTTTCTTTTTATTATATTAAACTAGTGGCCCGCTCGCGACTTCGTCCGCTTATGAACACCCATATCCCATGATGGACCCCTAGCAGCGCCACCTACCGGGTCCAATTGTAAATCTAAACCATTCTCGAATCCACTTGAACACACACAGAAAATTTCATCTAAATCGGTCCAGCCGTTTAGAAGGACTTCAATAAATACCACACGCACAAAAGATTTATTTTGATAAATATAAGAATTTGCGATAATGATGACCGTTTCAGAAAATTGTGGACGTTTGTGACAATAGTGGACGTTTGAAATAATTGTGGACGTTTGTGACAATTGTAGATGTTTAAAACAATTCTGGACGTTAGAATGTGACAATGGTGGACGTTTGTGGACGTTTTTAATAATAGCCGACGTATTTAAACTATTGTGGACGTTTGATTGTAACAATGGTGGACGTTTGTGACATTGTGAATGTTGAAAATAGCAAAAGAATCGAAACGCAGGTAACTTAGACCGCATTTTGTCACCCCACCCCGCGCAAGTCAGTCGGAAAAACTCAAAATACAATATCGTATCTCCGCTTGCAATCGTTGCATTGGGACCCTTCTGAATGGTCCGATAAGCAGCCAATTCGCTTTTTATCAATAACGGAAACTGCTTGCCGAGAATTCGTATTGGGGTCGAAGTATGTGCCGTTAGCATTTACGGAATTCGTGCTTGCAGCTCAGAATAAGTAATAGTATAGTCCATAAAGGTTCACCTAAAAAAAATAAAAAAACGACGGGTTGTACTCCGGGAGTCCCGGCAGAAGTGAAAACTTGAATATTAACGTTGTGCATTTTTGATATTTTGGAATGGTTAGGGAATAATTTTGCACGAATTGCTTCAATTATCAGTATAAAAGTACTATCATTTATGTGGTAGAATACAATATTTATTTATTGCGCTATCGTACACAAACATGACAATTTTTACATTAAAAAGCACTCGAACATTCGAGCAAGCGCCCTGCGCCGCCTAAACGAAACAGCGGGCATACATTTTCGCCGCGCCGTAGAAAGAGAGGGGGATACTTCCTCTCCTACGCCGCGCCGGCTGTCATCCGGCTTACGAATTTTCGATCAGGCCACGTGTCCTGACGCTGACGGTCACGTATCCTGACGCGAATTTAAAAATTTTTACCCATTACAAAAAAAGTGTACAACGCCGCTAAAGAAGTTTTCACTTCAATAAATTAAATTGCTGTTAGGTTTATAACTTAGTAGGTACCTATATTTAGGATCAAAAAAACCTTGAAAGCTCCTCCTCTGCATATCAGCCTTTCACAACTGATAAATTTCTTCAATAAATGTTCAACCTAATGCCATATATATAAAGTTCAAAGTCTTTTGAGGAAATTGGAAAGCCTGTGGTAGTCTGGGTGCCTATTGTGAGTTTTGTTTACTATCCATATTCATTCGATTACGTTTACGAAAACGAAAATTAGTATGGCATTGAAGCAGCGCCTCCTGGCGGCATACGAGAAGAGTTAACATTTTGCCATATAAATTCTCGTTTTCGTTAACGTAGGAATCGAATTGCGAATGAAACTCGCACTTTTGGCACCCATGTGCAAGCGCGTTTACAATCGTAGTATCTCACCACAATTGCCAAATGCAGGTCGCTGAAAATAAACCCGGGCTATGCATCGAAAAATAAGAAACACACTTTGCCGGACCTGGGAATTGAACCCGGGGGGACCTTCGGGTATCGGGCCGCACTTTGCCACTATATTATATTATGCGCAAAATTATAAGTAAGTAGGTACCTACTTATATGAGAAAAAACAGGGAATCGTAGCTAGCTGTAAATTATATTCAAAATAAATTGTGGAATTAATTATTGATAGTGTGTAAAGGAACGCTAGTAGGCATGTGACTGAATAGCAACATTTAGGTCATTAATTCGCTTGCGAATGCTTCTCGTGAATTTTTCCGATTTTTACCTTTAGGTACCTACCTAAAGCGGATATTTACTTGCTACTAAATTTTAATTTTCTAACAAACTCTTTATATTACGAAGTGATACATAAATTATATCAGCGCCATCTTTGACATTTAAAATAAACCATTACGTACAGTAACAATTTGAAACCGGCGCGGCGTGCTATCATGATTAAAAGTACCTAACATGCTTTTGACAGACATCTACTTTTTGTTTTCTTACCCGTTAGAGATAAGGCAAAGGTATCTTGCCCACACCGCATAGTATAGTGAAGATGATAAATGCACAATCATACCTAATGAATTTACATAGAATTCTGAATATTTCCTCCATTCCCCCAAAGTCCATGTGCCTTACAAATAAACAAAGAATATGCTCCGAATAGTTATTCCGTGTTTTGTTCCCATAGAGCAACACGAGCCTCTGGCGGACCGGAGGGGAGTAGCCATACGCAGGCGTTCCCCTCTGTCAAAGTACAGGTCCACGCGGACCTATGCGTACAATAAAACTAGTTGCAGCCGCACTGCTCACTAGACTGAATCTAGTTGCGCGGTTAAAACGACGTCCTAGAAAAATGCCGAATCGTTCAGTTTTTTGCTGCAAAAAGAGATCTGCCACGTCAAATTTACAAAAAGATGGCGTTACCTTTCATATGTAATTAATTTAGATCACATTATTACTATGTATTTCTCTTTATTCAAAAAAATACAATATTAAGCGGCCGTGTTGTTTCGGATTTGTTTACCAACTGAGGCCGCTTGCCCTCGTACAATATGTGGATCGGTCAAACGACTGATCCGAGTCTGTATCCAAGTTCACGCTGTCACTGAGCGATAGTGTTGTTATCATTTTCATCGATAAAAATGACAAAGGTAAAGGCTATACAGCCACGTCTCTCATGCATTTAATCATTTTTAGATTAGGTATTTTTTTCTAATATAGTGAAATATATTTTTTTATATAGTTTAATAATGATACGTATCTGTTAAAATTGATTCAAGTTAAATATAAAACTAATTATATATTTTTTTCTAAAGTTTTCGCGAACACTACACGTTGAAAAGAAACAACTTTTACGGATCTACTCGCGTTTATTTTACGCGTTTTTTTTTCGCGTTTTTTGTTTAGAGGAATGACATTTACTACCTGCAAGTAGAGGGTGTTGCCATGGGTTCCCCTGTTTCTTTGGAAGACTTCGAGGCTCTCCTCGAGCCCTGAGCACAGCACCGGTAACCCCTAGGTTCTACAAGCGGTACGTAGATGACACTTTCACCAACTGATAAAGTATCTGCTTTTATCTACACTAATGTTGTAACATTCTACTTATGTTTCCAATACTTGACTTATAATTACTACTGTTATAGCGCAGACAACAAAACACTCAATTTAAGCAATTTCACATGATGGTATAATATCCACATCGATATCGTAAAATCTCATTATAACATCAATAAAACGCGACCAATTAACCTGGCGAGCCTTATGTCAAAATCCTCATACAAGTAGTATAAAATTTTGATATTAGGCTGGCTTTTGAAAACAGTTGGGTTATACGTGAAAACTTCGTCGAAACTACTAAACTTACATACACAAAACTCTTTGGTAAAATCTTGTGCCAATTAAATAAAAAAAGAACAGCGCGCGCTCGCTCCTGATTGTCAAAATTGTACCATCCAAAATTTGAACAATTATTATAAATAAACTATTGTCAGCTTTTACTCTTGTTGTTTGACTAATTGCATTAGTGAAGATAAAGTAGTGTATGCAACTGCATATAACACGGGTATTAAAACACTCGTTACTATTATGAAACTCGCTGCGCTCGTTTCATAAACTCACACTCGTGTTTTAATACCCTTCATTATATGACAGTTGCATAAACTACTATTCTAGATCATCTTAACTCCATACATCCAAAAATACAATTCACAATGGAGTTAGAGGCAAATAGTTAGCTAACTTTCTTGGATATTTTAATCATCAGGAATCCGGACCATAGTTTGAGTCACACTGTGTATTGTAAAGTAACCCATACAGATAGGTACCTCAATGGTGATTCTCACCACCATCCTAGACAGTTGGCTACTGCAGGGAAATCTTTGTTTGAGAGAGCACGCGGCATCTGTGACACCCAACACCTGGCTGCTGAGCTTCAGCATGTCAAGCACGTACTACAGGATAATAAACTGAAAGTACCACGGCTTTGTCACAGAAAACGCAATAAACCAACCACAGTCGAGCGCCAACCTGCTGTACTTCCATATATGAAAGGTGTCACTGACAAGATTGGACATATCTTAAAGCGAGCTTCAATCAACACTTACTTCAAGCCGCCGAAGAAAATCAACCTTTTTTTACGATCTGTCAAGTGCAACATACCCCTTCAAGATGCAGGCGTGTACAAACTGGACTGCGACTGTGGGCTCTCTTATATCGGGCACACAAAGAGAAGTGTAGGAACCAGCGTTAAAGAACATATAGCCGACGTCAAGCATAGGCGCGAAAATAAGTCTGTAGTATGCGAACATTCCCTAGAGGGGCCCAACCATTACATCAGATTTGATAAACCACAAATACTCGTTAGAGAACAACGATTCATCCCTAGGATGATACGCGAGGCTATTGAAATTAAAAAACATCCTAATTTTAATAGAGAAGATGGTTGGAATCTACCACCAGCCTGGGATACCATCATACAAAATATTAAATCCAAGCCCCAACACCATACTGCTAGACCAAAAGATACTGTAAGCTCTTTCTGCGTAAAACGCAACGCACCTGATTAAATTTAAATGAGGGTATACAAGCTACCAACTAATTATGAGATGACCAACACCTCAATCTCCCTGTGACCACGGACGCTGCAAAGGGTCCGAAACGTCAGGATAAACATTAAATAAGTAATGTGTAAAATAAACGCGAGTAGATCCGTAAAAGTTGTTCCTAATTAAATATATTACTAAATGACAACCTCCGTGGCCCAGTGGTGTACATAGTGGACTACTGACCTCGGGGTTGTGGGTTCGATTCCCACAGAAGACAAACATTTATTTGATGAACTTACCTAAGTTCATCACATAAATGTTGTTTGCCTTCGGTCTAAGTGTGTTTGTTTGTATGTATTATAAGTTTGTTTACAAAAAAAGTTTAAGTTTATGTATTTAATAACCGTCGTCTAGTATCCATAGCACAAGCTTTGCTTAGTTTGGAACTAGATGACGCTGTATGTAGTGTCTAAAGATTTTATTATATAAGTAGTTTATGTTATTATTGTTTTGATACATTATATCATTATTTCATTATATTATACAAAGTCAGTTTACATGAGAAATTCAGCAGAAATGAAAATCAATTACTTTGTGCATAGTTTTGTTTTATTAAAAACGGTTTCTAGGTAAAACATCAACATTCGATAATCCTTTCATATTTCTTTATTTAATAACTTTTGTAACTTACCCATGTAAACTGACTGATATCTGATTCTGATTGATATCGTAATAAATAAATCCTTTTTATAACATCTCACCTGTGTCCCACTTCTAAACCATTATCCTAACCGAGTTCTCGAACTTATCGATACATGCATATCGACAATGCCGCAGCCACGGCAGTCGCAACTTGTCAATGTAGCTGCCTCACCCCCCGCAAAAAATGACAGACAAATCTGTATCGGGAATAAACGCTATGGCTACTCCCCTCCGGTCCGCCGGAGGCCCGTGTTGCTCTATGTTTGTTCCTGTCATATAAACGTCATTTCAAAACAGAGTAAAAGAGACATAACACGGAATAACTATTCGGACCTTATTCTTTGTTTTTGTAAGTAGGTTAGGGTTTCAACCTCAGAATAATAACTAAAGCTATAGAAACCGGACTAAAATAACAACACAAATTCATTAGTTCGCACTATTTTAACTAATGAACCTAGGTGATGTATTGGAAAGAGATCGATTGTCCCTTCACCAGATTTGTGAAACGAACTGTCAGCTTTTAAATCAATGTATAGTGCCACAAACTTATCTGACCCGGTGGACCAAACTGGAACTACGCGTCTGCCATTTTATAATGTCAATTTGCTGTCAAATTGTTGTTGTTTGAAGTTGTGCACGACGCGTAGTGTTTATTTCGTTTTTTGGTAGATTTATTGAAATAAATAATGCCGAAAGCATTGAAAGTGACGCAAGGAACATTATTTTAAAAGTTTTAGCTTTTATGCAGGAGGAAAAATGTCTCGAACTGCCATTAATACCATTTGAAAAATTGTACGAACGAGTTGCTGCTGCTACAGGTTAGTGTTGCCAGCTGTTGCTTTGAATCACCCCTACCCATTCATTTTATTTAGTTTTATGTTTCTAAAGTAAATTATATTAATGTATTGTATTAATTGTGCTTTAAATAATTTTTAGTTTAATTGTTCTATTCGGATAAATTTCTGGCTGAATAATTGGTGTAAACGTTGTGATATTATCATTTATTATTTATTTATTATAAGCTATGTCTATCGTTTTGCTTTCTTTATGGTATATATATGTAAAAATATGTGTACTATTTTGCAGGTGTTAGAGAGCGGTTCGTACGAAAGTTGGTTAAAGAAATGAACAAATGAACAAGAACAGGCTGATACAACGGGTTCAAAAATTTCTACTCCGGGGAAAAAAAGAGAAAGAACAAAGGGAAAGATGATCCAATAGAGATAATCCAATAGAGATGATCTGGAGTTCAATGAAACGCCATGTTGCAGAGCATAATATTGGAAAATCAAATGCTGAAATGCCGTAGTTAGTCGAAGATGCTTTTAACAGAATATCACCTGAAGAGTGGCAAAAACACTGTGCCCATGTAAAAAGCATTGAAAATGACTATATGAAAAATTGTATGGGTAAGGTTCCACTGGCAAGTAGCTACGGAACGCTTCCTTAGGTTATAAAATAAATCCTAAGGGGTGGATCACTTATTGAGCTGTAGTTTAACTAATTATTTTTACTAGATGAAATATGATATATGAGTGGACTGTATTTTTTAAGAGGTTTGGTTCAGCTCGGATCCACAACTAAGGTAATTAAGCCTCGTTCAGTAAAACCTGAGATTAATTAGAAAACACAAAAAAAAACATCATTGTCAAGGCACTTGTACCAAGATTTAAGGGAAGGTTATATGGGAAAAAACACTCACTGTTGCTGCAGATGAGATCCAGTTCACCACTCTTCACAATTACCACAATCACAAGCAGGCCTGCTGTATTTAGTGTATCGATATATCCAATTATAAAAATAAAGTGTTTTTGGAAGAAGATTAGCTTGATTTACTTAGATTTTTAAAACACTGTCGCGTAGGCGAGGTCAGCCATTGCAAACTGTTGCACACGGAGCGACGGACCGAGACGTCCCCCGTGTGGTGCCGGGGATAAAGAATTGCATCACCCCATCTCAACCCGTGGGTGTCGTAAAAGGCGACTAAGGGACCATTCCAGAGGATGGGCAGCAGCATCTCTCTGAGGTTACCTTCAACCTACTGCGATCGCCAACCCGCCTGCCAAGCGTGGCGATTATGGCAAATACCCCCCATGACATGCACACCAGCAAAAACCGGCCTCTAGTCCCCGGCGGCCCCGCTCGCCCTAGCTACGGTAGCGGCCAAGGCAGCGACGGGGCAGGGGGTGCTAAGAATCTCCGGCAGAGACCTGGCTACCGCCAACAACGAACTCTGGCCCTGGCAACATTTAACACGCGCACATTACGGACTGACGAGAAGATTTACGAACTGGAGGAAGGATTGAGCAAGATACGGTGGGACATAGTTGGATTATCTGAAGTCCGAAGAGAGGGGGAGGACTCGATAATCCTCAAGTCCGGTAACTTGCTCTATTTCCGGGAGGTGGTGTCGGGTTCATCGTCCACAAGTCCCTCGTGAACAACGTTGTCGAGACCGGGAGTGTGTCGCCAAGGGTAGCGTACCTTATACTCAGAATAACCAAACGGTATTCGTTGAAGGTCATACAGGTTTATGCTCCTACTACGACACACCCTGACGATGAGGTGGAAGCTACGTATGAGGACATCTCTAGAGCCATACAAGCCTCCAAAACTCATTACACCGTTGTCATGGGAGACTTTAACGCAAAACTGGGCAAACGAAGCGGCGATGAGATGAGAGTGGGACGATTTGGGGTTGGTAATCGGAACTCCCGGGGCCAACTGCTGGCGGACTTTCTTGAGAGGGAGGGCCTCTTTATGATGAACTCCTTTTTCAGGAAAGCTGAACACCGCAAGTGGACCTGGATGAGTTCCGATGATGCAACAAAAAACGAGATTGACTTTATCATGTCGACGAGGAAGCAAATATTCAATGATGTCACTGTGATCAATGCGTTTAAAACTGGCAGCGATCACCGGTTGGTAAGAGGCACATTGAATATCAACGTTAAGCTGGAAAGACGTCGATTGATAAGGTCTACGCTCCGTCCTGCACTCATCCAAATCCAAAACCCCGAAAGCTTTCAGCTCGAATTGCAGAATCGCTTCGAGCGCCTAAATAATTGTGAAAATGTGGACGAATACAGCAACAGGTTTGTGGAAACTGTCCAAACGGTTGGGTCCAAGTTCTTTAAAACCCACCGTGCAAAAGGAACCAAAAAGTTCTCAGACCATACCCTAAAACTAATGGAAGAGCGGCGCGCAATGGTTCTGCTTTCCTCAGGTGATGCGTCTCAGTTTCTGCGGCTAAATAGGCAGATCTCGAAGTCTATGACTCGCGACACGCGCCAATTTAATACTAACCGTATTAAAGAGGCCATTGAGTGGAACAAAGGCTCAAAAGTGTTCGCAAGAGATCTGGGTATTGGGCAGTGCCAACTGACGACGCTGAAAACCGATGACGGCAGAACTGTCACGACCAGGTCCGATGTTATGGGAGAGGTCGAGAAGTTCTATGGACAGCTTTACACATCCACACGGCCACCTGTACAAAGCTTAGCTAAAGACCCTAGAGCTAAGTTAACCCGGCACTATACCGAAGAGCCTATACGAGATTAGTATGGCTCTCAAACAGCTCAAAAATGGCAGGGCACCAGGTGCTGACGGAATTACGGCCGAGCTTCTGAAAGCAGGCGGAAGACCGGTACTCGTAGCTCTTCAGAAGCTATTTAATTCCGTGGTACTGGGGGGCAGAACGCCAGAGACGTGGCACGAAGGTATGGTGGTACTGTTCTTCAAAAAGGGCGACAAAACCCTGCTGAAGAACTACAGGCCCATCTCACTTCTAAGCCACGTCTACAAGCTGTTTTCGAGAGTCATAACGAATCGTCTCGCACGCAGGTTTGATGACTTCCAGCCTATCGAACAAGCCGGTTTCCGAAAAGGCTTCAGCACCATAGACCACATACATACGCTGCGGCAGGTTATACAGAAGACCGAAGAGTATAACCAGCCTCTTTGCTTAGCGTTTGTGGACTATGAAAAAGCCTTCGATTCGATTGAGACATGGGCCGTGCTACAGTCTCTCCAGCGGTGCCAAATTGACTATCGGTACATCAAAGTGTTGAGGTGTTTGTATGAAAGCGCCACTATGTCAGTCCGTCTTCAGGACCAGAGCTCGAAACCTATCCAGTTGCAGCGAGGAGTGAGACAGGGAGATGTGATTTCTCCGAAACTGTTCACTGCTGCACTGGAAGACTGTTTTCAAGCTTCTGGACTGGAAAGGACTCGGCATCAACGTCAACGGCGTATACATCACTCACCTTCGGTTTGCTGACGATATAGTGGTCATGGCTGAGACCCTGGAAGACCTCGGCGCAATGCTCGGTGACCTCAACAGAGTCTCTCAACAAGTGGGCCTTAAAATGAACATGGAGAAGACGAAAGTTATGTCGAACTCACGTGTCGTACCCACTCCTCTGAAGGTTGGGGACTCTGCCCTTGAAGTTGTGGACAATTATGTTTACCTGGGACAAACGGTCCAGCTAGGTAGGTCCAACTTCAGCAAAGAGGTCAATCGTCGAATCCAATTAGGCTGGGCAGCGTTCGGTAAGCTTCGAAATATCTTCTCGTCCGATATACCGCAGTGTCTCAAGACGAAAGTCTTTGACCAGTGTGTGTTGCCAGTGATGACATACGGGACTGAGACGTGGTCGCTCACTATGGGCCTCGTAAAAAGGCTCAAGGTCACTCAAAGAGCAATGGAGAGGGCTATGCTCGGGGTTTCTCTGCGTGATCGAATCAGAAATGAGGAGATCCGCAGAAGAACAAAGGTAACCGACATCGCCCGAAGAGTTGCTAAGCTCAAGTGGCAGTGGGCAGGTCACATTGCTCGCAGGACTGATGGCCGCTGGGGCGGGATAGTCCTGGAGTGGCGACCGCGTACCGGAAAGCGCAGTGTGGGCAGGCCTCCAACAAGGTGGACCGACGATCTGGTGAAGGTCGCGGGAAGCCGCTGGATGCGAGCAGCACAAAACCGGTCGTTGTGGAGATCCTTGGGGGAGGCCTTTGTCCAGCAGTGGACGTCTTTTGGCTGAGATGATGATGATGATGATGATATGAAAAATTACACGATCTTGGTGGCCAATTCACGAGATAACCCTACCCTCAAACCGTTCACACAGAATGTCCATTGTGTCGATCACAGTGTGGTACGTAGCGCCGTCTTGCTGGAACCACATGTCGTCCACGTCCATATTGTTCAATTCAAGCCCAAAGAAATTGTTAATCATTGATCTGTAGCGCTCGCCGTTGACGGTGATGGCCTCGCCAACATCGTTTTCGAAGAAGTACGGACCAATGACGCCACCAGACCAAAATCCGCACCAAACAGTAACTTTTTGTGGATGCATTTCCACCTAGTGAACCTCATGTGGGTTGTGGTCATCCCATATACGGCAATTTTGCTTATTAACAAAACCATTAACAATACAAATAATTTTTGTATTGTTTTGTATGTGCTTTTGTAAATTGGACCTCTCGGATTCGTGTCACCATTCGAAGCCGCGGCGGACATTGGAACGATGTTATATTCCATTAATAATGGCATTTATGGGCCTTTCAAATAAAAAAAAAATTCGTTAATATCTCACACACATCTAGTTTTATTCAATTTTAACATCGACCCGTCCTTTTTAAAAGACCCTTTTATAACAATGTCTAAAACAGCAAATAAATATTTTGATCACTCCTAGTGCACTTGGGCAATGTCATTATTTATACCCTACAAACTGCGGAAATTATATTTAGCAGCAACACTAAATTCAACAACAGCGACGCTGTCACCGGGTCAGATAAGTTTGTGGTACTGTACTTCTGATTTTGGCCGGGCAAAAGAACTCGAGATTTTATTTTTCTGATGACCGAATGACATAAAATACAAAAAATAAAAACTAAGTGTTGTCAACTATTGTTCGCACTCCAACCTCCTTTTCTAGCCATACGATAGAACGGAACTAGACATGGTTGCACGTTTTTTACTTTTACCATCCTTCTATAGCTTTAGTTAGGTAGGAGCTCAGAACAATAACTAAAGCTATAGAAGGATGGCTAAAATAAAAATCGTGCAACTATGTTTAGTTCCGTTCTATCTTATGGCTAGAAAAGGAGGTTGGACTGCGACAAATGGTTGACACTTAGTTTTTATTTTTTGTATTGTTATGTCAAACGGTCATCAGAAAATTGAGTCCCTGAGTCCTATTGCCCGGCCAAGCCTCGGCCAAATTCAGAAGTACATTGATTTAAAAGCTGACAGTTCGTTTTAGATATATTTGACTTGTTCGCATAATCATTGTGGAAAATGTCAAACTAGTGGTCATACTTCGTTTGAATATTTACCGAATTTTCACTATTTATGTTGATAAATGACGCTATTTCATATATTTACTGTTAATTTGTGAATGTGTGGAGTGTGTGGCACAATGTCCTTCGTAATTAGGGGCTGCAGGTCCCATTCAAACAAGAAAGAAAATAGTCAAGAACTATTGACTTTCCATCGGTAAGTTACAACTTATTTTTTATAGAATGTGAGCTGATAAGCAAATATAAATACAAATTAAATTTGGTAGTACCACTTTCTAGCGAAAACCAGTCGTAAAGTCTATTTTAAAAGCTGTTTTAGGCGATAAATAAGAAATGCTCTCAGGCATTCTTTGTCATCTTTAGTGACGTAAACAATGTGCATTCTTTTATATATCGATATTCGATACTTTTAATTTCCAGATTTCCAAAAGATGAAAGAAAAAAAAACAATTGGCTTATACGTAATGGTAGACCAACCTGGAAACCAAAACGACATAACCGCATCTGCTCAAGGCATTTCAGCTCTGATTCCTTTGTAAGTGGAGACGTTACGAAATGGAGACGACTTCGAGAAGATGCGGTTCCTACGTTGTTCATTACTATGAATGGATCAGAAAAAACGGTATGGGTATTTTTAATCATACTTTATAACTATACAGTACGAATTTTATAGCTAAAATATTAAAGCTAGGGTGTTAGTAGAATTGATGAAATATCAGTATGATTTGCTCGAAACACTATTCCAGATTACGGCTTTTGTTATTATCTTATATTAACAACAGTGTTATGTTCCGCGAAAATTGTTACTTTACGAGATTTTTTTTATGACATGATTTTATGACATAGGTAACTTAAAATTAAATGAGTTTTTATTTTGAATTTTTTTAAAAGAGTTATCATGTAATTTATTAATTATGATTTTCCTTGGCATAGTTGGCAACAATAAGAAAGTGAGAACCAACCAGAAAATGAAAATATTAGAAGAATAAGATTGTTAGAAGTAAAACTTGAAATATGCGAAAAGATATCCAAACGGCGCTTTCGCAAGATTAACACTCTAATTAAACGAGTATCTCGATTAAGGAAAAAAAATGAAGATCTTTACAGTATTTTGATGAATAATTTAAAACAAGAAAACGTTGAAACTGAATACAATAAAAATATAATTATAATATAATTTAATATCGAACTTAGCGGAATATCGGAACAAAATGGTTTTAGATATTGTAATTGAATTTATGAAAATCGGGATTTTCGATTTTGACTTTACACACTTGCACATCAAATTTTGAATTAATGTATTGTTTACGAAATTATTTGCTTTTAATTACAAATTTTGTATAATTGCTACAGTTAATATCGTATTGTTTTTCCAATGATGATTTAACTTGTTTCTGTATACATAATTAAATATACTATATTAGTTATTTAAAAACTAAATGCCAGTAGGTTGCTTTTCAATGAGTTTGCTGTTTGATAGTGCAATTGATGGTTTGGGTTGTATTATTGTGTATTTATTGTCAAATTAACATAATTTATGTTTAATAAATATAGTGACAAAAGAAATACTATGTTGTTGTTTTCAATTATTTAGATCGATAATAAAGTCGATAAAGTCACCACATTACCTCAAAAATGACGTCACAAATCTGGTGACACCTTCGAAATAACGAAAGAAAAGAGACAATCGATCTCTTTCCAACACATCACATAGGTTCATTCGTTAGAATAGTGCGAACTGATGAATTTGTGTTGCTATTTTAGTCCGGTTTCTATTACTTTAGTTATTATTCTGAGGGTAGGAGCGCTGTTATTCTGACAGTTCTGAGGTTTCAACTTTCAGTAAAAATGTGAGATGAAACAAAAATTTTTATTAATGCTTACATTATTATATTATCTTTTGTTTTTATTACCTAATTTGTTAGCATTATAGGCCTAATGCTTATATTAGACCTTATGCTAACAAACTATTAAGTGATTATATTATCTATCATGGTGTCTGCTGCGTGTCTTTTGATTCTGAGTCGCATCCATAGAGGAATATAATATATAGGGTATAGAGAGCATAGTCTGCATTAAAACATGTCACCCTCTTTGATGCGGCGCCATACCTATTTGATTACTACCGTGCTGCCCTCTGTGAATTGGTGTCACATAAGAAAAGACACCTTCTAACTTAACAGGGTGTAAGCTATGAATAGTTATGCAGTATTTTGTTCACATGACTCAAAGACTCGAACGACATTTATAGTTCGAGAAAGAGCGACAAAACACTGCATAACTATTCACAGTTTACTCAACTGTTTATTATTAAGAGCGGATTTTCTATTCGCCAACTACGCCATAATATCGTTTTTACTTATCTAAGGGTTATCAAATAAAAAGTAATAAACAACCAACTGTAAATTAAAATTTTAATAGTAGTTTCCACAAAATACGATTCTGATTTCGCCTTGTGTGTATTACATGTAAAGGTATATTTAATCATGGTGTCACACATAATTTTAATATTGTATTCTAAGCCATATTTTGGGACATCTTTTTTAAATAAATACATGTAATGTTTTGTACTTCTTTGAAGACGTCTTCTAAATTTTTCCTTGGATAGCATAACCATTTTTTTGTTTTATTGTACTCTTTTGCCCTTATAAACGAGTTAGCCTCAATATCTTTTTCACCATTTAATTCTTTTCTACATATTTTACATGATTTAATTATATTTTTATAACATTTGGTCAGGACCCAACCACAAACATAATTACTTTGACCGTTATCTATATTGTTTTCATTATTATAATTAAACATTTCTTCATTAAATATGATAGGATCATTTGTTTGATTGGGAATAGTAAGACCGGACTTTCTGTGAGGAAAAAATCTAAAGTTTGAAGACATTTGTTTTTATCTTCCTCACAGTTAGCCTAGACGGATGCAACACAATTTGGCGCCACATTCCTTACACCATCGTCGCATCTATTCTTTAGGCCACACCTCTAGCTAACCTATTGCTTCCTGTCCTTCTTCGTTGTCCTTGTACAGGTAGTACTTAATTCCTGCTTTCTATAAATTGTCATTTTCTCGGCTTCATGTATCTTTTGATTTGTCTGCCGCTTTTATTCTCATTCCATTTTATGGCAATTTTTTTATAGTAATATTGCAGAGCAGCCAGAATACCCAAATAGGTGGACTATTTCTATACAATGGCAACTCTACCGATGACGTTAGTAAAGTTTATCGATACAATGGGGACTTCTTGGCGGGAAAGTGAAGCGTCATGTTTGCGGTTTTGCATTATTTTCCAAAATTTGTGTTATGTCGAATATTAATGTGAAATAATGGTGGATTATTAACCGTTAAGTGTTCGTGAGTGTGCATAAGTGTTGGCAAATGTAACAAAACAGTGCAACGTCACTTTTCAAATTCTCTCAAGAAGCTCGCGTGAGGACTTAGTAAAGCCCCACAACTTTACTGAGATACTCGAGGGGTTGGGGGGTATATCATTTCTCACTTCCCAATTCTAATATCATTCATCATCATCATCATATATGAAAATATTGTTTATTTATGTATTACTTAAACTAATGACATGGCAGCATGGTCTATGACCTTAGCCGGTTCCTCAAGGAACAAACTACACTAAAAAAGAAAAAAATCGATACAATGGCAACTCTACCGATGACGTTAGTAAAGTTTATCGATCGTTTCGTGGTCTTCTTGGCGGGAAAGTGAAGCGTCATGTTTGCGGTTTTGCTTTATTTTTCAAAATTTGTGTTATGTCGAATATTAATGTGAAATAATGGTGGATTATTAACCGTTAAGTGTTCGTGAGTGTGCATAAGTGTTGGCAAATGAAACAAAACAGTGCAACGTCACTTTTCAAATTCTCTCAAGAAGCTCGCGTGAGGACTTAGTAAAGCCCCACATCTTTACTGAGATACTCGAGGGGTTGGGGGGTATATCATTTCTCACTTCCCAATTCTAATATCATTCATCATCATCATCATATATGAAAATATTGTTTATTTATGTATTACTAAAACTAATGACATGGCAGCATGGTCTATGACCTTAGCCGGTTCCTCAAGGAACAAACTACACTAAAAAAAAAAAAAAATCGATCGTTTCGTTTGCTTTTACTTTACTCTTTGCTTTGAGCAATGAAACTAAAAGCGCAGTAGGTAGCGCACGTTTGTGTTTAGTATTAATGAATCGATGTTGTTAAAGTTAAGTCGCGATTCAGTTTATCGTACTGCTTTATCTCAATTATCACTTACATGCTATAGCGCGTTTCGTGTGTGTGGGGAAATACCGCGAGAAACTTAGCTCGTTTATTTTATTGTAAATTCTGTGTTTTGAGATACGTTTTATCACAATGTCTAAGTTAATATTTCACGTTTTTATGGCCCTCGCCTATGGCTATTCAGCGTCTTCATTTGAAGTGGATACGTACGATTTTCTAATGCCAAAAGTCTATCCACATAAGGTAATATTTTTTACATTTTATTGCATTTAGAAGGAGGCAGCTTTAACTGTTTTTAAAGGTTTTTTAAATTAACCTGTAGGTACCTGTAACCTGTAGGCCAAAGCCTAGGCTACCCTGATTTAATAAGCTAATTAGTACCTGTCTAATAACACTTGAGGACCACAACAACTATAAGAACATCTATTTCTGTAGCACTTACTATTTAGAAAAAATACAGTATACACAACTCAAGTGGATATTGCTGAAAGTACCTAACAGACATATTATCAAAGTTAATTGCAAGCTAATGAGTATGTTCAGTACAATAAAATGCATTTCACTCATTTAGCTATTTTTAACTGATAGACCTATTTTATTTTGACACAAATTGCTAAAACAATGTTAATTAAATTTATTAAGACAATCTAATATGTGGCTTTGTAAAGCCCACTGTGGGGACTTTGTAGGAAGAAGTTGCAAGTTCCTGAAATTTTTTGACCAGTTCTGTGTTAGGTACAATACAAATTTAGTACAATTATTTATCACATTCAAAACTGTTAAAACTACTTGGTTTTGACAATGAGAACACCTGGCCACAGCGTTCTTAATTTAAAATATGGATATGTTATGACACCCTAAATGTGTCAAACTCTCTGCTTAATGTGTACCCTATATGAATACATGTAATATTCCCAAGATACTCGTTTTACTTGCTAAATCCACACCAAACCAAGTGGTTATGGGCCTCACCTCCTAACAAGTGAGGAGTGTTTCACGTGAATAGGCGAAAAAGTGAAAAAGTTGCTATGGAAAACGGAGAATTTCCATCGGCGTCGAAGCCGGCAAAATCTTCATCAGGTGAAGGTATTTCATTTACCAAGCTGAACGGTAGAAACTTCAGCACGTGGTCATTCGCAATAGAATGTTTGCTGACAGATCTAGACCTATGGGACGTGGTAATCAAAGAAATCGATGCGAATGATACGGAGGCAAAACGAAAGGATGCGAAGGCACGTGCAAAGATTTGCCTCTCATGCGACGAGTCCATCTACCCGGTAATACGACCTGCCAAGACTGCATTTGCCACATTCAAAAGCCTTAAGAAGGCATATGCCGACAGTGGCTTAACTCGCAGGCTACAGCTGATGAAGAAGCTGATAACCAACACGTACGACGGGAATTTACAAAGGTACATCAATGTAGCACTAGCTACTCAGCAGGAGCTACAGAGCATAGGAGCCGGAGTGGAAGATGAGTTTCTCGCCATAATAATATTGACAGGACTCCCGGATAAGTTCCAGCCACTAGTTATGGCCCTAGAGCACTCGAACACGAAGATGACATCGGAGAATGTAGTGTCAGCCCTACTTAAGGAAGACAGTCGGCCAGCAGCCACCAATACAAATACTACCAGTACCCACCGACTACATGAACCAACTACGGCGCTCGTTTCAAAACAGAAGAAACCTCTTTGTATACACTGTAAAAAATCAGGGCACCTAGTAAAAGACTGTAGAAGCAAAAAGAAGTTAGATTCGGCAAAGGTTTATTCCAATAATACATCTGAATTTACACTTTCATTTTGTTTATCTACACTTTCATCCACAGGTTCACAAGATTGGTACATAGATTCCGGCGCGAGCTCTCACATGAGCAACAGGAAAGACTGGTTTGAGTCCTTCTCTCCTCAGGTTATTTCTGTTACCGTGGCCAACAAGGACCAATTATTGAGTCAGGGCAGAGGTACTGTAAATTTGTATATATCAGACTGTGTAAATAGAATCTCCAATGTTTTATATATTCCTGGCCTTGCCACAAATCTTTTATCAGTTAGTAGTTTAGTAGGTAAGGGCTACGACGTTTCATTTACGTCAAATGGTGCAACAGTCACTTCACCAGGTGATTGTCAGACGTCACCAAAAGTCATAGCGACAGCCTCACTCTATAAGGGTATGTATAGGCTTGATGTTGATAGATCTCATGCTCTATACACATCTACGAAAGAGTCCGCCGCCCTGTGGCATAGACGTCTTGGCCATCTGAACTCGAATGCCATGCGAATTATAAAAAATAAAAGCATAGGTGTAGATTTTAAAGGTAAGTTTACGGAACCATGCATTCCGTGCCTTCAAGGCAAACTATCTAAAAAACCATTCCAAAAGTCTTGTAGCAAATCGAGTAAGGTCCTCGAGCTTATTCACTCGGACCTTTGTGGGCCAATGAGCACACACTCGTGGGGCGGAGCCCTATATTTGCTAACATTTACAGACGACTTTAGTCGCAAAACTTTTGGGTATCTTTTAAAATCAAAATCGGACGTTTTTAATAAATTTATAGAGTTTAAGCACCTCGTGGAGAACCAGACTGGCGAAAGAATCAAAGTTCTGCGATCGGATAACGGACGTGAGTATGTAAATAATGATATGTCTACCTTTTTAAAGGAGAACTGCATTATTCACCAGACCACGATCCCGTACACTCCTCAACAGAATGGAGTCTCCGAACGCGCGAACCGAACCATCATTGAGAAAGCCAGGTCCATGCTGCAAGACTCCAACCTACCTCGGGCATATTGGGGTGAAGCTGTCAATACGGCTATCTACATAAAGAACCGTGTGCCTACGCAAGTGTTACGGAACAAGATTCCAGAGGAAATCTGGACCGGGCGCAAAGTCAACCTCTCCCACCTGAGGACATTCGGTTGCGAAGCCCACGTTCTAGTGCCAAAAGAAAAACGTACAAAACTAGAATCGAAAACACAAACGTGCGTCTTCGTTGGCTATGCCACCGAGAGTAAAGGCTACCGGCTAGTAGATCCACAATACCCACGCAACATTATTGTTGCAAGAGACGTCGTCTTCATAGAAGACAAAATGCAGTCGACTCCATCAACATCCTCTTATCCGCAACCCTCATCACCAGTATACCCGCAAGAAGTATTTATCCCGCTTCACGCAGAACCAGTTCCGCAGCCCACGCAACCACAGCTCCCTGAGCCACAACCAGGTACACCTGTGACGAATGAACCGTCAACTTCAGAGTCACCTCTGATAGATCCAGGTGAACCTGGGACTCCTGAAGCCTTGTCAGACGTTCAAGTTCCTGATGTTGAACCTAGGGTAGAGCCAGAACCTGAACCTGAGAGGAGGTATCCAATCAGGGAAAGGCGCGCTCCTCAACGATTTGAGGAACAACTCTACCTTACCTTAGATCAGGAACCTGAGACTTACAAGGAAGTCGTCGGTCACCCGCAGAAGGAGAAATGGCTTGAGGCAATGAAGGCTGAATTTGATTCCCTTCAAAAGAACGGAACATGGATTTTGGTCGATAGACCAAATGGTAGAAAGACTACCAAATGTAAGTGGGTCTACAAAATTAAAAAAGACACCAGTGGGAACATTACCAAATACAAAGCCAGACTGGTAGCGAAAGGCTTCACTCAAGTAGCCGGAGTGGACTACGGGGAAACCTTCTCGCCAGTTGCCAGACTGTCTTCAGTTAGGCTTTTATTTGCGTTCGCTGCCCATCGAGGACTAACGGTGGATCATTTGGACGTCGAGACCGCCTTCTTGAATGGCGACCTAGAGGAGGAGATATATATGGAACAACCGGAAGGGTTTTCCACCGATCCTAAAGAAAAAGTGTGCCTGTTAAAAAAGGCCCTTTATGGCTTAAAACAAGCACCGCGTCAATGGAACGTGAAGGTGTGCGACGCTATGCGTCAACTGTCTCTTAAGCAGACGGCAAATGAGCACTGCCTCTATTACAGGCGAGAAGATGAGGACATTCTAATTGTAGCTGTCTTCGTGGACGATTTTTTCATTGCCAGCACAAATGAAAGCATGAAACACGAGTTCAAAGATATACTCAAAAAGTTTTTTACTATTAAAGACCTTGGCTCTTGCAAGGACTGCCTTGGAATGAGAGTTGAGCAAAGCTCTCAGAAAATTTCTCTGGACCAGACCAATTATATTGAGAAACTGGTTGTTAAATATGGGATGGCAGATGCCATTTCAGTCACAACCCCATTAGAACCAGGCCTTAAACTGACGGTTCCCACCAAGGAGGAAGAAAATTTAGAGCTTCCGTACCAGGAGCTTATCGGCTCACTAATGTACATTGCGATATGTACGAGACCCGACATTGCTCATGCGGTCTCGTACTTATCTCAATTCAATGCACATTACGGGGGGGTGCACTGGAGGGCCGCTAAGCGGGTCCTTCGATACCTCAAAGGGAGCAAAGAACTCCGTCTGAATTTTCTCCGTACCTCCCAGTTCTGCCCAACCGGATACGTCGATGCGGACTATGGTAACAATCTTGTGGACCGAAAATCATACACAGGATTTGCCTTCATGATGAGTGGCTCCCCTATCTCTTGGGAAGCACGTAAGCAGCGTACTGTCGCGCTTTCCACCACGGAAGCAGAGTACATGGCTCTGTCAGATGCTTGCAAGGAGGCCTTATACCTCCAGTCGCTCATCACAGAGGTCTTCACCATCACACACCCCATCGACATACATACCGACAATCAAAGTTCATTAAAACTTGCACACAACAACACATACCATGCACGCACGAAACATATAGACATCAGACACCACTTCATTCGGGACACACTTACACACCACAACATAAAACTACATTACATACCCACACAAAACATGATCGCGGATATACTCACCAAACCTTTGCCGAAGCCAAAGCACAACAAATGTTGCAGCTCTTTAGGTTTAGGTTAGGTTTTTTAGTGTGTACAGTTCCTTTTTATCAAGTTGTGTTTATTTTTTGTTTAGGTAGTTAGGTGTGTATAGTTAGTGTTAGGTGAGTGTTTTTATTATTATTTTTTTTTAATAATGTGTTTTTGTGATAGTGTTAAGTTTTTATTGGTATGTTTTAACCGCTTTTTGGAGCATATATACAGGGTGTTCTCATTGCGGGAGGGTGTTAAAACTACTTGGTTTTGACAATGAGAACACCTGGCCACAGCGTTCTTAATTTAAAATATGGATATGTTATGACACCCTAAATGTGTCAAACTCTCTGCTTAATGTGTACCCTATATGAATACATGTAATATTCCCAAGATACTCGTTTTACTTGCTAAATCCACACCAAACCAAGTAAAACAATAATTATTTTATGCACTGTTGTGTATGTAAAGCTACATTAGGTCCATATATTTTTATCCATAACCACTGTACCATCCAGCGTCTCACCCTAACATTACGCTCTAATGTCAAAGTTTTATGAAACCTTGCAAAAATGCAACGGCATTGCTTAGGAGACCATAGTTCCTGGGATGTATATGTGCCTTTCATGTTCATAGACCCGGGTATCATGGTATAATAGTAATATAACAGGCAAAATGTACCTTCTATAGAAGTTGGTTTTAAAATGTTACCTATTTACCCATATTATTATATATACCATAACAAATAGTTAAAATATTGGTTGACAATTTATTATACATTCTTGTAATTTTAATAAGCCACAAGGGTTAATTAGAATAGCTTTCTGCCTACCTAATTACATTTAAAGTTATTTTGTGCATAATCCAAAATAAAAAAGAAACTCACATTAATTACTTTATGCAACATTTAGTTGAGTTAATTAAGTGTATTCAGTGATTTCATAATAAAAGTATAATCTTAACTAAAGTCAAACATTACTTTATTGATGAGTATTTATCTGATAATAATCATAGCTGCAATCTACAAGTGGGCGTTGATACACCCACCCTCTATCGACAAAAGAGGTTTTTATATTGTGTGGGGTTTTATTGAAACAGATAGTGTCAATGGTATAAGGTTTTATCAAGCTATCTATAGGTATTGTACTTATAAATATAAAACCATAGCATATGCTGGCTACTTTAATATTATGAAAATTAAAAAAACATGATATTGAATATCATATTTTATATTTTCTGCTTATTTTCTGTATGTTTGATCTTTTTGTTTTATTAAATTTTTGTGTTTAATATAATAAATATAAAATATTTATTGATGTTTCTGATTGCCATTAAGTACATAAAGTAATACAGCTTAGAAAATTATTTTGTTAAAGTATACTCTGAAAAAGGTGAAAGCCTTCAATGGAGCAGGACACTTATGGCTAATATAATTAATAATAATACTCTAAAAGAAAATGTAACTAGGTACCACAACCACCTAGCCTGGAAATGTTTTATTTTGTAAAAATTACCCAAGCATAGTATTTAAAAATAATATATTTTACACCATTATCATTGAGGGAAGGGGTTTAGACAATTTCATTTCATCAAAGATTGCCACATCATGGATCCCATCCCAACAAATGGACGACGACAATAATGAGTTGAAGTCCCACTTGAGGAATTAGGACGAACTAGCTCAGGACAGAGATAGGTGGAAAGATGGAGGGGAGGCTTTTCCCTGCAGTGGGAAAGTAGTGGCTGATAATAATAGAAATACAAAACAAACCACATAAATTTCTCGTCTGTGCTTCGGAAGGCACGTAAAGCTGTTGTTTGCAGATGTTAACAACCACCAATCCGCACTGGACTCGCGTGGTTGTTTATGGCCCATTCTCCTTATCCATCTATAGGAAACCGTGGGCACATAAAATGAGCTAGTGCAAATAATAAGAGTCTGCTTTAAGAGCTCATGGTACACGCCCTGATAAGTCTTAGAAATAAACTTTTTGCGATTGTTTATGTTATAAATATATTTCAAAAAACCAACCCAAACCATAAAATCAGCATTGAACCTGTATGCCTGTTACATAATATCCATATGAATTTGTTAATAATCAGAATTCAACTAATGACTCCAAAGTACCTACCTACATTACTTACAGTTTCTTTGTTTTCAGGATGAGTTGTATCTCTGCACGCCAATTCGTATTTCACCAAGTCACAACTATTATATAGGTAAGAATATTTTGTTTGTTTTATGGGGAGGAATTTTTAATCACAATTCTCACCTGTCATCTTTTAATTAAAAATCATTTAAAACACACTAAGATAGTATTCAGTTTTTTCTGAACTTCCTGTGAGTGTATTAGCGTATCAACAACCATGAAAGAATGTCAGAATATTGTCGCGAGCAAAAAAGACCTTATTGTTTTACCTAGTGTTTTTTACTTTACCTAAATTTATTAAAACAACTGGACAACTCTGGTCCTTCATCTTATCGGATGAAAAGGCCCAAGGAAACATACCTATTTATCAAGAATCAACAACTTATGAACTGTATTGCGTTGAAAATGTTCTCAATTAAAAATAATGTGAATGCAAAATATCAATTTAACATAATTACTGTGCATTAAATTATTCGTTTGTTTCAGTGGGATTTGAACCTAATGCCACAATGCATACAGCTCACCACATGCTCCTGTACGGATGTTCGGAACCGGGATCCAACGATTCCGTCTGGTATGTATTAATGAAGATCTTGTTCTTTTTATAGTATTTTTAAATAAATAAAAAAAAAATGCGTTTATTTCGACCAACACAGTATCAAAATATTAATAATAATTAATAATAAAAATTCGAAATAAAAATAAAAAATAAAATTACAAAATAAAAATTACAGAATAAAAAAAATAAAAATTAAATTAAATTAAAATTAAAACATTATGATGAATAAAATAATTAATAAAATACATTATATTAAAAAATGTCAGCAAATTTTGACCGGGGATAATTCATGCTGCCTCAACCCTTTCTTTAACGTACTGCCCACATCCGATCCGAACCCCTCGGAGAATCTAGTATGGAAAAGGGAACATGCTTGCGTGATACCATATTCCCTCTAGAAACCCACTGACGGTTATTCGACCACGCGCACACTAGTTTAGGCCCAAGACACCCTACTCGTAGAACAATGGTATGACGAACCGGTTCACACGCGCTCTATACCAGGTACAGACATGTACCTGGGCGCTTCTCTCCTCCACCATGGCCCGGTCAACCCGAGCCGAGGTCCGAGCCTTTAGAGGCGCCCTCGGGTTGTTCCGCTCCCCGATCCGATCCGAACCCTTCGGAGAATCTAGTAGGGCACTGGTGCGTGATGCCGTTCCCTCTAGAAAACCTCCGAAGGTGATTCGTTTCACACGGCTTGAGGAACCCTTTAAGTTTCTCGCCGCCCCCTGACAAGTCCGGTGAAGCTGAAAATGCCGTCTAAGGCAATCAGCAATCTCTCAAGTAAAAATCAGCAAATTCTCAAAAAAATAACTTATTTTTTTTGGAGCGTAAACGCATTTGTACAGGAGCTCGCACTTAATTTGGTACCTACCTCTATATTTCTGATCTGTTTTTTTGTAATGACAAATGTGGTTAGAGATAATATGGTGTACTATGGGTGTACTCCGTAATCTGGGCAATGATTCATATCATTGCTACCTTCGTCATTGCAGGCTGCGATGAAACTGAGGGCGCTGCTTCAAATGCCATACAAATTCTAATTTTCCTTCACCAGCTCATATTGTGTACCCTATGGATAGATTGGGAGAATGAGCCATAAACTACCACGCTGGCCCAGTGCGCATTGTTAGTTGTTAACGACTGCTAATGCAGCTGAGACCAACGGCTTTACGTGCTTTCCAAACGGAGGTGCTCAAGATGATACATTTTTGGTTACCCATCTGATGACCGGCTTTTGCGAAAGTGGCTTAACCTTAGAAATCGCAGACCGGGCGCGTTAACCACTGCGCCATCGAGTTCCTCATGTTCTAGTTTTCGTTAACGTAATCGGATGGGGAAACTCTCACTAGGCACTCAGATTTATGTGGTTATTTTGGATTCAAAGAGAGTTTTGAGGACAAGCGAAAGCTTCTAGCGTGCCATTAGAAGTACTGAATGATCATTTCTATAAGTCTTTGAGTTTGCAGCTATTTACCAAATAAATATTTTTTGTATTTTATTCTTATGCATTTTAGTTCCTAATTGTTAACACACCGGTATACATAGGTACATACAATTAAAAATTAGCTGACCCGGCGGACTTCGTATCACTTTGACAGTTTCTATGACAACAAAACAAACAAATCGTGCAACATTTTGTATTGGAAAATTAAATTGTTGTTTTTAGTATTTTCCGTTATTTATTATTTATGTTTCTCACTGTTTAAACCTTCCCTGAACTTCCACAAATATTTCAAAATCAAAAAGCTTAATCGCTAGTTTTAGCGAGATAAACGAACAGCAATTGATTTTTATATACTCGTATTCGTACTTATATCGATTTTTTGACGCCTCACACAATACGATAAACTTTCAAACACACGAAACACCGATATTACTTTTGCAATAGAAGCGGTAGGTAATTCTAATTGATTGATATTATGATATGACGTACCTATTGTCCGTTATAATTCTAAAAAAATCATATTTTAGTAAAAATATCTTTTTTTCTTTTATTTTTCTTCTTTACAAACCTAGCCAAATTAATCCAGCCATTCTCGAGTTTAAGCGAGACAAACGAACAGCAATTGATTTTTATATATGTAGATTTTTATAATATTAATTTATTGCTCATAATTAAACATAATTTCTTCTAAAAACATATCCATATTTATTTCCCATCTTAATATAGTTTATATTTTCTGTTAACAATGAATGAAAGCTTTAATCACAATGCCATTAAAACAATACAATGTAGATATTTGCTACACCTTTGTTCGGTTGCTTTATTTACAAACTAATAGAGTTTACATACAATGTATTTATTACTACACAATGATATTAAACACAGATATAGTTTAGGTAGCCATGATTTCACAGGGTGTTCCTGAATTTGGACCTACTATGTTATTATAAACATTTACTAGTGATTGAATATCACGAAAGGATCAGAAATTTATCGTATGACAAGAGTACGAAGATTCGGTTCACACGCGTTCTATACCAGGTACAGGCATGTATCTGGGGGTGCTTCTCCCCACCCCACGACCCTGACAACCCGAGTTAGGGTTGCCATTGCCAACTATTTTTCAGGAAATTAAAGTAAATCTACGAACTAACTACTAACTAGTATAAAAAAAAGGATTTGAAGAAAATTTTAGTATTTTCCAAATTTATTTATTTAAATGTTTAAAAAACATATTTATTTGTACTCTTGGCACTATCTAATATTTTTTTATTGTTTTATAGCGCGTTCAGAAATTAGCGTTGCGTTTCGTTTCACTTCACCTGAGTCTGAGTATCATTCAGTAGTTCAGAAATTAAATCAACAGGAATATTCCGTTCAAACGCACGCATTAGTCGGAAACAAAGTATGGCTTATTTTAAAGTATGGTTGGCAACCCTACTGACAACCCGAGTTGAGGTCCTAGCCTTTAGGGCGCCCTCGGGTTGTTCCACTCCCGAGCCGACCCGAACCCATCGGAGAATCTAGTAGGGAGAGGGTCCACGCTTGTGTGATGCCATTCCTTCTAGAAACCTTTGACTTTAGCACCCACGGCATGAGGAACCCTTTAAGTTTCTCGTTGCCCTCAAACAAATTCGGTGACGCTGTAAAGGAGCCCAAAGCGAACATTTCAATTCTGTCTGGATGTCTGTTCGGGTCTGAAATTCGTGGTTTCAATGTCTTCTTTGCATACCAAATTGTGGCAAAGATCTTAGAACTAAATTAGAAAGAACACCATGGACCTAAATAATAGTAGAAAAAAGAAGGATTCATTATTCTAATATTAAAAATCCTTGTGAAAGTGTAACTAAAGTCTAAAATGTGCCATGTACTAAAAAATAGAAAGCAAACTAAATTCATGCTTAATTTAATCACAATAAATCTTTTTAGCTATTTTAAAATAGCTTTATTGGCGTAGGTAATAGAACATACTTTGACTTCTCTCCATTTTACAATTTTTTCAGTGTTTATAATTGACTAAATATAGTTAGTGAACTGCCTATTATTTTTTTGATTATTTATAAGATGGTGGTAGCTAGCTAGGCGGACTAAGAAGCCCTACCATCAACCAAACCGAGTACACAAACATGTACCTACCCCCCAAATCGAACCCGGGACCTCTGGGTCTAAACCGGTGGTCTTAGCCACTAAACCACAGAGACGGTTTATGTGTTTATGTGGATGCATGATAATGATGATATTCGTTTATATATATATATATATTCTTTATTGCACAAAAAACACACATACAGAGAACAGTTTACAAACAATGGTGAGCAAAGGTGGACTTATCTCTAAAAGAGATCTCTTCCAGCCAGCCTAAGGTGGAATGGGAGCATCATGTTTAAAAGGAAGCAACAAAAGTGCAAACAAAAATTGTTATAGAGTTAATGGATGAAGTCCAAAAAGTGTGAAAGTTGGTTAGCTTTCACGAACGTAACCCAAACGCGCCAGGCAGCCAGCCGCTTAAATTAAACTAAGAAAAGTCCTCATTTTACTATTTTTATTTGTACTCCATCCACTGCTTTGCTGCGCAAGTAGAACTTGCACAAACGTCCGGTCATAATAACGCCAGATTAAAACCGCATTCTTTATCTGGTATTAATAAGAAAAACTTCTCAAGAGAATCGCTCTATGAACAGTTGGACGTACACGTATAGTCCACTCCCTATTTTCCAGATAGTTAACCGGAGCTGTCAAGTGCGCTCATTTCTCTTTGTAATTTAATAATAGAAAATAATACATTGTTTTGTTATCTGAATATAGGAGCTGTGGAGAAATGCAGTCGAATGAGATAGATACCATGTACAACACGGCCAGTCCGTGCCGGACCGGATCACAGGTACGTACCTATTTCATTTACTAAACCTTTTACCACTTTGCAAACATGCCAGTTTGAAGGACTCAACTATTATTAGGTACGATTCAACAAACCCTAAATACATTTTTAAACCGTGTACAAGGCGCATGAGATATCTGCGCTCTATCTTGCGTGGCGCGGGGCGGGATCATGTTCCGAACGTAGAGATACCTACTCCGCCGATGTTGTATGACTGGCATTGAAGCCATGTTAATAAAGATCCAGTTAAGATGGTGTGGACACGTGGCGCCGATGAACGACTGCAGACTGACAACAGCCGTGTTCTTCTCAGAACTATCCCAGGGAAGGCGAAATTATGGTGGACAGTATCTGCGTTACGAAGATGTTCTTAAACGACACCTTAAGGCTTCTAACATATCACCTGAACGCCAAATAAAGAAGACAAGACCTCGACCCTCCTACACACGCAATGAAGTCGGACAGCTTTACTGGGCTGAATGTGACCGGGTCTTTCAGACGAAGTTCGGACTTTCCAGCCACTTCAGGGTGTCAAATGCGAGTTTCATACGCCAGCCGATCACGTTAACGAAAACGAGAATTTGTATGGCAAAATGTTAACTCTTCTCGTATGCCGCCAGGAGGCGCTGCTTCAATGCCATACTAATTTTCGTTTTCGTAAACGTAATCGAATGAATATGGATAGTAAACAAATCTCACACTAGGCACCCAGAGCACACGCCAGGAAGCAGTGACGGTCGCTGTCGTCGGATACGAGGAGGAGGCCATCCCAAGTAGCATTTTATTCTCTTTAAAAGGCCACATTTATTTCACTGGTGATCTCTTATCATTTACAGTGGTCACACTTGGTTCAACGGCTGCAATAAAGTGATGTCCACCTATACCTGTGTAAGGCATGTATAGGGGTGTAAATGTGGCCTATTATGTAACTATTGGCGTTTTGTCAGGACAACATTACTCTTCTAGCCAGCTTTCATTTTCAAAGCTGAACAAGAGCGGTTTAAGAGATGTAAAATTCGGCATAGGCTGTTCAGAGGTTCACATATACGGTGTTAGATTGCTGGCATTATAATATAACACATGTGAACATTATTGCAGCCCAAAGCTGTTATATATAACCTTTTATGAAGCGCTATTCAGTTGTTAATGTTAGCAGGTCTAGTTTGTGATATATTAATCAGCTAATAAATTATTCTGTAAAAGAAGCGTTTAATGAGTTCACATGTACATGAAAGGACAAGGACACGCACCACTATTGATATCTAGTAGCACTGATAGCAGTTTATTTGTTCACGAGGACCACACTGTTATCCTCTATTGGTACACATGTGAACCTTTCTAGAGCTGACGTCATTATAATAGTACACGCGTGAAACTTTAAAGAGGTCACAACACTAATTTTGAGTTATAATGGTTCACTGTAGATGGAGACAATGAGGTGGTCATTGTCTCCATCTACAGTGGATTTTTTCACAATTTTCACTTTTAATAACCTATAATATTTCTATATTAATTTATGATTTTGTCACTTAACACGGAGTTTTCGTTATTAATTTTATGGTTGATGTTTAAATACAAAACCATACAACGATTTAAATGCCAATAAAACAAAAATATAAAATATTGCTTTGTTTGTATCTGCTTATTTCGATATATTTATTTGATAAAAAAGCATATAGCCGAGGCGCGTGAAAATTTTAACTATAAATATGTATGTACTTTACAATAAATTTACATTACCCCGTAATATTAACACAATATCATATATAAACACAGTGTACTACCAGTAACAATAAATCACATCAAAATGGCTGTTAGACACGATTCGACGATGGCCATGGCCGTAAACTATCACAAATTAATATTTATTAAAAAATGTGGTACCAAAGTGATTATTTGAGGAAAAAGCGGCCTAATAGTTGGTTTTAGGTACACTTGTGGTTTGGGTTTTGGATAATCGGCTGTATAATTGTTCACTTGTTACTTATTATAACTCACTTGTCTGTATGAATAACCACTCGGAATCTAATATAGTGCCGTTCATCAGCTTTAAAACCACAGTTCTCTCTTTAAACTACCATTAAAGATCTACTATACTGCTACCGTGAACCTTTTGTACACTCAAAGCTGAAAAATTTGTGCCCAAATGGGTGGTACAAGGGCTGTATAGCATGCTATACAGCTCTTGTGCAACTCACATAGACAGCTTAAAGAATAAATGTGTACCGTAAGTCAACCGCTATAGAACCCCCAATGCTACTTGGGATCATTATCATCACATGTTAAAGAACAACGATACTTCCTTAGAATGATACGCTAGGCTTTGTAATTAAAAACATCAAAATTTCAAAAGAGTAAATGGTCGGAATTACTACCTGCCTGGGATCCCATCATACAGGTCATTATATCCCAGCCCAAACACCATATACTGCACTGAGCTACATATTGGTGATGACCCGGCAAAATCGGTTGCAAGTTACACATTAATTACGAGAGGACCAATATCTCCAAACGTCTCCCAAAGTCTCCTAAAGTCTAAAAGTCAACCAACCTCCCACAAACCGCAGTCCAAAAATCCAGAATCAATGGTCTGGTCTTAGTTATTTACAGGCAAATGCTTCATATCGTAAAAATAAAATAAGATTTAAAATAAATCCGAACATATTTTAGAAAACAATAATAGTATATACTCATGGTGATTAACGAAGTAAAAGATTGAGTCGAACATAAAAACGTCATAGTAGTAAGTAGTTAATCGATTTCATGATAGCACATTGTATTATGGCGAATGTCCCTCAGCTATTTCCACAAGTCTGGCGAGAGCGTGTGACGCATTAGAGAACTCGACTCGTACAATTTGGTATTCTATTCTCTCAACATCGGCCTTGATCGGTAAAATAAGGCCAGTGCTATCTCATATAAAGTAGCACATACGTTGTCTACTGGTGAATGTATAAATTAATAGCTTTCGACTGCGGCAAATTCGGTCTTACAAAAGTTCTTAGTATAAGAATAAAAGAAACTAGAAAAAAAATCCTATGATTAAAATTAGTCTGTGATAAGCTATAAAGAAAAATCACGGCACAAAATCTAAGCGAAAAATCAGGTCTCAAATATGACGTTTATTGGTTCCACACTATCTAAATAATAATATTAGCAAAAATTATAAAATGTTGTCTACGCAATTTATATTATTATTTATTTTTATAGAAACAGTATTTTTTTTAGTATTTTTTTATTAATAGGCAGTTACTACGGAACCAATTTAGTTATAAGAACTCACAGATAGACTAGTTTAAAAAAATCTGATGTGAAATTTTTTTTTTTTCAAGTCGGAGATTTTCGTTTAATGAACTTGTTGATTACAAGGTTAAACGCTATCTTTTAATTGTGTCTCATTATTTGTATAGTAATAAATATGTAAGTATTATCTAATGAACACTATTATCATTTGCATTCGGTGAATCCGTACCAAATGCGTAAAACGGGGAAATCCGCGTCCCTTTATGGTATTAGTCATCGTCCAATCGGAATTCTGTAAACAGAAGACACAAGATAAGCAAACTAATTTTAAAAGCAATAGAGAATAAAATTCACTGTCCTAAAACCATTTCATTGCTTACCAATCAAGTACTTAGTATTCGTACTTGAATTTAATGATGTTCATTATATTTCTTATATTCTGCAATTGTTGCCATAAGTCATTTAAGTACCATCAATATCATAATGTTCAAAATATTCTAAACAGTGAAATTTTTTAAACATTTTTGTAATATAAGTCTTAAAGTAGTCATCTTTAAGTCTATTCTTGCTTGAATCATAAAGTTTGACAATTAATGCCGCATATACCCTAATTTAATAAAAAAACATTTAAATGTTTAAATAGTTGGACTACAATGGTGTTTTTTCATCAATTTGATGTTGACTCTAAAATATTTATACAGCTGTAAAAGGCGCTGATCGCTTTAGCACTTGTCAAAGTAATAAAAAAAAATCTAAAACGCGCTTGTCAAGTTTCAGTTAAGATATTTTGAATGGTTCTAATCAAAGGTGCTAATATGGTTAGCGACTTCTGACTAAGTATATGAACGCGTTCAATTCCTCTGGAACTAAACAACGCGGTTTTTTTAAACATATATTTTCATTACGGGTAAGTACAGTGCCTTGATCTCATCTGATGTCAAGTGCACTTCACCCGGGATCCTCAACTAGTGAGGCACTGGCTATCTTATCTCTAGCTAGTACTTAACTTAACTTAACTTAAGTTACTCGCGTCCGTAGGTTTACCCTTGAGACCCTACACGTGACCCCTGGGTGGTGCTAAATGAGTAATTCTGTCTGAGTGGTAGAGCCACGTTGCGTTGCAGCACGAAATGGGCCGGCTCGCCCGGCGTAACACCACCCTCTCACAGAATATCGGCGTGAAACAACGGCGTTGCTGTTGTGTTTCGTCCGGTGAGTGAAAGTACCGGAGGCCCGTCTCTCACCCTTCCCCCCTCCCAATTCCTACTCCCTCCTCAAGATCCAACTCCTTTCCAAGGCTGGCAACGCATCTGCGATAATTTTGGTTTTGCGGGTGGGTGTCCATGGGCGGCGGTGATTACTTTCCATCAGGTGACCCGCCTGCTCGTTTGCCTCCTTTCAACATAAAAAAAAAAAAAAAAGCTGCCGGAACACAACATTGCTACAAACATTGATATTTGAGTTTGAGTTATGGCGTCATATTGGTGGTAGCTAGCCAAGCGGACAAACAAACCCTACCACCAACCAAACCGAGTAAACAAACACACCCGGGGTACACCCCGCTGGGAATCGAACCCGTTACCTCTGGGTCTAAACCAGTGGTCTTGGCCACAAGCCCACAGAGGCGGTTAAAACTTTACTTGGTTGTAGAAAGATCCTGCCGTGGTCTTCCTAAGAAACTAAGGCCCCGATTTTCAATAACGGAAGTAAAGAGGTTTTAGAGTTTGCTGTCATGATTTATTATTTATTTATTTATTTTAATATATTTCAAAATTCACAGCTCTTAATCTTAATTAACAAACTTATATATTTAAACATACAGCCAATAACGAACATAACATAACATTACCTTTACATAATTTCTATTTATAACCTATTTATATTTTATTCATGTACGTAGGTATCTAGCATGACCTCCAGTGTAGTGGATTGCTCGATCGATACTCGAGTTTCGCAATCGGATACGGTGGCCCGTAGATCGCAACTTTTTTCTCCCGTACATTTTTTAGGTTTCATGTACCCTTGTTTTTGCAATCATAACTTTCGAAGTTGTGAAGTTAGGAAGCCAAGATATTGTAACTTTTCCTTTAGACAAAAATAAACTGTTGCGTTGACGTGATTAGACTTATTTATTAATGTTTGTTTTGCACTGTTTACTTTGAGAGGTTGCCTGCTGCTAATATCAATGTGGTTTGCTTTAAAAATGCTTTATTAGGATTGGAAATCAAACATGAATGCTAGTCTATAAATGGTTTAACAGTATATAGCACTTATCGACTACCTTGTTTTGAAAAAATATTTAATCTACTTTTCGTAGTTTCTAAATCTGATACCCATAACACGATAGTGTTGAATTGAAACAAGGCAATGACAAGTAAACATGCTTCTAAGTTTGAGCTAACGCGAATAAAATCTATTTTTAATTTGCCGACCTCCGTAGTCTTGGCTTGACTTTGGGCGGCGGTTACTCTGAGGTCCCGGGTTCGATTCTCGGTCGGGTCAATGTCGAAAAACGAACTGATCGAGTGCTTTAGCTACTTACCTTGGAATCAGAACAATGAATGTGATGTTGTCTAATAAATAGAGACTGAGTTTTGCTTAAAATAAATAAGTGTTTTTTTCATCGATTTTGATGGGCCACATATGATATCACACTATGTCACACTGATATTATAAATGCGAAAGTTTGTGTGTATGTTCGATTCCGGGTTCGATTCCCAGTGGGGATACATGTTTGTGTACTCGGTTTGGTTGTTGTTCGGACTCGTTTGTTCGCCTGGCTAGCTACCACCATCTTATCTAAATATGTCGCCATAACATCAATGTTTGTAGCATTGTTGTGTTCCGGCAGCTAGAAGAGATAAGGTAGAAAAAAGTGCGCTTCCATCATTGGTCTATAAAAAAGTTAACCTACTATTTCCTTCTTGTTACAGATAGTATACGCATGGGCGCGGGATGCCCCTAGCCTGCAACTGCCTAAAGATGTAGGCTTCCTCATCGGCAAGGACTCTGCCATCAAGTACCTCGTGCTGCAGATACATTACATGCATCGGTTCCCTGGTAAGTTATTATATAAAAATTGAGGCATCATTCATGAAGCCAGTTTGGGCACAACAATACAAATTAAATTAGTTTTATTAAAATAACTAATTAACTAACTTAAACTAATTATTATAACCTTTGTTACTAACACTTTATAGGCAATGCCCGAAATAAATGATTATAAAAATTATAAAACAAAATAAGTAAAAATGTTTATTTTCCAAAAAAAAAAACAAAGCTAATGTTCATGTCCAAAATTAAACAAAAAAGCTGAATAATATATTTTATTAATTAATAATGTCATCCATTTATGATATTCTTCGTAGGTACATATAAAATATTCTTAATATTCAATACTGCTAGTGACTTGAGGCTTTTATTAGGATACTTGAAATATAAGCCTAGATTAATATACTTTGTTGCCTCAATGGGCGGTTTTGTTATTATTTTTCTGTGGACAACTTTTTAGCCGAATATGTTTAGTCCTAGTAAGCTTGTCAAATTAGAAGTTAAGTATGGCTGTTGTTGTCTCAATAAATAAATAAAATAAACATAAGTTTGAAAAGAATAGAAAGAATAGAATAAGCTGTTGCTGCCTTATCTTTAAGTGCACCTTTATTTATTAATTTATCTCTTTAATTATTTCAGAGGGGAAAACTGACAACTCGGGCGTTTTCCTCAAATACACAAAAACACCGTAAGTATAAAAGCGATAAAGCTTGGATAGACAACCATCATTATCATCATTAGTCTATAACGTCTTACTGCTAGGCTCAGGCCTTCCCAATAGGGTTTTGAATAAAACGTTAAAAATTCGGTATCGTTAAGAAGATAACGTTAATAGAAAATGTAACGTTATGCCTGGTATCGTTATCTGGTTGGCATTTTTACCGGTATATGAACTAACCGGTCTACGCGGATTAGCTAAAGCGCATTAGGTCACAAAAAAAGCATCGACATTTGTTTAGATAACGTTACATGCATAACTGCTACAAGTTAAACTTATACTTATAACTATAGAAATAACGTTACTAAACGATACTTATAGTGTGAAATCAAGCCCTGCTTCCAAAAATTATCGACACTTGTTAATATAATGTTACATGCTTTACCGCTTCCAATTTAACTTATAGAAATAACGTTCGTTACTAAACGATACTTATAGTGTGTTTGGTTACGTTATCAAGCCCTGCTTCTTAAATTAACAACACTACATGAATAAATGTAGCTGCCACCATCCCATTCACAAAAGGGCTTCATACATATCTCCATACATTAGTAAGTCAGGGACTCGAGAGGGTCGGCGGATCATTAGGTGGCCCATTGCCCCGGCAACTTCTCTGAGGACTTCAGGCCAAAGTTTGGGTCGTCGGGGCGTGCCATGTCAAGGATTTTATAGTATTTTTTATAGTAAACAACGACTAAACGCAGCAACATTAAATAAATTGGTACAGAATGGATTCTCCTACCAAACGAGTAATACAGACGCACTCGGTCGGAATTCGGCTATACTGAGGAGAACGCAAGTCGTGCGTTAGTTACTTTTCGACGAAGTTCATGGAGTTCATGGAGAAACCCGATGGAGACGAAATATAATGTTTATATTTCGTCTCTCAGGTTTCTCTTCATCTCCTAATTCTCTCTTCTCTCTCTTCGTCTCCTTTCTTGTCAACAAGGCGTATTATATATGTGTGAATATCTATTGCAGTATGCGTCGACAAGCCGGGGTGATTCTACTGGGTACAGGCGGGGTGGTAGCCCCCGACCGCGTGGAGCATATGGAGACAGCGTGCACCATGAGGGAGGATAAGGTCATCCACCCCTTCGCCTTCCGCACGCACACGCACGCTCTAGGTACGTACAGTTTGATTTATTATCTATAGTCAAATCCGAAATCATTGGTTTCATACAAATTCTACCAGACGTCTCATATTGCGTACCATACATAATACACAAAAGTCCTTGTTTCTTGATTTGTAAAAAGTAGACTTGGCTACAATTGAAAATTACCTCTTGATTTAGAGGTGATCAGAGGTATCAATTTGAGTTCAATTCGTTTGTCTCGCTCGAGTGTTTGTTGTAATCGAGACGAAGTAATCAGGATGAAGGTATCGACAAGCAGACTCTCTTATGCCTAATATACCCACAGTTTTGTAACATATCCAGCGTAAACAACATATTTGCGGAGCAAATACGCTCTTATATTCATTAGACTAATGCCGACAATTCGTCTACCTCGTTCGCCCATGTAGTTTGGTATACTGCATTGCAAACACAACACGGTCGCAGACCAAACACGCTCTTATGTATATCAGTTTTATGACTTCAATTCGTCTGTATTGAATTGGCTTGTTGACCGGTTATTAGTCAATAGAGAAACTATTTAGCAACAACTGTCAAAACGTTTTTAATAAAAATGTGTATTGTAACTGAAACTATGTCGACACTCTTTGGGAGGGTGTCACGGCAATTGAGATTCATCAGTAACTATTTAGCTTACAGAAATTCATGCTTAGGCGAATTAAAAATTATGTCGGCGCAGATAGAAAATAAATAAGACACTCGCATGACTAGTTTTTGGCACCAGCGCGCACCCCAAGCAAGAGGGCAGCACTGTCGCGCGCTAACGGAACGTTGGAGGGAAAACGTGTGAGAGTGCGCGCCATTTTTTGCCGACACTTGCTCGGGACAGCGAAGACGACGCACGAATTCTCTGAAACGGATCGTTGTGCCTCTAACTATAGGAAATTAACGTTTAAATTAGTGATTAGCTCTGTTTGATTTATTTTGATTGTTTGTGATCAATTTTTGTAAAATTAAAATCAAAAGTAACTGTATTTGGTGCTTGTTATTCGCTTACCAGCGTTGAGAACCTATATTCCCGATGTCTGAATTGACTGAAAGGCAAGGTAGCTCTGGCCATCAGCCGACAAATACATTAATGTTCTAAAGAACCGTAGGCTTAGCCCAAGGTAACATTAAGAAAACGATAGCGAAGTTTGAAAATAATAAAATGTATGGGATTGACATAAGCCGCGCTAAATCACGTAGTCAATCTTATGTCAATCTCATACATTTTATAATTTTCGAACTTCGCTATCGTTTTCTTAATGTTACTTTGGCTACCGCCACTGTTGCGTGAATACATTTATACGTTTTATGATCTGAAATTGAATTGTTGTTTTGTTGAACAGGTAAGGTGGTCTCCGGCTACGTGGTCCGCCAGCATGCTACCGGCGACGAGTGGCACCTCATCGGCAAGAAGGATCCGCAGCTGCCGCAGATGTTCTACGCCGCCGCCCGCGAGCCCGTGCACCGCGGGGACGTACTCGCCGCTCGCTGCACCATGAACAATACCAACCACTATGCGGTGGCGATCGGGTAAGTGTCTTTACTATAGGTCACTAGCTTGTATACTGTTCTACTGCTAGATGAATGTGCATCAGTCTTACGAGTGAAGACGGAGACTGAACAATACCCGGTGGCGATCGGGTGAGTGTCTTCTACTATAGGTCACTAGCTTGTATACTGTTCTACTGCTAGATGAATGTGCATCAGTCTTACGAGTGAAGACGGAGACTGAACAATACCCGGTGG
Source organism: Eudonia lacustrata (assembly GCA_947562085.1). Lineage (NCBI taxonomy): Eukaryota > Metazoa > Arthropoda > Insecta > Lepidoptera > Crambidae > Eudonia > Eudonia lacustrata. The sequence continues at coordinate 23,771,337 of OX387340.1, read as the reverse complement.
CGATCGGGTGAGTGTCTTCTACTATAGGTCACTAGCTTGTATACTGTTCTACTGCTGGATGAATGTGCATCAGTCTTACGAGTGAAGACGGAGACTGAACAATACCCGGTGGCGATCGGGTGAGTGTCTTCTACTATAGGTCACTAGCTTGTATACTGTTCTACTGCTGGATGAATGTGCATCAGTCTTACGAGTGAAGACGGAGACTGAACAATACCCGGTGGCGATCGGGTGAGTGTCTTCTACTATAGGTCACTAGCTTGTATACTGTTCTACTGCTGGATGAATGTGCATCAGTCTTACTTACGAGTGAAGACGGAGACTGAACAATACCCGGTGGCGATCGGGTGAGTGTCTTCTACTATAGGTCACTAGCTTGTATACTGTTCTACTGCTGGATGAATGTGCATCAGTCTTACTTACGAGTGAAGACGGGGACTGAACAATACCCGGTGGCGATCGGGTGATTGTCTTCTACTATAGGTCACTAGCTTGTATACTGATCTACTGCTGGATGAATGTGCATCAGTCTTACGAGTGAAGACGGGGACTGAACAATACCCGGTGGCGATCGGGTGAGTGCTTTCTACTATAGGTCACTAGCTTGTATACTGTTCTACTGCTGGATGAATGTGCATCAGTCTTACGAGTGAAGACCGGGACTGAACAATACCAACTACTATGCGGTCAAGGTTGGGTAAATAAATACCCTGCTACTTTGTCATAAAGCTGAAGTCTGTATCCCACTGCGACGAGTGACTTCCATCGGCAAGAAGGATCCACAGTTACCTCAGATGTTCTACGCCGCCGCCGATGATGAATGATGATGATGATTATGTACCCCCGGGGGTACGTACTCTCTGCTCGCTGCACCATGAAAATACCAACCATTATGCGGTGGCGATCGGGTGAGTGTCTCCTACTATTGGTATACTATTCCACTGCTGGATGTATGTGAAGTATGTCTATGAAGAGACTCTTGAGACATACCGATAGCTGCACCATGAACTATACCGACCATTATGCGGTAGTACTATATGTGATTAGCTTGTATAGGTACTGTTGGATGTATGTGTCTATGAAGAGAATCTTGAGACACCATTCTGTTCTTCACAAGTGCGCCGCGGGGATTTCACTATGAACAATAACAACTAATATGCGGTTGGGATTGGGTAAATACCCTGCTACTTTTTCATTAGGTTATCATCTCAGCCAAAAGACGTCCACTGCTGGACAAAGGCCTCCCCCAAGGATATGAGGGGTTTTGCCGTAATCGCCACGCTTGGCAGGCGGGTTGGCGATCGCAGTAGGTTGAGGGTAACCTCAAAGAGATGCTGCTGCCCATCCTCTGGATTGGTCCCTTAGCCGGCTTTTACGACACCCACAGGAAGAGATGGGTTGGTGCAATTCTTTATCCCCGGCACCACATTAGGTTATAGTCTGTATATACTGTCCCACTGTATCGAGTAGCTTCCATCGGTAAGAAGGATCCACAGTAACCTCAGATGGTCTACGCCGCTGCCTGCGGGCCCGTGCACCGCGGGGATGTACTCGCTGCTCGCTGTACTATAAACAATAAAATAATAATGGTTGCATTATACTGTGAAGATCGAGAAAATGTATTCCACTTTAATATTAGGTCCTTACCTATGAAATTGCCGTTTTGTATTAAGATTTTTTTTTAAATTATATTTGTCATACTAAAGTTTTTTTAATTTTTTTAGCATCTATTTATGTTAACACTATAAATTGTAGAGTAGGTAGTGTGTTTGTTTCACTAGCCAAATATAGCAGATATTAAAAAGAAAAAAAATCTAGACCCTTCAAAGCTACAATGAAACAAAAAGTCAATTCCGCGAACAAAGAAAGAAGTCAATTTAAAAATAAAAATTGTGCGATAAAGACACAAAATGAATAATCATTGTTATTACTGAAGCATAAGTAACCTAGTCCTAATAAAAGGTGTATAATAATATTAACAACCGGTATTGACTTTTAGAAGTAATACACCTTTTAATAAGTGAGAAAAAAACGGCAATTTCATAGCCTTACCTATGAAATTGCCGTTTTTTAGTAGTAGTAGATGTATGTGTCTATGAAGAGACTCTTGAAACATCATTCTTATGAGTGCGCCGCTGGGACGTGCTGGCCGCTCGCTGCACCATGAACAATACCAACCACTATGCGGTGGCGATCGGTTCAGTGTCTCCTACTATAGGTATACTGTTCCACTGCTGGATGTGTCTATGAAGAGACTCATGAAACACCAGTCTTATAAGTGCGCCGTGGGCACGTCACCCCGCGCGATGCACTATCAATAATACCGACCATTATGCGGTGAAGATCGGGTAAGTGTCTCCTACTATAGGTATACTGTTCCACTGCTGGATGTGTCTATGAAGAGACTCATGAAACACCAGTCTTATAAGTGCGCCGTGGGCACGTCACCCCGCGCGATGCACTATCAATAATACCGACCATTATGCGGTGAAGATCGGGTAAGTGTCTCCTACTATAGGTATACTGTTCCACTGCTGGATGTGTCTATGAAGAGACTCATGAAACACCAGTCTTATAAGTGCGCCGTGGGCACGTCACCCCGCGCGATGCACTATCAATAATACCGACCATTATGCGGTGAAGATCGGGTAAGTGTCTCCTACTATAGGTATACTGTTCCACTGTTGGATGTATGTGTCTATGAAGAGACTCATGAAACACCAGTCTTATAAGTGCGTCGTGGGGACGTCACCCCGCGCGATGCACTATGAATAATACCGACCATTATGCGGTGAAGATCGGGTAAGTGTCTCCTACTATTAGGTATACTGTTCCACTGCTGGTGTCTATGAAGAGACTCTTGAGACACCAGTCTTATAGAAAGTGGATGCGCTACTGCGCATCCACTTTCTATAAGACTCTCTCTCTCGCACTCTCTCTCTCTATAAGACTCTCTCTCGCACTCTCTGTCTCTCGCACTTAGCCTTACACCATGAAGATCGGGTAAGTGCCTGCTATAGGTTACTAGCTTGTATACAGTCCTAGTGCTGGCTATACGTGTAGACGTGGATTGAGGCGACATTCTCCCTATCCGTCCATAGGGAAGGCTCGTGCCCCAGCAGCGGGGACATAAAAATGAGCCGATGATGATGATGATATGTACTGTTGGACGTACGTGTCCATAAGGACACTTGTCAAGTCTATATTTCCTATATAACCTCCCTCCGTGCATCGTTATCCTCATTACTGAGGGTCGTGTCTAGAGATGAAACGGATATCCGATAACTATCTGGCCTCGTTTTCACTATCCGGCCGGATACACCGGATAGTAATTCAGTATCCGGCCGGATTCCGGATAGTTAAATTCGAATAATTCTCAATGAATGAATGAATACCAAATTTAAAATATTAAAAAATATCAAAAGGGCTGAATATCCGGTAGCCGGATATACGGCGCTCCGGCCTCGTATCTTGCCGAATATTCGGTATCCGGCCAAACCACTATCCGTTTCAACACTAGTCGTGACCTCTTTCACCATGTATGTGACGCTTGATGATAGAGCGCCATCTGGACCGGTTGACGGCGACGTGCAGAGCATCATGCACAGAGGTGTCCAATGCAATACGGATTTGATCGGACCAACGCATGGGGCTGCGACCGCGAGTTCTTCTTCCATCTATTTTGCCGGTGACAATTAATTTCTCTAAATTGTCACCACTTCGCCTGGCAATGTTTTTAATCGTGTTATGTACACATGTTTTAGATAGGAATTTAGCTCTTATACAATTATTCATGCATTTTTGTTATTTTTAAATTTCTATCTGTTTTGTGTACCTAATAAATAAATAAATGTGACCGAAGTACTCTAGAATTCTCAAGAGGCATGTCATGAGGATGGATGAGAGCCTGGCTCTGATGTTTAATTACTTGGAAATCGACACGTTGGTCCGATGAGCCGTCTAGGGTATCCGCAGCATTCTCCTCCAGCACCACATTAGCCTATATTATAGTATACCCTATATTTCACAAAAACATTCTATGAGTAGATTATATTCAATAATATGCATGTCTTCTTTTCATTTGTTCCAGAGCCACAAACAAAGATGAGATGTGTAACTTCTACCTGATGTACTGGGTAGAGAACGATTCGCCCTTGGAGCAGAAGTACTGCTTCTCGGCCGGTCCGCCCTACTACTACTGGTCGAGAGCACCACAGAGCTTCAATCGCATACCGGACTTGGAAGCCAGCACTTTGTAAAGGAATATCATGCCAACGTTCTTACTGAGGCCGAATACTCAAATGCTTTGCTGTCGAACTATGATTAGTGTCTAAGTATTAACAACCTTTTTCCAATGATATTAGAGTTCAAAATCTACCTCTCACTTACCCGAATTTTTCAATAGATGAGAAGTTCCTCATCTGACTTCGTACTGACTATCGTACTTCCAACAGTTAAACCAAAACGGTGTTGCGAACGTTACCGTCATTCTCCTTACATTTTGACACGTCTTTCCTTAAGCGTATGAGTATTCGGTTACTTCTAATTGAATTGTTTTTTTACTTTTTCGGTAGCATTTATTTGTTTTACTAGATTTTGGTTGTTCTTTGCTTACTTCGTATAGGTACTTATTTCCTAAATTCTCGTATTGTAATGGGCAAATTCAAGGGCGTAGCTAGGATTTAGTTCAGGAGGAGGGGTTGGGGGGGGGGGGGGGGGGGGGGCAGGCAAGTAAAAGTAATACGTTTGCTCAAAAATATTTATTTACGCAGCTACAAAAGCAATCTTCTCGGTTCATCGCAGAACTGTTTCAAGGCTTCACTTGAAATTTCATGTGTACACTCGGTGTACACTTAACATACACAGGCCATTCAAGCGTTCTCGAGCATCGTCGATCTCAATCACGTTTTCACACGCCACCGCAGTGTACAGAAGGACCTTTCTATATTATTTACTGAACTAAGTAGGTATATGCGCAGATCGAGATTTATGTAGGTACTTAATAACGACACTAATGAGTGAGTGACGCATGAATTTATTTTTACTATGATTATAAACACCATTATTTTTTATTATATTATATATTTTTTATTATATATACTATTTTCGGTTTGGCGCAGCCCCCCTCCCTACCTGGCTACGCACGTGGGCAAATTTGCCCAAGGTTTTATTACTATACAGGTGATTGTTTCATCTGTTTGGGTAATACGTTATCATATAAGTTAGATCTGAATTAAAAACAGCTCATTAAAGATATATATATGAGATCTCTATTTATGGTTAGTTTTAAAGTTTTCTACAAAAACTCTGTTTCTTGCTACATAAATTCTAAATTGCCTGATATAAAAATGAAAGAAAAAGTCAACTAGCCATTTTAAAATTACTTAAGTTTAGCTTTAACAAATACTATGCTGATTTAAGTGACCATACTATGTGAAACTGTACATTCCGATGATGATGACATTCCATAACGTGATTTTAAAGAACTTTTTAAACAAAATCGTACCTAATTATTTCATGAAAATACATATATCTCTGTATACTGTAATTCTATACACTTACAAATATCAAGTATTTATACTCTAGTCAAAATTATAATATGAAAGACTTGTTATTGTGTAATCTTATAAAACTTATTTAGACTAATAAGAATAGTTTTAATATAAAGATTTTGTTTTATAATTAGCTTATATTTTGATATTTAACAAATCTCTCTGGCTAGATCTGCAGTACCGTTGCCTATATGAACATGAGCTACAAATATATACTGATGTATATTTTAATACACTGTATTCTTAAGTCTAAGAAAAAATCAGTTATGCGATTCATGTAAGTTAACAATTGGTACTTGAAATATGACATTTATGGTTTTAATTTAATTCAATGTATATTTTTGATTAAAACCTTTTTATCCGTTACCTTGTTAACCTATATCTATCTTGTGTATTATTGTAACTATATAGTATTAAGTTAAGAAGAATTTATGACTTATATGTATTGTCTATACCTATTTACAACATTTGATAAGCAAAGTGAACAGGGTGGGATAAACGAACGACACTTGGGGGAAAATTACGTGAAATATAATTTATATATAGGTATAAAAATCAATTGCTTTTCGTTTGTCTCGCTAAAACTCGAGAATGGCTGGGCCGATTTGGCTTATTTTGTTTTTAAAATATCAGTGGAAGTACAGGAAAGGTTTAAGCGGTGAGAAACATATATAATAAGAAACGGAAAATACTAAAAACGACAATTTTGATTTTCCAATACGAAATGGTTTGTTTGTTTTGTTGTCATGGAAACTAAAGAGAATTTAATCACTTGATGGAAATTGTCAAAGCGGTACGAAGTCCGCCGGGTCCACTAGTTAATAATAAAAAAGAGACTTTTATTTCTAAAAACAAGAAATACCTGCTAGATAGTTCAAAGATGTCATTATTAGTGAATTATTTTTTTAAAGGAACTGCAAGACTTGCTGAACATTACCATCAGAGGTATCTGATCTAAAAAGTGGTGAAACCCTTTTATATTGAATAAAACAAATTCTTAGGTAATAAGGTTATAACAGGTTCTGTTCTTAGCTGGTTTATTTTCCCTTGAAACACAAAAGTATATATGATTTGTAAAAAAACGAAACCATACCGCGATGCACAAGTTATGATACAGCGCCATCTGTTGATGACTTTCAGAACTAATTATATTGAACTATTGTACGTCTTAAACACTTGCGAGTCATTCTTAGTTATTAGAATGCAGCTTTTTGGTAATAAAACTTAATAGTCTCTAATATTTTTATTTTTCCCTCAATGTAGCATTCGAGTTTTCCACCCTGTATTTCATATCACAGGGCCCTAATAATATCATATTTTATATTTGACGACTTCGGCTTGAACATGGACTTTGATGTGTATATAAAGAATTTAGGTTTTAAAGAAAACCCTTGACATTTTGAAGATATACTGTAAGTAAAATTTTATGAAACAACAAACGGTTGATTTATGCCATCACAAAAACTAAAAATTTAAAGCTGTAACCAAATTGAACTTGTATCGAAATCGTTTTTACTAATTATATTGCTACAGTCAATACTGAAACGTTCAACACAACATCTTAAAATGACTTGTTCACATTATATCAAATATAAATCGATAAAGTTACTTTAAATACCTTTAAAATGTCAAAGGGTATAGTATATTAACTGCATATATGTATAAGAGACTTATTATTTAGTAATCAATCTCTCAATGTATGTATATTTAATAAAAACATAATATATTTTTGCTGCTTGTATTCACTGTCGTTATTGTTATAAGTATAATTTAGAAGTATTTTATTTTTATTAATATGTTATTTAATAAAAACATAATATATTTTTGCTGTCGTTATTGTTATTTTATACATATAAATTTAGTTTTTAAACAATTTAACATCACAATTAGTTTATTGTTATAAGTGTAATTTAGAAGCATTTTATTTTTATTAATATGTATATAATGACTCAGTCAGACACATAGCACAATTGATTTAATAAAAATAATGCAACAATTTTAATATAATTTCAACTACCTAGAATGTAATCTGAATCAGGTATAAACTGACTGCTTATTCCATAACGTGGACTAAAATGAAATTTGGTTTAAAACTTGGTGATAAAGACATTTTTAAACCATGTTTATTATTAAGTACACGTTTTAGAATATCGGTAGGTTTTAGATTTCCACTCAACATAATTAAAGAAATTAAAATATGTTCACATGGATATTTATTTATAAAAATATGAGAGAAGCTTGCTCGATATTTTTACAAAAATCTATTAATAGATATGCATGTTTATTTTTTACCTGTGATTAGTCGAATTTAGACAAAAATGTTAACAATTTCTATATTTTAAAAGCTGAGTGCTCTACAATTCCTATACAAAATGCTTTAATTAAATTTCTATCTGTATGATCTTTTAAAGATCCCCAATCGTATGAGATATGATTGTGTCTTCTTGCTAAAATTATACCATTCGGTAATTGATTGTAAAGATCTATTATTTTTAATTATCAAACCTTAATTGGAAGTCTAGAAATATTGAATACCAATATTTTTTTCTTAGTTGAACGTGTATAAATATGTTTTAAATGTCATGACAAAGGTTATAAGCATAAATCGTAATAGGTAGAGATTTTTCAACTACTTTCGCAATGTTAGCAGAGCATACTGTTACTGTTATACTCCTACGCAAACTTAGCTATTTCCGAAATTTGGATAAAACATAGTTAATTAAAAAAAAATCTGTACCGATACTATAAATCATATCATTCACATCTCAATAGTTTGACGTGCAGAAGAAGTAGTATATTTTCTCCTTTATTTTATCTTGTTATCAATGCTATTGATAACGATATGACATAATTCACAGAAATATCTCTACCTATTCCGATTTATGGTTATATAAGATACAAACTTGCAGAGGTTTTATTTGAATGTTACTTGGGTTTTTCTGATAGCATCTATGTACCTACCTATACTTGCTTGCTATAATTACATATGTAGGTAAATAGTTTCATTAGTCGGTTGAAAATAGGTCTGTAGTTCCGATACCTTTAATGTATATTTTAACTTGACAGACACATCTATATATGCCAATTGCACTGTACAAGTTAGTTTAATGTTAATTATACTATAATAAGATAAAATGTTATTAAGTGTAAAACACTTCAATCGTGTCCGAATATTATAATGATCTGTGTTTCAATTCTTTTTGATGAATAATTGGTGTCTTGAATCATATCGATGTATTTAGATGAAGATATATTATATAATATGTAAATCATTATTTCAATCTCAATATGTTATATATTTGTGAAAAGTTTAATAAGACAGCATATGTATTGCATTGAATTAGACATTATTTAGGTCACATTTATTATATTTATAAGGAAAATTATCTGGTTGAGTATTTCTACAGTTTGGTAACAAATTTTTTAATTTGCCTAGTCGGTTCATTGGCAGATGTTACACTCTCAGGTTGCATTATAAGTAATCACTGACGAAACCATGGTTCGTTTTAACGACATCCTGATAAATGTCAGATAGACTAATTGCGATGTAGGAACTGTGCGTTACAAATTATTTCGGCTGTTTAAAATGTCATATACTGTCTTTTGAATACAATCGGCATTTAAGTTAACTACCGGTGTAAACGAGTTAATCTAGAACAGTATAGTGTTGACAACCATATTTGTAATTGTGTTCTATTATTTTACTTTATATAATTCATTCTCATGCGTGGCTTTTACAAAGAATCTTATTCTTACCTTTGACACTGAAAATATTTACGGTCATTGTAATTTCAACTGTACGTACTTGCAATATGGCTGAAAATTAATGAAAAATATTTATTGCTGTACCAATTAAAGGGTTAAGATACTTTAAATAAAGGTCACTAAGAGAACTCTGTGTGAGAATGTATTAAATATTGAAATGTGAAATATAACCCTTAAAAAGCCCGTAAACTTGTACGGTCTTAGTTTTCAATTTATAGGAAACTTTAATCTTGACAGACATCATTCCTATGATGTGATTCTCTGATAACCCTATGCTAGAAAATATATGAGATGTGCAGAAATAAATATACTATATTTTATTCCTTGAAGTTTATATCTTACTTTTTAAATACACCCTGACAAGCTCCAATAATTAAAGTAGTTGCGGTGCATTTCACGTGACGCGTGAAAACAAATTTAAAAGGTATATGTTAGTTTTCATGGCCTTCCGTTATTTTGATTGTGTTTGTATTTATCGTGACCCTTTCGATCTGCATCATAAAATACGGCATGTTATTTTTGTCGCATTTGACTGGTTCGAGTCACGCCTAAAACATGCGATTTTTCAAAAATCCATAAATGCAGAATTTATTGTTTTTAAAAATAAAGAAAAGTCTCCTTTACATAAATGTGCTATTTCTAATATTTAAGGTAGTTGCCATCCATGTGGCATTCGATCTTTCCACCCTGTATACTTATACAATGTTATTTTTAGTTTATACGAAACCTGAAAACTGTTTGTTCAGAATCAGTAATAAAATCGATTTCTTTACTAAAAAACACAACGGGACAGCACAAAAGCTTGTAACTTCGTGAGTTTTCAAGATATATTTTTTTTGTACTGATTCTTTACATGAAAATAAATTTGACCCGTGTTTCGATTTTCGTATAAACTAAAAATAAGGCTCGTATATAGTTACCAAGTTTATATTAAATAAACAGATTTCATATTTATCTAAATAGGAAGCCTATGTCCGATTATTATAACTAATAATAATGTTAGCAATCAGCACAAAACCACGACATAATTATACCTACACACTCGGGGGCGTAGGTATTATGCGAGATTTAATGCTATGGCTTTTCCGCGTCGGTCAGAGTTCACCAAACGGGCCTTCATTATTCAGTCGGCGATATTGGACACGGTATCGCTCTCACGGCTTTATTTGATTAACGGGATGCTGTTAGCTGCAAAGGTACCCGCCCACGTGGCGCGGAGCACTGCAAACCTGAAAAATAGTCACGACATTTTCAAATATTTTGATTTGCACACAATTTCCTTCCTTTTTCGGGAACATTTTTAGTTTGACTAAGTCAACAAGCCTAAGGTCCGCTCTTGAGGAGCTTGATGGCGCAGTGGTTAACGCGCCCGGTCAGCGATTGCTAGGGTTAAGCAACTTTCGCAAAGGCCAGTCATTGGATGGGTGACCAAAACATTTATCATCTCGAGCTCCTCCGTGCTTCGGAAGGCGTGTAAAGCCGTTGGTCCAAGCTGCATTAGCAGTCGTTAATAATCACCAATCCGCACTGGGCCCGCGTGGTGGTTTATGGCCCGTTCTCCCTATCCATCCATAGGGAAGGCTCGTGCCCCAGCAGTGGGGACGTTGATGAGCTGGTGATGGTGATGGGAAGGTCCACTCGTGTGCAGTGCCTAGTGCGAGTTTTAGTCTTTATTTGACTTGGCTATGTTAACCCTATACCTACTCCTTACCCTTCCCATTCTTCGATGTACAACTCTTACGCTACAAAGCAGTTCCAATTAACATAAGCGGTATGGCAGTTCGCTGCGATTTAAATCCGAAGAACTACATTGAATCCTTTGATAAAGAACAGCCTCACGGAAACTCGGGCTCCTGGACAAATTTGAGGAACCCTTTAAGTTTCTCGCCGCCCCCAAACAAGCCCGGTGAAGCTGAAAATGCCGTTTGAAGCAATCACAAACTCTTCAAAAAAAAGTTTTGTTTACCTACTGTTCGTATTCATTCGATTGCGTTTACGAATACAAAAGTTAGTATGGGATTGTCGCGCCTCCTGGCGACCTACGGGAAGAGTTTATGCCATACAAATTCTCGTTTTCGTTAACGGGATCGAATGGCGAATGAAACTCACTAGGCACCCAGCTCAGAAAACTCCGAGCGCAGCTGTAACAAGCTTCCGTCTCTATGAGAGCGAAGATCGTCGCTCCACCTAGTCTGAGGGCGTCCTACACTACGTTTGCCGATACGCGGTCACCACTCGAGAACTCGTTTACCCCAACGGTTGTCGGTTCTGCGGCTAATATGATATTATTAGGTCCTTACTTATGAAATTGACGTTTTGTATGAAGATTTTTTATAAAATATATTTTTCATACTAACGTTTTTTTTAAATTTTCTTAGCATCTATTTACGTTAACACTATAAAAATTGTAAAGTAATGTGTTTGTTTCACTAGCTAAATATAGCATACATTAATAAAGAATAAAAATCAAGACTTCAAAGCTACAATGAAACAAAAGGTCAATTCCGCGAACAAAAAAGAAGTCAATTTAAAAAAAATATTAAGCGATAAAGACCAATAAATAAGACAAAATAAATAATCATTGTTATTACTGAAGCATCCTATTATTATATATTAATTATATTATAAACGCGAAAGTTTGTAAGTATGGATGTTTGTTACTCTTTCACGTAAAAACTACTGAATGGATTTGGATGAAATTCGGTATACAGATAGTTTATTACCGGGAATAACACATAGGATACTTTTTATCCAGATATTCCCACGGGAACAGGAAGCACGCGGGTGAAACCGTAGCGGCCACTAGTAGGTATGTAATCATATTAACAATCGGTATTGACTTTTAGAAGTAATACACCTATTAATAAGTGAGAAAAAATTCAATTTCATTGGTAAGGAGCTATTTATGTGTTCATTGCTCGTGCGCGATTGGTTGTTCTGCAGTCCCTTATTTTGTTTCGTCGTGACGTATAGCGGCTCTCAAGGCATTCTATCGACTTGACCAGCGTAATCCCTAGCTGAGGTAGAGGTTTTTTATTTTAGAAGGAGACAAACGAGCAGGGGGGTCAGGGTGCGTTACCCCAGCGGAATGTTGTCGAATTTCTTGGATTCTTGATATAGAATAATTAGTGCTCCATCTCGTGTAATTGTGCGAAATCTTAAATTTGTGCGTCCAGTAGTTTTTGAGATATTCGCGAAAAACAGATGCCGCTGGGGTAACGTTACCCCAGCGGCACATTCTTTTTCCTGTGGGACTTATCAAAAAAAAAGTACCCAGGAAGATAGATCTTGGGGGCGCTGTAAATGTGCGTGTTAGTCTTAAATTTGTGCATCTTATAATTCCGAAGTTATTCAAAATACCGCTGAGGTAACTTTTGGGTGGTTGCTGTATCTCGCGAACGGTGAGGCGCACAAGTATGATTTTTTTTACACACAATGTAATAAATTGTGCGTAATTTCAGCAAAAGCAGAATTTGAAAAAAATGCACCGTCTGAAGATATATTTATTTAAAGAAAAAGGATAATCGGTCCTAGCTCTCTAAATACTAACCCTAGAGACTAATTTCTGATGGGGATTCGTACCTTATAATACCCTAACAACGTCTATTAAAATCTTAAAAGCTTACTGCAAGTCGTTAATGAGTTAGGCACTTTAAATGCTACTGGCCCGTGAGGTTATTTTGGTTGTCGTTTACATGAGTTTGGCATGGACCAGCAAATCACTTATTAAGCAAATAATTAGTGCCTTCATTCAACTAGCCATTTGAAAATTTTCAGCCCAATCCACTTATTATTTAAAGATTTATAGTAAAAATGGTAAATGAAGCGAAATACAGTGATAAACCGACCAAGTTAAGATGAATATCAAAAAGCGGCCGCGCCATACATGACGCTAACCTTCTAAAATTGATGGCATTATGATCGGTACAGGTGCAGACACAAGCGATAGGACTATTCTTGAGAAATAAAACACCGATGCATTTTTTGTTATTATTTATTAATCACTGATTGTTTATTGTATTATTATGTAGTTAGTTAGTATAGTTTGATGAAATCAAGTAGTTATCACAAAAAATCACTATTTATATTCAGTTTCGTTATGAACTATCAGGTATGTAGGTAATGTGTACACTAATAAGCAGCAATGTTTTTTTGTCATACGACTGCATATTTAAACAAAATGTAATTATGAGAAAATGTTTATCTTCATAAAGATAAAAAAACGTTGTACCTACCTACTAACAATGGTTTACGATTAATAATCACAAATATAAAAGACATTATTACAAATCACAGATCAGTATAACTGCACAATCCGTATTCATTCGATTACGTTTACGAAAATGAAAATTAGTATGGCACAGGCAAACAGGCAGCTCTACTGCGTGTTTACGTACCGAGCCGAGCAGCCGTAGGTAGTCAATCCAAAGACACGGCCCAGTTAAAACACTAACTTTATAGGTACTTATTTATACTGTGGTTGTGCAGTGTTGGGTAGTGTTGCCATATAAGGAAGCACGATAAGAAAGTAAATAAAAATTTGCCACGTGTATGCGCACTCTTTTTCTTTTTGCTTATCCAACGTTGCCAGCGCGAAGCGATAGTAAGTAGGTACAGTATGTTTGTGTGTCAGTGAAACAGCGTCGATGAGTAGACTATAATAGCTTGTCAAGATCGTGCTTACCGCGCCCACGGGGTACAGGGGTTGGCGGGGACGAAGTAGCACGCAGTCCGCCGCACGCGGTGCGCTCGCTTGCCCTCTCACTAAACCGCCCGCGTCTCTTCCGAGGACCGTTTTACCTCGTCCCCGCCAACGCCTGTACCCCGTAGACGCGGTAAGCACGATCTTGACAAGCGATAGGTTTCTTATCATTTCATATAGATTTAGGTTTAATTTTGACGATGGCGTTTAATGATTAATTTCAGTTCGCTTTCATTATTCATATATGGGTTTTCATAGCAGAGAATAATCTCGGGCAACAAGGTTGAGGCCCGTACCAGCCAATGGCTAATGAGATCTGTTGATGTTGAAGAGCGAAGGTCGCTGAAGCTTATTATTATACTTACGAAAAAGTCGATGTAGGTACCTACATTTTGAACACGAATCTTATAATATAGTGCTGCAACGTCACCTTGGTGCTTGCTTGGTTACTCCAAAACTGTAGCAGTTGTGCTGTTTATGGTGACTGTGTTCAGAGGTATCTTTGTTACGATAATTATTAATACAATAAGCAAAACTTTATGACCCGCCTGAACTTAAATTCAGTGCAAGTCACTCAGTAGGAGCATGGGGGCGCGAGTGCTGACTTGCCCGATTGTTTTTACAAGCACGACCTCTCATTTTGTGGACTTAAAGTTTGCACCAAAATATCCTACAGTTAATATTATTACTTATATAAAAACATAAATTTATATGACATTTTTACATTATAAAAACAATTATAAACGATAATTTACGCACATACGGACTTTAATTTAAAATAGATAAGATTACATTTAAAAGTCAAAGTTAAAAGTCATAAAATGTTATATAATAAATCTTTACTGTACGAATTGTGTAAACGTCTGTACAAATAATGCCATCAATTTTAGAAGGTTAGCGTCATGTATGGCGCGGCCGCTTTTTGATATTCATCTTAACTTGGTCGGTTTATCACTGTATTTCGCTTCATTTACCATTTTTACTATAAATCTTTAAATAATAAGTGGATTGGGCTGAAAATTTTCAAATGGCTAGTTGAATGAAGGCACTAATTATTTGCTTAATAAGTGATTTGCTGGTCCATGCCAAACTCATGTAAACGACAACCAAAATAACCTCACGGGCCAGTAGCATTTAAAGTGCCTAACTCATTAACGACTTGCAGTAAGCTTTTAAGATTTTAATAGACGTTGTAGGGTATTATAAGGTACAAATCCCCATCAGAAATTAGTCTCTAGGGTTAGTATTACCGACCGATTATCTTTTTCTTCAAAATAAATATATCTACAGAACGGTGCATTTTTTTCAAATTCTGCTTTTGCTGAAATTACGCACAAATTTATTACATTGTGTGTAAAAAAAATCATACTTGTGCGCCTCACCGTTCGCGAGATACAGCAACCACCCAAAAGTTACCCCAGCGGTATTTTGAATAACTTCGGAATTATAAGACGCACAAATTTAAGACTAACACGCACATTTACAGCGCCCCAAGATCTATCTTCCTGGGTACTTTTTTTTTGATAAGTCCACAGGAAAAAAAATGTGCCGCTGGGGTAACGTTACCCCAGCGGCATCTGTTTTTCGCGAATATCTCAAAAACTACTGGACGCACAAATTTAAGATTTCGCGCACAATTACACGAGATGGAGCACTAATTATTCTATATCAAGAATCCAAGAAATTCGACAACATTCCGCTGGGGTAACGCACGCGGCGGGTCACCTGGCAAAATGCGTTGCCGGCCTTACTCTTTACCGGCCTGGACTCTTTATGAATCTGGTAAGAGATAAGACGGGATTCCTACCTTTTTTAGAAAACAATATTTGTCTCATCTACCATTCTTGTACCGTAAAGTAAGAATCGCTGTATATTGTCATTTATTACTAAGTTAGCTTTCAAAGCATCCACGCTTCACATTCCCATAATTGACGACACGAGTAAGAGTAGTCAGTAATTTTACAAAGACATCCTTGATTTTCACGGTCATACCTCTTCCAGTGCTCGGGGGGCGAAAGAGCTGGGTGGAGGTTGGGAGGACGCACGCTCGCCACCCCGCTGCGCCCGGCCTGCGTGGGACTTTCGTGAGTAGGGACTTATGGAGTCGTCTTCATTATTACTTTATAAAAATACTTGAAAGAGAATACCTCTTGTAGAGTTAGCGAATGAATTGTAAAAATTGTGCGCTTAGTAAAAAATCCTTTAGTTGACTCAACGCCATATTTTAATCATGTTACACTCAGACCACATTAATCACTTTGTCATTTTTGTCTAAGTACTACATTAAAATGAATGAATAAGAGTATAGATGGCACATATATAGATACAAAAAACAAATGAAGCACTTATAAAACAAAGTCAAATAGGCAGAAATGAAACTACTTTTACGGATCTACTCGCGGTTATTTTACACATTAAGTTTAATTAATGTTTATTCTAACGTTTCGAACCCTTTGCAGGGTCCGTGGTCACAGGGGTAGTTACATTACAATGTGTAGTGCTCGCGTAAATTTAGAAAACAATATCAAATAGGTAGTGCAATGGTGATCAACTGGATGTCGATGTCAATAATATGTTTGTGAAATAACAAGCTCCCTTGAGAGTTTTGAAGGGTGCGGAGGCGTGGATGAGTAAGTATGACCTTTACAATGAAAAAATGTAATGGGTGGTAGTAAAAGTGGGTGTTATAACGACTGCTATCTTAAAGCAATTGATGTGCCTCCCGGGACACGGAAGAGGTCAAGATCTCTGTTATGTAGTCTACTGGCTACTGGTCTCCCAGACGAGGCGTCCCAGGTTAGATTTCAAAAGTGAATAGAAATTCGTTTTTGGTGCTACCACCATTTTGTCTGGTACTGCCGCTATAACAACACTGTTGGTGTTCTAAGGTGGCGTGTGCGTCGGGTCGTTACATTCCCTAAGATATTGTTGAGTGAAGCGATGGCTGATTCATATGTCATACTCGTGAACGGGTGCCGCCTGTGGAGGCTGGTCTGCTCTTGCATACTATTATTTTTATTATTATTAACTATAGTTTAATTTTCTTATTTTTTTCTTTTTTAGACAATTTTTGACCTTTATTAGTGCTGTATGACATTGTAAAAATTTTTAACTGGTAACTGATGTTTTGCAAATGTAGATATTATTATATTTTCTCTTTTGTGATGGAAAGTGTCCTTTTATGATAGGGCATTTTCCTATATTTTTGACGCTGTAAGGGAGAAAAGAGCTGGACACTTGCTGAGTTTCTTGCCGGTTCTTCTCAGTACAAGATCTCCCGCCCAGAGTAGACTTACGAACCGATGGCATAATGACGTTCATAAGAGCTATTTGTAGCCTAAACTGAATAAATGATTTTGAATTTTGAATTTTGAATATCCCAGGTTCGATTCCCAGCCACGGTACCTCCGTACCTACATGTTTGGTTGATACGCCTAGCAGCTACCACCATCTTATCTCAATATGTCGCCGTGACATCAACGTTAGTAGCATTGTGGTGTTCTAGCAGCTAGAGATAATATAACCAGTGCCTCAGTAGTTGAGGATTCCGGGGGAAGTGCGCTTCCACCTTCGGCCTCATCACTTTACATCAGGTGAGAGGAAGGCCAAGTGCGTGTCGTGGACCACGCGCACGCGCAGTGTAGGGTTCCGTAGCCCATTTCAATAATGCGGATACTACCGGTTTCACATACCTGACAACGTTATTTACGTAATTCCCAATGAGGAAAAAAAGACAAAGCTACTATATTGATAAAGGATTGTTTGTTTAATTATTGATTTATTTATCCTAACATTATTTTATTTTATTTTATTTTATTTTAAAACTTTTGCAACATATATTACATGGCGGACTTAATGCCTGAGGCATTCTCTACCAGTCAACCATAGGGTGGTGCAGAAATAACAAGGTAGGTGCAATTGGGTGAAGACAACAATTTAGAAATAAAAATAATATATTATAAAACGCACAGTATATACCTACATATATACAATTTATATAAATATACTTATATACACTATTATTACATAAACTACTTTTACAAATATAAAACAAAAATAAACATAAATAAACATAAACATATAATACATAATTTATAAATTACGTTATAAATTATGTATTATATGTATGTAAGGACGTTACTGAGATGATTCTGCCAAGGTTTTATCAAAATAGAGCATACGGACTTTCTTTTTAAAGGCGTCATGACTAGTAGCCATCCTGATTTCAAGAGGTAGCGCATTCCACAGCAGAATGGACTGAATATGGAAGGACGAGTGTACAACGCCAGATGTATGGGAAGGACAGAGAAGGAGAAGATTATTAGTAGATCGGAGATTCCTACTATGAGAGGAGCAAAGGTATTGAAAATGAGGAGTGAGATAAGAGGGAGCATTTGGAGAATTAAGCAGTGAAAAAAGTGTCGTCAGGGCTCGTACACGCCTCCGCTGGCGAATGGGCAGCCATTTTAGCTCGGCTCTATATTGCGAGATGTGGTCATATTTTTTGAGGTTATAGATGAACCGTATAGTATTGTTGAGCAATCTATCGAGTTTGTCTAACAAGTCAGCATTAAGATCGAAATAACACACGTCACTATAGTCGATCATGGGAAATATTAAAGTTTGCGCAAGCATAACCTTTGTCTTAAATGGTAAAAAGTTCCTCAGGCGATTCAAGGAGCGCAAGGTCCAGGTCACCTTCCGGCCAACATTAGCGACCTGAGAGTACCAACTGAGCGTAGAATCGAGATGCAGGCCAAGATTTTTGACATTCGGGCTAAATGGTATGACCGTTCCGTCGTACACAATTGGCTCAAGAGAGCTAATTCCCACTCTACCCATCAATCGCAAGCTGCCAACGAGTATCGACTGACACTTTGAGGGATTTACGGCCACACCAAATCTACGAGACCAGTCGTTAACCACTTCCAAATCCCGATTCAGTTTTCCAATGGCATCTGAGAGGTCATCTACACGTGCTTGAGTGTAAAGCTGAAGGTCATCGGCGTACAGATGATACGAACACTGAAGGTGGTATTATTATCATCACATCACATTATCTGTCTGACTATACATTCTTCGGGTCGAGTCTAAGCGGGTCGAGTGGGCGCGGACCCATTTGTACTGCGCCAAGTAAATTTTATAAGTTGGTGGACTGTTACTCGTAAACTTGTAAAGCTTACTTAGCTATGATAGTTTTCCTTTTGACTTCGTCATAATATATACAACTACCGTGAATTTATCACGTATCCAAAAACAACCATTTGGCTGGCAGGGGACACTTGACTCTTAACAAAATTTTGCACTTTCAAGCTGAGTACCTCACAAACGGATGCCTCAATCAAAAAACTGTTTTCACAAACCCGCAATATTTTTGAAATTGTTATCCAACGACACCCCACACTATGGGGTAGGCAAGAAATAAAATTACATCCCCACTTCACGTGTAGAGGTAACCTAAATTTTTTTTTTAATTTAAATTATCCATGCCAAATTACAGCTTTCTAGTACTTTCGTAGTACTAAAAACAAAACAAAAAAAGATCGTGACTCAAATTTATATATACTTACATAGAATTATATTTATAGCCAACGCCACCCTACCAGTAGTGTCAGATCATTCATTGGGAGGCTTTATTGACGCGAAGCACAATAATTACATCCGTCCGTAGTCCGTACCTATACGTAGTAGGGGCTTTCATTTTCCTGTCTTCTCTACGTCCGCGCGTACGAGTATGATATTGATAACAGTTTATTGCTTTCGATTCAATACACAGGTATTAATAAAAATGCTTAGGATCGTGTTTCATTGTTAACTCTATTTGTACATACGTATAGGTACTATGATGTTGCCTTTGCATTTTAAGTAATTGTAGATATGGTTTTTATGTACTTAAGTAGATACTTATGTAAAAAGTAAGGTATCGTCAAGTTTTGATAACAATTTGTTCATATAAACTTTTAAACTTCCGCGTTCCATAGTTAACAAAGAAGGATTTATCAGCACGTGACCACGGCCGGTGTAACTCCGTCGCAACGTCGTCGGTTAAAAGGAAGGAAGACAATGGATTCTCACTACACGCGTTATTACGAAAAGAACTCGGGTGAAAACTCCAACAGATGATAGATAGATAAACACTTAATTGCTTACACAATTATACACAAAACAAATAACAGGAAATTTTAAAATATATTAGGCAAAGGCGGTCTTATCGTTTAAAGTGATCTCTTCCAGACAACCTTTGTGGCAATAGGACAGATTAGGAGGCAATGAGAGGTAAGTAGCGTACCGGCAACTAGCAAATGTAGAAAAACAATTTAACTACCTATATATTATATTTAATAAAAGAGGTAATATAAGATACTTAATACATATTACCTACTAATATAATATATTGTTATAATAAACTACATATACATACGATACAGTTGTTGCAACTAAGACCTAGCTAAAAGAAACTAATGATGTTTAATCATTAATAGTTACATTATTTACATTTTAATACCTACTTGTGACTGTACCATACCTAATGCCATAATTGACAGCTAAGTATTATTGTCATATGTCAGATGTCACTCTAAGTCCTATGATTTTTATAAGACCACAGTAGTATGTTTTCTTTGTTTTTGCAATGAAGTGACTACAATGTGGCATGAATTAACCTTGACCTAAGCGTACTTCACTCGGAATCGTCACACACACGTGGAGGAACTTGCCAGTAATTAAGATTTCATGTAAAGTTACGTTCTTCATACAAGGCTCTGGTACTCGGCAACGCATACTTAGGCAGGTCATACCAGGTCATATCAGGTCAGACCACTTCAATATTAATTTTAATATACCTACTTTAGATATATTTTGTTAACCTTTTTACCGCCAACAACGTCTATAGAAGTTCGAGATTTTCGTGCCGTCCACGCCAGCACTTCTATAGAAGTTCTTCTTTGTACCTACTTTATTAAAATACATTTATACGTTGGCGTACAGCGGGTCATCGCGTGCAGGATAGTTGGGCGGTGAAAAGGTTAATTTAGGAACATAGGTACGTATAGGAGCTCGATGGCGCAGTGGTTAACACGGCCGGTCTGTCAGTGCTGAGGTTAAGCAACTTTCGCAAAAGCCGGTCACCGGATAGGTGACCAAAAATTTATCATCGCGAACTCCTCAGTGCTTCGGAAGGCACGTAAAGCTATTGGTTCCGGCAGCATTAGCAGTCGTCAACAACCACTGATCCGCACTGGGCCCGCGTGGGGGTCTCCCTATCCATCCATAGGGAACGCTCATGCATAACGTCGTGGAGACATAAAATAAGCTGATGATGATGATGATGATTAATTTTTTATTATAACTTTTAATTACTACTTCAACTAGTAAACCCAACCGTTTAAAAACCTAGTCAATCCGGTAACGAACATCCAAAGGTTATGCCCACGTAATTGTCTAGGGTGTTACGTCAGTAAACTTAGCAAATCGCCTTTAATACAACACTTTCACACATAATCCGCGCGAAGCCAATAACGGCACACGCGTGGCGCCACGCGACCTCCCCGCCACCACACGCGATGTCTTGTGCAGCTCAGTTTAGCCCGCGAGCCACGAAACTGCAAGGATGTGGACATTTATTTATTTATTTATACAAAAAGACAATACAAACTTATAGCTATATATACAACCAATACGCTTATATGCTATTATGTAATACATCAAATAAACACTAAATACATAACAAATTATTTTAAGTAACTAAGGTAAATGTTGTGTTTCCTTAGTAGGATGGGTATAGGATCTATAAATATATCCGCATCCTGGACTTTTGTAAGAAAGGAGTTAAGGTGGTAGACCGCACGAGCGCTGGGACTGTTGCAAGCATGTCGCGTGCGCAGATCACCTGGAGTCGCGAGCAGTTGGTGTCGTCGGCGCCCTATACCGCGCATATAATTATCTTTATGAAGAAAAGTGAGTAATGAATTAAGTACTAGTTTTAGAGTAGGTAATTATTAACGGGATTCTTACCATGTTAATTGTGAGTAGGTACGTGTCGTGAGCAATTTCGAGTGAATAGTGACTTAGAAACGCACTCGTTTCGTAGGTACGGATTTCGTACGGGGCGTCGCGCGCAAAAAACGACTAAGGAAGAGGGTACGTTTTGTCTGCTCATAAAAATCTACCCACAATAACTTCAGTAATTTTGTGATCATGGCGCATGCAGCTGTGGCGAAATGTTGGATACTCACAAGGTATTAAACATGTTTTTTTATATTTACAGGTAAGCACAGTGCCTTGATCTCACCTGATGTTAAGTGATGATAAGGCCAATTAGTGGAAGCGCACTTCACCTGGGATCCTTAACTACTGGAGTCCGATCCGATCCGAACCCTTCGGAGACTCTGGGAGGGCACGGGGACGCGTACTTTTAAGTGTGCGATGCCGTACCCCTCTAGAAATCCTCCGAAGGTGTTTCGTTTCAACACGGCTTAAGGTACCCTTTACGTACCTCGCCGCCCCTAAAACAAGCCCGGTGAAGCTAAAAATGCCCAGTGGCAATCAGCAGTCTCTCTCCAAAAAAATTAACTACTGGCTAATATCTTATCTCTAGCTGCCGGAACACAACAATGCAACAAACATTAATGTTATAGCGACATATTTAGATAAGATGGTGGTAGCTAGCCATGCGGACAAACAAGTCCTACCACCAACCAAATCGAGTACACAAACATGTACCCCCGCTGGAAATCTAACCCGGGACCTTTGGGTCTACACCGGTGGATTTAACCACCCGACCACAGAGGCGGTTAGAAATCACGTTAATAATTATAGTTATATGTACAGACACCTGCACTATCTAATATTTTTTTGGGCCTTTCCTGAAAGTGCCGGCTAACAAAAAAAATGGTAGGTACGTTTTATTAGAACTAGCCATTTGGAGTAATGATAGGATATGGCACAAAAGTTGTAGGATTGCTCTGAGCCAAGTTATACAAGTTCGAAGATTCATCATTTTCTTATACTTATTGACTCCTGAAGGTGCTGGAAAACATAAAATAATGATAGATATTGTTAGGACTAATGATCCGAAGCAATTGTTATTGTGAAGCGTCAAGCGACCGCTTTGAAGTTAATACGAAAACAAAATGAAAAACTTGTATAACTTGGCTCAGAGCAATCCTACAACTTTTGTGCCATATTAACTATTACTCCAAATGGCTAGTTCTAACAATACGTACTATTATTTTTTTTTGTTAGCCGGCACTTTTAGAAAAGGCCCAATAATGTATAAAGCCCGAATGATCTCCTTTTTACAAAAAATGTTCAACCATATGCCTCATTCATAAAGTTCAAAGTCTATTCAGGAAATATGACAGTTTGTGGTAGTCTGTGTAAGGGTTGCCAACCCTACTACATAATGTAGTATTACTACTACCCACTATTTTAGGCGTCTAGCTACACATTGAAATGAAACAACTTTTACGGATCTACTCACGTTTATTTTACACATTACTTATTTAATGTTTATCCTGACGTGTCTCCCTGTGACCACGGACCCTGCTAAGGGTTCGAAACGTCAGGATAAACATTAAATAAGTAATGTGTAAAATAAACGCGAGTAGATCCGTAAAATTTGTTTCATTTCAATGTGTAGTGTTCGCGTAAACTTTAGAAAACAATACGTCTAGCTACAATTTATTTAAAAATATATTATAGTAGGCGAAACAACTATATTTTTACTATAGTTTTCTGTGATGAACACAAAGTAGAAAGATGAGCGCAACAGAGCCAGTATCGGTTTGATAAAAGCAGAGTTAATGGTGTTTTGTAACTTAAAATTAGATTGTAAGTAATAATAGTTACGAAGCGTTCCTTAAAAATAAAAACCTATTAATAAATAAAAGCTCAAAGCAGCAAAAAATATTCATTTAAGAAATAAAATAAATATTTTTTAACATACAATTTTTTTTTATTAATTCCCTATCTACTATATTTTTATGGGTACTAAATCCAAAAATACTATATTTGATCTAAAAGTCTTAGTCCCTAGTCTTTGTGCAGGCGTAGAGTTATACCTATTGCTAAGTGGTTGACAAGACCGCAGCTTGAGCCGTAGTTTTGAGAGAGTAAAATATAGACACAAAATTGCGTTGCCAAAATGGTAGCCTTAGCTCACTATACCTATCATCTCAGCCAAAAGACGTCCACTGCTGGACACAGGCCTCCCCCAAGGATCTCCACAACGATCGGTTTTGTGCTGCTCGCATCCCGCGACCTTTACCAGATCGTCGGTCCACCTTGTTGGAGGCCTGCTCACACTGCGCCTTCCGGTACGCAGTCGCCACTCAAGAACTATCCCGCCCCAGCAGCCATCAGTCCTGCGAGCAATGTGCCCTGTCCACTGCCACTTGAGCTTAGCAACTCTTCAGGCTATGTCGGTTACATTTGTTCTTCTGCGGATCTCCTTATTTCTGATTCGATCACGCAGAGAAACCCCGGGCTATCCCTCTCCATTGCTGTTTGAGTGACCTTGAGCCTTTTTATGAGGCCCATAGTGAGCGACCACGTCTTAGTCTCGTATGTCATCACTGGCAACCCATACAAGTCAAAGTCTTTCGTCTTAAGACATTGTGGTATATCGGACGAGAAGATAATTCGTAGCTTACCGAACGCTGCCCAGCCTAATTGGATTCGACGATTGACATCTTTGCTGAAGTTGGACCTACCTATCTTTACCGTTTGTCCTAGGTAAACATAATCGTCCACAACTTCAAGGGCAGAGTCCAACCAACCTTCAGAGGAGTGGATACGACACGTGAGTTCGACATTACTTTCGTCTTCTCCATGTTCATTTATAGACCCACTTGTTGAGGTCACCGAGCATCATGCCGAGGTCTTCCAGGGTCTCAGCCATGACCACTATATCGTCAGCAAATTGAAGGCGAGTGATGTATACGCCGTTGACGTTGATGCCGTGTCCTTTCCAGTCCAGAAGCTTGAAAACATCTTCCAGTGCAGCAGTGAACAGTTTTGGAGATATCACATCTCCCTGTCTCACTCTTCGCTGTAACTGGATAGTTTTCGAACTCTGGTCCTGAAGACGGACTTCACGATTCACGACAAGCAATAATTACATTTATGACAGTGTTCTGAAATGTGAATATTGCTTGGCCCGACTTGTCAAAATGTTAACGCGATAGTATGGCCGTAGCATGATCGAATGTCAAAAACTCACACTAGGCATCCCCAGCTAGTTTTGCTCGCGAGCAGCGTAACTGCAAGAATGTGCCTAGAGATTTTATTTTATTACCTTAGGAAAGCGCCGTGTAGGCAGGCCTCCAACAAGGTGGATCGACGATCTGGTGAAGGTCGCGGGAAGTCGCTGGATGCGAGCAGCACAAAACCGGTCGTTGTGGAGATCCTTGGGGGAGGCCTTTGTCTAGCAGTGGACGTCTTTTGGCTGAGATGATGACCTTAGGAAAACCTAACAAAATTTTAATAGGGTTACAAAATATATATTTTAAAACCTACTTTTTGGTTTTACCCGATAGAGATGGATGCCCATAGATGCCCTGCCCACACCTTTACTCTTTTCATGGACTTATAAAATGCTATTTCCATTAGTCCATGCTTTTTCCTAAAAGTGAAGGATGTATCCTATTGCTAAGTGGTTGTCAAGAATATGACTGTCACCGCCTTTAGTCTTAATGTTGAGCGAGTAAAATAAGAATAAGAAAGAAGAATAAGAAACATTTATTGCCCTGCTCAAAAACAAACATAATAAAAACTAAAAAATAACAATAAAATAAGATAAAAAAGAACATCGTACAACATCTAACACAATGAACAGAAACAGTAAACAAAAATTAGAAGAAAAATACTAGAAAAAGAAAAGTACGGAAGCAATACTGCATTGTTATAATCGTAGCCTATCACACTACCTATATAATATGTACTTTCTATTGATTGTTACTGCTTTAAGTATCAGCTATTCGACACCATGTCGCAAGAGTCCACGGGCTACGATGACTAGTGCTAGTGTCTGATGGAAAGGCAGGCCGGTTGCTTGTTTCCCGGCTCAGTAACACACAAAAATAGGCGGTAAGTAATTACTAAAACTATAAAGTGTACTTTTTTTTTGTACTGAAACATTTTCTTCTTACATCCATGTACGTTGCCCAGTTACATAGATATAACACAAGAAATAGGCTTATGTACGTCGCGTAACGCTTATTTATGGGCTTCCGCGGGTATGTCACCGTGCTTGTCTTGCATTGCCTCTATTGTCCGCATATACATATATACTTACTAGCTACCTATTTACATTTAATCTATGTTGCGTAAACACTTATGCATTCGTGTTTTAAGGCGCTGACAACCATGAGACATCGCTCTCTGTGGATTTGCATACAAGCAAAACTAATGTAAATAGTGCGCGAACCACTGATTTAAAGTACTTAAATAATAAATAAAATGTTTAGTTTTTATAACCTAGATGTTTTATTAAAAATATAAAACATGTATGTATAAAATATTTATAAAATTTATAAAATACAGTGAAAAATTAAACGCCTACCCGACCCAGCCAGGAAACGAACCTGGGTCTTCCGCAATCCGGGCGGCTGCACTGACAGCTATGCTACCGGGAAGGCTGACGTAAGCGCTGAATCTTGTCACAGCTTTTTAATGTTTTTGAGTGCTAATAGCGGCACAGTGCGCCAACTATCCAACGGTAATTGCAACCGATGGCTATGCAGATTCATCTTTGCAAATGAAATACCACAAATTTGGTAACACAACGCTATAGTAAATTTTTACTTTTTATTTCCAAGTATCAGCGACGTATTTTAGTAATTGAAAACGATACTCATGTAAATAGATTTGCTTACGGGTGACTGTCTTTTTTCCTTTTCCGTTTTGTTCCTGCAAAGCGTTCGCTCCGACCGACCACAGGATCTGATATAATTAATTGTCAAAGAAACATGAGTAGGTCTGAATAAAGTTTTCATTTGTTTGTCTACTGTTAGATTAAGAATACAAATAGATCAGTTAATTTGATACATAAGTTTAATATTGTTAGAATAAAGTTGGTTTGGTCCTCACTTGGTTTCCTATTCGATTTGGTTTGTGGTAGCATTCGTTTGAGTGGGGACCTAAAATCGGCTACATATATAGGGTCTAACAATATCAATAAGCGAACGTTTAAGGGGAGCATCTATACATCACACTGAGCATGCTCACCAAATTTGGTTCAACACTACAGGCTCGTCACCGAGATTTTCAACAAAACATTATCATAATTTACCAAAAAATACACCCTTTCCAAACCCGTACAGCGGTATTACACGCACACAAAGATAGCCGTTGTGTCGTGTATCCGTACACTATCTTTTTATCGACGCCTGCGTGCGTGTTAGTAAAGATACAGCATGTTTCATGATGTGCATTTTTTTAATTGATTTAGTTTGTTAGAAAACATAACTGTGAAAAATCACTATAAAACTGGAGCCCATTTTTTGTCATTGTATTCAGAATGATGTATAGATACCGCCCTTAAACGTTCGCTTATTGATTTTGTTAGACCCTGTATAGTTTGGTAGCAACTGGTGGTTTTTTTACCCTAATTCTTATTATAACAACATTGTATCTTATCTTAGTAGCATTGTTGTGTTCCAACAAAAACCTACAAACAAAATTAAATTTACACACCAGCTAAATACAGCTTTCGGGAATTAAAACAAAACGGTATAACATTCGTTATTGTGCCAAATTAAACAAGGATAATTTTACTCTACCCAAGTTTGATGTAAAACTCTTTCTTTAACCTTTAAACATTTTATCAAACAAAAGAATACGCAATTCAAATTAAAAATAGGCCAACGTGAAAGGCTATATGTAGCGATATAACTATATTTTGAGTAGTATGAAACGTGTTTACTGAAGTATCTAAGGTTCTACTATAATTCTAAAATAGCCAACATCGTGAACAGGAGGAAAAGTTTACATTTTTCCGTTTTCCCTAAGCTATAGTCGTCATGACGAAAGCAACAGATGAGGAAATCGTGCTACTTTGTATACGAGAAAATAGGTTAACTGCCTACGTAGTCCAATGGTTTGATAACCGGTCTTTGGTACAGGCTCAGGGTTCGATACCCAGCGGCGCGGTGTGTGTATTAAAATCGGTTTATTTGGTGTTGGAGCTTGTTCTAAGTCTGCCCGCTGTCATCGTAGGTCTGTCTTTATTATAACAATCTTATTAACGTTGTCGTGTACTCAAGGTAGACAATATTAAATGTTAAATTAACCGTTTATATTATTTTGAATTAACAATGCTACTTATTAAATCCTTTATACAAGGGTACATAACATATACAGGGTGGGCTTATCTCTAAAAGAGATCTCTTCCTGCCAACCTAGCTGTAGTTGGAAACGAAAGTCTCCGGGACTACCTAATTGTCGGCCATAACATAAATAAATACCTACCTTAAATATAAACAAATAAATAGGTACTTATACTAATTATAATGCATATACGTACATACCTATACACATATACATATATATATATACATATAATTAATTAAAATAATAATAAAATAAAATATTATGTTAAATAAATAAATAACTATATGTGTATATATAATAGTATATATATCTTATATATATACATTTAATACATACATATTATCATCTGACTGTATAACTATATGATGTTACTGATTTTGCAGAGGTTCAATTTGTGTTTAAAAGATGCTACTGATGGGCTCTCACGAATACTGGCAGGCAGTTTATTCCACAATCTGGCTGCATATACGGCATATAGTTACAAGATAAAATATTATTAGAAAAAAAAATCAACCAACAGAATCGAACCCACGACCTTTGGATAAGCGGTCCAATGCTCTGACCGCTGCGCTACCGAGGCCCCGGTTGAACCAGTTATCCAAAGATGTCCACTCGAGATTCCTGACGCCGGTTGATTTTTTCTAGTAGATTTATCTTAATTAACCTTTTTAACTTCTTGATATGTTTGAAACAAGCCAAAAGGCCATAAAACCGACCCGAAGTTAATTATTTTTTTTACAATCTCTTTGTCTATCTCCTTTCATGTCTGACGTTAAAAGTACTCGTAATCCCAGTTAGACAGTTATGACGCTAAGTACTATTAAAAAATCGCGAGTGTTAAAACTCATTTTTTTTCGACGATAAGGTGAAAAAGAGAAGGGTAAACTTTATATTTTGACTTTTTGTTATATTTCGTTTCATTTTTCTTGCAGTAGCTGTAATGATTTTGGGTAACGCTCATTAATTAAATGATTTTTTTAAACATTTTTACCAGGAAAAGCATTGCAATAATTTTAAGTAAACAAATAAATATAATTGAAATTAAAATAATACCTACTACATATAATAGTAAAAAAAGTAGTACAAGTTTTGAATGATTAATACTTCCATTGAGCACATTGCTCGCAGGACTGATGGCCGCTGGGGCGGGATGGTCCTGGAGTGGCGACCGCGTACCGGAAAGCGCAGTGTGGGCAGGCCTCCAACAAGGTGGACCGACGATCTGGTGAAGATTGCGGGAAGCCGCTGGATACGAGCAGCACAAAACCGGTCGTTGTGGAGATCCTTGGGGGAGGCCTTTGTCCAGCAGTGGACGTCTTTTGGCTGAGATGATGATGATGATGATGAATACTTCCATAATAATAGTCATATAATAAAAATATAATGCAGTATGTTTAAAAATAATAGGATTTTTTAAATTATTATTTAAAAAAGACAAATCCGTTTTTGATAATGATAATTTATTATAATTTTGATATAGGTAAAAGGTACTACTACAAAAATATCAGTTGAAGGATCTTTCTCACTGGAAAGGTTTTCTTTAAATTGTCATATTGGCAAAAAGGATAAGGAAAAGATATCATAAAGAAAAATCACCAGACTGAAAACACCTCCATACCACACTGTTGCGAATCTATTTATAAAGAGTTGTATATAAAGTCACAAAAGCGTTGGACGGATACTGTGTGGCCTACCACCGCCTACTATGAAAACACCACTCAACTTTTCATGGCAAACCCTTAATAAATTGTGAAAATATTCCTTATCACAAATTTACCTACTTTAAAAAAATAAAAAAAACGACATCATTAACAAAATTCGGTTTAAAAAAAACTTTAATAGAAAATAATTTAAATATAATTTTACGCAAATACATATTTGCGTAAAATTATATGTAACAAATTACAATTTAAAAAAAGACAAGAGTGTTGAAAAAGTTCCACGAGTGGGAATTGAACCCGCACCCCATGACATGCCGGGTCAGGTGCACTACCACCGCTCGTGGATTTTTTTTCATTTTGAAGTGAAAACTTCTTTAGCGGCGTTGTACACTTTTTTGTAATGGGTAAAAAATGTTAAATTCGCGTCAGGACACGTGACCGTCAGGACACGTGGCCTGATCGAAAATTCGTAAGACGGATGACAGCCGGCGCGGCGTAGGAGAGGAAGTATCCCCCTCTCTTTCTACGGCGCGGCGAAAATGTATGCCTGCTGTTTCGTTTAGGCGGCGCAGGGCGCTTGCGCGAATGTTCGAGTGCTTTTTAATGTAATATAAATTGTCATGTTTGTGTACGATAGCGCAATAAATAAATATTGTATTCTACCACATAAATGATAGTACTTTTATACTGATTGAAGCAATTCGTGCAAAATTATTCCCAAACCATTCCAAAATATCAAAAATGCACAACGTTAATATTCAAGTTTTCACTTCTGCCGGCACTCCCGGAGTGCAACCTATCGTTTTTTTTTTAAAGTTAGGTTGGCAAACTACTAAACTCTGCCTGAGAAACAGAAGCAGTGTCAATACGAGGACAGCTGTGGAGCAGGTTGTGGCTCAATAGCCATACCTCACCAAGCAAGTTGCTTTCCCACCTCTTTTAAAGACCATGTTGTAGGGAAATACGTTACTTGGGGGGCATTCCATTGATTGGTGGTGCTACAAAGAAATGATTCTTTAAACTTCGTTCGCGACGAATTAGTTGCCACAATAAATCGGTAACAGCGAAGACCAGCCCACGTGGTTCTGTGAAGAAAAGGAGTGCCAAGTTCTATAAGAATAAGATAAGAGTATACAAATTAATTCTACGTTAGTTTAGACGTACAAAAGTAAGTAGTAAGTAACCTACTATGCCCGGTATCACCCTCATGAACCGTAGAAGGGATGAGTGGATTCGGCAGAAAACTAAAGTGGCCGATATGGTCGAAGAAATAGAGCGCAGAAAGTGGAGATGGGCAGGCAGGACACATCGCCAGAATGAACCACAGCCGGTGGGCGAGAAGATCTGAAGATCTCTGCTTGCGGCAGAGGTCGAGCGTTTAAGAGATGGACGGATGATATCCGGCAGCAAGCTGGCACTAACTGGATGCGTGCGGCAGCAGACCGTCAAGAGTGGAGAAGCAGAGAGGAAGCCTTTGTCCGAAGACGGACGCTACAAGGGCTGCAATAGATACATAAAGAGTAAATAGTAATAATATACGTATAGTAATGTTCATAAGTAATTAGTCTCATTTTTAAAATAATCTGTTAGTTTTTCTTTTTGTTTTTCGATTCAAACTATGCACGAATTAATAATAAATGTAATATCCTACACTAATATATTCTAGTGGTATCTAGTTACGATAACTAAGCTAAGAAAGAGTGGCTTCCTCTGACACAGGTAAATATCCTATAACCACAGCCTATCTAATAACTAAACTAGACATGAAAATCAAGTCATTGCCAAATGCGGGTTGGTGAACAAACAAGCCCGGGCTATGCATCGAAAAATCAGAAACACACTTTGCCCGACCAGGGAATTGAACCCGGGACCTGCGGGTATCGGGCCGAGCGCTTTAAGCGTATTAAGCGCAAAAAAAAGACAAAAAACCTAACAAAAATTAAAAACATGTTACCTACTCGTATAAACATCCTATTATAATATTAAAAACGCGAAAGTTTGTTTGGATGTTTGTTACTCTTTCACGTAAAAACTACTGAATGGATTTGGATGAAATTCGGCATACAGATAGTTTATAACCAGGAATAACAGATAGGATATTTTTTATCCTGATATTCCCACGGGAACGGGAACCACGCGGGTGAAACCGCGAGCAGCCACTAGTTAAATATAATTAATTAGTACGTTCCAGTTTCTGAGAATCGGAAAATCCATTTTGTCAGTTGGCAATTTGGAAAATCGTCAGGAGACTGTTAGTGTTTTTTGTTCGAGAGAGTTTGTTGATTTCCATTGGGCATTTTCAGCGTTACCGGACTTTTTGATTGTTGGTTGGATGCCCTCTCGAACTCTAAAACCCCCGTTGGTTGCACCCGTAAAACGGATACGAGTATAAGCGCGTGCACAAAATATTATTTTGTCTGTCACAAAAACAAATGGCAGTTGCCGGTGACGGCAGCGAGGCTCGTGTCCATTCACATGACGCGTGACGTCATCCCCCATCCCCCAATTCAGGAGAGGGGTGGGGGGGCAGGCGGCCAGATTGCGTCGGAACATTCCGCGTAGGTGGCGTTCCAAATAATTGTCTCCCCTCGGAGCGAATATTGCCATTTGCTAACTTACCTGGAGACACGCGTTTTGGTCTTAACAGAGCGTTTGTTGCGTTTGCGTTTTAAGGCAACGCACCGCTAAACAATAAATCTCATACGGAGTGTTTGCGCCCCGTACCATAATAAAAGCTGTTTTTTTTCCTTCAAATTAAAACTACAAATTAGTAAAAAAAAGTAAAAACCAGTAATCGACAACTTTTTCCTTTAATCATGAAAATTTTAGTAACAATTGAATACAGACCCATGCTGGTATAGAACGTGAAAATAAAGTATCAGCTTTTTAACTTCCCGTGCATGTTGTTAGAAGTTTTTACCGCCTCTGTGGTCTAGTGGTTAAGACCACCGGTTTATTCCCAGAGGTCCCGGGATCGATTCCCAGCGGGGGGTACATGTTTGTGTCCTCGGTTTGGTTGGTTGTAGGGCTTGTTTATCCGCCGGGCTATCTACCACCGTCTTATCAAAATATGTCGCCATAACATCAATGTTTGCAGCATTGTTGTATTCCAGCAGCTAGAGATAAGATAGCCAGTGCCTCAGCAAAATGAGGATTCCCGGTGAAGAGCGCTTCCACCATTGGCCTTATCATCACTTAACATCAGATGAGATGACGGCACTGTAAAATAAAAATAAAATCAAAAAAGAGCCGACTAAAGGATAAGGGTTTCAACTTAGATGAAAGATTGGTCTCGCTGCGCTCGACTAGATACCGCCGGCGAACTTGTTAAATGCGGCAAAAAATACTACGCCGAAGTCGGCGTATCCGACTCAGTCGCCTGCTGCTAGTCGCGTTGCAAACTGTGTGTGTTTTGTTAAATTATGGTTATAAACCGAAGTAAAATGCCAGATTGCGTAGTTAAACTGTGTAAAAATAATACTACAAGAAATAAGAAGGACACCGTTCTTACACACACTACATTATTGAGTTGCCGCATTCATTTATAGGTAGCGCGGGTATCTAGTCGAGCGCAGCGAGACCAAACATTCATCTAAGGGTTCCAAGTTAAGACGCTCTGTCTTGTCTACCCTTTTTTGCAGAAGTACGGGAAAGTATGTAGGTATATAAGAATGAACATAGACCATTCTTCCTAGCTGTCACCACAGAGTAGATATATGTATTCTGTCACCTGTATTTCAAGTGAATCAAAATTACTTTTTGGCGACAAAAACTGGTGTCGAACAACTAGGTCACTGTGTCGAGCGCTGCCGCCACTAATCGAGTTACCTATTTTATGGTTAATAGAATATAATTTTACGCAAATATTGTTGCGAACAAATTACAATTTAAAAAAAGACAAAGCGTTCAAAAATTCCACAAGCGGGATTCGAACCCGTACCCTATGACATGCCGGGTCAGGTGCACTGCCAACTATGCTATCGTGGCTCAATCCAACTCGCCGAAATTAATCAACACTATTAGTTTTACTTTATAAGCCAAAGGAGCCCTATTCAATGTCGACAACTACGTCATCAACATCCGGTCTTAATATTTTTTACAAATATTGAAAGATCAGTTAAGAATTAGGCAAGCTATATTTATGATTATTTTTATTTACATATAATTTTACGCAAATACTGTTGCGAACAAATTACAATTTGAAAAAGGACAAAGCGTTGAAAAATTCCACGAGCGGGATTCGAACCCGCACCCCATGACATGCCGGGTCAGGTGCCTATTTTATTTAAGCTAAAGTTTTTTAAAAAATATTTAAATATTCTTTTACGGGTGAGAAGAATAAAGTTAAGTAAATAAGTACTTGGCTTAATTCAATTCTTTGTTTCCACACGACCATTGCATTTACGGAGAAAATACTTTTTTTTGTACGTTTATTTATTTATTTAAATATTTATAATTTATGTACACACAAACGAATTGAAAAGAAAACAAAGTACGAATAGACAAGTACAAGGGCGCTGCTTATTTCACATTGAAATTTCTTCCAGCAGGCCCGTTGAAGGAGAAGATACATAGAAAAGTAGACAAAGTGTGCACAAAACAAACAAAACAAGTATTTAAGGCTAACAGGTTTATAGGCATACAGTAAAATAGTTACGACACAAATTAAACATACATACAATAACGGTGACACACTCAAGTGGAAAGATAGTACTCCTTTACGCGCTTCTTAAACGTGTAAATCGACGTGGACTCCCGAATACAGGGTACGTTTATACTTTTTGTATATTTTTGTCACAACAACCCCACAATTGAGCATCGTCACTCACAATCAGACGACTGTTTCATGAAGTTCGTAAGTTATTAACCTCTTTTAAATAAGTTATCTACTTTGTAAGCTAAACTTTTTAGAACATTTTTATTCTACTACGAGTAAGTATCTGGGTTGAATTCAATTCTCTGTTTCCATACGGCCATGGTTACAGAGTAAATACTTTTTGTAATTTTTGTAAGTTTAAGGGTGCGCCGACAAAAAAATGCCAAAAATGCAGTTACGGTTAAGTAGATATAATTGAAAATACTATCGTATTAAATGAACATAATATATATTCAGTATCATAGGGAACGTGTTTACAATTTGTCAGAACCATAAATTCATAACACGCTATAGTTTTTTCTACAATATCATTTAAAGTTGAGCAAAAATCATGAAAACGAGTGGCGGCGTTTAGTAGATTTCTTATAGTTTATCTAAATTATTGTAGCTCTAATTTTGTCTAAACAATCATCAATGGATAAACTACAAATTGCTAGACTACATTTTCGATTCATCAAGTAGTTATTTAAATAATTATTTTTTATTAAGCACCTTAAATACCCCATACAAAATTAGTATGGCCGCGCGGCATCAAATAAATATGGACGACGACATTTCAAATAAAACATATGACACTTGTCACTTATGGACGGCGCACCCTTAACTTTTTATATTTATCTATTAATGATTGTCAACTATCTTTTGTTTTCTCATCGCTTCTCGTCGTCGGAGCTGTATTTCATTTATTTGGTATTAGTGTTTATTCTTTTTATTTCTTCTTTTCTTAATTATATCTGGGAATCGAACCTATTAAAAATACGCTTTACTTCGCTTTCCATTTACCTTTTCATACCGTTATCGCCCCATATATTTCAACCACCTTTGTGGTTTAGTGGTTAAGACCACCGGTGTCAGACGCAGAGATCGCGGGTTCGATTCCCAGAGGGATATACCTGTTTGTACAGATTTGGTCTTGTTTTAAGTCCATCTGGCTGGCTATCACTATTTTATCTAAATATGTGCACTTAGAGAGGCCTGTGCCCAGCAGTGGACTGTTATAGGCTGATGAATGATTATGTCGCTATATCAATGTTGTAATAGTATTGTTAAGTTCCGACAATTAGAGATAAGATATCCAGTTACTCAGGGATTGAGAATTCCGGGATGAAGTACGCGATTGCTGCCTTATTCATTACTTGAGATCAGATAAGATAAAGGACAAAGTGCTTACCAGTAAGAAATTTAAAAAAATACAGTCTATTTTCTTTACCTTCGTATCGGTTACAAACCAATAAACTTACCTACGTAAGATGAATACTGTAAAAAAGATAAATTTAATCGTTTCTTATCATCGAGTAGGATGAAGGATATAAGCGCTTCTCCGATGAAAAATAATTCTCTCCATCTTTTGTGTCTGCCAACTTTTTCCAATAACTCAATACTACGAGTATGACGTAGTTAGCCGATTTCCTCTTCGTGTTTTTCACAGCAGTTTCCGGTAGAATGATTTTCCTTAATCTGAAATAAAATGAGTTTTCGTATATCAATATTTATACTATACTAGCTGACCCAGCGGACTTCGTATCGCTTTGACAGTTTCTGTGTCAACAATACAATCAAATCGTTTCTATGGCAACAAAACAAACAAATCGTGGAACATTTTGTATTGGAAAAAAAATGTTTGGGGTGGACCGTTCTTATCACTTAGGGGTATGAAAAATAGATTACGACCATTCGTCAGACCTACCGAATATACATAATAAAATTTCATCAAAATCGATCGAGCCGTTTCGGAGGAGTATGGCAACTCACATGTGACACGAGAATTTGATATATTATTTCATGCATAAAACGAGACTAAATTATTATAATTGCATTATCTAAATGACATACCATACCGCCGCGTCGCATCACGTCGCTTAGCTTACTTTGTATTCGCTTAGCGTTTATTCTGACTTTTTTTAAGGGCCATAGCGTGAATTTAAATAGCCTATAGTCTTTCACAAAAATTCGGCTATCAACAGCAAAAATAATTTTTCAAATCCGACTGGTAGTTCTAGAGATTAGCGCGTTCAAACAAACAAACAAATACTTTAGCCTTATTATATTAGTAACTAGCTGTGCTCGCGACTTCGTCCGCGTGGAATAGTGACTTTCGGCAGCATTTTTAATTTTTTAGGCTCTTGTTCCCGTTTTTGCAACGTTTTTTACTGATGCTTCGCTTCTATATGTCGCAGCGTAATGTTATATAGCCTAAAGCCTTTCTTGATAAATGGACTATCCAACACAAAAAGATTTTTTTAATTCGAACGGGTAGTTACTGAGATTAGCGCGTTCAAACAAACAAGCTCTTCAGCTTTATAATATTAAATATAGATAAAATACAAAAAAAAACAAAATTCAAAATTCAAAATCATTTATTCAGTTTAGGCTACATGTAGCTCTTGTGAATGTCACTATGCCATCGGTTCGTAAGTCTACTCTGGGCGGAAGATCTTGTACTGTTCTCAGCCGGCAAGAAGCTCAGCAAGTGTCCAGCTCTTTTCTCCCTTACAGCATCAAAAATATTGGAAAATGCCCTATCATAGCAGGACCCTGTCCATTAAAACAAACACAAAAAATATAGAAGACAACCACAACATGTAAAAAAAAACAAAATAAAAAAAGCTAAGTTATCAAATTTACATCAGGTAAAAAAGTTACAATTTCCACAATGTCATACAGTACCACTACAGTACTCTAGTAAAAGTCAAAATAGAATTACTAGAAATAGAATTACTAATACATCAGTGACTCATTTATTTATCATCAGCCGAAAGGTCTAATGCTATCACAGCCCATGCACATGTTCCCCCCTTTCTACAAAATACTCCTTTAACGTGGTGGGAAAACTTGCGAAGCGACAACGTGAGGACAGTTATTGAGGCACAATTCTGCTTCACTAGCGGTCTTTGCATATGGACTCGTCTTCTGCTTAAGGGTGCGCCTTCTGTAAGTGACAAGTGTCATACATTTTATTTGAAATGTCTTCGTCCATATTTATTTGATGCCGCGCGGCGATACTCATTTTGTATGAAGAATTTAACGTTTTATTTGTAAAATAATAATTTTAAAAACCGCTCTTTAAACCGAAAATGTGAGACGGACCATTTGTAGTTTAGACCATTGGTGATTGTTTAGACAAAATCAGAGGTACTATAATTTAGATAAACTTTAAGCTATCAACTAAACGCCGCCACTCGTTTTCATGATTTTAGCCCAACTTTAAATGATATTGTAGAAAAAACTACAGTGTGTTATGAATTTATGGATCGGAGTAATTGTAAACACGTTCCCTTTGATAGTAAATATATATTTTGTTTATTTAATACGATAGTATTTTAAATTAAATTAACTTAACCGTGACTGCATTTTTGGTATTTTTTGGTCGGCACACCCTTAACATCAGATGGAGTTTATTCCTCGTAATTATTCACTTAGTACATAAGTACTGCAATATCAAATCATAACATATCTGAAAATCATAACAATCATTTACTTATCTGATCATTATCTGAGAATCAGAGTCATGGCAATGGCTTTGCTAACGCCGTGACACATGCTGGGAGATTTTTTTGCCACTTTTTCACTGCTTATAATATCCTATGTATAGTCGACCATGAAATTGCTTTATCACTTTTGACAAAAACTTCCATTACAATAAAGTTTCGCTAATGCTCATTGTCAATAATGATAACGTATCTGTCACTTGGTCTTTTAAACAAAAATAGAACTTGATGTTTTATATTATGTAAACAAAATTCACTTCTAAGGTGGTAAAGCAATTTCATTGTCGACTATACTTATCCTGTGTGTAAAAAAATATTTACTTTGATTTGATTTTTGAAATATATGATATAAGTAGGTACATTATGTAACTATTATCTTAAGGATAATATATTTTTTTACAAATGTTATATTATGTTATTACATATTACGCGTTACCGCTGGAGGGACGAAGTTCAGAAGGTCCTGCAAAAGCTTCATGTACACAACTGGCACAGGAAGTAGATCATCACCAGCTCTTTTTATGTCCCCACTGTTGGGGCACGAGCCTGCACTATAGATGGATAGGGAGAACGGGCCCTAAACCACCACGCGGGCCCAGTGCGAATTGGTGGTTTTTAACGACGCTAATGCAGCCGGGACTAAAGGCTATACGTGTCTTCCGAAGCACAGAGGAGCTCAAAATGATAAATGTTTTGGTCACCCATCCGATGACCGGCCTTTGCGAAAGTTGCTTAACGTTAGCAATCGTAGAATCGTAGGCCGCGCCATCGAGCTCCTCAAGTAAGTAGATATTC
This sequence comes from Eudonia lacustrata, assembly GCA_947562085.1. Lineage (NCBI taxonomy): Eukaryota > Metazoa > Arthropoda > Insecta > Lepidoptera > Crambidae > Eudonia > Eudonia lacustrata. The sequence goes on along the minus strand of OX387340.1, from coordinate 23,732,167 downwards.
CACATATGAATATGTCGGAGACATGGCGCTAACATCGCATAAAAACGACAAGTATAATCTATACTTGAGTATGGTGTGGTCTGTGTAGCCTATGCTAACCGTGATATGAGGAGATTCATTACCGGAGTTTATACGCGTGCGTGTTTTCATGTTTCATTATGATGTATGATGCTTAGAAAGTTCTATTAAGAAAAAGTTAAATACCCAGAGGAAAACGTTTACATAATGAGGTAACAATGAGAGTTACTGGACAATCGAATGTTATTAGTACTGTACTTACTGTTTGTTATTACAGCTGGACAAGTTTATTGCAAGTGATTTTGTCTTGGTTAAAAATAGTGAAGAAAACCAAACCAAATTAGATAATAAATTTAGAGACTCGTTTGTTATAACTGCGGCTTTTAAGTAGACTCACGAGAACTTACGTTCAGTACCATGGGGTACTATGGAGATATGAGGGTTTGATAGAGAGAGCCAGTAGTTTATTATATGATGAGCTGTGTGCGGGTACCTAATGGAGGTAGCTCATGATTATGATACGATGAAAGCATTAAATTCTAAGCGAACTTACAAATACACGATAGATTAGGAAGGATGCCAGAAGGTCGACAAGTCGAGGTTGAGGTAAAGGTACATTGTAGGTTACCCGATTGATTAAGAGTAAAGTTGTTGTGTGAACTCAAGTTAATGTTCTAATGGCCGTAACAAGTGTCGACCATACCAGTAGCTATTACATAGTCGTAGCCCGGTAGAAATTGGTGTCTGTTGAGGAAACTCAAGTAGGTAGTCCGTGGGCGCGCGGTGCGTGTTTAGCTCTGGCGGAGGTCGTGGTCTATCAAGACCGTACAGTGTGGTCTGTGGATGATGCAGACGTGGTCTATCAGGACCGTAGTGTGTAGTCAGAGGGTGATGCACACGTGCGCAGGGTTCCACTGAGATGGACGCGCGTAAGCGACAGGGATCGCTGTTCAGCTGTGAAAGCCGTGGCTTTAGAGGGGTAACTAGAGGTGATTTTAAAGCTTACAAATAGTGACGCTTGATTTGAGGAACGAATGGTTCATGACCCTGGTTACCTGGTTATCGCGTTTGGATTGTATGGTTACCTTTTGATTTGTTATGTTACATTCCATTTGTTATCTTTCAAAGTCGAAAAGGTTCAGTTTTCAGTTTTTAGTCTTTCAATGTCAAGAGTCTTATGTAGAGTCTTATGTAGAGAGTTATGTAGAGACTTATGTAGTCTTATTTAGAGTCATGAGTAGATTCTTATGTAAAGTCTTATGTAGAGCTTAATAAAGAGTTATGTGGAGCCTTATGTGGAGCCTTATGTAGAGCCTACTGTAGAACCTAATGCTGAGCCTTATGTAGAGCCTACTACAGTCTCCTGTGGAGCCTAATGTATAGCCTGCTGTAGAGCCAACTCTAAGAGTCAATTATTGTTAGGCCAGGATAGACTGAACGGAAAATACTGTGCTTGGTTATCTTTTGTTACAGAGAAAAACACGAGGACGTGTTTCCGGGTCATCCATCAGGGTGACCGTGTCGGAGACATGGCATGCAATGCATAGAAACAACAAGTATAGTCTATACTTGAGTGTGGTCTGTGCAGCCTATGCTCTATGGTGCGTGAAACCTCAACGTCAGTTGGCGCGACAACGGACTGGACACATTTAAACGGGAGCGGTCGGAGAGTATTTATTCATGTGCGGAGAGTACGCACGCGCAGAACTCACATCGTTTCTTAAATCCATTTGCATCGGGCAACGATTTCTAAATTATTTAAATGTGATGTTAAAATAACATTAAAGTGACTGTAAGGAATACGACTGCGGTTTTATTTTGAAGATCCAAGATGAACTGTATTATCGACGAATCCGAGCTTGCTCGACCGTCCTACCTACAAACCCCTCCCGCCGACAAATATATCATTGTTAAAATATAATTATACTAAAAATTCTCCTCCTCCTGACGCCTCGTTGGCCGACCGGCACCCGAAGGTCCTGGGTTCAATTCCCAGGTCGGGCAAAAATGTATTTCGGATATTTTATTTTATTTTTATTTTATTTTATTTTATTATCTTAGGAAAACCAAGGTTTACAAAATTAAAATAGGGTTACAAAATATAACACATAAAAACCACTTATAGGTTCTCACCGATAGAACCGATATTTCGATGCATAGCTCGGATTTGTGGTCGCTAACCCACATATAGCAAGCGTGGTGTTTAAGCCATTCCCCATCAATTGTAGCGATGACTTGATTTCAATGATGGAGGCCTTCGCCCAGCAGTGGGACAACTATAGGCTGCTTACTATCTACTATACTAAAAATATATTTTTATATTTTTTTAATGAACCTAATATACTGGTTTACGGAAAATTTGAGATTTCCACGCGATTGAGATTAGCGATCTCGTAAACAAAATCCACGGTTGAAAAAAAAAAAAATTTATTACTTATAGGACGAAAGTTGCCTAACTTGCAATGTGAAGTTAAGCAATTTTCGCAATGAAAGGCTCTCGGATTTTTGTACAAATTTCACGAGCTCTCCCCAACTTTGAAGGCGTGCTAAGCCGTTGGCCTCTGTTGTTCTCGTCTGGGCCAGCTAGTTGAGTTATGGCCCGAAGCTCTGATGTGAAAAATCCTTACTGTGACGTTTTTTTTAATGCGCTATTAACACATAAATAAAAGTGCTATTATCCCAGGTGGGTTAACAGGACATATTAAGCTTTCTAGAATGTATTGGTTTATTCACGTCAGTACCCAGTCTAACGGAGCTATATGGTTTGAACCACAATGCCACATCAAAACTTTTAATCCTTTTAATACCCTTGGTCTTGATCCATCGGCAAATAGAGACGAGAAGGTTAAATAAATACCTAATTATTCTCGTATAGAAATACGAACAGATCCGTAAAGTATTTAATCTTAACGCATATACTACCTTTTATTTAAACACCTAATCGAAGCTCCCCCGAAAAAAGTAGCAATGTCTCAACATTAAGAAGAAATCCTTAAGTAAACAAACGAATATCACTTATAAAGAGTTTTCCCTGCTATAGGCCCCGTAAATATCGATTAGCGGGAGTTAACCCGGGAAATATCGGATAGTACCGGGGAAAACATACGGCTCGCATCCCGGCACGCGCCTATCAGCTGGGGGTCAAGGTCTGTCGGGTCAATGTTGGCCGGGTGTGGGGCGGGGGAGGGGGTTGGGGGAGTAAGCGTGGGCGTCGCCATGGCAACCGGCCTACGCCGCCCACGCTCGCAGGTACTCAATCAATTACCAGCCGGTGAGAATACATTACTTTGAGCAAAATAACGCTCCACATAAAATATTTCTCGAGTCAGCACCGATTGCCTACGATTTGCCACTCCGTTTGTCCGGTAATGTTCATTTTGCTTTCCTATTGTGATACTGTAATTTTATGAGGTGCTGCTGTTGGTGCCTGTAATTTGCGACAATTGGCTAAGTGGTTGAATAATTTCCCCCTACAATCCTTTATGAGCCGGCTTCTAAGTGAATTAACGAGTAGTTTGCAAGCGAACTTGCTTTAAAAATAGGATCATTAAATTGTTTATGGCCTTAATTTTTTTTTCTGTTCTGATATATTAGATTTCAGTCTTATTAAAAACTAGCCGTGCCCCGCGGATTCACCCGCGTTAATTGATTACCATAAAAAAGGTTATAGTGAGTCAACCTTAAAAGCTAGACAGTCTAGCTAGTCGCGGACTTTTTTTTAGAACTTTTAAAGGTCAACAGTTTCGTGATACATGATTTTTGCGTAACTTTCACCGTTTACGCAGCGCACGCAAGGAAAGCTCTCAAAAAAATATTTTCCCGTTTTTGCAACATTTTTCATTGCTGCTCCATTCTTATTAGTCATAGCGTGATGTAATATATCCTATAGCCTTTCTCAATAAATGAACTATTTAACACAAAAATAATTTTTCAATTCGAACGAGTAGTTCCTGAGATTAGCGCGTTCAAACAAACAAACAAACAAACCAACTTCAGCTTTATAATATTAGTTTACTCGTAGATAGAAAAAGCCGAGATTTTTATCATTTATGTATTGATTTTTATTTCGAATTTTATTGACATTATCAGCGTCTATTAAGGCGAGCTTTTCCGACTGTTAGATTTCCAAGGCGTTCCGCTCGGGACTGAATGATGGCACGAGTTGTGGCACGAGCGTCGAATTAGGCAATAATGTGGATTTTATTAAACGTTTACTTAATATTAAATTATAATGGCCGACAACTATTACATATTCACAGACAATTGGTTTGGTATATTTTTCTTTATCTGAAACGGTGTATAGCCTGAATAAAATGATATTTAATTTATTATTAAGACGTATTTTTGATATTATATTCAATGCAGGAATTTGTTCCATTTTCACGATATTTTTTTTTTTAATTTGCCGAAATTACTAGATAAAAGGCCAATGAATAACATACATTTTTTTTGGATTTAAAAACCTTTTACATTTCGAATAAAACTCATTTTAAACACCGTTTTTTTGGAAACCCTCGCCTTAAACTATTATAGTGAACCACAGTTGGCAACATTGTTTGATGCAATGCATCATTTGCTAAATGATTATAATGATTCATTTACTTCCCTAAAACAGACTATAGTAGCCTGAATAGAAATCTATTTTAGTTGAATAGAAAACTATTTAAGTAGCAACATAAGCAAGCAAGCAAGTATTGGCATAAATAAAGTTAGAAAAAAAAACAAAAATAGAATAAAAAGTATAAGGGATCCTGTATTTATTCTGTGCCGTAGTTGACTGTATCTTCTCCATGTACCATGGTATCAAGTGCCCTGTATCAGTATTTACGCTCGCCTGTGTCATTCATTTCATATCATTCGTTTCATTTTATTTCATTCACTTCCATAAAACGGTTAAAAAGTACCCAGAATATAAATTTCTAAACAGTAAACTATTAAACTAAAAGTTTAAGACAGATACTATTAAGTAAGTAAATAGCCCATAACTGTCCCACCGCTGGGCAACGGCCTCCATAAAACGGTAAAAAGTACCCAGAATAGAAATTTCTGAACAGTTAACTATTCAACTAAAAGTAAAAGAAGCAACCACTTTTAGGACAGATAATATTAAGTAAGTAAATAGCCCATTACTGTCCCACCGCTGGGCGAGGGCTTCCATCATTGAAGTCAAGTAATCACTTCAATCACCACGCTTGCCAAATATGGGTTGTTAATCACAAACTCGGGCTATGCATCGAAAAATCCGAAACACACTTCGACTAACCTGGGAATTGAACCCGAACCTTCGGGTATCGGGCCGACCGCTTTGCCACTCGGCCACCGAGGTGTTTATTGAGATAATATTAAAATAAACAAAAATAGGATAAACATTATAAGGGATCCAAAGCCAAACTAGCTACTTAGTCAAAGTAACATTAAGAAAACGATAGCGAAGTTCAAAGATAATAAAATGTATGGGATTGACATAAGCCGCGCTAAACCACGTGGTCAATCTTATGTCAATCTCATACATTTTATTCTTTTCTAACTTCGCTATCGTTTTCTTAATGTTACTTTGGCTACCGCCATAGATCCTGAAGCGAGCCTGTAGTCGACTGTATCGTCTCTGTGTTAGCTGTCACGTGTCCCGTATTCGTTATTGTTTGAACGCCCGCCTGTTTGTATCCACGCATGTGCTACACGAGGCTACGCATCACGTTTTTTGTACAGACGACGTAAGTCATTGTTCTTATGTGATTATTCCTATTGTTTTTTTCACTTAGGGCGGCTTGCACAACGCCTCACTAAGTACTTACGTTTAGCGCTAAACATGTTTAAGGTATCATTCTGTCTCTTTCAACTTCCAACAAATGACAGTAATGGAATGACATTTTGAACGTGTTGAGCGCTGAACGCATTTAGTAAGTTTTTGTGCAAGCCAGCCTTAGAGTCGATTGTACTATTTAATTATCTTTGACAATAACTTAAGTCAAAGCAGTAAATAAAAAATGGTAACTGTTAAAATAATTGATAATGATTTTATAGGTGACACGAACACTAAACATTGAAATGAAAAACTAATTTGAAAAAAGTGTCAAGGTGAGGGTTTCCAAAAAAGTTCCAGTGTTCCAGTTTCCAGTGTTTTTAAATGAGTTTTATTCGAAATGTATAAGAATTTAAAATCCAAAAAAAATGTATGTTATTCATTGGCCTTTTATCTAGTAATTTCGGCTGGTATTTTCACGATATTTTAACAATTTCCTGCATTGAATATAATATACGTCTTATTACTAAACTAAATATCATTTTATTCAGGCTATACACCGTTTCAGACAAAGAAACCAAACCAATTGTCTTTGAATATGTAGAAGTTGTCGGCAATTATAATTTTAATAATAAGTAAACGTTCAATAAAATCCACATTATTGCCTAATTCGACGCTCGCGCCGTCATTCATAATTCATTGAGCGGGATTCGTATTCGCACCCCATGACGTAACGGGTCAGATGCACTACCAACTATACTATCGTGGCTCTGCCCGACTCGCCGAAATTAATCGACACTATTGACTTTTACTTTGTTAGCTAATAAGAGCTTAATATTTGTACAGATATTAAAGATCAATCAAGAATTAGGCAAGAGGTATTTGTGATTATGTCACATATCATTTAACGCAAATATTTTTTCGAATAAAATTCAATTTTAAAAAAAGCATAACAAAAATGTCGTTCAAATGTATAACTACATATAACTAACAATAATCATGAACAACTATATGCGGATCTAATCGCGTTTATTACTTATTAGGATCCTGTAAACTGTCTGAACCTATTTCCGTAGTAAAATAAATTATTTCCTGCCTCTCAGCACATACAGGAAATAAAAAATAGTTTAATTTATTAGTTCATATGTTTACCATAGTGAGCAAGAGTGCAAGTTTTTAACCTGAATGGTTGACTAAAACGAGAATTTGTATGACCACATTGCAACAAACCTCTTTTGTCGACCACGCTGCATCAATACCAGACAAATTCGTCATGTTCGTTAATGTGATCGAACGCCGAATAAAACTCGCTCGCAGAACTTTGTACAATGAAAAGAAGAGAGAAAGAAGAAGAAAGAAAAGATCTTTGTCATTGGTTTTGTTACTTTCTTTGTTTTGCTTACACATCAATAAATCGTATCAAAAAGTAACATTAATACCAATAATAATACATAATTAAATTAACAAATAAAAATTTGGTTCAAGTCAATTTAACTTCTAACATACGATCATGGTACTTTTGAGTCAACAAGAACTTTTTCACAGTAAACTACCTATCCTATGATTGTATCCGTTACGTAGGCTTTGAAGTTTACAAACTTGCAACGCATCGGCCGTCTACGATTTTACGTCTACGGCGCTCGTAGCAACTCGTAGTACAGGGTGCCTAGGTACGAGTCCCATTCGCCATTCGATCACGTTAAGGTGACGCATTGGAAATTTACGTTGCGGGGATCTTGATTTTCCCCAACAATTACAAAACATATGAAAGTGATATTTGATGACATGATTTTTCATTTAATTGACTTCATTTTGCTAGTTGCAGAAACACGATTTGTCAACTTTTATAACAGAAAAAAAAATATCAAAGTAACCTCTTTTAAAACATAGATTCACATTTTACAGGCTAACCAGACCGATTTAAGCATCTAAATTTTCTTAGTAGATTAGTCTTAACACACACTTCAAAATTGTAGTTAATTTATTGTTTTCTAAAGTTTATGCGAACACTACACATTGAAATGAAACAACTTTTACGGATCTACTCGCGTTTATTTTACACATTACTTATTTAATGTTTATCCTGACGTTTCGAACCCTTTGCAGGGTCCGTGGTCACAGGGAGACTGAGGTGTTCGTCATCTCATAATTAGTTGGTGGCTTGTATACCCTCATTTCCTTCCTCCTCACTCCTCAGTGAAAAAACCACCAAAACTGTATGGGTTACCGAAAATTCACAAACCCGAGGCTCCGCTACGCCCTAATGTAAGCCAGATTGATTCACCAACTTACCGACTGGCCCGGCATATAGCTAAGATTCTTTCACCACTTAGAGGTAACACAACAGCTTATGTGAAGGATTCCTACCAATTTGTCAACGATATCAAAGACCTACATCTCGCTGACAATGAGACTATGGTTAGTTTTGATGTGCAGTCCTTATTTACATGCCTACCAGTTCAGGATTGCATTGAAATTACCAAAAAACGTCTAGCGGAACAAGATATGCCTGATGAATATGCAGTACTATTAGAGCATTGTCTAACATCTGGCTACCTTTTGTGGAATGACATTTACTACCTGCAAGTAGAGGGTGTTGCCATAGGTTCCCCTGTTTCGCCCGTCGTCGCCGATATCTTTATGGAAGACTTCGAGGAGAGGGCCCTGAGCACAGCACCGGTAACTCCTAGGTTCTACAAGCGGTACGTAGATGACACTTTCACTATCCTACCAACTGATAAAGTATCTGCTTTTCTAGATCATCTTAACTCCATACATCCAAAAATACAATTTACAATGGAGTTAGAGGCAGATAGTAAGCTAGCTTTCTTGGATATTTTAATTATCAGGAATCCGGATCATAGTTTGAGTCACACTGTGTATTGTAAAGTAACCCATACAGATAGGTATCTCAATGGTGATTCTCACCACCATCCTAGACAGTTGGCTACTGTAGGGAAATCTTTGTTTCAGAGAGCACGCGGCATCTGTGACACTCAACACCTGGCTGCTGAGCTTCAGCATGTCAAGCACGTACTACAGGATAATAAACTGAAAGTACCACGGCTTTGTCACAGAAAACGCATTAAACCAACCACAGTCGAGCGCCAACCTGCTGTACTTCCATATATGAAAGGTGTCACTGACAAGATTGGACATATCTTAAAGCGAGCTTCAATCAACACTTACTTCAAGCCGCCGAAGAAGATCAACCAATTTTTACGACCTGTCAAGTGCAACATACCCCTTCAAGATGCAGGCGTGTACAAACTGGACTGCGACTGTGGGCTCTCTTACATCGGGCAAACAAAGAGAAGTATACGAACCCGTGTTAAAGAACATATAGCCGACGTCAAGCATAGGCGCGAAAATAAGTCTGCAGTATGCGAACATTCCCTAGAGGGGCCCAACCATTACATCAGATTTGATAAACCACAAATACTCGTTAAAGAACAACGATTCATCCCTAGGATGATACGCGAGGCTATTGAAATTAAAAAACATCCTAATTTTAATAGAGAAGATGGTTGGAATCTACCACCAGCCTGGGATTCCATCATACAAAATATTAAATCCTAGCCCCGACACCATACTGCCAGACCAAAAGATACTGTAAGCCTTTCTGCGTAAAACGGAACGCACCTGATTAAATTTAAATGAGGGTATACAAGCTACCAACTAATTATGAGATGACCAACACCTCAGTCTCCCTGTGACCACGGACCCTGCAAAGGGTTCGAAACGTCAGGATAAACATTAAATAAGTAATGTAGTTTATTTTTTTTAAATACTTTGTAGTTTTAATTTGAAGGAAAAAAACAGTTTTTCTTATGGTACGGGGCGCAAACGCTCATATCAAAACGTATGAGATTTATTATTTAGCGGTGCGTCGCCTTAACGTAAACGAGAATTTGTATGACAAAATGTTAACTCTTCTCGTATGCCGCCAGGAGGCGCTGCTTCAATGCGATACTAATTTTCGTTTTCGTAAATGTAACCGAATGAATACGGATAAACAAAACTCACACTAGCCACCCAGTATTGTACTCGTACGTACAAGAGAGTTATTTCACTATACTACAATTATTGTTATAGTATAGGGCATGATAAGTCTGGGGTGCAGGCGCCTGTACGTACTCGTAGAAGTAAGGATTCTAACTAAAACTAAAACAGGCACGGCATCGAATGAAAAGAGCAGCCGGGTACGAAACACTCCAAATCCTTCCTAGGCGTAAACGCCTTAGGACGGAGTAAGTTCATATGCGGAGGCAACAGAAGGATTAACCATCGGTGCCTTGACAGGGCACTATGCCACAAAAGAAATGCTTCACAGAATGCACATTTTGACAAATTGTTTGTGTAGGGCATGTGTAGAGGAAACGGAGTCAATGCAGCACCTACTGTGTGACTGCGACTCTCTGGCTAGTAAAAGAATGGGACTCCTGGGGTCGGCCTAGCCGAAACCGGAGGACTTCAGGTTCTTTGCTCTTAAGGACGATGACAAACTTATGGCATCCATCTTTAAAGAGGAGGAAGAGTGAAAGGATGGGATTGCACAAAAGATCCCAGTGGATCGAAGTGTTACTGAGAGAGGGAAACCTCAGCAGGCCCCACTAAGATAAGATAAGATAAGATAAATGTTCTAACTTGTACAGACGGCGGCACATCGACCTATCCAAAACTGACAAATTTCTTCAATTAATGTTCAACCATATGCCATACTCATAAAGTTCAAGGTCTATTGAGGAAATTTGAGAGTTTGTGGAAGTCTGATGCACAGAATGTACATTGATTGAAACATACCAGTAAACAGCCGTGTAACACAATATTCTAGGGATTTAAATAAATCATTTCTTTTTAAAAATAATTTTTATTTATATACGTAGAATGGCAAATTACTCCATTTCACCTGATGTTAAGTGAATATGGAATCCAGATGTGACGACAACTGGTGCAGCGTGAAAATAACGCAGTATCAGTTATCCTCACTCTGCCGGCTCACAAGGTGCCTCTTCACGCCTCGTTTGAAGGACCCCATATCATAGGAAGGAGGGAAAACGTGTGCTGGCAAATTATTCCATGTTTTGGAGGTGCGACAAAGAAACGAGTCACCAAATTTCTTAGTGCGCGATGGAGTTATCTACGTTTGATGTACTTAGAGGTTCGAAAGGAGAAAAATTCTTTTACATATTTTTTTATTTTACACCATCACTTCTTTTGGTATTTGCTGGATTTTTACTACAAGATAAGCTCAAGTTTGACTTTGTTCTTCCTTGTATACCTTTCGTTATGTTGCGAACGGAAACATAAATAATATAAATTTTATAAATATCAACAGCCCAGCTAGTAAGTGTACGTGTGTGTTTGTGAGTGTGTGTTTGTGAGGGTGTGTTTATGTGTGTGTGTATGTGTGTGAGTGCGTGCGTTCGTGCGTGTGTTCACGTCTGATTGAGTGCATTCGCGCGTGCGTTTGTCTTGCGTGGTTGCGCGTTTGCGTGCGTGCGTGCCTGTGTGTGTGCTTGTTGTGTAGTTGTGTAACTTGCTGGGCCCTGATTCCCTGGTATTGTACTCGATCTTTTTAAACTGGAACGTAGCAGTGCAGGACCCTGCTGCTTTGTTTTGATTGATTATGTTGTAGTCCTCCAAATGGCATAGTTTCGTTGACTAAGTCGCTGTTTTTGACACTACAAAAATTATATCGGGTGACAATTTTAAGGTTAACGTTGTCAGATAAAATGTGGCTATTTACTTCAAACGTGTTTACATGAATTATGTCATCGTGCATAAAGTATCCATCCATATAACCTATAAATAAACGCATACCCCCGATTGAGCCAGGCCTCAGAGCGTGTGTTCATGGGTCAGTTATCTGTGTTCAATGCGCGTGAGATTCGCGCGGGAAAAGGTGCTCTGCTATTAGCTATAATGCTAAGTAAATTATCTACAAAAGGCCTTTGACAAAACCTCTAAGATACTGATAAAAGAAAAGGTGGGTGTCAACTTTGAAGTCAATTTTGTAATATTTAGGGCATACTTCGCTGTTTATTTTACCAGTCAGCTCCAACTGCTGGGAAAAGTTCTCTCCCTCTACTGCCTACTCATAGAATGAGAAAAGAATAGCAGAAAGATGAAGTTAGAGATAAGTATCATTCTCAATTCTCTAATTCAAATTTATAAAATTCTTTCTCCTACTTTGGTTATGATGCCTAATTCTACGTAGTTTGAAAGTATGATTTTGATAGATGTGTAGAAAAAATCCAAGTAAATACCTTATTAGGTATTGAAAAAAGAAAATGTCTGGACGAAGCGATCTACCATTTTCAGCTCACTTCACTTGCCATTATGAAATAAAAGAAACAACTACCAATGATCGTTTATCATACCTATCGAACTTTTGATGGATATTTTAAAAGACTTTCTTTGAATATTGATTAAGTGCCGACGTACGTATAGTATGTTTTGCATCCGGCAGTCACTACTCGTACTACTACGTTTCAATGTGCCTAGGACTTTTAATGCGGCAATAACTTTCTTTTACGTAATCACTCGACTGCTAATATGTCGAAGGCGCTGCTTGGTGGAAAATCAGCATGTTCCACGACCTTTACAACCTAAACCTTTTCGAGCATTAAGGTATTTCTGAATACGGTTTTCTGGCAGTGTTTCTACACTGTCCCGAGCCACATCTCCGATAACGTAGTGACAAAGCGTACACGGGTCTCCGATAACGTAAAGGGGTTTTAGTGAGTAATGCTCTCTCTTGCTCAGCGGGCTTTTATCCTGGGAAAAGCGTAACACAATCTTTTGGAACTAGGCAAAATGCTGTCTTACGCTTACACCGGGGCTAAGGCGGGACCCGGGTTTCGTGGGGCTCTCCTCTTCTTCCTTCGTCCAGCCACAAACTCGACGAAGGGCTTATCCACCAATAAAAAAATAGTGTCATTCCTTTACTGTCATAGGGATGCGTTTGGTGTAACTGGAAGAAAAATGGTTCTATAAAAATCCTAAACCACCATCTTTATCATCAGGCAAGATGGAAATTAAATGCTTTAAATAATATAAAAAAATAATCAATATTGAAAAAAAGAGATTTTTTAATCTTATACGGATAATATGTGATAGTTAAGCTTAGTAAAATTGCTGAACATACAAAAACGTCAAGTCTATATAGCAGTCAAAATCTGCATTTCAATAAACGGGTATATCACACTCGCCGCATAACAATTTCCCATCACTCACACCGTGTTAATTACACAGCAACATTATTTGATCACGGTTTTCCAATTACCGGGCTTAGTAACTAGAAAATAATATCGAGTTTCGAACAAACAGACAACCTGTCAGCTGCAGACGAGGTCGGATATTGAAGAATGCGTGGGAGACGTTCAAAGAGCGACTCTGAAAGGTTCAATTTCGAATCCTCTAGTGATGGAACTGTTTGTGAATGGACTACGTTGGGTGGAAACGGGCGGGGATTAGATAGACACGAATTTTGTAATGTTGTTCGGTTTCGTAGAACCAGCCGTTGATTCGTCGGTAAATGTTTAGCAACCGTTGTGTACGGTATGTTTGAAGTGATGCCTGAAACGGTTTAATGAAAACCTATTTCCTTTATAAATTCGTGGACAATGGAATAACTCTCCTGTTGAGTGTTAAGGATTCAATGTTGATATTAAGTATTGAAATGAGCTATAGGTACTCGTATTTTCAAACGATTCCGACATAGTTAGGAGGCCTGAGTTATGCTAAGCTATGCAAGATATTTTTGTTAGTATTATATTGTGCTATTTTTAAATTGTTATTTCTATTTATTTATTTATTTGTGTTCGGGAGTATTACAGCAAAATAGTCTAGTAACTAAATAATACACAATAAATATGGCGATGCTAACAACAAGTCTCCACCTATGGATAGAAAAATAAAAACTAAGAACATATTATATCACTAAATTATTTTAAAAGGATTAAACACATTTTCTGTTTCGGTTCTATTTATAGAACTAAATGTATATGGAAAACCGCAGTTGGAAAAAGACGACTTGCCTCAGATGAGACTTGAACCTTTTCTTCACTTGAAATGTACTTTCTAATACCTATATACTAAGGTATTAAATTTAAATCAATATTTTTAAAACTTTTAAGTAACTAGCGACCCGCCCTGGCTTTGCACGGGTGCAATGCTGATATACGCAACCGCTATGTCCCTGCATTTTAAACCTATGTACTTATGTAATATCTTCGAAAATATTCATTTAAATTACATGGTGCAAAGGCCCATATTGATCTTTATTAAATGCACAATGTACTTAAGGTACTTAATTTTAAGAGGATTAATGCTGTATTGCTTAAAATCGCATCGTAAATAAGCCATTATTTCTCGTAAAAAGTAAAGGTCAAAAAATTATTATTGTGGGTTATCCCTAAGAGATAGACATATACCATCGCGGACTTTTTTGTAGACCTTTTTAAGGTATCATCATCTCAGCCAAAAGACGTCCACTGCTGGACAAAGGCCTCCCCCAAGGATATGAGGGGTATTTGCCGTAATCGCCACGCTTGGCAGGCGGGTTGGCGATCGCAGTAGGTTGAGGGTAACCTCAGAGAGATGCTGCTGCCCATCCTCTGGAATAGTCCCTTAGTCGGCTTTTACGACACCCACGGGACGAGAGGGGGTGGTGCAATTCTTTATCCCCGGCACCACACAGGGGATTTTTAAGGTATACAATACTGTATTACATTATTTTAATCTATCTCGTAGGGTCCAGCCAGCGTTTGCAATGTAAGCGCAAAGAAATATGAAACTTCTAAAATTATCACTATTCTCTACTACATATATTATGCATGTATTTATACATATAAACCTTCCTCTTGAATCACTCTTGCTATTAAAACAAACGCATCAAAATCCGTTGCGTAGTTTTGAAGATCCAAGCATACATAGGGACACACAGACAGCGGGAAGCGACTTAGTTTTATACAATGTAACCCACTTTGAGAGGTAATTAAATTATCCACCTAAGGAAATAGGCACGAAATAGGATACTTTTGTCAAAGGCTGAAATTAATAATACGTACGGTAGTCCGCGTTGCACCAATCTCGAATAATTGGATTTATAGAAGTGCTCAGTCATAAAACTGTTCAAGGCGGCACTTGTTCGAGCAATGCCAAAGGTGCCGGCGGCGCTGGCACCTGGCCACTTGACTTCACTCGTTCTACATGCCGCCATCTTTGAAACTAGTCGGGCTTATCTGTTTCCTGCGTTATCCATGGGAGACGCACTTGACTACTCTATACATTTGAATGCTGTAAATAATCTTATAATTATGCTCGATGGCCGAGTGGCAAGGCGCTCAAATATTGTGTTTCGGATTTTCTGGTTTTGCGATCACCTACTAGCATTTGACCAGCGTTGTATACTTATTGCTAATACCCTTCAATTGTAACGATGATTCGATTTCAATGATGGATGCTTTGCCCATTGGGACGGTGTAAAGGTGAAAAGTGAGGGAAAGGTGAGGTTAAACATCTTATAAATACAGTGTACAAATCATGTATTATATTTACATATAATACATGATTTGTACACTGTATTTATGAGATATGAGTGATATGAAAATAGATAGTGAATATTGAAAATAGTATAAAATCTCGCACTAGGCCCGCAGTTAAGGTTATTTCTGTAGATAGGTAATGAATTTGTCACCGACACATGTAGATATTATATGGATTTTACGCATATAGATATTTTATTATATGGATTAAAAATGCGATAAATCGAGATTCAATCTCAGCTCCGTGAGACACTGACGGGGTTCACGTAACCTAACGCAAGTTTTAACTTAGGTGGGTTAATATGATACAGTACTAATGACAGGACAAAAGAGCAAAAAAAAAAGCATGAAAGTATTACGGGTGCAAAATCATGTTAGCTAAGCTAGATAACTCAATCGAGTCTACCTCGCCTCGTAACGATGAACCACTTGTTCTGTTTTAACGTCTGCGATCTCCTAAAAGGCTGATATATAAAATAATTCGATTTGCCTATGAAAAAGCTTGTTTGTCTTGAAAAGCGGCTCTCAATTATTATAATGACTCGTATCATTGGGATTTTTTGGAGAGTAAGACACTTGATTGCGTGTGGGCGCTACTTAAGCAGGTTCATAGAGTTGGGCCACACCGCTGGCGGGTAGCGGGTATATTTATTGGTAATACACGACACATACACAAAGTCAATCTAATACAAAAGGAAATTAAATATATTGAAATGAAACAACCTTTATGGATCTACTCGCGTTTATTTTATACATTAATTTTAATTAATGTTTATCCTGACGTTTCGAACCCTTTGCAGGGTCCGTGGTTAAATGGTGTAGTGTTCGCGTAAACTTTAGAAACAATAAATTAAAAATACTTTAAAATAATAATACTTTATAATATTAGGTAAGGTGGTGTAAGAGTGCGCGGTCGTTAAGAGTGCGCATCAAACGTCACGCCGGCTCTATGCGATGTCTGCGGCTAACTTCTGTTGTGTTTTGGTGCATTAGTAATAAGGGTTACGCTGCCGAAAAAAAATTGAAATTGGTTTAAAAACAGAGATACTACGTAAGTCGATAGATTTTTACTAATTTTGATCTAATTTTCTTGCGTTTTGCAAAGATATCTGTCCCGAAACTGTTAGTTTTACAAGAATATTCATTGATTATTCAAATAACGTATTTACTTGGCTAACCGATTAGTTCGAAAAACTTTGCTCATCTTTCAATAGATTGTGCCAGTGGTTCAATATGTTTGTGAAGGGTGAGGTGTACAAGAGTGCGCACGGTATGTGCGTAAAAGATTGCGCGCGCACTCTTATACGACATTTATTTTTCCCTAATGTAGTGTGTAAGATAAAGTCAAATTTTACGAACTAAGTTTTTTTTTGTACACTTAAGCATGTCTCGAAGAAAAAGAACTTACTCAGAGACAAAATTGTTCGCTAGAGGTTCTTGATGAAGCTTGAAAGCTAATCGAAAAAGGACAGTCGAAGCGTTCTGTAGCTGAATCTTTTGGAATGGCGGAGTCTACTTTGAGGAAGCGGTTGAAAAATTCTACCCCTGCCACTAAAATTAGGCCGTTTTGAAACTACATTTTCCGGTGAAATTGAACAAGAATTCAGGGACCATTCAAACATTCTTGATAACATATACTTAAGAAGATATTGAGGTGTGGTGGGTGTCAAGAAATATACAAAGAACCTTATTACTGAAGACTGGATCGAATGTTCGGTGTCCCAACAATGGTGGCATGAAAACTGCACTGCCTATTTAGGTCAAGGACTATAAGTGCGACTTGTGCACTGAGAATTAATGCGCGCACTCTTGTACAACTCGCCGCGTACTCTTGTACACCCGGGCGTATAAGAGTGCGCAATTTTAGTTTTTTATATTTCTTCAGTTCCTACTTTAATTAATGACATTAGTGTAATTAGTTGTTCTATAATTTGTTAACAAATATATAGAGACTATAAATAAATAATATTGATTTTTCTAAATATAATAGTTTATTTTTTATAGAGCCTCAAAGTTAAAATGCACACACTTACACCACCTTACCCTATTGTTGGTACTACTTTTTAAAGCACCTCGTTTTATCATACATAACTTTTTTTTTTTTTTTTATATTAGAAGGAGGCAAACGAGCAGGCGGGTCACCTGATGGAAACAATCACCGCCGCCCATGGACACCCGCAAAACCAGAGGAATCACAGATGCGTTGCCGGCCTTTAAGGAAGGAATAGGCTCGTTTCTTGAAGATTCCTAAGTCATATTGGTCCGGAAATACCGCCGCTGAGAGCTGGTTCCACAGCACTGTAGTTCGTGGTAAAAAATTACGTGAGAAACGCACAGTAGTAGATCGCCATCCATCAAGATGGTGTGGATGGAAAGACAGTCGATTGCGTGTAGTGCGGTGAAGGAAATCAGCGGAATCGCGAATCAATCAATCATAACTGATGGTAAGTGATTTGACAGCCAAAAGAAGCATCTCTACAACTGAGAAACCTCCGGGGCTAGAACCAGTCGACAACAGTGGTTTGTTTAACAACTGATTGAAAACCTCGTTGGTGCACCTACTCCCTGCATTTCACCTGGAGTTACAAGTCCATCTCTTGTCTGTCACGGAGATGGCATGGAACCACGATGTTCCACTTCTATAAAATCTTCTTCTTCAGTAAGGACGCTTGGGATAATTGAGGTGCTCCTCAGAATCTAGTGAGGCTGTGCAATGTGTCTAGGGGTGCCCACCCAGTATCGTGACATCGAGGAAACCTTATTACCACCACCGTTATTAACGTACCACCGCATCTGGGGAGACGGGAATGGTTAGATGGGACTCTCCAGCTTTTGCCTAACTGTCCAGTATAGAAGGGATACGGGATATGGCGAGGCATATCCACTAAAAACCTTACTTGCCCCTTCTAAATATTGTTACTAGGGTGAGATGTGTCCACCGTCAGGCATTCAGACCGGCATTCGCAACGGCTCTCCAGAGAAAATCTAGGAAGCCTGCCTAAATCTAATTTTCTACTTGATCTTACACCTCACCGGCACGTATCAAAATTACATAATATTAATATTAATAAACAGCTAGATAATAGCACGCTCATTAAAGAGCGATTAAGGAACACTCACTATTGATTGATACTACACAAACTGTAATGATCCCTACGGAGAATTCATTAATTAGTCGAGAATTGTCGGACGATTGTTCGGGCCTCCCACGCGAGTTGTGAAGGGTGCTACTATTGAAGTGTACTTACCTACCAGTAATTTCATATACGCTTGTCTGCACATTTCATAAATGTAATAAAGGGAAATTTATATAGTAGGTATCCTGATGGATTATCTAATTTGTTAGGTTAAGTGACGTTCTTAGCTTGAAATCGTTCTGTCAATGTGTATTGGCACAGACAAATTACCTTGAGCTTGAGAAAATGAGCTTCAATAAAATTGAACTAGCGTCATTGTTAAGCACTCTTTCTATTTGGCTTCATTTGACGGCAGGACTGATTTAATTTTATTGATTTAACCGAAACGAAAAACTGTTGTGGTTTTAAAGCAAATTACAGCTTTTGGATTATCAATTTTTTGTGTATTTTAAAGCAGGAGCTCAAGACAATAATAAAATAATAATAAAAATAATAATAATATAATATACTCTTTTTAGTTGCTGCAAAAGCAATAGCAGACCGAGCGTGTTAACCGATGCGCCATCGAGCTTCTCGAATGAAAATATTGAAATGTATAAAAAAATTACTTACTTACTTTCTTGCTTTATGTTAGGATCAGTTTTTAAAAGACACTGTCATGTGAAATTGAAGAAAATAATAACAGTTGCAAAAATAGAGAAACTATGAACGGTGCAATGATAGGAGCACAAAGTAGCCGGGCCGTCTAATGATATGCAATTTGCATATTTAAACAGGGGGACTATCCTATTCGTTTGCGTTTTGTCGCTAAAGACAGAAGTACTTCGTTCGACGATAACCCACTCATTGCGTTTCCGCGCGCGTCACATATTCGTGAAACAAGTCCAATGGAATACAGAGTATGAATGGATTTTGTTTTGTTTTTTTCTTATTTGGTTATTTTTTATTCAAATACAAATACAAATATATTTATTTGATAAATTTATAATAATTATAATTTATTTATTTATTCAGATATCAGAGATCCAATTATGGTTAATAACAATGTACTTAATAACTATGTTAGTACATTTTAATTCAAAAGTTCAATTCAAAAATTCAATTCAATTTCTTCTTCTTTTTCAATAAATGCTTACTTACAAACTTAAAAATACATTGGAAAATAGTATTACCTAAATATAAGCATCATTTTCAAGGAGCCTGAGATTTTCTATGACCCCACACTAGGCACTGCCTGACCTGTGGCGGTCAAGTAAGACGTTTTCAAAAGTTAAACTGAACCTGAACGTGCCACAGGATCAAAACGTAGACGGTAGAAGTTAACGGTTACGATAACGTTAACGGTAACAGTAGACGTCTACCCCAGCGGTTATCGGTCCTGCGGCTAATATGACCACCAGGCTCACTACCAGTTTAGCTTGCTAATTTTTCAACCTTTGTACTCAAAGTAACTTCGTTTAATAATTATTTGTTTTCAGAATAGCGCACCCAATGCACCATAAAAAATATTAGAAATGGAATGTCACTTCTTTTGTCGATAATAACTATGCTTCACGTGTTTACTTTGTGTAAATGGTATCATTGTCAAAGTCTTTAATTATCTTCAATCAAACATTGAAGTAATATGAGGTCAAGTGGAATTTTTTATGTGATGTGTATTCTTTGAACGACGAACGTTTATAGCCAACGAAAAATTGTTTATAGCCGATTAGCTCCAGCCTAAAGCAGTACCTTTTTGTATCAAATTAATTTTTCTTACAAGTAATACATAAATAAACAATATTTCCTTATATGATGATGATGAATGATATTAGAATAGAAATGGGAAGTGAGAAACGATATACCCCCCAACCCCTTCGAGTATCTCAGTAAAGATGTGGGGCTTTACTAAGTCCTCACGCGAGCTTCTTGAGAGAATTTGAAAAGTAACGTTGCACTGTTTTGTTTCATTTGCCAACACTTACGCACACTCACGAACACTTAACGGTTAATAATCCACCATTATTTCACATTAATATTCGACATAACACAAATTTTAGAAAATAAAACAAAACCGCAGACATGACGCTTCACTTTCCCGCCAAGAATTCTTCAGCAGTACCTTATACATTAAAACTATTATGACAAAAGTCCTTATTCAGTTTAATCCAAGAGCGAGCAGCTCTGTGAAATATAGAGCGCTCCAATCTTTGCATTTTGCCATAACACTTCCACGTATTGATTTGTACTTCTTCTGCACATTTAATTTTTTCTTTGGAAATGCAATACCGGTAGCGACATTAGATGAAACATTCTCTTTTTTGCCACAACGGCTATAGCCTTTGTCTCACATAGAAGTGACGGTAAATTCGAAGGTCGAAAAAAGCGCATATCGTCCGAAATTCATCTTCATCTCTAACTGACGGAACACAACACATAACGAATATTGTTGTTTTAGTAATAGGATCATTATTTTAGCTGTTTTATTACAGCTATTCTATATTTAGTCTAATATAAATATAGTCACAGGGTTTTAAATGATAAATTAAATATTGAAAATAGAAAACTGCACTAAATTAAGCAAGTAAGTATAAAAAGCCTAGTCTGCTGGGCAAAAGCCAGACACGAAATTATTATGTTTTTGATTTTAGGCAGAAAATTGCATTTGTAAATTCTTTAATCGGGTACTTATCGAAAAACAGAATAGAAACGAAGTAATTCTGTATTTTTATAATTATTTCCTATATTGTAATCAACAACAGCATTATAAAAGATTCTTAATTGAAAGAAGACCGTGAAATATTTTCTTTTCATTAAGTAGCAAACAGAAATATAAAATAACTTTATAAAATTATATAGCCGTTTTAATTTTCTTCGTTCTAGTCTCATACTATTCATGCCGAGACATTATTGCTTGTAGGATCAATGTTTTTGTACGAACATAAAAAGTTTTAATGTTGCAGACTTTTATTTTAAAATCTCCAAAACTAACAAGGGCATATTAGACCTCTTCACCAACCCTTGGGTTTAAATAACTGTCGTCTAAAGGAAACACCGAAGTTCTTTAAAATCCTATCCGAAACAAGGAGATCGTAATAAGGTTTGCAGGTATTTGAAGAATATAATTGAATTACATTTTTGAGGCCTTTAAAGTAAAGGACTCCGCGTGGTTTATAGAGATAGCAAAAACTTAAAAAAAAAAAACTCCAGAATTACATTTTTCAACGCCTATGAAAATGTGATGAAATAAAGGGTACTTACCTATTTATTTTATTTAAAAAAATATACATTGTCAAAGTCAATTCTTTTTTCAAATCAACAATCAATATAAGAAAAGTGCTTTTGAATCGTCCAAACATTTTTTTACCTTCTATGTTTTAGTAGATTTCTTCAAGCCCTTTCTAGACTCACCAAACGATTATTTGCATGTTCCGTAAATGCACTTTACAACTGATGAGAAAATCCAATAAACTTTTGCATGAAACATGAAGGAATATACTATTAGGGTCAACTCGAAGATAGACGGTAGGTCAGAGTCACAAAGTGGTGAGCAATTTGAGTGGTTTGCCTTCCTAACTTATTTACAGGGTAATTTACTGTAATTTTATTAGTTAGCTATGAATCAGTTCCTTAGTCAACCCGACGAGGATGTGGTACAAAAGAGGTACGTCGAGGATGAGGAGGGTCAATATGACCCTGTATTTCAATTAGGGTTTTTATATAATAATAATAACAATATTTTAAACATTGTACTATTATATAGTATTTTATTACGTCCTAAACGTAAATAAGATATAGTTTAATCGATTTTGGTAAATAAAACACAGATTACAATATAAATTCTAATGTTATATCTATATTAAGAAACGTTTATAAAATAATCGTCACTAAAAGAACTCTCCGCTAAACATTAAAATGAACTAACAAAATACAGTTTTTCTCCTTCTAATTGCGTCCAGTCATTTACGAGATTAATCATTAAAAATCACAATAACGGGAATAATTCAGTTTTATAAATTATATATCTTCGGTCTTTGTACTGCATTCTTGGCTACTGCCAAGAATGCAGTACAAAGGTTACGGTGTGCTCTGGATATATGTATTTGTAACAAGCTTCACAAATGTGATTTGTCTTGCGGTCTTAGGTATAGGGGCACACTTGACATCTTTTTCGCAAACCACGTACTATTTTGACAGCAGGCTCTTTTGCAGGGTTACCACTAAATTCTATTTCTTTTATGTAACTGGTTTGGCAAAGTTCTTTGATAAGCGCACGACCTAATGATTTTATGTAACTGGAACACTTTTGGTTCATTATGTCTAATATTACCCAAAAAACAACAATAAATTAATAAAAATAACAATGCAAGCTAGCACAAAAACACTACGTCGCGGATGACGAAGGGTCATATTTACCCTGTGCGATGTTTGCGCACGTTTTTCTCCTTGCGCAGGCACCGGTTGTGTGGAAAACGGTGTGTGGCCGGTGAGGGGGACTATAAATGTCAGTTTCTCTTATCTATAATTAATACGTGAAGCAAAAACTTTGTACCCCTTTTTACGAAAATTACGTGGACGGAGGAGTATGACATTTCGCACACTTATAGTATAAATAGAGAAGGAGTACAGAATCTAATTTTTTTTTTTAATTATGCAAAAAAAATACATTAAATCAATAAAACAAACATTACACACACTACCATGTATTTGACACACACGCATATACTCTTTTCAAAAATTTCAAAAATGGAATAGGAGTGGCAGAAGTCTGTCAATGCCAATCCAAACTCACATTCTATCTTTTTTAATTTTTCATTGCTTAGGATACAATCGGTGCAGCCTTAATAAAATTACGGTCGAATTTCGACCACTGGGCGACAACTAGTCTACTTTAAAGAGCAATAAAATCAATACTAAATGGTTTGCTATGTTTGAGCTTTTTTAAAAGTCCACAATCGATCATAATCAATGGTGTCACATTTTCGTATTTATAATTTTAGTTTAGCAACCCTTAGCAACAAGGGCTGCAATAAGAGAAACTTATATTTAGCAGTGGACCGATAATATGGGCTAATCATAATTTTGAACTTTTACATTGAAATTAAACTTTGAACAATAAATAAATTTATTTATTTATTATTTATTTATTGTATTATAATGATGAAAATGATGATGATGAGGATGATGATATATGTATATAGATTAACATGTAAATATTTACTTTTATTCCGAAATTTTACAGCTCCACATAAATAATAAGTACTAATTTGTCTGAGGATTACATAAATCCACAAATTCTTTGACTCATTCATTAAGTTGGTAGTATTCATAAAAGAATAATAGGCACTTATCAAAATACCTGTAAATAGACTTAAACATTGTCAGTAAAGTGAGTAAAATTCGTTAATACAGAGGATATCCACTCAACCGTCTGCTATATTCAGGGCCCACCAACTCACCACAAGTCCCTAACACTTTATGATACATTAGATGTTCTCATCCATTTATATCTGTAGAACTAATATTTTCCGAGTTCTTGATCAACAAGTGGCATTGCGTATCCCAGACGGAGCTCCCGCGGGACGGGTGGTGTGCGGGTGAGACGGGTGGGGCAAAAGGGGGGCAGCTTCCTCCGCAAAGCTACGATAATATTATCCACTTTCAACCAGCTGTTGTTTAGTTTATCGAACTCGGAATAGTGTTCCGTGGTTTTCGGAGTACTAACCTCGGCTCTCAAAATTTTGTAGATAGAAAAAATTTTCCTAGTAGGTACTTAGTCACAGTTAGCTTACTTTTAGTAGCATCACTACATAGTATAAAACAAAGTCGCTTCCCGCTGTCAGTCTGTCCCTATGTGTGTATGCTTAGATCTTCAAAACTACGCAACGGATTTTCATGCGGTTTTATTTAATAGATAGAATGATTCAAGAGGAAGGTTTATAAGTATAAAATATGCATATAATTGAACCCGGTAGGTGGCGCTGCGCTGCCATCAAGCGGACGAAGTCGCGAGCGGCCCGCTAGTCTATTCTATATCTTCTATTTCTAAATCTATATCTATGTCTATGTCTATACTGTTAAAAATAGAGGTAAAGTCTGTGACTTTGTTTGTTTGGGAATTGACTTCTTGGCGGGAATGTGAAGAGTCGGTCTGCGGTTTTGTTTTATTTTCTAAAATTTGTGTTATGTCGAATATTAATGTGAAAGAATGGTGGATTATTAACCATTATGTGATCGTAAGCGCACATGGGTGTTGACAAATGAAACAAAACAGTGCAACTTCAATTTTCAGTACGAGACATTTTTTTTGACACTGGCTAAATGTGCTAATCGCACGAAGCCATCAACTAAAGGAAAAAAAATCTCTGGAATTACTAGTCCAATTCAAAAAATTCTTTCACTGATAAAATGCTACATTCCTTGCTGATAACATAGGCTATATTTTATTTTAAAAAGAGTTTTGTTAGTTAGTAAGTTTAGTTTTTTTTTAAATCTTAAATCCACGCAGACGAAGTCGCGTGTAAAGTGCTAGATTTAAATAATCGCAAATAATAATAAATAAATAAATAAGTAATTAAATGTTTCCCACACTCACAACAATTATCCAGCCCCAAGAAAAGCTTCCTAAAGATACTCGAATACTCGGTTAACAAGACAACGGATAAACATACTTAATATACTTAAATACATACTTATTATACATAGGAAACATCCAGACCTGAAACAATTTAGAAAAATAGGTATTTCTAAATTGATCCGAACGGGGATCGAACCCGGGACCTCAAAGATGGCGACACCATGAAAACCGGTGTGCAAGCCACTCGACCAAGGAGCTCGTCAAAAGCAAAGTTTTTCGCCACATCATCGCTTGTCGCTACAACGTCATTCGAAGCTGCGTACCGGACCCATGTTTCTACCATGCATCGGTACGAAATACAGTCATTTATATCGAGAAGAGGTCGTAATATGTTTTGTATTTTTATAATACAAATAAATACTTATGTAGCCGTAGCAGGACGCCCTTCGGCGCGGTGGATCGACAATATACGCAAAGTAGCTGGCAGCAGTTGGATGAGAAAAGCCGAAGATTGGGCTCAATAGCATGCATTGGGAGATGTCTATGTCCAGCAGTGGACTGATGTGGGCTGATTATGATGATGGTGATAAAGGAAAGTTCCTAGCTTTTAAAGCCTCTACTATCACCTCAATAGCTGATTATCTTTATATATATAAATCTTGTGTGCTTGTGTATGTCACTGGAACTCCTTCTAACGGTTGGACCGATTTGGATGAAATTATCTGTGTATGTTCAAGTGGATTCGGGAATGGTTTAGGTTTACAATTGGACCCGGTTGGTGGCGCTGATATAGGGGTCCATCATGGTATACGGGTGTTCTTAAGCGGACGAATGATTTGTTTATTTTGTTGTCATGGAAACTGTCAACGTTTTGTTTGTTTTGTTGTCGTGGAAACTGTCAAAGCGGTACGAAGTCCGCCGGTCATGTTATATCTACAGCTTCTTGGTCATGACCCGGTGAACTTCGTACCACTTTGACAAATTGTCGTTTTTAGTATTTTCCATTACTTATTATTTATGTTTCTCACCGTTTGAACCTTCCCTGAACTTCCACAAATATTTCAAAATCAAAATTAGCCAAATCGGTCCAGCCATTCTCGAGTTTTAGCGATACAAACGAACAGCAATTGATTTTTATATATATAGATTTTAGTCTGTCAACATTAGTGACACGTGTCTGTCTCATTATGTTATAGATAACAAAATGTAGGTGCTTATTACAATGACATAATATAAAATGAATAACAGGAAACTTTATATACCTACCTAATACCCACTGATTAGGTGACATTTGTTAAATGTGACTCTTTTGTTGGGAATGCTGTGCCTATATAGTTATCTTAATGAGATGATTTTGAAAACCCAATCTAAAAGCACAAATACTGCGCTAAATGTTGGGTAAAAGGAACAATGTTTAATGATAAGTTGGTTTGAGAAGTGCTGTACCATATAATCAATTATGACAGCTATTCAAAAAGATATAAAGTATGATTTGGTTTAGAACATAAAAACAAAATAACAATGTTAAAATAAATCCGAGTAGAAACGTATTAATGTATTTCATTTCAATGGCGTAAATGTTTTTCTTTTCATGGATCTGTCAAGCTGAGCTTCTCAAAAGGAATATTACGAGATATTTTATATTCCAGACAGAAACGCAAAACGGACTTGGGATCGTAGCTTAACTTATTGCAACATCTAACTACTGCATTATCGAGTATTTGTGATTATAGTACGATCCTTAGATCACTATCTTCTAGATGATGAATACCTAAGCAATCTTTAGTGATTTTTGGACTGGAGGTGGCTATGTAGAAGTTTTGCAAGGAGAATCATTGAGGCGGCTGTTGGCCCTCAACTGCCACCTCCGTAATTCTTTGCAGTGAGGTGACTGTTACCAATCCTCAAACTCGACGAGCTTGATGGCGCATTGGTAAGCACCTCCGGTCTACGATTGCTGAAGTCAAGCAATTTTCGTAAGCTTTCGTCATCGGATGGGGGACCAAAAAATTTCTCGAACTTTTCCGTGCTTCGGAAGGCATGTAAAGCCGTTGGTTCCGGTTACATTAGAAGTCGTTAACAACCACCAATCCACACCGGGCCCGCGTGGTGATATAGCCCATTCTACATGTAGTATTTCCATCCATTGGAAAGGCTCTTGCCCCAGCAGTGGGGACATAAATGGGAAATCCTTAGCCGTCGCTTGTATCAACGAGTACGAAGAATGGTCAAACTTCCTCGGGCCAATCTCCCTCTGGCAAGCTGCTGCTGTAATGAACTTATTGGTGATTACTTATTGTCGTTCCATATCATATTAATGGTATGTAAGTATTCAAATTTTCATAGGTATGCCAATACAAACTAATACATATTGTTTTCTAAAGTTTACGCGAACACTACACAACTACAAACTAATACTTCAATTTCACGATATAAATTTATCTGGTATCTAAGCCTAATGCATTTTCTTTAATATTAAAAAAAAACGAGCAAGCCTTACAGTAGTCGCATATGATGTGTAACATTTGACATCTCACCTTAGTAATAAGCAATTTTCACAATATATTCTGAAAAAAATGGGTTAGGTATTACATCATTTATAATTATAAAATAAATGCAGTAAATACTTATTAGAAGACATTTGTCATATCAAAATGACCTTTGATAGTTAAATGACACAATATGTTACATATAATAATAATATGTAATGTTCATAATATCGATTTTAAATTTACAAAATGGCGCGCGCTTGCACGCTTCTCTGACTTCCTGTCACACTGTTACACCTACTTCCGTCACATTTTACGAAATCACTCCCACAAATTGTAAATATAGAAAGCGAGCGAAAAGATGTTACACATCAAAAATCTGTTTAATCAAAGGAAACAGGCTAGTGAGCTTAATGAACCAAGGCGTTGATCACGATGCGTATGTACATAGTAATCCATTACACAATTTAATGGACGTTGTAATAAAGTGTAGTTGTTGGGCCGATCGCAACATGACTACTGGGCGGGAAACTTCTCGCTTGCGATTGGCCCGTCTACCATTACAGCCGTATATGGAATGTGCGCTATCAGATTACGTTGCGTATGCGCACATTGCTATGACTGTATGTCGGTACTGTAAGTGCAAGTTCTAGTTATAATAAGCTATTCAAATGTGTTTTGCTTCTCTTTATCGGTTCACCATTTTAAGAAACAAAAGTTGGAATTATATAACCTGATAAGTGATTGCGCATTGCCAGGAAATAGATAACGGGTTAACTGAACATTATAGTATCGGCACAATCAATATTGACATAGCAATCTTAACCTTAATAAGATGGCAAAAAAACTGATATCCCGTAGGCTACGGCCATAGTAACATCAATTGTCGATTTTATAAACAGAGCAAAGAGTACGCTTGCGCATGAGCTAACAACCGTGCGGTGTATGTGGAAAGTTAATGGAAAATGAATCACGTGTTAATCATAACACTACAAAAGCTACTCCATTATTAGCCTTTATTCTTGTTTCAACGAACCTAAAATATTCTGTAATAACAGACGTGTTGCCGCATTAGAGACATCAATCACGATTTTTCATTCAAAAAAGTCACAATTATTTTCACCTAAGTTTTTGAATTATTTCTTATGTTAATTGATATCTCTGAGTGCCAGGAGTGTTCATTAGTTCACATACATAGTTTGGTCACAAAATGCGAATGATTTCGTTCCAAGTATTTTATTTCTTCGAACATGATTTGTCTGTAAGAAATTCATAATGATAAGCGTTTGTACCCAGCACTAGCCCTAGCACTAACTTCGATTTCTATGGAAATAGTATCGTAAACGTTTAGTCATTGTAATGGCTAAAAACATTAAAATACCTACTCCCCCTCGATGCTACCGGACGCTTTTTTTTGAGGCTCGAGCGCCTAACGGTTTAATGTGACTGGTTCAATAGAGAAACAATTTAGCAACTATCAAAACGATTTTTTTAAAATAGAAATTGTATGGGAATGGCAAACCATGACGTCACTATTTTGTTCCGCCAATTGAGTGTTTATTATCAATTATAGGTCCAAGAAATTCATGCTAAGGTCAATTAAAAAATAGGCCAATGTTTCAAAGAACTATTATGTAATTACATTAAACTATACTTATGTTTAATATTCTAAAATTAATTATTGTTGTGTCAAAATCCGTATTGTTAGTTTCATGATTCGAACGCTGTATCAATTTTCATACATTTTTTACGCTACTATACGGAATTACGAATACGATAGTTGTTCGTGCTTGTCCACAGATATAAATGAAGAGTTACGCAAAAGCGTGACGAGTGTCATGCTGTCATCAGTACTCGCTGCGAGCCAAGTAAATACAAAGTGCGCTGCGTTGAGAAAAACAAATGCACCGCGGCCGCCACAACGCAGCACCGTAAACAAACACGCATGGAAGTGATCACGTAACGTACAGAAGGGACAATAGGTAGAATAGAAAATCTGAAAAAAAGACAGTGTTGAAAAAAAATTCTGGAATTTTTTCAACATTTTGTCTTTTTTCAAATTGTAATTTTATGTAATAATCATAGGTAGAAAATCGATAACGATTGTCATAAGACTGATCTGAAAAAAAAACTACTACTTTTTAAGAGGTTTTTAGACTTTCTAAGAGGTATTAAGAACGATAAAGCACTTCATCATCATCATCATCATCAGCTCATTTTGTGAGCCTTCCATAGGGATGGATAGACAGAACGGACCATAAACCACCACGCAGGCCCAGTGTGGATTGGTGGTTGTTAACGACTGCGAATGCAACCGGGACTAATGGCTTTACGTGCCTTCCAAAGCACAGGAAATACAGAAGGAATAGAGCACTCAAAATAAAAAAAATATTATTTTACAATTATCTAATCAATGTCGTAATGATTTGTTATAGTCCGTTACTTGCTCAAGCTTACGCGCAATACTCCTACAGATTGGCAAATTTAAGTAGGATGCCGCACGTTTGAGCGTTAGCACGAAAAGACAAACTTTACCACACCAATATTACAAAACTTTGATTATGGGTTAATATTATAGTCATATAAACGCCATAAAACTTGTGAGAACGTTAGTAATTATAAGAATGTTATTACTCTAATTATTTAAAAGCAAGACCACTTTATTTTTTTTATTGAACTTATAATAACTCTTAAGCATACAAACACTTACAATTGCACTTTTGTAAGTTATTAAGCTAATAACCACCAATTGCAGAATTGGCCTGACTTCAATGATGGAGGCCTTTGCCCAGCCGTATTTTTTAAAAAATATAAATTACAATTATAATTTAATGTATATAGGCTAATTACTTACTATTATAAAATACAAACCACTTTCAGCTATACTTTCAGCCTTAATAGCAAAGAAAAATAATGTCTACGCTGAATATACAGTATTCCGAAGTTTAATAAAATAGTGTACTAAGTGAAAATACATTCACTTAAACAATTATCTCTCTATGAAATAAATAAAGTTAAACGACACATTAAAGAAAAACATAAAATACCTGCTTTATATTGACTGCGATTGTTTTAAAAAGAAAAACGTACTTAATTATAATACTTTGCATTGTCTGCAACTGTTTTATTCTGTGTCGAAACGTGAGCCAAGTCAGCCAAGCCGCGAGGGCGGGCGGGCGGCGCGGGGCGGGGTCTGCCGCCCCGTATATGGAGTGCGCCGGAGCATGCCTATACACTTAATGACAACTGGCTTTCTATATATCATTTTGTAGTTTAATAAAAATATAATTGATATACCTAGAGTGTGTTTCAACTAGGACAGTATGGCAGAATACTATAATAAGATGCTAAACAAATTACACAGTTCAAATTTTGTTGATGCGTAAGTCTTCAATAAAGATACGTTATTACGTTATCGATGGATCCTGCAAGGGGTTCGAAACGCGGGATAAAAAACATGAAAAATTAAACAAAAGTAGATTCTTGAAAGTGTTAATATCATAAATGTTCAAGTTTTCTTAGAGCTCAAATTTATTTATACGTGAAAAAGACTTTCTTAACCTTCGTTATTCTTCTCTCATCATAGGATCAAAATCTATATGTATAAAAATCAATTGCTGTTCGTTTGTCTCGCTAAAACTCGAGAATGGCTGGACCGATTTGGCTAATATTAGTGGTGGAAGGTTTAAGTGGTAAGAAACATAAATATTAAGTAACGTAAAATACTACAAACGTCAATTTTGTTTGTTTTGTTTTCATAGAAACCAAAGAGAATTTAATCACTTGATGGAAACTGTCAAAGCGGTACGAAGTCCGCCGGGTCCACTAGTCTCGTATATTTGACAAACAAAACACTGAATACTATTCTAAGCTTATACCTATTATATTCTTAAAAGGGTTAATTCATTATTTTTATTGCCCGATCTAGTAAAGAGATCGCATTTAAATAATCATAACACTTTAGCTGCATGATTGTACAGCAACACGCCGCGCCGCCGCCGCCGGCAGACGCCCGCCGTGCGGGGACACTCCGCCCCCACCCGCGTGTGCGTGTGGGTAGGCGCTGTCACTTTGACAGGACACTTCCATGACAGCTCCCGTGGTTCAAAGATGTCACTTCTAATGAACACGCTGCTAGGTGCAGAATGCCAAGAAACTGTTCTACTACGTTTGGTGAAAAACTTATGAGAAATCTGTTTATAAGATTATGATACAAGTGGCTGCTCAATGAATCTGTATTTTTCTGATAAACAACATTCTTGCCTAGGTTGGAGATTCAATGTATCACAGGCAAAGCTAAGGGCATAAACTGGGTGACTAGTATGGCATGATATGCTGCCGTAGACGTGGTCATCCATCACCAGTTCATTTTTATGTCTTCACTGCTGGGGCACGAGCCTTCCCCATGGATGGATAGGGAGAACTGGCCATAAACCACCACGCGGGCCCAGTGTGGATTGGTGGTTTTTAACGACTGTTAATGCAGCCGGGAACAACGGTATTACGTGCCTTCCGAAGTTCGAGATGATAAATTTATGGTCACCCATCCGATGACCGGCCTTTGCGATAGTGCCATGGCCACTGCGCCATTGAGCTCCTCTGAGCAATGGCCGCTGCAATCGATAGCAGCTCAATGCAGCGCAATTTTGAGTGCGACCTAAGGTGTCAGGATCAGCAAGTTATACCTACAGCGTTACAAGCGCCATAACGCAGCGTTATGGCGCTTGTTACGCTATCGGAAACTATCTAAAGAACCATTTCGCTTACACGTTTTCTGACTCAGTCCAACAGACAAAAAAAAGGTACCAAACAATAACCTATTTAGTGGAGATCCAGTAGTTGAGTCGTGTAGTAGGAAGACAGTGGAATATGGGTCGAGTAACTGGCCGGCTGCCAGGGCGTTAGTCACCCGCGGAGTGGCCAACCGGTGACGCTTGTAAAGGTTACGTCTGCACGTACTTTTCGGATAAGCTATTCGGATCAAAAATTTCATGTTGCGTAACACTGATATGGTTGATGTTGGAATGATTGTTGCCATGTTGTTGGTTGAGGTTGAGGATCCGATATAATTTACTCCTTACTAACAATTACATCTATTTACGTTCTCGAGTCAAGCAAATTTGTTAAAAAACATACGAAACTATATTCCCCAATAAAAAATATTAGAAGAAATGATAGATACTTTAACAAACTTAAAACACCATTCTCCAAATTAAAATTAGTCTCGTCTAGCCCCCCCACAATGTACACCCCCACATAAAAAACGCAGATAATCCTAAGTATTTCGTCAAATTATTATAAAGTATTCTTTTGGAAAAAAATTACTATAACCTGTCAGATTTTTTAAATGATTCCTATGATAACTAACAAAGAATTCATAATTAAATATAATTGCTTAAATAATATTTCGATGTCTCTATTAATTATAAATATTAAATGTTCGTAGATTCTAATGATAAATATAGATTGTATTGTACTGTTATCGTTATTATTGTGTTGCATGTTGGTCAAACTGGCGTTATTTATATTATATATAATTACCTAGATTTTCAAAATAGTTAGTCCTCTTATTTGCTGTGCCCTAGCAGGGCGTCACATTTATACCTTTGCTTATGTTTTTAACACCTCGTCTAATGTAATGTAATATGCAATAAATAAATAAATATCTTTACAGTAGTATCCGCTATAACCGCGGGTGTACATGGATGAGTTAGAGTTTTATTGACAATTCGATCACGTAAAAGAACACCCCGTATTGTATGGCATTGAAGCAGCGACCGCCTCCTAGTGACAAACGAGCGGAGTTGCAGTGTTGCCATACAAATTCACGTTTTCATTAATATGATCAAAGAGTAAATTATTTTTTATTTTTTTTATTTTTACGGGTAAGTACAGTGCCTTGATCTCACCTGATGTTAAGTGATGATAAGGCCAATGACGGAAGCGCACTTCACCCGGGTCCTCAATAGTGAAGCACTGGCATGATACTCGCACTAGGCACTCTGATGGCGTATTTTAAGCAAGTGTGTCGTAATGTTGGATACTCAAACACGACAAAAAACATGGTTAAAGTCCCGATAAAAATACTAACATGCTTCGTTTAGTTTGGTAGTGTTTTGTTTGTGAAAAAAACCTTCATAGAGCACGTCGGATGTAATGAAAGATGGAGCATACGGTTCTTGATGCCTTGACGATTTCAATGTCAAACAAGCTGTTGTTCTACTCGATTTGTCGAGGAAGTCGGCTGAAGTGATTTTCCTTTTCGTTATTGTTTTGACAGCTGTCTGGTGGAATGTTAGTGGCCAATGGAAAAAACAGGTAGATTTAAAAAAAACAAGTGATTTTAATTTGTTTGTTTTAATATTTTAACTGTTGACTGGGGCTGATTATTATTTGATTAACTATTTGGCGTTATCACAATTCAAGCCTCTTAAATATAAATGTGTATAATTTAAATCTAAAATCAAATAAAATTTAAATAACGCCTTAAAATTACGCCTTTAAATTACGCCTTGAAGCTTATTATCATCAAACAATAGAGTTTGGAAAAGCTTTAGCAGAATGCTTAGGTTCTCCAATACGTCCTTCAATCTCCTCTAATTTTGTTCAGGTCCTTATGTAGGCTAGAGTAAACGATTACCATTAGGCAAGGCATATACCTGATTGACACCTTATTGTTAAAAAAATAACTACAGAGAGAGAGACTATGATGAAATCATGACTAAGAAAATTAAGCCTTCTAATACAATGTGAGTTTGCATTCACCAATTACCTAACGGAAAAAGACAAACAAGGTAACCTTCGGTCGACATTTCAGCTCGTTCGCAGATATTTTTTAATAATTTACTCGGTGTCGGCAATAACTACATTAATTTCCATGTTCCTCATCTGCGTACCGTCGTCAGTGTAGGTTAGCTGCATTTTGTACGTAAAATTGTAGGATAATATTATTAATGTAATTTGTAATATTAAAACAAGTGTCAAGGCGTAAGTGTAATTGTGTAAATATATATTAATTTGTAAATAGTTATTTTATCATACTTGTAATTTAGAAATAAGTGATATGATAATTATTTGTATTTCACCTGTGTGTAGGAAGGTGTCCTACAAACTCATTATATGTTTTTTTCTAGATTTGATCTGTGATGATAACCAATAACTACTTTGTCAGTTGGGGTAACACCTTGGTTTGTGATCTTACAAGTTAAGTTATGTTATAAATATACGTGCTTATTCGTGGTCCAGAAGCCACGTTAAAACGTTGGTCACAGTGGTGCATTATAACCCTGTCTCTACACTAGCTATTGTTCTTGTGGGAAAGTTTACTTGTAGCAGTGTGGTGTGACTTAAATAGTTTTTTATCTTTATATAACAAGAAAAAAGTGTTGATATTTTTTACAGTTAGACAAAAATTTAAGGTTAGGTAATTTAATAATGAGTTTATAATTAAAGTTGTAACTTCAAGCTTTGAATTTATTTACTCCACAGTGCCACAACAAATAATTCCAAAAATACCATGAGAAAAAAATCCTATGGCAATAGAAAACTAGTTTCAAATGAAAATTAAAAAGAAAAGCTTTATTTTTAGCATAACGATATTAGGAGGATTGCTGTTGTTAATTACAAAAAAAAACAAATCAGTACGCTAATTACATGAAACCACCGCCAAAAGTTAGTTGAAAGTCAGTCTGATAAATGTCAGATTTTTTAATGACGCACATCAGAAACAGGAATGTCCATTAAAAAGTAAATTTATGGCCACAATAAGGTGACCGCCCACCGCACCAGCGCTTGGCAAAGGAAACATAAATATTGCGGAAACAGTCATAGGCGTGGCAGATTATTGTCGTTTATGTGGATTTCTGTGTTACAAAAATAAAAATGAACCGTTACTTATTTACTATTTGCAATAAATTTCTGAAAACATTTCATCTTGTTTAATTCTCCCTTTTATTAACAGCCACTGGCTATAATTTTAGGTAACAACATGGTCACAACTACACAGTTCATATGAAGTTTCATTGTAGAAAATGGACCAGTAGTATATGTCATGTCAATTTATTCATACCTTCATAATTTTCTTGTGTAGTTGACTTATTATTAGGTTCTGATTACACTTTTTATAGTTCAACAACATTAAGCTACTTGCGTTATGAATTACAAAACTTTTGAGCTTTCAAAATTCAAAATTCAAAATCATTTATTCAGTTTAGGCTACAAATAGCTCTTATGAACGTCATTTTATGCCATCGGTTCGTAAGTCTATCTACTCTGGGCGGGAGATCTTGTACTGAGAAGAACCGGCAAGAAACTCAGCAAGTGTCCAGCTCTTTTCTCCCTTACAGCTTTGAAAGTGTTTTCTTAAAAAATCTTATTTAACATAATGTGGAATGGTACGTAATTTGAAACACACCCTTCTTTGTGCATTGATTTCAAGTCACCGATCACTGAATAGAGATTTAGATAACGATCGACAAGTGATATAATTTATCATTAATAAATAATTATTTTATTTTAAAATCACAATTAAAGTAAACTTAAATTAGTAAGCTAATAAAATAATAGCTAATAAAAAATAGCTTAGTTTCAAAATGAAAGCAACCCAACAATATTTCTAATTAGAAAAACAATATTATAATTGTTTTATTGCATGATAACGACGAAAAGTAACGATTTTTTGTTTGTATATCTCATTATTTTTATAATAGGCAGGCTGTGCTGTTTCTTGCGCCTATTCTTCCAAAAGATCTTCGTAAAAGAATTTGGAATTATGCGGTAAAACATTTTAAAGTCGTAATTTGTGTAAGTAAATCGTCGGGTGTGAAACTCGGTGCTTATAACTTACTAGCGACTCGCCCTGGCTTCGCACGGGTGGAATGCTGATACACGCAACCGCGATGTCCCTGCATTTTAAATCAGTAATATCTTCGAAAATATTCATTTAAATTACATGCTGTAAAGAGCCATATTGATAAGGATTGGATAAGGATTAATGCTGTATTGCTTAAAATCGCTTCGTAAATAAGCCATTATTTCTCGTAAAAAGTAAAGGATAAAAAATGATTATTGTGGGTTATCCCTAAGAGATAGACATATACCAGCGCGGACTTTTTTGTAGACATTTTTAAGGTGTACAATACTGTTGTACATTATTTTGATCTATCTCGTAGGGTTCAGCCAGCGTTTGCAATGTAAGCGCAAAAAAATATGAAATCTCTAAAATATTTATACATATAAACCTTCCTCTTGAATCACTTTATCTATTAAAAAAACCGCATCAAAATCCGTTGCGTAGTTTTAAAGATCTAAGCATACATACATACATACATAGGGACAGCGGGAAGCGACTTTGTTTCATACTATGTAGTGATACCCCCCGCTGTGATTCGAGCACGGTACTTACTGCTGGGTTTGAGACCGGTGCTTCAAACACTAGACCACAGAGGCGACCTAACTCTTTCAGGGTCAGAGGGAGGGTATATTCCCAGCACATTTTGAATTTTATGTGATTGAGATATGATTAATAACCAAATGAAATATGTGGTCAAAAAATCGACCACCATGCCACAAAGAGTTAAATCATAGGTGCTAAGTAAAATAGTTTGCTTATCACAAAAAGTGTGAAGTTTAAAGCAGCAAAATGTTTAAATAACTAGCCATAATTCAGCTGCCTGTCTCTTAAATATCATTCTTTATCTCGTTTCTTATGTGTCTGTCCCCCGTTGGCTACTGTTAATATATGAGTCGGGTTTAGCTGTTTATCTGGTAGCTTGGGACGCGAGATCGGCATGCCGACATTTGGCTAGACGGCTACTCGAGGTCATCGTCTCTGAACGGTGGTACAGTCGTCCACTAAAACTTCGGAACTTGTTACAAGTCGGTGTAGTAGGTATATCTACCGTACTATCACTCATTCCTGCCACTTTACTCCTTCTGTGAACCCAGGATGAGACGTGACTTAAGGCAGAAGCAAAAAGCTTAGGTCGTCTTAGATAGATTCTATGTTGATTTTTAATGCAGAAGTCAAAATGAATGGAAGTAATTTTTTTTTATATATTTTACGTGTAAGCGCGGTGCCTGGATCTCACCTGATGTTAAGTGATGATAAGGCCAATGATGGAAGCGCACTTCACCCGGGATCCTCAACTACCTACTGAGGCACTGGCTATCTTATCTTTAGCTGCCTAACACAACAATGCTACAAACATTGATGTTATGGCGACATTAGATAAGATGGTGGTAGCTAGCCAGGCGGGCAAACAAGCCCTACCACCATTCAAACCGAGTACACAAACATGTACCCCCGCTGGGAATCGAACTTAACCACTAGACCACAAAGGCGGCAGAATAAGGCAGTTAATTAAAAGATTAATTTATACCTCACAATACTGATTATGTAGGTGTTTACCAGCTCATAAAAGGGTTAAGTCTATAATTTACAAAAGTGAAATATGCTTGTAATGTAAAATTTTTCAAATGGTAGAATCAAAATAAAACTTATTATTACGTATTTAGTTACCGACATATCAACGGCGTATACATCTCTCACCTTCGATTTGCTGACGATATAGTGGTCACGGCTGAGACCCTGGAAGACGCACAATGCTCGGTGACCTCAACAGAGTCTCTCAACAAGTGGGTCTTAAAATGAACATGTAGAAGACGATAGTTATATCGAACTCACGTGTCGTACCCACTCCTTTGAAAGTTGGGGACTCTGCCCTTGAAATTGTTGACGATTATGTTTACCTAGGACAAACGGTCCAGCTAAGTAGGTCCAACTTCAGCAAAGAGGTCAATCGTCGAATCCAATTAGGCTGGGCAGCGTTCGGTAAGCTACGAAATATCTTTACGGCCAATATACCGCAGTGTCTCAAGACGACAGTCTTTGACCAGTGTGTGTTGCCAGTGATGACATACAGGACTGAGACGTGGTCGCTCACTATGGGCCTCATAAAAAGGCTCAAGGTCACTCAAAGAGCAATGGAGAGAGCTATGCTCGGGGTTTCTCTGCGTGGTCGAATCAGAAATGAGGAGATCCGCAGAAGAACTAAGGTAACCGACATAGCCCGAAGAGTTGCTAAGCTCAAGTGGCAGTGGGCAGGACATTGCTCGCAGGACAGATGGCCGCTTGAGCGGAATAGTCCTTGAGTGGTGACCGCGTACCGGAAAGCGCAGTGTAGGCAGGCCTCCAACAAGGTGGACCGACGATCTGGTGAAGGTCGCAGGAAGCCGCTGGATGCGAGCAGCGCAAAACCGGTCGTTGTGGAGATCCTTGGGGGAGGCCTTTGTCCAGCAGTGGTCGTCTTTTGGCTGAGATGATGATGATGATGATGATACCGACATAGTAATTATATTGCGGGTAAATTGTTTCTGTTCATGTGTGTATTCGTATTCTATCTCTTCTTTTAAAGACATAAACTAGACCTTCATGAGTTATATTTTTTCTGCCTAAATCGAATAATAGTTATTTGTTATTGCTAGGCTGGAAAGTTATTGTTTCGAGCGAGTGCTTGTAATATAACCCCGAGCAAGCGAAGCATTCTAGGATTGAACCACGAGCGAAGTGAGTGGTTCAAAAGAAGAGTTCTGAGCGTAGCGAGGGTTTCAAGGCACGAGACGCAAAACAACTTTGCTGCCGAGCAAAACACACAACTTTTCACTTCACTACTGCGAGAAAATGGTGAATGGAAGAAAAACAGTTCGTTGAGCTTTATTATAAAACAGTTTTATTATGAATTCATGTAATTTTTTAAAAAAGAAATGTTAAGAAATCTAATAACAAGTTCTAAATTCGTATTATACTGTCTCTTTTACTCATCTATTAGTGTGAGCGGGACGGGACAATACGAAGTTCGAATTTCTTATTTCGCAGTTAAAGAATAGTGCGCACCTTAGTCACAGAGTAGATAAAATGTATCCATAGTGTTCATAGTCACGTTCTAAATTCAAAAATCTTTTCCACCCAAGAAGCGGGAAAAAACGCTTTTCCACCAGATTTTAAAGGAGGAAGTAAGCCTTTTCGAGCTAGTGAGGTGAAAAAATATATACCATTTGATTTCATGCAAGATACTCCTACTAGTATAATATAGCGGTCATCTTGATACTCGTACATGTAATGTAAACACATTAATTTACGTTACGTTACGTTTACGTTACGCACGTTATATCTTTTTGTTGACTTTTATTCACCGCCTTAATGGTCAAGCGGTTAGACTACCGTCCCAGACTTGGAGGTCCCGGGTTCACTTTTCGTTCATGGTAGAGCTTGAGGCCATCATCATCACCATCCACAGCCTTCTATAAGCCAGCCAAATATGAGATTGTGAGAGCAAAACCTTGTTTCTTACGGAATAGAATAGAATAAAATACTTTATTGTACACATAAAAAAACACATACATGATATAGGTTTGTACTAGTGTTTTCAGTAGCTACTTAATACACTTTCTTCATATTTCTTATAGCTAATTGAAATGAGTCATGAAATCCTCGAAGTGATTCAGTTGTTCTACCTCGTAATCATTACCTGACTCACTCCAGACTGACCTTAGTTAACTTTCGCGAAAGGTTAAACAGAGCTTAGCGTTCCATTTGAAATATGACCAAGACCTTGCTCGTTCTACAAGTTGCCTGCTCGCGACTTCGTCCGTTTATGTAATCAAGCGTATCCCGTGACAGTTTCAAATAATAATTCTAGAATCCTATTACAGCGCCAT
The DNA here is from genome assembly GCA_947562085.1 of Eudonia lacustrata. NCBI lineage: Eukaryota > Metazoa > Arthropoda > Insecta > Lepidoptera > Crambidae > Eudonia > Eudonia lacustrata. The sequence goes on along the minus strand of OX387340.1, from coordinate 23,691,956 downwards.
CTTCCGGGTTCAATAGTGAATCATAACCATCCAGGGACCCACTCAAACACACACAAAAAGTTTCATAAAATTAGTCCAGCCGTTTAGGAGGAATTCAGAGACATACGGAATTTTTTTTAAATTAACCTATTTTGCATAAAAATGTAATTTAAATAATATGTAGTGTTAATTCCGCTAACTCACTCGTTTATACAGCTTGGATGCAGTACGCATGCACCGCCCTCCCGCCCGCAAAAAGTATGCACATGCAGGAGATACAATGCGTGCAAGCGAAAATGCACACCAACACCGATACCCATCTAAAATAACAATTATTAAATTAGGAAGGAAAGACAAGACAATAATAAACAGCACAACATGAACATGCATTACCTAGGTAATGTAATTGGTGTTGGTGTGCATTTTCGCTTGCACGCATTGTATCTCCTGCATGTGCATACTTTTTGCGGGCGGGAGGGCGGTGCATGCGTACTGCATCCAAGCTGTATAAACGAGTGAGTTAGCGGAATTAACACTACATATTATTTAAATTACATTTTTATGTACTATGGATTTCCGCAAAATAACGCCTGATTCCATGCCAATGCCATTAATTAACCTATTTTGTCTTATTGCTTGACTAAGGCCTCTTTCAACTGTATCTGGGGTCTGATTAGACACACACACACTCATTAGTAGATTTTTTTTAAAATTTATTATTCTTAAGAATACTAAGAATAATAAGAATATAAATGAACTAGAATGATTATTGTATGTCATTGACATAAACGTCATTTATACGTGTCGTTGACATATGTCAATCCCGTACAATAATAATTCTATTTAATTTCTACTCTATTAGCGTTATGCCACTTGTCTAGGGGGGCAATTCTTAGTGGGGTATTAATATTTTTCTGTCTGTTTTTCGTCAAACTAATGACAGATACATTAATAAGTTCCACAATAGTCAAGGTTTCCAAGCGAAGTGCGCTTCCATCCTTGGCCTTGTTACTTACCGTCAAGTGGAATGAATTTAGGTCAACTGCTTCCCAGAAATGTATTTAAAAAACTAGCATTATCCCAGAGAATTTCTTCGGTGACAGTACATTTCCACAGTATATGCACACTTATACATATACAGATAAATTTTCAACTACACGGCTTTCAATGTTGGAAGCCTGCCAAGTCTCCAGTGCTTACGCGCGATGCGCTCTTCACAATACAAATAATAATAATAATACATCTGTTTCACTCAATGAAAGATGAAAAAATAAGTACTGTATGTATAGATTTTTCAGCGATAGCCAGAAAAGGGTTAATTCACTCCATAATAGCTTTTATATCTTATGTTATGTGCGAGTCATTGACATCGATAGTTTGTTTTATGTTGTTATCATAACTCAATATTCAAAGACGAGCTTTTCTGTTTTCATACAATTCATTAAGGAAATCTTAACTCTATAAATTGGTGTGCCTCATGGAAGATTCGAATTAAGGTTTTTCTTTCACCATTATCTTAATTACAGAACTATGTTTAATGTCTTTTTTATATTTTATTTGAATGCACTGGCATTACGCTTATTTAGAATGGGAAGAACTAAGTATTCAATTCGGGACAAATCGTTTATTATGAATAGTGAATACTTCGTATGATCATTAGTACACTCCGTACTACCTAATCCGAGCTCCAAATTCGATTTCCACACCACATTAGGGTAGCCTGTTCAAGTCTCTGGCTCCATACCGCCATATGGTATATCCCTTTTGTATGCCAACATGCTTTTAACGTAATACAAGTTAAAAGTATGACATATTTCGAATTAGGCAATGGGACGAAAATCATCATCATCATCATTATTCTCAGTTGGAAGACGTCCACTGCTGGACAAATGTCTCCCCCAAGGATCTTCACAACGACCGGTTGTGTGCTGCTCGCATCCAGCGGCTTTCCGCGACCTTCACCAGATCGTCAGTCCACCTTGTTAGAGGCCTGCCTACACTGCGTCTAATGGGAAGGAACAGAGACTTCCAATTGGAATCAAATAGTTTTTACAATGACTAAATACTCTGTATAACGTGATCATTCATCCAAGCTCGCCCCGTACCACCTTATCCGGTCTCCAAATCCCAATTCCACGCGACACTAGAGTAACCTGTTGCTCATTGGCGGCGGTCCAAGTCTCCGGCTCCACACCGCCAGATGATAGCTCCTTTGTATGTCGGTCAATATGTTCGAAAAATTAAAATGCTTTCAACAGAATACTGTTATTCATGACTGTAAAGTTTAACCGTCGGCGTCGGTGAATGTAGTACTCCTACATCATAGATGGTTTGCAGTGACGGTATATGACGTGTACTTTATACCACGTGGTACTCATCATACTTTATCCCAATTTGTTAATTGTGTAGATAGTAACATATAGATAGTAGTAGTCCTCTGTGTGGTGCCGGGGATAAAGAATTGCACCACCCCCTATCTTCCCGTGGGTGTCGTAAAAGCCGACTAAGGGACCATTCCAGAGGATGGGCAGCAGCATCTCTCTGAGGTTACCCTCAACCTACTGCGATCGCCAACCCGCCTGCCAAGCGTGGCGATTACGGCAAATACCCCTCATATCCTTGGGGGAGGCCTTTGTCCAGCAGTGGACGTCTTTTGGCTGAGATGATGATGATGATGATGATAGATAGATAGTAAAGACATGGCACAACCGTCAAAGTTTTTCTATTATCTCAATTTGCTTCTTTTTCGCCATTGGAGAACCCTTTTTATATTTAAAATTGTTTCATCATCATTATCATCTCAGCCAATAGACGTCCACTGCTGGACAAAGGCCTCCCCCAAGGATCTCCACAACGACCGGTTTTGTGCTGCTCGCATCCAGCGGCTTCCTGCGACCTTCACCAGATCGTCGGTCCACCTTATTGGAGGCCTTGTTGGTTAAAATTGTTTGGGGCATAGAAAATAATCACAACAATACAGGATTAGGATTTTTAAAAGATATATATCTGTGTGGATGTGATTTTATGTAATTCAAGTAATACCTACGTTTCTCTAATATGTTATCGTAGAAGAGCCCTAGTAACCTGTTTTAGAGTTACATATTTTTATTAGTACCTTTTCCGGGCACCAGTCCATCACGTTAATACCTAAGTCAAAATGTATGTGTACTTAGCTTTGCACAGGTGTACATCAACAAGAAGTATCTGTGATCTGAAATAAATGGTTATTATTTTTATTGTTGAATCATAAACCTTAAACAGCCCATTTAATGAGCTACATAATATTATGTATATGACATATTTATCTTTATTTTTTTTTCTTATAACTTTAGGATAATTTTACGAAGATCTTCGTTTTTTTTATGTTAAAAGAAGGCAAACGAGCAGGCGGGTCACCTGATGGCAAGCAATCATCGCCACCCATGGACACCCGCAAAACCAAAGTAATCGCGGATGCGTTGCCGACCTTGAGGAAGGAGTTGGATCTTGAGGAGGGAGTAGGAATTGGAAGGGGGGAGGGGTGAGAGATGGGCCTCCGGTACTTTCACTCACCGGACGAAACACAACAGCAACGAGTGCCGTTGTTTCACGCCGATATTCTGTGAGAGGGTGGTATTTCGCCGGGCGAGCCGGCCCATTTCGTGCTGCGACGCAGCGTGGCTCTACCACTCAGACAGTGTCACTCATTTAGCACCACCCAGAGGTCACGTGTAGGGTCTCAAGGGTAAACCTACGGACGCGAGTAACTTTAACCCCCAAAAATTATCCTGATGCATAGTAGGTATTTTAATGAACACTCAATTGTGATCAGTCACCCATCCGTAAGTTTGCCATTAAGTTTCTCAAGTATCAAGACTGGCTTAGCAGCGCTTGATGTTAACTTGGGTTTACTTTAATTCATTTGTTTTAGGAATATATGGATAACGTACTAAATGTTAATAGTTAATGCCGGTGTTTGTACATTATGACCAAAGATCGGAATTAGGTATAGTTATTTATGTACTTACACTAATTTCATACAGCGAAAGAATAAAGTGGATATGCCTCAAATCCCGAGATTAATTCTAAAGAGCAGAAAAATCTCGTGATTTATTAAATAAAAAGTTATTTACTTTTACACAATTTAAACCAATGCACGTGCAACGTTGCCAAATTTACATCAACGACATCGGATGTCCAAAGTTGCAAAATTTCAATGCGCACACGCGCGATGTTGCCACATTTGTAGTTCAAATACAAGAACAAAAGAAACAAAAGAAAACAATAGCGGAAATGTAATTAGAAATCCCGGAAAGATCCATATTAATATCAACATTTCAATGCAAGTACATAAATAACTCTACCTAATTCCGACCTCTGATTATGACACGAGTTAGATAAACTTTTGCTCTTTAATACCTTTAGTATGCAACTAACCGTGGAATGGATACATGTTTCATAGTAAGCTCTTGTTGTGATATGGTATCTGTGTAATGTTTTATATATAAATTTTGATTCTATGTGTATCTACTTGTTATATATATACTTAAACACAAATGTTGAAAAAAATTTCCACGTGCAGGATTTGAACCCGCACCCTTCTGCTCCTGCTCGTGGAATTTTTTTCAACATTTGTGTTTTAGTAATTTGTTTACAACAAAATTTGCGTTAAAAATTATATAAACATTTTATAAATACTTGTTATCTATACAGTTTTACAACTTTTTGTTTATCAAATACTTAAAAATTGCTGAAAGACAAAAAGCCTTAAAATATAAAGTTTAGATGTCTTTTAAACCATAAAGTAATGAAACAAAATCATGTTCCTACCTAATAGGTATTATTTCTTATCTATGGAGCTAAGTAAATTTAAAAAATATTAAAAATAAAATAAACGAATAATTAGTTTATTTTTGAAACAATTTACAAATTGATACTGCAATCTTATTGATTCATTGCAAAAAAACTTATCAAAAAATCTTATCTATTCAACAAATAGGTCGGTCACGAAACAAAAACTCATTGGAACATTGCGTGTGCGCGTGCGCCGCTCTCTGACGCATATCGAAGATGCGCGACGGCCATTTTTTTCCACTACGCTCCCATGTTGGCAGCGCGCCAGAGACGCCGCCTGGCGACTTGCCAACACACCAAATCACCCCCTCGTGGGGCTAGGCGGGAGGTGAGTGGTACAAACAATTTTTATCGAACTTTTGTATTATGAAAATCGATTTTTAAATGAGACGTAATAAGTATAAAAAATATATAGCTGTTAGTCCCGTCGTCTGCTTTACCTGTGGTGTTTTCATGTAAAGGGAAGGCACTTGCCCCAGCTGCAGCTGGGGGGGAAATAAAAAAGCTGCCATAGCATATTTCTCATCATTATCATGATAAGAAATATGACTCGTTATTATTAGTAATAGTCAGTCGTTACAGTATGTAGAGATTACCTTTAAAAGTGTAGTAGAAAATAAACATGATAAAATCATATTCAAAAAAGATTCAGTCAAAAATCTTAAAGCTTCAAGTTTCATCAGAAAAAGACAGATAGGTTCCAGATTTTTTTTAACTATACCCATAGTTACAGTCATAGTCATAATTATTCATTGCATCATAACATTATATATTATATTATAGTCCTATTGTTTTGATAAGGTCTTACATTTATTTACGAGTATTAATGATCGTATGAAATTAGTTCGACGATACTCTATTTTATCGATGTCGAATGTTACAAAGTCGATATCGCTTCAGCACGCGCTACCACCTCCAACTTACGCGATCATCGAACTAAGGACATAGCTGAAACACATTCCTAGGCATTGGGAGACTTTACGGTCGAGCCAAAGGCGATTCATCTTACATTGGCGGTGGGTTAGCAAAATCAACCAGTATGTTTTAGTTATGCATTTAGGTATAATGCTTTATTTATAAAATATTATTTTAAAATTTGTTTAATTTTTTTGAAATATTTATTTAAATTAAATGTATTTTTATATATTTCAACTATTTACATTATTTTAGAAACCTAACAATAATATGTAAAAACTCAGTTTAAAAAAATGAGTATTTTGGGGATAAGTTTTCCTTTTGCATACCACTGTTTGTACATTGTTTTGTGTTTGTATTTATATTTGTGCAATAGGAGATACCTACTAATATCAAGCATTTTGTTAAATTAAAAATCCAAACATTGTAAAAAAAACTCTGTTGTTTTGTGATGAAACATGCAATTTAGTTTTTAGAAACTAAGAATGTGAAATTAAGCTGCCTAGTACGTACAATACAGTTACAACGTTTAATTCCTTATTTTGCTATCACAATGATTTATTTATTCGTGAGTTCGAGTCCTATTTAAGGACAAATCGTCTTTTTCAAGATCTATATTTTTTTCAAATGTATAAGCATATTTCCGATATCATTCATTTAATAAATCAATAAAATCCACTAACAACAGTGTAACAAAAGGATTAGAATTTTAAGAACGCATTCATTTGTTTTGGCTTACAAGATAATTAAATAGATCATGGCCTATTTCGAAGTCTTTGAAAACAAATAGAACTTGGCCAGTATGAATGAAATCAGACGGAAATAAAGATGTTTAAAGGCGAGGTAATGAGCAAAAATGAGGTCACTTATATCTCTACCGTTTTTTATTAATCGTAGGTGATTAATCAGTTCTGAACTTACCAGTAATGCAGAAACGCAGAATACATAATCTTAATTTTATTTAATATTAATAGTATAATATTGTCCGTGGATTGACTTTTTCATTATTATTTAGTTATGCGACAAATTATTAACAGTAAATTAATTTCTTTAGTTATGTTATTATTAAAATTATTATTATTTACTAAAAGTACTTGCAAAGCTTTGCTTTTGCTTTGCTTGCTTTTTAAAAGTGTGCAATCAAATCTATGTCTTCTTATATATAAAAATATCTTTTTATATATATAAATCTTCTGTGCGTGTGTATGTCACTGAACTCCTTCGAAACAGCTGGACCGATTTGGATGAAATTTTCTGTGTGTTCAAGTGGATTCGAGAATGGTTTAGATTTACAATTGGACCTGGTAGGTGGCGCTGCTATAGGGGTCCATCATGGGATACGGGTGTTCTTGAGCGGACGAATGATTTGTTTGTTTTGTTGTCATGGAAACTGTCAACGTTTTGTTTGTTTTGTTGTCATGGGAACTGTCAAAGCGATACGAGGTCCGCCGGTCAGCTAGTAGTCTTATAAGTAGGTATATAGGGAGTGAGGTACCTGTGTGTTACTAACAGTGTAAACACCCTTAATTTTTTTACCACGACTAGCTTATTTTATGTCCCTCTGCTGGAGCACGAGACTTTGAGCCCAAGAAAAGTGTCTGAGATATATTCAAATGAGTACATAATCAATAAAAAACTAGTCACAACGGCTTATCACTTAAAGCGATATATTCCAGGCCACCTAGACCTACCTTAATATTTCAAGCGAGCATGAGCTGTGGTGGCTTCTCTCTATCAGGCAAGTTGCTCGTTTGCTGGATCAATAATACAGTAACTTAAACATACAAAAACGCGCATACATTAGTTATTGTGATTGAAAAAAAAAAGTGCTGTTTGATATTAAAATTAAGTAACTATTCTTAACAAGTCTTAATATGAGAATAAGAATAAAAGAATAAAAGACATTTATTGGAATCACATGACAAAACACACAATTAAACATACAACATGTGACAAAACACACAATTAAACATACAACATGTGACAAAAAGAATAAAATAAATAAACAATAGCAATTAACATTGTGCCCCTGTTATGTGATGCCAACACTGTGCACAACTCAGTTTTATTGATTTATTAAATATGATTGCAAATGCACCATTTTTGACTACGAAAAATCTTTTTTTTAATGTTAAAAGGAGGCAAACGAGCAGCCGGGTCACCTGATGGAAAGTAATCACCGCCGCCCATGGACACCGCAAAACCAAAGTAATCGCAGATGCGTTGCCGACCTTGAGGAAGGAGTTGGATGTTGAGGAGGGAGTACGAATTGGGAGGGGCGAGGGATAAGAGATGGGCCTCCGGTACATCTCGTAATCATCTTCCATCATCATCATTTCAGCCCAAGCACTCAGAGTATAAGCCTCCCTTTCAACATACCAACTTCCCGTGAGAGTCTCATCCACTTCCCTCCGGGCACCCCGACGATATCGTCTGACCATCTGGCTGGTGGTCTGCCTCGAGGCCTCTTCTCATTAAAGACAAAGTTAAAGTTAAAGGTATTCATTGCCAACTAAGTGTACATAGAGGTCATCTATGGGCCACTGCTCCGTCACCTCCTTGGTCCATCGGTTGTCGTCCCGCCTAGCAACGTCTCCTGCCCATACCCACTGAAGACATCATCTTCTTCATCATCATCAGCTCATTTTCATATCCCCACTGCTGGGGCACGAGCTTTCCCTGGATGAATAGGAAGGACGGGCCATACACCACCACGTGGGCCCAGTGCCTGTTGGTTGTTGCTAACGACTGTTAATGCAGCAGGGACTAACGGCTTTACGTGCCTTCCAAAGCACGGAGAAGCTCGAGATGGTAAATGTTTGTTTACCTATCCAATGACTGACACTGACTGACTGGCTTTTGTGAAATTTGCTTAACCTTAGCAATCGTAGGCAGGGCGCATTCACCACAGCGCCACCAACGACATATTAGTAATATAAATAAAATAAAATAAACATACTTAAATGATATACCTATATATACAATGTATATTACCTATGTATCTATATATTAATTGAACCAAAAACTTTTTACCTCTTTTTACGAAAATTGCGCGGACGGAGGAGTATGAAACTTATAGTTTTTTTAAATTATGCATAAAAAAATACATTAAATTAAAAAAAACATTGTTTCATACATTTTTCAAAAATTTCAAAAATGGAAGAGGAGCTGCCGAAATCTGTCAATGCCAATCCAAACTCACATTATATCTTTTTAATTTTTTATTGCTTAGGACACAATCCGTGCAGCCTTGCAGCTTCATCATTCAGCCGAAATAGTAAACAGCTTTTTATAAAAATTACGGTCGAATTTCGACCACTGGCGACCACTACCCGGACACGGATCTAGGAACAGCTCGGATTGGTCGTATAAACATTTAAAGAAAATCAATATCCATCTTGTCCATCTATTTTCATAAGCCTACGGCTGAACTGTTCTTTTGTTGCTGAAAACAATAACTGTGCCTCCAATAATGCTTATTGCTGATAATATCATTGTTAACTTGAATGGTGGGTGGGCTTTGAAAGTGAAATATTACATTTTAAGAAATTCATTGAACACGTGTATTGGATTTGCACCGTAAGCTTTCCGTTTCAGTAGCTTTTACAACTGATTTCAAGTGACTAATTTCAAGCACATCGAGTAGCAGTTAGTAATCGTACATAGTCAATTATTGTTGGTCAGAAGGTTTCCTTAACTTTTTACTTTCTGGTTTGTAGTTCTGGATAACGTTCGCTAAAGTATATTTATTTATTTATTGTAATTTCAAATTTTTTTATTTTATTGTAATAGTCTTATTTATTTTGTTTTTTATACAATTTTAATTATTTATTTGATTCAGTATTTGATTTTGATTAGTTATTTTATAGAATTTATATTTTAAATGATTATTTTGTTTTAAATTTATTTAATTAACTAAATGCAAACTTTAATTTTTATCCCATCAATTGTTAAAATAAACTAAGTACTACATTTATTATGTATACCCTTGTATACATAATGGTATACATTAAGAATTGTAGTCCTGTTGTTTATCATGTGCTATAATATTTCTTAGTAATTATGACTGTAATTTGTTTTGTGTACCTAATTTATCAAAGTCTAGAGAAAAATTTACAGTTTGTGGTAGATTGATGTGCAGGCATGTTAAACCTGTTTCAGCTAATAAATAAATAAAGCCAAATAAGATTAAGAAGACGCAAAGGTTTTAACAAATGCAACTTATTATAAACATTATTAATTTAATTAATTCACAAAAACAGTAGCAAACTTAAACTTATCATTAACAAACTTATATTTTAAAACATGTTCGTTTCCTACAAGATGTGAACATAACTTGCTTAAGTTATATTAATTTGTCTTTTAACAAAATATTTTGTCTTGCAACAGAATTTTTTAATTATTATAAAATAAGTAACAGAAAACCTGCTGATCTACATGGAAATCATACATTTAAATAACCAATAGAAAAATCGGCGGGTTGCACAGAGCCACTATAGCATATTTGGTAGTGTACCTGACCCGGTGTGTCGGAGTGTGCGGCTTCAAATCCCGGTCGTGGAATTTTATAGAAAAATGTAATCCAAGTTTTTTATTACATTAACGATATTGTAATTGCTCTTGTGTAGGAATCAGAATTTTTATCGTTAATATACAGAGAAAAGTATTATTTGCTTTATTTATTAATTGTTACGTCCTATAATGTTTATGTCTGACATTTCTCCCTGGCTACAAGACTATTGGGTCGTTCAAAATAATTCAATGAAGCTGACGCTTACATAAAAGTCAATATCAAACTAGCATACGAATTTATCCACGAAAATATGAACTACGATTATACTAAAAAGAATACAATTCCGAAAACAATCCATCCAATAATATATTTCAGCACCTTTTTATTAAAAGCTGTTAAATTATAATTGTAAATCTGTTATGGAAGAAAACTGAGCCTTGGATTAGAATGGTAAAGGATTAATGTTAAATGTGCAAAATAACTTTATAAAATCATTTTAAAACACGACTTGGATTTGCAGAATACGCCACCAGCTCTGAGTCACACAAGCGTCACAATCAAGGCGCAGCTGCCAAAGGATCTCGGCTTACTTTGCGCACGGCGCACGTGTCGCACATTACGCTATAAGGAACATCATAAATCACTTCGCACTTGGACACAAAAATATCCCCTAAACGAATTTGCGTAAGGGTTGTTTCTCTATGTTAGCACAGTATATGTAAATGTCGGTTTCCAATTTCTTCTGAGGGGATTTGCCTGTTGTTTTAAAAGTTACATTCGTAATTTGACGTTTCTTTTATTTTAATTGTATTTAATTGTTATGCATTTAAACAGGTGTAAGTTGGTTAAATTTTGTTTACAAAACCCGTATACAACGTATACTTAGTTGAACCATGTAAATTAAACGCGATTAGATTTCTCTCTTCATCATTAAAATAATTTGATTAGAAATAATTCAACATTGTAAATTTAAAATGCTCTGTACGACTACTGTACAACTCGACTGTAGGACTATTATGCGACTGCTAAATGACTTAGATAGGTATCTGAGATCAGGACAAAGTTTCTAACTTAAAACAAATTTTCGCTCTCACTGGACTTTTCTTGCTTGTTTTTCATACAAAGTCTGCATTTCTTAATAATTGTTTTACCTCTCCGCTCTTAGGTTAATTAAAGAATCATTAGACGCAAGCACTCACTTCAAGTGGTGCTTATTTAACCACGGTGCAGCTGTCCTCCCGTCTCACGACAGCTGTTTCATCTAAACAATCTGAGACAGATAGGGCAATGCAAGATTAAACCATTTTCTAGTAGTAATAGGAGTTCTACTTGCCTTTGTATTTTTTTAACATAAAATTATTTTAAAGCATTGTGATTATTTTGTGACTATATAATATGACTATATATGAAACTTTGGTTTTATAAAGTAATCTTGGCATAAACATGAAAACTGTTAAGAAGAGAAGTCTAAAACATATTACAGAAGAAAAAACGTGACTCCCTCTTTTTGTATTTTAATTATTTTATGCCTTTATGTGTTTTAAATGAGCACAAAGTATTTTGACAATACGTGACAAAAATGTGCACAAACACTTTCATGACTTGCAAAAATTTTTAGTGATATTTAGTACCTATTATCAATATCAAAAAATCCAATTTCGCAATAACGATTAAAAAAGTGACGAACCAACCCTGTATTTTTACCTAGGTAACTCACCAAATTTTCAGGATATTACGTATAATCTTTTCCGAAAAATTAAATGGTAAGCGATTAACGATATCCAAACCATCATTTTGTGACGAGTTAAAGAAGCGATAAACAAAAAGAAAGAAAATTGAGTTGTTATGATGCTGCACGTAAATAGGTTGATTTGTGTATAGGCCAAGGTGTTAGTTTCATTCGCCATTCGGTCACGCTAATGAAAACGGGAATTTGTATGGCAACATTTTAACCTTCCTCGTTTTCCACCAGAGGGTGCTGCAGTAATGCCATATATCGTTACGTTAACGCGATCGAATGGCGAATTAAAGTCACCCATATAGTTAAAATAATGCTAGGTACTATGTCATTTGCTAACTATATAAAACTTTGGTAATATAAACAACATCACAATAAGCACTATGCTGGTGCTGCTTCAATGCCATATATCAAATTAAAACTTCAAATTCAAAATCATTTATTCAGTTTAGGCTACAAATAGCTCTTATGAACGTCATTATGCCATCGGTTCGTAAGTCTATCTACTCTGGGCGGAAGATCTTGTACTGAGAAGAACCGGCAAGAAACTCGCAGCAAGTGTCTCTTTTCTCCCTTACAGCGTCGTAAATATTGGAAAATGTACTATCATAGAAGGACACTTTCCATCACAAATAAAAACACAAATTTTATAGGACAATCACAACATGTAAAAAAAAGAAAAAAAGAAAATATAAATAAATAAAATATTTAAGTTTGCAAAAACATCATTTACCAGTTCAATTTTTTACAATGTCATACAGTCCTAGTAAAAGTCAAAACCTGTCTAAGAAAAAACAAAGTTAAACTATAGTTAATAATAATAAAAATAAAACAACTACGCAAGAGCAAACCAGCCTCCACAGGCGGCACCCGTTCACGAGTATGACATGAATAAGCCATCGCTTCACTCAACCATATTTTAGGGAATGTAACGACCCGACGCACATGCCACCACCGCAGACAATAAAGAGAGCATGACCCAAGCTACTCTAAAATCAAAACCAATTGAAATGTTCATTGCAACGCTATTTGTTATCTGTAGAACACTGTTTATAAAGGCTATCATATCAGTATAATTTTCTATTATAAGAAGTAGTAAAATATGCGTTTTTTATTATAGCCAGGCTGTTTTATCATCTAAATATTCTTTGACTGTATTATTAACCTTTTTTAAGTAAAGAAGACTTTGCATGTTTTCAAACTTATCTAAAGGTAAATCTAGTACAGTATTTGGTATTTTATTGTAATAGTGAATACCTTGCCCCAAGAAAGAACCATCGTATCGTTACGTTAACGTGATCGAATATCGAATGAAACTCCCACTAGGCACCTTTATAGTTAAAATTGTTCTTATTGTTAAATGTATCTTATTCTTATTCTTATTATTCTTAAAATAATGCTACTCGGTCGCTGGTTAAATATATAAAACTTTGGTATAAGTAATATAAACAATATCACAGTAAGCACTAAGCAGCTACAATATTGGTAGTACGAGTTTAACAGCTGTAAAGAGATAGCTGTTAGCAGCAACTGTATTGTTCGTGTAGCAGCAGAGACAGCATATCAGTAAGAGTAAGAGTAACTATAAAGCAGCACATCAGTATAGCAACAGTATTTTCTGTATAGCAGCAGTACCTACTATTACAGCTGTCAACTTTGAGAGCCTTACAAATAAGCAAAGAATAATCTTGAAATAGTATTTCAGTGTTTTGTTTCTTTTGCTCTAATCTAAAATGAAGTTTAAATGACAGAAACAAAACACGAAATATCTATTCCAAGCTTATTCTCTGTTTATTTAATTATTTAAGTCTTTAACGATTGTATTGTATGTATCAATAATGAACTGTATGTAACTTTAATGTCTATAATTTCGTTTTGTTTAAAAAATCAAAACATTGTGTAAATAAAAATTACTCCTTCATTCATTTGAAGAAGTAGCAAAAAGTTTTTATTCAAAAACAAATTTCCTCAACATTAATTGCGAAACAATCACGCCGGTCATCTTTCCCAACTCGTTTTGCTGCCACGTGGCCCACGAGTTTGAGCTTTACTAGGTTATCCCATCTTACAACACCTCAGAGGTACGCACTTAAGTCGTTGCGTAAAAATTTTGCTACATAAGTAGCAAAATTTCTGTACAGAGAGAGATCCTGAATTCACATTGCACGCGCAATAGCTGAGCTGAATTTTCTTGAATTAAAAAAAAATCTAATGTATTGTCTGCCTAGACTTTCCTTTAGCGGACAATCCGAATTGGCGCCAACATAATAACGAAAAAAAGAATTAGGTGTTCCTTAAAAACAAAACAATACCGAGGAATCTTGGAAATCTCCAGGCGGGGTGCTCAACGGGAGGCGCGCTATATTTAGAGGCGCGCGCGCCGCGACGCGTGTTCTGCGCATGCGCGACGCCTGCCGCTCTGTGTGCGTGAGCTCTACACGGCTTATGCGTGCCTGGTACTTTCGTAATCCATATGTACCTGGGATAAGAGCAGTGAACTTGGAGGTAAGCTTACAGATATTTTAATTGCCTTTATTGCTTTCAGCTTTGCATGTTAATCTCTTACCGTGTGTAACTAGATTTCGACTGCTTCGTCGATGTAAACTTGAAGTTGAGAATACAAATGTATTAAGTATTTCTTTCTATATACTGTTTTCTTCAGTAACATATTAAGGCTATGTAGTTGCAAAAATAACAAAAAAAGCTATTGCTATGACAAAAATCATATTGTTACAATCAGCAAACAATCAACTACTCAACACTCACTCTCAGTCAATGTTTTTAAAGCTTATAAAAAAGTAAATGTCTTTAATTTTAATAACCATGAAATGCTCGTTCATAATCTACGTTTTTAAATTAAGTAAAAGTGCTGGGTTTGTTTACCGTTCGATTCCGACAACGAAAACTAGAATTCGTATGGCTTTGTAGCAGCGCTGTAACAATCCAGGTAAGCTGCACGTTTTCGTGTTATAGTTCAGGGTGCCTTATCACTTATTACTTATCTTAGTGGGGCCTGCTGAGGTTTCCCTCTCCCAGTAACACTTCGACCCATTGGAATCTTTTGTGCAACCCCATCCTTTCACTCTTCCTCCTCTGTAAAGATAAATGCCATAAGTTTGGCAACGTCCTTAAGAGCGAAGAGCCTGAAGTTCTCCGGTTTCGGATAGGCCGACCCCAGGAGTCCCATTCTTTTCCTAGCCAGAGAATCGCAGTCACACAGTAGGTGACATTGACTCCGTTTCTTCTCCACATGCCTACACAAACTATTTGTTGAAAGGTGCATTCTGTGAAGCATTTGATTTGTGGCATACTGCCCTGTCAAGGCACTGCTGGTTAATCGGGCCTGCCTTCTGCTGCCTCCGCATATGAACTTACTCCGTTCTAAGGCGTTTTCGCCTAGGAAGGATTTGGAGTGTTTCATACCCGGCTGCTCTTTCCATTCGATGCCGTGCCTGGTTCAGGATGCCTAGTGCGAGTCTCATTCGCCATTCAATCACGGCAACGGAAACGAGAATTTGTATGGCAACATTTTCAATCTCCTCGTATTCCACCGGAAGGCATTTCTTCAATGCCATATACATTTTCAGTTTCAGCGCCCGATCCGAACCTTTCGGAGAATCTAGTAGGGCACGGGGACACGCACTAATGCGTGATGCCGTTCCCTCTAGAAAACCTCCGAAGGTGATTCGTTTCACACGGCTCGTTGAGTTACTCACCGCCCCCAAAAAAGCCCGTTGAAGCTGAAAATGCCGGCTGAGGCAATATAAGCAGTCTCTTATTCAAATAAAAAAAATTTTGTGCTCAGAGTGACTAGTGGAAATTAGGTGTTAGTGTAAGGTGTCTCTACGAACCCTTCGAAGTCCGTGTGTGAATTTCTCGTATTATTTTTAAAACGTCGAATGTAATATTATTTAAACACATTATTATGCTCACCGTGGATGTTGTGAAGAAAACATTGAAATGTGTTAATGTTTTTCCGTTATTGTGATCATTGATGGACGTGTTGGCAAAGTTTGGAGAATAAGCATTTGACCATGATGACGAATGAGAATGTTGACTGAAGTCATATTGAGATCGTTCATCGGGGTATGCTACTCGTGTTCACTTAATAATTGACGATGATTTCTGCAATTAAAAATGACATATAAGTTTTGGGGAGACCTTTGGCATGGCAAGACATTTGGGTCTCGGCTGTGCGAGAAATGCAACTTACGTTATTGCATGTCACAGGATGGGTGACCATATTTAAACATCTCCAGCTCCTCTAGCTTCAAAGGCAAGTTAAGCCATTAGTCCCGGTTGATGTTATAAGATGGCAGTTTTTAAATCCACCAACCCGCAATATGCCAGTGTGTTGCATGGATTATATTGCCAATATTCTCTTTCCTGCAAATAACGGAGACGACGAGGTCCGACGTATAATTGTAAGCATTCAGAAAATCTCTTGCGCAGAACGAGAACTTCATCAGAACTTAACCTAGAACACTCATCTGGGAAAGTATTATTGCAAAAGTTACTTAGCTTTCAAGACGTAAACAAACGCTCAGCCTGCTTCGCTCTTGCAATAACGTTAAAAATGTTTTAACAATTTCCGACGGTATCATTTCACTGAAAGCTATATTTTCAAGTGCTTGACCAGGCTACTCAAGTGCCAATTGAAATTAAGTAGCGTGTCTCAATACGCTTCTGTAGCTACTGCACTTCTATCTAGACAATGTGCTTTAAATCATTTCACTTAATGATTTTGAATACTCTTCTGAGTTGTACTGTCCAACAGGCACGTTTGACGTTACCTACAAGGAAATTATACTTTTGAACTCAATTACTAACTACTCTCTAAAATCTATTTATTAGGGAGGAATCGGCGATATATACCTACATTTTTTGTTACAAGAGGTAATGCACATATAAAACAAAAAAAGATATATTTTTTGATGTGTAATATCTTTCCGCTCGCTTTCTTAAACAATTTGTGCGAGTGATTTCGTGAAATGTGACGGAAGTAGGTGTAACAGTGTGACAGGAAGTCGGGGAAGCGCGCAAGCCCGCGCTATTTTGTAAATTTCAAATCGATATTATGAACATGACATATTATTTATTGTATGTGACATATTGTGTCATTTGACTATCAAAGGTCATTTTGATATGTCAAATGTCTTCTAATGAGTATTTACTGCATTTATTTTATACTTATAAAATGATGTAATACCTGACCCATTTTTTTCTGAATATAATGGTTATTATTAGGGTGAGATGTCAAATGTTACACATCATAATGCGACTACTGTAAGGCTCGCTTGTTTTTTTTCACTAATTATAGCCCGGATTCTATATATTAAGTATTCCAAGTAACAAAAGGTTGTGTGAAATGTACGTATGCCAGCCGCAAAATTTCCTGCACTTCGTGAACCCCACGCAGTAGTCACCCAGGGACCAAATGGAAACAAATCGTGCTTACCAGAATAATATTATACTACGTCTACCAAACTTTCCAAAAAGCTCTGTCATGGTTCATTAACTCTTTGTTTTAAATTCTAGTGCTGTTACTTACTATCATTATCGTCATCCTCATAACCAGCCCCTGACAGTCCACTGCTGGACATAAGCCTCTCCCAATGCATGCAACTGAGCCCGATCTTCGACTTTTCTTATCCAACTGCTGCCAGTCATTTTGCGTATATCCTTGCTCCACCTTGCCGGAGGAGGTCGGTTTATGTGTTGTTACTGACTGTTATTCATCATGCTCATCATAACGAATTAGCCCGTATCTGCCTGTGTTAACGACGGCCTCCTTGCCGTATTGCTGTCGCTGTCTGTTTTTTATAGTATTTTTGTTATCTGTCATGTAATTTTTGTGTGTCAAAAAAGCCTAAATAAAATATATAAGTACGTAGTTTTTAAAGCTACGAGGTTTTCATTATAATTAAGGTGTACAGCGTTTACAGCCCGTATAGGTTGACTGCTGACATAAGCCTCTCTCAATATTATGTCACTGAGCTTGATCTTCAGCTTTTCTCATCCAAGTGCCGCCAGCCATTTTGCGTACATCATCGCTCCACTTAATTAGAAGAGTTTCAGCACCACATTTGCCGAGTCGCAAAAATATATTTATACCTACTCTTATAGCAAAGATGATTAATGTAAGCCTTTCTATTAATACGTTATGTCTGGTGCGGCACCTTTATCACTTCTGACTCACTCAACTTTTTATGTCTGCCATTCATATGTGCTGGAATTGCTGAGATATCCGGAACCTACCACATGATGGTTGATTCACAATTCAGCACACGTTCCCAGTAAGACAAAGGAAGTGAGTTTTTAAGCTGGAACATGAGAAGAAAAAGCTCTTTGGTGAGTAATGTCTGGCTGAAGCTTTGCACATGTTGGTGTTAATTTATGTCACGCACGTCCAGACGACTTCAAAGATTGTTTGAGGGAGTACGTTTATTTGGTTGTCTTTTGACGGCAATTAAAAATTGTTGGTACCTACATATTTTTTTTATTCAACTAAAATGATTTTCATTTCAATTCTGCCTGATGGTAAGCAGTCACCGCGGTCCATAGAAGCTTACAACACCATGAAAGTTATTATGTATCTCTGTATGACAATTCTCTGCTTGGTAGTTATGAGTGTAGTAGCCATCTAGAGAGGTTCTTTGCGAGTAGTCTATCACCGGTTACAATAAGAAGTCAAGTATCAACAGTTAAACATACCATAACATGACGAAACTCACATCTATGTCTTAATACGCAGCCACTGTTCAGCGCCCATTACTGTACTATACTATACTATGCTATACTGCGTTACATCAAAACAAACCCCACCATATCACCTTTATTACAAAACAGGAAAGTATAAAATCAAACAAGTAAATCACACTGGTTACAATCCTACAAGCGATAATTGTATCTATGCTGGAATGGCTACAGTTGAATTTGGTTTGAACCTTTCGCGCTATCGCTTGCACTGATCGCACACACACAGCGGCGCGTGCGCCGGCCGCCATGTTGGACGCGCGTGGGCATCGCGGCGAGCGGCACGTGCGGGCTATTTTGGGCGCCGCCCGCCTTCCCCGCCCGGATTGTTGATGCGGCGTATGGTATAGATTTTACTGCTAAAATACTGATGGGATTTCACTGCGCTAGTTTTATTGTTGAATGTTTGTGGTAATCTGATATCGTTCCGTGTGATTGCGTTGGTGGTGAACTAGGCGAAGATAGAATGCTGATGTGCTTTTATGGTTATTCTCTTTGCTTAACACTAACAAGATTATAACCAAGTACTTTAATTGACAAGAAATTATATTAAATTAAATACAATACGTATATGTCCTGCTCCACCTCGGAACCATTTTGGTTCACATCTAGTTCATCACTTTCAATAAAATCGATATAACCCGTGCTTCATAATTAAATAGAATATAATATTTACAAGACAAATTAACTCAAAAACTTTTTTTTTGGAAAAGTGATGGGACAAATTTTGTTTTGTCGAACATTACGGAATTATTCGTGCAGTTCACAGACCAAATATTTACGTATATAAGCGGATCTGTGGTACAGGTTTATAAGTTATGGCAAAAGAAACAAACGGGCAACGTCATTTTTAGAGGTGTTTTATTCTATTTATTTTTATTTTTTTATTATTTATTTATTATATTTTAAGTTTTATTCAACATACATCCACTGACATGCTTTATTCACCTCTCATCATTATTCATCACAATTAGTCACGAAAAACTGAAGTTTTTGCTGTATTGACTCCCTTTGCCTTTCGCACATCAAACGGAAGAAAAGAACACATAAAAAGTATTATCGAAACCGCATGTTATTTTTTCTTTTTAATTTCCTCGTCGCGTTTCTTGCTTACTCTATGGTCCGTGTCGCCGCTGCTGGCGACGCGGACGCACATTTTCCATCTGCCGGCCTGTTTTAATGTTCCGTTTACTATGACTAGAGATTAGGGCCGCGTATTATGTGTTGTTACATAAACAACTATAAAAACGCTTTTTATGCTATTAAAATGGTTTTATTATCGCACTGTTGTGATTGGCCGTCAACGCATGGCTGTTATAATTTGTCACTTAATAAAATTTCGGTATTAGGCTTGTACCGAGTCGCGACTGTTAAACTCGCTAGCGACATTACAGACAAATTAATGTGTCTTTGCTTTAAATAAGGTTTAGGGTTTAAAGAGTAAAAACAAACATAAACAAAATATTGATCTTAAAAAATTATAATTAATAAAACACGAAAAAGAATCGAAGACACAGTTAGAGTTGACTTGTAAATCTCCTACCTATCTCAAAATCATCATCATTTATCAGCTAATAAACGTTGTTACCATCATAACGGGAACCTTGAACACAATATTAGTTACTGTAGCTAGCCAAATGTGTAAACCGCACCAAGTCATTAAAGAAAGGAAAAATTAACCCATTGGTTGTGCGTACTACATTTTCATGGTCTCGGTAAAATTACTATAGTTTTGGACTTCTTGGTGGGAAAGTGAAGACTCATGATTGCGTTTTGTGATAATATCAAAAGTTTGTGTGTTATTCTTGTGAAATAAGGTGGACCGACCGGATGAAGGTCGTAGGTATAGCCGCTGGATGCGAGCATTACAAAACCGGTCGTTGTGGAGATCCTTGGGGCCTCCCCCTCCGCCTTTGTCCAGCATTGGACGTCTTTTGGCTGAGATGATGATGATGATGATTATTATTCGTTAAGTGTTTGTAAACGTGCATGAGTGTTGGAAAATTAAACAAAAAACGTGCAACGTCACTTAAAATTATCTCAATAAGTTCACGTGGTATCTCGGTAAAGCCCCCCCAACTTTACTGCGCTGATACACAAGAGATTTGGGGGAATATCATTTATATTTAAAAACAAAAAAATATTGTCTGAACTTATATAAAGAAACATGCTAACCGTACGAAATTAGCGGCATAAGGAAAAAAAAACCTTAATTGTTCTTAGGGTTGTGTAAGGGTTGCACGTGTCGCTGATTGAAAGCAAGGGGTTTTGTTGCTGTCGCAACAAAGGATACAAAATCCTTGGTAACAAGTCTCGTTGCGAAAGTTGCCCGGCTTTCGCGTTATATTGTTACCTGCCCTCGTGCTTGACGCAACCACTTTGCCTTGGAAGTCCCAAAGTGAACCAAGAAAAGGTTTCAGCGCTTTGCTACAAAAAAAAAAGTTACGTAAAAATACAGTTAAGAGCGTTTACGCCGCACACTAGCGCCACTAATGAAAAAATAAACATATCTAGGAATTATGATTGATTTTCTATCTCTAATTACTAGATATGTTTTTTTTTCATTGGCGGCGCTAGTGTGCGGCGTAAACGCTCTAACTGTATTTTTACGTAACTTTTTTTGAAATTGATTTTTTTTAATAGAAAATAAAATTTTCTCATTTTGTATTGCGTCCACAACGTACGCTGCGGCCACTTTACTGATAATTTAATTAGTTTTTTATTCCTCTATTTTAGTTCTCATTTTAATAAACATTTATATAACTTATAGGTAGTACCACGTTTTCTTTCCACATCTACAGCTTAAACATTTCATAAATTAACCTGTTTAAAATTCTCATTCGATAAACAGTATATTATGTATATAATACTGTTTTGTATATATTATGTATATTAGGATTACCATCATTCTAAGCTAACAAACAGTGCCTACTTCGAACTGATATAAAGCTTTAGTGAATCCGTATTACTCCAAAGCCTGAGTATACAAACGAGGCGTAACTCCGTGAACACTAACATCAAATCCAACAGCGGTGGCAGGTCGACTGTTCGGAGCCTCCATTCGTCCATGAATAACTGATAAATGCCGGCGTCTTGTACTTTGACGGGAGCTACGAAGCCTGCAAAGGAGGTTGCAACTGTTTCTAATTCCGACTTCGACTAGCTTTTCGAGGAAACGTTGAGACGGCGTGTACTTTTGTTTTAAATTTTTGTTTAGATTTTGTTTTGTTTTTGTTTTATTTTAACAATGAACAACCTGGTGGTAGTGACAGCCTGCTTCTCTCCTGATTGTAAGTTGCGGTAAGGCCGAATGTGGAAGTTTACTTCACTTCTCCTCATCCACGGAGGAATCGGGTATCACCGTACCACTATTACAAGGTAACGGAACACAACCATTTGTTATTTAATTTAAGTAAAATTATTAACTTTAATTATGACGTCTATAAGTTGAGTCGTCAATGGCTTCACGTTTTATGGTAACTTATGCGATCGCAGCCCAACCTATTCGTATTTCATCCGCGTGGACTCAACTTATTTTATATAAAAAATTATATTATAAAAATGATGAAAGGCCAATATTAATCAAGGATGTTGTAACTCTCTATTCGGTAAATATATTTAGAGCGAGTATCAACACTTTCGATTAAATGCGCAGTTTAGACGCTGCGACAACGCAACACACCGCCCTACGTTTATCAAACGCCTATGCTAGAGAAATGGTAGAGCTTATTGCCGCACTTAAAGACGTCAATTACCATTAATGATTACTTAGCACCTAAAATTGTCTATTGTAAAATAGTCTCTAACAGTTACGTTATTAGCACATTTTCGATTGAACAATGGTAGGTGCTTGCTAGAACTTTTCGATATTGTGTCGGGTCTGGGTGGTTGTGGTACCGTCGTTGTTTCTGATTTCCACTAAACGAGTGCTTTAGCTTGGGATCAGAACAATGTATGTGATGTTGAGGAGCTCGATGGCGCAGTGGTTAACGTGCCCGATCTGCGAGTGCTGAGGCTAAGCAACTTTCACAAAGGCCGGTCATCGGATGGGTGACCAAAAATGTATCATCTCGAGCTCCTCCGTGCTTCAGAAGGCACGTAAAGTCGTTGGTCCCGGCTGCATTAGCAGTCGTTTACAACCACCAACCCGCAGTGGACCCGCGTGGTGGTTTATGGCCCGTTCTCCCTATCCATCCATAGGGAAGGCTCTTGCTCCAGCAGTAGGGACAAAACAAATTTGCTGATGATGATGATGTTATCTAATACTTTTTAATAATAATTGACGTCTATGAGTGCGGCAGTTAGTGTCTTCGCAATGCCCTAGTGGTTGTGGCTGAAAATCAGCGTTTTACTTCCGGGCAAATGTATCGCTGAGATACGACCTTTTTGCACTGCTGCAGCACATACACATGCCCAAACTACGCCCAAACCCAAACTATGTGTTTTTACGTTAGAAGGAGGGTTCTGTTTTTCGAGTGTATGTATGTATGTATGTATGTATGTATATATGTATGTATGTATGTATATATGTATGTATGTATGTATGTATGTCAATTTTTTTAGATATTTATTTCTCTTTACCTACAGTTTTACTACAAATTAAAATTTCTAGAAACTAATCAACAGTTTATGGGCAAAATAATTAATAAATATAAACTAGTTATAGCTTAGCTAATTAAACAAAACATTTATTCATCACAAAAATTACATACACACATCCCACTTAAGCAAGCAAAAAATAGGCATCACAAAAACAAAGCCAGATATCAACCCTGTTTCAAGAGACCCGCTTGTCGAAGGTTTCTATTAGCAAATCGTTTAATTTCTTTTTAAATATAAAAATGCTTGTACATTGCTCCTCAATATCCAAGTTATTAAATATTCGTGCCACCAGAGACCATAGTATTGGCTTATTATGTCCATTGTATTATATGTGTGTATTTTTATGTGTGTTTGTCTGTGGTTTTTGAAATAAATGTTTTTCCTACCCTTCCTTGTTAGTAGTTCTAAAGCTTCCCCCACACACAAATAAACAAATTTTAATTGTATAACATTAGTGTAAGTAGGTTAATGAAACGACTCAAATCTGATTCGTAGGTGCATGGCAACCGTAATTGAAAAGTCACTCGAAGTTCTTTTTAGCCCTTTTTTGTTAAGAATACGACGGTGTCTTCATTATTTCATTTGCTCCTTTTTAAGTAGTTGGGAATTTATAATTCTTGCTGAAGATTACCCACTTAACCGCAATTGGCACAGTCAAAGTCAAATAAATAGAAATGTGCTTTTGAACCGCCCAAACATTTTTTTATCTACTACCCATTCAGGACATCTATTTTTTATTAACTGTGGAGGAGAATGGGCGTAAGAAACTCCACAGCTTTCGATACCAAATCATACAATATTTAATTTAATACAACACTTTACAATTAAAAACTTTCAAATGCCCGGAATTACAAAAAATGCTTACCTCTTCACATTTACTTAACAATAAATTTGATTCTAAAATAACGTACTTGGGCACTATGTAATTGTATGTACCTACTACTTCAAAAACTTCGAAACTATAGAATCACACTTGATACCTTAAGCTTGATACGTTAAGGCCGGCAACGCATCTGTGATTCCTTTGGTTTTGCGGGTGTCCATGGGCGGCGGTGATTGCTTCCCATCAGGTGACCCGCCTGCTCGTTTGCCTCCTTCTAATATAAAAAAAAACCTATACAGTGTACGAGAATTGGGGGAATGTCAGTTCCATGCATTCTTATCATTAACATAATCATATACATTGTAATAGCCCTTTTTTAAAGTGTTTCCTTAACGTGTGTCTTTTTCTCTAAGGGCAAAGTCTCCTTAAGCTTTCTTATTTCACATTGTTTTCCAATATTTG
This sequence comes from Eudonia lacustrata, assembly GCA_947562085.1. Lineage (NCBI taxonomy): Eukaryota > Metazoa > Arthropoda > Insecta > Lepidoptera > Crambidae > Eudonia > Eudonia lacustrata. The sequence continues at coordinate 23,667,335 of OX387340.1, read as the reverse complement.
ATGATTCTAATTATTGTTATATAATTTTTAACGCAAATTTTGTTGCGAACACATTACAAAAACACAAATGTTGAAAAAAAATCCACGAGCAGGATTTGAACCTGCACCCTTCTACCAGGTCAGGTGTTCTAACCAGCCCGCCGAAACAAAATAAACAGTTACAAGTTAGTTGGTTAGAACCACGATAGCTCAATTGGGAGAGCACCTGAGCCGGTATGTCAGAAGGGTGCAGGTTCAAATCCTGCTCGTGGAAATTTTTTCAACATTTGTGTTTTTGTAATATTGTCATGTGTTTAAATGAAAATTAAATTAAATCATTATGATAAGTAGAATTGAAATCGGTTGACATAAATAAATGATTGTTTTACGGAATTTTAAGTAAAATTAAAAAAAATATTTTATTGTGTTATTATCATTAGCACGAAAGAAAGTCGACAAAATAAGCAAGAAGGCAGAAGCTACTCAAATAAGATTTTTTGTCAAAATGTTACAAAATGTTATTGTCAAGCCACTGAGACACGATCACATGACTGAGAATCTTTTATGTACCATAATCGAGGCCCTGTTGTCAACCCTGATTTCTTGGTTACAGTAGGTACTTCTATTCCCAGTAATTTTACAGAATAAACCGGACCACAGCAATACAAAACAGTCAAATTGAAGATCAATATCAATTGAGTATAATTGTATTGATTGTTAAAGGGCTTTTATGATTAAATTATAACATTTTGAATGTTTTGTTATCCTGAAGTTGTAAACCTGGTAATGCAGACTTAAATGGCAGACATTTTAGAGCTCTTACTACCCCGATTTTAGAGTGTATTTTAGTTATCACCATCCGACTGGTTGTCTGGAAGATATCGCTTATGGCCGCCAAAATGTAACTGTTTTAATATTTACTGTTCAATCTTGATGGTTATATAGAGTTGAAATGAAAGTATTATTTATTAATCTATCTATTTATTTACCCATACATATAATTCGTCAATACGTGTGGATGTCACTGAACTCCTCCTAAACGGTTGGACCGATTTTGATGAAATATTGCTAGGGTCTAGGTTCTTTATTTTAGGGTCTTTGGATGGATTCCGGTAGATGAACCCGGTAGGTGGTGCTACAATATGGAAGCAGACGAGGTCGCGAGCGGTCCACTAGATATTATATAAATCTTTGGAGCGAGCGTTTGGAAGCGCTCGCGTCGTGATCTCGATAGTTCGCGGCACAGTGTCATCATTGTCATCTTTTGGCCACGCTCCAAAATGTTCTGCGACACCAAGGCCGTTCGCAAAATTATAGCCTTGTCACCTATCATAAACTATTTAGGTTATACAGTCTCTAACAATTTAAAACTACGTCGTAGTAGCTAAACGGACTTCTTTAAAATCAATAATATTTCATCCGGAGCCGGATTTGAACCCGCACCCTTTTGCATAGCGGGTTTCAACCCGTGAAAATTTATCAACACTATTATACTTTGTAAGTCAAAGGAGCCTTATTCAACGTCAAGTTTTTTTTTATATCTATAAACATTTAATGACTTGTCCTGACTGACTGACTAATCATCGCCGACCCTAAACCGCTAAAGCCAACTAGATAAAAATTGGACTGTAGGTTAATTGAGTGATGTAACCGGCCACTAAAAAAGGATTTTACGGAAATCACAACCTAAGGGGTTGAAATAAGAAGTGAAAGTTTGTATGAAAGTCCGTCAGTTTTGAAGTAAAATACATGGAAATTGCTATTTGGGTTCTTGAAAAGAATTGAAGAATGACTTGTCTCAGGAATGTTGTTTATTTTTCTTTAAAGGAGTAAAAAAGAGAAAGAGGATTTTTTGGGGAAATCGTTATTTTTAAAGTAATAACTATCAAAATGAATAATTTAAGCGATCTTTAGATTTTTCAACAAAAATAAAGAATTACGTGTTTTAGCATTCTTTGAAAAAGCTCCTCTAGAGAGGTGAAATAAGGGTGAAAAGTTGTATGCAAATCTGTAATTCCTTAAATTTTGGTATTTGGCCTGCTAAGAAATTACAAAGTGTTTCAAGCTTTTTGGAAAATGATCCCTTAAGTAGAGCGTGACAATTTGTACAGGAGGTTCCAAAACGGACCAAAATTACTTTTATACTTACGTTATAAACTTTTTACTAATTCCAGCTCAAATGGATGAGCTTTTTATTGATAAAAAATGAAAATCGTAATGTTAAAATAACGTGACATGTTACTCGTGTAACAGGAAATTCGCAAACAAAAGTTAGTAGGTATAATATATGTTTATAAGTCATCAACATCCGATCTTAGTATATTTACAAATATCAACCAAACATACATGTAACATATAATACATATTTAACATACACAAAATAATAACATACACGCATATACACACGCACAAAAATGCTGAGACCCACGATACACAAAAGCATGCATACGCACAATTCTTTTTCATGCAATTTTAAAACTTTAATTTATTTAATTTTTAAGAAAGTATAAATATTATAATTAAAAGAAATTAAAAAAATATAGAAATATACACATAATTTTTACAAATAAAAAAGGGACTCCAAATCGCTGCCAAGCGGATGACCAAACTTAGGCGTTGGCCAAAATACGCGTCAGCTCGAGGGTCACCAGTGGTCTATATAAGGCGAGCGGAAATTTCTTGAAAAAGTTTTCGAGCTGCCGGTTCCAATGGTCCCAAAGTTTTAACCCCAAACGGCGCAAATATGTGCCCAACGCCGTTTGAGGTCCTCAGCCGCTGAAGCTGCCGCGCCAGCACTAACCAATGTTGCCCTAATGTGGGATGGAGCTAGGGTGTCCACGCACGTCGCATCCCACACCAGGGATCGACCCTGCGACCAGGCAACGAGCGTCATTCCATTTAATTTCTGGTAGTGTATTACTATATTATTAGTGTATTACTAATTTGTTTCGTGTAACGAAAACGGTATCTTACAGGCTTCTTTATCAGCTATTCTATATCCTTATATTTTATCCGTACACTTTTTAAAACCCTTCCTTACCATAATATATAGATTAACTTTATGTTCATTTCATGATTGGCTTTAATTTATAAAAAATGCACTTACAAAAAGTTTTGTAAGGTTGGCAAATGCCTCTGCTCTGCCTGGTGCTAAACAGAAGCAGTGTTCAGATTCGAAAACAGCTAGTTGACCGATCCGATCCGAACCCTTCGGAGAATCTAGGAGAGCACGGGAACACACACCAGTGCGTGACGACGCTCCCTCTAGAAAACCTCCGAAGGTGATTCGATTCACACGGCTTGCGGAACCCTTTAAGTTTCTCGCCACCCCCAAACTAGCTGAAAATTGGTGAAGCTGAAAATGCCGTCGGAGGCAATCAGCAATCTCTCTAAAAAAAAAAACGGTTGAAAAAACAGGATTGTGTCTCACGAGCCATCTTTACCTTGCCGACCCGCAAGTTGATTATTCACACCTCGTTTAAAGGATCCCATTTTTTTTTTTAAATCTTCCTCCTCCTACATAATTGGAGCTATTCTATGCTATTTACCTTTCATGCCAGTTCTCGCTTTTGTTCCTCTCGTACTTTCATTCGCATAATTCACATCCAAACGTCCCATTCATTCCTTAGCAGTGGGTGTTCTGCTAATTGAACCTATTCTGTAATTTTTTATTTTTATTACAGTTTTATGATGCGGGTCAATGACTTTTTCAACATAATTTATATTTGGTAAAAATGGGAAAAGAGTCTTACATACAATTTTTGCTTATTCTATATTATTTATTGACAAATTAGTATCCCATTTTGGCGCCACTTTCGCTCTTACATTCTATTCTTTATTACATTCTTATAGTTATTAACAAATAGATAGTGCTTATTTTAAAAATTTTTACTAAGTAAAATTTGGAAATGATTGAATATATAAACGGGTATATATTCTGTTCCAAATTTATTTAACTAGATACATAATTTTTATTTCTTATTTCTATTATTAACTATTTTAACTACTTTTATGCAATATTTAACAAATATGGCCGCTCACCCGCTATGAGGGCGGCAAAGTTTTCCGGAACCACCTTTAATCCCGTTTGTGTCTCGATCTGGATCCCATATTGGAAATACGTGTGCTAAGAGAGAATTCCAATTTTTGGTAGTGTGACCAAGAAATGTGTCACCAAATTTTATCGTTCGACGGAATAGTTTTCCCAGTAAATCGGTCACAACGAGGACCAGCACGCGTGGTTCTGTGAAGGAAGGGAGAAGGGATAGAAGGGAAAAAAGTTCTTCGGAGCATCTGCCATGGTAATTTTTTTTTATTATATTAAAATTATTTAAAATTATATTAGACATCTCATACAGTTTTCTGATCCCAAGGTAAGTAGCTAAAGCATTCGTTTCATGGAAATCAGAAACAACGACGGTACCACAACCACCCAGACCCGACACAATGTCGAAAAGTTAGTTTTTTCGACATTGACCCGACCGGGAATTAAACCCGGGACCTCAGAGTTAGCGCCGCCCAAGGTCCGGTGTCCAAGCCACTCGGCTACGGAGGTCGTCGATAGTAAAGGTAAAGACGTTAGATGTCACGGTGAGAGCCGCAACATCACGAATTAACTGCACAGGCTCTAGATGATTTTCTAGGTATATTTTGTTTAAACAAAGCCATACAAACTACATTCCTGACACATAAATCATAAACGTCAATAGTTTGACGTACAAACGAAGTAGTAGTGTATTTTCTTCTTGACTTTATCTGATTATCCAAACTATCGATAAGATTATGACTTAAATCACAGAATTCTTCTATTGATCTGTCAATGATGATTGGGTGGTGCTAGATCTGTCAATGATGAGTGAATGAGACTAACTTACAGGGTTTTAAACACAGGAGGCTCGATCCTTTTAACAACACTTACCATAGAGGCAGCCCCAAAGCATAGCCCCATTAATCAGCGAATAAACTTAACTCGAATGTGTTGCGAGCTGTAACGACATTGCGCCATCTACATCTTTAACTTCACTTAGGTGAGTCGTGTGTTACACGGTGCCTGCTGTTCTTGTTCCCGAGCCACCTCTGCAAGTGCTCGATACTTCGTTTATAGTAGGTATGTAAGCGGATGTACAGTGTTTTTTAGTGGGTAGGCCCCTCCCTCTCCCGAATCCATGTCGAGAGCCTCGGGCCTGGCCAGGGAGGTGAGAACTGGATGGGACAACCCCACATAACCATCTGCGCCTCCCCGGGCGTCCGACAAGTATATTCCTAAAATAAGGGAATGCGTCAAACTTCTCGGAGTTGCACAATAAGGAGGGGGGAGAGCCCTATTTGACTTTCGAGTATGTAATGCAATGCATTTTTCGCCATTTAGAAAAAAAGCTGTGTTGTGAGTGACTTGACTCGTGCGAAACAAGTGAGCGAAGCGAGCAAGGCACAGCTTTGACGGCGAAGCTGCAAACTTTACCAGTTAATAGTTTTGTCTTTAAAAAAACATATAATTTTTTTTTTCATATGCATAAAATGTTGTTCACTTTCCAATTAATTTAATACTGTTGAGATTTCAAAACTATGTATAATTTTGCCTAGATTTGTTCTTGGCAAGTCACTTTGGTTTGTAACCTAATATTTTAAAGATAAAGTCACTTGAAGGTTTCATACAAAGAAGTCACGTGCTGTGGTCATTGACGTTGTATATTTGCAACTAAATGTCCATAGTCTAACAAATAAAACAAAATATGTAAATAGAAAATGCAATTAGAGACAAGGCATTGGGCATAAGGGATTATTCATTAATTCTCAGTCCTGTGAGCCCAACCATGGGAACAAAAGGGCTTTAAAAACCCTTTGATTTGCCGCTCCACCACATCGCAGCGGGTCAAAGCCGTACTTAATAAGCCTTGAAAATTTCAGGTACCTTACATACATACTTAAACTTCAATCATTTTTCAAGCGTTTTGACCGTATATTAATTATTCATTACTTATGGCCCATTTTGTTTGTTCGTAGCGTCTCGCGCGTCGTTCGTAGTAGATGTTAAAGCAGTGCTATTGGAACTATTGGTATTTCGCAAGGCAATAGTTATAGAAATGAAATATAAATATATACATCATTTTTTAATATAATAATTATGAAAGTTTCCTGTCATATATTAAAAAGTAATTGAGATGTTATTTTACGTTTGCTTACTAAAGATTCAGGAACAAACATCAACACTAGTTCGAATAACAAATATTAAACAAAAGCATTTTTATTATTATATTTATATAGACAACTAGATTTATTGTTTATGGACTAAGAAGCTTATATATATTTGAAAGTTAGTACAAATTACAATCTAGATAAAAAATCATAATATATTTTTTTTGTTATAATAAAAGCTTTGAACAATCAAACTCTTCATCTTAATGGATGCTGGGAGAAACTAGAAGTAAACGAGCGCATCAACAAAATGTCTGTCGGACGTCCACCTTCACCTGCCAACATGGCGGGCAATTCAAAAATGGAATGTCATAAGTTTGGCAGTTACGTGGCCGTCACCGTCGCTGGCGCAAGCTGAATGGACGCGGCATCCGTGTCGTCATGAGGAGCACAGCAGACGCTGTCTCGTGAAACTCAGCACTAATTTTACCATCTGGCATGCACGCACCACTAAGTTTAGCCGCCCCAAGATAGCCGGTCCACGACCCATCGCGCATAAACTTTTCACAATTAGACTATTATTTTTGGTAGCAAAGTCAGTCGGTCGATTATTAATAGAGGCTTTTCCGAGTTTATATTCGTTACGTGTGTTGTGGTGTTAACTTTTAGTGAATTTATACATAGACGCTTATAAATAGGATGTGCTGAAGTTGCGTCTGACGGACGGGGGAATACCTTCCTGAAATATCGTACTACGGCCGGTGGTTTGCGTGTTTTCGGACGCATTGGTAAACGATTATTTATACATGGTTCGCGTGGGGCCGCTCTGACTGTGCGCAGTGCGATCTGCGCGCGGCGCTTTCGTAGCTCGTGCGCCGACCCAGCTTGGAGCAACTGCTACTGTCCTCGCGGTCACATCTGTCCAGAGAAAAATAAACAAAAAAATACTAGATATGAAACATTAATTATTCGCCTTAATTTTTTTTGTATTAATTTGAATATTTATTGTCTTAATCGTTAATATAAATTCTCTGATCGGGATCGCAGAAAATTTTGTATAATGATCTCCAAACCTCAGTGTGAAGATGGCACTAAATGAGGATAATTCTCTTAATATTTATTAGAATAGAATAATAATATATTGTGATTTTTAATTCATTTAAATTCACATTTAATGCAAATTATTAGCTAACTGAAAACAAACACACTCTGATAGAAAAAAAATATAACGAAAAGTTTTTAAAAAAGAAAAGAAAATATATTTTCAGAGTGCTATTGATTTTAGTATTGAAACAAATCGATCCGATCCGAACCCTTCGGAGAATCTAGTAGGGCACGGGGACGCGCACTTTTAAGTGTGCGATGCCGTTCCCTCTAGAAAACCTCCGAAGGTGATTCGTTTCACACGGCTTGAGGTACCCTTTACATATCTCGCCGCCCCCAAAAAGCCTGGTGACGCTGAAAATGCCGTCTGAGGCAATCAGCAATCACTCTCAAAAAAAATATTGAAACAAACCAAATGTTTTTACAGTTTTTGTTATTGTACAAAAAAAAGTTAAGAAACATAGCTAAACTCAAAAAACAAATCACAGTTACGTCACCTAACAGTTGAGCAACGGTCACATTATACCCAGTTTTCATATAAAAGTGCATAACGTAGGTAGAAGCATTTAAAAATTTGCCATTCCCATGAACGGCAGGAGTGCACTGTCAAAAGCATTATGACAATGGAACATTCGCGCTCTAACTTCGGGAGTGAGGGGGATAACCCACACCTTCCCTCCACCTCACCAGACAGACGGTTGGAAGATATTTCTGTCTGGCCCGATGTGCCAATTTGAATTAGTGCAACACCGAATGGCTAATGATTTCGTAAAACTGAGTGTTCCGAACACTTCACAGGCTAGTGTTGTGTCAGGTCAGGTTGTAGTTTTGGAGAACACAAGTTTGAAGGGAAGTTTGTTGATTCCGCACGGAATCAGGGAGTTATTATTATTGACAATTATTTTAAATGTTAGTGTTCGAAAAAAGAGTAAAATTTGTTTTGTACCCTCTTTTTTGACTACTATAATAATTACTTACTAGACATAGACATAGACATTTATTTATTTACTACATAAGCACACATGCATACATTTACAAAAAACAATAAAATAAAAGACAAACAAATGAACAACAATCAACACAATGTATCATCATCATCATCATCATCATCATCATCATCATCATCATCGGCCTATCTTAGTCCACTGCTGGACATAGGCCTCCCCTAATGAGCGCCAATGTATAATTGAAATTAATTAATTAATAATAAATTACAAAAACAAAAACATTACAAATTTTTACTTTTTATTTTCAAGTTTTTATTTTGCTGCACTGAAGTTAAATTAAATATTTATAAAATGTATAAAATACAGTGAAAAAATTAAACGCCTACCCGACGAGGTTCGATTCCTGGCTGGGTCAGGTAGGCGTTTAATTTTTTCACTGTATTTTATAAATTTTATAAATATTTAATTTAGCTTCAGTGCAGCAATTAGCACTTGAAAATAAAAAGTAAAAATTTACTATAGCGTTGCGTTATCAAAATTTCATCTGCAAAGATGAATCTGCATAGCCATCGGTTGCAATTACCGTTGAATAGATGGCGCACTGTGCCGCTATCAGCACTCAAAAAATAAAAAAAAAGTAGTGACTAAATTCAGCGCTTACGTCAGCCTACCCGGTAGCATAGCGGTCAGTGCAGCCGCCCGGATTGCGGAAGACCCAGGTTCGATTCCTGGCTGGGTTGGGTAGGCGTTTAGTTTTTTCACTGTATTTTATAAAACATTACAATTTGATCTATCGAAGTAGGCATGTGTGCTACAGCAGCAAATGAACCTCGACTCAGCAAATGCCTACTGTGTTAGCAGTAGGCGCTGGCGCAGCTGGCGCTACTCAACTCATGGTTATAGTTTACTTAGCATAATTTGTAGGAGAAAAAAGTACATACCTAGATGGCGCTGCTTCGCTCCCCAACAAATTTTAGTTAACTGGCTCGATAAAATAGTAAAAAAAAACCGTACCTACTAGGTAAGCTCTAGCTGAATTCAAAATCGTGATTCAATAGCAAATACTAAACAATATACTTGAGGTAATATTTTTAACGGTTTCCCGAACTTTGCTTTACTTCTGGATGTGTATCACCCTAACATATATTTCAGCTTGCACCAAGAAGTAATGTTCTACATTAACAAAGAAAAAAAGGAAATAATAAAATATAGTTAGTCTATTTCTAATGTGTTCCGATTTAAAGTACATAAGATCCATTTAAACAACTAGGCATCTAGACATCAAAAAAATGACCCAGGGTCGGCAACTCGTGAGTTAGACTGAACTATTGTTTTGCCATAATCAGGCGGACCGTATGCTAGTTCTTTGTAACGCTGTCACAAGAAACACAAATAACATAAACAAAAGAATATTTTGTCATTTCAACTACCAACTCGAAGTAAAACAAAAAAACAATAAGTTCACATTAAATACTCCTTACACCATAAACGATAACAAAAAAAATATATCTATCTCAAGACAGATGTTTCGGTTTTCAACGTCGAAGCTAATGGACTTTATGGGAAGGATCAACGGCCAAATAATTACCTCAAACGCCCGTCTGGAGGGAAATCAGTCACGAAACCCCGCTTCAAAGCACCGGTGGTGTTTGAAATACTTTCGGGAATAATTTTAAAAGGCATTTGCACCGGATTTGTTGGATAACGACTTCCCTACTGTCATACAGTTGACCTACAAATGAGTGACACATAGTCAGTTAAATAATGATTCGCAAAAAAAAACATACAACCGAATTGAGAACCTCTTCCTTTTTTTGAAGTCTAACAGACTTCAATTTTTGTGTGAAACTACTTTATTTACGATTAGGTCAGCTACACATGTAGATTTTTATATAGAAATAATATGATTCGGAGGAGCTCGATGCCGCAGTGGTTAACGCTCTCGGTATGCAATTGCTGAAGTTAAGCAACTTTCGCAAAGGCCGATCATTGGATGGGTGATCAAAAATTTTTCGTCTCAAGCTCCTCCGTGCTTTGGCACGTTAAGCCGTCGTTGGTCGCGGCTGCATTAGCAGTCGTCAAAAACCGCCAACTCGCACTGGGCCTGCGTGGTGGTTTATGGCCCGTTCTCCCTATATATCCATAGGGAAGGCTTGTGCCCTAGCCGTGAATATAATTATAATCATCATCAGCTCACATTAGTCCACTGCTGGACATAGGCCTCTTCAAGTGCACGCCGCTGAGCAGTTTCCGCGGATACCCTCATCCAGCTCTTGCCGGCTACCTGGCGAAGATCGTCGCTTAATCTGGGGGCGTAGGATTTAACATAACAAACGCGATCTTCACTCAAGAACATATTTTACTGTTTGGTAATTTCAATATCTTTCATAGATAACCGTAATTTGACAATATTGAAATTATTAAAGTCGTTACCACTTCCTCACGATGAGTTTCTAATACGAGTATAATGGAATATAGATGAAAATCATTTATATTGCAAACATTTATAAAAAGAAAACGCAACGAAAAAGAGTTGGTAGGAATATTGTTTTCTAAAGTTTACGCGAACACTACACATTGAAATGAAACAACTTTTACGGATCTACTCGCGTTTATTGTACACCAGTCTCCCTGTGACCACGGACCCTGCAAGGGGTTCGAAACGCCAGGATAAACTTTAAATAAGTTATGTGTAAAATAAACGCGAGTAGATCCGTAAAAGTTGTTTCATTTCAATAGGTAGGAATACTTAAAAATGATGCGAGGAAGAAAACATATAAAGTGGAGTGGATGAATTTAGTAAGTAGAGAATGATGATAAAACTGTGTTATTTATTTACAGACAAAATAAAAAAATTAAAATAGGACGAATTATAAAAAAAATACTGGGACCTCAAACTACATCTGCGGCTTCATCTTCATTTACAAATACCATCAGGTAAGATTCTGGTCAAATACGGGTTCAGCAATAATAAAGCACATTTTTTTTTAAATATTTTTCTAAACAGTTACAGTTTATGGGGAATGTTTCTCTTTCTTCGACTTGCACAGTCTACAAAACAGAAGAATACTTTCAGGATCAGCTGTTCTTGCATAAATTAGTGAACGGAAATATGGCCTGCCCCCAACTATTGCAGGACCTATAATTCAATATACCTTTTAAGTCACCACGCTCAGATGAGCGTTATACTTGGATAAGTATAACCTTTTTGCCACTGAGCAAAACCAACCCCACCCAATTTTCAAATCTAAAAAGATTGCAAAGTCAATTTATCAGTTTGGTTAAAAAACAAAATATCGATATTTTTTCTAGTAAAGTGTTTAGATGATATGTTCTTGACGCTTTTTGTACTTAATTATTTTTTTTATGGTTTTTGTAATTTGATTTCGGCTCAAATTTTATTTTAATTTAATTAACTACATTTTTAATATTGATTTTGATTTGAATTTGAATTTGAATTTTGATTTTGATTTGATTTTAATTTTGATTTCAATTTTGATTTTAATCTTGATTTAATTTTTTTTATTCTGATTTTAATGTTGATTTTGATTTTAATTTAGATTTGTCATAATTTAATTTTGTCTGTTCAATTTATTTTAATCTGTAATGAAAAAAAGTGTTTGTACTGTGTGTTTTTTGTCTTGTCTATTTCTGTTCCGTTTATTGATGATAATTATATTGCATGTCGTGTCTGCCTATAATTAAGACAACACTTAGCCCTAAGATAAACTTGTATTTTAAATTTGAATAGTGTATGTTTTGTTGGTAGTCCATTTAAAATAAATAAATAAATAAACAGATAAATAAGTATTAATAGAAAACAAAACAAAATCGTAGAAATCGAAACAAACGTTTCGTGTAACGGTGCGCGCCGCCCGCTGTCCCACTCGTCCCGGGGATGACAAAAAACGATATCCTTGTAACGGTGTGTCATGAAAAAAAAAGACCAGACAAATTGTGACAGGAAACGGGACAGCCGGTGGGCACAAAAAGCGGCGGGCGTTGACCCCGGCCGTGTGCAGCCGCCCTAACCATCCGCTGAAACGGAGTTGGGCGCCCAGGTACGAGCCGAGAACGGGTCCATCAGTCTATTTGATTATAATAATAGCACATTTTTTATTTAATAAGTTGTTAGATATTTTTATTAACATATCATTACATTTTTATATGTAGCAGTAGCCAGAGTGAACGAGAGTGCGGCAACAGTGCCGTGATCTTGAATTGACGTACGAGCTGTAGCTACCGGCTAGGGTTGAGCCACATATAGTTAATTTATTATTGTGTGAATTTGGGTGTCTTAAATATTATAAATGAAACACACAATTTAGGTGTACACTATTAAATACTTATATCATTCTAAAGTACCTACAATCGTAATCAAATATTCGTTCACTCTGCAGTAGCTCACAAAATTCCATCGCGCACAAAGAAAAGATGGATGTCTATTTAGTAGACTTGGTAGGCACAAGTTTATCCTTCTTATCAAACAGGGTCCTGTAAATGAGGCGTGAATCTTGTGGGCCGTTAGGGTTAAGGTGACTGATGCTGCGTTGTGCTCAAGCTGCACTGTACTGTCTTCGCGTCTGGACTTCATTCCCACTCAACATCATGGTGCCTAGTGTGTTTTGTTTCATTCGATTACGTTAACGAAAACAAAAATTAGTATGGCACTGAAGCAGCGCCTCCTTGCGTCATTGACATACGGATAGAGTTAAAATTGCCATACCAATTCTCGTTTTTACTAATGCGATCGAATGGCGAAAGAAACTCGCAATTGGCACCCTGGTGGAGTAGAGATATTTGCAGTGCTAACTAACTACATATAAAAATAAATAATTATTATTTCACATCGTTTTTCACTAAATTAACAACTTCTAACAAATTTTTGTGTCATTGACATCGTTTGTAACACATCGATATTAAAGTAACGTTAATTTGAAGGATTCCTGAATTGACTCGAGAACTGTCCCTCTTGACAAAGTGCTGCACAAACACGTGAAATCAATTTTCACGTTGAGTGCATTATTCCGTCGTTCCCCTCCCTAGATGCCGTGGCGCTTGCGTTGGAAGGAAACGACGCTCCTGAAGGGAGGGGCTATTTTTTTTTCTTATTTACATAGGTGATGCCCTCATTTAATTGGAATCTTGAAACATTTACCATCCGAGAATGATTGGAGACTGTGTTTAAGTCCAATTTGTTATTGTCACCTCGGATTTGTTAGGTTGATTTATTTAAATATTGTTTTTTAATGTTCTATAACGGTTTAAAGTGAAGGCTCGAATTGATAATTATCTGAAGGTCCGTGCTTCAATTCCCAGGTCGGGCAATATGTGATTTGAATTTTTCGATGCATTCTGTTTAAGCATTTTTCGAGTATATTTGTAACTTACTCCCTCCATCAAAATGTGTCACTAACTAACTACGTCCAGCAATCTAACACGATAAAAAACGACGGTGTTGGTTTAGTGACGTTAGACTTTTTGTTTATTAGTAGTTGTTTTAAATTTATTTCGTTAGCGCAACTAAAAGGTGCGCTTCGAGGAACAGTTTAGTTGCCCTTCAATAGGTGCGCTTGAAAATGGTTGCGCTTCGAGGAATACCTCGATTTCATAACAAAAATACAATAATTATAAACCCACCTTTTTATTGATTGTTTTATAACGGCAGCTAGAGATAAGATAGCCAGAGCCTCAGTATTTGAGGATTCAGGGTAAAGTGCGCTTCCCATACCTTGCCCATACTCATACCACATACCTTATCATCACTTAACATCAACTGAGATAAAGCCAAAGTTCTTACCCCTTAGATATTAAAAAATATGCGTAAACACTTGAATTTAATTATTATTATTTTTTTTACCAGCCAAACCGAGTACAATAGATATGCCCTACACCGAGTTCACTAATGTGGTCTATTAACTGAATTTACTTAACTCAAACAACTTACCATAGGAAAAGCAACAACTGTTCCCTTGGCGAATTATTTGTATCAAAAATGCATGATTGGACAGCTTTAGGAAGCCTTCGTTTATGTCTCTACACGCCAACTGCACGCAAAGGTCATTAATTGCCGTTCTAGCGACGACAATTAAATACTAAATACTGGTAAATAGTTGGCGGAGTTTTCTATAATTGCCATGCATTACCGCATAAAGTTTTCATCTATTAAATAACGGGTGTTTTATTTTGAGATTTGGTTTTTAAATTGGCAACACTGTTTCTGGTGATTGTCAATTTGAAAGTAAGCGGTATATTTGTGATCCGAAAAACGCTTGCAAATTTTGCAAATTTATTTTGAAAATCATGGTTCAATTCGCCAAACTTACCGTGCACTACGTCTATTTTACGGGCGACATAGTCGTCCATCTGAGCAAGTTATTCGGAAAATTCGTTTTCGTACCACGCACACTCTAGTTGATAATATGCATCCACAAAGACGACGACGATCCTTATAAATAAATAAAGAAAAAGCTTCTAGTAGTAATTCCGTGTTTTGTTACCGTCATGTAAACTTTATTTAAAATTAGAGTAAAAGAGACAAAACACGGAATAACTATTCGAAGCTTATTCTCTGTTTTTAAGAAGGTCCTAACTGTGTAAAGTTATGTAAAGTAGGTAGTAAAGCCCTTACTGCTTATTAAAATAAAATAAAAATTTTTACCGATTTATTCGCGTTTTATTTTACATATTATTTTATCTTGATGTTAGAGGAGGAGGGGGAGAAGACCTGATGTAACCTGGTTCTTGTTCTATTTGTCATCTCAGTGAACTTTAAGAAGCTAAGAAATTTTAGAGCCATTTTAAAATGTTTTGAATTTTTTAAGTTCTATTTCTTTTAAACCAATTAGTTAGACAATTTACGAGTTAAATATAAATACAGCGATTTTTTCACGATAAGTGAAAGCTTTGATATTTTTTTCTAACCACGATATCCACCTGGCATCATGAGCTAGAAGCTACCTATTTATTTTTATATTGATGGAATTAATTAATTAAAACTACCTACGCAATGGCTTTACTTAATAATAAGGACAAAACATTAGATCACCTAAATCATTATAAAAATGTAGAATATTAATTAGGCTATTTTAGGAAAATGACGTTGAAATAAGTTGTTTTCCTTAACAATAAATCAATAGTTTGTTAATCGTAGACTGATTGAAGTACTTTCAATATTTTATGCATTACGAGTTTATTAATATTTTAATAATATTCTTGTAATTTTACATAACATTATATAATATTATTCTTGTGATTTTACTAGTGTGACTTTGTATGTCCGATTAATAACTATTCTTTAATATTTCACTGGCCCAGTATATAGTTGAACGATTTTTTTAAACAAAAACGTTAATAGGATATTTTTTGTAAACTTACTCAGACCTATTAGTATAAAGTTTAATATGAAATAAACTGAGCGTTTGAATAAATTCTCATTTTATAATTCAAGTTTGATGTGAATTCTAAACAATAAAAGATATGAAACATGCCTACTAACATTGTCTCGTTCAAGACTTACTAAAAATATTAAGATGGGGGGAAAGGGGATAATGGAAATAAGATCTATACCCGATCCTATTGTAAACCTCACCTGCCCGCCATAGTTCTCCCTGCTAGATAACGAACGGGGCTCTGGCTGAGCAATGGTGGTATAACCATACGCCCGGTCAGACACCCGTATCCGGCTGGAAGAGGCTTCAGTGACCTTGGGGTTTAAATCACTCCAAAAAGACCTGGTGCAAGGGGAAGCCACTGCACTATTTTCCAAAGAAAGTCGTTATAGACGGAAGTGACGACCACGAACATTCTGCCAAGAGTGTAGCGACTAAAAAGAGAAAGATGTTAATCATATGATCAAGTTGTTCATAAGACTTCTCTCGAATATACAATCATTAATAACCTTTGACGCACACAGTCTAGTCCTTGTGGACTTGTGCCTAGTGACCATCACCACTCTGCCAAGAGTGTAGTGAAGACAAAGATGTTAATTATAAGATCAAACTGTTGTTCGTAAGACTTCTCAAGCATTAACCTTTGACGCAAGCAGACTATAGGCTCAACTCAACACTACAACTTGGCACCTCTAATCACGCAGTTTAATTTGAATACTACGAACGAATGGTAGGATATTATAAAATAAAGAAATTACGTACCAATTCCGCTTCAGATAAAGGAAACCGGGTAAAATCGCAAGAGTACGTGATCGCATTACGCTGAGCATAAAATTGAAACCAAATTCGTGTCGAATCCCTTAGCTCTCGCTTTCAACACGCAACGAGTCACCCTCTTTCATTATTTCCTCTCACCTCCCCTCCCCTGCCCTGCCCTTCGCTTCAGCCGCATCCGGCGCGACACCTGCGCACGCGCAGCGCGCACTCCTCCATCTTTATTTTCTAGTGCGCAGAGTTATTGCGTTTTAATACTCTCTACTACGGTTGACGTAATGGACTTTTTGTTTTCAGTGTTGATGGCTGATGAAATATGGGTTTGTTTTGTATGTTGGCAGTTAATATTTTTTTCCTTTCGGTCTAGGCGTTTTTGGGTATAACCGAAATAATAAATTGGTTAAATAGTATGCAATCTTTTTTAATTATTTTTAATTTAAGATTTAGATTTAAAATAATTATTTTAGATATTGTTATTGAAAAACATTTTAATATTGAGCAGAGCAATGATTATCTGCTTATTAACATCCTACTGGTTGTCTACTTAGGCAGAAAAGTAATACAGCAATAATATTTTTATGTCTATTTAAGTTACTAAATAAGTATATTAAATAAACTGCTTTTGTACTAATAATACCTACTCATTTTATAATTCATAATATTACACAAGTTTGACTTCTTCCTAAAGTTTTCGCCTCGGATTGCTTTGCTCTATAGAAAAATACGCGACGCTTATGTTTATTAATATTAATTTATGTAACTAAATATAGTTAAACAATGATTAATAAATTTCGTTAAACATTTGTTTGTTTCACTACCTGATTACATATTTAGCAAAATACTTATATAAAGTTCAAGTTGTTCACGAAACTTTTTCACGATATACTAACTAAGCTTTGATGCAAGCAGACTAAGCACAAATTCACAACTTGTTAGCTAACCAATCACGGAGCTTTATTTTGTTTTGTGAACTGCAAACTTCGAAACTGAGAAGGCATTCCTATTTCATGGAAAGCGATTCACTTAGCGTATACGAGTAGTTGCTTACTGCATCTTGCATTATACTAGCCACCGCAACTTTTGTTCTTTTGGCTTGGTATATTTATTTAAAAACGTATAGCTTCAAAATGTTAGTTTTTTGTAAAAAAAAAACAACATTCCTAAATATCTGAACATAATTTGAAGAAAAAACAAATGAATGTGTTTTTAACCAATGTCAAAGAATAAAACAATAAAAAAAGGAAAGGTATGCAATTAGTAAAGAGACAGTAATCAGTCAAAAATGTGATAATTCCTCTTTATTTACATTTTTAAGACAATGAGTTAACTAACGATCTTAATATCGCCTGATGGACCATAGACAAGGACCTTTATAATACTGATAATACTTACTCCATAAAAGTCCAAGGGCATATGTCATCATCATCATCACCATCAGCTAATTTTTATGTCCCCACTGCTGGGGCACGAGCCTCACCTATGGATGGATAGGGAGAACAAGCCATAAACCACCACGCGGGCCTAGTGCGGATTGGTGGTTATTTACGAATGCTAATGCAGCCGGGACCAACGGCTTTTACGTGCCTTCCAAAGCACAGAGGAGCTCGAGATGAAACATCTTTGGTCACCCATTCGATGACCGGCGTTTGCGAAAGTTGCTTAACCTCAGCACTCGCAAACCGGGCGCGTTAACCACTGCACCATTGAGCTCCTCAGGGCGGCGGAGAGCGTATGTACTATGGAGCAAGATGATTCAGAAGTTTTTTTTAATCGAAGAGTTGGCAAATGTCTTTGTTCTACCTGATGATAAGCAAAAGCGGAGTCCAGCTGTTCCACAGCTAGTGAAGCAGGATTGTTCCTCATTATCCGTCCTCACCTTGCCAACCCGCAAGTTGCTTCTTCACAGGTGTGAACCTCCTTTAAAGGATTTATATATGTATGTCGGAGACATGGCGCTAGCATCGCTTAGAAACGACAAGTATAGTCTATACTTGAGTGTGGTCTGCGCAGCCTATGCTCTATGGTACGCGGAACGTCAACGTCAGTTGGCGCAACAACGGACTAGACACATTTGAACGAGAGCGGTCGGAGAGTATGCATGCGCAGAACTCACTTCGTTTCTAAATCCATTTGCATCGGGCAACTGTTTCTAAATAATTTCATTGTGATGTTAAAATAACATTAAAATGACTGTAAGGAATACGACTGCGTCTTTATTTTGAAGATCCAAGATTAACTGTGTTATCAACGAATCCGAGTTTGCTCGACCGTTCTACCTACAAACAACCTCGCCGCCGACATGTATATATATATCGAATTCAAAATTCAAAATCATTTATTCAGTTTTGGCAACAAATAGCTCTTATGAACGTCATTATGCAATCGGTTCGTAAGTCTATCTACTCTGGGCGGGAGATGTTGTACTGAGAAGAACCGGCAAGAAACTCAGCAAGTATCCAGCTCTCTAGCTAATACCCTTAAACGAGCAATTCTTGTATATATGTAGGTACTATCTGACCGGCGGACTTCGTACCGCTTTGACAGTTTCCATGACAACAAAACAAACAAATCACTCGTCCGCTTAAGAACACCCGTATCCCATGATTGACCCCTATAGCAGCGCCACCTACCGGGTCCAATTGTAAATATAAACCATTCTCAAATCCACTTGAACACACACAATTTTTTTTATCCAAATCGGTGCAGCCGTTTAGAAGGAGTTCAATTTCATACACACGCACAGAATAGTTATATATTTAAAAATATAATCTGAATCTCAGAAACGGCTCCAACGATTTTCATGAAATTTAGTATGTAGGGGGTTTCGGGGGCGATAAATCGATCTAGCTAGGTTTCATTTTTAGAAAATTACCAAAAAAAATTCGGTCATCCAGGTACTTACTCTTCATTATATGTTGAAGCTTAACCTATACAAATCCGCCGTTTCACCGCGCGGCTAGCTGTAAGTAAAATTATGACTATAGACTTTTTTATTTATAGGTTTTATTTTGTATTAGGTTTTGTTTATTTTGCTTTATTCTTTTTTTTTATGTAGTAAGATAAGTTAATATGTTTCTTTTATGCCACGGTGGTGTATCGATCATTATAAGCTTATGTTATATTAAATACTTCAGACACAAAACGTGTTCAATGAGGTGGTAAAAAGTATTGTCGACAATCTACTCTGGCTGCATGAGGATCAAAGCGATAGATCGGCGTGGCTGTTGCATACATAATTCAGGCGGCTCTAAGTGGCAGAGCCATCCGCCTCCACTACCTATATATTATTCAGCTTCCGAGTTGACACGTCGACGCCTCCCTCCCCTCGGGTCACGTCACTTCCGCGGCCAATTATGCACACACTGAACCGTCACAGCACTTAGTCGCTAGTCCGAATTGACCCTTAACCTATTGGCCTTTTATTTTCGTGTCCATTAGATTTCGGTTAATTATGAGATTGGTTAACCAGACGTGTTTGTGGGATTGTTTGGAGGCTTTTTTTCGCGTGTGAAAAGGGTTTTTTTTTGTACCTACATTGAGAATTTTTGATGTTTTTTTAGGGTTCCGCAGTTAACGAGGAATCTTTGTTTATATGTCCGTTTTTGTTTGTCTCTTTATATATCTGCATTTGTATTGAAAGAAGTAAATTCATGATAGTTCTAAAGTATAATAAAATATTCTATAATAAAGATATATTTAGATTTTTTTTATCTTTTCTAGCAGGTGGAGACTTCACAATTATTTTTTTGTTTCATATCTTTGTCTGTAATCATGCAGCCCATAGTCTTACTAATAAATGAATAAACATTAATTTACTACATACAATTTTCATACCTACAATAATTAATCTATATACATATAATGACTTGTCTTGACTGACTGAATCATCATCGCCAGGCCTAAACCGCTGAAGCTAATTAGATAAAATTTGGACTGAAGGTTAATTGAGTGACGTAACCAGCCACTAAGAAAGGATTTTATGGAAATCACACCCTAAGAGGGTCAAATAGGGGGTGAAAGCTTGTATGAAAGTCCATCAGTTTTGAAGTTAAATACATGAAAATTGGTATTTGGGTTCTTGAAAATAATTAAAGAATGACATGTCTCAGGAATTTTGTTTATTTTTCTTTAAGTGAGTGAAAAAGGGAAAAAGGTTTTTTTTGGAAAAATCGTTATTTTTAAAGCAATAACTATCAAAATGAATATTTCTATCGATCTATAGATTTTTCAATAAAAATAAAAAATTACGTGTTTTAGCATTTTTCGTAAAACCTCCCCTAGAGAGGTGACTTATGGGTGGCAAGTTGTACGGAAATCTGTCATTCCTGAAATTTCGGTATTTGGCCTGGTAAGAAGTTCGTACAGGAGTTTTCAAAACGGACCAAAATTATTTATACAGGATGATCTTTATTACGTTGATTTGTGCTAACACAAAACAACGTAATAAAGATCAGTAAAGAGTTTTTAAACACTCTTTACTTATACCCTTATGATACTTACCTTTAATAAGTTTGGCTTTTATTACGTATAAACACAAGTCGTGTAGCCCACGTGAGCAAAGCCGCAAACAAAAGCTAGTTAATTATATAATCAATGCTTCTGAGGTTTAAATTTAACAAAAATGACAGCAACGTTTCGTCTTTTCAGTTTCAGTAATAGGTACTTCAGATCAATAATTAGTTATTGTTCTAAAAGTAATGCATGTTGATAAAAAAACATGTTGACAGAGTTAGTACTCGATCTATAATAATATTTTTTATCTCTTCAATAATTCAGATATACCTACCATTTCAATCTTTAATGAGACCGAAAATAAATCAGCAACATTTTTAAACACTTCAATTATCCATTTAAAACTTCGCATTTCACTGCCTTTTCAATTAACATACTTAATATTTTGCTCCGGCGTCCATACTGAAAAATATCAACACGTTCCGTCATAATATGCAACCATTAAAACTTTTAACTGATTGTGACGTTTTCGTCCGGTTACATCGCAAATGCAGCTCGGAGCGAGCGCTTGGATATTTTCGGACCCGGGAACACAGAAAACCGCTTAACCTGGTAGTTTATTAATGAAAATTGAGCGACATCCAATGCAACCAGCTCGGCTGATTTAGACCAGATCAGACCTTAGTGGAATCTGGGACAAGATATTTTAGTTTGGACCTACAGCCGAGAGCTGAGCCCGAGCAATGCACTTG
Organism: Eudonia lacustrata; assembly: GCA_947562085.1. Taxonomy (NCBI): domain Eukaryota; kingdom Metazoa; phylum Arthropoda; class Insecta; order Lepidoptera; family Crambidae; genus Eudonia; species Eudonia lacustrata. The sequence goes on along the minus strand of OX387340.1, from coordinate 23,645,801 downwards.
GATTTTTCTGTGTCAATTTACGATGCGGTGGATTTGACCTGAATGTTATAATTACAGAGATTTGGTTTAATAAAATATGGAAAGGTAGTCTATCTGCAGATAATTAAAGTTAGTTGTATTATTTTAATGGAATATATTTACTTACACATTTTCCGCGAGTAACACTTTAGATTTACACAGAATGGGGCTTATTAATAAACAAAGTGTAAGCTTGGGGTAGTTACTCTGTGTTTTGTCTCTTTTACTCTAATATGAAATGAAGTTTACATGACGGGAACAAAACACGGAGTAACTACTCCTAGCTTACACTTTGTTTATTAATACGGGGGAATTAGTTTAAAAAAATGTGGTAAAGAAGTACGGAGGCTACGAGTACTTAAGTTAGCCTTGAATTGATGGTCAACCAAAATCTGAGAGTGTGATTTTTAGAAGATAACCTATTAACTAATTTTGGAAAGAAACGTGTTGCGAGTGCGTCAGAGATAGTAGGCAACTTAATCGAATTATAGGTACTTAAAAAGGTATGCCTAGGATTCCTTCACTAAGGAGTTTGCAGTATTTACACCTGTTTACACTAAACTTATGACTACTACCCGACTACTACCCGGTCAAGGTTACTCGGCACTTGAGTGTAAGCAACGTTTTCGAGTCAGGTGCCGAGTTAACTTGACCGGGTAGTAGTTAAACCAAGACGTTAAGTTTAGTGCTAGCGGGTGTTAATCTATATATAAATAAACATATGTAAGCGAATGCTTAAAATTATAGGTATATTGTGTATTTATTGTTAAAAATATCCGGTCACGCTGTAAATGCGATAGGTAACTAGCGTAAACAGTCTACAAAAAAAAACTATCGTATGTAGTTTGTTAATTGAAAGCTATCAAACCTTCGGTTTATAATTATTTACATTTATGCAAGATTCAAGAGTATCATTGACAGCATGCGCCATTTAGAAAGGACGTCTCCACGTGTCACCCGGGCACGTGAAGCGACGCCCACCTCCCTGAATAATGCACGAATTTCACCCGAGTCCGTCACCGAGGCTTGTTGGTTCTGGGATGTGGCGGGCTTTAGACTAATGCAACGCTTTTACTGTCGCCATTATTGCTTTTTATCTTAGCAAATATTATGCTTTAAAGGTAAATTAATTGTATAAAACTTTGGCATTGTACATTATTTGAAATGAAAAAATTATTACCGCAGGTTTATTACCGAAAAAAGCAACCAGTTGTTAATTGTACAATATCAACGCGACTGCACTAGTTGCGGTTTATATTAGGTCCTTACCTATGAAATTGACGATTTTTTTCTCATTTAATCATCATCATCATCATCATCATCATCATCTCAGCCAAAAACATCCACTGCTGGACAAAGGCTTCCCCCAAAGATACATGAGGGGATTTGCCATAATCGCCACGCTTGGCAGGCGGGTTGGCGATCGCAGTAAGTTGAGAGTTAACCTCAGAGAGATGCTGCTGCCCATCCTCTGGAATGGTTCCTTAGTCAACTTTTACGACACCCACGGGAAGAGATGGGGAATGAATTCTTTATCCCCGGCACCACACAGGGAATACTCACTTATTAAAAGGTCTAAAAGTTCTAAAAGTCAATACCGGTAGTTAATATTATTATACACCTTTAATTAGGACTATGCTACTTAGGCTTCAGAAATAACAATGATTATTAATTTTGTGTCTTTATCGCCCAATATGTTTTTTTTAATTGATTACTTTTTATGTTCGCGGAATTGTCTTTTTGTTTCATTGTAGCTTTGAAAGGACTTGATTTTTTTTTAATGTCTGCTATATTTAGCTAGTGAAACAAACACACTACTCTACATTTTTTATAGTGTTAAAGTAAATAGATGCTAAGATAATTAAAAAAACGTTAGTATGAAAATTTAAATTTTATAAAAAATCTTCATACAAAGCGTCAATTTAACGGTAACGGTAACGGTAAGGACCTAATAAATTGATATTACGGACACAAATCGCTCAATGGTGGCTCGCTTAGTGCATTTGCGATTAAAATGTACGTAGTAGTTACATTGAGCGATTTATCAATAGCAACTCGCGCTCGTCGCGTTGCAGTTGTACAATTAACAAAAGGTTGCTTTTTTCGGTAACAAACCTGCAGGTCTTGAAACGTCATAAAAAATAACATTGTGATAAATGAAACGCGATTAGATTCATAAATAGCGTTTCATTTCAATGTAAAGTGAAAATAAGCGTATATTAGGTTCTTACATATGAAATTGACGTTTTGTATGAAATTTTTTATAAAATTTTATTTTTCATACTAACGTTTTTTTTAAATTTTCTTAGCATCTTTATATGTTACCACTATAAACTTTGTAGAGGAGTGTGTTTGTTTCACTAGCTAAATATAGCAGAAAAAAATCAAGTCCCTTCAAAGCTACAATGAAACAAAAAGACAATTCCGCGAACATAAAAAGAAGTCAATTTAAAAAAAAAATTGGGCGATAAAGACACAACATTAATAATCATTGTTATTACTGAAGCCTAAGTAACATAGTCCTAATTAATGGTGTATAATAATATTAACAACCGGTATTGACTTTTAGAACTTTTAGACCTTTTAATAAGTGAGAAAAAAACGTCAATTTCATAGGTGAGGACCTAATATTTTTGAAAACAATTAGAAATAGAGTATCACAGATCTACATGTGTATTAGTGAGCGTATAACTCTTTAACCACGGATCATGTAAGTAATTCGTAAAAGTTGTTTTATTGCGATGCTATTTCTCATTTACGTTTCCATTTGCTCTCCATCCCTTTGTTTTTCGACTGAAAAACTTCAATATCCTACCGTGAACGTGTCGGGAAAATACCGTGCATTCTTACTGTAGCAATGGAATGTTTTCATTGATGAATCACAATGCCCGTCCATATACAATAAGCCGGATTCAGGAGTCGTAGCTTTAATTGAGTATGGAAATAAAACTGCGTAGTCAAAATCGTTGCCTTAGCTTATTATACCCCCTCCCTCTTGTTGCCGCGTGACAATAATCTTAATTCCTAACGTAATTGTTCCGTGCAGTGCCTAGGGCAGTGCTTAACCAAAGAGGTAAGAGGTGCTTGTTACCGTGGCCAGCTCAGTCACTTGACTAATCACATCCAATATAAATGGGATAAGCTCCAGAGGCGAGTCCTGAAAGACCTCGATGGGGTTTAAAAACTTTATTGAATCTATTCGGAATCGATGCAGGTATGTATTAGAGAAATGAGAGGAGATCACAGTGTATATAGCTCTTTTTTTGTATAAAAATAAATAAAAAATAAAAAATATATGTCAGAAGGGTGCAGGTTCAAACCCTGCTCGTGGAAATTTTTTCAACATTTGTGTTTTTGTTATTTGTTAAGTTAACAAAAAAAAACATTTTATAAAAATAAATTGTTTTAATTTTTTTACTTAAAGCATATTAAATTCGTATAAATTTACTTTTGATGGTGCTTCATTTCATAATAATTATGAAGATTATTTCTGGGTAAAGAGTGCTTTAAGATTCAGGGGTGGATGAAGAGGAGTGAGGGGAAGTCAATACTATGAAGACGTGATGAACATGTTTCTCCAAAGAACCTGTTATTATGGACTTATGTAAATTTCGAGCTCCAATACAAAAAAAAACTAAAACTCGGATCACAGTTTAGCTTCAAGTGCTGAAAAATATTTTAACCATTATCGATTTGTGATTCTTCGGAAAGTCCACGACAAAGTGTTTGCGTAAGAATTAGAAAGCAATAAATAGCCCGGTAATCACTGCTTCTGTTGCCGTAAGTATCATACCATTATCGAGGATTTACCCATAATTACAGGTTGGCGACTGCCGTATTAACTGAAAACTGACTAATAGGCCTAACGTAACACTATTATGGCATATTTCATTCAGACTTGTGAATGCTGGGTTAGTAAACACGACGGTTTCGTATTTATTTATACAATATCGATCGCACCATTTATAGTTTTGCGTACAAGGATATATCTGTGCGGTATATCCTGTAGAGTAATACTTTAAAAAAAGGACAAAAATATCTAACTACTGGACGATAATTTGGTGGCCTCGACCCCTGGCCCTTTTTATATGTTTTCCAATTTTTATATTGACGCAAGACATTTCAGGACATTATGATATTGCCTTTCTAGCATTCGAATGAATGTATGATAGCTCTTTAACGTATGTATCGTTTGCATCTTCGATTTTAGTGTCTTAGTTATCGGAAGAGTCAAAGACCGCCAATATGTAACTTTGTATTAGTAATAAGTATATACATTTTCATAGGAGCTCGATGGCGCATTAGTTAACGCGCCCGGTCTGCGAGTGCTGAGGTTAAGCAACTTTGGCAAAGGCCGGTCATCGAATGGGTGACCAAAAAAATGTATCATATTGAGCTCCACCGTGCTTCGGAAGGCACGTAAAGCCGTTGGTCCCGGCTGCATTAGCAGTCCTTAACAACCACCACGTGGTGGTTTATGGCCCGTTCTCCCTATTCATCCTTAAGGAAGGCTCGTGCCCCAACAGTGGGGACATAAAATGAGCTGATGATAATATACATGTTGCAATAAATTAATAAATATGTATCCATAATTTTTAAAATACCATAATCATAATTAAATGTACTCGTTATGTGACATACATGTGTTATCGGCATTTTCTACTGCAGAATTGAAACATCGAATCTAAAATCAAGATATTCTATTTACTTAGTTTTTGTAAAGTTTATATAACACTCATACACAGTGATACACAGGTATGAAATATTTTATATGGATATTAACATAACGTACCCGATTAAAACAGTCGACAAGTTACAAATTAATTATGCGACGACCAACACCTCAGTCGCCCTGTAACCTATTAGACAAATAGCATAATGCTAGTATAGAATAGAAATGAATAGACTGTTATAAGAATGGAATTGACATAAAGTTTTTTGACATAAGCTAATCCCAAACAATTATCTATATATTCTATTAACGTCCACTTGTATAGGGCTGCGAACGCGGCAAAATTTCAAAATGTCAAATAATAATAATATTTAAGTATTGATGTTTTTGCAATCTTCACATGTCAACAATGATTAAGTGTCAATACTATCGAAAGTGTGAGTGATTTTCAAGACAAGTTATGAAAATAGATTCCTTTAGTATTTATAGTAGCTATAGGTTAGTTATAGTTTAGTATATTTATTATATACAAGTGGTCGCCCAGTGGTCGAAATTCGACGATTTGTAATTTTATTAAGGCTGCACGCAATGAAAAATTAAAAAAGATAGAATGTGAGTTTGGATTGGCATTAACAGGTTTCGGCCGCTCCTCTTCCATTTTTAAACTTTTTGAAACGAGTATATACAATGTTATTTTTAGTTTATACGAAACCTGATAACTGTTTGTTCAGAATCAGTAATAGAATCGATTTCTATAGTTTTTATACCATGTTACATTTTGACCAAATAATATTTACAAAATCTCAAATAAAGTATACCCTACTAAAAACACACAACGGGACAGCACAAAAAGCTAGTAACTTCGTGAGTTTTGTTTTATTGTTTTGTTTTATTCCCTGAAAGGTATAATCTGGACCTCTTCAAGGCTAGAGTGAATAGGCTATTTCTAGGCAGGCATGTTCCATCCTCGACCGCACCGTCACTTAACATCAGGTGAGGTGTAGTCAAATGCCTGCCTATAACCAATAAAAAAAAAATTAAAAAAATTGATTTAATGTATTTTTATGCAATATTAAAAAAAAATATTAACATTCGGATAACTTTCTCTATATAAACTATAAGTGTGCGAAATTTCAAACTCCTCCGGCCGCGCAATATTCGTAAAAAAGGGGTACAAAGTTTTTGCTTCACGTTTTAATATATAGATAACATAATAACTATATTGGTAAACACTGTCCTAAACGACGCACTTGGCCAGAACTGCTTTTTGATCGCGATGTTTATCTTTTTTAATTTGCTTTTAATTGCGTATTATTACTCCCACAATACTTTCCATTGGAAGGTCAAGGATTTCAGAAAGTTTTAACGCTATCCGTACTGTCGATAATTGGGCTAAATATTAAAGTTTTACTCAGGAATTACTTGATCCATTTTTGATGTGTAACATGTAATAGGTTGGGGAAAAAGTTTCTTCGCATTTTAAGAAAATTCAATAATATAGTTTATTTACATTTAACTAAAGTAAAGGTGCCATTTTGTTCGAACTTTTTGCCATCTTGTAGGTCCATGATCCCATTGCTATAGAAATTTTGGGGCTTTTGATCAAAATACCGGGACAAGTGGTTTTGGCAGTCCTCTCGTGATGTTAACCTGACACTGCCTAAAGAATTCTGAAGAGATCGAAACAGGTGGAAATCTGGAGGTGCAAGGTCAGGACTATACGGCGGATGCCTCCCAGCCAAACTCTTTTAATTTTTGCTGAGTGGCTAAAGATGTGTAAGGTCTAGCGCTATCATGATGAAAAATCACACCCCTTCTGTTGATTAATTTCGACCGCTTTCTTTCAACTTCTTGCTTTAATGTCATCAGTTGGTCGCAGTAGAGTTCAAAATCGATGGTCCTGCTTGGTGGTAACAGCTCATAATGAATAATGCCCTTTCAATCCCACCACACACACAGCATCACCTTGTTGCGAGTTAACCCGGGTTTCACCAGTCTGTGAAGTCTGACCGGCCTTTGACCACGACCTTTTTCGCACGTTCTTGTCGTGCGTGATCCATTTTTTATCACCAATTATCAGCTTCTTCAAAAATGGTTCGGTTTCATTACGTCGTAATAAAGAATCACAAATGAGTACACGGTTCATTAGGTTCATTAGGTTCCTTTCAGTGAGCTCATGAGGTACCCAAATATCGAGCTTTTTTATGTACCCAGTTTTTTTCAAATGCGCCAAAACTGTTTTGTTGTCAATTCCCAGTTATTCAGCTATGTCGTAATTACTGATATGCCGATGTTGCTCCACTTTTTCAAAAATGGCATCCAATTTATCCATAATAGGGCGATCAGAGCGACGTGCATCTTTGACATCAAAATTTCCGGATTGAAAACGCTTACCAAAATTTTGCTACTCTCACAGACACTGCACTAGGTCCATAAACATCGCAAATTTTTTTCACAGCTTGCGTTGCAATTTTACCTTTTTTGTAGTATAATTTTAAAATATATCGAATTTCTTCATTTGATTCACTCATCTTGACACTAAGAAAAACAAATGAAAGTCACACTTTTTCCTAATTTGAATTTGGAATTATCTTCTTTAAAATTTATACTTTTATTGATACCAAAACCAGCTAGATACAAACAATATAGCCAAAGAAATTTTATGACAAGTTCATACATACTAATAAGCGAAAAGACATTTACAAAATAGCGCGCGCTTGCGCGCTTGCGCGCTTGCGCGCTTCCCCGACTTCCTGTTACACTGTTGGACTCTTCCGTCACATTTCACGAAATCACTCCCACAAATTGCTAGAAAGCGAGAGCTCGCTCGTTTTTTTATTAGTTTTTCGTGTATATATGTATATTTTCTAATGTTTGTACAACAATATATAATAATAATATTAAGACTTTTATTTTCCTTCCCTTTCACATATATTCATTGATATAATTATTTGTAATTTATTTCTGTGGACCTCTTGATGGGTAGAGACAAGAAGAGATACAGTTGCAATGTCAACCATTCAGTGCTTATTAGGACGATCAGCTCATCTGTTGCCACTAGGTTAAAAATAAAATAATATAATAAATCATTATCATCATCATCATCTCAGCCAATGGACGTCCACTGCTGGACAAAGGCCTCCCCCAAGGATCTCCACAACGACCGGTTTTGTGCTGCTCGCATCCAGCAGCTTTCCCGACCTTTACCAAATCGTCGGTCCACCTTATTTCTCATGAATAACACAAGTTTTAGATAATAACACAAAACACAAACATAATTCTTTACGTTTCCACCAAGAAGTCCAACAAGTAATTCTTCCGAGACACAACCATGAAGGTGTAGCACACACAACAAATGGGTTATTTTTTCTTTTAAACTAAAAATAAATAAACTTTCCTACACTCACACCAATTATCTAGCCCAAGAGAACCTTCGTTATGAAACTCGTTAAATGGTTACTAGACACCGGATAAACATACTTAAAATACTTAAATACATACTTATTATACATAGAAAACACCCAGATCCGAGACAATTTAGAAAAACAGTAATTTCTAAATTGACCCGACCAGGGATCGAACCCGGGACCTCAGAGATGGCGACATCATGAAAACCGTGATGACACATTTTCTTTAATGACTTGGTGCGGTATAGCTAGACAGATGGACTTTCTATTTTTCTTTTTCGTTAATTGTCTGACGTACAGGTTAGGAAATCTTTTTAGAATTTTCGTCATATATCGCTTCTCTAAAAGGAGTAAGATATTAAGGAACATTCTCAAGCCGGAAAAGGAAAGGGAAGTATATTTTCCCCTTCCTGTCGGGATGTTGGCTCTGTTGACAATGTCTGGGCATTATGACAATCAACGGCCATATGTAGCTTTACAGGATACATATTTTCTACCGTCAGGACATTAAATACTTCATTATCGACAGCTACTTCATTAGTGACGAGAAAGGTGATGAGCAAGATAGTTGAATGCTTAGTAGGAAAAGGAAGGCAAAAGAAAAGAGTACTATACTGTGTAAAGGATTATATTGCAATGCAGTCAATGTTGAGATGACAACTGATCGAGGAGGATGGAAGACGAAGACATATTGCTCAAAGCCCAAATAAGATTGGGAACAGGGCAACTCAGCTCCAGAAATCGAGGGAAAGCTTCGAAAATCATAGTGGTGACTAGTGCGTTTGTTCATCATTTACATTAAGTATTTTAAAGCATTACTATTTAGTGAAGGTCTGGGTCGATCTGATGATGGAGCCGAAAGACAGTCAAGGGAACTCCTCAACAATTTTCAGCAATTACCTGGTGTTTGGGCTTGATTGATTTGTATTGGTGAGAACTTTACACCTAGAATATACCATATGCCATATGGGTTATAAGTGCCATTACAGGTTTGATGATGAGTACCATAGACAGTCGAGGGAATTCCTCAATGATTTACAGCAGTTACCTTTTGTTGGGCTTTCTTCATACGATTCAATATGCCAAAATGTTCAGTTCGTACAAAAATAATACCTAATTAAGATTGAAGTTTTACATTAGGAATATCTCTACCTACTAGGCCGTCGTTTCCTCATCCGAGAAGCATCCTTGTTAGGTCTACCCATCACAAAAAATCGTAAAATAAAAAAGTAAAAAATAAATTTACTTCATCATCTCAGCCAAAAGACGTCCACTGCTGGACAAAGGCCTCCCCCAAGGATCCCCACAACGACCGGTTTTGTGCTGCTCGCATCCAGCGGCCTCCCGCGACCTTCACCAGATCGTCGGTCCACCTTGTTGGAGGCCTGCCCACACTGCGCTTTCCGGTACGCGGTCGCCACTCCAGGACTAACCCGCCCCAGCGGCCATCAGTCCTGCGAGCAATGTGACCTGCCCACTGCCACTTGAGCTTAGCAACTCTTCGGGCGATGTCGGTTACCTTTGTTCTTCTGCGGATCTCCTCATTTCTGATTCGATCACGCAGAGAAACCCCGAGCATAGCCCTCTCCATTGCTCTTTGAGTGACCTTGAGCCTTTCTATGAGGCCCATAGTGAGCGACCACGTCTCAGTCCCGTATGTCATCACTGGCAACACACACTGGTCAAAGACTTTCGTCTTGAGACACTGCGGTATATCGGACGAGAAGATATTTCGTAGCTTACCGAACGCTGCCCAGCCTAATTGGATTCGACGATTGACCTCTTTGCTGAAGTTGGACCTACCTAGCTGGACCGTTTGTCCCAGGTAAACATAATTGTCCACAACTTCAAGGGCAGAGTCCCCAACCTTCAGAGGAGTGGGTACGACACGTGAGTTCGACATAACTTTCGTCTTCTCCATGTTCATTTTAAGACCCACTTGTTGAGAGACTCTGTTGAGGTCACCGAGCATTGCGCCGAGGTCTTCCAGGGTCTCAGCCATGACCACTATATCGTCAGCAAACCGAAGGTGAGTGATGTATACGCCGTTGACGTTGATGCCGAGTCCTTTCCAGTCCAGAAGCTTGAAAAACATCTTCCAGTGCAGCAGTGAACAGTTTCGGAGAAATCACATCTCCCTGTCTCACTCCTCGCTGCAACTGTATAGGTTTCGAGCTCTGGTCCTGAAGACGGACTGACATAGTGGCGCTTTCATACAAACATCTCAACACTTCGATGTACCGATAGTCAATTTGGCACCGCTGGAGAGACTGTAGCACGGCCCATGTCTCAATCGAATCGAAGGCTTTTTCATAGTCCACAAACGCTAAGCAAAGAGGCTGGTTATACTCTTCGGTCTTCTGTATAACCTGCCGCAGCGTATGTATGTGGTCTATGGTGCTGAAGCCTTTTCGGAAACCGGCTTGTTCGATAGGCTGGAAGTCATCAAACCTGCGTGCGAGACGATTCGTTATGACTCTCGAAAACAGCTTGTAGACGTGGCTTAGAAGTGAGATGGGCCTGTAGTTCTTCAGCAGGGTTTTATCGCCCTTTTTGAAAAACAGTACCACCATACCTTCGTGCCACGTCTCTGGCGTTCTGCCCCCTAGTACGACGGAATTAAATAGCTTCTGAAGAGCTACGAGTACCGGTCTTCCGCCTGCTTTTAGAAGCTCGGCCGTAATTCCGTCAGCACCTGGTGCCCTGCCGTTTTTGAGCTGTTTGAGAGCCATACTAATCTCGTATAGGCTGATGTCCGGGATGTCTTCGGTATAGTGCCGGGTTAACTTAGCTCTAGGGTCTCTAGCTAAGCGTACAGATGGCCGTGTGGATGTGTAAAGCTGTCCATAGAACTTCTCGACCTCTCCCATAACATCGGACCTGGTCGTGATAGTTCTGCCGTCATCGGTTTTCAGCGTCGTCAGTTGGCACTGCCCAATACCCAGATCTCTTGCGAACACTTTTGAGCCTTTGTTCCGCTCAATGGCCTCTTTAATACGGTTAGTATTAAATTGGCGCGTGTCGCGAGTCATAGACTTCGAGATCTGCCTATTTAGCCGCCGAAACTGAGACGCATCACCTGAGGAAAGCAGAACCATTGCGCGCCGCTCTTCCATTAGTTTGAGAGTATGGTCTGAGAACTTTTTGGCTCCTTTTGCACGGTGGGTTTTAAAGAACTTGGACCCAACCGTTTGGACAGTTTCCACAAACCTGTTGCTGTATTCGTCCACATTTTCGCAATCATTTAGGCGCTCGAAGCGATTCTGCAATTCGAGCTGAAAGCTTTCGGGGTTTTGGATTTGGATGGGTGCAGGACGGAGCGTAGACCTTACCAATCGACGTCTTTCCAGCTTAACGTTGATATTCAATGTGCCTCTTACCAACCGGTGATCGCTGCCAGTTTTAAACGCATTGATCACAGTGACATCATTGAATATTTGCTTCCTCGTCGACATGATAAAGTCAATCTCGTTTTTGGTTGCACCATCGGGACTCATCCAGGTCCACTTGCGGTGTTCAGCTTTCCTGAAAAAGGAGTTCATCATAAAGAGGCCCTCCCTCTCAAGAAAGTCCGCCAGCAGTTGGCCCCGGGAGTTCCGATTACCAACCCCAAATCGTCCCACTCTCATCTCATCGCCGCTTCGTTTGCCCAGTTTTGCGTTAAAGTCTCCCATGACAACGGTGTAATGAGTTTTGGAGGCTTGTATGGCTCTAGAGATGTCCTCATACGTAGCTTCCACCTCATCGTCAGGGTGTGTCGTAGTAGGAGCATAAACCTGTATGACCTTCAACGAATACCGTTTGGTTATTCTGAGTATAAGGTACGCTACCCTAGGCGACACACTCCCGGTCTCGACAACGTTGTTCACGAGGGACTTGTGGACGATGAACCCGACACCACCTTGGGACAGTTGTTCGCCCTCCCGGAAATAGAGCAAGTTACCGGACTTGAGGATTATCGAGTCCTCCCCCTCTCTTCGGACTTCAGATAATCCAACTATGTCCCACCGTATCTTGCTCAATTCTTCAATAAATTAAATTAAATAAAAAAGCTTAAATTTACTTAGCACAAAGTAATTCGTATTTTGATTTAGTTAATCAGAAATGATTAAATAAGTACAAGTACAAAAAACATCTCTAAAAAGCAAAAATTGAAATCATATTATTAATTACCTAGATACGCTTATCAGTTTTAAAGAAGGTCTATTGAAGTCGGGTGGGGCTTTTAGAATAAAAAAGTGGAGATAATGGAACAACTATAAAAGTTTAAATGAAACAAAATTGTCCCCCAGCCGACCACCAACCACCCAACTTCAATAGTCATTCTTTAAAACTGATATGCGTATCTAGGTAATTAATAATATCATTTCAATTCTTGCTTTTTAGAGATGTTTTTGTATACTTACCTATTTAATCATTTCTGATTAAGAGCGTTTACGCCGCACACTAGCGCCACTAATGAAAAAACAAACATATCTAGTAATTAGAGATAGAAAATCAAATTATGCTCAACAAACTATTTGAATGAAGTAATTTAGCATTTTTACGTCACCTAATGAACACCTCACATGTTATGGTTTAGTTAAATAAGACGTTACGGCCACTTTTAACTATAACGGCGTAAACGCTCTTAACTAAATCAAAATACGAATTACTTTGTGCTAAGTAAATTAATATTTTACTTTTTTTATTTTCCATTTTCACCTCACTTCGGAGCAACCTGTAACATTAAATTCACATAGCATTTCGTTTCATGTCTGATTCTACTTCTGAAGCTGTAGTTTTGACACTTGACACACACACACACCTTGTAGCATTGATATGTGCGTGTCATGTAACTTAATGTGTTACTCCACTCATGTTGTCGTTTTCAATGATTGATACAGTATGTTATTATGAATAAATATGGATATAACTAGATAGATATATAAAAGTGCCATAATATTTAAACACCATTGAAAAAGACAAATAATCTTATTGTATCTCAGATCTATATCTCTGTCCAATACAATTGTACAGCGATTAAATATCAAGTTAGTGTTCACAGCAAGACAGCCGGAAAAATGGCTTCAGCCAATAGCTTGCTGAATTATAAAGCCGTTCGACATGCTTTCTAGAGAATGAGCTCGGCCGCTGGTACGTCTGGGATGGCTGAGTAATTGTTCCTATATTTGGAATCGAGTTTGATAGGAAATCATGATTGGCCTTTTTCCTTTTCACATTAGCACAGAACAAAGCTGAATGGGTTGTTACTTTAAAATATACAAAGGGTTACTCCGCCAGGCAGACTATTAAAAAGAGAATAGCGATCACTGAATGTTGAATTCATTATCTGAAGGCACTATGAGAATGCGTTTGTTTCTCAGGCTTGACTTAAGGAAATGGAGTCTTTGTGAATTTATCGCTGTATTTTCTGTACTTGGTCTTCCACATTTGACTTTTTTTAACATAATGTTATTAGTTATAAAGAGATGGCACAAGAGCTCAAATTATAGCCAGGTTCAAGAGGAAAATATAATTTTAATAAAATATACTTTAAGACCGTGACTTGGCCGCGTGAAATTCGGTCTTTCCATCTTGCAAATATTATTATAATGTCGTTTGTGTTACTTAAAACGAACACTTTTAGAGATTTCAATTTCTAATGTTATTTTTTAATAATTACTTCCTGGAAGAAAGAATTTAACCTCAAAAATAATTTTTTTCAGTGCCTTGCCGTGCATTAAGCGTAATTGTTGCGCAATGCAAATTCGCAAATTTAAAGAAATAAAATCACAAATATAAGAATGACATTACCAAACACCGACTCTAAAAAAGTTAGAAATTTAGATAACCCAGATACCGTACCTCGATCGTAACTCGATCACATATAAATGCGTAGATATGCGTTGACATACTTGTACGGTACGTAATCCTTTAGTAGAAACGGAATAAAACCTTCATTCTCCATGCGTAACTCTTATCTCTAGGGGAAAAACATTGATCGACATGCGAATTTGATATTGCATTGACACGCTGTCGACCTTCGGAACTCAAGATGTTTGTTGTGTTTTTAATCCCTACTGGTTTTATAAAAAAGTATGTTGTTTTTTTATTTACACATTACCATTACATTTTTCTCTATATCCCTATTAATAAAGAGGTAAAGTTTGTCAGTTTGTTTGTGTAAGGAGGGGGTAATCTTTGAAACTGCTGGTCCAATTATTTGTAATTGGACCAGCAGTTTCAAAGATATTTTACTGATATAATGCTACATTCCTTGCGGGTAACATAGACTTTATTTTATTTTATTAAAAAAAAGGTTCTATAATGTTTCTATTTGGAAATCAATAATACACATTATTCTAGTATGTTTCAATAGTTTCACCTCTGATCTTACAGTTTATTAGCTCTCTCCATCCGACTGGTTGTCTGGAAGAAATCGCTTAAAAGCGATAAGACCGCCAAATTGTAACTTTGTAATTTTTATTTTTTTTCTGTTCAAGATTATGTTTTGTAGTGTTGCAATAAAAGTATTATTTATCTATCTATCTATCTATCTATCTATCTATCTATCTATCTATCAATTATATAATTATATTTTATAATTTAAAAAAACGAAATATACTAAAACCACGTGGACAGAGTCACGAGAAAAGTGATAGTTTCTCTAGGTATATCGTCATTCTGTGAGACTAGAGAAAACCGTGTAACTTTTGAATCGAAATTGGTAATATACCAGATTTATTTATCTATAAATAGACTAAAAAAATCAAAATAGACTGCAGTGATTGATTGCTTTCAATAGTATTTCCAAAAAGTAAAATAGTTCGGTAAACAATATAACACTACACCTACTCGTGATAATTATAATGTTTATTAATATAAGTAGAATATTGCAACTAACCCTTTTTAAAACATTTAGGTACAGTAATAAAATGTATTCACAAAAAAAAAATTACAATTTAAAATATATTTTAAAATGTTTAACTATTTCTTCCACCCGCTTTTGTAGCGTGAAAGTTTTATTCTGTCGTAAACTCAAAATTTGGTGTCTAATCGTTAAATTCCACTTTAGACTCATTAACACGTCGTAAGGAACGGGTGCTTAACAAAAACTGATCGGTCGTTAATCATTTACTTGTGCCACTATTTTGTCATTTATTTTTCGTCTTATTAGGGTGCGTGATTGGCAAATTGATTGACTTTTGCTATTTTAATTACATTATTGGTATTTAGCGTATGGAAATTTAAAAACCAGCTAAGTGCGTGTCGGGCCACGCATAGTGTAGGGTTCCGTAGCCATCTCAATAATGAGGATACTACCGGTTTCACACACCTGACAACGTTGTTTAAGTAGTTCCCAATGAGGAATTTGTACTGCGCCAAATACATTTTATAAGTTGGTCGACTGTTACTCGTAAACTTGTAAAGCCTACTTAGCTGTGACAGTTTTCCTTTTAACTTCGTCATACCTATATACAACTACCGTGAATCTTTTCACGTATCCAAAAACAACCATTGGCTGGCAGGGGGGCGGGACACTTGACTCTAACAATATTTTGCACTTTCAAGCTTAATAATTCACAAACGGATGTCTCAATCAAAAAACTGTTTCCACAAACCCGCAATATTTTTGAAATTTGCTATCCAACGACACCCCACACTATGGGGTAGACAAGAAATAAAAATTACATTCCCACTTCACGTGTAGGGGATGAACCTAAAAAAAATATTTTTCAAAATTTTACTTCACTACTTGTCGGCGTGATTAATATGTATATCCATGCCAAATTACAGCTTTCTAGTACTAAGAGTATATGAGCTAGGCTGGGGTCGGACAGACGGACATGGCGAAACTATAAGGGTTTCTTGTTGACTACGAAACCCTAACAATGACTTTCCACAGATCTCACTTCGGCCTTTGTACATGTTGAGTATTATATGTTGGCTATTGTTCATATTGAAGAATAATTGAAGCCCGTTCTATTGAACGGGCTAAGATCCACCACGCTCTGGGAGTAAATTTTTTACTGGCGACTAATACGCTTTGATATATTGATATCAAAAAGTAGTATTATATATAGATATATATATCTAGTAATTGTACTAGATTAAGAATTTGATATTAATTCTCTAACGGCATGTATCTTAATATATAATTGTAAAAATATTGTATATTTTATTGTGTATTTTATGTCATTTTTAATTTTAATATCGACAGTGATATAAAAATCGCTCCCCTACCCCTGCCTCAATGCAGGTTGGTTTTAATTTTTTTTTATATGTTAGGGAAAACTCATTGGTTAGCACCATCACGTGCGGGTAGATGCGGATGGTTTCAGCTTAATGTGTCTTTTGAACGAACGAAGAGCGCAAGATATTTTCATGGGATAACATGCTTTTTATTTGGTCACTTATCTTTTGACCCGGCATTGTTAAGTCACTTGCTTGTAAGAACCTCTGCTCGTGTTGTTATCGTACACGCTAAACCACCTTCACAATTCTACTTCGCAGGATTGGTGACCCAATAAACAATTAGGTACCTAATTAACTGCACTGTGCGTGAACTGTTTGTTTCGGACTCGTCAAGACAAGTCAAAGTACTTACATAAATCGTACATATGAATATTTTTACTTAAGGTTTTTTGAACGCAAAACTGCGTCAATGTGTCAAGGTTTCGCAAGCCTTACAATGAAGAACTTTTTACTGAGAAGAAGCCGCAAGAAACTCGGTAAGGATTATTTTTTTCCTGTTTTGATATGCGAACTTTAAGAAATTAAAATCATAACGACTTAGTTAGAAATTCATTTGTTCTATGGCATTGTGGTTACATTGGGCGTCCAAGTATCTACAGAAAACACTTCCTTTTTTTTTCATTAACTGAAAAATGTACATTTCACGTTTGCATTATCAAGTACCTATTTCATTATTAGTTACAATTTTAGTAAATTATTTTTACCAAATACCTATGTGTGATTAATTAATGTAAAGTTATGAGGATTCAGTAGAACATGAAGCTTTTATCAAGCTTCAAACATAACAGTATTTCTAAGAGTTGTGTGTTCAACGTGTGGGCAATCTTTGGTCAATCCATTTCTGCTGGCACACAGATTAACAAATAGTAGCTAATCAAAGAGTTTATGACGTTGTCATGACTTAACGATAATATTTCAGAAGAGCTACTTGTTAGGCCTACAGATTGATAAAAAGCAGCTAAATGTAAATTGTACTAAAACGTTATCTTTGTAGGTACCCCTTTTTAGGCACAGCGCGCACGGAGGATCATGTGATTTGGCATAGTAGAGTTCTTAAGGCAAAAAAATTGCAAAAATATAGAATTTAATATTACACTCTGTAAATATTTTATATTTTGTGAATAACAGTCAAATTTCGACCACTGAGCAACCATTAAGTAAGAAAACAAAAGACAAGTGACTGCGGCGTTTGTTTCACATAAAACAATCGCCAAACGCAGTAGCGTGCGGCTGCGGGCGCGACAGGCGCGGCCGCAGGATGTGGAGCCACATGGCCCGCGAGAGGCGGCTGCGGCACGGGCGCCTGCGCACGCTCGCTTAGTGTGGACGTGCAAGCAACTTTTGTTTCTCTTTTGATATTTTTTTAGTATAGGAACAGCTTACTCACCATGTTTCTTACATAATTTGTTCAGTATACTTTTAAGTCAAAAAAATAATCTACATTTACTCGTAAGTGTACAATTATATTGGAGACACGAGCATGACAATTATAAGAATAATATGTAATGGCTATGTGCTGTTTGCTCATTTAGCCAATGTCAAAGTAAAAGAGATAATTTCTTTGACTGAATAGATCATAAGGAGTAATGAAAATATATAAATGTTTGATGATAATTGATGAATGATATGTGATGATCTGATGATGAATGATACTCCACCAAAACCACTCTCAAGGGAGTAGCACCTGTAAAGATGTGAGACTTTACTGGGCTCTCAGGCAGATTTCTTGGGAAAATCGGAAACATGACGTTGCTCTGTTTCGTTTCACACTCATGATTGAACACAACGATTTGTAGATCCTTCTATTTCAAAATTCTAGACCATCTCTTTAATAAGATTGGCACGCGCTTAAGTTTCGTACTAGCAAAAATACATAGCAATCAAAGATTAATGAATTTAGTTTATCTCAAAGAATTATGATAATATCAAACTTTATCTCATCATTCCATCCATTCAATCTTACTTGAGTTTGAAAAATCCATATTCAAAGAATTTATCTCTATTTGTGGCACAGTCTGAAATCAGTAATAATTTGCCAGATGTCACATATCAATAACATATTACGTAGTAGGTCTTTGTGATACAGTTGTTCCAAAAAGATATCTACTGTAAAATTGTCTTTTTTTAAGAGATGTTATTTTAAAACAAATATCCTTTTTTTTATCTTAGAAGTTCCTAATGGCTTATCTACGTTATGATGACCCGCTGAATACTGATAAATTTATAAATTGAGGTGGCTAGCACGTGTGCACTGTAACTCTCAATAGCTTGCACCTAAGGTACCTACATAGATAATAATGATGTTTTTTTCATAATTATACTATGGTTTTGGGAAGGACCATGACATCACTTTTTATCACCTGAATGGGCACCAAAAAGTCTAATGATAGGAATTTTATTGTAAATTTAGAAGCTTTGACACTTGACAACTTCGTTTCATGCGAGAAAGATTGCCTGCTCGCCTTGACGCATTGCACATGACGATGATGATGGAAGATGATGTTGTCGATCTGACCATTTTCTCAAGTATCTTAAATGCCAAGTAACTTTGCATTAACACTATCAGACACGTGCAAAGCATTTATTTTCGGAGTCAGGGGTCCTTTTACGTCTCCTGATTGTTTATCGGCCGCGCAACGAGTGTAGTCGTAAAAAGCGCAAAAGCGCAGATTTGCAGGCTGTGCTTAATGTTTCGTGGCAACACTGCAGCTGCACCACTTAATTATTAACATACTGTAAATTTATAGCACTTGCTGTAAGGACAACTTTAAATAACGGTCATCAGCGGCCGGTAGCGCGTTCTTCCTTTGTTTCTTTAAAGGGACAAAATACAAAATACACACTTTGAGCTAGCGTGTGTCTTTTGTTTCAAATGTTTTAACCGTCTCTGTGGTCTGGTCGTTAAGACCACTCACTGGTTTATACCCAGAGGTTCCGGGTTCGATTCCCAGCGACTTGCTTGGTGGTAAGGCTTGTTTGTCCGCCTGGCTAGCTACCACCATCTTATCTAAATGTCGGCATAACATCTATGTTTGTAGCATTGTTGTGTTCCGGCAGCTAGGGATAAGATAGCCAGTGCCTCCGTAATTGAGGATTCCGAGTGAAATGCGTTTACACCTTCGGTCTTAGCATCACCTAACATCAGGTAAAAGATAAAGACCAAGTAAGATACCTGTAGTAAGATATTAAAAAATTGTAGAAACGTTTAACCTTCCTTAGCCAACTTCTCAACTGATGGTAAGGCAAGATACGGCTGCAGGCAGACACGATGTCCCACTGCAAGCACGGTTTTTTTTTAAATGTAACATTGTATTCGTGTGTTTGTAATTGAACTACTTCTAAACGGCTAGACCGATTTTGATGAAATGTTTTGTGTGTGTTTAAGTGGATTCGAGAATGGTTTAGATTTACTCTAAATTATTGGCTTACCTGGGCCTCTAGTTTTATATGATTTGAAAAAAGGCAAAGGGTTGAAAAAATTCCACTTTAATTTCGGCGAGTTGGATTGAGGCACGATAGCATAGTTGGTAGTGCACCTGACCCGGCATGTCATGGGGTGCGGGTTCAAATCCCGCTCGTGGACGTTTTTCAACACTTTGTCTTTTTTCAAATTGTAATTTGTTCGCAACAATATTTGCGTAAAATTATATGTAAATAATCATATCTTTATATATATAAATCTTCTGTGTGTGTGTGTTTGTACTTATTTGAACTCTTTCTAAACGGCTGGATCGATTTTGATGAAATGTTTTGTGTGTGTTCAAGTGGATTTGAGAATGGTTTACATTTACAATTTGGTCTACTAGATTATGTTTTATTAATTAAGTTTTCATTTATAAACAGTACACAGGTTTTACAAAAACAAAACAGATGATACAAAAATTCACTGACGTTTGATAGATATTTTCTTCGTAGTACAGATTATAAACGCGCGAAGTCTATGCGTCGAAAGCTGTCCTTATTCAAGCATGACCATTTTGTAAGCCACGCCATAGGCAAAAACATGCTACTAAACAGTATATTTATCTAAGACGTTTGTACAGGACAACGTCTGTCGGGTTCGCTAGTATTTTATATATTTTATTTCTGGATACTGAATTTACTCTTTCATTAATTGATAGAAAGATAACATTATGTATATACAATATATTACAACAATGAACCTATAACTAAAAACCTTAATTTTTTTTTAATTTTTTTTTACCTTTTTTTATTTCTTGTATTGTGATGAAGTTCACACTGAATTATATATTTTTTCAAACGAGTACCTACAGCTGTGAGGTGGCAGACGACTTCTAAAAATATATACAACGTGTAACTTTGTTTTGTATTGTTATTGTGAATATCGTGTAATTTTGTAGTGTGTGCCAATAAATGTATTTCATTTCATTTCATATAACAAAAATGTGTGGTCAAAATGAAAACATCCAAAGTGTGTCCGATCTAGATATTGTATGTGTTGAGTATGACCTAATTATTAACTTAAATTTTTCATGCCATTGCATTATTATTGTAAATGAAATATTTATATTAATGAAGTTATGTGCTTCAAGAGCAGCAGTGATCATAAATGTAAGTACTCAAAGATTACTAAACCACGAGTGCTGAGACTTGTTTATTTTGATGTGACGTCACAATAGAAGTATTAAATTGAAAATTGCATAACACATTAAAGTTAATAATCATGACTTAGTAACTCTGCATACAAGATCTAGATCGGACACACTTTGGATCGTTTCATTTTGACTACACTTTTTTGCTACACGTGGTATTGGTACTATTATGACTTTATTGTCACCTACATAGAGTTTTTAAGTTTCAATTTTTACTTACCAAATTTATGGATCCTACAATGGTGTGAAATAAATATTTGTTTACAATACAAAATTTTACTAGAAAATATCAAATTGGGTTCAAAGGTCGTAGGTTCGATTCCCACTTTTATTCCTGAGGCTGTTTGATTTTTTCTAGTAAAATCTTATCGTCTTCTTTTTTTAGCGTTGTGAATGAAAATTCAAAAATAATAAAAAATATTTAAAGTACGTAAGTACTCAAAGATTACCTACTAAACCACGAGTGCTGAGACTTGTTTATTTTGATGTGGCGTCACAATAGAAGTATTAAATTGAAAATTGCATAACACATTAAAGTTAATAATCATGACTTAGTAACTATGCATACAAGATCCAGATCGAACACACTTTGGATCGTTTTATTTTGACTACACCTTTTTGCTACTCGTGGTATTGGTACTATTATGACTTTATTGTTACCTACATAGAGTTTTTAAGTTTCAATTTTTACTTACCAAATTTATGGATCCCACAATGGTGTGAAATAAATATTTGTTTACAATACAAAATTTTACTAGAAAAAATCAAATTGGGTTCAAAGGTCGTAGGTTCGATTCCCACTTTTATTCCTGAGGCTGTTTGATTTTTTCTAATAAAATTTTATCTTCTTACTTTAATAGCATTGTGAATGAAAATTCAAAATATTAAAAAAATATTTAAAGTAATTTACGTTTATTGTTAAATACTTGCAGGTGTTCTTTCGACTGTGAGGATAGTAACTTCACAGTGACGTAATACCGCTGGCTTGCAGTGTCACAAACTACTAGAAAAATTTAACGAGTCTTCTGGGGCCTCGGTAGCTCAGTTGTCAGAGCATTGGACCGGTTATCCAAAGGTCGTGGGTTCGATTCCCACTCGAGCTACCTGAGGCTGGTTGATTTTTTCGCGACCAATAGGAGCGAAGCATCAGTGAAAAATGTTGCAAAAACGGGAACAAGAGCCTAAAAAATTAAAAATGCTGCTGAAAGTCACTATTCCACGCGGATGAAGTCGCGAGCACAGCTAGTGTAAAAATAATAGCGATTACAACTTAGAAATAAGTTATCATTACTGTCTTACTCAGTTCTTGCCATTTGTGATCCCGAGCCAGCCTCGTGGCAGAGAAAGGATGGTACTAGGTTTTTTTAGTGGGTATACGTCGTCCCCACGTCGATTTTTTTATTTGGAGAAAGTTTGCTGATTGCCTTATGTGGCGTTTTTTTTTTGGGGCGGCTAGAAATCTAAAGGGTTCCTCAAGCCGTGTAAAACGAAACACCGTCAGAGGTTTTTTTGTAACTGGACAAGGCAAGAGCAGCAAAGCATTTAACTTTTACCTAGTTTAAAAATAAAAGGTGGTTTGTTTCAAAAAGACTCAAAATGGACTCTGTGCCAGTTCCAATATTATTGTACTTTTGTCCCTTCCGCAGTCATGGATAAGCGGTCGGTTAAAGAGAAACCTTTACAATTTTATATGATACTAGCTGACCCAGCGGACTCCGTATCGCTTTGACAGTTTCTATGTCAACAATACAATCAAATCGTTTCTATGACAACAAAACAAACAAATCGTGAAACATTTTGTATTGGAAAAAAAATGTTTGGGGTGGACCACCCTTATCACTTAGGGGTATAAAAAATAAATTACGACCGATTTTCAGACTTACCGAATATACATATAAAAACTTTATAATATCGATCGAGCCGTTTCGAAGGAGTATGGCAACTCACATGTGACACGAGAATTTTATATATACATATTACCATTAAAGATATTATTATCTTATCGTCTAATAAACGGTAGCTTGAGCAGTAAAAAAAACTAAATCTTCCTTTCTACAAAAAAAATATAATTCATATTATTTATTTAATTTATCTATCTCTTATATCTATCTATACAGGTTAAGCCCAATGTGATAAGCGACGCCTATTATAACAAAAAACAAATATACTCTTATGTATTTTTTATATAAAAATTGCTTGTCGTTAGTAATTGTAAATTATTAGGTTTCTTTTTAAAATTGACTAGCGCGTATCACTGACTCCGATCTTTATTGACAAAAAAATATATTCTGATAGTAAAGATGAGTCCAGACTATATGACAAAACATGTTAAATACCATAGTTATATAGCATGTTTTATTAGTGTGGACGATAAGTGTCCATGCAATCCAATAAATAAATAAAAACTATACTTACAGAAGTATAATGTTCTTTAATTGAAACTTATTGTTACTTTAATTATCGTTATGTTATATAACATGTTTCTTAGTGTGGACTCACCCTAAGATCAAATATCCGTATTCTTAAAATTAATATTCATTGCATCAAAAGCATGATTATTTTTCTTTAATAACAAATAATTACGAAGAAAGATAGATAGAAATAAAAACAGACGTCCTGAATGGGTAGTAGGTAAAAAAAATATGGACGATTCAAAAGCACTTTTCTAAAGTTTATTTAAATAAAGAATATTTGACTTTGACTTTGACTTTGAAGGGCTCGATGGTGTTGCGGTTTATAAGTTCGTGATGCAATTTTGCAAGTAAGCGGCTTTTACAATGTCGGTTTAACAGAAGGGTGACCAAAATAAAATATATTTTATGAAGAGGAAGATGGAGAAAACGTGAAAAGAGAACTCGTTAGTTTGGTTCAGACGGATATTGTTTAATTTCTTTTGTTTATATGGAATATCAAAAAGACAAATTACAAAATATTAAATGTAAAAAATACAAAGAGATTATAAAAAGGTTGGCTTTGTCAGTCGCCAATAACCTCAGAAAAAGAAATCCTTTAGTCCCAGTTATTGTCGTAAGGTTGTAACTACTAACCCGCATTTGGCCAGGGTGGTGGTAGGGTCTAAGTGAATCGGTACCGTTCATGTGAGAAGTTCCAACAGTATAGATATAACGTTTATAAAATGATAATGATGATATCTCATCTCGCCTCGGTAAGTGACGGTAAGACTGAATATGAAATATAGTATTTATTCGACTCGTAAATAAATAAACCCTAAATGGTCAGATATATCAATAAAACACTGTTTTATAATAAAACTTATTAATTAAATATTAAAACAGAGCAGTAAAACATTTTTTTTATAAATTTTACATTTACATAAGAAAGTAACCAAATCATAAGTATACAATGTTTCTAATTAAGGTACCTTAATAAGACATTAAAACTTATAAATGCGAACCATTGTTATCACCATATGAATCTTATACTCGGTTTCGCTTAGAAATCAATATAAGAATTTTATTAAATAAACATGATTATTTGTATACTTTTGTAACACCTTAGCAGTCAGATAAATACTACTACTAGACAATAATTACTGATGAATGAATATGAATATTATTAAATAATCATGATTATTTGCATACTTTTGTAACACTTTAGCAGTCAGATGAATACTACTAGACAATAATTACTGATGAATGAAATTTCTCTAAGATAGCGAATAAAGATATTATCACAAACGTACAACCTGCTGTTGAGCTAGCGTTATTACCATCGTCTTCCTCATCATCATCATCATCATCATCATCATCATCTTCTTCTTCTTCTTCTTCTTCTTCTTCTTCTTCTTCTTCTTCTTCTTCTTCTTCATTATCTCCATCATCATTTCCATCATTATCATCATCATCATCGTCATCACGAATAGTCAATTCCCATTTGGACTGAGCATCTAAAAAGTGTTCTTCGTAAATGCTATTCCAAAAGGTCATTTCTTCAGGGTGTGGATCCTGCAAATTAATTTCTAAGGCACCGCTGTCCTCATTTATTTCATCGCCATCAAGAAACCGAATGTACTGAGAGTTTTCCACAGTGAATGGTTCCCAAGGTGTTTCAGAAATCACACTGGAAGGTATGCTGAAATAAATATATTCATACATTAGATTGATTCGTTCGAATTAATAGACCTAAATCTTTATGCGCCAGTCTAACCCGGTACGGTACTATCATCGTGTATACAACTTCTAAGAATCAAAACCATGTCTGAACTCTGCTTTCTTTGTGTATGAATCATCCACGTTACATTGCCTACGTATTTGCCTACTCTTGAAGAAAAACGCTGAAGTGATTTCCAGTAGCAGGAATTAAACAACAATTAACATGTTTATATAATTTTTAACGCAAATTTTGTTGCGAACAAATTACAAAAACACAAATGTTGAAAAAATTTCCATGAGCAGGGTTTGAACCTGCACCCTTCTGACATACCGGGTCAGGTGCTCTTCCAATTGAGCTATCGTGGTTCTAACCAGCCCTTGGCTTGTTAGAACTTGTTTGAACTTGTTTGAATGGGCGCCTTTGGCTTTCAAAGTAAAAAGTAAATAGTGTTGAATAATTTCGGCGGGCTGGTTAGAACCACGATAGCTCAATTGGAAGAGCACCTGACCCGGTATGTCAGAAGGGTGCAGGTTCAAACCCTGCTCGTGGAAATTTTTTCAACATTTGTGTTTTTGTAATTTGTTCGCAACAAAATTTGCGTTAAAAATTATATAAACATTTATAAATAGCTTGCCTACTTCTTAACTGATCTTTAGTATTTGTAAAAATATTATGATCGGATGTTAATGACGGTAGTTGTTAACATTGAATGGGCGCCTTTGGCTTTCAAAGTAAAAAGTAAATAGTGTTGAATAATTTCGGCGGGCTGGTTAGAACCACGATAGCTCAATTGGAAGAGCACCTGACCCGGTATGTCAGAAGGGTGCAGGTTCAAACCCTGCTCGTGAAAATTTTTTCAACATTTGTGTTAACAATTAACATGAAAATATGTTTTACACTTTTTCTTATTTGTCATTTATTCACAATAAAAATTACATAAAGTTGACATGTTATGTAATACTTATCAAATACCCTGTTTATCGTTTAATATTTATAAAAATGTTAAAGTGTAATATGGCGTAAGGCTCCTATGGTTTACAAGGTAAGAGTAGAAAGTATTGACAAACGGATGGTATATCCGCGCTAACCTAATTAGCACCTGACTCCTGTACTGCAGAAAAGTTCAAATCCCGATTAAGATGAAAAGTTTGAATTACTCCACGTAAATCATTATTTACTTAAAATGTTAATAGCTTACCCACTCTTAGCAAAGTTAGTCCATCTTTCTATAAGAAGCTCAGCTATTGCGTAATCCAATTCAGGAATTTCCGTCTCATCTGGTATTATAAATATATCTTGGAATAAATATGGTAACTCTTCGCTGTGAGCTGCACCTTTTACTGGCAAGGGGCCTTCAAACGGTACTCCTAACGTTCCCTTATAAGAAAATTGATACAGGTAAACCGGAGCTGAAGATGAAGTTGCTCGAAGACGTGCTTCTTTTATCGATGACACTAAAATCATGGTGTCACCATGATATGATAAATACTCGTTGATACTATGTATAGTAATGGGTTCGTTTTTAAAATAATGAAACCTGATTTCATTTGCAATATCTGCCTTTTCTTCATCAGATTCAAATTCCAGATCAGACTGTAGGAAAGTTGAAAAATGATCCTCCATTTTTTGCAACCAGTCAGATTCTAGAACTTCTTCTGATCTTATAGTACCTTCGTTGTCAACAAAACCTGTTATGAAAGGAATTTGCATAAACTCTCCGTCGCTTATCACTTGAAATGGCGACTTTGTCATAAATGGGTCTTTTAAGTCTTCTTTTTCTAGACACGGCGAAAATGCTAAAGAGTTATCTGTTAAATCGAGTTCATTAATTGCTGCCATTAAAGCAGTTAGACTAGCTCTAGTAAAAACTGTAGAAAGGCTTTCGATATCGGTGATAGTATGACCAAGTGCTTCTGCTACTTTTACGGCGTAGTGAATATTATCTCGACTTACTGCCCATGGTGCAAAAGCATTTCCACTTTGTGCTATGGCTCTGTGAACGAGACCCTCTCCCATTGGGGATAAAGTGACTAAATCTACAGCAGCAGCACCGCTTCCATGTCCGAAAAGAGTAACATCATTCGGGTTTCCTCCAAAATTTGCAATATTTTCTTGTACCCAATTTAAGCCAGCAATTATATCTTTCAGTCCAGCGTTACCTGGGGCTGTTTCTGTGCCGAGACATAAAAATCCTAATAATGATTCACGATAGTTTAAAGTAACAACTATGACTTCTTTTTCTACTAAATGCTTAAAAGACAACTCATTTTGCTGAGCTTGATCAAACTCCTTTCCTTTAATCCACACCATTACAGGTAATTGTTCTGTTGCATCAAGTGTTGGAGTAAAAACATTTACTACCAAACAGTCTTCAGTTCCTTCATAGCTATTCCCCAAAGCTCGTACGCATTTTATATCTTTACGGTTTGCAACAAAAGTTTCAGTAAAATGTGGTGGCGGTGATGGGGCCTAAAATAGGAAAATTTCTTTTATAACTACATTACATAATTTAGTTGCGTTACAATAAATATTAATGCTACAGCATTTATGATTCAAATAGTTCAAACAAAGTAATTATTTTATATAAAATTTTAGTTTGCCTTTCGAAGTGGTTTGCAACTTCAAGTCCGTATAATAAAAAATAAGGTTACCTTAAATCTGTGACTGCCTGAAGTAGAATCGGCATACGGTATACCAAGATATTGGTAATAGAATCCATCAAATGCTATAGATCCCATCACTAACCCTGAAACCGTTTCGACTATTGGTTCTAATGGCAATTCCGGAGTTACACCATCGCACATAACAGCTAAAAGTAGCATAGAACACAATTTAACTATATACGACATGATGCCTTCACGTACTAATTTCATACTAACCAATATAAAAGAAACATCATCTCGATTATCTTTATCAGTCAAAAATAGTAAGATATTATTCTTGTGGGTGATTTTTAGATTAAGTAGCGATAATGTCATAAAACCAGATAAAAGCCGTGAGATAAAAGGGCGGAGTTTTGCGAACTGCCTGAAATGATATTGACATGTACGATTATATTATTTAAAAGAATTGGTTACTCAATTTACTTCTTAAAACTGGCATAATATATTGTTAGCCACTGGTTCTTTTTCAAATTGACTTACCTCTTAATAAGGTCACCGACCTGAATTGTAACTGAAAAAATATCCCTTTCGTAAATGTACCTTAAGCGTGTATCGTAGTCTCTTTGTTAAGGTACTTAAGGTCGGGTTTCGCGGGTCAATTTTTTTAGTTGATTCCTTAGCGGGGGTACGAACTCGCTGGGAGGGGCGGTTTTGAAACGTGCACCACATGTGCCATAGCCCGCCGTCTTCATGAGAACTACTGATTCATTGGGTTTCTGGACTCAATGATTATTTTGTACAACTCTTTACAAAACAAATGAGATTCGTTTGAATTATTGTTGATATAAAATTAAATAAATAAATAATTATAAACAAAAAAATATTAGACAACATTACATACATTGTTCTGATCCCAAGGTAAGTAGCTAAAGCACTTGTTTCATGGAAATAAGAAACAACGACGGTACCACAACCAACCAGACCCGACACAATATCGAAAAGTTCGTTTTCGACATTGACCCGACCGTGAATCGAACCCGGGACCTCAGAGTTAGCGCCGCCTAAAGTCCGGCGTGCAAGCCGCTCGGGTACGGCGGTCGTTGACATAGTAGTAGATTATTAGTCAAGTTGTAAGTGTCATTAAGTGTCAATCAAGATTTTGTTATTGTGTTATCTTACTTCTTATTAATATAAACACGAGTATCAATAGTTTTTATTATTTACAATATTGCAATATTGTGTTGCTGTTGTCGTCCAAATTTTGAATCAATTTTACAACTAAATAAACTTGTTTTTAAGGAGCCATTACTTTGTAGGCCTATGTTTATGACACATTGCTATTTTCTTTTTTATCCATACAAGTTAATAAAAGTTTAGGTAAGTTAATATAGCTTTTTAATTCTGAAACTTATCAAGTATGAAGTAAGTCATCATAACAAAACTCATTAAGAAATAAGTTAATCCTTAAGAGGAAACTACTAACTTACTACTACTTACTACTAACTTAACTAAGGTCGACTGAATTGAAAAATACGTATGAAAAGTCCTCTAAAACTGGACCAATTAAATGTTTATATAATTTTTAACGCAAATTTTGTTGCGAACAAATTACAAAAACACAAATGTTGAAAAAATTTCCACGAGCAGGGTTTGAACCTGCACCCTTCTGCCATACCGGGTCAGGTGCTCTTCCAATTGAGCTATCGTGAATCGTGTATCGTGGTATGTCAGAAGGGTGCAGGTTCAAACCCTGCTCGTGGAAATTTTTTCAACATTTGTGTTTTTGGACCAATTAAATTACTTTTTTCATTAAAAATTAAAGAAAGGCTTTGGTTGTGTCCCTATGTTTTCCTTTTTTTCATAAATTAATTATTAAAAAAGATATGAAACTTTAAAAACTATAAAAATTTGCCAGATTTTCCACTGTGTTTCTCAAATTTGACGAGATTATATAAAAAAAAGTAAAACATAGGGACATAGTCAAAGCCTTTCTTTAATTTTTAATGAAAAAAGTAATTAAATCGGTCCAGTTTTGGAGGAGAAATCAGGGGACTACGTAATGTTGATTTTGTCTACTTTTCATACATATTTTTCAATTCAGTCGACCTTAGTGTTTCCTCGAAACTGCTTTAATGGCAGCTGAAAGTATTGGTACTCGGACCCAATGTAACAACTTCGTAGATGTTTTTGGCAGTATCACATTTGGACCTCGTACGCGCAGCTACTAGCATGATTGAGTTGCAATCGTGAAGATAAGTATATTTCACAATGCGCCACAGGTTGGGTAACTAAAATAAAATATTCGGTGGGTTATAGCCTGATCTCCTCATGTCCTGAAACCCAAGCCAAGCTATGGGACTTTTAAGGCTAATATCACTATTATAATTATTCATTACGTCACCATATTGTTATTACGGCGTGACTTCAAAATGTATATTATTTTACTTTTTATTTTTACGTGCTAATCGCTGCACTGAAGCTGAATTAAATACTTATAAAATACAGTGAAAAAATTAAATGCCTACCCGACCCAGCCAGGAATCGAACATGGGTCTATCGCAATCCGGGCGGCTGCACTGACCATTATGCTACCGGGAAGGTAAAAAAATGGTAAAAAATGTATTCTTCAATGTGTGAACAAAAGAAGCTATGTAAATAAATGTCTTGTGGGATGTCCTTGAACCACAAAAAAATTACCTAACTAAACAAAAAATAATATCAAAAGTACGTAAACACAAAATTAAAGTATTTACTTGAAAATTTCGTCTAAATTCTGTCATCTTTCGTCCCCCGCACTGATATGCGATGGTCCCAACATGTGGTGCACCACGTGGGGCTCTACCGAAAGCATTCTTTCAAACCGACTTATGGCCCTAGCAAGCTTATTACAAAATGTGCCTTGTTTCTTCGAGATAGAGGCGAAAATTACTTTCGTTAAAAGTTTGTTTAACTCTTCTGTTCGTCAAGCTTTACCTTGTGGGAGACAGCATTAAGACAGGCAAAAGGTTAAACATTATGCGCAGCACATTGTACAATATGCATCGAAAATTGGGCTCGAAAAATATGTAGGCCACACGGGGACTCTTTTTATTTAATACCAGAACGAGAACATACCTAGCTTCCATGTCACCTGATTGTAAACGGCGAAATGGCCAAAAGGAAGGAGAGCACTTTGCTCGGAAACCTCAACTGAGTCAGATTTTTTTTATCTTATAAATGCGTAAAAATTATGAATTAAATAAACCCACTGGATTTTTTTAAGAGAACAAATTTAAACTTTCCTAAGAGGAACAACAGCGAATTGAATTTTTCTCATATATTCATTTTAAATTGTCTTCATTGTCACGTGCTCTAAGGTTTTAAATAGTTTTTATAAAAATATATTAGGCACATTAGTCGATGTCAAAGTAAAAAAAAGCAGGATAAAATTTTCATTGTCTAGCAATCGATGGTAACGTAAAAGTAAGATTGTGTTAAAAGGTGTAGGGTAAATTAAGTCATCAAAGAGCACGCACAACGAAAGTGTATGCAGGGTTACTAGATTATGTGTGACGTAAATGGTGTGCAAGAAATTAAAAATTGTACGAAGTACTTATTCATTTTTATCCAAACAATTATTATTGCTCTTAAGTTGCACCAACTCGTACGATGACCTTCATGAAATTAATTGTCAACTACTCGCTGAGAGTCGAACTTGGGACTGTTGGCTCTGGTCTGGCGGTATAATCACTGAAGCGGTTAGACGACAGAAGTTTTAGGAAAATTTAATGTAAAACCGATTGTGTACGTAGATAGAGCCAACCCTGATCTCAAGCATGCAATGTAGCCCCGGAAGTTGTTCATAAGCTTGGTAGGGCCATTCTTTGTAAGCTACATATTAATATTGTCACCTTAAGATTAAAGTACATAGGCTTAGACATCATCATCATCATCATCAAGGTCATGTTAAAATTAAGTGATGACATTAAATTAACCTCTATAATCATTGGTTACTAAATTATTTCCCTTATTTCTTGATTTTTTCTCCCTTTACATAATATACATAGATGTTGAGGTCAACGCCAATACAGTAAATAACCAAGTAATTTTTCGTTAGTTATTAAAATTGAATTTTACTAACTTTTAATTTTTTATTCTTTCAACCGGTGAAAATATGTCCTCCCACTTATTTTCTAAGTCATCGGTGACTAATTTGACAATAAAAATTCTTGAACCTTAAGCACTTAATGCGTGTAAATAATTCGAAAATGGTTCAATAGTGTCTTTTTTAGAAATTTTTAGTTTCAAGACCACCGCTGAGTTTTAGTTACTGTCCCTTTCAGACAAATCTTTCACCCATACTTCGAACACTGAAACCACCTTCATGTGCATTCATAATTCGAGCACTAATTTCCAGTGCATCGATTCCAGTACATTACCCCGTGGTAAGGCGGCGCGCGCGCCGAGGGGAGCGCCCGAAATAGAAGCGGCGCGGATTCTTGCGCGTGCTCATTTATTTGGTGCGCGCTGATTGTTGCACGCGTCTAGCTGTTGCTAAGCGGTAATTGAGATTGATTATGCGCCGTGTAAAAGAAAATCTTTGATGTAAGCAAGAAAATTATAGAAAACTAGCTTTTATCTGCGACTTCGTCCGTGTAATATTCGGTTTGCCTGAAAAGTCGCTATCGCGTGCCCCCGGGTTTATTGGAATTTACAAAATGTTCGCTTTGATGGTCCAAACTATATAACTACGGAAAACTACTTACTGTAGCATTCAAAATCATAGCTTTAAGTACCTCCGTATTTCCAGAACAAAAACCGCTATGAGTATGGTTAGATATAATTTTACAATTTGTAACAGATTTCTTTTTTTCAAAAAACTGCTATAATACGACTTACTAGGTTTACTTGTTGCTTTATTGGTTTGCTCATCCACTCTTATTCTACCAGCTCTACTACTACAGGTTCTTAATCAGCACGTCTTTGCCATATAGAACGATTTCCAGCTAACGGCCAATAGCTCTTTTGTTATCTATGGAACCAATGAATATGACTTTTTATATATCTCTGCAATCTTAAACCAGGATACGTTTCCCTGATCTAAAGCTAAGGCTCACTTGCTGCTCGATGCATTTCCATTATTATTATTTATTCATGAATGACAGATAGGAAAACTTCAACAAGTGACTCTATAGACTTACCGGTCAGTACATTTCTTGGCTAAAGTTTTTCTGGTAGACTGATGAATGTAGACTTGAACCTAGCTCTTGGCAGAACCCCAGAATCATAAATGTTGTAGATCGTTATCGTCAATGAATCATTCAATTGTCAATGAGTTATAGATGGTTGTTTGTATCTAAAAGTTTTCCAGGTTTAGTTGTTTACAGATCATTTTACATCGATGACCAACTGTACCTCTTTAAACGTGCCTCTACATTTCTTGGCATCAGTACTGTTCCTAAGTTTCCGTCTTCCCCTATCAACTTCTGTACCTTTAGCATTTGCCGATACCATTAATTCCGTAGGTACAGAATCAGAATAAATAGCAAAGTTCTGCATCACTATGCATCGATTTAAAGGATACAATTCTAGTAAAGTTATTCGGCACAGTGCTGCTATAACGAACGCTTCTTGGTCGTCAAAGTACAATTTAGTTAAGCATCAAAAAGCTGATGTGATCACAATAAGCAGGCAGTAAATTGTTTGTGGATCATTCAAATTATTTAAAGAAAAGAAAGTAATCAAGACATAAAACCAAATTAGATTTTTTTACTTAAAAGGTCCTAACACGTGTGTTGTCTTTAGACAGGCAGTTATAGTTTACCGTGTAAGCAAAACCATTGCGTGATGGTGTTAAAAGCTAGCCTCTGATAAACGTCTGCAATTTCTAGGAGTTCTGAAATATTGGTTTATTGAATCTTACCTCAGCTTTGGATATAATTAATACCGTTTACCACAATTTCTTGCGTTTACTGCAGGTGCTAATTACAGTTTGCGCGGCAATAATAATTGCCGTCTTGCAATGGGCGTTATGTTGATGATAAAGTAAATTTAGAATTTGTAGAGTATAAACAAAGGAAACATTTGAAATAAAAAATAAAAACCAAGGTTAGCTATTTCTTTAAAAACAAGTTTTCTAATGTTTCTACCAGCACTAAACGTCGAAATGAAGCATATTAAACAGATCTACTGGCGTTTATTTTTCGTAATTATTAAATTATGACGTTTTGAAACCTTCTTCCGATACAAAAAGTAGCACCGAAAACCAAACATTAGCATAAAATTAGCAATATTTATAAAAAGTTTTAAGTATATTTATTAAAAAAAATTCTGCAAATTTTACCAAGTATTTTATTTTTAACACTTTTGGCTTAACGTTAATATTTAATAGTAATGTAAGTAAAGCCGAATGCAGTGTATAAAGTACTGCGTATACTTAGCTCAGTGTAGCACCTACCTAAGTTACAATCGTAGCGCGCAAAACATTTTTCAATAACGTTTCACGCTGAAAATCAAATCCCTATCTCTGCGTTTTAAGCCTCATCGCAATCAACAAGTAGAATCGCTATTCACTTAATCACTTTTTCTTGCACTTAAATCTTCGATACAATTTCCTTTTCATGAAATATCGTAACTCAATCCAAAACCGACTATTCAACTATTACGTTAAAGACGATTTTCTATTGTCAGATGTTTTTTCTAGAGCTCCATTGAAAATGTGAGGTAATGCTTATGAGAAACTGAGCTGTATTGTTTGCATCTTTTGGTTGATTTTACCGTGTACTAATGCGGGTGTTATGGAAAACGGCGTGGGGGTTTAATGGTCGTGGATTGAGGCTTGGAGACAGCTGTCGTTCCCTCTGGCACGTCGAGGGTTTTGTTTACAACTCACTCTAATGGCGATCTCGCTACCAATAATCAAAACGTTCGTATTTTTGTAGTAGAAAAAACTTCGAGTAATCACTGTCTCACATCCGTCATTGAATTAAAGCCAGTAATAAAAAATCTTTACATGCGACTTTTTGGTTTTATTATTACCTTTTTAAACAAAAATTTGTAAGTATTATAATGTTGGTTATCTTTAAAGTTAGAAGCGTTTATATAATTTGATATTCCAATCAAACTTCGAACATCAAATTTTTTTAAGGAGTAAGCCAGTTTTAATGAAACTTTCTATACTTAAGAAAATACACAGAATTAAATATATTAATAGAAAATATGTATATAACACTTTAATTTATTTTATTTTATTCTTCTTTTAATTTTTATATTAATTTATTAATCAAACAGAGGTCTTTCAAAATAAACGCAAGCAAAAATATGTATAATATATTGTGTTTCACTTTACTGTGTTATGCTTGCGTAAACTTAAGAGAGAAATATGAGAAAATGGTACTTGCTCTAGTAAGTTGACGCAGTTAATCTTAAAGTATGCAGATATTTTTGTGTCTACAGTATTACCCGTGATTAGAGATGTATAATTGACTGAATCTGACCAGTCAATATTGTCAAAAACCGTATTTGACCGGTCATTTATTGTCAAATTCAATCAAATTGACTTAAACATATAAATATTTCTAACTGTTAAAGTGACTAAATATAACTAGTGACAACTATTAAATACGATCAATAGAATGTGTAGCACTTATAATGATTTGGTTAACGAGCCTAGGTTTGCGAACATAGACATAATTTTCGGATTTTTATTGTTTTTTGTAAAATTCCATTGTATACGAAACTGGTTTATGTTTTATTTTTAGAACGTTATTTGGAATTTGTTTGGTTTTGTTTTTAGCTTTATATGTTTTTTGTAAATGCTGTGTAGGTATTCCTGTCATAAATATCATACATATCTTATTAATACAAACATTTAATTTTAATCAAAACTGTGTGAACATTGTTGGTGTACCTTTTAAAATAAATAAATAAATAAATTTACATTACTGCCAATTCCGCCAACATCGCGACACGATTTCAGTTTATTTAAAAAAACAAAATTGTTATTCTGTGTTCATGGAGGAGTACGTTTCTATGATGTTTATGTCACGTTTCCAAAAAAGTAGTATATTTAAGTATTTATTAGCTAAAGAAAATTCAATTTACTCTTTGTTTACTCATACTGCAATGGTGCAAGTCGTGACAAGTATCAACTGCGCGTGACGCGGAGTTATAAGAAGAATTTGAACCTAAATCTAGCTAAACGCTTTTTTTACATTTTTATTCAAAATAAATATTAAAAAACACTAAAGATCATATTGACCATATATGACCCTTTTTGACAGTAAATGACCGTTTTTGACCAATTTGACCGTAATTGACAGTCAGTCAAATTCAGTCACTCTGGTCATTTTCATCTCTACCCGTGATATTGCATTGTACAAATACCAATATGATTATAAAAAAGTAAAACTGTCTCTTCTTAATAAGTGATAACATTATCGGTGTCGTAGTTTAGGGTTTCAATTTCCGATGGTGTAAAATTGGTTGTACTTGATTTGGTTGGTGGTAATGCTTCTTAGCTGTCCGTAGATTTCACCATATAGTATGTCGCTGTAACATCAATGTTAATAGCTAATAGGTTTCGACAGTTAGAGAATATAAAGCTATAGTTCTCCAGTAAAGATAGCAAAGTTAGAAAGATATATAGAAAATAAAAAAATACGTAACAAGTTACATTTTGGTGGTCTTATCGCTATAGAGCGATCACTTTCAGGCAACCAGCTGGACGGAGAGAGCTAATAAACAGTAAAATCGGAGGTGTTAACTATTTTCAAGAACAATGAGTATTATGGCATAATAATAATAATAAATAAATATATACCTACATAATATATACATATATAAAACATACTCACACAGTTCTTTGGTAGTTAAGGATTCCGGTTGAAGCACACTTCCACCTTCAACATCTCTCATCATCTATATATTTTCTATATTTTTTGTCTTTATTTGTAATGGAAAGTGTCCTGCTATGATACGGCATTTTCCAATATTTTTGACGCTGTAAGGGAGAACAGAGCTAGACACTTGCTGAGTTTCTTCTCAGTACAAGACCTCCCGCCCAGAGTAGACTTACGAACCGATGGCATAGTGACATTCACAAGAGCTACATATAACCGAAACTGAATAAATGATTTTGAATTTTGATTTTTTGAATTTTGAACATTATCGTCACTTACCCGCAGTCACGATTAAGGCAAACTCCCCGTTCTGGATGAAAAATTATTATAGGTTTGGTGCTTAGCAGCTTAAAGTTTGTATGG
Organism: Eudonia lacustrata; assembly: GCA_947562085.1. Classification (NCBI taxonomy): domain Eukaryota; kingdom Metazoa; phylum Arthropoda; class Insecta; order Lepidoptera; family Crambidae; genus Eudonia; species Eudonia lacustrata. Next base: position 23,608,895 of record OX387340.1, on the reverse strand, counting down.
CCCCCGCCCAAAATTCAAAATGCTATTACCCATTCACATGACACATTAATGATGAGATACATGTACACTCGTATAGGCTCAAGACACCGTAATCGTACAATAAGAGTACGAAGACCCGGTTGACACGGGCTATACACCAGGTACAGAAATGTAAACTCGAAGATCAACCCAAGTATAAGACCTAGGCGCCCTCGGGTTGTTTCGTTCCCGATTCTATCCGAACCCCTCGGAGAATCTAGCAGAGAAAGGGGTTAATTAGCAAACTCTCAAAAAAAATGGGGTTTGAAGGGTTTTCAAAACTGCCAAACAATTATGATTTACAAAATTGTTTGTATCAAAAGTAGACCCCTAGGCCGAGTTCTATTGTCATAGAAAATACAACGAGTTTCTGTGAAGCGAAAACTTTCAGTTTCTCTTACCTATTGAAATATTTAGATTCACAAAACAACGATAACGCAAACTAACATACAACTTGTTTCAATATAACTTTGTAAATACAACATTGGCATAAACTTTAATGAATGGGGAAGTTGCTGTATAATTATGAATGAAACATTTATTATTATACTGATGAGGGCGTTTATTTCAATTTCTTTTAATAATACCTACTAATAAACTATGCCATGCTGGTCTGGGACGTGAAAATAATGTGTCAGCTGCTTAACTTGTCGTGGATGTCGTAAGTGCCGATTATAAGACAATGGTTCCAAGATACTCGCACATAAGGCGACCCATCACTTCACTACTCCACCACGGAACTTTACTTTGCTTTACAGGTTGACCGCCGCCGCCGGGCCCAGATACAATAGAAATTCAATTGTTTGTCGGTGAAATGGCGTTTATGCAAAACTAGCGGCCCGTCCCAGCTTCGCACGGGTGGACATATCTTTTTTAATATAGCCTATGTTACTCAGCGCTAATGTAGCATTCTAATGGTGAAAGAATTTTTTAAATCGGTCCCGTAGTTTTTGAGTTTATTTGTTACAAACAAAAATACAAATCATTCCTCTTTATATTTATGATGTGGCGTTGGGTCACTAATGTCGAAAAATTGGTGATTTCGACGCTCTGTCTACCCATTTTTGGGAGAAGTAAAGTCCTCCCAAACATTATGCCCCTTACAAATAAACAAAGAATAATGTCCGAATAGCACTGCGACGCGAGCGACCGTTCGGGACGGACGGGTGCTGGCCGAGCGTAGCGAGTGGTTAGTTTTTTTACGTCTACCTACATCTCTTGCGAAGTTTAGTTGTTATCATGGTCGAGAACAAAAGTGAAGAAGAAATGAGTGATTCGGATATTATTGAAAAATGTGAACGGGAACTTAGTGAAATTACCCAAAATACCGAGTCAACGATATCAATAAATAATGAATTGGAAAAGTCTGCCGAGAAAAGGAAGGAACGGGATGATGATAGCATTGAAAGTGACGGATTCATAACTGTGAGTAAAAGGAAACCTAAACGGCTGTTGAGAAGTCTTTCAACTACATCAAAAGATGACAATACACCGTCTCTTGGAAAAAAAGCACCCAGTGACCGTTTAGTAATTCACGAGGTCTGTGTTACCTCACTTGCAAGTTTACCTATACCTATCGCAATGGCTAAACTCCTTCAATCGGATAATATTAAAGATATTAATAAAATTAAATATAGGGGCCCCAACCGGATATTTGTGCAATTCAAAAACCGAGAAGACGCCATGAAATTAATTAAATCCGATAAGTTCAAAGAACTCGGCTTTAGATGTCAAACGATAAATGAACTATCGATGACATTTGGAGTAGTTAAAGGAGTAGACCTTGATTTAAGCGAAGAGAATTTGGTCGAAATATTGCAGTCAAACACCGAGATCATATCTATTAGAAGACTGAAGCGGCTGGATGAAAATGGTAAATGGGTAAATAGCGAATCCATAAGAATATGTTTTAAAGGTAACACTCTACCACCCAATATTTATGCATATGAATGTAGTTTCAAAGTGGAACCCTTCATCTTCCCTGTCACTCAATGCTCAGGATGTTGGAATTTTGGCCATACTCTAAAGTTCTGTCCAACTAAAAAGATGTTATGCCCAAGATGTGGCGGCGAACATAAAGTATGCGATTCAAAAACTGTCAAATGTATAAACTGTAAAGGACCTCACATTTCATTAGATAAGCAATGCCCTTTTTTCTTAAAAGAGAAACAGATTCGATACATTATGAGTAAAAAACAGATCGCCTATAGGAAAGCCCTACAATTGTTGATGGAAGAAAAACAAGAAAGTAATGTTGCACATCATGTAAACTTGACTCAAGTATCCACGGTTTCACCACTGAATTTAAATAACAACACCAAATCATACAGTAGCGTATTAAGTAAAGGCCTAAGGCATAATGAAGATTCTGAAGAAGTTAATGAGGACCTAAGTGATGGTTTGATTGAAGATAATACTCAAGTAAAAAAAAAGAAAAATACAAAGAAGACCAGGAAAAGAAAAGAACATCAACCTTTTGAACAACCTATGGAATTTGAGAAAAGCCAAGAAAGTGACCAGAAGAGTGAAGAGTTACCAAGACAACGAAATGAACATATATTACAGAAGTTTGAATTCAAGAAACTTTTTTGGAAAATTAAAGAGGTTATTATGGCAGAAACTAGTTTTGAGATCAAATGTGTAAGTATTTGTAAAATCATCTTTAATGCGATTAAGTCGTTTGCCCTTAATGTTATACTTGGAGGAGATACCCTAGAAAAGTTTGTTAATATTTTTAATGGATAGATGCCATAAAGGTAACTCGAATATCAACTTATTTCAGTGGAATTCACAAAGCCTATGTCCAAAACTTACTAGTTTTTCAGATCTTTTAGCACGTGAAAATATTCATATTGCTATTATCAGTGAATCTTGGCTTGACAGTGAATCCGATATGTCCATAAGCGGTTATAATATATATAGAACAGATAGATGGGATGGTTATGGTGGTGTGGCTATCATTGTACACAAATCTATTCAGTCACATATTCATCCAATCAATATAAGTAATACGGGCATTGAAGTAGTTTGTTTTAAGCTGGTAAATTGTAAGGAACTAGAATATATAGTGTCAATATACTGCCCATCGTCAGTTCACACTAATAATTCTGATTGGGATGTTGTATTTTCAATGTTCAACAAGAGAAAGTCCTTAATTGCGGGGGATTTTAACGGGCATCACACGAACTGGTCTGTGAAGTCAGATACTAGAGGTATACAAATTATGGACTCTTCGGTGGAAAATGGTTTTATTTCCCTAAATAATGGTGACCATACGCGAGTTAAATTAGTAAATGGTGTACTACAACAAACATCACCTGACATATCCTTTGCATCGGCAGACCTTGCAGTAAAACTTCATTGGCAAGTAATGAATGAAAACTTAGGAAGTGATCATTTGGTAATAAAAATTTCAATAAATATGGAAAACATATATAATGCATTAAAAAAACGCAATTTAAAAAATGTCGACTGGTTGGAATATCAAAAAACTTTATCCGATACTTTTGATCTCATCAATTATAACTCTGATAATGTGCAAACTATGTACGATCACTATCTTAAAGGAATTTCCTATGCAATTGATAAACATATCCCTTATACTAAAAATACAAACAAAAAATTTAAACCTAAAAATTATTGGAATACTGAGTTGTCCAAGGCCGTTGCGGAACGTAGGTTAGCACTTTCTACTTTTCGCCGAAATCCAACACCGGAAAATCTAACTAAGCTTAAAGATAAAACACTTATCTCCCAAAAACTGATTGCTAATGCTAAATCAGATAGTTGGCATAAATTCTGTGATTCTATTAATGAATCTACTTCAGCTTCTGAAATGTGGAACCGCGTTAAATGGATGAAAGGATACAAGCAAAATAAGATGTGTGCACCCGTTGAAAAACAAAAAGAACTTTTACATTCTCTATCCCCCGACTACGTAGTAAACTCTGCACCGGCTTTCAAATCGAGAAATCACCTTCTGGAATCTGATTTCTCACTCCAGGAACTTAATAGTTGTTTAAAAAAAAAAGACTCTGCGCCAGGAAATGATGATATTTCTTATTCAATGATTTACCACACCCCAGACAGTGTCAAACTTTTCTTGTTAAATTTATATAATAAAATATATACTGATGGAAGAATACCTGTCCAATGGAGAAATATTAATATTATCCCAATCCCTAAAAATAGTAGTTCGTCTAACGATCGGCATTCCCAAATAAAATTAAGACCCATCTCCCTACTATCTTGTTTGTGTAAAATCTTTCATTTGATGATCTTAAAACGATTAGAATGGTACATCGAAAAAAATAAGATCTTAGCACCATCCACCGTAGGGTTCAGAAAAGGGCAATCCTGTTTAGATGCACTAACACGATTGGTGACTTATATTCAGCTGAGCTTCACAAAAAATATCCCTACTGTGGCTTGTTTCTTGGACATTGAAAATGCCTATAATAATGTATCGATCGATGTAGCCGTCAACATTCTTGATGACCTTAATGTCGGTAAGTAACAAAGATATTAAAAAATGTGAAAGATGTATTCAAGAGGCATTAGATACTGTGATTGGACTATTAGATGAGCTTGGTCTATCCCTGTCAGTAAATAAAACTAACTTTTGTGTGTTCAGTAGAGGAAGGCGAAGAATTAAACCAACTATAAAAATATACGGACAAGAACTAACGTCATCGGAATGTGTTAAATATTTAGGTATGTGGTTAGATAGAAGCCTTTTATGGAGAAAACAGATCAATGAAATTACTGTTAAGTGCTCTAAACTTCTAAATGTTATAAAAATGTTGGCGGGAAGCTCCTGGGGAATACATACCAAACATATTCGTCGATTGTATATTGCACTTATTAGAAGCAGAATAGACTACGGCTCTTTTTTATATGATTGCAGTGCCAATTGTCATGTTTCTAAACTGGACAAACTCCAAAATCAGGCTTTAAGAGTTATAGGAGGGTTTATAAAAAGCACACCTATTCATGTCATGCAAAGCGAATTGAGTATACCACCTTTATTTATACGCAGACTTTATTTAGCCTATAAGTATATACTAAAATGTTTTTCGTTATCCAATAGTGTAACAGTTGCTGGAATGTCCGAGCTGAATGATTTGTGTGATCGAAATAATTACTGGCAAAACAAGAAAAAACCTATACTTTCGAAAGTATATAGTGAAGTTTCTCAGTTTGAATATAATTCCACTGAGATTCCACCTATGTTCGGCTTGGACATTTGGGTAACCGGTATTGAATTTTCTAAAATTGTAAAACTTAATCTAAACTGTGTTCAAGAATCCTGAAAATCTATATGAACCTAATTTATTGAAAAATAATGTTATTAGAGAAATTTACAAAAATTATGAAGGTTGGCATATGATTTTCACCGATGGCTCAAAAAGTCCTCGAGGTCTGGGTGCTGGCTATTTTGACCAAAAAAATAATTTCAAAGCTGGCTTTAAAGTTTCTTTGCATGTATCCATTATGACGCTGGAGCTCATCGCCATATTTCAAGCCTTAACGTATGTGATTAATAAGAGATTGAATAAAGTTGTTATCCTCTCGGACAGTAAAAGTGCTTTACAGCATTTGGCTCGTTGCGCCTCTGGTTTCAGAGGTGTAACGATAGCCTTCGAAATCCTAAAACTTATTCATAGCTTAAAGAATACCGTTTCTGAGCTGATATTGCAATGGGTTCCGGCCCATATTGGTCTTATAGGCAATGAGACTGCAGACCTTGTGTCGAAAGAAGCGGCGAGTCAGGGCGTGTTGAGTGACCAGACTATTCTGAATATGTTCCTAAATATAAAAACATATGTTTTGTAAAATGGAAACAGCATTTTGATATGGTTTCTATGGACAAAGGGATATGGTATAAATCTATCCAAAAGGAACCCATTCGTATACCATGGTTTGACGATACCAACTTGAGTAGAAACTATATTAAAATTGCTCTACGCTTGCGTTCGGGACACTATCCGTCTGCGAAGTTTGCATATTTATTGAAGAAAGCTGACACACCCAATTGCAACTCTTGTAACAAAATTGAAGATGTGCAACATATGCTAATGGACTGTGTCAAGAACCGAGCCGAAAGGGAATCACTGTTTAATGAATTTCAATTAAACACTAAAGACGTAGGCATAATTCAAAATATTTTATCAAAACCAAAATCTGATCTGGCCAAAAAATTCTGTATATTGGTAAAGTTGACTGAACAGTGATTCCTTTTCATACTGCGATAATTTTTAATTTTATAAGCTTAGATTAAGACTGTAATTGGGAAGATACAATGGGGCTGGCATATCCATGTGGACAAAAGCCTCAAATTAAATAAAGAGTAAAAAAAAAAAAAATGTCCGAATAGTTATTCCGTGTTTTGTTCCTGACATGTAAACGTCATTTCAAATTAGTGTAAAAGAGACAAAACACGGAGTATCTATTCGGAACTTATTCTTTGTTTATTTGTAAGACACAAAGTGTTTGTATTTCAAACTGTTTTGTTTTTGCTTCTCGGTTTGTTCGTCCCAAACTTGTAATGTTTTGGAGGAAAAATAATTATTTTTTATTTTCTTTTATTTATTTCAATTTAAAATGGTAAAAATGATAAAAATGGTAAATGGTGAAAGTTAGTAATTAATTATAAGACGCCCAACACCTCAGTTTCCCTGTGACCACAGACCCTGCAAAGGGCTCGAAACGTCAGGATAAAATAATATAAATCAATGTGTAAAATAAGCGAGAGTAGATCCGAAAAAGTTGTTTTATTTATGTGTCAATAAATGTTTCTTTCTCTCTTATGATGTACCTACATTCCAACTCTTGGCCTGTTATAAAATATAAATTAAATAAAACACTCTTAAGTTAATCGGATGACCTCCTTAGAATCGTTATAATCACATTGAATTTTAAACTTGAAGCATTGTCTTGATGTGGACGTCTTTTGGCTGAGATGATGATGATGATGATGATTGTCTTGACCAATAACAGTTCGAGACATGACGGGACTGGACAAATAAAAACACTAGACATGTTTGGACACTTGTAATTTTGAGAGACTAGAAAAAAAAAAATTGTCAGCAAGAGCGGCTTTCACAACGTTCAATTTAGTATAAGTCAGTAAAATTAATTTTGTCCTACTTCAAAAATTTTGGTTTACAAGGTACTGGTTAATGGCATCCTAAATAAATTTAAACACTGCAGTTTTACAAATCAGAGATTTCTAAACAAAATTGATTTCTTTTATGATACTGAAATCATATACATTGTATGGATGTCTGGAAAACATCAGCTACAACCGATTAAATACCATTGACCCGGCTTACTAAAGATAAGTCTACCACCTTCAGTTGCTTTGAGGTATCATGAAACCTTTTTAGAAGCTTTCCAATGCGCCTCGCCATGCATGTGTATTGAATTGGCTAAGATATGAGACTATGAAGGCGTATGTCACCTGATACTCAAAAGTTTTCTGCATATATTTCAAACGGAATCTTTGCTTTGTGTCACTTTCTATACATGTGGCCAGTAAAAGATTAAATAGGTACTTGTATTAAGGTAAAACCACCAAATAGCATGCACTACCAAAGAGTATCGCAGTGCTACTATTTTTTTTATAGTCAGCTCGGCAAATGACTCCATTCCACCTGATGTTAAGTGGAAATGGAGTCCAGACGCGAAGATAACACTGCACCACGTGGAAACAAACGTAGTATCAGTTAACCTCATTCTGCTGGCCCACAAGGTGCTTCTTCACGCCTCTCTTGAAGGATGCCCATATGATAAGAAGGAGGAAAAACGTGTGCTGGTAGACTATTCCATCTTTTGTAGGTGCGACAAAGAAACGAGTCACCAAATTTCTTTGTGCGCGATGGGATATTTTTTAATTGAATAGTATTAAATCGATTAGCAATAACATGCTGTGATATAACGTGTGCATTGAATCAATATAACATGTAGTATTTAATAATTAGAAAAATAGAATTGCGTATAGGAATACGAACTATTTGGTAGTGCGTACTCATTGATAGGTTTACCCTATCGAAATCTTTTAAATAGGAATTTATGTCTGATTGAGAATAGAGGGCTGGTCTGCTAACAATTAATATTTATCTAAGACAAGCTGCTTATATGGAAGGTCTTTGCTCTTTGCTTAGGAGCATGTCAGCTATTCTTCCTTATTAAGTGGCTTGTGCCCCTTGTAAAGTATTTTGTACCAATATGCTTTTTGTATATTGAACAGTTGTTGATTACAGCCATTTAAGCTGTTATGATATTTCTAAGGAGACAAATCACCATTAAGGAACGCTACCTAGATAATTAAATTGCAAGTGCATTTTTTTTAAATATCTTATGCGTAAGCACCTAATGTTAAGGATGATAAGGCCGAAGGTGGAATCCAGAATCATCTTCTACTGAGGCACTGGCTATCTTATCTCTAGCTTCTGGAATGTAACAATGCTACAAACATTAATATTATGGCGACATATTTAGATAAGATGGTGGTAGCTAGCTTTGCGGGCAAACAAGCCTTGCCACCAACCAAACCGAGTACACAAATATATAACCCCCGCTGGGAATCGAACACGGGACCTCTGGGTCTAAACTGGTGGTCTTAACCACTAGCCCACAGAGGCGATTAAAAAATGTATTGACTACAAAATTAAATGACGTTAAAGTTCTGTTAGTCAATCATTATAAGTATGTTACTGGAGTCCAATTGACAAAAATTCTGGGACGGCCAAATTAAATTTTAATACACAAGGTTTTTGCAAATTTCACCGAAAAAAGGTGCTTTAAATCTCTAAATGTTTTATTTGTTTAATTTAAATTGCCTGTTTACATTTTACTCCAACAAATAGACAAATCATACAATTAACAAGACACAAATAAGAACCTTATCTTACATCTTGGAAAACAACAATATGGGCTGTTGTTGTTATTGTTTTGGCGGCAGACTTAAATGAAATGGTGATAGCAACAAGGTGGATTTAAAACAAGCCCTGTTACCAACCAAACCATGTACAATGGCATTCTTGCTAGGAAGCAAACCAGTGGCGGTAGCCAAAGTAACATTAAGAAAACGATAGCGAAGTTCGAAAAGAATAAAATGTATGGGATTGACATAAGATTAATTTAGCGCGGCTTATGTCAATCCCATACGTTTTATTCTTTTCGAACTTCGCTATCGTTTTCTTAATGTTACTTTGGCTAAGCCTAGGAAGCAAACCAGTGGCGGTAGCCAAAGTAACATTAAGAAAACGATAGCGAAGTTCGAAAAGAATAAAATGTATGGGATTGACATAAGATTAATTTAGCGCGGCTTATGTCAATCCCATACGTTTTATTCTTTTCGAACTTCGCTATCGTTTTCTTAATGTTACTTTGGCTAAGCCTACTGGACTGGGCAATCTGCCCAAAGAGTTGAGTCGGCATTTGCGAAGCCATCATAGCTGATGTGAGTATAATATTTTACGCAATAACAGGTGTTAATATCTATCCAGTTCTAATTAGCGTTAAACAATAACAATTGTTAAAAAATAATGAGAACCTATAAAACTATACTTGTATAAAGCATTAGACAATTTAGACAACACAACATCTACGACCTTCATTACGAAAACAAACAAAAATGTGGGTTAATGTATTTGTATTGAGCTTTCTACGCCTTGGTAACATTATTTTATCTTAATATTAGCATTATTTATCTTCATTTACATAGCAAAATTATTTATCGTATTTTTGAATCGATTTATCGATTATTCTTACTCCCAAGAACGTTTGTCAGAAACGATAATTTAAAAAAAAAACTATTTTATCTAGTTTTTATGTAACGTATTATAATAACATCTTATTCTTTTTTCAGAAAAAAGAAATTATTTAAATATTTTTTTAATGTAAAATCGAAGGAAAGAGCTTTTTTTAATAATAATAATTTAATAATCTCCTGTTCAATAATAAAACTCGGTTTTCTTTAAATATTCTTTGTAATAAAAGTTCGAATGCCGTTCTTATACTTGTAGCCCAACAGTCGAGTCGGTGACACGGAGTTTATGATCCTGCGATGTGTGTTAACCTTTTTTGGCCAACCGCCAATACATTATGACGCTCTACATAAAATTTTCAGGAAAGTTTTGCGCCGCTCTAATGTGACTTTGATTTACAAACGAGTACTGCGTGATTTAATATGAGATGTGAAATCAAAGAATGACGAACTCGTCTCTCGTGCGTTCCTGATTTCCGTCGGCATTTACCGCCCGACAAAGCACACGCCCTAGCTGAAGAAAGCTTTGTAGGGCGGGCGACTTCCTCGACAAGAGCGCCTCTGCCGGCCGGCGAGAGGTACTACGAGCCGTGCGCTGATTGGCCAGTGGCGTGACGTCACGCTGCATCCGACCAATGGGGGGGAGCGCGCTCGCGGCCGGCCGCAGTGCTCGCCGCCGCGCCTTCGTATGAGCCGTGTGTCGGTGTCGCCTCCCCCGCGCCCCGCGACGAGCCGTCTGCCCGCATTCTAGTTGTGGGTGTCGCTCTGTGCAGTCCTCGCGTGTGCCACCGAACTCAGTTGTTTGTGAGTGCTTTAGTTCCCGCTCGAGTGTCAGTGTGACGGAGAACCCGGTGACCCGCCGCGGAGGATGTTAACAGCGCACGGTGAGTGATCATATCGTGTCGTCGGTCAGACGCTTATCTTGTGACGGGGCCACGTGAACGTGCTCTATTTATAAAATGTAAACATGCTGCTAATTTGATTTGAGAAGATATTGCTCGTTAAAAGCGAGAGTACGCGTCCGGTCCGCGCCAAACCCGCTATCGCAAATTAACAATAAAGGCCCAGGACGGCGCGCGACAGTCGAGATTGACTAGTTCCTGTAAGATTACGGATGTACAAGTGGCGTAGAGGTGGCAACGTGGATTACTCTGAGGAGCCTTTGGAGTTCTAATGGGCCTTGGAAATGATACTTGACGGGTAGCCTTGGATTGGTTCAGGGCTGGCGATAGCGCGATAACGTGGCCTTGAGCCGAAGTCTCGCGAATGCCGGCCGGCGCTGGAACCGCGTTAGCTCACGGAAAACGTCCAGACAAACAACGATAATGGTGTCGCAAATGCAATGATAATGCTGTTAATGTGAGACACTCGCGTAGAGGATAGTAAACAGATAATTTACTGAACAGCATATTAAATACGCTGTTGCTGTCTATTAAGACACAGTGGAAGATTTAATGAAGAGCTTGTTCGAGTTGGAATCTAATAAGACTCTAAGGTCAGAAGATGAAGCAACAATGTTTTACTTGCTGACTTAATAAAGGAGATCAATGTAGCAGTTTTGGATGCATTTCAATTAAGAGCGAGTAAGACTGTTTAAATGACTAATGAAACTGTGCAATGAGTAATTTAAATGAACATGAACACAAACAGCAATGTGCCTGGCAAACTAACTACAACAACACACGTATTAAGGAAATCAATTTAATTAATAAAGGGGAAAATTGTACTCCATTTGGAACAAATGTTCCGTAACATTATTGGATTTCGTCAATTCTTGTATGTATATGGATATTTCTTCACGGGAGTCTTCTTTTTATGCCTCCCATTTGAGTTTGTCCGGTTAAGATACCTCGATACGGTCAGGTTCGAGGCGCTAGTCTCACGCCTCGTTCCACATACTTAATTCTTTCCATTCGCAATCGAATCGGTCAGTAGGTCTGACATCAATTTTTAATTTATTGCAAACTAGTTTTAGTAAATGGAGTCTTAGTTTGCTACGACATTATCATTTTATGTAACAGCTAAAACATTTACCTAATATCTCTTAAGTCGCTAGCTACTATCAACCAAACGCCAACTACATCTGACCTAAACACAAGGTCGTAATTTTTCAGAAACCGGAGCCAAAACCGAATCAGTAAAATTAATAGGATTTGGGATTCTCATTCGCACTTACGCACGGTTGAATGTTGAAAGAGCAGTTGCCATATGTATTTTGCTGTAGCGCTCAGTCGCGTACTTATGTTGAATGTGTGGAAGCGAGATGAAGATAATTCGCAGCGACTGAACGAACCGGCCATACGAGATGCTCAGTCGTATCATAAATATTAATCAGGCGCTGGTGTCAACAGCCACCGTGTAACGTGACACCGCCGCGATCCGCTTCTAGCCTGGTACTTCAAGTAGCTGCTAGAATCGGCTTTAGTGCAGCTAAAAGCGTTGCTAAATTAGAGTTTGTATATATTAAAGAAACCTGGCAAATAAAACAGTTGAAATAGTTTGATAGTAGAAATATAAAGAGTCGTTTAATATAAAATTGCATCAACCAAACGATATGACTGTGACTGGATACATTTGTCGCAGATAACATGTCAGTGTAACAGAATGCAAGCATAATAATATAATAACAAAATACCTATAATTTTGAGACATAGTAATGGAATGGTATGGTTAGAAAATACTAATAAAGTTAATGCAATCCAAATATTTTCTCCCTAGTATCTCCAATCTTTACAACATTATTCACTAAGTATAATGTTATCATTTGCACATCACATCCGTTTCTGCGTAAGCATTCAGCCATGACCTGCCCTAAAACTCTTCGAATGTGATTGGATAATGCAATTCGCTTTTATGGTAATTGCTACCACACTCAAATTTAGTTGTGTTTTACGTAAACACAAAAGTAAACATTCAAAATAAAATGTATAAGGCATTCATATTAATACTAATAATTATGGTATCCTTTTACACTTTAATCGTTGTAAGTTGTTGTTAGCTGTATCAATGATAAATTATTAAAAGCGAAAATCAATACTAATTTAATTAACAAGATATGGAAAAGCAGATATATTATTGTTAAGTTCTCGTACCTTACTAACAGAATGTGATTGTTGATAATCAACTTGAGCTGCAGCACGGCGTACGTCATTTGTTTTGAGTACCTGAGGCAATTCACAATTACTACAATTAATTTGCATTAAAATGTTTCTACATCTTCATATTTAAGCAACCTATAAAGGACGAACATGACCATTCAACCATATTTATGTAACGACTTCACATTAAAAGATAACTGGCACTGTTAAATGTCTAGAGAATGATATAAGTACTAACGTACTTAAAATGTAATTAAAAACAAGTTACCACTGCCAGGGCGCGGGTTAGGGATAATAAAGGTTTAATTGCACAAGTTCTGGACGAATAGAGTGGCATGAGTGAAATTATTCAAAATAACACAGCAAAACCGCTAAGAGGCATGTGCAAACTACTCAGAGAAAACACTCTTGAGGCTTCTACTGACATTGATCTTTAATCGATGGCTATAACGACTTGCTCGCGTTATAAGCTGAGCATTCACAACAAATCGAACGCAAATAAATGCCTTGGATTGATATTGCAGTTTAATGCTGAAAGTGGTACAGCTGAATGTACCGTTGCTTCGTGTAGCAAAGTAGCATACCTAACCGATTTTTAAAATAATGCAATATTTAAAGAAATTATAATTTTTGAGGGGGGAACTCAAGGGAATTAAACTTACTTCTGAGTAAAATTTTACGCATAGCAAGTCGTGGACAGAGATCTTCATCATCACCATCATCTCGGCCAAAAGACGTCTACTGCTGGACAAAGGCCTCCCCCAAGGATCTCCACAACGACCGGTTTTGTGCTGCTCGACAGAGATGATACTAATATAATTAAATGACGATTGATACAGCGTTTTGATGACAATATAATGATAATGACACATACGCATAACAACATTGATGATAAACTCCTAATCAGAATGATATTGAAGATAGTTATCAAAATGCAGACCGTGAAATATATTCAAGTTGATATTTATATGTCAAAAACGCTCAACTCGCGATATGAAGCGTAAGCGCAGATCAAGATGAGCCGAACGCTTTTTGCCCGATGCGTGTGAGCCCATCTGTGGAGTTTTTGCCGCCGCCTCTGAGTACAGACGCACATGTGTACGTACGTGGATGTTTTTTGCGAATGTGTGCCGACGGGTCGCTCGGTCGAGAACTCGAGATATGCGTGCAGGCCGCGGCTTATTCGTTCATTTTGTACAGTTTATTGTCAACAACTGCTACAAATGATATTATAATAACTACTGAAGCGGTTGTTAATTTAATGTGTTTCTATATTGTGTCGAAAGCGACATTGTAATTATACACAATTAAGAAAAAAAAATAATGTTTTAGGCACAAAAAATAAAAACCATGTTCGTTTTAACAAACAAGCTAAAAGTATAAAAGTCAATGACCGAAACTAACATAATAATACTGTGTGATTGCTTGAAATTTAATACCGAAACAAACATACTGATAGAGTACGCAGTTTTAGAGAAAACATTATTGTAACTATTGAATTACTTTTTTCAATTATCCATTATTTATCGCACAGATCAATGAAACACACAATAAAAGTGATAATATGTGACCAGCAGTGCTATTCTCTAAGCAAAACAGCGTCAAACTCGACATTGAACTCGCTCATAACTTGCAAACGAATGTAGACTTTATTACAATTACGAAAGTAGGTTGAAATTCGTTTGCAAGTTAAGAGCGAGTTCAAAGTCGAGTTCGACGCTGTTTTGCTTAGAGAATAGCGCTGCAGACATCAATGTGATAGAACAACCGCGTTAGTAGCCGCTACCGTAAGGAAGCTGTAGCACTCACCGACACGATTTGAAATTGCTTCTTTATGACCAAATTGATAAGGCATACAATGCTTTGATCAACGTGGCTGGAGTTGCGGCACTTATTCTTTGAGGTGGCCGTAATAAGAGTCACGAGTTGTTACGTAATTCGAACAATCTCGCTGACTTCACATACATAAAGAATAGTGTATGTTTTGTTTTGTTACGTAGGTACATCTAAAGTAATTTTCCTCTGTGTTAAATAATTTAATTAAAATGATTATATTTTAATTAACATCTCCAAATTTGCAAACAATTTCTTTTTTAAACTTAATATTATTTGTGATGTTATTTTTAACTTATTTTTTTTAATATTTTTACGGGTAAGCACAGTGCCTTGATCTCACCTGATGTAAAGTGATGATAAGGCCAAAGATGGAAGCGCACTTCACCCGGGAACCTCAACTAGTGAGGCACTGGCTATCTTATCTCTAGCTGCCGGAACACAACAATGCTACAAACATTGATGTTATGGCGACATATTTAGATAAGATGGTGGTAGCTAGCCAGGCGGACTAACAAGCCCTACCACCAACCAAACCGAGTACACAAACATGCACCCCCCACTGGGAGTCGAACCCGGGACCTCTGGGTCTAAACCGGTGGTCTTAGCCACTAGACCACAGAGGCGGTTAAAACTTAAAGGAGATTGCCATATAGATTTCCTTACCGTTTATTCATGTTTAACCCACTTTCTTGGTGAGACCACAGATCTTAGATTCAGAAGTCCCAGGTTTTATTTCCAGCGGAGGATGCATACCTATTTGGTCGGTTGAGATAGGCAGTTCCTACAACTAATAAGTTGCAGAATTCAATGGGCTTTCATTTTCAACCTCATTATTTAACATCAATGCGACGAAAGCCTAGACTTTTTCCGCTGTACAATATAAAACAATATCAGAATTCCTATCTACAAAATAAAATCACGAAATATTAATATTGGCGAGAATCATGTTTCAATTATGGTTAACATTGGATGGAGACATTGCCACGCTGAAAAATCACCAAGCAAAATTTACATTGTTATATTCGTAATGGCTTTAAATTTAAGATTAAATTTCGTGCCTCGGAGATCGGGTTATTCCTTAAAAGCCCCTAATCTGCTTATTGTAAGATGTTTCCGTTTTCTTTGTGAATTTTGAATGGATGGTGAAATGATAATGAAATCAAATTAAACGGCAAAATAACCTTTCGAGATTATCTAGTCACGTTTAAAAATTACGAGGAGCACAGACCGCATAGTCATTATTTATATACACAGATTTGAAAAGCAACATAATCCCAAACCACAAAAAAAAAACAGAGTTGTGAAATCATCCAACTTTCATGTGAGCACGTGTTTAGAATTTTCAGTATTCGTAGGTAGTATATGTTAGTAGCAAAGCAAGTTTGAATTGACAGTGCCAGTGTGATAGATCACTGTCGAAGTAAAAATCTTCGTCGCGTATCCCAGAGCAGTCACTACATCGCAGCCGTTTGATGGATATGCTCTTATCACGAGTGATAACCTTCTGGCGCGCTCCCCCTCCCGCGGAAGGCGAACATACGTGTTCTGCGAAAGTGCGTCTATTCTTATCTGACTGTAATTGGGAGGTTTTTCATGAGACTACTGTTTCATCGAGCACCCTACCGCTCGCTGGTGAAATGTTGACTCTCTATAGAAACAGATAATTTATTTATTTATTTATAATTACTTACAACTATCTTTAGTACAGGTTTTTTTATACCCAATACAATTATAGTGCAGCTATAATATGACTAAACAACATAACAATATACTTTACACTCTATACGACACAGTAAACCAAGCAATTCTTGTGAATTCGCTCAGAGCATAGCAGAATAGATCAACCTTCTTAGCTTTAAGGACCTTTGTCATGAAAGATTTGTTTAAATTTCATATAGGTTTCTTAGTAAGATTTGAATGATTGCGTCTAGATAATGGTTGCAAAACCCAAAGACTAATCTATATTGGGACTGCTCTGTGATTGGCTAAAAAGCCGCTTCGTGTTTTTTTTGGTTTCAATTTTTATAGTGTGTGTTAATTCCATATAAATTTATTCATATTTGAAACTTTGCTTAGTCTAAAAAAAAAGATAATTAGTTATGGTATTTAAATTTTATTAATCTATACTACAATAGCCGTGTATTATTTAACTCTATAGTGTTCATATATCATTATTAATAAGCCAACGTTAATAAGGGTTTTAACGTCATGAGTCTAACGTGAATCTCATGAGTCCCATGAATTCTCGTGAATGAACCACATACAACTTGAACATCTCCACGTCGACTTCGACATCGACTACTGAGCGACGGACGCTAACATGCTAACATAACTCCAAAAATCATGTTTCACAAACAACTTTCTACATAATTGACATATGACGGATACATACATACTTAATGGTAGAGCCTCCTTTTGCCACGCTCAGTAAACGCAATTAAAAATATTCTTTTGAGTTAACTAACTGGCCGAAACACTCTATCGCCAGCGTCATCTACACAATGCGAAGGTAAATCGCTTAGATAACCTCGATTTTTGCCGGCTTGGCGAGTCGTAACTTAGATGGGTTTTTTTTACCAAATTATTATCCGTTGAATATGGAAATGTTGAACGTGGAACAATAACAACTATATTGATCTAAAACGCTGTTGGGTGTACCTACACTTTTTGTAAATGTGTTTTTATTTTCAGGTCGTAGATTTAGTATTAATTAGTATTATGTGATCTGTTCTGGCAATGTTATTAAATGTAAAGGTATATTGCGATCCTTTCCCCCTTTAGGTTTCTCGTCGCCTACAAAAACGGCCCATTACGCATTAAAGTCCATATGAAGTCAATTGTAATTTATTAAAAAAGACTAACATAAAAATATATCATAATTATTTAGTATTAACGTGGCCTAGACTAAAACTTTAACGAAAGAAAATAACATCATTATAATATTCATAAAAAATGTTTGTTAAAACGGTTTTGGGTATATTAGGGTTTGATCAACCTATAAGCTTTTGGCTGTTAACGTCTGAATCACTTAATTAGATACCCAACATCACTATTCAACACATCTCCGATACAACACCAATAAACGATCAATATTTAATCAACTGTAAAAAGGACTTTCAAACGGCCTCGCTATGACCTTATCACAAACATAATTATTTCACAAAAGTGGTTCTAGAGAGAAGGCATTGACTTAATCCCGTTCATTTTTGTTTTTAATTGTGGATACAACCGAATTCGGCCATTGCTTTGTTTTTAACTTTACATTTCATGCATAGGAATGGAGTGGATTGTACAATGAATGAATTAGAGATCCATTAAATGCCAATTCATATAATGCATTACAGGCACAAATTAATGCGAGTGTGGATCCTTCCCGCAGTCGACGGAACTCCTGATCACCTGACCCTTATGCCCTACTTCTTGCACTCCAACTTCACACCAATAACTCATTTTTATGTACCCACTGCTGGGGCACGAACCTTCTCTGCGGATGGAATAGGGGGAACGGGCCATAAACCTTGCACTATGGACGATTTAAACGAGTCTTTAGGCTTAGCCAAAGTAACATTAAGAAAACGATAGCGAAGTTCGAAAATAATAAAATGTAGGGGATTGACATAAGCCGCGCTAAATCACGTGGTCAATCTTATGTCTTACTATACTTAGTTTTCCTAATGTTACTTTGGCTACCGCCACTGAAGAGAAGGCTGTTGACGTGACAGCTTTCTGGTCAGGAAGGATATGACAAAGTCGATGTCACTGACACAATAGGAATAGGTTTTTGGATGGAAACATTTTTTGGACAGTTTGCTCGTTGCCTCAGACGGCCTTTTCAACACCATCTACCTAACAATATTACACCAATGTGAGAAATTGTTATTGAAAAATATACATAAACAACACTACTATCAACATAAAAAACATCAATAACTCAAAGAATATCCAATCTTAGCAATTTTTCAAATATCAAAGATCAAACAATATACGAGATTTGTTTATGAGCAATTTTATTGCAAATATATTTAAATAATATAGAAAGTGTAAAAAAATAAATGTGCAATAAAGCTGTTAAAATATTTATTTTTTAATTTATATATTTATGTGTTTTATTTATTTATTAGAAGAAAATATAATTATAATTTATATATTATTTATCCAAAATATTTTATTTTTGCGATATACGACAACCGCGCAATGTCTAGTGTATCTAACAGTAATACCATGAATAAAAACATACCGTTAGTCATAAATTCGCCAATCATCTATTATTACACATTTATGAGGAAAGACTTCTGGCCGAAGAGAGTGGTGTACCGGCGTTTCCACGGAAGATTACCCGTCAACACCACCGGAACAGCACAAGCTAGTGCTTAATATACTAACATAGTTAGGTATAAGTAAAATATCTAATAACAAAAATTGTTTTATATTGTATGTATGTTAGTCTGTAAGGTATTTATTATATGGGCCCCTATGTGTTTTACCATCTTGTACATTGTGTGTTGCCGGAAATAAATGATTTATTATTATCTGTGTTGTCGGAAATAAGTTATTTATTATTATTTTTTTTTAAGTTCGAAATAAAATGTCAGAGACCCTGAACCAAAAAAGGTGACGTATAAAGTTTCTAAAATTTTTGGGTACAGTAAATTTTTTACATTTTTGTTGATATATTTTTTTTAATATTTGTTATAGGCAGGCATTTGACAACACCTCACCTGATGTTAAGTGACGGTATAGTTATAGTTTCCATTGTCCGATAGCTAGATGCAAGACTGCATCTACTGGCAAAAATGGCAAGAAACTCAGCTAGCAAGTTTTTTTTTTTTTTTAAAGTTAAAAGGAGGCAAACGAGCAGGCGGGTCACCTGATGGAAAGTAATCACCGCCGCCCATGGACACCCGCAAAACCAAAGTAATCGCAGATGCGTTGCCGACCTCGAGGAAGGAGTTGGATCTTGAGGAGGGAGTAGGAATTAGGAGGGGGGAGAGGTGAGAGATGGGCCTCCGGTACTTTCACTCACCGGACGAAACACAACAGCAACGAGTGCCGTTGTTTCACGCCGATATTCTGTGAGAGGGTGGTATTACGCCGGGCGAGCCGGCCCATTTCGTGCTGCAACGCAGCGTGGCTCTACCACTCAAAATAATCTAATTCCCCCATTTAATGCATTCCTAAGGCTAAGTGGCAAATCCCTCGGCCCGCTTTCCAGGGTTACGGGATTCAACTCCTAGGTTTGCTAAAGTGTATTACGGATATTTAGCAAGCCTTTGCCTAGTATACCTATAAACTATTTCATCATCATCATCATCATCATCTTAATCAAAAGACGCCCACTGCTGGACAAAAGCCTCCCCGAAGGCTCTAGGTGATTTACTATCTTACAAGTTATGCGTTCGGTTTATTAGAAATAGTCATAGTCTGTCATCCCAAAATGGAAAATTGCGAAGTGACAAATTAATAAATAAATAAATAAAAAACATGACAGACAAATTATGCATTATTATTTTGATACTCGGATATACTCCGACGATACTGTTTCGTATTCATTGTGGCATTTGACAGGCGCCTCTGTCTACACGGTGACGTCACGCGATAGCAAAACAGTCAATATTTGATATAACACCATTAGCTGTGCGATAACAACCAAGTTCACTAATGAATACGAGCTAGAAAGATACCGGGTAGGTAGCGAATAGCTTGAGTCGAACCACATGTATGGTATGGATTGAAGGTGCCACAATCAAACGTGGACTATGTTTTAAATACGAAAGATATACCTGTATGTTATATACTTTTATGCATTCTTTTCACTTGATTTTTTTAAATATCTATACATTCTATACTAGTAAAACATTAGATATTTAAATATGTTTTTAATTGATTTTTCCGTTTGATGAAGGATAGGTAAGATCCAGCTCTTTAAAGAAAATTTATTTAGCATAGCTATTTTTATTATCAATTTCTTTATACCAATGCAAATAAATGAGCTTTCAGGTTTTTTTTTCAACTGATTCTGTTGTGTAGTTTCTGGTAGGAAATACTTATTTTTATTAATGTATAGATACTTGGCTATATTTTGAACTTTGATCCGTCGTCTGCCTTGTGGCTTTTCTCTGCTTGTCATCTGTCTTTGCATTTAGCTTTGTGTGTTCCCTGATTTTATTTTCCTTATAAATAATATATTTTACTTGCCTTGCTTTTCCTGTAATACAGTTTACTTCCTTTCGGGGTAATGTTTCAACGTGTAATGTTTCACTGGTCTCAAACACGGTCACTAGTTTGTTTCTCTATGGTGGGTAACATTTTATTGAACTCAGTTTGAATAAGCTCCCACCAACGTATCTAACAACAATGTTAGCACCATTGTTGTGTTCCGACCGAGATAAGACTTTCCATTTTTCATTGATTGAGTATTGGGTGAAATGCGCTTCCATCTTCAGAACAGATTAAGTAATCTTCATCCTTAACATCACTTACCATTAAAGACCAAGTGCTTCCACGATGTTGTCTGAAAAAATATGTCTTTAAAAAAAACACAAATGTTGAAAAAATTTCCACGAGCAGGATTTGAACCTGCACCCTTCTGACATACCGGGTCAGGTGCTCTCCCAATTGTTCGCAAAAAAATTTGCGTTAAAAATTATATAAACAAAACAAAAACATTTTATATCTTTACAACTTAATAATTATAAAGTCATAATACTTCATAATAATATTATGAGTGCCTATTTACTGAAAGAAAGCTAATAATTC
This sequence comes from Eudonia lacustrata, assembly GCA_947562085.1. Classification (NCBI taxonomy): domain Eukaryota; kingdom Metazoa; phylum Arthropoda; class Insecta; order Lepidoptera; family Crambidae; genus Eudonia; species Eudonia lacustrata. The sequence continues at coordinate 23,587,415 of OX387340.1, read as the reverse complement.
TAAGGTTAAGCAAAATATTTGCACATATTGATAAGATGACCCTGCATTGTCTATGTTACCTTGTTATTATGCTGTTAAATATTAAATAATGCGTTAAATAAACATACGAGACGATATAAATTAACAAATAAATAGGTACGCTAAATGGGAGTTCCTGATTATCTCATTAAGGAACCAACAACTCATTTTCATATTTTCAGTATAGTACAGTATCATCATCATCACCATCTCAGCCAAAAGACGTCCACTGCTGGACAAAGGCCTCCCCCAAGATGGGGGGTATTTGCCATAATCGCCACGCTTGGCAGGCGGGTTGGCGATCGCAGTAGGTTGAAAGTAACCTCAGAGAGATGCTGCTGCCCATCCTCTGGAATGGTCCCTTAGTCGCCTTTTACGACACCCACGGGTTGAGATGGGGTGGTGCAATTCTTTATCCCCGGCACCACACAGGGTAAGTACAGTATAGTACAGTATAGTATATTGTTATGATTATGAGTCAATTGTTATACCGGTAATAAGATAATGATGATGATGTAATAAGGTTTTCACAGTTTTCGTTTGAAAGTTGTTTAAACCATCGTGCTGTAACAAAATCTGAAATCTAGAGTTTATTGATTAATCCTGCCATACTTATTAAGTTGTTTATATTACTTAGTAAGATTTTTTAACTTTAAGCTTACGTGCTCTTAGACTATCCTTACATTTTTTTTATTATTATAGACGAGATTGCTTTTATTTGAGTCTGAAATATCTTTCAGTTTATTTCCTTACTTAAAAGTGTAATCTGATTTTGTTATATCAAGTTATAGGATTCCGAGCCTTTAAAAGTGGGTGAGAATAGTGAACATAACGATAGGAGCTCAAAAGACATAACAAAGTAAGCGTTTTCGTAAATTCAGTGTGGTTTTATCAAATGGAACCAAACCTAGTTTGAAACCAATTATATTGATCCCTATAAATTATACAAATGTAATATAAAAAGTGAAATTTCAAAACTCGTTCGCCGTAGAATACATTACGCCGCTGGGTGCCGTGCGTATCTCTAACTGTAGTATTAGTCAGCATGTACTGTGCTCCAAATGAATGAAATGCTTCGGCCGTTTTCGGAGGCTCTCGTGCTCTTCCGTTTTCAAGGTCAAGGGGTGGGGCGACCCCGTTTATAAGGGGATCGATGTTAGCGCCCTAGAAACACCCTCGATTTCGGCTGTTCGGTTGTGTTCATGCGTTTTCAATGTCAGGTGATTCATGGCCAGGTACGGTGCCCAAATTATTGCCCGTTTCCGTGACTCCGGATTGTTAACGGTTCTGATAAACGAGATTGTATGATTCGCCTACGGAAAAACTTTTAAACGTTCCAACCCTTTTCCAATAGTGATTATTAGAGTAATGTTTGTTGATTAGTTTGTTTGACACGTATTTTCTAAATCTAAATGATTTTGAAAATGACAATAATCTGTCGCCTACTTAAGTTAAGATTAACACAGATTAAATAATGAATAGACAATGTTTGACGTTTATTAAAAAAATCACCAAAGATTACTACAGAATTACAAATCTTCTATGGTACATTGGTGCGGCTTTTGAAGCCAGAATGTTTTCCCATGTAAAGTAAAAATAGCGATCAACAAAAAAGGCTAGTAATCCACTCGACGAAGCCAACACGCGACCAGATCTCGTAAAAGACTTTTGTCAAGTCTATGACTAACATTGAACGTCTTCGTGATTGTATTAGCTTGTAAATATGTCATTGATGGGCTCATGAGATCAATAGATTGGACTTTGGGCTATAACTCTTCATATGGGCCCAGTGTAAGCTAATAAGACCTGAGTTTGCTAAAAATGAGGAGCTCAATGGCGCGGTGGATAACGCGCCCGGTTTGCGAGTGCTGAGGTTAAGCAACTTTCGCAAAGGCCGGTCATCGGATGGGTGACCAAAAATGTATCATCTCGAGCTCCTCCGTGCTTCGGAAGGCACGTAAAGCCGTTGGTCCCGGCTACATTAGCAGTCGTTAACAACCACCAATCCGCACTGGGCCCGCGTGGTGGTTTATGGCCCGTTCTCCCTATCCATCCATAGGGAAGGCTCGTGCCCCAGCAGTGGGGACATAAAAATGAGCTGATAATGATTGCTAAAAATACGTCATGATAACAAATTCCAGGTCGTATAAAAGTTTTAGAAACATTCATAAATAAATATGTTACCGAAATTGACTATTAGTTTTCCACTATTACTTTGACTATTTGTTTCACTTACAATGTAAGATATAAACATGTATTTACCTGTCGTCATTAACGTTCAATCGTCTACTTGTTTTTGATAGGGAAACGATTGCACCCTATCCCACGGTTGTGTATATAGTAAATTACAAGAAGATCGTTAAGTGCATTTATCAAAATTACTTTGAAACTACTTTCCTAACTATATAATTATGCAGTAGTAAGAAAACTTGTAGCAATTTCTCTTTAATAGGCTAATTCTGAAACTATTGACAAATTAGGTTTTAAATGACTGAGTTTGTTTGCCGAGGAAGAAATTATAAGCAACTTAAATATTCACACAGACTGTTGGGGACAAACTTGTAGACGACTTACAAAGAAACTTTATTGCATAAGGTTTTCTATATTTAGCAGAACTAGTGGTCGAAATTCAACCGTTTCACAACACATACATTTTGTGAAACGATTGAATTTGGGAAAGAATTTTCGGAAGATTTTTCTCTTTACGTATTAAAATATAGAAAATTATTAAAAGATAATTAGGTAAAATTATTTAACATTCATTTAATTTTATTTTTGGTTACAACCCATTTATGTATTTATCATTTACAATTACATAAATTTGCTACAAAAGTAGTTTATAATCTACAACACGATGACGAGAGCGGAAATTAATGATAATTATTTAGCAAACAACCGCAAATTTTATTTAATGATATCGATAATCAATGATAAATATTTTACATAAAAATCCGTAAGTCCTTTAAGGAGATTAACTTAAATTTATAATCCTATGTCTTTTGTTACGTGGGTGCTAACTGAAAGGTTTTATACCAATATCTCAAAAAATATATATAAATATTTTCAATACAAATGCTTTCGTCGTAATCAAAAATCTGCTGCAACTTAATTTTCTAAGAAGTTTTCAAGTAATAAATAATTGTAGCTATCTATTAAATATGAATTACTTCAATGTGACAAATGCCCACATTATCCAAACGCATATTGGCAAATAAATAACGTTATGTAACTGTTATCGCGAACGGAGGTCATCCTCTAATCGTTGTTATCAACGTTGCCGTAGCTTATCGCACGATTATCGGATATCCACCTCGTTTCAATTTTAAAAAATATTTCTTTAAACAGAAAACTTTTTTCCATAACATATTTTTTATGAAAGACGTTTCTCTTTAAGCCTTCATGTCAGTCCTATCATACAAAACATGCGCAAAGAATCGTACTTCACTCAAATCCGAGCTGCTAAGGAAAAGGATATCCTAATGACCCTGTTGGAACTGTATAACTCAAAGTTAAAAAAATATTTAAAAAAAACTTTCCTACACTCACGCCAATTATCTAGCCCAAGAGAAGCTTCGTTATGAAACTCGTTAAATGGTTACTAAACAACGGATAAACATACTTAAATACATACTTTTTATACATAGCAAACACCCAGACCCGAGACAATTTAGAAAAACAATAATTTATAAATTGACCCGACCGGGGATCGAACCCGGGACCTCAGAGATGGCGACACCATGAAAACAGGTGTACAAACCACTCGACCAAGGATGTCGTCGTGGTTGGTCATAAGGCTTGTTTAAAGTCCGCCTGGCTCATCTAAATATGTTGCATAACATCAATATTTGTTGCTTTATTGTGTTCCAACTTCCGACAGTTAGAGATAATGTAGCCAGTTCCTCAGTAGATGAGGATTCCGGGTGAAGAAGCTTCCACCTTCGGCCTTACCATCATTTTAGGTAAAGAAAAAATAATCTTTGTGACCTGACATTACGACTTCCACGTGTATAAACAAGTTTCCAATCTTGTTTATTGTTGAATGCTAAAACTTTTTGAATATTGTCAGTCGATTCAATTTTCAACTTCATTTTTGACCTTGTTCAGGTTAGTTGAAATCAAATTTAAATACAGGTATTTTAGTGTTTAGGCTAAACTTGTTTTCTTTGAGTTTTACTAAATCTTTGTCTAGACTTTACCAAAAAAAGTGCGTTGCTTTATATTATAATTAAGCGAAATTGGTATTTTTAATATTGATAGAACCGCTTTTCGACGAATACGTATAACGACGATAGAATATGACTGAAATAGAATTGAAATTTGTTAATACAAAACATTGAAAGATTTTTGAATAAGTAAATTTATTTTATATAGCTTCGACAGTAAGGATTAAGACCTACTAATTTTAAAGTATTTTTGTTAAAACCTCTAAATATCTAAACCTAAATTATTATTTAACCCTTTTTTACTACACGCGTATTTTTTACCTATTAATTAGTTTTATCCTGATTTAATAGAACATCTAAAAAAAAAATAAAAAACATTAAAAAAAAACCTAAAATAATTATAATAAACATTTAAAAATTTATATAATTTGGTTTAATAAAAATAAATTGATTATACGAAACTAAACGGAGCAACAAACTCACATTTTCCCATATAATTCGGTAGCGATGGAACATCAACCGAAAGTGAGTAGCTCATTTACACACAATGCACTTGTCACGGCACGCCTTCGTTGGTAACACAACCAGTTACAATATCCCCACTCTCCGATCAAACAGACATATTCTATCACGTGCTTCCTCATTCGGCCGGGTTGTCGTTGCGAAACTCACGCGCATTGTCTAGTCTAGCCACTTCCTCGCAGCCTTGACTGTGACGTGACGCGATCGTCTGCAGGACAAATAAAGTAGTTACAATAGTTTGCTTAACAGTTATATTTTCATGTAATAACGTACAATTGAGCTAACTAGGCCACTTCACTTTGTTTTTCGATCCGTTGCTTTTAATGTTGTTTAATATGTACGCTAAGTAGTATGTTAATGGATTGCTTTATTGTTACTGTTAAGTCATTAATGATATTGATAATAATGATACAAATTAATGATATTTGTTAAATTTTAAAAGCTTAGTTAAAGTTTTCAGCGCTCATCCTTTTGATTACTTACCTAGAGCAGTTAAATCATTTGTATTGATTTTTAACGTTGTAAAAAAATACAACAAAATAACAACTTTACCGTTTTGTAGTAACTACTAAAACGGAAAGCATCGATCAATGTTAGCGAACGTGTCGGAGAAAACATTTCCATCATGTTTTATACATCATTTTAGATCACCTCGTAACATTAACACGAGTGACACAATTGCTTACTGAAACAAGAAAAGCTAACCAAATAACATCGCACACAGAAACGGTGATCGCAAAAATCTTTTTAGATAACTAAGCAATATTAATTTCAAAATTAAGTGTCGGAAATAGACTAGAACTAAAAGAAAATTGTAGGTTATCAACAAGCTGTAAGGTTATCGTCAAACATATTGTGCAAGGAATACTTAGAAAAAGTAAAGGACATTAATAACGAGGCATTACTGCCAAAAATTACAGGCCGATGAAAGTAATTGCATCCAATAAAAGGGGGTTGGAAATCTAGAATGGCATACTAATGATAGGAAACAATAAGTGACTTGATACGCGGCATAATTATTCAAGTCCAAGCAATCAAATCCTGATTGTTTTATAGTTGTGTTGATGAAATACACGACATAGGAACTATTTGAAATTCAACACAAGAGTTACGGCTTATACAGATAATGTAAAATTAAGAATAATAACATAGTTGTGTTTTGGCTGGTCGCGTCGAGGAAGGTCAAATTATGTCTATATAGTATGGACATCAACAGATTAGCTTTTTCGGAGTTTTATTATAATGGTAATCTGAGTACGTACCAAGGTCCGTTTCGGATACTTACGATTTGTGATATTATCTAATACTAGTGGTCGCCCAGTGGTCGAAATTCGACCGTAATTTTATTAAGGCTGCACGGATTGTATCCTAAGCAATGAAAAATTAAAAAAGATAGAATGTGAGTTTGGGTCATACAGCTTCATAGTTTGGATTGCCATTGACAGATTAACAGTATATGCGTGTGTGTCAAATACATGGTAGTGTGTGTAATGTTTGTTTTAGATTTAATGTATTTTTTATGCATAATTAAAAAAAAAATTAACATTCTGTACTCCTTCTCTATATAAACTGTAAGTGTGCGAAATTTCATACTCCTCCGTCCGCGCAATTTTCGTAAAAAGGGGTACAAAGTTTTTACTTCACGTAATAATATATAGATAGTAATAAACTTGTGACACCTAAACTCTAGTTTAACTCTCTGTAAATTAAAAAAAAGAATTCCATTGTTGATATGATAACATACTTACGGTATGTGTACAAATTTATTAAAACTTAAGCATTATTTCCCGAAATAGTTAATAAATGTGTGTAAAAAGTTTCACCGCACACGTTATTCAATAATAATTGTATTCACTCTTTCATTTTTGTGAATTCATACAAATGCCTTTTACTGTAGCATACGTTTACGTAACCAAAATAAAATCGCGAACACTTGTGCTGAGTTGTAAGCGACAGTTCTGTTTTTCAACATCTGTGACAGGCGCCACCCATCTCGCAAAGATTAATAATTTTTGTTAATTAATGCCACTTTGTCCGTCGCCAACAATTGCTTAGTCCATATAACAGTGTTGACCGTTTATTTTTAGCTCTCAATTGATAGTATTATTTAAATCATTAAAGCATGTTAAATAGCTACATAATCTAATTAGTTGAATTAAAAACAATACTTTCCTTCAAAAACTATCCTGTTCATACAGGATTGATCCTTGTGATTAATTTTCCTATTATAAATATAATTCACTTTTATTGATTTAATTGTGTTAATTTAATAAACTTATTATATTTTTACAAGAGTTAAAATTGATTACTATAAAACTTGTCTTAATTAAAGTAACAAGATGGCTTTTTAATATTTTTTTATATAAATTAGCTACAATAGCTACATAATCTAATTAGTTGAATTAAAAACAATACTTTCCTTCAAAAATTATCCTGTTCATACAGGATATAAATATATAATTCACTTTTATTGATTTATTTGTGTCACCGTAATAAACTTATTATATTTTTACAAGAGTTAAAATTGATTACTATAAAACTTGTCTTAATTAAAGTAACAAGATGGCTTTTTAATAAATTCTTATATAAATTAGCTACAATTTTAGTATTTGGATACTTTTTTTACCGCAACTACCAGAACGTAAAAATATTTCAGCATCCGAAAACGTATGACTTTGTTTGAAACCGTAACGGATGCGTAGTAAAATAATACATGACGTCATTTAAGACTTATATGAGAACGACTACACTGCTGTGACATTAATTTTAGCTGTCACTAGGTATTTAGTCTCGATGTCGCTTAGCGTATTGAAAACCAACTGTAACTACTGATTCTTTATGTAGTATGCCTTGAAGAATTTCTTTTATGAATTGTTTGCTTGCGAATGTTTTTTTTAAACAGGTGCGAATATTGTTAAGTGCAACACTCTTTTAATAGCACTGTGTTTGTTAATTAGTTATTCTAAGTAGTAAATTTACATTGGAACACTAAATTGTGTCTGTTTGTATGGTTTTACGACGACTTTCATCGACATTAAAATTATTGCCACTTAATAATTTTAGAGGTTCTTCAATCTCAAGCGTCAATACCTACCAAGCTTAACGCTATAGCAGTGGTTTGCGGAAACATTTTTTTTTTGGTGTAACGTCGGCTTGTAGCCACGGTCAATGTCGACAGGGCGGCCTTGTGACCACTCGAGCAAGCCTCACGTCCGAATAGTGGGCATCTAGTTACGTAAGCTGCCGATTAATTTGCTAATGTACCGCGTCATGAATTCAAATCTGGTGATAATCGAGGCGAGATCGTGTTTTGTTCAACAGATTTATTTTTCGGAATCGCCTGTTTTATGGTTTTTGCAAACAGACATTTCGACAAAATTATACTATAAAACACAAAAGTTTTATTAGTTTTATAATGTTATAAATAATTATATTGTTTATTTTTAATCATAAACTTATTTTGGAAAGCAATTTTTAATTGCGGGACCCTTATTCTTTTTTTTTATTTGATCGTTACTATCGTGGAAATATTAGCTAAAAGTAATTATTTTCCATTTTACTCAAAGACCAATTTAAAAAGCGCTTACATCAAAATACAGTATCGATATAAGGTAAAAACTGTCATTACTTTTTTATACTCTCAATAACGAATATGATTTGAAGACTGAATGAGAACATATAAAAAACGATGTGGTCGTAGAGTCGTCGGCAAAAAAACATCACAAACGTTTGTTAGTAACAATTTTGTAAGGCTATCGGCACAATTTAATAAGATATCGAGAAAATAATTAGCTTATATTTTTGACACTCCAAATATCTTAAAAGTAGACTTTGATATAATATCCGATAGTCAAATATCAATAACGAACTCTACAAGATCATGTCAGACAGAACACTGTAAATCTAATCTTCTGTTAAGAAAAATTCAAAAACTCTGAAAATCAAATTGTAAATAACTATAGATTGATAAGTGGGATGAGAAACATTATTTCATCTACCAAAGTTACCTACGTCATCGCGTTCAGATTAGGAAATCATAATGATTTGAATACATTCGGATCAACAATAGAACATTTACCAATATAAACTAATATGCTAAATGCGGAGGTGTGATTGTTTGTTTGTCCTTCTTTCACGACATTTTTTGCACAGCTTGAAAATGGAATAGGATTATATCCCAAGATAATTTACCATAGCTTCGGGATTTTATATAGAACACAATATGTGACAACAGAAAACTGACCAAATCTGAAATAAAACATTTTCTTTAGTTAAATGACTATACAGGAACAATTAACCGATTGAGCGGTCACAAATGTTATTGTACGTCAAAGCTATAGTATGACGTCATCATTTTACAACACACAATGAGCATTCAGTAATGTTAAAGGTAAATTGGTTCTGTGTAATAATTCATATTGTTATTGTCCTTTCGTACGTTGCCTACCAGTTTTAATGTGCCGATAACGTAATAATCCTATGTGTGTGCTTACCTAGCAAAGACTACACAACAATTTCTGATCTCAAAGGGTAATGAATGACAAATACGTCATATTTGATCCTGATTCCTTCCTTGACCAGAATGAAACAAGGATGAGAAGTTAGTCATAAAAATACTCCATACATACCAGCTCCTGACAGCGTGGAAGGAGTTCTGCATGTTTGCAGTGTTCTATATTGTACTATTCTTCTTCTTAGCCAATTTGAAACCTGTCGATGTTTACTTCCTTCAAATCTCTTGATTTTCGTTAATTTAGTGCCTTTTCCATCCGCTTGCCTCCAGCTTTTCTGTTAACATTTTCGTACCAAAGCATTTAGGTTATATTGTGGGTTTTCTAGCCCGATAGTCTTTCAACGAAAGTTTCGCGTGAATCTTGTTTTTAGTGACGTTGCCGGGCCATTGACACTTTAGCTGTGCAATGCGTTTAATGATATCGGTGACATTGCTTTGCTCTCTGAACCACTCATTTGTTTCTTGACGCAGCGTGATACCTGTCTTTGCTCTTCGTATAAAGACAAAAGTACCTCCTAGCAAGATCGATTTATCGCCTCCGAAACCCCCTGCATACCAAATTTCATGAAAATCGTTGGAGCCGTTTCCGAGATTCAGATTATATATACATATACAAGAATTGCTCGTTTAAAGTTATTAGATAAGAAGATCCCAGAAGGTGACAGAATCTCAGGCCATCTCGAACCAGTCTGTGTGCAGCTCTGCGTTGCTCGCGTTTGCATTTATAAAGCTTACAGCTACTACAGCATCCTTATTTTGTGGTATAACTGTTTCTTAGGTTGCCAACTGAGCTTGTCTCTTGTTCTTAGACTCCTGTTTTGCGGTATCTACAACGATCACCTGTTGCGTACGCGTATCAATATTTGCGTGATAACAATTGGATAGATCTGAGTCTATATTTACTATAAGTGTACTATTTACAATACAAGTACCTCTAAGTTGGGATGTTTGTTGTGATAATAATAAGTTATTATAACAAATTACTTTTGCGCAGCTATTATTTTGCATAACTTTGAACTGTTGCAGGATTAAAAAAATGCAGATAGTGGTATCTCCATTTTTTGGTAATTGCAAATAAAATTATAATTATGTTATTGCTTAATCACATTTAAGTCTTGAGACATTATGACGAGAAGACGATTGCAATTCAGAAAAATACTTTTTTTGATGTGTCTCTAATGTCCAGGGAAAAGCGCACTTTCACACTAGCGACCTTTCTCGTAAACACGTGATAACCTTTGTTCTCGAGCGTAAACAGTAAATTTCACAAGTCAACGACTCATGAGTAACATTACTATTATCAAGCGGGCGTCATTGCTCGAACGCCTAGTATTTTTAGACTAGGCCGCACTAAAAATAGTACAGTGGTTATTACAGAATTAATATTTCTAAAAACGGATCGTCTACGCGCGCTTGATAACGTTGTCCGAGACCGATAGTGATGTGACGTAACTGACATGTTTGAATGTTTTTATATTTTTTTAAATGTCCAAGGTTTTATAAATATGTGGCTAGTGACACGGAAAAGAAGCGTTGCTAAAGTTAATTTCCATGTTGTATCCAGTTGTATCAAGTGTTTTTAAGGCGCACACATATGAATGCTCACACACCTATTCACATGGACACGTGTGTTCACGTACACACGTTTTACGTCTACCATTGTCATAGTTACAATGATGTCAATTAACATATTATTCCTTATTTAACTTCTCTTTTCGACAATCATTATGAACTTTTCCATTCATATTTGTGTTGTAATACTGAAAAATATAATTATTAATGTCATTCACAAAGCGTCCTTGAAAATATCTTGTAATGTATTCTCCTCAATATTTTCTTATTATTTATTTCCTAATAAAACACAAATCAATGACCCACTTAGCCCGACAGGGTGTTATAACACCTCTCATCATCATCATCATCAGCTCATTTTATGTCCCCACTGCTGGGGCACGAGCCTTCCCTATGGATGGACAGGGAGAACGGGCCATAAACCACCACGCGGGCCCAGTGCGGATTGGTGGTTGTTAACGACTGCTAATGCAGCCGGGACCAACGGCTTTACGTGCCTTCCGAAGAACGGAGGAGCTCGAGATGATACATTTTAGGTCACCCATTCAATGACCGGCCTTTGCGAAAGTTGCTTAACCTCAGCACTCGCAGACCTGGCGCGTTAACCACTGCGCCATCGAGTTCCTCGCTATAACACCTCTTAAGGTTTAAATTGATGTACCCTACTAGACACATAGTAATAGATACAACAATAGAGTCATAATAGACATAGATAGATAGTACTTTTAGATTAGAGCTTGGGCTAAAGGCATTCAAGCTTCTGATTGGTATAAGAACAGTGGTATTATCATGGTTTCTTTATCATTTTTTTTAAACATTCGACAGTTACTATGGAAACAGGCTAATGTTTTACTAACTTAATCAGATTACGGTAAAGACTTCATAGCTTCTTATTTCGCGTAGTGGTCGAATTTAACCAAATGTGGAGTGAAAGGTTTACTCTGCGACGACTCTTTTGGAAAGTCATCGCTATCTTTGCGTTGCTCCTATACAATGAGTAGTTTATAAAAAAGCGTCTGATAAGATACTGTAGTTAAATTATGATTATGTCACGCGTTAGTAATTAATATATTGTTATGTTTAAATTAAACAACTGTAGATTTTGTTTCATCATCATCATCTCAGCCAAAAGACGTCCACTGCTGGACAAAGGCCTCCCCCAAGGATCTCCACAACGACCGGTCGACGATTGACCTCTTTGCTGAAGTTGGACCTATCTAGCTGGACCGTTTGTCCCAGGTAAACATAATCGTCCGCAACTTCAAGGGCAGAGTCCCCAACCTTCAGAGGAGTGGGTACGACACGTGAGTTCGACATAACTTTCGTCTTCTCCATGTTCATTTTAAGACCCACTTGTTGAGAGACTCTGTTGAGGTTACCGAGCATTGTGCCGAGGTCTTCCAGGGTCTCAGCCATGACCACTATATCGTCAGCAAATCGAAGGTGGGTGATGTATACGCCGTTAACGTTGATGCCGAGTCCTTTCCAGTCCAGAAGCTTGAAAACATCTTCCAGTGCAGCAGTGAACAGTTTCGGAGATATCACATCTCCGTCTCACTCCTCGCTGCAACTGGATAGGTTTCGAATTCTGGTCCTGAAGACGGACTGACATAGTGGCGCTTTCATACAAACACTTCAACACTTCGATGTACCGGTAGTCAATTTGGCACCGCTGGAGAGACTGTAGCACGGCCCATGTCTCAATCGAATCGAAGGCTTTTTCATAGTCCACAAACGCTAAGCATAGAGGCTGGTTATACTCCTCGGTCTTCTGTATAACCTGCCGCAGCGTATGTATGTGGTCTATGGTGCTGAAGCCTTTTCGGAAACCGGCTTGTTCGATAGGCTGGAAGTCAGAAACAGCTTGTAGACGTGGCTTAGAAGTGAGATGGGCCTGTAGTTCTTCAGCAGGGTTTTGTCGCCCTTTTTCAATAACAGTACCACCATACCTTCGTGCCACGTCTCTGGCGTTCTGCCCTCTAGTACGACGGAATTAAATAGCTTCTGAATAGGTACGAGTACCGTTCTTCCGCCTGCTTTCAGAAGCTCGGCCGTAATTCCGTCAGCACCTGGTGCCCTGCCGTTTTTGAGCTGTTTGAGAGCCATACTAATCTCGTATAGGCTGATGTCCGGGATGTCTTCAGTATAGTGCCGGGTTAACTTAGCTCTAGGGTCTTTAGCTAAGCTTTGTACAGGTGGCCGTGTGGATGTGTAAAGCTGTCCATAGAACTTCTCGACCTCTCCCATAACATCGGACCCGGTCGTGACAGTTCTGCCGTCATCGGTTTTCAGCGTCGTCAGTTGGCACTGCCCAATACCCAGATTTTGTTTGTTTTGTCCAAAAATAACGTATTATTGTAGTGCGATACAAGATTTATACTTATCTATCTACCTATTTATGTAACTACTTTTTCGTCAAACATGTTCGTCAAATAAACAAAGGTTAAAGTTGTGCAATTAAAGATCTCGCAAAACATTAACGTTTTCTTTAACTTAACGTTTAAACTACACTGTAGCGTATAATCTTCTAAAGTTTTACGCGAATACTATATATTGAATAATATTATATCAAATGAACGCGAGTTTATCCACATAAAGTTAATAAGGTAACTAATGGAAAATAATATTGTTTCCTTAAAAATTACTTAACAAGTACTAAATGCATAATTTGCCAGTTCATATAAATCCTGCTATCAACTGAACCCGCATGAGAGATGCTCTAGTGTGAACTCTTAATAATTCATCGTAGAAAATTCACTAACAAAACTAGACAAACGGAAAACTAGTATCGAAAATAAGTGTTATTATTTATGTATTGGTAGATAAACTTTGAAACATTTGTTTAGCATTATAAATTAAATAAGCATACTGCGCATGGGCATAAACTATGAATTCTAATATTTTTTTATTTTCTTTGTTTTCAGGTATGTCTACTGATGACGAAACGCGGGGGCTACACAATATCATTCAAACTATATATAAACAACACCATAAATATCAACTCTATACATTGTTAATAAATCCTTCACAAATTAATTAAAACAGTAGCCTTATTACTATACGCCACACTTCGCCTACACACAGAGTAACGTAGGATAGATGACCAAAAGCGACATACCAAGTTGAAGGACGACTGCTGCGCATGCGCATCGTACAAAATGCCACTAAAATTGGTAAAACAAATAGTTTGAATAATCAGGTTATTCGCTAATCTGCAATACCTACAAATAATTAAGTACAGTAATGTGTTAAGACAATACATTGTGTATTTACACCAATTTACCAAATCTAGTGACATTTTGTACAATGCGCATGCGCAGTAGTCGTCCTTCACAAGCCAAGACAAACAATTTAGTAAGCTTAATCCAAATAGGTTATAGAGTTAGGATACACTTTTTTGGAGAGGGTTCGCTAATTGCCTCAAACGGCATTTTCAGCTTCACCGGGCTTTGGGTTAGGATGTACACGTTATTGAAGCTGCGCAAAGAAATTTACAAAGCAAAATGTGAAATGTGTAAAACTACACTTTAGCGATAGACAGACAATAATAAAATATGTATACAAATCACCAGTTCATTTTATGTCCTCACTGCTGGGGCACGCCTTGCCTATGAATGGATAAGGAGAGCGGGAATAAACCACCACGCGGGCCCAGTATGTATTACTGGTTGTCAACTGCTAATCTACTAATGCATGGTTATACAATACTAGCTGTGCTCGCGACTTCGTCCGCGTGGAATAGTGACTTTCGGCAGCATTTTTAATTTTTTAGGCTCTTTTCCCGTTTTTGCAACATTTTTCACTGATGCTTCGCTCCTATTGGTCGCAGCGTGATGTTATATAACCTAAAGCCTTCCTCGATAAATGGACTATCCAACACAAAAAGAATTATTCAATTCGAACCAGTAGTTCCTGAGATTAGCGCGTTCAAACAAACAAACAAACAAACAAACTCTTCAGCTTTATAATATTAGTATAGATAGGTACTCATAGGCAAATTTGTGTAAGACAGAATATTCCATTAACTGGCAGAATATTCATAATCAATAACTAATTTGTATAACACACAGTACACACAAATTGAACGCAGGCATTCAACCAAAACAAAAAATGTCACATAAGTAGTGCCTCGATTTCTCAGTTCTCGTCACGTCTATGACTAATTACGCTGAACAATGCCCTTGTTTTAGAACCACATAAATACATTCACAAGCAAAGGTTAAAAGGCTATGCAAACTTAATTACGAGTACAAATTAATTTTACAAATCGGAATTAGTGAGAGGTGAAAGTTAAATTCGGCTCTCGCATCCATGTTGGCTGTCGACAATTGGATTTGCGTGTGTAGAGTTCCCGTGGTCATAGTTATCATTGAAGTATTTAGTAACTGTAAATTTAATAGAAGAGTTTTGAAAACTGTTGCTTTAAAGCTAAGGATTGCAATTTAATAGTTCAGTTGTAGGGTTTGAAACTATTCCTTTCTAAGGCAGAACAAGGTCAAATAATTCACTGGCTTTCAATATTATCTTAATTACGGTATCCTTCCCTTTGGTCAAATTGTTTTTCGTCAAATTTCACTTCCCAAAAAACATATCGCCTAAGTTTCATTTTCCAAATGAACCTTAAGAGCGTTTACGCCGCACACTAGCGCCACTAATGAAAAAAAAAATATATCTAGTAATTAGAGATAGAAAATCAAATTATGCTCAACAAACTATTTGAATGAAGTAATTTAGCATTTTTACGGCACCTAATGAACACCTCACATGTTATGGTTTAGTTAATAATAAGACGTTACGGCCACTTTTAACTATAACGTTTTTTTTTTCATTGGCGGCGCTAGTGTGCGGCGTAAACGCTCTTAAGCAACTGTACATTTCGCACGAACTTAAATCATTTGGTCCAACTATCATTTGGCAAAATTTTATTTAGTCAAGTTTTATTAAGACAAATGTTAATATAGCAAATGTTTTATTTTGAAAAATATTATATTCCAAAAAAATATTTGCTCAATTGTCACTTCACATACTTAACTGCACTACTCCTGTAGAAAAAGACAATCGCGAAGCGCAGCGTAACTTTTTTTAATTAGACAACAGAAATGTAGCTCCATACAAAAAAAAAATTTAAACCTTTGGTTGGGGGCAGCGGGGGGGGGGGGTAAACGAACTACCCACTTAACTAAATATAATCATAAGCTTGTATTAAATTTGTATTCTATGCACCACTCAAATTGCTTTGTAAATCGTATGCCATGCAATATTTTGGGAAGAGTTAAGTGGTGCTAAATGAAACATTTTATTAAATAATATTTGGTTAAATGAAACATGACCAAACAAATATTTGTTATACAATAATATATCAAAAAAGAGATTTGCTAACTAAAAATTTGCAATAAGTTGTTTTGACTAATGTTTTTTTGCTACCTAAATAAAAATTTGCGTAAAATAATTTGCGATGTCATATTTTGGGAAACGTTTTTGGCCAAACATTAGTAATCCCTCAATTACATATGAAGTTCAAAATATGCTGGGAACCAAATACATCCCAGTGTTTGTTAAAGGGTCAGAGGAATTTTACAGTCACTTTATCTGTGGTGGGCACTTACGACCTTGTGTTATATTCACTTACATGTTTCATGTCTTAAAAATATTGTAATAATTTGTAAATTTAACAAAATTTTGACAATAAACTTTGTAGTAAATAATGTGCCAATTAACACGGGTGTAGAAAGGTCGTTCTGTCTATAAACAACAACAACAATAATTTATTAAAATGATTAATTTAATAACAAAGGTATGTATGTGTAGAAAAAACCAGTTTTGTAGTAGACGTAAGTAGTGGTGAGCCGGATTTTCTGAGCCACCTTTAGGTACATTTTAGGGTTGCCAACGTCAAGCCTCAAATTGAGACTAATAATAAACAGAACTAACCGTAAAAATGTAGGCGTGCTGATTTACATTCTAATAATAGACAAACTAATACATTCTCAAAATGGCTGTATAGTGAATGGTACCTGTATATGAGCGAACCATGTAAATAATTAAAATATGTATAGAGAAATTCTGTGGGTAGCGCGTTTGTGTTACTAACGGTCAATTTTCGCTATGACATATCTCCGTACAAGTGACCAAAATTTAATTTAATTGGGCTTGTTTCGTGCTTCGCAAGGCTGTTAAAGCTGTTAGTCTTGAACTTCTGGTTATTATCGCGAGATGGCTGTGTCCGTTCACACCCACCCATTACATACCCATCAGCTAATATACAACCATATTAAGCACTTTATCATTGGTCCAAGAAACAGTACTGGTCGTCTACTAGTAACGAAGACCCAGTTTACATGTGCGATTTATCAGGTCGAGTTGATACTCTAGCACATGATTGTGCTGAGCCTCTTTTCCCCTCCCCCAAGAAACGGTCAACTCGTGCCGATGTCCTTGCCTGTAGGCTGTAGGCTGCCTCAACTTTTCCGCTCCCATTATCTTACTCAAATAGTTATAGAGATACTGTGATGCTGACTCCTCCAAAACCTACAAAACCTTCGGAATAAGATCGGTCAACCAAGTTTTTCGCCGCCCAAAAAGCCACAGTTACGCTGATAAGGTCAAAGGCGAGTCACAGGAAATTGTTTCAAAAAAGAGCTTGAAAATCCAGCATCATTGAATATGTCACCCTATCTATAGGATTACAGTGGACTAGGCCAGCAATGGGGCGCACGACGCGCCGCGTTATGCGCAGACGCATCGCTTCGGAGTAATTTAGAGTTGTTGCTAGCGCTACCGAGTATCGCGTTTGCTCAGACCGGTCCGAGCGTAATTATGTGACACACTACTGGTATTAGCACGTTTTACTTGCAATTTGTGGCAATTTTTTTATCCTATTATTCTTTTAGTTGATGTTATCTTGCTGTTTTGGTAGCGAGCAATTGTAGGTAATACTAAACATTTACATAAGTAAGCGTGATAGGCTTAAAGTAAAAAAGTTCCATAGCTTCGAGAATCGAATTTTGGCGAGTAAACAAACTAATTAAGTTTTTGTAGTTCTTTATGTTTTGTTGTGTTTATTTTGCAGCCTCTCAGGTATAAGATACGATATACCCACTGTTTTTATTGTTGCACTGTTGTTTTATACGTTATAATCAATTGTAGATCTGTCTAATGTTAAAGGTTTTATTTTATTTATCTTTTGTTCAAAACATCTGTAGACCCCAAGTTTTCTCTGCATTAATACCTAATTCCTTCATCCCGTCTTGGGATATCTAGTGACAGGTGCAGCCGAACCGTTTATGGCCTAGCCAAGTTTTTTTACGCTTCAGCATTTTTTTTGCTAAAACCTCTTTTAAGGCAAAGTAATACAGTTCACGATGCCCGCACAAAAAGTTTGCAGTTAAGATGCGCTCACGCCGGTTCCCATGCGATCGTCGCGTACTGTACGCCTGTTGGTGTTTTTTTAATTTTATTCTTTTAACTGAAACGGGTCTACAATGAGAAGATTCTGGTTTTGCAAGGCAACTTGCAATGTCGATACTCGATAGCGGCGTTTCGATTTTATCGACTCGCCATAAGCATTAAAATATTTTATAAGCATAATCTTTATAGGTATGAGTAAAAAATTAAAGCCAGCCTTTTTCTTATAAAAATGTACTCTTTTAAGTAGAGATTTTTCCATATGAATTGATGTTTTTTATTATTGTATTTGTTTTAAATTTACTTTATTACTGTATAGTATTTTTATAAGTATAATTATTCTATAAGTATATGCCTAGGTGTTGGAATTTTATACACCTCTTCATGTTTGCCTTCTATAACAGTTTGGTAAACCATTTGCTTCATTAATTCTTCGAAACATCGCTGCCTTCACGACGCATAATTTCATATCATACCGCTGCTCAAGCCACTGTTGTGGTGATAAAAAAATGTAAACGCCCTCCGTCACTAGGACAGCTTCAAGTGACCTTGGCGTCGGCCATTTGCTTTTTTTCGCGCGTTCAATGTTGCCAGCATGACGGCGTGCGGTGCGTTCGCTTTATTTTTTGTTCGTAAAAGGCATCTCGTTATGCAACTTTTCTTGTTCTTTATTTTGCAATTGCAATAGTGGTAATTAGTGGCGAACCGAACGTGAGCTCGGGGATGATGTGGTACTCGTACCTACCTCCTTGCAGAAACTCAATTATTTGAGCCATGTAATTAAGCCACCTTTTGTGTTTAATTTCACATATCTCACTTGGAAAGTGTAAGGTACATAACACTCACCATAATCTTACTTGCAACTTGTTTTAGATAGAAAATTTTACCACATTTCCTTTTTATAAATTTGTGTTTTTGCCGTATTCGTACGATTTTATGAGTTAGTATGGTATCACATTTAAGATAGTGTATATTTTTTATCTCTAATAATAAATCATGCAAGTATCTTGATGTTATTGATTAAAAACATGTTTAACCTCGTTTGTTATACAAATTATTTTTACAAGTTTACATAGGTACAACAGCTATCCATTTCATCCGTGGAATAATTTCATACTATTTGTAGGTATACCTATCTGGGATAGTAGAATAAACGTAACATTTCTTTTTAACCGATTCCGTGCGGAAGTCTACGTGGCAAAAGAAGAAATGGCGCCAGAGAGGCGCCATCCGCACGGAATCAGTTTAATAAATATTATAGATTTACAAACGTTAACCATAATCACATGTTATCTTCAGTTGATCGTTTACATTATCAGTTGTTAATTTGCAATCGCCTCACACGACAACAGGTAGGTACTTACCTATCTGATAACTTAACACTCTATATTGTTTTGTCTATGCTGATAAAACAAACTTCAATAACATAATATTTAAAGTCGTTTTCTAAAGTATACTCAAATACTGCACTTTGAAATAAAAAATTTTTTACGTCAACAAAAATAACAATTGAAACGTCAGAATTCAGAAATCATAATGTATAATTTAATCGCGAGTATATTCGTAAAAGTTGTTTTATATCAATATTTCATTTTGTCATAGATAGAAGACTTATAAACATGTTTCATTGATAAGACTTAAGGTATCTTTCACTACTCCTGATAATTGACAGAAAGCTTAACAAGTGGGAAGAGCATGTGATAAGAGCGTATAGCTGAATTAAAACGAATGAAAAGAGGTTTAATATTCCTCCAACATTTTCAACAAATGCGAACAGATTTTTTAAACAGAAGATAAAAAGTACGTATCTTTAAATTTAAACGGAGAATTCATTAGGTGTTAGTGTCATTTAGGTGAGTAAACTTAGAAAGTAAAATAAGGATTTCGATGGAGCACCGCACTTGTAGTCTTGCGATCATCGATATTCTTGAAAACGATGTCGATTCTGCTGCACTGCACAAGTGCTTACGACTATGATGGTGATCACGTATAAGTTTCGCGCTGATAGCTTTTATTATTGTATGCTCTTTCTTACAAAGTGTATCAACAAACATCAACTTCAACAAATCCTACATTGCAGAAATAAAACTTCAGTTCACCTTAGATGGCATTAGGAAAGCTATTCTTCTTTCAACATACTTACTCAGTACGAGTCTCTCAGTATACTCAGTCTGTTGTTACAAAAGTCATTGTAACCTCTCTCGAGGCTTACGAGTAAAAGAATAGAAAAATTTAGTGCTATGTGGTCTAAGAAATCGTCGACAGTCGAAGACTATAAAAAACACAGTCCGACCCTAAGAGCCATTTTACAATTTGGTATTCCGTACAAACTTTAAAATTCTTTATCTTAAAAAACCTTTTTAAAAAAAGCTTTTATTTAAATGCGGTAAAAATAAAAAAAATAAACTTTTACTTTAAAACTTTTATTATCGACTTATAACGTCATTACCTACACAATTTATATAAAAGCTTGTCGCGAGATTTAAGTACTTACTCGTATTTACTTAGATTAAAACATTTTAATAAATCAATCACATCAAGTTATTTAATTTACTTGTCTACACAAGTAAATCTCGTGACAAGCTTTTATATCGTATAAATTGAGTAGGTAATGATGACGTTATAAGTAATAGTAAAAATTTTAAAGTAAAAGTTTATTTTTTTTTTCTTTTTAGCTCATTTAAATAAAAGCTTGTTTTTTAAAAAGGATTTTTTATTTTATTTTTTACTTTTTAATTATTGCTGGACACGTTTCTTTCGTTTCTGATTCCTTTCATTTGATAC
Source organism: Eudonia lacustrata (assembly GCA_947562085.1). Classification (NCBI taxonomy): domain Eukaryota; kingdom Metazoa; phylum Arthropoda; class Insecta; order Lepidoptera; family Crambidae; genus Eudonia; species Eudonia lacustrata. Next base: position 23,566,439 of record OX387340.1, on the reverse strand, counting down.
CCATATTGTAGGAATGCATTAAAAATAATAAGTTCGCCATCTTGGATGTGCCGCCATCATGGATTTAGAATGACGTCACACAATAAACCAAACTGAACATGTATACAAAATTTCAGCTCAATCGGTTGAAGATATCTGCTTCAAAATTGAGTTGCAAGATTTCACCCGAACAAATTACATAAACATACATACATTGCAAGCTAAATAAAAACTTGTAAAAAAGTTAATGTTAATAAAACTTTTTATGCTTAAGGGAAATCTTAAGTGACCTTGATAGTTAATAAAAACCATTCTAAAACAGTGGATTGGACTTAGCTATCGTCAGTTAAAATACACGGTACAGCTAGAAGTTTTGTGTACTGGGGGGTAACCACAAGCAAGCACAAGCAAGCACATATAGCAGTATTATTGCAGTTGTGAAAACGAGACGCGTGTAGCGGCGAATATATCTACGTCTCTTTTCCACATCTTCAATAATACTGCTATAAGAGCTCATGGTCGGGGGGCTGATCTTCAAACATCTGTATTCCCTTTCTCTGTATTTTCCTAAAGCCTAGTTAGAAAGACTCATTAAAATCGCCTTTTTATTTTGAACGAATTTGAACTTCAATATATATACCAAAATGTGAAATGGCTCTATGATCTAATCGCGATCATCCCCAGTAGGTATCGATACATCGATCACTTCAGCCGTTTCGGCAATGATGCGACGCGCGGTATCGGCACCCATGGTTCAAGGCACTAATCCATTTCCTGGTGAAGATAACACGTCTGCGAGATTTACCGGAGCAATTCGCCAGCGAAGCGTTAAAGATTACAGCGACTGATATTAGGGAGTTAGTTGAGTGGCAATGTTGACGGTGTGCGAGCACAAATTTATACTCTGCTTTTCGAAATAGGTACTCGAAGTCGTGACACAGTGGAATGTGATGGAATAGAACGACTGTAGGAAGACCACTGATCTGTCCAGACCACACAATAAAACAACGGGCAATAGCCTAATTCTGTAATTTTTCCGATAGCCGAAACGTCAGAAGACACAGTTATGGACGTTTTGAAATAGCAGAAGCGATCTATAGGATGTACAGTTTTCATTAATGCGATCTAGTAAATCGCAAAACAAAGCATCTCATTCAACTTTTTCTTATAAGATATTAGGTAATGGTAAGAATTTTTAAGATGTTTTTCTCTAAAATGTTCGGTTTATATGCAAACCGAACATTTTGAACACTCTTCCTGCGTTCGGTTTTACGTTAACATCGATTCAAGGACATAAGATCACACCCACAAGGGCGTAGTTGAGCTCCTCATAAAGATTGCTCGAAGCAATTAGCACTCTATCACTGTTTTGTTACGTGTGAGTTTGGCGCGGCCCTCCTGCATCCACAGATTGAATAAACTGCTTGACACAGATTCGCGTTTCGGGTCAGGCGTAGTGCCCGGACAGTAAACAAAGTGCCCGTTACGACATCTCTATTGGTAAGAGCATCTTTTGATTGAACACGAACGATGAGTCGATGACTGTCTTCGGTATTCTACTATATGGAAAACATCCCATTTGACCTCCTTGGTTGAGGCTTGCACACCGGTTTTCATGGTGTCACCATCTCTGAGGTCCCGGGTTCGATCCCCGGTCACATCAATTTAGAAATACCAGTTTTTCTAAATTGTTTCGGGTCTGGGTGTTTCCTATGTATAATAAGTATGTATTTAAGTATATTAAGTATGTTTATCCGTTGTCTAGTTAAACATTTATCGAGTTTCTTAAGGAAGATTTTCTTGGGGCTAGATAATTGGTGTTAGTGTGGAAACATTTATTTATTTATTCTATTTATCCCACATCCCATTATCTATACAGTAAAAAAAGTTATGTTTAGTCAACTTATGCCGCTCTACTAATAAAAATATTGCATTATAGTGTAACTTTTTTTAAAGTAATATTTGTAAATTTTGATTTTTTTTGTTTTAATATTTACAAATACAACCACTTACTTTTTTTGATAAAATAATACAAAAGCAAAGATTTAAAAAAATAACATACCTAATACTACAATCAAACGAGACGAAACCTCCATAAAGTATTTAATTAATTCATCTTAATATCACAATCATAAATGTTTCAAATATCGGATCAATCCATAATACACTTACATGGCTCTATCGTTTGTCTCTATGTATTGGAGGACAAATTTGTATTGAATTGTATTATACAAGCCGATACAAATGTTCATACATAAAGTTCAAAATTTGACTGGTTGTGGTATTCTGATGTGGAGTCGTGTGTACTTAGTACTTACCTACCTACCTTACGAAGCACGGCAACAATTTCCCAATACCTTTAATTTTATCTTCATTAATATAAACAAGATCTCAGTTTTTCTTTACAGCATCGATAGTATCGATAGTGGCGCCATCTCAGTATTAACATATGAAGGGCCATAGGGTCACATATCGACAATGTAATCGCTGCCAACAAAGGAGTCACTTGACATCTCTTTATCAGCTACAGACGTGGCTGTACATAATGTACTGACAAAGAAAGAGTCTTTCTTGTGCATAAATTTGAGGCGGTAAATATTTTCCGATAGTAGGTACTGTAAACGATGGCTACTTAGGCGACGCACTGAAAAAATGCTCCAACTTTCGTCGAATAGTTTAGTATGTTAGTTATATTATATTGTGTATTTAATCATTATATAGTTTATATAAAAAAAACAGTTATTTATTTATTTATATGTTTATTTATATTTGTGTATATTCATATTTATGTATTGCATACTAGTGAACTTAATAACCCATCAGATTGGAATTTGTCTCCTCTTATTTACAGGTTTTATAAATATATAGAAAATTCTTTATTGGCTGTATGTTTAAATATATAAGTTTGTTAATTTAGAGTAAGAGCTGTGAATTTTGAAATATATTAAAATTAAAATTAAATTAATGGCTAACGAATCTGAAATGTCTTTATCTTGAATTTGTTAGCTCAAATACACGATTGTATAATTTTGACTCGATCATAATTTTATTCGAAAAAACCACAAAAAAATCACTATTATTGAAATTACAACAAAATTAAATGCTAAATGTATATGCTTGGAAACCACTCAAATACATTGATAACATCAATATTCGTAATTTAGTAGCTCCATATTTTGATAACTAAATCCAATATTTTTTAAATATTTTTTAGATTCTGTTAATTTGTGGTCTCAATTGTCGCAGGCGCTACGTATTTTTGACGCGAATCTGTGACAGGGCCAGTAAGGATCATCCTCTTTGAATGTTCACAAGTCGAAGTGTCGTCTTAAATCACCCCAATTGAACATTTTAACGAGGAGCTTGATGGCGCAGTGATTAACGCGCCCGGTCTGCGAGTGCTGAGGTTAAGCAACTTTCGCAAAGGCCGGTCATCGGATAGGTGACCAAAAATTTATCTTGTCGAGCTCCTCCGTACTTCGGAAGGCACGTAAAGCCGTTGGTCCCGGCTGTATTAGCAGTCGTTAACAACCACCAACCCGCAGTTTATGGCCCGTTCTCCCTATCCATCCATAGGGAAGGCTCGTGCCCCAGCGTGGGGACATAAAAATGAGCTGATGATGATGATGATGATGATGAACATTTTAATTAATATAGCACCATTAAGAGTATCACAACCACTTGCACCAAAACATTTACGACTAGGTTTATCTATCATACTTATGAAGAAACAAAATTAAATGATAAGTATAAGTAACTTACACTTAAAACATCATTTTGTTTCTATCAATTTCAAATAACCGACAGTACCTACCCTACGTTGATGTTTCAGCACAACAAGTCTAGGCTTAATATAAAGCATTTTAACAAGAATAACAATCTTAAAATAATGAATGTGCATAAGAATACCAATAAACGTTGTCAACTTCAAGAACTATCAATAAGAAAGATTAAACATTAAAAAGAAAAATTTTATATTTGAAAATAATATATCTTTTATTTTATGTAGCAAAGACTCCTGACAGTTCTCCAATTCATAAACTAGAATTTCTGAAATACAATATTCATACAAATAGTTCAGACACAGAATATTAATGTAAGTTAAATAAAAACAAAACGAGTTTACTGTTCTGCTAAACTATTTATATAATACCTAATTGTTTTTTACGCAAACTGTGTATAATTTTTTAACGTTTTCAAATTCATAAAAGTCTATCATAGTCATAATTAATTAAAAAGTAATATATTAACAAAATCATTTTACATTACATCTTAAGAATGGTACATATTATTAAAGTTTGTTGTTCGTAAGATGGAGGAGACAATCACAATTACTTTGGATGTTGGCGGTGAACGATACAAAGTGTGCTCTGAACACCCACACTTGTTTGAGTGTACACTTGTGTTATCATCACGGCTGCAGGCGCGCTGACGTCATCCACAATTGTCATCGCAGTCACGGCTAACGAGACACTCTCGGTCACTGTACACTAGCTCCGTTTTGCGTGAAACATTCTGTTTGCCGCCAGCAAACTCTTTTATAACAAACGCCGTCAAACTATTGACATTGAATTTATTGATTTAGCTGTAACAGATGTTAATTTCAAGTTCGGCTCAGCGGCGAAGTTGATTACAGCGTTCTATTTAGCGTGGTTCACTCTCGTTTTCACTGAACTTGACATGGGTCAGATGACACTTGAAAACTAAACAAACCGTACGCTGGTGACGTCATGCCGGCCGTCATGCAATTGTGCGCTCTATGCTGGATGCTCGGAGAGAGAATACTCATGTTTTTCGCATATCAAAAGCCGTGACTTTGTCTCGTACTTTTACCTTCCGCGCGAATGCCTCAAGGACAGCCCTTAATTCGGGTCTCAGGTCTCTTTTTCATTGGGAAGTGACACGGTCGTCGCTCGGCCGCAAGACCTTGCGCCTCCCCCTGCCCCCTCGAGCCCGGCTCAGCTGACGTCAGCCGCGCCATCTTGCGACAGACCGGTTGCTTGGCAACCAAACACACGCTACGCAGTTTGAAGAAAAGTCATGTTTAACATGTAATTAATTAAAATTTATCCCCCTCGCTTGGAGTAATGAGTTACTAACTCGAGTCGACCAGAGCGAATGTCAGTGTTGTGCGGTTGGCAAAACCAAAACTTTGCTTGTGAACGACCTATGATTGACGGAAATTAATTAAATATAGGAGTTTTAGTAATCATTTTTAGTGTTCGCACTGGGGTTTGGGCTAAATTAGTTTCTGTAGGAATTTTGAAGCGATAAAGCTAAGCTGCTCGAATAATACTGGTAATATGTCATTTTCAGTTGATGTAATATAATAATTATATGAAAATGTTTATCGCTAAGGCCATGCCACACTGCCATCTGACGTTATGTTTACTCAACAAACATAGATACGATAATTTGCAAAACCAACATAAGTAAGTATTCACTTAATGAACCAACCACGAGTGTCTTTCTAATAATTACGAAGCTTATTTAAAAATATTATTACTTCGCTATTTTGCATCACTGTTTTCGGTTAAGGAAGTCTTTGAATATGATATGAAAATTAGGCAACCTAATTAAATAAGTTATGGGGAGTGATGGATAATTATTTTATTGTTTTGCAATAAACGCCACTACAATCAATTTTTAATGTAAACTTTAAATAAATAAAAATAAAAAAGTAAGATAAAAATATGGTCATTTGTAAAATTATACCTTTTTTCAAGATGATATTAAAATTTCAAGAGTTTGAATATCATCATCATTATCCCCAGGTGCTGTGATCACGACTCCCTACATGGGGGCAGGATCCATTACTCTGGCCCAATGTGGGCACGTGGGTTTCATTGACTGTCTTCTTTCGACAACAACTGAGACCAAGGAGTTAACATAGGAAGATACATTTCAAAAGATACTTACAATAAACGTAAGAAAAGTCAAAAAGTTCGAATGTAACCCCTGACAATTTATATTAGGTTTAGCATTAGGACACCGATGCACACATTACAGTAAAATAACACCACACTTAGGAATACGGAAACATCAATATAGGTTTTATTATAACTTTAAATTATGGAACAAAACCAATAAAACATTGCCAAGCCACAGAACAAGGTAAAAATTCATAAACGCGCAAAAGAATATTGATACATATATTTTTATTCTACCCTTCAACAAATTAAAAGGGGTAAATTAAATTACTCCTTTTAAATTTAAATACAGACCTTCCCAGTGTTACTAGAAATATCTATTTCCCGTAAAAGTGGAAAGTAATTTTTAATTTGTTAGGGCATTAACCATAACAAGGAAGAAATAAAACTGAACCCGACTTAGCTTTTCAACGGCTCACTAATTATTTTAATCAAATTAAGCACCGCAATGAAAGTTCCTTTTAAACCCAATATAAGTACTAGTAATTATCAATAAATTAAACGGTTTCTTTCAACATTTTAAAAGTGTATAATTGCCTCCGGTATTAAGTCATTACCTATGACAATTTAATCTATTGAAATAAGAATCTTTTATATTGATGAAAGAAAGGACCTTTATTGAAACTACTAATTAGGTCGTTTTTCAATTGTTTTAAAAATGCAAGAAGCGGTGAATTTGTTTTTTTTTTTGATAAGCATGTTTATTCTAAATAGCATTCAGACTTCTTAGTGGGTAAGAATAGAGACCTGCCTGCAGTTGCCAAATACGGGTTGGCGATCACAAATTAGGGCTATGCATTGAAAACATTGAAACATATTGCCCAATCTGGGAATTAAAACTAAATTCGGACTGTGCCAAGTGCTTTGCCACTTGGCCTTGGTATAAGATACCTGAGAGATTAAAGCTAAAAATATCAACAACCTGGAAAATAAAACAAGGAACTCTTATAAGACAAATAAATGAGTAAAAAAACGTTTTTAAGTTAAACGGTTTTATTGAAAATTGTACTAAAAGCTAAAAAATAATTCGGTAGGTCCTAGGTACAGGTACAGGTAAAAAATAAAATCGTTGGGCGCACGTAACCGGCGTAAATATGTAAATAGCATTATATTAAATGATATACCGGTTGACTTGATAGAAATTTCACATGCCCAACGATTTTATTTTTAACCTATACCTGTACATATGACCTACCGAACGATTTTTTAGCTTTTAGTACAATATTCAATAAAACCGTTAAACTTAATTTTTTTTTACTCATATTAAGGAAGTAGTGATGTGTGACATGTTTACACACCCTCATACCATTCAGCCCTCGGCACGTGCTCACCTTGCCATTGGGTCATCCATCTAATTCATCGAATCAAAGACAGAATCCACATTCATAACAAACGGAACGATCTTATTTTCCCGATCGAGTTCCTCTGGCCACCTTCTGGTTAAGACCCTGGTTACCATCTAGCACCAAAGTACTCGTCAAGACGAATCATACGAGCCCAAACTCGATGGGGTTGTGTCGTTTAATTACCGAGTTCTTATGGCCATCTTCCAGCTCCATCATCAGACCCTGGTTACCATCTAGCACCAAAGTACTCGTCACACGAGTCCAAACTCGATGGGGTTGTGTCGTTTAATTACCGAGTTCCTATAGCCATATCCAGCTCCATCATCAGATCAGCTCCATGTTATAATAATTTTGCATTGTCATCTGATTTACACATGCATGAAAAATTTCAGCTCAATCCGTCAACAGGAAGGGGGTCCAATTTCAATTACTAGATTTGACCCAAATATATAAACAAATAAATAAATAAACAGGGCAAGCTAAATAAAACCGTTTAAAAAATAGAAATCACATTTGTGTTCACAAGCACAAATATGACGACGAAACGCCATTTGACATTCAAAGTTGATTTAATTCGTGCAGTGTTGCCAGATGAAATGTCGGAGAGCACGAGATGTGCCGTTGAAAAGGTTCATTATGACAATAATGAAGTTATCCGAGATTTCCACGTGCGAACTCGATGCGAGCACCTCCTATTACGAAGGTGGGCGTTTGAGGTACGCCATGTAACGAACGTATGAAAATCGTTGAAATAATAGGTGTTCATGACAAGTTTACCATCCAACTCGCCTGTGTGAATTTCGTTAAGTCACTAAATAGTTACCAAACTCTTGAGGTTAAGGTGTATTTTATGTGTCATAATAACTTATACCTTAAATTATTATTTATTATTATAATTATATGACTTATTACGATGTATTTATCACAATAAACTCTTGCGATGTACCCAATTTCTGGACACTTTGACTTTTTCATTCACATTCAGGATTTATAAGTGCGTCTCATCTTTGTTGTTATTTTTACTCGATGGATGCTTTCAAAGTTTGCTTTATAGTATAAGTTTTTCAGAGAGCTAAGTACTAATTTTGTTCGTCATTCGATCACTTCAACGAGAACATGAATTTGTATTGCAGAAAAACCGTGCCTGCTGGTTCCTAATATTCGATAATGTGGATTTTGGTATATTTTATATTATTTTTCATCATCAAGTTTTTATAAACATTACATAATTATACGAAGTTCCTGAGAGATGTCTGAGCAATGAAACAACTATACTATACGAACACAAAATAATTTTAAAATATATTATGACAAAATTATATGTGTAGACACGGGATCTTGCAATCTTTAGAGTGGTAAAATATAAATAAATCTTCTGTGCGTGTATTATATGTAATTGAACTCCTTCTAAACGGCTGGACCGATTTTGATGAAATTTTTTGTGTGTGTTCAAGTGGATTTGAGAACGGTTTAGATTTACAATTGGACCCGGTAGGTGGCGCTGCAATAGGGACCTATCATGGGATACGGGATTTGGGGGAGGCCTTTGTCCAGCAGTGGACGTCTTTTGGCTGAGATGATGATGATGATGATGATGGGATACGGGTCTTCTTAAGTGGACGAAGTCGCGAGCGGGCCACTAGTATATTTAAATATATATACATTTGCTACTTCCAGTAGCGGACACTACTAACACAATAACAGCCGGAAGCTGGTAACCGGTTTAAAAAAAAAAACAATTTCAGGCGCAATCCTTCAATAATGTTAGGTTATTTCATATTTAATTTACAGTGAATATTAGCTAGCTAATAAGTTAACACGAAATTAATGCCCGAAATGCTTTTAAATTCTATCTGCACAATACATTCATATAACACATTGTCAGGTCTGCTGATCGTATTTGCATAACATACGTATGTTCTTATACGTTTTATAGTCTTTACAGCGTGTGTGCAGTGCACTTAACCCCACTTACTCACCTCCCCCACACAAGGTCACATGCAGGAGGGTAAATTTCCCGTTTGTCGAGTTCAGATAGAGTTACGTAAGCATGGTTATTAATTTATGCAATATTGCCAGAGGTACTAATTTGGAAGAAATTTCAATGAGTGGTTAAAATAAATAGTGTACCTACCTATGTGCGTAAATAAGAGTTGTAATAAATGTTAAGCAAAATTTAAATAATCTGAATTAGGAAAATGAAAATATTGCAGCTATATGCTGGCGATAAGCTATACTTAAATTAATAATAATGTATAGTCGAGCATATTATGTGGTACATGTTCTACCTAATAACCTATATTTAGATTCTACAAAAATGTCTGATCCACGAAATAGTATTTAATTATTTATCTATATAACCTATATATTTACTGAGATTAATTTTATTGTAATGTTAATTTTAAGAAAAAGGTTTAAATGTGAATGTTATAGTACTTAAGAGCGTTTACGCCGCACACTAGCGCCACTAATGAAAAAAAAACATATCTAGTAACTAGACGTTACGGCCACTTTTAACTATAACGCTAATATTTAACTAAACCATAACATGTCAGGTGTTCATTAGGTGACGTAAAAATGTTAATTACCTTATTCAGATAGTTTGTTGAGCATAATTTGATTTTCTATCTCTAATTACTAGATATGTTTTTTTTTTCATTGGCGGCGCTAGTGTGCGGCGTAAACGCTCTTAAGCTCTTCTGGTACCAACAGAAGACCAGCGTCGTGGTGCCAATCCGGCACCTCGATATTATGCTGAGTTGCTCCCCATGAATGGCTCCCCATTTCAGGGCCACTAGTTTTAAGTTTTACTGTATTTTGCATCACTTTATTGTTTCTTTGTGTGGCAATGAATAAACGCTTTTATTATTATTATTATTATAAAAACCAACCAACGGCAACGGCTTGACGTGCCTTCTGATACACGGTTAAGTTCGAGACATTTTGATGTTTTCAGCCGGCATAATAGGTAAAAAAAATATGTCTTTTAAATTTATTGACTTATCAATAAAATAAGTTAAGTACTTTGGACTTGACTTAAATTGTTTCAAAATTTTACACCTTTTACTTAATATTACATCTGTTAATCGGTCTATAAAGTTTTTAAAATAAAGATATTTTTGCTTTTGTCGTAAATGGTATTTCTATCTGACTTCTCTTACTAGGCTATAAACTGGAAATCAAACATTTTGATATTGCTATTGAAGAAGAGATGGCAGATATTATTGCTATAAAAGTCATTCGTTGATTTCACAGCTTGCTACAATTTCTTACCTACACTGGTTATTTGATGCAATTAAACCGATCGTTTGTGCAATAATCGTTTATGAAGAAAATATAGTTTTTTTTTCTTTGATCGCTGACCATTGCAGCAATTATCTACATAATTAGTATTAGTTCCGTCAATGATAATTCTTGTGTTACAAGGAATATTACGCCTTTATATCTAGTGCGATGTCGATCTGAAGCATAACCTTCTTGCTTGGAAAATATATTCGATACAATGTTTAGTTCAAATAATAATGTTACTTCGTTTCTTTTTATTCCTATACGGGTTAGCATTTGGCTTTCGTCTAAGCTGACGTTATCTATACTATTAACAAAGAGGTAAGTAAAGCTTGTGACTATGTTTGTTTGTTTGTTTGCGGAGGCTAATCTCTGGAAATACTGGTGTAATTTCAATAATTATTTCACTGACAGAATGCTACATTCCTTGCAGGTAACATAGGATATATTTTATTTTCATTAAAAAAAGGGTAAGTGATAGTGTGATGATAAGGAGACAGGTAATTTATTGTTCGAATTAGCAACGCTGACATCAAGTTCCAAATTTGACATCAAACTATTTACATCATCTCGTACTGTCATATTTTGCGACAAAACAACAAAATTCACGAGCAAAACGTAGGTACTGACGTTGGTTTACCCTTCATAGGTCTCAGTCATAGGTGGAACGGCGATCTTCGCAGAGTGGCTGGCCAGAGCTGGATGAGAGTAGCCGCGGATCGTGCTCAGTGGCGTGCACTTGGAGAGGCCTATGTCCAGCAGTGGGCTAGTATAGGTTGATGATGATAATGATGAGCGATAATAGACCTTACGACCTACATTTTTAAAGAATGGTGTGTTGATCTGTACCATTTCTGTCTTTTTGAGAATCTGTCCCTATGCGAATCTGTCTTATTGAGAATCTGTCTTATTGAAAATCTGTCCTTATGCAAACAAACCTTCCGTTCATAATTTTAGAGGTAGATAAATTTTTCTCTCGAAATCCAATAACAAATTATACATCTAGTTTTAACCAGCAGCGCTGTGAACCTAAGTTTAGAATATTTGGAACCTGACAAGAAAAGAAACAAAAAATTACTCACATGTCCGTGTTATTCTCACAATACCTAGTTTTGCCTTTGGAATGAAGTGAAGATAAGCAAATGACTTCCGAATTAATAATGCAAGCCCCGCGCTGAAGGTTGCGTCTAAGTTTCTAGTGACGTGGAGTGATGGCGGTGCATGCAGCATTAACACACGCGTGTAAATGCCAGTTTGGATGTGTGTTAGGTGTTTTGCAAACTTAGATATTTTTTTATTTTGTTGTTTTGGTGTTTGGTATTTACTAATACTGAAGTTGTTACTGGTTATGCCTTCCTTCCCTATGTCCAGCAGAGTACTAGTTTAAGCTGATGATGATGACGCCTTGAGGGTAGACCTTACAGGGGCGAAGGACACACATAACCACCTACGTCTCCCCGGGCACAGTAGTATGCTTAATACCTACAGTTCTCCTCTATAAATAAAATAAATAAAATAAAATAGAATATTATTAAGTATAGATAAATTTCATAATTGACAAAACTTATAATTATGCTTTGAAAGCTTTAATGATCTATTCGCGTAGTACATATTAATTTATCCTGGCACTACAAACCCTTTGCTTGGTCTGTGGTCACATGGAGGCTGAGGTGTTGGTGTGGTGTTATTCGCCTCGAAATTAACTTATTGCAGGCTACTGTCAACTATTTTAACGGGTTTTGCGTTTAAAGTTTTGCAACGCTACCAGAGGTAAACCTACAATTATAAATAAATTTAATGATCCTCAATCACTCAAACACTAAAAGATAAATATTCCAAATTCCTCAATACATTTTTATTATAAAACTATTCAGAATTCCAATTCAGTAGATTTTCAGTCATAAAATTGTTATATACTCTAACTGTTTACCATAGCATAACTTATTTTTATTAAACAAATGTTTGCAACATATTCTTTCAGCAGTCTCAAAATGTAAACAATAACCAAGTCATTACTTGTGAACCATTGTGAACATTGTGAACATTAAAATAACTACTACCAGAGGCAAAGTTTTCAAGAGGTGTTTTGTCTATTTTCAGCCTAGAACATAACGAATCTGCCCTAGTGAATTTATGGACATGGCACTACCCATCAACTTAAAACGCCAATAGCACTACCCCATACACTTACCTATATCACAAAAGGTAATGTAAAACTGAGATGACACGTCACAATTCTGAATATTCCACCGCACCTACTTGTTGTTGCAACATGAACATCTTTAATTAAAACAGAAAATGATTTTGCGAATCAAATCAACGTTTGTAGCATTGTTGTGCTAGAGAAAAGATATCTGCCAAGTACTAACCAGTAAGGAATAAAAAAGTAGCTCCTGGATGTCGACATTGGTATAGCATTAAAGCAGAGTCTCCTGAAGACTGTGGCCTGGAGGCCATTAAAAAGCTCAGGTATCCACAGTAAATATTTATTTAGGTAAAATTTATAATTAAGCAAAGAAAACAAGTATACTAATAATTAAATAATTGCACAATCGATGTGACTATAAACGAATGTTATGGAACTGAAGAATTTAGAAAGACTGATCATATCAAAAATACAATAAAACTCCATGACAATGACATGACATCCAAAGTATTCTTTTTCAGAACCGTGCAAATAAATTTGACAGATTGTTTTTAAAACTACCAAGGAGGCTTGCATAGCAAAAATATAACGTGGAGTAAATTGCAACGACAACGTTACAAGACAAACGAGACGAGCTAAAGTTATGCTACAGAGGCTACCTTTGGATCCATTGTGGGTAATATTGATAACAGCTCTTACTGTGAGCTTTACTGACATTCGATCACGTTAACACCAACTAAACTTTGTGTGACATTGTAGCAGCGTCTCCTGTGACAAACGAGGTTAGTTTAAATTGTGACTCCGGCATTGCGTGGGAGCCTATTTAACGCCCACGCACCCTTAGGAAGGTTCAGGGGGTACATTCTGAACACGAAGGTTTATCGCGGCTAGTTTTTGATCCATTGTAAAAATAAATAATTAATGAAAATAAATAAATAATAATAACATTTTCGCTGGCCGTTTCAACGATCTGGGTGAAAATGATGAAATATATTACCGACGTTCGCCGATATCTGGCTATATAATAGGTCCTTACCTATGAAATTGTCGTTTTTTTCTCACATATTAAAAGGTCTAAAAGTTCTAAAAGTCAAGACCGATTGTTAATATTATTATACACCTCTAATTAGGACTATGTTACTTAGGCTTCTATAATAACAATTATTGTTAATTTTGTGTCTATATCGCCCAATTTTTTTTTTAAATTGACTACTTTTTATTTTCGCGGAATTGTCTTTTTGTTTCATTGTAGCTTTGACGGAACTTGATTTTTTTTCTTTTTAATGTCTGCTATATTTAGCTAGTGAAACAAACACACTACCTACTCTACAATTTTTGTAGTATTAACATAAATAGATGCTAAGAAAAATAAAAAACGTTAGTATGAAAAATGAAATTTAATAAAAAATCTTCATACAAAACGTTAATTTAATAGGTAAGGACCTAATATATTTATCTATATTATCTGCCTATATATTTTATCATTTATCAGGAAGCTCCCGTTCCTTGTAATATTTTGCGGAGGAGAGAATATAGACTCTATCACAACTGAGTTTGTCACCTTTACAACAATGTTGTGTCCCCGCTTAATTCCTCAATGGTCAAAAATTCCGGCTGAAATGGTCTACCATCTTCGGCCTTGTCATCACTTACCACCATGTAAAGACCTACGCTTTCCAGTTGTGAAATAATAGTAGTTTATGCAACTGTCATATAATGAAGGGTATTAAAACACGAGTGTGAGTTTATGAAACGAGCGCAGCGAGTTTCATAATAGTAACGAGTGTTTTAATACCCGTGTTATATGCAGTTGCATACACTACTTTATCTTCACTTATGCAATTAGTCAAACAACAAGAGTAAAAGCTGACAATAGTTTATTTATAATAATTGTTCAAATTTTGGATGGTACAATTTTGAAAGTTAATGTTAATTATTGATCCAGCAGCTGTAGCGGTCGCGGGGCAAGCAGTAGAGCTCGTAGACGGAGTTGGAATATTTATAATTACTTCATTCGCCTGTTTTCTATACTGTTCAAGATCGTATTTGAGACTTGAATTTTATTCATTAAAGACTCATCAATGTAGCTTTCAGCCACAGTAGAAGACTTCCACCCCCCGTGTCGTTTCAGTGCGGTCAAATCACCACCGCTATCTATGAGAAGGGTCGCCGAGGTGCGCCGGAAGCAATGCCCCGTGTACAACGCTGGGTTAGGCAGATTCAAAAAACTTGCGATAGTTTTTCCCAGAGCACCAAATTTATTAATACCAGTTCTTTGATCGACGCACTTCCCCGATCTATAGCTCAAGAAAAAGGCAGGGTTTCGACAGGGGGTGGGTCGAAGTTCCATGTATTTTTTACATACGGCATAGCAGTTGCCCGTCACAACGAAAGAACGATCTATTTTCGTTTTTGTTTTCGAAACTTTCACCATGATTGTACTGTCGTCTATGTTAGAGACTTCATCGAACTGGATGTTGTATAGCTCTTGCCTTCGGCATGCCCACATTATGCCGAAGATTAGTGCAACCTGTAACAATAAACGATATAATAAGCTTGAGGTACATAGCCAAGGCAAAAACTATGATTTATGAAGTAGTAAAGTGTAGGTACCTACTACCTAATTTATACACAAAGCGCTTAAACGGAGTGTCTAGATAACTTGCGTGTGTAGTACGTAAGTACTAGGTAGATTAAATAACAGAACTAAAATACACTTACCTTTTCAAAAAGATACAAAATATCTGGTGAATCTTTCAGGAACATCTTTATTTGACCTGATGTAAACGTCAAGGACTTTTTTTCCTTGTGTCCTTCTGAACTGCGTTTCAGGAACGCTATGACTTTTGAATACTTCGTGATATCAATATTGTTGTAGTTACTCAGTGTGGACTTGAGCATAGAATATTTAGCCCACATAGAAGATGGCTTGAATTTGTCGGGGAGGTCTTTGAGATACACAAGAATGACATTTTCAGAAAATGATGTAGTTTTCTTTTCGATCTTCCATGCCAAAAAGTTATTATATTCTTTTTCATATAATTTTCTAGATTTTTCTGGTAAAAGATTGTGAGTTACTTTTGTTGCCAATTCTAGAATATCCGGAGGCGTACAAATATCATCGTCGTCGCTGTCCATTTTTAACTTTTAATTTGTATTTTAAAAACAAAACACATTGCGAAACATTAAATTCACGCGTACGTGTATTGTCACAGTGAACTTGCCGCCATTAAAATCTAACCAATGAGAGCGCAGCTGCGCGCGCAGGGCCAATCAGGAGCGAGCGCGCGCTGTTCTTTTTTTATTTAATTGGCACAAGATCTTACCAAAGAGTTTTGTGTATGTAAGTTTAGTAGTTTCGACGAAGTTTTCACGTATAACCCAACTGTTTTCAAAAGCCAGCCTAATATCAAAATTTTATACAACTTGTATGAGGATTTTGACATAAGGCTCGCCAGGTTAATTGGTCGTGTTTTATTGATGTTATAATGAGATTTTACGATATCGATGTGGATATTATACCATCATGTGAAATTGCTTAAATTGAGTGTTTTGTTGTCTGCGCTATAACAGTAGTAATTATAAGTCAAGTATTGGAAACATAAGTAGAATGTTACAACATTAGTGTAGATAAAATATGTTAATCAATTCAATATGCGGGTTCCTATTCAACTAAATCGGTCTATCCGACCGCGCGCACACACGTTTCTATGAAAGCGAAAAAAGATTGTTGCTCTTACAGTGTAACCGGACGTTCTGTGGGCGGCGTGACACTTAAAGGGTTCCTCAAGCCGAGTGATTGAAACATCCTTAGAAGGTTCCTAAAGGGGTCGGCATCGCGCAAGCGTGTCCCCCCGTCCCCAGCTAGATTCTCCGTGGGTATTCCGTCCGTCTTGGTCGCGATGAAATGAAAACGAAATTGTTTCCGAGTTTCCCTTAAGATGTCGGGTAGCGTAATGGATATTACAATTCAGTTGCCGTTTAACCGCCTCTGTGGTCTAATAGTTAAGACCACCGGTTTAGACCCAGAGGTCCCGGGTTCGATTCCCAGCGGGGGGTACATGTTTGTGTACTCGGTTTGGTTGGTGGTAGGGCTTGTTTGTCCGCCTGGTTAGCTACCACCATCCTATCTAAAGATGTTGCCATAACATCGATGTTTGTAGCATTGTTGTGTTCCGGCAGTTAGAGATAAGATAGCCAGTACCTCTGCAGGGGTTTTAGTTGAGGATTCCGGGTGAAGTGCGCTTCCATCAATGTCCATTGATATAATCAGTTAACATCAGGTGAGATCAAGGCACTGTGCTTACCCAAAAAATATTAAAAAAAGCCGTTCAATAGATTGATGGCTTCACGGACTCGTGGTCGTCGTTGAAACTGAAAACAGCTTATGAAATATAAATGTCTATATTATTATGCTGTAACGGCAACTAACAATATGGTATTCCAAAACGCGTAACACCAACCCTATTGTTAGTTGGTTGCGTAACGTTTTACCATCATTAACTAAGTGATAGACTCGTACATTGTAAATGATTTATGCATCGACTTTGTTAGAATAAAAATTGTAAACTCCTAATTCGTTAGTTATTTTTCATTTAATATCAAATTGTTCTTTCGAAGATTAATTGTCGTTTGCCGTCCATTGGTTTAGGTGAAGAAACTCGATCGCTTTTCTTTTTACCTCCAATATTTAAAAAATGGATATACTTCACCCAATCAGGTGAGCATACATCATAAAACATGTATGCTACCCATCTTCAGGGTGTAGTGGAAGAGATTTTTTCACTTATTTACCTCTCGGCAGGGCGTAATTCACGCATTATACGCTCGTGTTAACCTTTTAAGAAAAAAATTAATGAGCCATGAGAAAAAAGGGAAGGTGTACTGTGACGTTGATATTCAGCGAGCTTTACCTCGAAAACCCTTTTTGCGAATTTTAATTTACAGTACATTAAGTTTTCTGTTTCCCAATTTTTTAATATGGAATGCCTTGTGCTCTTACCTACTCACACTTGTTGCTTAGGTTACGGTGACCACCTACTTAAAAATATATGTCCGAAAAAAGGCTTTCTTTTACATATACATGTTATACCTACTCGTATTTATGTGGATAGCTTTCATCTGGGTGTGTACAAAGCAGCATATACAACCTTATTTTTAGATTATACGAAAATCGAAACACGGGTCAAATATTTTCATTTAAAGAATCAGTACAAAAAAAATATATCTTAAAAACTCACGAATTTACAAGCTTTTTGTGCTGTCCCGTTGTGTTTTTAGTAGGGTATACTTTATTTGAGATTTTGTAAATATTATTTGGTTAAAATGTAACATTGTATAAAAAATATTGAAATCGATTCTATTACTGATTCTGAACAAACAGCTTTCAGGTTTCGTATAAACATTTCAATGTACCTATTATAATGTATTCAAATGTACCTTTTGTGTTTATCCCTTGGCGATACTAAATTAAAAAAAAAATATACCATTCTATCGCTTGTACCACGGCGAGTGCTCTGAAGATCTGTTTGACCTTATCCCACCTTCTCCCTTCTTCCATATTAGGAGTACACGTGCTGCTCTCCGGAGTCATCGCTTTACTGTCACACATATCCCATCGCGCACAAAGAAATGTGGTGACTCGTTTCTTTGTCGCACCTCCAAAAGTTGGAATAGTCTACCAGCACACGTTTTCCCTCCTTCTTATGATATGGGGTCCTTCAAACGAGGCGTGAAGAAGCACCTTGTGGGCCGGCAGGGTGAGGTTGACTGATGCTGCGTTGTTTTCACGCTGCACCAGTTGTTTTCGCTTCCACTTAACATCAGGTGGTATGGAGTCATTTGCCTTGCTAAGTATTTAAAAAATAAAATAAATATATAAGCATCCTACTGCTGCTGAAAAATGATTCAAGACATGCTGATCAGTCGATGTGTGTGTTTTTTTTTTAAATAATTGTAATTTTGTGAATTACCTACTTACTTGATAGGTACATGAAAGTTCCAAACGGATGAATGCTCGGGTTGAGTGTGAGAGATAGCTTAGACAAGCGTATTAGCTTGAATAAACATTAAAAAAATATATACATTAAACTGAATTAATATGAAAAACAAAACTTTCAACATGAGCATACGCCATCTTCAATTAGGAATACTTGCAAAATCTTCGCTCAATTACTTTAAACGGAAGTGGAAAAGCACGTGGAACGCAAGTGCGGCGCAATAAATCTACGGACACAGTGACCCGACACCCTGCCTTGGAGCGTACTCCCCCAACCCTCACCCCCTTAACTCACATAGCTATAGCAGACGTCATACAAACTAAGGCCTCGGCCACAAGCACGAGCGTCTTACGACGACGCAAGCGGATTTCTAGTTCATTACGCATTATACTTAGGTAGCCATAGTCAACGGTGATAGACAACGCAATGAATTAGAAATTCGCTTGCCGCGTTGCAAGACGCAACGTAAAAAGCCAATGGTCAGCGGTGATACTTATGAGATTACAGAGCAAGCGAGATATAGAAACATATGGTCGGTTCTAAATTATACTAAATACGAAAAATCTTTAACGTTATTTCTAAGAGACACTAATGAGACATGAGACCATAAAGCAAGCGAGA
Source organism: Eudonia lacustrata (assembly GCA_947562085.1). Taxonomy (NCBI): domain Eukaryota; kingdom Metazoa; phylum Arthropoda; class Insecta; order Lepidoptera; family Crambidae; genus Eudonia; species Eudonia lacustrata. The sequence continues at coordinate 23,547,133 of OX387340.1, read as the reverse complement.
TGAAGTAGCGTATACGGTTCAATCCATAACTTTACTAAAAATCAATTATTCTTAACATTATCTAATACCTTTCTTGTATATATATAATCTGAATCTCGGAAACGGCTCCAACGATTTTCATGAAATTTAGTATTCAGGGGGATTCGGGGGCGATCAATAAATCGATCTAGCTAGGTTTCATTTTTAGAAAATGACCAAAAAAAAATACTGTCATCCAGGTACTTTCTTTTAATACGAGTACTTTTAAAACGTTAGCGAGCAAGGCTCTGTAATTTTTTAATGGAAATGACGAGAGTGCTTTCATAATTTTGTTAGTTGTGCTGATTTTTGTTTGATACCCACTGATAAGGTACTTACTAAAACATTAAAATTAGAGAGTTTATACAAATCTACTCGCCTTTATTTTACATATTTTATTATTATTGTTCTGGCGTTTCGAATCCAACTGAAAAAAAATAAGTTTTAACTACCTAGATTTTTATATCAACACTAACATCCTTAATTTAGACTAACTATAAAAAACAATTGCCGAAATGACGCAGTTTAGCTATTAAGTAGGTACATCAATAAAAAACGAATAAATAACTCCACTTTTTGTCGAAATTACTGTTTGGTACCGGAAGAGACTAGATAAATTTCTCTATTACTTGCCATCCTAATATCTCCACTATTCCGAGTAGTTTCGGTCTGAAACGTTATTAGAAAATCTAATAACTCCACGTTAAACAGAATGTCACAATTTTGACAGTTTACTCCCACATAGCCGCCTTTTTATATGGCGCCACAAGAGGAACCGAACGGTCCTAAATGCTTTAATGCGAAAAAAATATTTCTAATCCATTTTGGAACTAAAAAATCATAAGAAAAAAAAATTCAATAAAAAGAGAATGAAAAAAATAAAATCTACTACCTATTTAATAACAATTATTTTTTTAGAGTAATTATATTATGTTATGAACATACACAGTTTCCAACAGGATTTCCAATTTTTCTTTTAAACTATAAGAATATTTTTTACATAGTTTTTAGTCTCCCCTGTAAAATTTGCCACTATGGAGTTATTCGTTTTGCGAATTAAGGTATCGTAATGTTATTTTGTTTTACTATTCAAAGGAATAAAAAGAGCACAAGTGTCTCACTCTTGAACTTAGGAGAATAGGCCTAGATAATATATCATTAGGTTAAACGAGAAGTTTACTTACATACACATTTATTTTTATTTTTACACTTCAACATAAAGTGGGTGATTCTGCAAGCGAGTTATCCTACATCAGGTCACGTGGCCCCTCGCACACGCTACATGCGAGGTGGCATGCACATTACAGTACTATCGGAATTCTGCTGCACCCAACACGTAATAAACATCTTTTTTCTTGTAAAAAAGGGAAAATTAATTTCATCATAATCCTCACAATATCGTGACGCAAACAAATAAATCAATAATATCTAGTTCTCACGATAAAAATAAACATATTTTGCTATGCATGCTAACAGACAAATATTTAAAAATACATATGTTTATACTTATGCTAATAAAATTTAACGTCATCAATTGGTAAAATAAATAAAGTGTAGCTAGCTGGTTAGAGTTCAAGGTCATTATTTGTCCATATTTCATACATAACTCATCATAAATAACCAATAAGGTGTGTTAGTGTTTACTGAATATTTGATATAGGTACCTACAAACCTCCTTTAACCTCTCGTTATCCATAAAACCAGACACAATAGAAATTCAATTGTTCTATGGCTCCATATGGAGTCACTGGGAGATAAAAGATTAATAGTGACTAGGTTATAAAATAAATCTTGGTTATAATTAATAACAATTACAACATAACAAATGTGTCTGCCTCGTGCGGGACACAAACTCACGTTTTAAGCAAACCGGGCAACTGCTCTTCTAGACATTGAGACACTTAGACACTTTGTTGAGAAATATTTTGAATTTATTTTTATTTTTACGCTCTCAGTCATCATATTCAATGTTTTGATACTACAACTTGGATATAAAAAAAAACATTCCAAAAAAACGCTTTATAATACCTTATACTTAGGTATTATTATTACCGTTAATTTTACATACTATTTTATCTTTATGCAAAGGGTTTGAAACAACTGGAAAATTACACGTAAAATAAATGATAGTAGAACCTTATAAGTGATTCTGATTACATTTCATCGTGTAAGTAATACGCGTAAACTTTCGAAAAGAATAAATACCGAATAGTGAATGCAAAAAAATGGCTATAAGTTCACCGATTCAATGTTCCGTTTTATGACGATGCTTACTTTTTTTGTGTTATTGTAAACTCGCCATAACAGTTAATTCGCCATCGAAAATATGGTGAAAAAACCTGTGTAAAACTCGCCACAGCTAGAATTTTAAAAATAAATTTTCTTTTTTAATTGTTTTGGTCTATTGGTATGGTAAACTAGATGATGATGATGATTTCGTATGGACTGCCGAAGAATCAAACACTTAAAATTATATATTTATATTTATATCTCATTTCCGATTACGGAATCAAATGTAGGTACATCTAGAGGTGTAACAATACGCTGATTGGCTTAAATCCTAACTAGCTGGCCTAATACCATAAACAATAAAAATGTATGCAGGTAATATCAATCTTATAATCACAGAAATATTGTTTAGTTACTCAACTTACATCTAATTATAAAATCACAGTCAGCTTATTAACTTGCAATGCAATATCCTAATCTACTTTAAGATTTGCAAAATTATTGACTTAAGTCTAGTTTAAAAAGATTTTATCTGCCATAACTTTCACATTAATAGAATCATAAATCGTTGCAAAACACTAACTTTGTGTAGAACTTCAACTAGTGACATATATTTTTTATATCTTTATCATCAGCAATCGTTCGCCGAGTCCTCATATTTCCTCCTCATATTTATTCGGGTATGATATTTAAACTGAAATTCCTTATATACACTATATACACTCGGTTTCTTTATTAATGTATCTAGAGACTGGAGTAAATAAGGATTCTTTTTGCCCATATTTTTATTAAAACTTTAATGCCATGATTCTGCTAAATTAATAGTCCCTGGACGAACCCCGTGGGCATTCCATGTGTTACATTGTATATTTCCATTGTGTTACAAAGAAGACATTAAATTTAGTGATTGCATCACTATTTGGAGATTCTTTCATGATTAATAAGTAAGTCCTGCTTCTTTACATGGGCCAATGCAGCACACATGGCTAAGTGTGTCTTCTCGTCTATGAGCTTTTTGAAAACGCCTGTCAACATCAGGAAACATTTTTCTTATTATTACAACAACTTCAAAGTTTACAATCATCGTTAGAGGTATCCATTTAGAAAGATGCTTTAGTCATAAAAATTCTGTCATAGTATCGTTCCTGCTTATTAGGCATAAGAACATAAATGAGTGGGACTATGTTAGTGTACTGTAGACTGACTGACTGTAGTCATCGTTGCTATTTACATGTATGCAATATATCTAATTGAATGAAATAGCTCTTTGAAAAAGATAGATATAGTGCACAAACGCATTTGAAAGAGATAGATAAAGGCGCGCAAGTGTATGACAGGTTTATGCGTAAGAGTGCTGGATGAGGTAGGGGGGTATTACGGAGGTAGTCTGCCGCGCTATACCGTGTGCATGATCTTCATTGCTTCCCGCATTCCACACCACATCTCATAGATACATCGACCCATCTTGGTGTGGACAAAATTATTAGTTTGAAATAAGGGTGGAAACTTTCAGCGGGGCAGTAAGGGGAAGTACCTTATCCATTGCAGCTACACGAAAATAGTCTTAGAAGACTATCCATAATTTTTTATGGAATTTTAATTCCTATTCAAAGATTTTCAAAAAAAAATACAGTTAGCAAGAAAATAGCCATTTTACACAAAAACATTTTTTGATGCCAATCGATCCTGTTTCTAATACTGATCAAAAACTTCTATGGGACTAACCATCGTTGGAGTACTCAAAAAGTCACAAATTGCAAAAAACTTTTCCCGTACATTTTGTATGACAATTTTACGCAAAAGCGTTTTTAGTGACGATTGAGATCTTTTTGTTGACTGAATAAAAACATAAGTTTAAAAACAATTCAAATTTGGAACTCGTTATTATTAAATAAAAAGCAATCTTGACAGTTTGTTGCGTCAGAAAAGCTCTGAGTGTGTTGTGAATAACATCATCAAGTTATGTTAGTTAATAAAAATAAAAAATTGATACGCCTTCTTTTTGTTATGTGTAAAATTCTACGTGATCATTTGTCTTTTATTTTATTTTTTGTATTTCAGTTACACAAATTCTTTACAAAATGTAAGGGGAAAGTTTTTTGCAATTTGTGACTTTTTGAGTACTCTAACGATGCTGGTTGGTTCCATAGAAGTTTTTGATCAGTATTAGAAACAAGATCGATTGGCATCAAAAAATGTTTTTGTGTAAAATGGCTAATTTCTTGGTAGCTGTAATTTTTTAAAATCTTTGAATGGGGATCAAAATTCCATTAAAAAATATGGATAGTCTCCTAAGACCATTTTCGTGTAGCTGCAACGGATAAGGTACTTCCCCTTACTGCCCCGCTGAAAGTTTCCACCCTGTATATTATGAGCCAACTCGCTTGCTAACGGTACTTCTTGCAAATATGATATAAAATCTACATTGGTGACGAGTTTACAATAACACGTATCCACCGGTGGCGAATTTACACATACATTTTATAGGTGTGGCGAATTTACTTTCAGTGCATGGAGCTTTTAAAAACGTGACGAGTTTACAAAAAGTCTTTTTTTTAACATTCAACCATTTTAAATAAAGTATAATCTTATAAATCGTATCGTATAATCTTTATAAAGCATTGAAACAGCGCCTCGTGGTGACAAATGACGAGAGTTTATTTGTCATACAAATTATCTTTTTCAAATGTCAAAAGAAACTTCGAAGGCACCCGGAGTCGTGCGTAAAGTGCGAGACACATGCTATAAGTTATATATTTATATTTAGACGATGCCAAAGTCGTGGCTGCTAGCCATTACCTATCCATAACCATAATGCCTGCAGCGAGACTCAGGTCACACTGATTTACATAATGACGCCGCTATCAACTACGGCGAGCGACCCCATTTTTTCTAGCCCCGCAAGCTAGCTCGGCATACATTGGTTTTCCAGAATTACCCTGCTACAACATGACGCAGACTTTACTCAGGCAATTGCAACAAATCAGCCATAATACATTTTTAAAGCATAGTTACAGCTTACCCATTGTAAGTCAATGTCAAAATTGAAAGGTAAATAAACACTGCATTAGTTATTAAACAGTTGAAGAGTTCGAGTTATTCCGGTCTGATCCCCAAAACCGATCTACTCCCAATTATTGTTATTTTTTTATTCCGGTCTGATCCACTGTAAATTTTACCATTCCGGTCCGATCCCCTTCCTATTTTAATGGATAAGTACAGTCAATTGAAAAACAGTTATAGTGTGAAAATTTCGTGCTTTTGAAGTAGGTACTATTATTTAGATGACTTTGTACAAATTTTTGAATGCTGTACGCCCGATTCTCTTATTTATTTATTATACTTTATACGAATTGACACGTATAAAGTTTTTATACAATAATTTCGAGGCCACGGCCTCGAGGCAGACCATCTGCCAGGTGGTCAGACGATATCGTCGGTAGGATATTGGATGAGGTTCGCACGGGACCGGCTAAGAAGGTGTGTTAAAGGGGAGGCTCAGTGGGTGCTTACGGGCCGAAATCTATCTAAGTATCTATTGTACCGTCCGTCTTCGGACATAGGCTCCTCTCTGCTTCCCCGCTCTTGACGGTCTGCTGCCACACGCATCCAATTGGTGCCAGCTTGCTGCCGGATATCATCCGTCCATCTCTTGGGCGGTCGACCTCTGCCGCGGGTGTTAGCGCGGGGTCGCCATTCTAGCGATCTACTCGCGCAACGGCTGTGGTTCATTCTGGCAAAGTGTCCTGCCCATCTCCACTTTCTGCGCTCTTATTTCCTCGACGACGTCGACAACTTTGGTCGACGTGCTATAATGATGATAATGAAATATGAAATGGTGGTTTTGCAAGTATTTTAAGTGTTATTAAGAAAACTTACTTAATTTTCTTATCAAGCAGCATATTTTTTTTCAATCACAATAACTAATGCTTCATAAAAACACAATAACTTTTGCTTCATATATAAAATACAGATTATTCTAGTATGTTTTAACAGTTTCACCTCTGATCTTATAGTTTATTAGCTCTCTCCATTCGACTGGAAGAAATCGCTTGAAAGCGATATGACCGCCAAATTGTAACTTTAGTAAATTATTTATTTTTTGTTCATGTTTATAGTGTTGCAATAAAAGTATTATCTATCTATCTAAAGTATACCCTTTCTTGTTTACAGGTATCAGCAGCTGTTGACGTCCAGTAGCAGCCATTAAAGGCCATCTTTATTTTTACCCAAGCTCCTTTTACCCTCTCCAAGATTGCTGCCACTATGGGTCGGAAGAAAATACAAATATCCCGGATCACGGACGAACGGAATCGGCAGGTTCGTAATTTTTTTTAAGTATAAATAATTTTAATATTGAAATTCGTCAAAGTCGTTTCTATAAACGAAATGATGAACATGGATGTAAATATCAAAACGACTAAACTGAAACCTCGTTATCTACAATTTTTACAAAGTCTTAAGATTTTTTTTTTATTTTAATTCTGAAACTCACAAAAACCAATTGTTAACAAAATATCAAAGTGCGAAATACTTAGCTTTGCACGTCATACATAAATCACGTCAAAACATTTTAAAATGAATCAATCCTTTATCCGTGTGATTAACACCAACTAATATGGAGCACAAGGTTGCTATAGAGAAATGACCTTTTGTACGCGCTCTGACCCAACAGTTCCATATATCAGCAAGCTACTTTGCAAAACACTATCGCAAAGGACAACGACCGCCCCCGTTGGTAATTTATTAATTATACGATTACGCAGTGTACTAACCCTTGACCAGTTTAACAAGATCCCATGAAGTTAACTGAACCGCAACGTATTGGTTGCAACTCTGTGATTAGGAGAGTGCGCGGGAGCTCACTATTTGCTGGATGTAACAATAGAGTAGGCAGACGTCTCAAATGAAAGTTACGAAGGTCAATTCGCTTTCAGCCAAGGTCCTATTGTGTGTGACGGTATGACGTGTTTTCGTTATTGTTTCTAATAACTACACACCTGTTTGTGGTGATATATTTCGGTATGAAGATCTTTATTTACACACTAGCTGTGCTCGCGACTTCGTCCGCGTGGAATAGTGACTTTCGGCAGCATTTTTAATTTTTTAGGCTCTTTTCCCGTTTTTGCAACATTTTTCACTGATGCTTCGCTCCTATTGGACGCAACGTGATGTTATATAGCCTAAAGCCTTCCTCGATAAATGGACTATCCAACACAAAAAGAATTATTCAATTCGAACCAGTAGTTCCTGAGATTAGCGCGTTCAAACAAACAAACAAACAAACAAACAAACAAACAAACAAACAAACTCTTCAGCTTTATAATATTAGTATAGATTAGAACAAATTATTATACCACTTACATGAGTACATGTTTAGTGATGGTAACAGTTAGATAAATATAAAACTGAAGGCGTCGTATTGTTAAACTTCCGAGATGCATAAAGTATTTACTACAGGATTAAACGCACAAAACATCTTTGACTGCATAACTTGTCATCTGTCGTTAACTTGACAATTGCAATTTTATTATTAATGTTAAAACAAATCGTTACCTTCAACTGCGTCATTGAATTTGTTTTTGTTTGGATTCAATCAGCTTCAGCAAACCGTTGACTATTCATCGATTTTCGTTAACAAGGAAAATGTATGGTGCGTCCTCCTGCGTAGTAGCTTCTACGTACACAAAGGTTTCAATAAACTGGGCTATGGAATTCTAAATGTTTGTAATGTTGATGACACACTGCGTACAGTAATTGTATTCCAGTAGAACTTTACGATATGCGGCCGTGACCCAACAAAGCACCGTAGAATAATTATGGCAGTAATATAGTCATAACAATCGAAATATTCCAAAAAATTAACAGATTAAGATTCAAACAAGTTGTTATCGCTTTATTTTTACTGTATTTAATTTGTATTTACATATTTGCTTATATACTTGCTTATGTATTTGCTTATTTACTGTATTTAATTTGTATTTACATATACTAACCATGTTGTATGTTATTAAGCTCTATCAGCCTCTATACACAAGCCTACCTTGTTTAAGCTTACAATGTCCAAGTAAACAAAATGTATGTACCACTTTTAATTGCTTCAGTGACATATATTAGTTGTATTATTGTTTATTGATAAACACTGTGACTCATAAAGGGCTTTGATAAGCAACGTCTAATGGAGTATTTTGTAAAATACTTTTATTCACAAAATGGGAGGATGCGGTTAACGACCAGAGCCCATCGAGTCATAGCGTGTCTTAAATGCTCACTATGTATTATGATGATTTCTTAAATACTTACTTATATATAGAAAAAAAATATTTATGTATTTTTGTTAATTAAGGCTACAATCCCAGTTTAAAAAAAAATCAACTAAGACGCTTATGGAAACCAAGATTTTAATAGCTTGTAACAATTTTCAGGTGACGTTCAACAAACGTAAATTCGGCGTGATGAAGAAGGCCTACGAATTGAGCGTACTCTGTGACTGCGAAATTGCCCTCATCATCTTTAGCTCCAACAACAAACTGTACCAATATGCCAGCACTGACATGGACAAGGTAAACTACACTTAATGCACAGTTTCATTTACAGCCTGTATCATCCCATTGTTGGGCAAATGCCTCTCTCTATTCCCGTCACTCCTCACAACTTTGCGCCACGTTTGCCAGTACTTCTCAAAGGACTTACTCGCCTTTTTACACTTACCAACACATTTATTATGTTAAGCTTTAATTTGAACTGTCTCTATATCTACAGTTTACGTTTTAATATGTAACACCTTGCACTTTGTCACTATGCTTGAATTATGTGCACATCCGATTTTATCTGTACACGCTGTCTGATTGTCTGGAAATGATCGCTTACAAGCGAAAAGACAGCCAAATTGTTACTTTCTTGTTGCAATCAACAACATATCGATCAAAATATCTCGAAATACTAAATTAAACAGCCGTCGAGTGTAATTTTTTGAAATTGTGGTTTATTCCGTTACAGGTTCTCCTTAAATATACTGAATACAACGAGCCGCACGAGTCGCTGACCAACCGCAACATAATTGAGGTACATTAAGTACGGCGTCATCTGTGTGCCGTGATCGCAATGCAATGTCCATGCAAACTTGACTTATCCCATTAACAGAGTGCTTCTTACTCACAAACAAACCTAATGCATACGTATTTACTAAAACAATCCCCGTAATGTACAATCCTTATTAAAATAGATGTCGTATACTGAGCTGGTGATAACATATTGGTAGTTCTATAAAATGTAGCACTAGAAATATGCCTAAACATTTTGAATGAATCTGTAGAATATACACAACCTATAGACACATGAAAAGATAAACATTTAAGCCTAATAAAGTAGGTACCAGCATGTGTATTTCCTGTTACAACAAAACAATTAATGTACGGAACACCAGACACCCCGTTTTTATACTAACAGTTTATGACTAGGCACCCCCAGTGTTTATGTTATTTTTCCTCGTACAGCATGGGTTTTGTAAATATTTTTGTGTTTATTTGAATTTACCTCGCCTACCTGACTGAGTCGAGATACAAGGGTAAAGTCAGAGTTGCATCATTGCATTCGACACTACACACATATGTACGCTGAAAAAGTTTCCCAAATACATATTATTAGAAAACCACTGTAGTATCTACAGCACTTATTTATTTTGAACCCTCTACTACATACTTATAATAAAAGATTTTTTTCTTTTTGAGGAGTTTTAGTGAAATGTTGTTAAATGTTGTGACCACTGATAAAACTAATAGTGTGTAGTGAGGGTGCATTCTAATATTTAACTTGATTTAAGCATGCCAAAATTAATAAAGTAGTTTACATAATTTTGGCTCGTCAAGCCACCTGAGCTCGTTTCGCTGACACTTGCAGGCCCTAACGAAGAAGGAGCATAAGAACGGAGTGATGTCACCCGATAGCCCCGAAGCCGAACCGGAATACAATCTGACACCAAGGACCGAAGCCAAGTACTCAAAGATCGATGAGGAATTCCAAATGATGATGCAAAGGAACCAATTGAACGGGAGCCGCGTTGGGGTCGGTGTGACGGGAAGCAGCTACAACCTGCCTGTGAGCGTCCCCGTCGGCGGTTATGATCAGTCACTGTTACAAGCTAGTCCACAAATGCATACCTCTATAAGTCCACGGCCTTCTTCATCGGAAACTGATTCAGGTTGGTCTACTTTCTTTCACGATATACTACCAATTATTATAAATGAATCAATATTTGTTTTCGTTACTTTAAACAAACAGTCCATGTTGAAATGGAACACTTCATCGTTCACACTTCATCCACTCGCGATTATTTTACACTTATTTTGTTTTGACTCCTTACGTTCCAAGTTCTTTACCAGCTGTGATTACAAACTCTTTTTAATTTCAATACTATATTAATTAATTATATTACTATTACATAAATTTTGTCAGTTCATTGTCTTTTTATCACACATGTATTTTAACAAAGTTACTAAGAGCTAGGTATATTTTTAAATATTAGAACGTATTCACCAATTAAATAAACCATTTTGTGTTCCAGTCTACCCAAGCGGCGGAATGCTCGAGATGTCCAACGGTTACCCGGGCTCAGGGTCCCCTCTAGGGGCGGCATGTACTCCATCGCCGTCGCCAGGGCCCGCGCCATCACCCCACCGACACCCGCACAAGTCGCACGCGCACGCTCCCCCGCCCCACCACTCGCCACGCCACAACAACTTACGCGTCGTGCTTCCAACCTCGATGCCGCCGCCACAGGACGACCTATCTTACACTGGAGAGGTGATTGTTAGAACTATTTATTACATTACACTAGTACTCATAGTGCTTTTAAGTATATGTGCCAATCAGCTTATATTAGCCAGCAAGTGCGTGCCACTGATATTTTAATGGCATAAATCAGTATCAGTGGAGAACTAAAAATATATTTAAAAAAAAAACTTTCCTACACTCACACCAATTATCTAGCCCAAGAGAAGCTTCGTTATGAAACTCGTCAAATGGTCACTAGACAACGGATAAACATACTTAATATACTTAAAATAATTAAATACATACTTATTATACATAGAAAACAATCAGAACCGAGACAATTTAGAAAAACAATAATTTTTAAATTGACCCGACCGGGGATCTAACCCCGGACCTGAGAGATGGCGACACCATGAAAACCGCTGTACAAACCACTCGACCAAGGAGGTCGTCCGAAATATAAGATGATGATGATGATGATGATATACTTATAAACATTAGCGTCCCATTATAGTTAGTTACAAAGTTAAAACAGGGTTTAACGCAAGCTCCGGCTGTGGTATCGAACTTTACACCAGTAAAAAGTTTTGAAAATTTAAATACAGTAACTTTAAAAAATGTTTTTGTTAAAAGTAATTGTGACAAATTAGTATTAGAAAAACCAAATTCTATAATTGTTTTCTAAAGTTTACGTGAACACTACATATTAAAATGAAACTACATAATTATACGGGTATACTCGCGTTTATTTTATACATTAGTTTTAGTTAATGTTTATCCTTACGTTTCGAACCCTAAAACTAATGTATATTAACGCGAACGCTAACCAAATTCTGCTAATCACTTTATTTTTGTGATCGATTTTGACACGTTCTTTGTAACACATTTTATGTCTCGATCCGAACCGAACCTTTCGGAGAATCTAATAGGGCACGGGGACGCGCACTTTTAAATGTGCGATGCCGTTCCCTCTAGAAAACCTCCGAAGGTGATTCCTTTCAACACGGCTTGAGGTACCCTATACGTACCTCGCCGCCCCCAAAAAAGCCCGGTGACGCTGAAAATGCCGTTTGAAGCAATAACCAATCTCTCTCTAAAAAAAAAACATTTTACGTAGAATTTTTCTACAAACGTTTACAAACAATATGCCCCAATTACGATTGAGAAATCTAACATGATTATATAACTTTCTTTTTTTACATTTTAGACACCGCTAAGCTACTCGGGAATCAGCAACTTCGGACCACAGGACTTCAGCATGACTTCGGACATGGGCATCGGGCTGTCGTGGGGGGCACACCAGCTGCAGACGCTACAACACAACAGGTACATGTCTGTGCCCAATTTGATTACTTTTTTAATGTTAATTTTAATGTTGTCTTGCTTGTGCTTTTTATTGTGATTTTTCATATTTGGGGTGCATTTTTTGAACAAACATCAGTTGCTAGACTTGATTCAAAGCCATCGGTGACAATCTTGACACCAAAACTACTAAATTAACAAATTAAAACTATTTAAAAAGTTACAAAATTTCTTAGGTTCTTTATTTCTGTTATTTATACTTTCAAGATTACCACCGAGATTAAAAATATCGTACTCCCACTTTATTTTCACTTGTTCTTTTAAGTTGCTAGTAAATAACTTATCATCCATTACTTACTATTAATCTCGTTTGTCAAAAGATTTAACCATTTAGATCAATGAATTCGGTTAATTGTAAATTATCTAAATAAGGAAAATTATTCTAAAATTTAATTGGAGAAAACCCAAAAAAAAGTTATGCTCCACCATGACAGTGTTTCCACTGCCGTGACCAGGATTCGAACCTGGGTTACTACGGCCACAACGTAGGGTCCTAACCACTAGACGATCACGGCTATCGGAGCTGTTGTATACTGCTACAAAATTAAGCTTGACCATTATTCGGAAAAAGAGAGGTCCAGTTTTTCTAGACCTCCGCTTCCCCTTACGAACGTAAGTTAAACGGATGACAGAGAAGGTGATTGGATCAAGTCACCAAGGTCTACTTCAGTGGTGTCTTCCGGGGAACAAAGCGTGACCAATGGAATTGCAATGTTCCGCACGAGTAAAGCCAAATTGAAAAAGTATCAGAGCCGTCCAAAAAACCGTAAAGCCCACATTGTTGTGAATTATTTTTTGTGACCAAAACTGTCAATTGTTTTTTTAATAAATCAATTAAAGTATTCATCTTCAATTTCAATTCCTCAGGCCATTATCATATAAAAGCTGTTTTGTGCCTAAACATTGAAAACGAAGTCGTTAAGTTGGAACTTAAAACATTATTTAAAGCGTAGTTAAAATAATAGCTTTTATATGTAAACAGGATTTAAACTGGCTATCTATGGCCATAACGTCAGGACGTTCGAAGACAACAGAGCTATCGAAGCTACTTTAATAATATCCAAATAATGGTCACTTATTTGCCTTTGTTTTCCATATTGCATGTGCTATTTTACAATTAAAAAATAGTAGTTTTAGTCGTATACGCAGTTATTTTAAAACATTTTGTACGTGAAGATTTTAGATGCAATGGTTATTTAGTAACTATTTGTATTTAAAATTTGTTGTTTGCCTGAAATAAGATAAACTTCATTATTTACTCACTAAACAAAAGATATAAAGTCAAAAGAAATACTACAAAAAGAAATACTCCGCCATGACAGTGTTTCCACTGCCGTGACCAGGATTCGAACCTGGGTTACTACGGCCACAACGTAGGGTCCTAACCACTAGACGATCACGGCTATCGAAGCAGTTAGCAGCTTAAGCAAAATTAGGGCCACTTGCTTCATACCTTTTATTGAACCACTTTCACTTGTTAACGCTCGATTGCATTCAATTATCGATATAAAGAAGTTTTCGCTTCTATTCATAGATGGCGTTGCTGAACAGTTGTTAAATATTAAAGTGGGAATTTTAAATTAAACCAAATAGATCTCTTCCAGCCAACCCTAGCTGTGGTGTGGAACGAGAGTTTGCGGGACTATTCTACGTATAGATACTTAAACTATATAACCATAATGTACACATACTCTACACAAATATATAATAAATAAAAAATAAATAATATAATGATGGACCGATGGACTCTCACGAATGTCAGCAGGCAATTTATTCCACAATTTGGCTGCATGGACGGTGAAAGAATTGTGGAAAAATTTTGGTATTAATTTAATTGAGCTTATTTATTGAATCAGGTTACACCTAAATTATAAACCGAATTCTATTCAGTAAGTCGAAGAGGCTACGAGTAGCGCATGATGAGAAGTCATTGTGGAAATAAATCCAGCTATCTGACGTCGTCATTTAGCTGTTAGTTTATGAATCATCATCATCATCATCATCATCAGCCTATACTAGTCCACTGCTGGCCATAGGCCTCTCCAAGTGCACGCCACCGAAAACGATCCGCGGCTGAATGATGATGAATAAGTACATTTTTTTTTCTCTTGATGATTGTAAGTATCACAATCTGTGAAGTGTTCAGCGTTATCTGTACAAATACACATTGAATGCGAAGTGTGCGACCGTTCGCAATTCTTGCGAGAATCAAGATTTAATTGTACAGTACGTAAATCCCAGCTTAAGACAACAGACGTTAAAACCCAAATGGGTAATTACCGGGACAATTATTTACTGGGACAGCATGGTAGGCCGTACCCGATCTCCTCATTTTCTTAAAGGAAGGTTTGAGTCAAGACCACTGATTAAAAAATGCATTTACCTCGTTTGTCGCTCATGCTAAAGCCGTACAAATTCCCGTTCTTATGAGGCTGAAGTGATCAGATAGACGTAATATGCTGATAATTTAATGAAATATAATTCGCAATACATAATGAATGACCGTTTTATAAAAAAAAAGAAGATGAGCAAGAGTAGGATTGCTCAATGTATTTAATCTTAACCCTGATGGTTATTCTACGCGATTCCCTCAATGATTCCTGTGTAAAAACTTTGCGGCATTATCTCCTATGCCCATTAGTGAACTACAATGTACCCGGAATCACATCAACCTAGAATTATGAAGCGCTCAGGAAGAGTTATCTTTACACCGTGTGAAAAGTATTGACTAAATATTTGTTTCCACTGTGCAGCACTTTCACAATCAATCGTTGCGCATGAGTGGTCGGACGCAGATAATAATTAACGCCTACACAAGTGAACGCTATCAGTTAGTAGGGGCCTAATTAAAATATATTTTCTGATAACATTTATGTTTATGTCTTGAATTTGTCATTGTGTGCATGTGAGCTTGCGAATTATGTGCTTTTAGTATAGAATTGGTTGATCATTATCATCATCATCAGCTCATTTTTATATCCCCACTGCTGGGGCACGAGCCTTCCCTATGGATGAATAGGGAGAACAGGCCATAAACCACCACGTGACCCCTGTGCGGATTGATGGTTGTTAACGACTGCTAATGCAGCCGGGACCAACGGGCTTTACGTGCATTCCGAAGCACCGAGCAGCTCAAGATGATACATTTTTGGTCACCCATACAATGACCAGCCTTTGCGAAAATTGCTTAACCTCAGCACTCGCAGACCGGGCGCGTTAACCACTGCGCCATCGAACTCCTCAATTGGTTGATGTTAGCACTAAAAAATATTTAGAAATAAAATTAAACCTACCACAGAAGTTTAAGATAATATATTAACGTATCAATAAATAAAAATAGGTAGGTACTTATGTAGTAATCAGTTTTAAATTAGACTACTATAATTATGGACCGAAGTAGTACAAAAAACGGTTGAGTTGCGAGTCGTACTTGCGCAGTGAAGGAGTCGGAAGTAATTCTGAAAAATTATTTCGTGAAATATCATAATATCTAAATTTTGAGTTAAAAATATCTAAAATCATAGCGAGAACTTTCCAGCACTGATAGCCTGATAGTCTGACATACAGACGAACATATAGGCGTGACGAAATTAGGGGGGTTCTTGGTTCACTACAGAAAATATTGTATTGTCTTAAAAAAACATACAACCGAATTGAGAACCTCCTCTTTTTTTTGAAGTCGATTACAAACAGGGCTCTACTGCAAAATCACGTAAAAATGTTGTACTTTTAACTGTCTAAAACTATTGGCAAAAATGTGACATCATGTTTTGAGCTTAACTACAAACATCATATTATCGTAAAAATACCGCGGTAGAATGACGTTGGTATTTCGATATCAATAACAAAATAATTTTACACCGACAAATGGCTGTAGGAGCAAGACAGCTAGCTTCTGTTAAGTTAGACTGACCGCTGCAGACAGAGAAAGCTATGGCTGCCAATAAGCGTTACCAAAACCTTAAGTCCATTTATAAGTCCTTTCACTTTAGAATAGAGGGAAAGAGCGAACACACGCAGTATTCTGAAGTAGTTGTTCATTGAACAGTAGCAGCTTGCCGGTGCTGGGCGGGGGAGGGACGCCGCCGCCGGCCGCGTCGCCTAGCAACGTCAAGATCAAAGCCGAGCCCGTGTCGCCGCCTCGCGCACCCGATCACATGCACCGCGCGCCGCCTGCGACTGCGCCGCAGCCCGCCCACCTTTCTGGCGTCCTCGATGGTTGGTACTTGCCTATATCTCAAAAACTAACTTATCCCGACGTCAAAGCTGAACCGGTGTCGCTGACGCCAGAAAGGTGGCTTTCTGGCCTCATCGATGGTAGGTACTTCCATATACTGGTGGGCATATCCCTCAAAATCTTGCCTATCCTAAAACGTCAAAGTTAAGTCTGTGTCAACACCGTGCGCCTTGCTCAAAATTTCAAGAACTGAAGCCACAGGGTTGGCAACGCGTGTATGACACCCTCACTTCCCAAGGTTGGTACTTGCCTTTCCCCCACAAACTGCTTTGCTAAGCAGGCATAAACGGCTAAGCTGAACCGGCATCGCTACCATCCGCATGCATTTGACTCCAATTCATGCCGCAGCTCACGTCCTCGTTACAACCCAACTGTCTGAAGTCATCTATAGTTCGTGCTTTCCTATCCTCGCAAAAAACCCAACAACGTCAAACAGTTTGTTAATAAACAATTAATTACTTAGGTAATTTGTTATTTACTCAAAAAATATATTAATTAAAATATATATTGTTGTGTGTGTATTGTGCTAACAATGTTTATGTGTATTTATTAAACAGTTATATGATTTTTCAGGTTCAGTTTCATCAAGTAACATGGGCTCGCCGGCAGGGCAAGACATGAGGCACTCCAACGCTGTCCCGCTGGACTACGAGCAGCCTCATACAAAACGGCAGCGGATCGAAGGTTGGGCCACATAGCTAGGCTATGAGGCCTTCGGTTCCTACCCGAGGCCCCTCCACCCGCACTGCTAAACTCGCCAAGTTACAGAACGCTCTGGGTCTTACCTGGAGCCAACTTGCGCGGCTGCAGATCCCCTATTGAGCTTCGGTCGACCGTCCTACGTCGGATATCAGTCATGCTTTTTTCCTGGTGCTGGATTGACTTCACTGACAGTGCTATAGACCAAAAGTCTGACTAGGAAGGTGCACCAATTGAGGTGCTTTTAGTTGCACGGTCAACTTATGCGAGCATCGCACTTCTAAGTCACGAGACAGACATAGGCCCGAAGGGGCACTTTAACATTCATCTTCAGATCGTTGCTGTTATCAACGAAACAGTCGTTACAAAATTTATTGTTGTTAAAGTTTACACTACCCTTCTATTATACGTAATAATAAAAAATCTTATTGTAACTGCACATGTGAATACACTATAATATTAAATGTTAAAGTTAAGTACAACATTAAAGTTTAGCTGCAACCCTTCAGAATATTTTAAAGTATAACTTGACGTATGGTTAGATTTCCAAATCCCCTGTAAATAGTTGTAATTGAATGTGCAATCCGTGCCATTGTCTGTTTAGCATAAAAGTTAGTCAATTTAAAATTAGTGACTATCGGTATATTAGCAAAGGAAATGACTAATACTCCTGAAGTTCAGGAAAGCGCAGGAGACCGCAGCCGGTCGAAGTGGTGTGGTGTGCGATAAACTATGGAAGTGTGTCATGTGCGTTGGAGACTTCAAATCGACTGTTGACTTTTGTGTTAGTGTTCTAAAAAGTTTTTGTGCCATTTTAAAAATATTATAATAGTGTGACATCCGAACTTGAATCTTTGTAAATTTAGTAAGCGTAGTGTCATCACATCACAGAAGATAATAAATCTATGTATTGTAAAATCTACTTTATCTATTAACATATTTATACACGAGAATAATATGATATTTACATAATATGTATACACGTCCCATTAGGAACGAATGTTATGTATGTAAGTAGGTAATGTTAGCTAGAGTTGAGTATATAAAGGTACCACACGAAGCTTTAAAATTTCTTATGATAACACTCGCACTCTAAGCAGTCTGTAAGTTAATGAACACATTGATTGTATTGTATTGAATTTTAGAAAAAAAACAGACAAAAATATTTTTCACTTAGACCCTATTATAGAAAAGAAATTAATATTATTCTCATTAGAGACATTTAATTATGTCAAGCTTCTTAAATATTACATTGGTCTCAGACAGCACATCGGCCAATAGCTTTATCTCTTGAATACCTGTAATTTTGCTTACAAAAATGCCCACGGCTTCTTGCTGATAAAATACTTTTTAGAGTAATTTATATTTATCGCTATTGGTTGGCGTGCTAACTGTTACAAATTATTTTTACAAATATAGTGAATATTTATTCTCAAATATTATATTTTCATTTACAGACCAAATTGTGGAGTCAATTTTAAATAATTATCATACCATTCGTACATGTATTTGTTAAGTATGGTGTATCTAGTTGCTGTAATCGGTTACTATGAAAGATAAATGCTTGTTGTTAGTACATTTTATTATTTTGTTAGTGTGATCTGAAGATGTTCGATGTTACTTGCATTCTACTCCACATTAGAAGTAATTAGTTGTTGTAAAAATGAACAATATTGATTACTTACGAATTAAATCATTCAGCTTTAAATGCACATACCTACAAAAATATACTTATTGTAAAATAAAAATAAAATCATACCTATTTTGGTATAGCACTATTTCACAATCCGCCCTATTTTTAGATGATGTTGTCAGATGAATTAACATTAAATGTATAGTCATTAGTGTATTCTGTCAGGATAAAACCGTTTTTAGAACCCTTGTATCTCCTACTCCCCTTCAAATGGATTATCTCCTGGCATTGTTATTTTAAATTTTGCTAGCTCTCTGTAGTACTATCCGTAGTACTGTCCAATTCTCTTCTTTTATTATTGACTCAGTCCCCTCATATCTTCTCACTGTAGATGCCTTACTCACAGTGCCTAAGTGTACCATTTTGTACCAAATTTGTATGATACGATAGCATTTTTGCTTTTATATATTTTCACACCCTATAATAACTTTAAGTCTTTGAAAAATGTTATATTGTTATGGCCGTAGAATATATATACGTACTGTCATTAGTAAATGTTAAATGTATTATTAAATTTGTACCCATTCATGTATCTATGAGGTAATACTACGGTCATAGCGATGCTGGATCTTGCGCTATACCATGTGCTAAAACAGTGAAACTGTTTTTTAAGTAATTATGTGATTGTAACAGTATAAATGTAATGATAGTGTGTATAAACAAAGTTGCAACATAGTCTTTAGATTAATCCTTCAAATCACAGTAACAAAATGTTGATGTAATGTTTGTTAAATTTGTACAGGGACTTACCAGTTTTGAAGTTCAAAAGTCTGAACGCGTAAGAAATGTATTTTCGCATTGTAAAATAAGTACACGATTAGTTTATAAACGAATTAATATTTTAATACCGGAGCATAATTAATGTTGACCCATTTTAGGGAACTATGAAATTCATGTAAGTACACCTTAAATGTTAGCATATGTTGTTAATGTGATATAATTACATACACTGTTAAAATCCTTGTATTCTACTGTTGCGTTTTCTGAAATGGTTTTCGGTCGTTCGTTCCTAATAGTTGCTTTGTCTGGAATCGTTGGTGTGCTTTGTATTAGAATTTGCTCAATCGTGTTGGTTTGGCGATGAAACACTTTATGTCACTTGTTCATTTGTTATAACATTCGGTCCATTTTAGTATAGTTTAATATGCCCTTTATATTCGCCATGATTCGTTCACTAGTACAAAACACGAAGTTACTGTTGTTACCTATATACCTATCACAAAATGTATTAATGGAATATCCATTATAAACACTTAAATTATTCTTAGACAAAAATATTGTTATAATGATGATTTGCACAAAATTATAATAAGAAAAGGAGCTACGGCATAATAAATAGTTGTCGGCACGTTTGACGAACAGATCATCTTTTGTGACGTCTTGCAGCGAGCATAGGAAGCTTGCTTCTTTCTGTCACATGCACATTTCAATGTAACTTACCTTGTATAAAATATTTCAACAGTAAGCTGGTATTGGGAGCATTATTTCCGAGGTTGTGAGTATTACTATCGGGAATGAGTTCACGTTTAATTAATGAATAGTTATAATAATGTAATTTTCGTTTCAACGCACAACTATGTTGTGTGTTCTTGTAAAAAGAGTTTGGTTTGATTTTAGATGTACCTACTTTTGTGTATGTTTTACCCGTATTTATTCGCTGTGTGCCAATAGCAAACAGTTCTTATTCAGTTAATTTATTACCCTTAGGATGAGTAATCATTGCATTTAATGGAAAATATAGTCATAAGTATGAAATGTATGAAATCATTATCTGATTTCGCCACCGTAGATATTATGTGTATTGTGTTCCCTCGCCTCTCTTTGCTATTGTTTCACAGCTAGTTACGAACAACCTAAATAGAATATAGGAATATGATACATATCCTTATTAAATACTCAAGTCGATTTCACATTAATTTCTCTTGTAACATCAGTTGTGCAATACATAATAACAAAATGCTTAGGTAGGTATTAGGTATATTTTCGTTTGAATTTACAAATAATGCAAAATCTGTTGTATTTTATCGATATTTTTACTGATAATAAGAGAGGTGCCCAAATTTTGGTGGTACCTCTCGCAATTTAAGTCATAATGTATAATTATTTTCTAAGATAAGGCCGGGCCAAATATTGCATTAATTTAGGTCTCGTGGCGCCTGATTCTGTGTCGAGGCAGTCAATTCTGCCCTATGTATAAAATGTACGATGAATGAAACATCTCAGTGGCTGAATGAAATATTGATGTTTATCGACAGTGTTAGAAAAATTGTTATAAATTATTTTGATGACTGTTCGAAGGATAATAAAGAGTTGGATGTCATTTTTTTAGTTCTTTATTTATAAAACACTTTAGCTTTCCCTAATAATAACAATAACAATTAATCATTATAGAATATAGAATTACCACAACACTGCTACTAGAAATAAGATTATGTTTTTTTAACTGTTTTATTTCAAAGAGTGACATGATCACCGAATGTACCCTTAGTAACTGTTGGTTCTCTGTTCTCATCAGATGATTCCATAATATCATCGCCCATGACCTCTCTACGTCTTTTCAAATCTTTTTCAAAAATTTCTCTTACCTCTCTATCTAAATCAACTGAACTAGATCTTCTGGATTCCAATGTTTCAAAATCTGAACTTTTGTGTACAATGATGTTTTCCTCTGTAACATCAATCACTTGACCATCTAAAGTATCCACTGACCCAGCACTAGAAGGTCTTGTCTCGAAGTGCAACCTACTTTCAGTTCTACCAGTATGAATAGCCTTTACATTATATCCATTTTCAAAGGACTCTATCAATTGCTCTTGCGATATGGCTGACGGATGTGGATCTTTCTTTCGAAGTCTACATTTTTTGGTTATACCTCCCGTCCATTCAGAAATAAGTGCAAATGCAGCGAGGAGGAACCCAGCACCAAGAAGTAGAAACATACCTTGGGTGTCCTCCAAAGTTAAGCCTTTTTCTTCAACGGATACAATATTGATGGAACCACTTCCAGCCTATAAAAATAAATTAAAAAAAACAGATACTTATTGAATACTTATAAATGAATAAAACAGAAACATACATAAATAGGTATACAATTTAAACTAAATAATTCGGGTAAGTATTGAAAATAAGAATCTACGAATCCTAAAAATAAACTATGAACTCAGAGTTGCCACTATTTATCATTTCAGGCAAACTGTTAGCTTACTTGCCGAACCAATTAAAAAAAACCTTCAAACACCAGTGAAACTTACTGATAATAGTTTTCCAGTAGTGCTTCGTTGCATTTCCCAACGCACTTCGTCCGTCAACTTTTTGATAAGGCCAGTTTGGTACATCCGTCTCAAGTCTGCACTAAGTTTTTCAGAATACAATGACTTAGTAGGAAAACTTATGGATACGCCAAATGGTACGAAACATTCGTCAGATATATGCAATTGGGCTCTCTTTCTAAAAAAAATAGAAAAATAAGGAAATAAAGACAGACAGAGAAAAAAAGCAAACACAGAGAGACTATAACGTACATTAATGTCTGTAAAACTTACGCTGTTTTAGAAAAATTTGCTTGAACTATGTACTCTAATTCAGCTCGTGATCCTAGAAATGCATAAGGCCAAAAGAATGCTTTTGTAGTATTTCTAATACCAGACCCAATATTTGAAACCAGTTCCAATTTCCTAAATAGTTTGTTTGTGTTAGGGTCCGAAGAGTTGAAAAACCATCTTTCCCAACCACCACGATCTAGAAAAAAGTTCGAAAACGATTTAGCTATGTAATAGGATCATGTTTATGATAATAAAACATTTTTACGGAGGCAGTTTCAACCCAAACAAATTAATATTCGTACAAATTAATAAACTAATATGAGTCAAACAAATAAAATTTTAAACCATTTAATAATAAAATCAATGACAATTTTTTTTAATACAAAATAAGAATAAATATATAAACAAATAAAAATAATGACAAGACACATTTTTCACATTTTTCATCTTTGTTATTGTTCTGTAAAGTTAGAGGGTACCTGAAAACCACACTTTAAAATTAAAAAGAGCTTAATGTGGATGCAAACGTAAAGCTTTAACTTCCATTGAAGCAAACAATAAATATAAAATAAATTAACATTTTCAAAAGGCCTTCGAAAAATATGAAACTTTTTTCAAAGATTTTACTGCAACATGAAGTTTTGATTTTTACTTTATTTGGCATCATGAGAACCACGCAGCTCAATATAAATTACCTTATTCGGAAAGAACGTTAAGCCATAGTCGAACTTGCTAATTATGATGGGGTTTGGCCCGATCTCTCTCTCTCCCGTGCTATTTTCATTGTTTAAAGGCCAGTAAAAGAACCATTATAAGCTAATGATAATATCTCATGATGATGATTGATGTACGTTTTAACGACAACTCCAATATAGATCAATAAATTCTATCTAAGATCCTGTTATGCAAACATTACCTAGAGTCCCAATTCGGTAGAATCCAGACAGCAACTGTTGGATGGTGTCCACAGTCTCCGGAAAAATGGGTAAAGTCACAAACGCTATAATAGAGCCAGTATAGCAACTTGTGATTATGATTGTGAAGATCCAGTACCATCCTTAAATTATTTAAAGAATATTAACTATGTAACTATTGGTAGAACAAATGAACAGTAAAAATTGAGAGACTGGCAGTAAACTTTGTATTATTTTATTGTTTTTAATTATATTGTGGTTGCTGGCTTATTTTGCTAGCGCGTCTCGCTGATATACGTCGATAGCTTAATGTGGCTATTAGTATATAATCTTTCTGTTCAGCTACCGACATGCCTACGTAAATAGTTTAAAAATTATTGATAGGTGAATTGCTAGGTTTAAAAAGTGAATGTGATCATGTATCATAAATTCTTACCAATAAGCAAGCGAGTTGTGACTTTCGTAGTTTTGCTCCACGATTTTTTTCCAGTAAATGTGAAACAATTGGTGAATGTGCCAAAAACGTACCAAAACATATTTTCTATTTCCCCGCTATTGTGTACTAGATGCATTAGACTATGTGTGTCTGAGAAAGCCAGGGGAAGTATTCCAAAAAGGTACGTAAGCGTCAAAGCCACCCAAACGTGCCAATGGAACGGCCCTAGTATGGCACGATATCTGTAAAATTTCAATAAATCCGTTCTTTACTTGCTTCTTTTATAAAACAAAAGCAAACCCCTAATAGACTTAGGAAAATAAAATGTTATAATTATAATAATATAATAATATTATTATAATTATTATATTATTTTAACAGCGGCCATTAAAAGTTGAAAAAAGCTGAAAAGATATTAAAATAAATTAGAGTTTACGACACGGTTTACAGGGTCCGTGGTCACAGGGAGACTGAGATGTTGATCGTCTTATGATCTATGTCTTATGATTTGTTACTAGCGTATCGTCATGTATTTGAACCGGGTGTGTTCTGTTTTATAATGTTTCATTACAATGTGTAGTATGAATTCGCGTAAACCTTAGAAAACATTTTTTTTAAAGAAAAAAACTTGATTCTTTCATAATTTAAGTAAAAATTAACCTTGGCAAAGCCGTTGACATCAATGTAACAAAGACAGCGCAATCTTGAGAATGGGAAAATGACATGTCCATATCTCTGATTCTGTCACTTGTCATATACATTCCAGCAACTCCAATATCAGCACGGCCTACCGTTACTTCTTTTGCAACTGCGTCTCCAGACCTAAAAACATTTTAATTGTGTTTAAATTATCCTCCGAAGACTTTCAAATAAAATTTAAAAAAAAATTTACCCCAACGAAGGTTCCTGAGGTTCAAAAATTTCTATTGAGAAGTTGTTTCTCTCTGCAAGCATCTGAAGAATTCTAACTTCAACTCCGTCCCAAACCACTTTTGGATTCCCACCATCTGGATCGTTTTTTATTCTGAATTTTAAGAAAGAAAGAATCAATGTTAATTTGACTTGTTATCTAGATAATCACTAGATCGTGTCTAGACACGCGGTAGCGCGTCAAGTTCAAGCTAACAGAACTAGCGAGCAGCACCGTGTGAAGAGAATAGTCGACTTTCGTATTTATTACGTTATTATTAACTGGGATTTAGTATTAATTATTATTTCAATAATTAGCGCACATCAATAGTGTAAAATCATTACTTATAAATAATTCAATAATACCACGGACCACGGCGCACGGCACGGCAGCGCAGCGGTGCGATAATTTTATTATAATAATAATTTCTGTACAAAAAGTAATGATAGGTATCCCAACAAAAACATAAATGTGAAATGAGAGCCAAGTTCAATATGATTATGATATATGCTTTGGTTGTTGACTTCAACGACAAAAGAAGTGAGATCTAAATGGGTGCCAAGTTCAATGGTCAGTCCTGAAATTTATTTATAACAACATAAAATATTTTATAAACACTTAAATTATCATTTCTTCTTATAACTTATGATAATATATTGAAGCCTAAGGTCTTATTTGGTTAGTTTTCATATACGAATTATATTATATCCTTCGCAAGTTCTAAAGCTGTAAGTTCTTATTTTATTCTTCCGGAACTTTGGCTGGCTGGTAGAAACTAGTCATCGAACATTGGGCTCTTCCATTACTGTTTTAGTAGGTACTTAATAATAATTCATATATGAAAACTAGCCAAGTTAGACCTTAGGCTTTAATATATTATCCTAAGTTATAAGAAGAAATGATATTTTAAGTTGTTATAAAATATTTTATGTTGTTATAAATAAATTTCAGAACTGACCATTAAACTTGGCACCCATTTAGATCTCACTTCTTTTGTCGTTGAAGTCAACAACCAAGGCATATATCCTAATATTGAATTTGGCTCTCATTTCACATTTATGTTTTTGAGGGGATTTATCTCTAGGTATATCTCAAGCCCGGTGAAGCTGAAAATGCCGTTTGAGTCAATCAGCAATATCTCACCAAAATGCCAGTCATTAACAAGCACCTCACACAAAATAAAGTCTTCGTAGGTACCGTACCGTTTGTATATAATGTTAAACAAACTTTTTAAAATTAGAAGGGTCTGCTAAACCCTAAAGTAGAATTTTAAAGGCTGATGATGATTAAAACTCGGTAGTGGAACCTTATTTTTTACTGTAACCCGTGTTTTGATTCGTAATCTATGTCTTAATGGTTGTTTATTAAAATGGGTTGTATGCCGGTTTATATCCACCCTTTAGGGTTGATAGCGACACGGTAGTAACTTTGCGGAGAACTAAGCTGCCTAAATAATCAATTACACTACACTACTATAAAGTTTTAAAATTTGTTTGCTTTTGTAAATAAAGCGTCGCATATTATCGAAAAATGTTCTTTCAAGGATGAAGCTTATATGTGAGGGTTGAACCTATATTTTCTACGTTTGTCATGCTATCACAATGTGCAGGCTTGACTAGTTTTAAACAAAACTAATTTATTACATCTTCGGACATGGGATATTATCTCCAAAATATTGCAAGCTGTTTCATCATCATCAGCTCTTTTTATGTCCCCACTGCTGGGGTACGAGCCTTCCCTATGGATGGATAGGGAGAACGGGCCATTAACCACCACTCGGGCCCAGTGCGGATTGGTGGTTGTTTACGACTGCTTATGCAGCCAGGACCAACGGCTTTACGTGCTTTCTGAAGCACGGAGAAGCTCGACATGATACATTTTTGGTCACCCATCCGATGACCGGCTTTTGCGAAGGTAGCTTAACCTCAGCACTCGCAGACCGGGCGCGTTAACCGCTGCGCCATCGAGGTCCTCAAGCTGCAAGCTGTTTATTTATATAAAACTACTCCATGATTTAGCGACAATACGACAAACTAGATCAAATGATAAAAAAACGATTATGATAAGAAATTATTTTTAATGTGTAGGTACTATTAATTGCCATTATTAGAAGATATTATAATCATTCATCAGCTCTCTAGCATATTTTTTTGCAAACCAACTAGAATCTAGCATTTTGCTCTCTGTTTGACCCTTTTGTCTTGGAATGAGGTGGTGCTTTTACAACATTTATTAGCTAAAACGAGAACGTCCACGGCAAATACTACTACATAATTATCAGCAAGTACAAAATTCAAGTAAATGTAATTTATTATTGTAAAGGACATCCATGGACAAAAAGTGCAGAGAACTAGGATCTTAGTGTAGAAACTTTGACATGTAATAATAAAAGTATGATGAAGAGATACCTCCGAAAGACGAACGGTGGTTGGTTAGATGCAGAAACGCTGAATCTATGTCCAGCATAGCCTCCTGTCATTTTAGGCGGAAATAGGTTCACATCCCTTGAATACTTTCCATGAGACCAAGAACTTAAAACTACCGGCTTACTAGCACCCAATCCATCAATATACAATTTGTGAGTATACAAAATGTATGGCGCTTCCTAGAAAATATATATTTATTATATTAACTGAAAACTTTAGATAAATTACTTCTCATTAACATATTGTTTGCCTTGTAAGTATTTAGTTCCTGTTAACAACTATTAAGTTACAACTTAAAGCTAATTGCGAGTGTCTACAGGGTGTCCAGTGGCAGAATTAGGTTTTAAATGCAAAGTTTCTCCCTAACCACTGAGCGTAGGAACGGGGAGGGGGCGGCGTTAGATTCGCCATTCAAGCGGGTTATTTAGTCATGATGTCGCAATGGACATGTGAACAACGCGTATTTCAAGGCCAATGATTCATGTGCAACTGCTCGTCGTATATTTTGTTCAAATTACAATATTCGACGTTTGCGTGATGCCCCAAGTGAAGATTTAATTCGATCAATTTCGGGCAATAAGTTCGGCAGTAAATAGTCCACGGCCGGGACTCAGCCATATCGAAAACAAGCAAGTGGCACGAAATACGGAGGCCAGATTCCAAGAGTGGGTCAACATTTAGACGAAATCATTAAAAAAAAATAAAACCCGCACTTGTCTTCTTTGTAATTGTTATTGAAATATACGTATATGATAAGTAGTTATTTTTTTATTTAACTTTTAATTTCCTAGTTCTGCCACCGGACACCCTGTACCATACTTTAAACTTCAAACGTAATGATAAATAAATAAATTTATAAAAAAAATGTATTTGGTAATTTGATTGAATTAATGTATACTTACTATTCTATCGTCGTCATCATCTTTAAAACTTTGCCCAATTACAAGCAAATTCACGAACATTCTTGAATACGGACCGGACAGAAACTCCTGCACTGCCCATTGTGATGATCTGGCAACCACTACTACTCTGCTCTCAGACTGTTTGCCTAATACTCTGACACTACTTGATATGTCTGTCAGAAACACTATGAAGTGAAGACACTCTTCTACAGCTTTTAAAAGATCTTGCTCCTTTAATTTATTGTCGTCATCTATGTAACCATGAACATATGAAACAGGAAAATCTTTTAGAAGATTTTGAAATAAATAACTCTCTTGTGATTTTACTTGATTATCATAAAGTATAACCGGTGTGCAATCCTTGAGATAAGTCAAAGTTATATTATGTATTAACTTTATAAGTGAGGGTGTTTGATCAAATGCGGCACTTTTATTTATAAAACGTTCATTCCAAAGCTCTTCCTTAGTTTTTGGATGACCGTGAAAGACAGGATCAACGACTCTTCTATTTCTAGAACTTTTAACATTATAATCGGCTATACTTTCATAATTAAAATGTCTCAATTGTATGGTTGAGTTTGATTTACAGTTTCTATTCAGAATATTTGTTTTTGTCACATTTTCTAAAACAGGTACTGATCTTTTTTTGACATTGAGGCTTTCAATTGCAGACTGTGAAGGATAATATTCTATTTCCTTACTTAGTACACTAGGACTGAATATGAAATTCACAAGACATATTAAATTAAGCCTCATGTTGCTGAGGCTTCAACGTGTCTGTTTTATTTGCAGTAGCGTCATTTGTTTTATACCTTTCCTAGACCTTGCTGAGCAAAATGTCATCGTACAGGTGCTATGATTGAAATTTAATTTTTGATGACTACTGCAGAACGTCGTGGTCACGGTCATAAACCATGACTTGTATGAAGGTCGCTGTATTCTTTATTATTAACAAAGCACCTTTTTGTCTTTCATTATCTTTACCTTGTATCGAATCACATGTTCATAACTATTGGAAGGAGGAATTAATAATAGACGTTTCTGTTTATAGTATTTTATTGTTCAGCACTGGTCACAATATTTATTAACCCTTGCACATAAATAAGATTTTCGAATACAAAGTAAAAAATGAACTTAGCATAGATTCGACGCGTACGAAAGAAAGTAAGTGCCAACGCCAATAGTCACATCCGAGTGAAATTGAAATTGCTGTAATAATAAAAAATATGTCGAATAGTGATATTACACAATGAAAAAGTGAAACTACCAATTTTAAATACTAACCTAATATTTACAATAATAGGACTTAAAATAAGGAATATCTAATGTTTAAATAGATTCGCAAGCGTTTCCAAAAACTTTAGTATCTGGTGCATACCAAAGCTTAATCTAAATGATTACGTTATATTATCTTAGTGGTATTCACTTTTGAGTCATATACTTTTTGAGAGCATATCGTTGAATATAATCCAATATCAGGATAATGACTCAAATTGAAAGAAAATAAGATTGCCTAACTCACATAAATACCAAACTGTGTCACATAGACATGTGCTACATCAGTGCGAGACGATGTTAACAGACGTCTACATAACAATAAAATAATTTTCACTGTTATAATTTGACGTAATTGTAACGTAGTTCATCAGACAACCACATTACCAACTTATTATATCGAAAGATCATTCAGAACTTAAACTAAACATTTATTTGCTACATAATACCTATCGTATATTTACAAATTATTAAAAGGCAGTGTCAACCGCGAAGCTGGCAAGATTAGAAATGAAAATATTTTCTAAATTTCAATATGGCTTTTCATTAAAATTATCGAAATTGGTAATTTGCGTTTAAATTATTATGTGTGACTGTTAAACATTATAAACAACGCGAGTACTGAAAGTCAAAATTGTTTGAAACTTAACGACAAATATACACAGCTGGTGTACACTTAATACATTTACACTAATATTCTTAAGTAATGATACAAAAAGGAGTATTATTTTAGGTAAATCTAAAAGAACACAAAATAGGAAATTATCGCAGAACATTGCACAAAACATCGCTAAGACATAATTTTTAAAAATACGCTCGTGTATAAAATTATAAAACTTGAAAAATTCTTCACACTAGGCAATTGGAAACACTTAATATCACAGTTTCCAATACAATCACGTTTCGGATGACTTGATGCATGCAGCAAAATGATTATTTTATTATACCAATTTATAATGAAATCGCTTGCTTTGTGACCATCGAAATCTAAATGGCACTCTTAAGTTGGTGACAAAACAATTACAACGTGAACTAAATCTGGAACGATCCATACCTCCAGGGCAATAATATAGTTTATCAGGATCTTTCATGGGTGAAATATTTACAATTTCTAATTTGTCATTTTTTCCTATTATTATTGCTATATGCTTGACTTATTCTCCAATATCGTTGTCAATTCGCGATGACTTAATGCCAGTTTTTCCTGTCCAAGGATAAACTTCGGGGCAGGGCTGACAGGTTCTCATGTACCGGACTCCAGATTTATGCCAAAGGTTGCACACCTTGGGGTTATTGCACTTCTTTGGTCGGTCCTGGAAATAAATAGAAATTAATGTTTCATGTCTCGTAATTGTTAATTATCTTTAAATTATCTGCCAGTAGATAACAGACTGTTATTCAATTTTATCTACATGTTTACAGTTAGTGCAGGAAACACTCATTGACGATATTACGCGCCATGACTTTGTTCGACAACAAAAAATTGCTATTAAGAATTTGCAGATTATGCAAGTTTCTTTATGAGTAAAGCTTAAACGCCTTGCTACTTCGTCTGCCAACAGTCATCTGAATCACGAATTGTGAAACCCGCTTTATTGAATGGGTTATTAATAATCGCTTCGGACTCATTTGTTAAACAAACACTGGCAAGCAATAAAAATCGGTGTGGTAATAAACAAAATTATTTATGCTTGTTATAAAAAAAACATTTTCGTACCTGATAATTGCATTGGAACGGCTGGAAGTTGTTGATCCTGGAGATAGGCGTGGGGTCACGAACCCATTGTAGCGCCTGCCAGTTGGTAACGATCCACACATCGGACATTTGGTTGATAAAGTCCAGAAACATAATGAATCCTGCCTTGTGGTGGGGTTGGGTGAACCATGCTGCGTGGTAGTAAAGTCCAAAAGGAGCCCTGGAGACAAAGATAATAAAAGTTAATAATACACCTACACAATAATTATTTTGCACTAAAAATCCAGATGAGTTGAAGTGCTACTAGGAGAGGGAAACCTTGGTAGGCTCCACTAAGATTAGATATATCTACAATCCGAATCGTTTTGAATATCTAAAACTGGAAAGTTCGTTAATTTATGATATCAAAAAAGCTTCAGATTGCTATACTATTTTCCTACCTGTTTGTTGTGTAATGTCTGTCAAAGTTTTTCAATATCATCTTGTAAACGCCTTCAGCATCAGGTGGGTTGGCACAGGCGTCACCCATAGAGCATCGTCCACCATTCAGGTCCTGCCACATCACCATGGGAACTTCCCAAACACCTGGAATATTTCGAAACGTATTCATGAGTCCATCCATAATAAGAAAATATTAAGTATCAATGATACTATTAATCTGCGTCTAGCTTACCCGGATAAGACTTAGTTGGACAAGGCGGGATCATGCAGTCGTGGAAAAGTTTATAATCGAGAGTATAAGGCCAGCTCGGTGGTCGGTTTTCATAAACTGGCATAGAAGAGTCATAAGTGAAGTTCGAGTCGTACAACATCTTAAACATTTTGTTTCCTCCGACCGAGAGGAAGGGAGCCCTCATGCCTCTTACGTCTTCTAATTTTACTCCGCCATATGCCGCTAGGATTTCTCTTTGACCACCTACTTCTCTATTCCATTTCTTTTGGGAGAACTGCTCTCCAAAACTATGGCTGTAATGGTAATAATACTATAAACAAACACTCTCTACACTAAACTGAAAAAGAATATGTAGGAATGTTAAAGATTAGAAAAATAAAATGTTATTTGTAAAGTTATCAAAAAAATTAGAGAGAAAGATTTCAAGGAAATGATAAATATAGGCATATAACTTGTCGTCATAAATTGTTTATAATATCAGTGAAATGTTTGTGCAACAAAAATTTTGTGCAGTATTATTGTTTCGGGAACTTACGAAACTGTATGTGAGGCCATCTCGTGTCCAGCAGCATAAAGATTTTGAACCTGACTGTAGTCAGTCCATTCATGTGAGACATAGAACGTGGCGCTGATTGGGCACCCGTTAGGGTTCACGCGACCTTTCTCAAACAGGTCAGCGTACAAGGCCTTGTTTAAGTCGTTAACTGAGTCGTCAAATGTCAGAAGAACAACTTGTGGTACTGTCTCTACCGGCATTTCACCTGTTTGTCGGGGGATGTTGGTATGATTGTGCATGTGGTTTTTGGATGTTGAAGTCGTGCCAGGAAGAGGAAGTTAAGTTCAGAGGTATAACGGAGGAAGAGAAGGAAGAAAGAAAAAAATATTATTAGTATCACGAAAGTATAGATTATATAAAATATACCTGTAAAATACATAAATATAGATGGCCAAGAATATTTTGTTAGAGGCAATATCAGCACAGGTTTACCAAAAGATCCAGAAGGTTCGGTCGAAAATTGAAACTCTGTAACTTAAAAACTTACGATACGGTGTGTGAAGCGAATTCGTGGCCATCTGCATATAAGTTTTGGACTTGACTATAGTCTGTCCACTCATGGGATACATAAAAAGTGGCTGTTATGGAACAGCCATTGGGGTTAACTCGTTCTCTTTGGAAAAGCTCTTCATAATACATTTTGTTCAAATCGTTGACAGCATCGTCGAAAGTTATTAACACAATTTGAGGTACTTCGCTGACGTGCAAATTTCCTAAGTCATAAATAATATTATAGTAAGGATAAGTTGTCAGTAACCCGAAAATTGTATAAGTATTTAAATCAAAATTTGGGGTATCTAGGGGTACGAATTACGTACCAGGTATGTCTCTGCCTCCACAGGAGCAGTCGGGTAGGAGGCATACGTCTTTCCTGCATTTTGCGGCTGTTTTGTCAGGTGTAGGTTGAGGGTACACTGGCGCTGGTCTACCCGGTGGAATGTTGTAAATGTCTACGAACTCCGTAGTCTTGGTTACAATTGCAGTGGATGGCTTCAGCGTAGGACGACTGCGACTGCTCACAAATAAAATATTATAATGCATCTATTTGTCACTTAAAATCTTAATGAACACGTGCAGTTAAGAATTGCTACATAAAATAAAAAATATTGATAGTAGCTACGCTTGAAATATGATAATTTGATTATTAATCATGATCTTGAGATACATGTTACGGATAAAGATTTTTAAAATATAAGATTTCATGCAGAAAATCAAATAGTATTAAGCTAATTGTGCAACAACGAAAGTTGAGTGTATAAATAGTTTCATTCAGTTCTAACGTTGGTGGTGTTCCTCTGTTAGGGATGGGCTGAGGCGCATCAGACCCGGTGGAGTAGTGTGCGTGGCCACGGCCGCGCATGCTGCTAGGCCTGTAACATAAGACATTCCCAGTCAACCGCTCATTTATGTAGACATAGTTAGTACGCGTGATTAAGGTGAAGCATTCGGTCATGTATTTTCTTTACAATTTTAACTACGACATGATAAAAA
This sequence comes from Eudonia lacustrata, assembly GCA_947562085.1. Classification (NCBI taxonomy): domain Eukaryota; kingdom Metazoa; phylum Arthropoda; class Insecta; order Lepidoptera; family Crambidae; genus Eudonia; species Eudonia lacustrata. The sequence continues at coordinate 23,513,302 of OX387340.1, read as the reverse complement.
GTTTTTTTTTAAATAAAGTTATGTAATAATATATGTATGTTAAATATTAAATAATAGTTATTTAAAGCATCTTGCAGATTATTACTTACTGAGTAGTTTTTTTTTTAATTATCCATATAAGTATTACAAATCATGCTATTAGCTCATCAAAAACGTACAAGATCTTTGATATGCTAATAATTGCAGTGCATTTATATTTTTATACTATGAGTTGCAATGAGGTGCGAATATAGTTACAGAGGTATAACATTGAGGAACTTGCAAATATTTTCTTTTCTAAACTAAATGCTAACTATGTTTAGGTACAGTGCGATAAAATTTAAATACTAAGGTTCAAAAGAGTAAATTATGTACAGTATAGCCAATCGAGTGAAGGAAATGGAAATGGTCCGTCAGGAGTTAACAACTTTCAAACTCAACCGACTAGAAGTCCCCCAATGAGAGCAGAATAGTGTTAAGCGACAGAATTTAGCTAACGGTGCCATTAAAAAAGTTTTCGAGGACATGTCATGCTAGTTACTTCGCAAGCCGGAAAGTAAGGACTTTGAAGTAGGCATAGCCTCCACCTTTCATAAATAAATAATTATGAGATTCATTCAGGCATAGACTACTGGCCGGCGAGTATTGTACCTCTGATATTTGATTTCGTTGCATTTTGGGTTCGCTTGCAGACTGTTGTCTGATGAACATTTGGACGACGTTTGGTAACTCCTGCGCCCACCTCCAGGGTTTGTCGCAGCCAACTTTATCGCGGGATTGACGCGTGAAGCTCGTGTTGGAAAGGATATACTCTTAGTCGAAGATGTCGGTTCAATTCTCACAGTCGACGTCGCTTTAGTAGTGCTTGTAGTCGAAGCGATTTCGCTAAGAACAGTGTTAGTATGTCTATTCCATTCAATTTCAGTTGGAGTTCTTTGAGTGTCTACATTCAATGTCTTGGTCGTTATATTCTCTGCATTCATATAAGAAACACTTTCATAGTTGTAACGATCTGTTGATGGATTATGGAGAAGCTTGTGGAACTTAATAGATGCTTCTACTTCAGGTTTACTGCTAGTCAATCCATCAAATTTACTTACAACTGATTGTCTATTCGGAACATTACGATAATCATTAGTAGCTGAACTTTCTATCATTACTGGTGTTGTGGGTTGATCTGTTATAAACAAAGGAGCTCCAGTTGAAGTTGACGTCGATGAAAAATCATTTACAAAGTCGCTCTCAGTAACACTAAGCACGTCATCGCTTAAAGGAATGAATTTATTTACACTTGGTTCTGTTATAATCTGTAACCTTTTAACATTATTGCGCAAAGGTTTGTCATCGACGTATTTCAATGTTTTCTTTTGGAACCCAATATTGACAACTTTTTCTTCTGGCTGAGGTGGTATTTTAACAGTAGTGATAGAAAATTCGTTTAAAAGTCTTGGTGTAGGAGTACTGGCTATATTATTGAAGAAAGCTCTTAGAACGTTTTTGACTTTACCACTAAAAACTTCAGTAGTTTGGTCTGGCACAAAATCATCAACAACGCGATAGCTAAAATATGAAGGGTTTGATCGTGGTCTCTCAGTTCTCAAATTTCGTAGAGTGCTTGAAAATTGTGTCGTAGCCGTAGAGCTGGTAGTGGATTCTTGAATAAGATTATCATTATTATTTAAACTGCTTCTCAAATTGTCAAGAGACTTATAGGGTGACACTACGGTGTCGTCCCAAATTTCTGATTTATCATAGTGCTGCTCCTGTGGTTCCACCGGTTTAGACGAAGTGTTCGGCTCAACAACTAATGACATATCTAATTTGGTGTTCTCTGTACCAATATTTACAAATGCTTCTGTATTTATAGAATTTTCAGTAGAATCAAAGTTTGACCCGCTATTGCTCGAAACAGGAGATGGACGACGAACAATAGTCTTTAAATAAAATTTTGTGTTAGGGGCCGTGGTCGTCGTTGTCGTTGTTGGTTCTGTACTTACGATTAATCTCGGCTTTAATGTGGGTTTACGTATTCTCGGACGCGTATATACTGGTATATCATCTTCATTTTGTATTTCTTCACTTGAATCTTTACGTTGCATTAATACTTCTGATGAAGGATCATAATTAGTTTGAGACGTATCTATTTTTGAGTTAACTGATTCTCGGTTGTCATCGGAGTCATAATGATAATATTTAGTGGGTTGAGCTGGCCTATTCCTAATACTGTCTGAAATATTTCCTCGGCGAGATTTATTATAATCATCGAAAGGTCGCGTCAAAACAGTTAAAGTGTATTGGTTATTAGTATTATTTGGGTTTCGTCTAATAGAAAAACCTGAAGTTAAAGATACAACTTTTTTGTTTTCTTCATTAGAAGGTCGCAACACATCCAAAGATACTTTAGTGTTAGTAATACGAGAAGATTGTCTAAAAGTCGGTGTTCTTTCAGTTGACAGTAAAGTCTCGCTTAGTCTATGAGAGTTGTCAGTCTTTTCAAAAGGTTTAGCTAGGACAGATAAGTTAATAACTGGCGAGGGAGAGGATTGGTCTAAGTCACTTAGCCCGTCAGAAGGGTCATGTCTTATGGAAGGTTCAGGAGTTTGAATAGGGTTTTCATCTGTAGATGATCTGTAGAATATAAGCAAAACAATTCTTTCTAATTCAAGCTCTTTACATAAATAATAAATAAACTATTTTATTTACAATTGTTATGTTAAAGTCGATAAGCCATTGTTATTTTCTAAATAAACCGTAAAAGAAACCATATATTTGAAAAGAAGCTGAAGAAAGGTTAAGAAATATTAACTTGTCGGTTTTAGGGTTTGTAAAAGATACCACAAAAGCTAATAACGTAAACACTACAGCCATATTATAAAAACTCTTTGTAAAAGATTGTCACGAACTTTTTAGTAATAATATATTTACAATTTCTTTTAACAACCTCTAAACCAATGAAGAAATTATTAAATTATTAGTAGAGTATAAAGTATTAAGTAAATGTTAAAGATTAAAAGAAACTACCAGTTCAAAGGTTGTTAATAAAATAAAAATAAAGTGATGAAAATGATTGGTGGTTTTATGAATGTAGATTGGTAAATAATTTTGAATGTGAAATAAGCCCGGGTGATACTGCAGTTTTGTTTTGAAGAGATCTTTTGTAGTACCTTGCGGTATATCGAGACGGAGTCATTGCTTCAGTGAAGGGTGCGGTGGTAGAGCGTTGTGTGGTTGTGGTTGTGGTTGTGCTAGTCGTAGTAGGAGGAGTGGTGCTAATAGAAGTTGCTTCGTATATGGTCGTCTTCACGCTGCTTGGGTTATGCTCATATCCCAATTCATTACCATCGCCCCTGAATAGTAGGCATTAGGTTAATCGGCTTATTAGGATACCGTACTTAAAAAGTTTTCAGAAATATTATAGACTTTAACAAGACAAGCTTTTATACTAAATAAAGGGTGTAGTTAACTCACCTTGTAGAATGGCGTATGGGTGATTGGTATTGGTTCTGGTTGTTAATCTGTAATTTTAATACAAATTATATTATACATTTTAAAAGAAAGTCATAATTACAGTTTTCGCACATTCAACAACACCTGTGTCATCCCAAAAACATACCTGTCCCTGGATTAGCTCGTCATCGTAGTCGTCAACAGACACGGGCCTCGGTGTGTACGTTTCGACGGGTCTTCTCTGCGGTGGTGGAGTGCCGCGGTATGTCTGCTGGACTGCAGGTCGGAGCGAAGCCGTGTTATAGTGCTGCACATAGTCTGCCAACACCGGTACCACCTCCAGTTAGTACGTTACCACACAATATAGAGAAGTACAGAAGGTTTTATAGGCGAGGAGTTAACGAGTTTTCCTTAAACGTCGTTTACGTTATCTTAATGGCTTTTTATGTTTTTGTCCCTTCGGTAACCCATCTATTTTGTGAGACGTGCAACCAGGTATCAGTTTTTTAAATTTTGTGAAAAATACTCACCACCTTTAAGTCGTTAGGCATTCTTCTGACCAAGACGTAGATAATTTTAAGGTTGTTAAATGTAAGTGGTTAAATGGTGGAATACTGATGACCCTTTTTACAAGGAAATAGTTATAAAAATGTACCTAATTGTTGATTATAATGGTAATTAAAAAAAGTTAAATAAGTAACACTAAGGTTGTATAAATATTATGTCAAAAGATCAATATGCAACTCATTATATACAGAACTAGCTGTGCTCGCGACTTCGTCCACGTGGAATAGTGACTTTCGGCAGCTGTTTTAATTTTTTAGGCTCTTTTCCCGTTTTTGCAACATTTTTCACTGATGCTTCGCTCCTATTGGTCGCAGCGTGATGTTATATAGCCTAAAGCCTTCCTCGATAAATGGACTATCCAACACAAAAAGAATTATTCAATTCGAACCAGTAGTTCCTGAGATTAGCGCGTTCAAACAAACAAACAAACAAACAAACTCTTCAGCTTTATATATTAGTATAGATTGAACTTTTAAATAATCTGGTACATGCAAGGTAAGAGTTAAATTAAGTAAAAACAAACCAAATACTTATCTAATTTCGTAGTTTGATGATTTAGAACTTACCGGTATCCTTGTATAATTCACCGTCTTCATCATAAACAGCATAGTACGGATCATACTGATCAGGGTTGTAGTTTTGAGAACCATTGTATAGCATTTTAGGACGAGGACTTGCAGAATAAGATACAGGAGCCACGTTTTCCGTTGGTTCCAAACTAAAAGACAGATAGAAGATATTTTTATGTCATCCAAATTGAACATTTTGTTTATAATATAAATCATTCTTTTTCTTTAGCTATGTACAAAGCATTTGTTTAGTCAAGTCTACAGTCCAATGTCTACAGTCTCTGTCTATATTAGCTTGGTCAGTTAAATCGCATTTCACATTTAAAGCACCTCTATCATGTTTTGTTTTCTCAATATTAGAGAATGAAACCTCAAATAAGAAAAAACTACTAGCTTATTTGTGAATGCGTCGGAAATAAAAAATATTGATTCAACTTTAAGGCAGTTAACACACTGCCACGCACCACGCGTAGCGTGTGAATGCGTGTTCTAACGTTGCTTGTAAGTAACTCCGTTTGTATAGAAAACACGCACAGTCCAACACACAGAAAACATGCAGCGTGGTGCGTGGCAGTGTGTTATCCGCCTAACAACGAATATTCGCCTCTAGTATTATTAGTTTATAGTATTTGACACTAATAGAGTTTATGGTTTTAGTAGTTTATTGTATTTTACAGTAGGTAATAGAAAAATGCAAACATTATGTATCAGTCTGATCGGGTTTATTTTCAGAACAGGAAGCGCTTGGCCTTCATATCACTTGACGTATAATTGACAATATGCCCAAAGGTGCAAGTAAACTTTATATGGAATCCTCAACTATTAGGAATGCTTTAAAATTATGTTAGTACAGTGCTCGACAATGTCTTGATACCATTAATAAATAATAATTAATTGAAAAAGTTTCCACTTTCTGTTATTTAAAATTACCTGTTTGTCTTATCGTCATGTTTAGTCTTTGTGTAACGAGTCTCTTGGTTGTGGCTGTCACGAAGAGTGGTGTGTTTTATTTGAGCTACTATATTTTGATGTCTTTGTCTTCCTCGCATCAGTTTACTGTCTTCATTTTGTAACAGTGGTTGATTGGAAGTAGTCGGTTTAGCTAACCTATGCCTGACTGTGTAAGGTCTTAAAGTAGTCTGATTAAGATATTTGGGAGGTCTTACAGTATGTGGGCTGCTTTCTGATTGTACTGGTTTCTTAATATGCATTGTCCGATTTCTTGGTGCATGATGAATTATTTCATAATTAGAAACATCTGGACGGACCAATACTGTGGATGCAGGAGTCACATAGTTTACTAGCACCGGCACAGATATTTTCCCGTTAACGTGTTTATTCGAATCTTTGATTGAGCCTTTAGTTACCACAGATACATCATTATAATTTTTGGTGACAGTTTCAGGTTTACGTGTTGTGAATTTTGTTGGCCTTCTTGACGTCTGCTGAGGTCTAATATTGACTACTGGCTGATCACCATCTTCCTCATAACTGTCATCGTATTCCTTATAATTTTGAGCCATAAGAGGTCTTTGTGGTTTCACTTCACTGCTAGGCATATATTGAGATTTGACAGGAGGTTCAAAGTAATATTGCTCATCTTCTTCATCTTCGTCGTAGTAATAATCATTCATTTCTGGAGAAGGTTTAGGAATAGGTCTGCGTTTCGTTGGAAATCTTGTTGTTGTGCTAGGATGTTCTTTGAGTGTAGTTGAAAAATACTGTTTATTTTTAGTGGGAGTTGGTCCAGTTGACTGGTAATACAAGTTTTCAAATTTAGGTATAGAACTGGGTCTGCCTGATGTTTGAATTGAAAAATAGGACTCAGGTGCAGGGGATGAATTTCCCCAAAATTGTTGCAAAGCAGCAAGTTGTTCATTAGCTACAGTCGTTAAAGGTTTAGGAGTAGATTGTTTATAAGCTATGTAAGTATTATGTGGTTTTACAGACGAAAGTAAATATGGCTTTCCAGTTGATACCAAATGTTTCAACAAATATTGTTGTTTTGGTGTTGATAGTAGCTGTGGTGAACTAGTCGCAGTAAGAACTACATATGTTTGAGGTTTCTCTACTCTTACATTGGAAGGATTATTATTATGATTAGGCCTGACATTATTCTCTAATGGTCTATTAAAACTATAACTTATAGGTAATTGTCGGTCATCTTTAAAATTTGGTGGCTTTAGCTTTGGTCTAACAGCATCCAAGGGTATGCCAGCGTTCTGTTGTGGCACTTGGTAAACATTTTGGCTCAACGATTGTTGTTGTTCTTGGCCAATATTTTGTCGATGGTTATGAGGTCTCTGTGTCCACTGTTCAGCTACTATATTTTGCTTCATTGCCGAATGAATGTTTTGATGACTGTGATTAGGTGCAACTGTGAAACTAACATCATCGGCTCCGTTAAAAGGTCTTGGAGTACTCATACCTTTATAATTTAAAGTTGATGACCTGATTCCAGAAATATGACTGGATGAAGTAGTTATTTCAACTGAAGGACTAATAGCTTTTAGCCCACTATTGTGGTTTTTTGACGGTCTTGGTGATGTGTGTTGTTGCTGAGGTGACGCAGTATACTGACCACCACTTAATTTGGTTAAGAAGGCATCAAAATCAAAATTAGGGTTAGCAAAAGGGTTTTCGATATCCCTAAATCTATTATTAGGATGTGTAAACTCATAAGGTGGTTCTGGAAAATCGTGCTTAAATTGTTCATTGGATTCTGTTTCTTCTTTTTCAGATGAATGATTTTCTGATGATTCGTCTTCATCTTCACTGGATTCATCATCTTGTTTCGATGCTTCATTATTGTCGGGCTTTGGACGAGACCTTATGGTAGATGCATGATCATTAACATTCTGACTGGATTCGCTATTTTTTTGATGGTCTTCGTTTGCTTTATATCTATTTGGTGTTCGAGGAGAAGTAGACAGCAGAATTGTTTTACCAGTTACTATTGTACTAGGAAGGTGTGATGCATCGGGAAAAACCACGTGTTTTGGTTGTTCAAAAAAAGAAGAGTAGAGAGATGAATGTTGGCTGTTGTCCAAGTTGCTAATTTGCCTAGGAGCATTATTAAAAAATCCCCCTGCTAATGAGGCAAACGGATTTTCATTAAGTTTTAATGCTGATATAGGTGGACTTTTAGTAATAATCTGTGTGGCTATGTTTGCTGGATTATGACTGAGTTTTTGCTTCGTAGGATCACGTAAACTAGGCTTGAACGGTCTTTGAGATTCTAAATTTTCAGATTGATATAGCTGATACGAATTAACTGAGCCCAAATCTGATAAAGGCTTCTGCGTCACTTCTGGTAAATTATTATTAATATAACCGTTATAGTTTGACTGATGCCTTACATTTTGTATGGTAGGATTATAGTCATGTTGTCTCAAATCTACCAGTTTGACTTGTTTGGGAGTTTTGAAACCATTTTTCAAAAAGTACCTAATTTGTCGTTTTCCTCGTTCAGTGTCATCCAAACCACGTTCATCGCCGTAAGTTGGGACAGCCTCTGTACCAAATTCAACATATTCCATCTCTTCGTCATTTCTTTCAGAAATATAGTCACCAGAGCTTGTGTTTACTCTATTTAAGCCTACCTCCGTGCCTACTACATCTCTTTTCAAACGTAATACAGGTTTTTCAATAACTTCAGAAATAGTTATAACATTAGTCTCAATGTCGAATTGTCTGTCATGTTGAGAGTCAGTCACGTTGTCATGTTTATTTTCACTGAAATAACAATGAGCCCATTAGAAAAATAGTAAAGATAGTCGTTGCTTAGCAAACATTGTTTATGGTTTTACCTGTACGTTTGTGGAGCAGGTGTAACAGTGGCCGTTCTTCTATCTTCGTTTCTTCTTTCATCGATTCTTCTTTCATCATTTCTTCTTTCATCAATTTGAGTGCCAAATGAGAAGGAACCAATTTTGCCATTGTTTTGGGGAATCGAAGCTGGTATAATATTAGAGTTAAAGGTTCTTCCTGAATTAACTTGAGAGTATCCATCTCTGTCTTTCTGGACTTGTCCTATAGTGGAAGGTTGACCACGGTATACTCGCTGTTGTCTATCACTTTCGATTTCTTCAACAGGTGGTAGGTCATCGACTTCGGCGTACAATTGCTGTTGCTGAAAAATTAATTAATTTTTCAACCAATAATTTTATATATTCTTATCATTGTAAAAACGTAATTTTATATTTGAAGGAAGAAGAAGAAAGTTTGTTTTTATTTAATCATTTATATTTAATATTTTATAACGGGAAAAGACTTGCTCTTCATCTTATCTGATGGGTAGGGACCGCCAAAGGTATAAAGTGCACTTCAACCGTAATACTGAACTACTGAGGTAGTACAGAGTTTCAATATTTATTCTACTAACTACTTTTACTCTACTACTCAATTCTACTAATAAATTTGACTTTTGAAGCTAATATCATTTCTGTGTCTAAGATCAGTGGTATCACCACAATAACAGAGTTGGCTAGACCAATATGGTTGTTCGATTTTTTTTAAATTCTTTTGTATCTAATTTTGAGGCTGAGTAAAAAAGAATACCTTTTCGTATTCATCGCGATTGAATTTCGGCTGGCCTCTGGAAGTGATAACGGGATTGAGCTGTACTCGCTGAGGAGGTGGCGTGGGGGCGCGACGCGGGGGCGCGCGCTGTGGTGGCTCCCTCTCACTTATTCTCTCCAACTCATCACCGCCGGCAGAACTAACACCATCGCAGCCTACGTTTCTTGGCCAGTCGCATGTCTGGAGTTCGTGGCTGAAACATTCAGAATAAGATGTGAATTTGTCAATAACATGTTTCATCACCACCAGCTCATTGTATGTCCCCACTGGTGAGGCACGAGCCTTTCCTATAGATGAAAGCACCCCAGGAAGAACCAAGCGGGCCCAGAGCGGGTTGGTGGTTGATCAACTGCTAATGCAGCCGGGACTAACGGCTTTGCGTACCTTCCAAAGGACGGAAGATCTCAAGATGATGAATTTTGGTCAGCCGTCCGATGACCGGCCTTGGTGACATTTACTTAACCTAAGCAATTGCAGACCGAGGGGTTTACCATTGTGCTATCGAGTGCCTTGCAAGCTTCAATATTTTACAATTATTTTGAAAAAAAAATAATGAATTGCTTAGTCTTAAATTAATGCTACGCGCAAATTTTCGAAATTATAAAAATTACCGCTTTGAAATATTTTTAGTCCTTTATGCAGATCAGCAAGCTTAATATTATGGCGAGACTGACCAGAGCGAACATTGTAACGTAACTGTAATGTAACATTCGCGGCGAGTTTGATATCATTGCTGACTAACCGAAAAAAGGGCGGAGCGAGCGGCGAGCGGCTCGGCTCGCTGTACGATGTACACACACCTGCACATTAGACTACCAAAACTGTCAAATTTCCAATTGTTTCTGATTATCATTTGTCAAATTTGACTTTATGTTTTTGGCATACATACGGTTAAACATTTATTGAAGAAATTTGACAGTGTTGGATAGTGGGGGGTAACCACGAGCTCTTATAGTGTTATGAAAACGAGAGAACGAGACGCGTGTAGCGGCGAATATACTCGCCTCTCTTTTCCACAACTGCAATAATACTGCTCTATGAGCTCATAGTCACGGCTGGCTTCTGATGACACGCTTCGGTCCAGTCTCCACCATTATACATTCAACTGTTATTTCTTCATAAATCTGTTTTTTTATCTCTCACTTTCTACTTTATTTCTCTGTTCATGTTGAGGAACTATCATCTAATATACAAATACACATACACAATAATAATCTATAGACTAACACTTGTACACACACACGCGGACTCATACACACACACACACACACACACACACACACACACACACACACACACACACACACACACACTCACACACTCACACACACGCACACACACCCTCACACACCCTCACACACCCTCACACACACACCTTTACACAAACACACACACACACACACACACACACACACACACACACATATATTGTTAAACCGATATTGAGTAATAAAGCTATTTTTATTTTTATTTTTATTTATTATATCTAGAAATTAAGCACTTGTGCCTCACCTGTACATAAGGCCACCAGTGCATGACTCCTGCAAAGCGCCTCCAAACACGCAGACGTAGTACAACGTGCAGTCGCTGGGGTGAGGGTAGTAACCGAACTCCTCGGGACAGTCGAAGTCATTGTCGCGCTTGATGTCAGCTGCGACGGGCACGCTTCTTATGGGACCGGAACGTTGTCGAGAACGGTCTGAATGAGCGCCGAAACATTCTGAAATAGATAAATATAATTTGAAATTAAAATACTGAAATAAATTGCAACAGCCGCAATAGAAACTAGATTACTAGTAATTTTAAAAAAGGTTGATCGATTTATATCATTGGGCGTGTTCCGATGATAGATTTAGTATGGGAGGTCCAATTTTTTTTTCGTGTATCAAAAATTTCCCGTTTCACGTATGGAACAACGTACTCAAATTTTGATACATCTAAATACTAAAACAATATCATCTACTCACAATTAAAATTCAAATTCAAAAACAAATAAAATATTCGGCGTAGCAGGCTTAGGTACTAACAATAAAACTAATACATAATCTTCAAATTAAAATGCTACGACGAACTGGACTCCTCTCAACATAAGTTGTAGTTTCAAGAAACTGCAACGTTTTCAGAGGAGCCCGTGATGTGAGTGTGTGTGGTGTGTGTGTGTGTGTGGTGTGTGTGTGTGTAATGTTATAAAAATAATGCCATTAATAAGAATACATAGTGATAAATTTTAAAATATAAATAATAAATATTTAATGATACCTGAGTGTGTGATTGATTACATAATAATACACCTAATGCTAGAAATGTATGTGGTTGTGCCATAAACTAAGTATGAAGAATAAAATATATAAAAAACAAAAACCATCTTTAAAAATACAAAAATAATAAAAAAAAAAGATGCCAGCTCAAAGTTGTTGCCCTTTTTGTTACTCAAGTAAATATTTCCTGTATACTTAACTTTAAAAGGTATGTTATTCCAACACTTACTGGCAGCATAGCGGAAACTACCACGATATGCAGACGATCTAGGACAGCTCAATCTCGATGCCATTTTAGTGTCTCTTCGGGAGAATGTTAGTTTTTTAAACAGATACTGTGGCTTGCAACTTTGAACCACACCGAAAAGAAGGCTAGCAAAATGCAAAGAACGACGCACCTCCATTTTAATTAGGTTACAGCTGTTTAAAAAGGGGTAACATGAAAACGCCGTAGGATCGAGAAGCAAAAGCGTGCACATGAATTCTGCACACGCTGGATTAAAGCCTTAATACTGGACAGAATTCGTTATAGCAGTAATTCCAATTCCAAGTTATGGTACTGAATGATTTTATTGAGAAATTATCCTACTAATATTATAAACGCGAAAGTTTGTAAGTATGGATGTTTGTTACTCTTTCACGTAAAAACTACTAAATGGATTTGGATGAAATTCGGCATACAGATTGTTTAAAACCGAGAATAATAAATAGGATACTTTTTATCCAGATATTCCCACGGGAACGGGAACCACGCGGGTGAAACCGGGAACCACGCGGGTGAAACCGCGAGCGGCCACTACTTATTGATACTTTTTCATATACTAATAGGTAGATAGACCTCACAAAATATGGAATATAGTTATGTTTAACTTTCTATCTTGTAGCCACTTAAGTTATTAAGATGCTCACAAAATCTACTAAGATCAACGGTGAGAATAGAAAATGCGAGGGCATTCATAACGTTATCTGGTTTTGGAGGAACCATTTTGTCACGTTTGCATTGTGATCACGAGCTGTGTGGGATTCGGGCCAATGGCCGTCTCTACATACATAACTATTAAAATACGCAATACATGGGAAAAAAAATCAAAATGACAAAGTAGAGACAGCCTTCTAAATTCAAAAGAAGAGCCATTCTGTTATTGGCCGTATAGAGTATGTACTTTAAAAAAGAAGAATACGTTTCTATAAATAACCATTATTCATTTCCATTATTCAGGTAGAAAAAACAAAGACAACTTGCGACCGTTTAGAATTGTAAATGCACAGCATTTATTCCTATCAAACTGTGATTGTAAATCAAGTAGTTACCTACTCAAACGATTAAACTCATTACGATCAAAGTGTTAATAAAATTATAATTGTAGAATATTACGTAGGTGAGTGCATGAAAATATTATTTAAGCAGTATTAAGTAGCAAACAGTATTTCAGTTTGTACAAAACCGAAGAAAAACTATATAATGTTTTTTTTATTTAGTCAAACCAACAGCTAATAAACAAAGTAGAAACTTAAAAATAGCAACAAAAAGCCAATTACAGGTCCTCACATGTTGTTTGAATTATAATGAGGACAAAAATACACACCTCTTACACGTTATTAAATTAGTGGCTTTAAGGAATAGACAAATGACTTAACTTTTATTAGTAGAGTGGGTTATTTAAACAGCCTATGAAAAGTCCTTTTTGTAATGGTTTGCAACACATATTATACGACCAGTAGGTATGTTATTGTTTTGGGAAACTTTTGATATTTAACAAATAATAATAAAAGTTTCATTAAACCTTGAGAAGATCCGGTGGCAATGCGGTCATTATTTGCAATGATCACCAATTTTAAGCTATCCGGAGGAGTGACCTTAATTTTTTTTCTCGTTTCCTCCACGCTTCGGAAGGCATATTAAGTTATTGGTTCTGGTTGCTGACAAAAGATTACAATCGTAAAAGTAGGCCCTTGCCATAGGATTCAAGAGGCAGGCAGTTTGAATAAGGTGTGGCATAAGGATCACTTTACAATGGATCTATTAGCTAAGACGATACATTCTACAACACAAAAAACAAAAGAATCCTTAAATACGTAAAATCTTTTTCTTTCCCATTTAGTCCGACCAAGTGTTTGTGTGTTGTTGTAAATAAAACTCTAAAAGTATTACATTAGGGTACATCTATATAATACTTTTAAGGGTGTTATAACACCCTGTCGGAGCAAGTGGGTGGTACCTATTTGCTTTTTTGACTACTTCGTCTCACAAGACGCTTGCATGTTGAAAGCAAAAACCTACTTCTAACGACTTCTAAAACAATTTCCCATATTAAATCGCTTTTTGTTGCCGGAGGAGTGTAATTTATTGAGAGTTATGTGATATTTTGTCTATTATGTGATTATACGACATTTTCTTTATCGTATGTTACCTATGTCGAAGCTTTGATTTATTGTTGCCGATCAATATTATGCTATTATTGAATTGTATCAAATCAAAATATTGATTTTGTCACCAAAACATAAATAATATATCTCTAACAAATATTAAACACTGGGTGTCAACTATTTTTAGGGTAAATATTTATAAAATTTATAAAATACAGTGAAAAAATTAAACGCCTACCCGACCCAGCCAGGAATCGAACCTGAATATTTAATTTAGCTTCAGTGCTACACGTGCTGTGTTAGCACTTGAAAATAAAAAGTAAAAATTTATTTCTAGGATAATAATATATTTTGATAACTGTAAACTTGTTTAGTAAATGGCGTGCCGATTATTATCTATTCTCTGTCACATACATTAAGCTGCTTTGGAAATAAATACCCTTACCACATTACGCAACTAAGCCTTGTATTTGAAACTTCATCATAACAATAGCATTAATTCTGACAGACTATTGAACAATAGTAACGGTAATTCAAACAAAAGCTGAGTTTCCCACATCACAACAACTGTATGCAGTTAAACCGTGCTAAAAGCAACCGATTGTCAATATACATAAACTAAACACTGTCGATCGAAAATAGTCCTTAAAATTATGTTATTAAAATATGACAATGATGCAAAATTAAGTGTTGGTGTAATGTCGACATACGACCGCCAAGATTCGGGGCGCGTGACCGGCGCACGCGCACAAATCGATGCCTTGGGCGGTTGGGCGGTTGTGCTTGCACGCGAACATAATTTAAAATTATTACTTGAATCTGGTTGAAACACATTTGGCGAGAATCGTTTCCATATTGTTGTGCAAGTATTTCATTCATAACGTTTATGTTTTCACTATGAAATAATAGTAAGATTAATAGGTAAAATTTATTTCAATGTAGTGTTGACCAATAAAATGCAAAACAACAACATATTATTAAACAAATATTATTATGTTCAGGTACATAACTCTTAAACTGCTACTTCACGATTTCATCTGTCGGACATAACACATACTTCGGCTAACCAATTTGTTACCACTGCTAAAAGTAACAAAACGTTGAATTATCGATCAACGAAATCGACCTAGTTACCGTAATGGCCACTGCATACCTCAGGTACCTCATTAATCAATCAACTGATTCCTTGATCGTGGCTTGGTGTCGTAAGCCAAGGGTAATATATCCGCAAGCATTCCTCGCCTTCCAATTTTACAAACAGAAGACAGTCTTAAAGGTATCATAAGAGAATCTGCTTAATTTGTAGGGCTACTAACAAAAGATACTACAATAAATGCACGGGACGAAAGCGGGTATGAGCAAATAACAGACAACAGGAAATTCATGAATTTTGAAATGTTGATCAACCTTGAAAACCAAAATACACATTACAAAGTGAAAATTGATGCAGCAAAAATCAGAATCATGACACTATTGAGGTTTAATAATCTAAGTGATGCACGGAACCGTCCACTATATTTCCCAATTGTGCACTTATTTCTCGCAAAACACACAATTTACAATCTGCACATCTCAATAATGATGTGTTGAAATACGTCCCGAAGCACATCGAATTTTAAAATACGCCTTAATGCCTACGTCAAACGCTTAAGTTAGATCTCTTTGTTTTTCAAAGAAGCGTTGAACCGGCAATCTTTAATAGGCATCTTCCTTTTATTATTAAAGTAAGTACGATTGAATTTCCATGTTCGTAAAATAAAAAAGAACCTTTAGTGCTATTAGACGATAACTACAGGATACCTGTAGGCGGCTCAATGCTGCACATTGCCGACTATTGCAATACTTATTTGCATTCTACATCGATGCTAAGTGCATTTACTCCCACTACGATTACAATTTCTGAGATCCCAAAAGGATATAAAAAACTGAAATATTCAATTAAGATACTCTTAATTGGACATAAATAACAATATGCAAATTAGATTTAAAAACAAGGTAACTAAAACTAAAGCTGCAACGTAAGTTATCTCAAAGCGTGTAAAAAACGATGTGAAAAGCAATTCAGTGTCAGAAACAATTGAATCGACCTCCGACACAAGGAGGCTCTCAAGGAACACAAAGCTATGCGTTTTATCATCTGAAGTAGAACAGAATGAAGTACCAACACTACACAATATTCATGTATCAAGTTGATAAATGAATAATTCTAGTGCCTTTCCTGTGAACCGGCGACTTCAGAGAGGGGCATTAAGGTTTTCACTGCGGGGAAGATCATTGTCAGGATAATACACGACAGTAAGACCTTGTCGGAAGGATTGTCCGTGGGTGGGTGATCAGCATGGAGACGTGGGTGAACGCACTCCTAGAATAATGCGGGTGGGGAATTCTCGGTTATATTGAACGATTTATGATATCTTCAATCTTGTAAGCGTTAGTTAATGTTGCAATATTTAAAAGATCAGTAAACATTGGCATGTCTTATTGTTCAGCAGTGGACGTCTTTTGGCTGAGATGATGATGACGATGATAATATGTTCCGTTCTCCCTTGGAAAATTGCTTGTTGCTTGAGCGGGTCACCAGTGTTCCGTAGGTCGATGACGTTGGTTGTGATGATGGGGGGTTCCATGGCGATGGTAAATAACGACTGCGTCTCTTTATGTGATGTTGTATATTTACAGTGACTACATTGTGACTGACTTATTATCTAAACCTTACAAGACTATTTATACAATATAAACTGTGTAGATTTTGGAGGGAGGATGCCGTGTCTTATCTTTATCAGATCTACACGCGATTAGGAATGCGTTTACAAACTCTTTTACCATACGTGAAGATAAGAAATTATGAAATAATGAAATAATATAATAGAAAAAACAAAACACAACATTACACAATATCCACAAATGAACATAAACTAAGACTTCGTGGTGATTTTATGTCATGCCGAAATAGACTGATACAACCATGTGTGATAGATAAATCATAACTACCTAATCCAAAAGTGAGCATTAAACAGTTGTGAGGTGTCAATGTTAACGACAAATTAAATTTTTAGAGACAATGGCATGGCCAGTTTGCCGCTGGCACTTCCATACCAAAATATTATATAAATGAATTATAGCTGCTCCCACTATAACGTGGTCCGCTAGACTTATCCCATTTGTTAAAAATTATCATAAAGCACACATTAAACTACACAGGTGGATGGCACTGAACCTCACGATATTGAAAACATTGAGGTTTTATAGCTGCCTTGTGTGTTTTTGCTTTCCGACACTGTAAATAAAGAATAAAATACAACTAGGTATATGTTGCCAGCATTCTTGGAACCGTTCCCATGAGCCCACAGCTGGAGGACATTTTTTATTTATAGGTTTTATTTTGTCTTTAGTTATCTTAATTTTTTTTCTTTATTTTTTCTTTAATGTAGTTAGTTATGTTATGTTTCATTACTGTGTATTAATACTATTCAAATACTAAAATAAATAAATATTAATATTAATACTATAATAAAAATTACAGACGCCTGCCTGCCTGCACATCAACCTATCAAAAACTAACAAATTTCTTTAATAAATATTCAACCAGGCCTTAAAAATAAAGTTCAAATTGTATTGAGAAAATTTAACAGTATGTGGTAGTCTCATGTGCACGCATGTACTTTATTAAAATATTTATCTTTTTATTGCTGCTCCTATGCAGTTAAAAACCTTTCAGGATCTTTTTTTACGAAACCAATCGCTGACAAAAATGTCTCAATTGTCGTGTTCATAATATTGTACTCTATCATCTATCATCAAATATTGTACATACTTGTTCCAATTAAACATTTTTCATTTAAACTAACTATATAATTTTTAATAGTAATGATTAGTTAACAAAAGTTATTACAAGGGGTTTGCTAAAATATTCAAGTTTGTAACAGCTATCAATCGTGTATGTCAATTTTAATTGATCGATTAAGCAAATCTGACGTTTGTTATCAAAAAAAATTATCAACTGACCAATGATAAAAGTTTATGTAAGTGTTAGTAGCTGGATTGCATAAATCTGAAGTCGTGCGGACAAGCACGTGTGCCCTTTCCGCGCTGGCCTTTCGTCCATAATTCCTATCTGCAACCTATATCACTTGGGCCAACTGCCCATTCGCATTCGCCCTGCACAATACAGTTAATGATACCTTTAATTCGGCCTTGGTCCTCTCACTCACAATAAATTCATTAATAACAATAACAATCGCGTGGGTGCGCTTTTCGAGCGATGTATACTAAGTTGAACAACACGCAATCCTATAACATTTTGACATTCGTCATTGCTAACTTTTGTAAATGTTTGAACTTGCTAAATCAAATTTGTATGTAGATTTACAATCCTACTAATATTATAATCGCGAAAGTTTGTAAGTATGAATGGATGTTTGTTACTCTTTCACGTAAAAACTACTGAATGGATTTGGATGAAATTCGGCATACAGATAGTTTTTAACCTGGATTAACACATAGAATACTTTTTATCCCAATATTTCTACGGGAACGGGAACCACGAGGGTGAAACCACGAGCGGCCACTAGTATTTTATACTGGAATGCACTTTTTGATGGTTTTATTATCTCATCTAGGCTTGATGATCGCGTACCAATTTTAGATGCAATTATACCAACACTTATGTAGACGTATAAAAAGCAATTCAATTGACAATAATTATATTCTGTAATCGATTAAGAATCGATTTGAAGCTTGCACAATTAGCTTTGGTTGGACATAAGTTTCTCATATTAAGTGAAGAGGGTACAATTAAGTCAGTTACGTAACTTTTGATGATTTATATTAGAATAAAAGTGTAATTATTGTTTTTTGTTGTTGCAACACTATTCGTTTGGGGCATTAGGCGGTGTGGTAAGCCTGCCCCGGGTCATTGCACAGGCACGCCTCAAATGTTCAAATTTAATGTTATTGGTATTTAACGATAATGTATTGTTTGGATCATCTGCAATACGCCCTACACGACCAAACGAGCTACATTAAGCCATGATTATTGTAGCATTCTACGTAATTACATTATGATGGAAAAACATATCAATATTAGAAATACTTATGTTTTTGATTAGATCACCAAAATGGTTGAAATAGATTTAAATAAAGTTCAGAGTCATATCTCATATAGTCCCTAATTTCCTGTTAACTTTTCCTCCCACAACTGGCCTGTTTACATAGACAAAGAATACTACGTGAATACGAAAGATATTGCCGTAAATACCCAACAGAATAAATAAGGCCAGTGTGGTATTCCAAGATCTCTCTCTCTCTCCAATATTTTTATCGTCTGTTGCTAATTTACTATTTCTATCGTATAACAACGTAAAACAAAGTCAACCCTTTTGTTGTTCTTCTCGTCATCCATACCGCAATGCTTGAAAACGAAAGTTTTCAATCAGTGCGTCCTACCCGTCATGACCTACGGAGCTGAGACGTGGACACTCACGGTAGGGCTGGTCCACCAGTTTAAAGTCGCTGAGCGAGCTATGGAAAGAGCTATGCTAGGAGTTTCTCTGAAGGATAGGATTCGTAACGAATACATCCGACAGAGAACCAAAGTCATCGACATAGCTCTAAGAATTAGCAAGTTGAAGTGGCAGTGGGCCGGCCATATCTGGCGAAGAACCGACAACCGCTGGGGTAAACGTGTTCTTGAGTGGAGACCACGACTCGGTAAACGTAGTGCCCTCCGGCCAGGTGGGATGATGACCTGCGAAAGACTGCAGGCAGATGCTGGATGCGTCAAGCTGAGGACAGGGCGCTATGACGCTCATTAGGGGAGGCCTATGTCCAGCAGTGGACTAAGATAGGCCGATGATGACCCTTTTGTTGGTAGTCCGTATTTGTTATCAGGTACAGATCGTTGTTTTGTTATCTGAAACTGATTACTCTCGTATGTTACTATCGATCCAAATGAAATATATATTTATATATTTTTCCTATGCGTTTAACCTGATCTTTGTAACCGGTTACAGAAACCGTGGTCACAAGGAGGCTGACTCTATTCTTAAATAATAACTTTTAGTTTAATAATGCTGAAAACTACTTATATTAATTTCCAAAAGCAATTTCGGAATAGTAAAATTTCTCCTAATCATTCTTGATGGGCAATTTGAAATAAAAATAAGTGTGGCAAGTAATCTTTTGTTCCTCGAGTGTGTTTTCACCGTTTTGTTCGAATGTTACGCTCTCCGCTTACGAGTTTGTTACACATTATTGTTACAATGGCCGACCTTGCCGCCGTCATAGCAGCAGTATTTCCACTTTGTTTTAACAACTTTAAAAATACTTGTAAGATTTTGATAGGCAACTATAAAATGTATCTCAAGGTCTATGCAATTGTTCTGAAGGCAATTCTGATTCTATTGTAACTGAATATACTCGTAATATTATTGAGTAAAAATTTTAGATTGTTGTTTTTTGACAGATCTGAACATGAAGAGCGTATAAAAATATAGACTTAAGACGACGCATTGGTAATTGACGTGGCGGGATCGTGATTTTTTTCAACAATTACAAAACATATGAAAGTGATATTTGATGACATGATTTTTCATTTAATTGACTTCATTTTGTTAGTTGCAGAAACACGATTTTTCAACTTTTATAACAGAGAAAAAAATATCAAAGTAACCTCTTTTAAAACATAGATTCACATTTTACAGACAAGCCAGACCGATTTAAGCATCTAAATTTTCTTAGTAGATTAGTCTTAACACACACTTTAAAATTGTTGTTCATTTTTTTTTTATAATTTGTAGTTTTAATTTGAAGGAAAAAAAACAGTTTTTCTTATGGTAAGGGGCGCAAACGCTCGTATCAAAACGTATGAGATTTATTGTTTAGCGGTGCGTCGCCTTAATTGCGATGCGATGCGATTGCGATAACGATTAGAGCAATGCAAGATTGCAACCATATAGTTTAATTATATGGTTGCAATCTTGCATTGCTAAAATATTTAATAAATATTTAAAAATATCCATTTCTAAATAATTTTGCCAATAGCAAAGTGATCAGCAATTTAGCAATTTTAATCCAACCTTGCTATTGTATCTGCACAATACACGAAGTAAATCTGAAAAATCTTTAAAAGTGTCATCAAACAAAGTTTATTCTAGATAAGCCGGTCTTTTCTAGTCTTACCGTAGTTTTAATGTTAAAAAACCACTTCGTATTAAAATTATTTTAATCAAATTCAATAACATTTAAGTCGGAAATCTCTTTACACGTTTATGTAGATCACTTGATCGGCAACTACCTTGGCATTTGGCAATATCTTCTTTGACATTTTTTTATAAGTAACGTAACCTCCTTCTAAAAGCAATTAGTAAGAAATACAATTATTTTACTGACAGTTTTATTGGAACCTTGGAGAAGGCAATTCATGTTCTATTAGATCAAGTTATTGAAGTCTTATTTCCGCGTTCAATTTTGCGTAATTGATACAATTTTTTTGAGAATAAACTTTAGTAGTTATCATTATTTTGTATAATTTACGGCGAATAACCTGATACCTAGGACATTTTAAATTGATCGAGTTAGATATTATATATAGATCGAGATAAATAGATTTATTTATCTGACTCGATCAATTTAAAATGTCCTATGTAACTAGGTAACAGTACCCTTTTCGAACCAGAAATATAACCGTATTTCTGGTTCGAAAAGGGGACTGTATTTAGCAGTTATTTTGAAGATTAATGGTGCTGGTATAATATTTGTGATCAATATATCTTAATTTTATTATTGTTAACAATATTAATAGTAATTTAAACACCCAAACCGAAGTAAAAAATATAAAAGAATATTGTTGTAGGAAGCGTAGTTACTATACCTAAACAGAATTTAACCTTAACTCATAAGGACCTGGCACAAATATATTGTATTCATACTGGTCTGTGGGATTTGGTATTGGATTCAGGTGAGATCAAGGCACTGTGCTTACCCGTTAATATAAAAAATAATCCCCCTCCTAAAAATTACGCAGTACCGGCAAAAGGTTAAGTTTATAAGGCACATAAAAAATGTTCCACTTGTTATGCGGAAAAGTAGTTTGTTTTGATAGCAACAGACTTACAACCATCCATGCTTTGCTTTTCGTTGTACCTACTTGTTCATAAATTCTCATTATGGTTAATCCTTATTCGGTACATTCAATTTATTCCGGCTATTACCAAAGCACCCTTTCGAATGGTTACTTAGTCTCTTGCCATGTTGCCATGTTTCGCAATGGCATTTCCGAAGCAAGTGGGCGCAGTCCGATCTGCGTGCAGCCGGTTCGATTCCCGGCGACAGAGACGGCGACACCCGCCAATGGTCGGTCGTGACTATCGCAACGCTAAGCTGTCAGAAATTGAGATTTGGACGATGGGACGAAACGTAAGCTTTCAGCGGGTTTACTTAAAAATTCTGATGGGACCATATATTTTTTAACAGCTTATTGCATGTTCCTAAAGCTGGAGCACGAACCTTTCCAATGGATGGATAAGGCCAACAGGCCATAAACCACCACGCGGGCCCAGTGCGGATTGGTAGTTGTTAACGATACCTAAAGCAGCCAGGACCAACGGCCTTAGGTGCCTTCGTATCACGTTATTGGCCTACCATAATATTATTAAAAGCGGCTAAACATCTTTAATAGAGACATAATAAGATACCAACTTCTCCAGATAATAATGATGGGCCTTTGCCCAGGTTTAAAGCAAGCGCTGGAAGACGGATATAATCGTAGCTACGAAACATCCGAAAATAGACAAACTTTGCCAGTGTTGAAGACCTATTTCGCTTGGCGCGGATGAGAGTAAAGTACGCTGAGCTTACAGCCAACCTTCAGTAATGGAGAGACACGACATGAATAAGAAGAGATATCTTGATTGACGACCTCCGTAGCCGAGTGGCTTGCACGCCGAACTTTGGGCGGCGCTAACTCTGAGTTCGATTCCCGGTCAGGTCAATGTCGAACCCCAACTTTTCGATATTGTGTCGGGTCTGGGTGGTTGTGTCGTCGTTGTTTCTGATTTCCATAAGACGAGTGCTATAACTACTTACATTGGAATAGGATAAGATAAGATAATAACAATGTAAGTGATGTAAATTAATCATAATAATAATAATCTTTAACACTAAAACGCTCACCGCTCGTGACTTGAATCTCTCTCAGCAATAAAGTGAGTGGACTACAATGCCAACTGTTTAACCCGTTAATGTGGTGTCTGTTCATTCAAGTATAGTTTAAATAGAGTCGTTATTATAGTTTGTATTTTGAACAATGAAAATCGTGATCTAGTTTAAACAACTTTTCCTATCATCAATAATAATTCTTATAATTGATGTGGTGAGATTTTACTTTCTATTGCAACGAGCTTTTTAACCCTTTAGCTGGCACGACATGTTGAATTTTTGTATTGTTTTCGACCTTACATTAAACGGTATATTGCTAGAGCCTTGTAAACAGTTATAGCTAATAAATTGATGGGAAATATTTATAAACAGAATAGGTTACATTCAATTATGTCAAACGAAACAATCTAATGAAAAAAACTTTTAAAATCACTTATTCGCTGATTTAATACATGATTTGAACTGAAGCAGCCATTACATTTTAACTAAATAAAGATGTTATAATTATTTAATTTTACGCAAATTATTTTGCGTACAAATAACAATTTGAAATACAAGTTTTGAAAAAAAGTCCATGTCACGAGGAGCGGGATTAAAGTTTAAACCCAGCTCATAGAATTAAAAAAATATATATTACAGTTAATGTAACATGTAATGTAATAACGATTAACGAAAGGTAATATAAACACTCCTTGATAAATTTTTAAATTATGTATATCTAATTAATATAGGTAGTAAATTAACCTCAGAATATTAATCAAGTTTATTTTGAAATTGATAAATGGTAAGAAACATCTTTCAAATGATGACTAACACATATTATGAGTTCTTATAAAATACAACATGATTAATTACATATATACTTCTGTGATTACCTCATGTCACATTACACACCATCTCAAAATTAAATACCAAAAATAGAATGAACGTTGAACGGGAATGATTTCTGAAAGCTCATAAGCATTAGGTATAACATATGCGTTTATGCGCAAATCTCACTTTTGTATTTTTCTTTACTTTTTTATTACCCAGCGGCAAGCGTTTGTTCTTTACCTCACAAGTTCGAGTTTCGAACTTGTGAGAGATCATAAGTCTATGATGGCATGGCTAATGTCAATCCCATAATTTATTTATTATATTCTATTTCTATTCTTTTTCTAGAGCCAAGTGCTTACCCTTAAGATATATAAAATATCTTAAGGGTAAGCACTTGGCCTCATTTCACATTGTTAAGTGATGATAAGGCCGAAGGTTGAAGCGCACTCTACCCGAAATCCTCAACTACACTGACTATCTTATCTCTCGTTGATGTTGTAAAACAACAATGAATGATTGATTCATTGATGTTATAACGACATATTTAGATAAGATAGTAGTAGCTAGCCAGGTTGACAAAAAAGCCCTACCACCAACCAAACCAAGTACACAAACATGTACCCCCCGCTGGGAATCGAACCCGGGACCTCTGGGTTTGAGACCGGTGGTCTTAACCACTACACCACAGAGGCGGCTTTAAACTAAACCGCTCCTATAACACTTTTTTAGGCCTTCTGATGATAAGAGACGATAAGGCCTAAAATAAAAACGCATTTCTCACGGAATCCCCGGAATCCTCAACAACTGAGCGAAAGCCTCACGTAAATTTATCGTAAGTTCTGCGGCTGGCGTTACGCACAAATGGGAGAGATTACCCCCTTTTCCTGGGTCTGGTAACAACAATTAAGCCTCCGTAAGCCTATTCCGGTCAGCTAATTAGACTAGCCGACAGCCATCACGATCATCAGTACGAACGTGACTGGTACTGATTGCGTACGGAGAAACGTATCGCTTTTGGATTATGTAAAACACCAGGTGGCCAGAGCAGTAGACTCGTGATGCGAAGGTTCCGTGCAATCACATTCTTTTAAAGTTGCTATGAGTTGCTTGGTAGCGACTAGCGTAGTTCGGACTATGATAAAATGTTTACCTACTTTTATTATGTTCACACGACTGCGCATCAGACCAAGGCTCAGAACCGGTTTGAAAAATAACGGTTAATAATGCTCTATAACGTTTTCCGCAATAACGTTCCGTTTGGAGCGACACCGAAATCCATTTCGTTCTATATCCGAAATAAACCGGTTTACGCCCCAGCGCTCGGACCGCCCGCGTCAGCCTGAAGCCTGCAGCGACAAGTATGAATGTGCGGGTACTTTCCGCTGTTTACTTCCCTCTCCACACGATGTTAACCGGTATTAACCGGTAAAGAACGCAAACGTAACCGAAAACTTTATTGTGAAAATAACGTTCTCGAAACCGGTTTCAAGGAACGGAAACGAAATTATTTTTTTCTTATGTACTTAAGGCGATAACGGTTGAAAATTTAACCGGTTTCCGAGCTTTACATCAGACTACAACTAACTGTCAAATTTCCTCAATAGACTTTAAGCTTTATGTCTTAGTCATATTGTTGAAAATGTATTGAAGAAATTTGACAGATTTGGCTAGGTTGATGTGCAAGCGTCTGTACCTGCTATGATGTGCTAGCTGGCCCGGCCATTATAGGGTCAAAGCCTTAAAAAACAACAAAGCCGCTTCCTGGCGCGAAAGAAAGATAGTTATTATGTTGAGAATGCAAATCAAATAATGATTTGTTAGGTACTAAACATTTTTGAAGTCAGTTCCTATTACAGAGGCCATCTTGGCACCTAAATAATAGGTCCTTACCTATAAAATTGACGTTTTTTTCTTACTTATTAATAGGTGTATTACCTACTTCTAAAAGTCAATACCGGTTGTTAATATTATTATTATACACCTTTGATTAGGACTATGTTACTTAGGCTTCAGTAATAACATTGATTATTCATTTTGTGACTTTATCGCACAACTTTTTTTTTAATTGACTTCTTTTTTGTTCGCGGAATTGACCTTTTGTTTCATTGTAGCTTTGAAGGATCTTGATTTTTTTTAATTTCTTTTTAATGTCTGCTATATTTAGCTAGTCTACAATTACTCACTCTAAAACACACTACTCTACAATTTTTATAGTGTTAACTATTTATCAATAGGTAAAAATATTATAATTAAGAGAAGTTAAAAAAAATATATATATAGAAATTTACAGTGTTAACTTAAATAGATGCTAAGAAAATTAAAAAAACATTAGTATGAAATTTTTTTTTTTTTAATCTTTATACAAAACGTCAATTTCATAGGTAAGGACCTAATATGAGCTTTTTGCAGAAATCAGTAGCTTTTGATATAAAAAAGAATTAAGTGAGAAAAAAACACTCGTGGGAACGTTTTTCGTATATACCGATTTGCGAATGGGTTCGAGCTTCACCTTGCAAGTCGTCTTCTTTCAAGGGACAAAATAGTTTAGACTTGCAAAAAGCAGCACGCTGCACCAAAGGAACCCTAAGCATTTATCGGTGGCACAATTTTAATGGCGACATTATCACGAATACCAATCGGCACAATATACGTAACGCGATTGTTATAAATTTTATAAAATTAAATTTATATTGAATACAAATACATTCTAAATTTTAATACAATCCGTAGTTTGGTTTCGCTTTACGTAAAGATTTTCTGTAGGCAATCTTAATCGCGATCAGAGTCCTAATAGCAATACGGCACTAAGACGAATTGGAGTGACGGTAATATAATTAAGTTAATTGTAAACTTTCAAACAGGTTAATATTTTTTTAAATTTGATGACATGTTAATTCAGTTTAAATTATTAAGTGTGGCTTACATATATATAAATTTTTGTGTCAGCTGTCATGCGAATCTATACATATAATAAAGCTAAAGAGGGTCGAAAGTCTGTACATGGAAGATATTCGAAAAAAAGTTGGCTGGGGATACTTAAAAATGATAACAGAAAACGTTCCAACAGTTTTTAGAATTTTTGTCTGTTTGTCTGTTTATTTGACCGCGCATCACGTGAAAATGGCTGAACGGATTTGGATGAAACTTTGCACATAGACAGACCATAACCCGAACTAGGATATAGTATACTTTTTATCCCGGTAACAGGCTCCTGTGGGATAGGGTAGTCTTCGCGAACGAAGTCGCGGGCAAAAACTAGTAATTCAATAAAACTTTAGGGGAGTGTTTATTAGATTGTTCTCGCGTGATATGCAAGGCACGTTAGCTCTCAGGCCTTTGGCCTTAAGCGTGTACCAGACTGTTGAAAACAAGCCCTAAACCGAAGTTTTCAACAGCGGTTTACAACAGTGCGGACAGCTGTTTGCAACGAAATTTCGGTTGACCTTTCCACGACCTTGGTTTGCAGGCCCACGTTTGAAACTTGCTTTCGTCATCCGTTACATCCATATCCTTTTATTTTCTTTTTTTCCTCAAAGCACGCAAGCGCCTCCGAAGATACTCCGAGCTCCGGCTAAGAAGAGGCCGACGATGGAACAAGCTTGCCCAGAAATAGCCTATTCACTCGGGCTTTAAAAACTTTAGGGTTATATACACTCGGGAACACAGACGCCGGTAGGTAATTCCACTCTTTGGCTGTACGCATTATAAATGTAGAAGCAAAACGCTTGGTTCGCAAAAGTGGAATATTAACCAGGTTAGGGTGGTAGCCAGCCGTACGGCTGGATGGGGAAATGGGGAAATGGAAATGGTAAAATGGGGAAGGTGGAATGAGCTCATGCAGCTCAACAGCACACTCTCCGAAGTATAGCCTGTAAGACCGATAAGCAGGCAACTGCGCGGCGGTGAGTGAAGACTGTGAAGCTTAGTTTTAACAAGCTTATCGTCACCTAACGGTACGGTGTCTTGGGCCAATAATTACTGAGCTTGTGTAGTGTATTTGAATGCGTAGGGGCATTTTGAGGATTAGGTGTGACAGAGACTGCAACTGCCAAACCAGACAAGTCTGAGGACTAAACAAGTGACTACGAATGCTTACACTAGTAGCTATTCACTAGATTTGAGGTTGATCATGAAAAGTGGCTCTGTCGTAACCGCCCTTGGTGTTTGGTGTGGTTGACAGTGCATCGCTAACGGATGTGACGGCTGTGGTTTGACGCCTACGTCAATTAGCCAAGCGATTTATCAACCACCATGGTTTGAGGTTGCTTTAAATTGATTACACAACTTTAACCGCTTGTTATGGTAATTATTATACCTTTGTTTCATACGGTTAGTTTTGTGAGTCGATATTTCATTAATGCAATGTGGTTCTAACGGTTATGCGACTTTAAAGGCATATGTCAAAAAACCTAGCAGAAAAATTATACCAATGTCCCGGCAGTTTCTTGAAAGTTTTGTCACACGGATTGCGAAAGATTGTGGGTTTGTGTCCAACCCGAAGAAGCCGTCTTTTTTCAAGAGCTATTTTGTATTAGTGTGTATTTTTAATCAAATGTTGAAACTGATAAGGAATACTGTTGTCATCATTGCCGTGTGCCTTGTGTGTCACATGACAATCTAAAGGTAAATCCTGATTATATGTCGTGAATGCTGACATTCAGCATACTTCGCGGCAGACGAGCATGAGTAAACTCCAAAGTATTATGTCACATATGCTTATACCGAACCGACCCCTGACATATTAACCGACATATTTTCTCTTACTTCTTCTTACGCAGCACAATTAAAGAATAATACTTCGTATTTTCAGTGACCTACAGTTCAAATTCTCTTGGCAGTTTACTGTTTTATTATACGTAGTGTATGTTTGTATTTATGTATGTTACACTTTAGTGTAACGCTCTTTATATCTGTTTTGCACTGCCCTTTAAGTTACATCACAGTTTAGTATCAAGTATAATGTCCTTTAGTAGTAATACCCTTAAGTTCTTAAACGAATAAAAAATTGGATCCAAACTATCAAAAACTCTATAACACAAGCAATTAGTATGTGATCCTAATTAAATAACCGGTGGCGGCAGCCAAAGTAACATTGAGAAAACGAAGTTCGAAAAGATTAAATGTATGGGATTGACATAAGATTGACCACGTGATTTAGCGCGGCTTATGTCAATCCCATACATTTTATTCTTTTCGAACTTCACTATCGTTTTCTTAATGATACTTTGGCTAAGTCTACTGAGTTGTGTTAGAAAAATAGGATCAATGAAAGTATCAACCAAAGAAGTTCGATTATTCCACTCACATGTGATTCCACTCGAATAATTGTTTCGAATGAGATAAGGCATTCAAAAACAAAAATTAGTTATTGTATCAACACATTTATTTTTATAATCATATGAAGGAGCCCTAAAGTCTCGCTCCTCCATAATAAATAATACCTACCTAATAACATTTCTACAACCGTACATACTACCAAGATAGTTATTTTCTTTGGTCAGTATTTATTTACAAATTCAAAATAGCAAAGTGTACAGTAAGTTACCTATTCAAGAAAAATACAATTGTCATTCTGAATTTCTCTTATAACAACCTAATCACATGATAAAGTCGGAAGTGTGACATCGTGACCTAAACAAACCGAACTCCCTAACACATTTAAATGCCAACACAGTTGGATCGTCAGAAAGAGATAAATGTCGATGTCAATCACAAGTAGGTTGTACCTTTGACCATTAGCTTGAATGATTCTCGAACTTCTTCTACCTTTTTTATAAGTTAACGTCACATTTTTATTCCGACTTGACAAGCGTCACTTAATCAGAAGTGAGTATGATAAGTAACCTTTGTCCATTTAAAGAATATCAATTACATAACACAGATTTACCCATAAAAAGCATGACCGCCAATAAAGATTCAAACTTTTAGTGCTTAAACTATTTTATCTACACTAATGTTGTAACATTCTACTTATGTTTCCAATACTTGACTTATAATTATTACTGTTATAGCGCAGACAACAAAACACTCAATTTAAGCAATTTCACATGATGGTATAATATCCACATCGATATCGTAAAATCTCATTATAACATCAATAAAACGCGACCAATTAACCTGGCGAGCCTTATGTCAAAATCCTCATACAAGTTGTATAAAATTTTGATATTAGGCTGGCTTTTGAAAACAGTTGGGTTATACGTGAAAACTTCGTCGAAACTACTAAACTTACATACACAAAACTCTTTGGTAAGATCTTGTGCCAATTAAATAAAAAAAGAACAGCGCGCGCTCGCTCCTGATTGGCCCTGCGCGCGCAGCTGCGCTCTCATTGGTTAGATTTTAATGGCGGCAAGTTCACTGTGACAATACACGTACGCGTGAATTTAATGTTTCGCAATGTGTTTTGTTTTTAAAATACAAATTAAAAGTTAAAAATGGACAGCGACGATGATATTTGTACGCCTCCGGATATTCTAGAATTGGCAACAAAAATAACTCACAATCTTTTGCCAGAAAAATCTAGAAAATTATATGAAAAAGAATATAATAACTTTTCGGCATGGAAGATCGAAAAGAAAACTACATCATTTTCTGAAAATGTCATTCTTGTGTATCTCAAAGACCTCTCCGACAAATTCAAGCCATCTTCTATGTGAGCTAAATATTCTATGCTCAAGTCCACACTGAGTATCTACAACAATATTGATATCACGAAGTATTCAAAAGTCATAGCGTTCCTGAAACGCAGTTCAGAAGGACACAAGGAAAAAAAGTCCTTGACGTTTACATCAGGTCAAATAAAGATGTTCCTGAAAGATTCACCAGATATTTTGTATCTTTTTGAAAAGGTAAGTGTATTTTAGTTTTGTTATTTAATCTACCTAGTACTTACGTACTACACACGCAAGTTATCTAGACACTCCGTATAAGCACTTTGTATATAAATTAGGTAGTAGGTACCTACACTTTACTACTTCATAAATCATAGTTTTTGCCTTGGCTATGTACCTCAAGCTTATTATATCGTTTATTGTTACAGGTTGCACTAATCTTCGGCATAATGGGGGCATGCCGAAGGCAAGAACTATACAACATCCAGTTCGATGAAGTCTCTAACATAGACGACAGTACAATCATGGTGAAAGTTTCGAGAACAAAAACGAAAATAGATCGTTCTTTCGTTGTGACGGGCAACTGCTATGCCGTATGTAAAAAATACATGGAACTTCGACCCACCCCCTGTCGAAACCCTGCCTTTTTCTTGAGCTATAGATCGGGGAAGTGCGTCGATCAAAGAACTGGTATTAATAAATTTGGTGCTCTGGGAAAAACTATCGCAAGTTTTTTGAATCTGCCTAACCCAGCGTTGTACACGGGGCATTGCTTCCGGCGCACCTCGGCGACCCCTCTGATAGATAGCGGTGGTGATTTGACCGCACTGAAACGACACGGGGGCTGGAAGTCTTCTAATGTGGCTGAAAGCTACATTGATGAGTCTTTAATGAATAAAATTCAAGTCTCAAATACGATCTTGAACAGTATAGAAAACAAGACGAATGAAGTAATTATAAATATTCCAACTCCGTCTACGAGCTCTACTGCTTGCCCCGCGACCGCTACAGCTGCTGGATCAATAATTAACATTAACTTTCAAAATTGTACCATCCAAAATTTGAACAATTATTATAAATAAACTATTGTCAGCTTTTACTCTTGTTGTTTGACTAATTGCATTAGTGAAGATAAAGTAGTGTATGCAACTGTCTGCGCTCGTTTCATAAACTCACACTCGTGTTTTAATACCCTTCATTATATGACAGTTGCATAAACTAATAGTAGTAGTTATATTGTATTTTAAAGCGATTGACATGTGTCAATCTCTTTAAAATACAATATATCTATATAGGTACATATATATGTATATGGATATATGTATATCAAAGAGCATTATTATCTCATTATTATCTTTTCTTGTTATCTTTTCTTTAAAACTGCAATCTGAAGAAAACTTCAGATTGCAGTTTTCGACAAATAAGAGTATTTTTTCAGCATCATCATTGAGTGCCATCTTCATACTAAAGTTTGAAAAAAATAACACAAAATTATCTGCGATCATATAAAATATTTTAGAAATAAAAATTACTTCATAAATATCAAAAAACGTCTTAATGTCCATATCATAGGTAGGTACTCTTCGCTCGATTATATTATATTGATTGCAGTAGGTACTGCTAACAAAATATAATTAGTATACTAAATCCTATAATCTACAACGTGACCCTAACCTTACCGGTTACAACACAAAACTTTAACGAGACAACTATACCTATTTACAACATGCTTATTCAACTAAGTCATTGTAAGTGTTCAAACTAAAATATCCTTAGACATTACATAAACATTTATTAAACTCCATTATTACGTTGTACGCGCTTTGTACGTCATGAGAATTCAGTTTGAGATACGACCCGCACAATTTAACAGGTTCAGTCAACAGATATATTTCAAAGCTGCCAACATCGAACACTTCCTGGCAAAGATGAATTCTTGTAAGGCAGCTTGCAGCTCCGCTTGGCACATTTTACGCAACAGGTGGTCCGAGAATAGAAATAACATTTGAATCGATATTTTTAGTTTCATTTTTGGTTTTAGCTTAATGTTTTTCAATTATTTTTTTTTAATTTTTGACACCTTATAAGAAAAACTCTTGGTGAGCTTTTGCCAGTTCTTCTTTCGCGCAGTGACGTTCATAAGAATTTAATTTATTCTAAATTTTAAAACAAGGCATTTTAATTTTATTAACGTTATGTCGATGATATCCGATCTTTATCAACACGACCGATGTTTGCGATAAATGTAAAACTCAATCCGTCTTATTGTAAATGCTAGACTAAGTCGTACCTAGTTTTGCATTAAGGCTATCTCATTTTGTTAACAATAACAAAAACAGCAATATCTTTCAAAATATAAATATAATTTCTTCCAATAAGATTGGTATAGAAGGTTCTGGCGGCATATTATAGATAGAAGCTATTGTTTTAAAAACACGTGAACAGAAACAAATATTGACCAATTTTAATTACTTTATTCAGGTTGTCTGTATTTTCAACATAAATTATAGTTATGTTATTAGTATACGGTGTAACAGGATGTTGGTATTTTTATCTTTTACATAGCGTGCTACAGTTTTGTAATAATTATTTTAACGTTTCACAATTTTAACGTTGCATTGAGGTCAGTAGTATTTATTATAACAATCATGAAACGAGACTGGAATAACCTACTCTGATACACATAGGTTCATTTTCCTCCAAACTAACTTATCATGCACTGTTTATAAGCCTTGAAAATCTTTATATTTTAAAGTAAGAGTTTTATGTATTTTAAAACCAGTTTTTTTCTTTATCTTTTTATTATTATGTTTTATATTACAAAAAATATGTCAATCTTAAGCCTAGCAATAACAAAAAAGTAGATTATTGCATTGCTTTCTGGTCGGAACGAATATTATTGTATCGATGTCACTGACACGAAAAAAAAAACAAATAATTGTATAGTATTATGAATGCATGTCTCTCTAGTTTATATATTTAAAGAAGATTGTCCTAA
Source organism: Eudonia lacustrata (assembly GCA_947562085.1). Classification (NCBI taxonomy): domain Eukaryota; kingdom Metazoa; phylum Arthropoda; class Insecta; order Lepidoptera; family Crambidae; genus Eudonia; species Eudonia lacustrata. The sequence continues at coordinate 23,479,950 of OX387340.1, read as the reverse complement.
TATAATCAATGAATTGAGAACATGACTACTATAACTCCCAGTTTCTGTAAGTTATAAACTTATGGGCAATAACACGTCTTAGCTACAATCGTTAACTAGGCACCTGAAATACGCATGAACAAGTACCAAAGAGTATAGATTTGAATTGAATAGGTTTCTTACGAAATGTTCCAGATTTCTCTTGTATCGGAATGCTTAACATTATTTCTGCAATCGATAGAAATTATATTTGAATTACGGGACATTACAACGGCGTTTACCACATCAAGTAATCAAATTACAATTGGAAATCATTAAATATAATAATAGGTATTGATATAGATAGATTGACAATACATTTATTATATGAACAATAGGAAAAAAATACTTGTAAGATAAGTCTTAGAGCGAATACAAAGTCACAAAAACTTTAAAGCAATCTGTTTCAGACAATTAGACTAATGGAAAGAACTTAGAAAGTATAAAAAGTGCAGACAAATCGAACAGAACTTAGAATGTGCAAGGCGTTATATAAAAAAATAAAAATACATAATAACAATGATGCAATTATTATAGTTTTGTTATTTAATTGAGTATATTGTAAAGATTGATTGTGAGTAGTACAATCTGCAACGAAAGATGCTGAGCACCTTAGTACTTAGTTAAGCAATAATACTAACAAAGATACTAAAATTAGACAGACGCTAGTCAACAGTTAGTAGTAATACAACAAATTTTCTAATTAGTCTTATGCAAAGCCAATTTCAGTTTAACTAATGCATTGACTACTGTGACCATGGTGCATTCAACTGTGCCGAAATATCACCAGATTAGTATCGGCATCGAAATATATTCGCATTAGTAAATTTACAACTAACTAAGCTACAAACTAAACTAAAGTTTAATAAAATGTTAGATTTAACGTTTTATGAGTAAGTGATAATAAATAAATTTATATAGATGTTAGTGATCTCGTGAATGATTACTCTAATGCTAGTGACCCTGATAACGCCAAAATTAAGACATTAATAATCAGATAAGTAAAACCAAGACTACCAATTAGCAAATCCTTTGACAGCATCGAAACTTCTTAAGCAATCTATTTAAACCAGTGGCTTACTAGTTGTAAGTCTAAAAAACGCTCTAAATACACCGTCCGTTTTCCCACAAGACAGTTCGGCAATTCAACATCAAGTTTGTACTGATTTAACATTTTCTGATCGACCACATGCCAGCCTTGTCCTTTTAAGGTAGCTTGCGGTAGACGTATTAAATCCACCAATTATACGATGTGACATTTTTATTAAGTTGACACATTAAGCGATGCACCATGAAATCACCTTCTTCACCTTCGTTATTTATTGTGTGGAAGGATTTGTTGTATTTTTGGTCCCACGCACGAACATTGTTTTTTCTTATCTGTTTGCGTGCGAATATGCTGGCAATTTTTACTTGAAATCTTTATTTATGTAGCTGTTGTTGATATGAAATAAATACAAAGAATTGCTGTGATTTTAAGCAAGTAAGCTATGTACGGTCTGGATATTAATTTGATTAACGAAAAAAGTGTAGACAAACGGCTAAAATAGCTTTATATACAGAGGAATTTGCGACTTAAAAGTAAAGTTCTACTAAAAATACTCTTTTAGATTTATTCTTGTAATACTGTTTTGAATGAATTGAGCCGAAACGAAGACCTTGGGGACATTAAAAGATGTTCTGGGCAAAACCACTATTTGGGTTACTATGACTACAAAGCATACATAAATAAACAATACTTTAATAACCGTCATTCAAATAACCATAGTGTGCTCTTTCATAACAAGTATGTTTGCAAAGTCTTACTTTTGAGTTCTTTAATAATTTATGCCTATGTATTTAACATACATAATTAAAGGGGATTTCTTATTGATATGTTCATAAAAAAATAACAGTCTTATAGTTAGGCAATTTGGTCTGAAAGCTAGAGGTTCCGAGTTTGTTTTCCAGCTTCAATTACTTATTTATTTTTATTTATTTATTTATTTAATTTTTGTATTGATTTTATTTTATTTTTGCATTGATTTTATTTCATTATTATTGAATTTATTTGATGTTGATATATTATAATAATCTAACTAACTTAGTTTAAGAAACATTGTTACTAACACTCTATGGACCATGTGTCTGAAATAAATTGTTTATTAGAATTACATATTGGACACGGTTTGTTGGTTAAATTTTATGTTTAAAAGCCATCCTGAACAACTAACTCTATATTTTCTAAATCTGTCGCCATTTTAACGATATTAAAAACATTGTTGTGCTCATTAATGTACTTATTATCCTAATCTTGATCATCTTATTATATTTCTACTATCTTGTATCACGGAATTATGAAAATATTTGTGTGATCTCAATTTCGCATGCTTAATGTTAGGAATGTTTTACTTAGTACTTGCACGCTAAACAGCAAACTGGCTTCATTGACATACAAATCATCACATACCCAAGGTTCTCTCGTTCTGTCTCCGTTGTCTTAACCAAACCTTTTCGCTTATTGGTCAGTTTGAAATTTACCTGTAACAAAGTATACATGACTTAATAAATTTATGAGTGATAATATTGGGTTTGAAGTTCACGGTTTTGATAGATACACGCTTATATTTAGTCGCTTCTAACGCAGCAAATTCCGCACAAGGAATCGCACGCTTAGTAAAATGTCTCTACAATTCTTTCTGAAACACCAACAATTCTAGACATTGCATTCAAATTTCAGTGAAATACAGTTTCAAAATGGAACGCTATTTTTCACTTTAAGTGCAAAGTAATGTAGATAGTTATCAACACTTTCTATGTGGTGTAATTCATAACTGCAAATGTAAGGCTGCCTTTTTACTAGAGCTACGCGAGGTAGCTAAGAGGTGCGCGAAGAAAAAAACCACTAATCGGATATCTCCATTTAAAAAAAACGCTATTTCTAACATAACCTATGTACATCTTACCTTACCTTAATTAACAAACACCATATATTCTCTCACACACTATACACTGTTGTTTTTTTTATTTACTACCTTTATAAATTTTCGTAATGAGTTAGGTTATTATTATTACATTTAGGTTAGGTTTGGTTATTATTACATCTCTAAATATTTTGCTTTCTAGTATTGCGCTATATTAGTTGCGTCAATTTTCCAATTTCAAAAAATGAACCAATCTCTGGTCTAAATGGTCGCCTCAACCTGTCACTGATTGGATGTCCTCTATTCCGTGGACGTCCTTATTACTGTTGGTACCACAGACGCAGATCGGGCTGTCCTTCACTTAAACCTTAATTGATGGCAATCTTTATATTACTCCATTTTCACCGCAGGGAAAAGAAAGAAATCCTATTGGTGAATGTTCCTCGCGAACCGCATAGCTACCTCGCACCGCTCTTGTGCAAATGAAACCTTATTCCGTTTAGTGTAGCAAACACTTGAAAATTCATTATGTCCGTTACGTGATTAAGTATAAAGTATTCAAGCCGCGTGCACGCATAAAGGAAATAGTTATGTCTCATTTTGAATTATCAGCATCGTGCGACAAACGACTGGTACACGATCTAGCTGAAGAATCTGGGGTACTTAACGCGGAATTGGGCGGAACTAATTATTTTAGAAATCGTACTGAGTTCGCTAATTTGACTGAAATAAAATTTTACTGGATGAACTTATTGAATTATGAGGACTTTCATAGTTACTTATTTTTTTAATTATTACACATCCAAATAATTAAATTTGTCTTGTAATAAACAGTCAAAAACATAACATGGCTTTTATTTATTCGCCTATCTTTCCCCAGTCTATCGCCATAGAAACAATGTTAGTAGCATTGATGTGTTTTGATTGTTAGTAAAGTAGAACTAAAAAAAAATACTTTGACTTCGACTTTCAGTTACTAAGGATTTCAGATGAAGTGTTGTTCCGTTTTCAGCCTTATCATCACATACCATCAAGTTAGAAACAGACAAACTGCATCCGGATACAAAAATATAGCGATAATTTACGTTAAGTATCTTTGTTACCAATTGAACTATACTTAACAGATTAATCATGGTTGCTTTCAAATCATTCAAAAGCATGTTAAAATTATCGGTTACACTTTTAATAATATGGCATAAATTAAGCTTTCTATCAGTTAGTGTGACGCAAACACCGGCGATCGACTATTAGCTAGTTGGAGTGAATTAATTCAGTCCTAACTACTTCAGGGTACGAAGACTGTGTTTACAAAAGCCCTGAGTTATATAACCATGTTACGGAACTAACCTAAATATGCTAAAAGTACAAATGTTAACAAGTGATTTTAATTAGTGATAGCAATTTTTTTGTTTGTATCACTAAACGGGGTCGCTTTTGGCTTAACACTACGGTGACTATAAGGTCAAAAGTGTAAGCGTAGTTCACCCGGATCCCACAGCTGCTGAGACTGTTCTATGTTTAGACATAGAACAGTTACTGTCGGAACACAACAATGTTACTAACGGTCCAAGAGAGCATTGTGTGTGGAAAGAACACGAGAATTTAATTTGAGGAACAGGCGTAAATTACTGTTCTCTGTCCTCAACTATGCGGAGAGGGCGTACCCTTTGGAATTGGAGAAGGAAATGGGGTATATACGCACGCGATTGTCTCTCTCCTTATTGACGACCTCCTTGGTCGAGGGGCTTGCACACCGGTTTTCATGGTGTCGCCATCTCTAAGGTCCAGGGTTCGATCCCCGGGCGGGATCAATTTAGAAATACCTGTTTTCCTAAATTGTTTCGGGTCTGGGTGTTTCCTATATATAATAAGTATGTATTTAAGTATATTAAGTATAACCATTTCTCGAGTTTTTATGTGCGGAATGGAATTGGAGAAGGAATTGGGGTATATGCGCACGTGTAAAATCTGTGCTGTAGGGCTAAACAATGTATGTTTCCTGATACGAAGGTAGTTAACAAACAGTCGTTATAACTGACTATGCAAATATGGCACATTTATAATCGCGTACAACCATACAAACTGTTGTGAATTGAGCTTTTGGTCTCCTTGCTTTCGTGTGTCGAGGCTGAGATATAACAGTGGTATAGTTACAATGTAAAACCTCCTAAAAGCCAAGACCTCTTAAGCAAACGCTCGTGCGATCGTGAAAAGTGTTCGCGTGGAACGTTAAATGAGGTCGTTCCTCATCCGGATTCCGAACTATTATTTCACATGATATTACGTAGTTTTCCACATGATTTGCAATATGATGTAACGATATTGAACGCACTTACGCACATTTACATAAACAATAGCGTAATAATAATTGGTGTTTGCGAACTTATTTTCATTTCACCGTCGAAAGTAACTGTGTGATCACTGTTTCAGATAAATTATATGGAATTAGACCATAACGAACGCAACATGAAGTCATACTTAGTTTGTGTAATAGTGTGTAATTTAATTGAACAAAGTGTACTGTAATGCAGCTAGCTATTAACAATATTTTTTAGTTTTTCACTTGAATGAACTTTTTTTATGTTGAAATGAAACAACTTTTACGGATCTACTTGCGTTTATTTTACACATTACTTTTAATTATTGCTTTATGTTACTCAGCCGGCCAGCGAGCATACAGTCCGCCTGATAGACCAGCCGACCCTGAAGCCCGTATGTTTCCATGATTTTTTTTTTGAGAGAGATTGCTGATTGCCTCAAACGGCATTTTCAGCTTCACCGGGCTTGTTTGGGGGCGGCGAGAAACTTAAAGAGTTCCTCAAGCCGTGTGAAACGAATCACCTTTGGAGGTTTTCTAGAGGGAACGGCATTACACACTTAAGTGCGTGTCACCGAATCGAGAATCTAGTAGGGCACCCTACTAGATCTCCGAAGGGTTCAGATCGGATCGGGATGTTTCCATGATCAGATATTTTACTAGATCTAATACTACTAAAGGAGCTCGATAGCGCAGTGGTTAACGCGTCCGGTTTGCGATTGCTAAGGTTAAGCAACTTTCGCAAAGGCTGGTCATCGGATGGGTGACCAAGAAATTTTTCATCTCGAGCTCTTTCGTGCTTTTAAGGCTCGTTAAGCCATTGGTCCCGGCTGCTTTAGTACTCGTTAACAACCACCGGATTGGTGGTGGCACTGGGTGGTTGGCACTGGGCCCGCGTGGTGGTTTATAGCCCGTTCTTCCTATCCATCCATAGGGATGGCTCGTGCCCCAGCAGTGAGGACATAAAAATGAGCTGATGATGATGAAATAATAATAATTAATTTATTGGTACATTTACTATATTATTATTCTTTTCTATTTTGTTTTTTATATTGTGTGTGAAGTTTTGTTATGGAAAGTGTCTTTCTATGAAAGGGAGGACATTTTCCAATTTGTGACGCTGTAAAAAAAAAGTCAGAAAGAATGCCTTTGCTGTGTTTCTTGCCAGTTCTTTTCAGTACAAAGTCTCCCAGCTCTATGTAGACTTACGAGCCAATGGCATAGTGACATTCGTAAGAGCAATTTTTTGTAACCTAAACAATTTATAGTGAATCTGAATAAATGGTTTTGAATTTTTGCCATTGTTGTGTGTTCACGTCAGCGTGGAAAATGGAAAACTAAAATCTGGTTTAAAGAATCACCGTGAATTTTAAACAGATGCAAGCATGCTTGCTTATGCACCGTATAGCTGACACAACAATGCAACTCACATTGACATATTAATAGAATTTGTGAAATATAAAGATATGTGGTTGGCTTTCTTGTAACTATTAATGTATCATTTATTTTATCTTCTTTGAATCTCGCTTCAGTGGCCGAGTGGCAAAGTGCTCACCGAAGGTACCGGGTGCAATTCCCAGGTCGGGCAATGTGCATCGGATTTTTCGATGCATGCTCAGGTTTGTGACCACCAACCCGCATTAGGTAAGCGTGGTGATAAGACAATACCAACCAATTGTAGCGATGACTTGATTTATTTCCACTGTGGGACAGTATATACTAAGGCTATTTACTAAATCTATGAACCTTTCTACTTGACACAGCAAGCAATTGGATATATTTACAGTTACATGTATCAGAATATCACTAGATATAATAATCTGCTCTCACCTATGAGTAGTTTATTTATTTTGTCTATTAGTTCGGACGCAATTATCACACTATATATAATATTATAAATGCGAAAGTTTGTATGTATGTATGTGCGTATGTATGTGTGTATTCTTCACGCTGCAACGGATGGATGGATTTGAAATTCGGCATACAGATAGGTTATAACCTGGATTTATAAAAGATATGATACTTTTTATCCCGATATTCTCACGGGAACGGGAACCACGCGGGTGAAACCGCGTGCGGCCGCTAGTAGGCAATAAATCTAGACACCATTTCTGAATACAGAAGTATGTCATTTTCTCTTAAGGATGATTTCTTTCTGCGTAATGGTGATTTCATTGATTTTTTTTGGAAGAAATCAAAATTTTTTGCCTCTTACTTATTTTTTTTTGACCTTGTGGTTGCTCCTAAGCCCAATGTTAATTTTAAGTAATTTCCTAAACAAATACTAATAATCACCCATTTGGTAAGTAATGTTAGTTCTTTTCATTAACTTCACACTCTTTGTTTTCTTTTACATATTTTTTTTTCTCTTGTATAGGTACTTACTGTCTTCCTCTTCTTTTGTCTTTTTGTATTTAGGTATGTGTGTTGTTAATAAATGTTTTTCTTTCTTTGTTTTTAATGTATGCACTCTCAGCACTCTTTTGGCACAAGAGTTATAGGCATATTTTTTACAATAAAATATCTATTCAAAACTGGTTTATAACTATTTTGCAATGTTGTTTCAAACCCTATAACTGTGTACTGTCTTTACATCTGTACTACCTCATTAAGTTCCCTTATTACACGGAACTTCAGACATAAAGCCTTCGTTCACAGCTAAGTACTAAGCCCAAACACAGTTACTCGATGTAGAGATAACCCCTAACATGTTTCTGCGCACGAGTCCTTGCCGACTGTGGTGTGGTCCAAAAGATCCTATTTCATTGAAATGCCTTAAATATTTTGCTATTTTATGAATATAAAAGTATAATGTGACGCAAATTTTGATGCGAACAAATTATAATTTAGGCAAGGGTTGAAATCCGGGTCAGGTGTGCTTCCAGTTACACTATCGTGGCTCTGTCCCACTATCCAAAAATCAACACTATCTACTATTATTTGTAAGCCAAAGGAGTCCTATTCTATGTCAACAATAACTGCATCATCAACATCCGATCGTAATATTTATATTATAAAGCTATAAGTAGATCCGCATCTAACCACACTGTTTTCGCTTCTAAATTCTTTAAATGCTCCTTCTTATCTTGCTCCCCATTTTCAGTACCTTTACTCCTCTCATAGTAAAAATCTCCGGTCCTCAAATATTCTTGTCCTTCTCTGTCCCTCCCATACATCTGGTTTTGTTTATTCTTCCTTTCACATTCAATCCATTCTCCTATGGAACGCGCTGCTCTCGAAATCAGGATAGCTACGAGTCGTGACGCTTTTAAAAAGAAAGTCCGCGAGCTCTTGTTTGATAGAATCATGGCAGAATCATCTCAATAACGTCCTATTAGAATTATGTATTTTATGTATGTTTATTTATTGTAGTTTACGTATTTACAATACACATATATGTTTATGTATATATAATATTTATGCATGGATTATATATTTACTTTTAAATTATTTATAATATGATTGCACCTACCAATGTTATCTCAGCACTACCCTATGGTTGATTGGTAGAGAATACCTCAGGCATTAAGTCCGCCATGTAATATTTATGTTGCAAAAGTTTAAATAAATAAATAATATAGCAAAATATTAAGGACACTATTATTTTAATAGTACTCAAATATTCTTTTGTTCGACTGTCAAGGTTAAATTATTTTATTTAGCTAGCTAGTTAGTCGTAGTTTTTCGAACATTGGTCCCCAAACTTAACTGTTGATTGCAACAGTTTAGTTTAAAAATTCAAAATTCAAAATAATTTATTCAGTTTAGGCTACAAGTAGCTCTTGTGAATGTTACTATGCCATCGGTTCGTAAGTCTACTCTGGGCGGGAGATCTTGTTATTTTTTATCTTTTATCTTTAGGATGGAATCACCAATTTTTTCCTTAATAACTGATGATAATGAGAAAAAAATTGGTTAGTTTGATGTCCAACTATACATACCACTCCTAGGCGCTTGCCACTTGCACAATACATAAGCCAATTAATAAGCTGCGGCTGCCGGTAGATTTTTTTTTATCAACTATTATAATGTTGTTATTGTTATCTTACACAACGTATGTCTTATAACCATTCAAGCTCTTAAAAAGAAGTTTTTTTTACACTAAGTCAATGAAATAAGGAGACCCAGAACCATAGATTATCTAACCAGAACGTAAGCTTAAAGGTCGATTCACACATATCAGTGAAGTCACAGTCCCGTCAAGGTGTTCGCTCAGTTCAGTATCAGTGCTACAGTGTTGCGTCATGATTCAATTCACACGTGTCAGTACTCATTTCACGGAGCTTCAGTGAAAACGTGTCCGTCGTCAAGTATCGTGATTGTTGCTATGGCTCTGTTCAATACTATGGAGCTAGCAATGATAGCTATTGCTTTAGACGAAGAAGAAGAGCCGCATCAAGGAAAAAAGAGAAAATGGGTACATGAAGCATGGCAATTCAGAGAGACAGAAGGAGAATTCATGACATTATACAATGAATTAGTTAAAGATGAAAGGAAATATTTTGAATATTTTAAAATGTCAGAGAGCTGTTTCAATATTCTTCTGCAGAAACTAGGAAGTCAGTTATTGAAGAAAGATACTCGTTGGACGAAGGCTATATCTCCAAGAGAGAGACTAGCAATATGTCTAAGGTATGCCGCGGCGTCCGTGATCCGACAAAAAATCGTTGTCAACGAATACGTCCGTGATTGTCGGTGGCGGCACTGACACTGAGAGAGAGCACTGTGTCGTCACTGACACTGGCAAGTGGAGATGCGATCATAGAGAATGTATGAAAGAATACTTCGCACTGTGCCGGTACTGTGTCGGAACTGTGACTTCACTGATATGTGTGAATCGACCTTAATACGTACCGTGCTCAAGCGACGCACACATAGACCCTCTCACGGACACGGATCTCGGAACAGTTCGGAACTGTTCGAGCTAGCGTTGCCAAGTGTCCCGATTAGCGCGGGACGTCCCGATTTTTAGAGGGCCTGGTGACAGGTCCTGATTTACCGTTGATCGGGACGCCAAATATCCCGATTTTTCACTAACCTCCTAAGTGTGTACTTAGATCGATAATTTTGACAGCAAAAAATATTTTTTCTCTCCCGAGGCGTGAGGGAGAATTGATGTTGTTTTAGAAGTTTATCTAGTTTTAGTGTCGTAAATAAATGACGATTCACAAAACCGGCATTTTCTTAGCATATGTAGCTGTCCCGATTTGAAATCCCAAATTCCGATTATTTTTACATTCCGTCCCGAAATTTGACGTACTGGACCTGGCAACACCAGTTGGAGCGCAGCTGTTGCAAGATTCCGTGTCCGTGAGAGCAGAGTCACTCTGATGAGAGGTTCTCTATGTTTGCGTTGCGCATGCGCGTTGATATGAACTTACTTTCTGTAGTTTCCTTTTATTTTGTGGTCAATACAACCAACATGCTAACCAGTTTACCACTGACACTGTTAGGAACTAACGCCTCGTCTACTCTCATTTATTTCCTATTTAATTTAAAATAATAATAGGAAACCGCGTCCCGTTTAACACTCGCGTCCACTACCGTGTATTTTATGGCCGAGTTTAATTGTACCTTCGCCGCGATAGCACAAACGTATTAACCAGATCAGCTCTGCTTACGTAGGGATTGCGTAAATAAATTTAATGCCCTCGGCTTTGACAATTCCGGTATCTCTAGCCGTTTGTGCAATTAGTGGTGAGCGACAAGCATGCACAGAATAACTAAAAGTACTGCTTAAGGAGGAACTCGATGGCGCAGTAGTTAACGCGCCTAAGGTTAAGCAACTATCGTAAAGGCCAGTTATCGGATGGGTGACCAAATGGGTGACTCAAGCTTCCCCGTCCTTCGGAAGGCACGTAAAACCCTCGGTAAAGGTCTCGGCGCATTAGCAGTCGCTCAACCACCAATCCACACTGGGCCCACCAATTCTACTTACTAATTCTAATCCTACTAATATTATAAACGCGAAAGTTTGTAAGTATGAATGGATGTTTGTTACTCTTTCACGTAAAAACTACTGAATGGATTTGGATGAAATTCGGCATAAGATAGTTTATAACCGGGAATAACACATAGGATACTTTTTATCCCGATATTCCCACGGGAACGGGAACCACACGGGTGAAACCGCGAGCGGCCGCTAGTCTGTTTATAATGATATTATTAGATACTCAGTACTTATATTTTGGCTATCATTCAAACAATGGTACAGCACTGTGGTCATTATCACAAATGTTACCACTTTATCGAATCTACCCACATAGTTGTAACTGTTGCACCTACTTAACCGCAAATGATGAATCATCTCGCCATATACAGGCACAGCCAATCGGCACAACAAGCGGTCCAAATCTATTGCAGAAATGTCACGTCAATCACTATACTTCAAAGTGTGGGAATTTGTGTAGTCATATGTAATAAAGGAAGTTTTAGTAAACTCAACTTTACACCAATAAACATACAGGTGACATTACAAAGTTGACAACTGTATGAAAAAGGCAAAGATGAAACAGTTTTTTCGATGACCATCTACATCATCGGAGGGCCTTGTAAACTAAACTCTAATAATGGTATTAATACAATCGGCATTTGCACGTTTTACAACTACAAGCATGTTAAAATGCACTTTGACATTCATTCTCCATCTATTCTTCGCCAAAGCTAAAAGATAGACGTCCTGAATGGGGAGTAAGTATAAATGTTTGGATGATTCAAAAGCCTATTTTTTTTTTAGGTTTTTTTGATTATCCAAATATCGACGATCTCTTTGGTCGAGGCTTGCACACCGGTTTTCATAGTGTCGCCATCTCTGAGGTCCCGGGTTCGAACCCCGGTCAGATCAATTTAGAAATACCTGTTTTTCTAAATTGTTTCGGGTCTGGGTGTTTCCTATGTTTGTTAAGTATGTATTTAAGTATAATAAGTGTTCATCCGTTGTCTAGTTAACCATTTCTCTAGTTTCTTAAGGAAGCTTCTCTTGGGCTACATAATTGGTGTGAGTGTAGGAAAGTTTAGTTTATAGTTTATTATTTTTCGACTTATGACAAAATATCCAGTAGTGTCTCTCATTTGGGTATAGAATTTTACACACAGATGTGGTCGCCCAGTGGTCGGTCGCAATTCGACCATAATACACAAAATATACAATGCTTATTCTATGAAATGCAATGTAACATATATTGTACAATACATTTTATCATTCTGCGCTCCTTCTAGACATAAACTTTAACTATAGCAAACCATCTTAACTAACTAGTCGCCATAACATCAATGTTTGTAGCATTGTTGTGTTCCGGCAGCTAGAGATAAGATAAGTAACCAGTGCCTCACTAGTTGACGATTCCGGGTGAAGTGCGCTTCCACCAATCGGCCTTATCATCAGGTGAGGTCAAAGCATTGTGATTACCCGTAAAATATAAAAAAAACGAATGAGCCTTACAGTAGTCGCATATGATGTGTAACATTTGACATCTCACCTTAGTAATAAGCAATTTTAACATTATATTCTGAAAAAAATGGGTCAGGTTTTATAACTATAAAATAAACATAGTAAATACTCATTAGAAGACATTTGACATATCAAAATGACCTTTGTTAGTCAAATGACACAATATGTCACTTAAAATAATAATATGTCATGTTCGTAATATCGATTCTAAATACACCAAATGGCGCGCGCCAGCGCGCTTCCCCTACTTGCTGTCACACTGTTACACCTACTTCCGTCACATTTCACGAAATCACTCCCACAAATTGTAGGCGAGCGGAAAGATGTTTAATGTGGAAAGATGTGTTACACATCAAAAACAAAAAAAGACTTATGCCAAATCTCCCCTTTTTATTATTCTAGTATTAATATAATATACGTTTTCATTTGCAGTTTCTCAACTCACGCCCCCATAACATAGCGTGAAAATATAGCCACAGATGTAGTTCACAGATTGTGTTTAAGTATTAGTCGTGTTTCTGGTTTGCGCAAAATTGTAACTCAACTGAGTACGTAATTGATATCTATGAGACAGCATGGTGACAGAGCTAATTCAATTTGTAATGACATAATATTGGACCATATTAGTCAGTCTTAGGGGGCTTTGGAGTGACTATTATTAGTACCATTACCTACTGACCTACTATTCTTATAAGATAATTAGGGTTCCGTAGCCAAATGGCAAAAAACGGAACCCTTATGGATTCGCCATGTCTGTCTGTCTGTCAGTCCGTCCGTATGCCACAGCCACTTTTTTCCGAAACTATAAGAACTATACATTTTCACAGATGATGTATTTCTGTTGCCGCTATAACAACAAATACTAAAACAGAATAAAATAAATATTTAAGTAGGGCTCCCATACAACCGACATTTTTTTTTTGCCGTTTTTATAGATAATGGTACGGAACCCTTCGTGCGCGGGTCCGACTCGCACTTGGCCGGTTTTTTTAAGCATTGTGAATGTAAAATTCAAAATAATAAAAATATTTAAAGGAATTACGTTTTTATCGATTGCTAAATACTTGCAAAAGTGTTCTTTCGACTGTGAGGGTAGTAATTTTACAGTGACGTAATACCGTTGGCTTGCAGCGCATTATCACAAACTACTAGAAAAAATCAACGAGTCCTCAGGGGCCTCGGTAGCTCAGCGGTCAGAGCGTTGGACCGGTTATCCAAAGGTCGTGGGTGGGTTCGATTCCCACTCGAGCTTCCTGAGGCTGGACTAGTGGTCGCCCAGTGGTCGAAATTCGACCGTAATTTTATTAAGGCTGCACGGATTGTATCCTAAGCAATGAAAAATTTAAAAAGATAAAATGTGAGTTTGGATTGGCATTGACAGATTTCAGCCGCTCTTCTTCCATTGTTGAAATTTTTGAAAAGAGTATTTATATGTGTGTGTCAAATACATATGCGTGCGTGTCAAATACAGAGTAGTGTGTGTAATGTTGGTTTTATTAATTTAATGTATTTTTATACATAATTAAAAAAAAATATTAACATTCGGATAACCTTCTCTATCTAAACTATAAGTGTGCGAAATTTTATTAAAAAAAGGGGTACAAAGTTTTTGCTTCGCGTATTAATATTCAAAACAATAAAAGTACTATTCATATGGTAGTTATTATCTTCGAGGGGATGCCAACCATATTTAATTGTAATAATGAGTATGTTAAGTTGTTGCAATATCGGGGATCAAGTTGCGTGCCTACTATATCTATTAACATTTGTTTTGAAACAATAACTATATTATGATTATGTTAATGAGTTGTAGACTGTAGCATTATTCAACAAAATGAGTGGGCAAACTAGCATGCATAAGGTCCGGCTGATAGTGAATTGTCATCATAGTCTGTAGTCGACACAATGACCCTGAGGTCTAAATGGTCTTAGGATGTTAAGCAAAAGCATTAATTCTAAAGACGGAAATTATTGAAAAGTCTATGGTCTATGGTCGACCTTAGAAGCAGCTTAACATTTAAGTACCATGCTGCCACCACCATCGTACAAACTACTCTTTGCGATTGTTCCGAGCAAGTTACAAAAACAAAAGCAAAAACTACTTAAATGTTTGTTTTCCTTTATATTTTTATTTTAAATTAACTAGTAAATGAACTTAGTTTAAATTAAATTAAGCTTTTTGTATAGCATCACAGAAGAGACATACAGGGTGTCCCAAAATTAGCACGTCACACTGATACTAGAGGTAGGTGGGCCTCAGAATGCGTCGAACAAGCCTAACTTGTCCATAGAAAAGTTTGAAGTAATTTTTTTTCACGGTTGTTGCTCAAAGTTGAAGCCATTGTTTTTGTGTGTACTTTATTGTGTGTATTCATGTTATTTTATTATAGATTTTCCTTTTTATTTCTAAGACATGCACTTAGGGACTCGACTTTCATAAAAGCACTATCGTGCCTAACCTAAATATTTTATTTTATTTCATTTCAAGTATGCAATTTTCCGAATCGACGCATTTCGTTATAATAACTTATTTTTTTGAAAAAAGACAACGTGTTGAAAAAATTCCACGAGCAGGATTCGAACCCACACCCCATGACATGCCGGGTCAGGTGCACTGCCAACTATGCTATCGTGGCTCAATCCAACTAGCCAAAATTAATCAACACTATCTACTTTTACTGACCTGACCCAGCATGTCATGGAGTACGGGTTCGAAACCCGCTCGTGTATATATTTTTTTCAACACTTTGTACTTTTTCAAATTGTAATTTGTTCACAACAATATTGGCGTAAAATTATAATGTAAATAATCAACTATTATTTTTATTTTTATGTATTTCGTGTCGGTTTTAATACAAAATTGTTGTTTTGGCTATTACATGTTTACGACGTTTGTAGGCTATAAATCGGTTTTATAATCCTATACTTAATCTGATTTACTATATCCTTAGGCTACAGTACCTTTCAGTTATCGCATAATAGGGCTAGCTTCAATTAAAAAACCGGCCAAGTTCGAGTTGGACTCGCGCACGCAGGGTTCCGTACCATTATCTAAAAAAATATTTCAAATTCCTATCTGTTATCGTTATTAAGACCTAGAAAAAAAATTGGAAAAAACATCACGTTTGTTGTATGGGAGCCCCCCTTATTTATTTAAATTTTTTATTTTTATTTTAGTTACATTATTTATTTTTAAAGTGAATAATATAACTCAATATTCTGTGAATATTTCAAGCGAGATATTGATAACGGCAACAGGTAGACCTGTTGCCGTTATCAATATCTCAAATTACAAATAAGCGATTCGAGCAAAAACGAGCAAAAAAAAATGTTTTTTTGTATGGGAGCCCCCTTAAATATTTATTTTATTCTGTTTTTTAGTTATTGTTGTTATAGCGGCAATAGAAATACATCATCTGTGAATTTCAACTGTCTAACAATCACGGTTCATGAGACAGACGTGAGAGCCTGGTGACAGACGGACGGACAGTGGAGTCTTAGTAATAGGGTCCCGTTTTACCCTTTGGGTACGGAACCCTAAAAAATAGACGTGACCCTAAAAAATAGACGGAACCGTAAAAGAATAGACTCTACCCTTAGTATTATTTTCATTATCTTCAACCTATTGATATTATCACTGATAGACCAGAGTTTTAAGTATTTTAATGCGTATTCATAATTATATGGTGACAACGGTGACGGCTGAGTAGATCAAGTAGACAGTTGTAAGTTCTATTCACGCATGAGGTTAACGAAAAGTTATGTGATAATTAAGCAAACAATATACCTACCGCGAGTCACGTTTTCTTTGCACTTTAGTTTAATGTACATTCATAATTTTTTATTCCAATAATAGTTTAGGAATACCTAGTCTCTATTCAATGCAATAACGTAATATTGCACCAAGTTTCTACCACAAAATAGTAAACCACCATAAACTATTATGACACTTTCAATTATTGTTACACATAAAAAAAACAAAAAGATCCACGTCATCGCTCATTGTAATGCCCTTCATAATGTGAAGTAGCCCTATTACACTTTTGTTATGTAAAATTACGCAACTTGGTACTCACTTAGTATCACCAGCACGGCGTAGGTACAAATGGCTTAATAAACAAACTTGCATAACAAAGTGTAGCACAGAAAATTGTTTCCTGAACGCAAAATTGCCCGCTAGGATAATAGTTGGTAGCCGGAGTGATTGCCTGCCGATTTGCGGATGAAATATGCCCGCATGGTGGTTGAGTCGACCTAGATTGGTAAAACTTTGTGATTTTGTAAGAAACGAGAGCGTTATTTCGTGTATATTGGTACAAGCCTGCTGATATTGTATGGTAATCATGTAATTAGTGTTGCTAAATTATATGGCAAAGCTTAAATAGTAGGAGGTCAATTTTTTATTTTCTTTTTATAAATTTATAAAATACAGTGAAAATCCCCGGATTGCGGAAGATCCAGGTTCGATTCCTGGCTAGGTCGGGTGGGCGTTTAATTTTTACACTGTATTTTATAAATTTTATAAATATTTAATTTAGCTTCAGTGCAGCAATTAGCACTCGAAAATAAAAAGTAAAATTTACTATAGCGTTGTGTTATCAAATTTGTGGTATTTCATCTGCAAAGGTGAATCTGCATGGCCATCGGTTGCAATAACCGTTGGATAGATGGCGCACTATGCCGCTATTAGCACTCAAAAATTAAAAAAGCAGTGACAAAATTCAGCGCTTACGTCAGCTTTTCCGGTAGCATAGCGGTCAGTGTAGCCGCCCGGATTGCGGAAGACCCAGGTTCGATTCCTGGCTGGGTCGGGTGGCAGGAGGTTATTTTGTCTTATTCCTGTTAGCATTTGGCTTTCATCTCACCTGATGGTAAGTGATGATAACGTCGAAGGTGGAAGCGCACTTCACCTAAAATCCTCAATTACTGAATGAATTAGATGAATAATTGGTCTCATAAAACCTTTTCTATTAAGTCATCTTATCTTAGTTATAGTTAAAGTTTTATGTAGGGCATGTGGAGAGCAAACCGAGTCAATGCAACACCTACTGTGTGACTGCGACTCTCTGGCTAGGAAATGAATGGGACTCCTGGGGTCGGCCTATCCGAAACCGGAGGACTTCAGGCTCTTCGCTCTTAAGGACGTTGCCAGACTTATGGCATCTATCTTTACAGAGGAGGAAGAGTGAAAGGATGGGGTTGCACAAAAGATCCTAATGGGTCGAAGTGTTACTGGGAGGTGGAAACCTCGGCAGGCCCCACTAAGATAAGATCTATTAAGTCATAATAACCACTCAGTTTTTTTTGCCTCGATGGCTAAAAAAAGCAAAAATGAAACTGTTGACCAAACGGAAGTCAATAACGGCGAGTTTACTCAACATTGGATTTCGATGCTCTGGAAGAAGGTCGTGAGAATCAGCGAGTCCAATCATTCATCTAAGGCACCTAACCTACAATGATAATAAGACGACATATCTACCTATTTAGATAACAGCTATGGGAGTTTCCCCGATGGGAATCGAACTCGAGACATCTGGGTCTGGGTTCGGTGTTCTAACTACTAAACCACAGAAGCAGGTAGATGATGAATTTAGGTACTTAAAGTGTCCATACTAACCTAGTTTATTGACAACAAAAATTGGTCTGCTTTCAGTTAAAAAGTTAAAGTTGAGAGTAGCTAAGAGGTTAAGTATAAAATTAAGCAAAGATCTAATAAGTAACGACATCAACATCACATCACCAGCTCATCAACGTCCCCACTGCTGCGGCACGAGCCTTCCTTACGGATGGATAGGGAGAACGGGCCATAAACCACCACGCGGGCCCAGTGCAGATTGATGGTTATTAACGACTGCTAATGCAGCCGGGACCAACGTCTTTACGTGCCTTCGGGAGCACGGAGGAGCTCGAGATGATAAATTTTTGGTCACCCATCCATTAACCGGCCTTTGCGAAAGTTGCTTAACCTTAGCACACGCAGAACGGGCGCGTTAACCACTGCACTATCGAGCTCTTCGAAACGACATATGAAGTAACGACGACATATGATTAATAAAAATAGTGTAACCTATGGCATATCTCCATGAATGCGTTCATATAAAAAGTTACTTAGAAGAGTTAATAAAAATCTGCAAACCACTTTATCTTACGAATTATTTATTAACTAGACGTTTTAGGGGCAAATACGAGCTTAATTAACAAATAGGTAATTGCCCTAATCATCGGGGTAATTAAATTAAAACATTGACACAGTTATTCGTCCAAGTGTGTACTGATAGAGCCTTTTCGAATTGGATACTTCACTTAGTATAATTAGATCTCGTGTTGTTTGTTGCGTAAAAATGTTATTTTGTAGGAAGTATTTGTTTCAGGAGCTCGATGGCGCAGTGGCGCGCCTGGCCTGCGATTACTAAGGTTTAGTAACTTGCGCATATGCCGGTCATCGGATAGGTGACCAAAAATTTATTATCTCGAGCTCCTCCGTGCTTCGGAAGGCACGTAAACCCTTTGGTCCCGGCTGCATTAGCAGTCGTTAACAACCACCAATTCGCACTGGGCCCGCGTAGTAGTTTATGGCCCGTTCTCCCTATACATCCATAGGGAAGGCTCGTGCCCCAGCAGTACCGAATGTTATCCGCCTCTGTGGTCTATATAGTGGCTAAGACCACTGGTTTAGACCCAGAGGTCCTGGGTTCGATTCCCAGCGTGTACACAAACATGTACCCCCATGTTTGTGTACTCGATGTGGTTGATGGTAGGGCTTGTTTGTCCGCCTGGCTAGCTACCACCATCTTATCTAAACATGTCGCCATAACATCAATGTTTGTAACATTGTTGTGTTCCGGCAGCTAGAGGTAAGATAGCCAGTACCTCACTAGTTGAGGATTCTGGGTGAAGTGCGCTTCCATCATTGGCCTTATCATCATTTAACATCAGGTCAGATTAAAGCACTGTGCTTACCTGTTAATATAAAAAAAAGTAGGGAAATAAAAGGAGCTGATGACGATAATGATTTTTTAAGCTTCCGATAACCTCAACAGGAGGGAGTTTGTTGGTAAAACCTTTGGTAGCGATCGTGGAATGCTACTTTGCCGGGCTGGGTTCCCAGAATGGTTGACTAGATAAAAATCTCGGCCAGTTGAGCCATACGGTATACCTACAGGCTTATGACCAGCTGTGGATGAGCTTGATGGCGCAGTGATTATAGCGGTCGGTCTACAATTATTAAAGTTAAGTTAAGTTAAATCATATTTAGCAATAAAATGTTTTTGTTTTTAACCGTCTTCAAAAAAGGAGGAGGTTATGTTTATATAATTTTTAACGCAAATTTTGTTAAGAACAAATTACAAAAACACAAAATATGTTGAAAAAATTTCCACGACCAGGATTTGAACCCTTCTGACATACCGGGTCAGGTGCTCTCCCAATTGAGCTATCGTGGTTCTAACCAGCCCGCCGAAATTATTCAAATACTATTTACTTTTTACTTTGAAAGCCAAAGGCACCCATTCAATGTCAACAACTACCGTCATTAACATCCGGTCATAATATTTTTACAAATACTAAAGATCAGTTAAGAAGTAGGCAAGCTATTTATAAATTGTTTTTGTTTTTTTTAACGCAAATTTTGTAGCGATCAAATTACAAAAACACAAATGTTGAAAAAAAATCCACGAGCAGAATAATTTCGACGGGCTGGTTAGAACCACGATAGCTCAATTGGGAGAGTACCTGCACATGAGTAGGGGATATTTACTCATGTGGTACCTGACCCGGTATGTCAGAAGGATGCAGGTTCAAATCCTGCTCGTGGAATTTTTTTCAACATTTCTGTTTTTGTAATATTTAGCAATATTAAGTCCAAATTACTAGATTTAGTTTTTATTGTATTATTTTGTTTTTGGTCGTCGGCTTCCGATACCCTTAATATTATATTGTTATGCAGGCCGTGGCAACCTAAAATTAAGGCAACACCTACCTTAAAAAATGTTAAATGTAAGTTACTGGCATGTTTAGTGTTTGATCTTGTTGGTTGTTCAAATAAATAAATAAATAGTAGGTAAAAAAATTATGGACGATTCAAAAGCACTTTTCTAAAGTTTATTTGAATAAAGAATATTTGACTTTGACTTTGGAACAACGCTTACATAATCGTTCTCCAGCCAATCTGACAAGCACCAATAGAGTCCAGCTAACATATTCACTGTTCACAACTCTTACGACATCGCAAAGAATCGCCATTGCACTCACGTTTGAGAAAGCAGTTTCGACAAGCGGAAGGACAGACAGACGTGGCGATTTGATCTGCGTACGTGCCTTGATACAGTTTACGGGCTTATCCTGACTTGCGACATTATTTGGAACAATCTATTGATCGGACTGATCAACTGATACGTGGGTAGGCTTTCAATTAATGTAGTTTTGATCCAATATCCGCGAAGACATGGTGCACGCTTTGACCATTCAACGGTCTATGGCAAGGGTGACCAACCTTTTCGGCAGCTGGGCCAAATTTCGGAAAAAGGATTTGGCACTACCAAATTTTAAGTATTTAGTTGAAAATGAAAATGTGAGAATTAAACTAATTATTAGTTACATTTATTTACAAAATATGTTAATGAGATGTCTGACTTTGGCAGAACTAAGTGCATCAATGTTGATTTCGAGTGAGGTTGTTGCTACACGTAAACCGTTTTCCAGGTAAACATCAGTAATTGTTTGTATTGATTCTAAATGTGAAATAGAAGAAATTCGTGGTTTTGTTGAACAAAAGTAAATTTTTGGGGACTCGGCTCCGCGGGCCGCAAGATGACACTCGGCGTGCAGCATGCGGCGTTGACCACCCTTGGTCTATGGTTTCACGTCATATGTTTCATTCTTAGGAACATCAAGCTTAGGCCTGTGGCCCCAAAACAGTTGAAGCAAAATGCCATTTTTTTAATCAATGTGTATGCAATTGAATCCGGTCTACTTGATGTTAAGTAAAAGCGGGGTCCAGATGCGAAGAAAGCTTGTGGATCAGGAATTTGCCTCAGTAGCCGTCCGCAACTTGAGGATTCGCAAGATGCTTCTTCTCACCTTTAACTTCTCAACTGCGGCAAGCAAATTCTATTGTGCCTGTATTCACAGTAGATATACGACAGGTTAAAGGACCCTCTGTTGTAGGAAGAAGAGAATCCATGTGCCGGGATATCCACAAAAAGCAAGCAATCTCAAATACAACTACACCTTTATCTGACAGGGCAAACTCTAGCGCACTCAGGGCAGCTCTACTGCAGCACCTGCTGCGCTGAGGTGTTTAAGACCTTCAGATTATTGTTTATGGCGCCGGCGGTCCTGGATCACTCCTGGCAGAAATTCCATAAATCCGTCTGTGTCTGCTTTATCAGATTCACAACAAAGAAAATTGATCGACTGAAATATAAGTATTTACATAATTTACTGTAGCACATCAAGTATCATCATCATCATCATCTCAGCCAAAAGACGTCCACTGCTGGACAAAGGCCTCCCCCAAATAATCATGGGGGGTATTTGCCGTAATCGCCACGCTTGGCAGGCGGGTTGGCGATCGCAGTAGGTTGAGGGTAACCTCAGAGAGATGCTGCTGCCCATCCTCTGGAATGATCCCTTAGTCGGCTTTTACGACACCCACGGGAAGAGATGGGGTGGTGCAATTCTTTGTCCCCGGCACCACACGGGGGTAAAGTATACCAAGTATACCATCAAGTATCATCATCAAGTATACCATACCATTTTGTTGGTGGTAGGGCTTGTATGTCCGCCTGGCTAGCTACCACCATCTTATCTAATTATGTCGCCATAACATTAATGTTTTTAGCATTGTTGTGTTCCGGCAGCTAACGATAAGATAGCCAGTGCCTCACTAGTTGAGGATCCCGGGTGAAGTGCGCTTCTATCATTGGCCTTATCATCACTTAACATCAGATGAGATTAAGGCACTGTGTTTACCCGTTAATATTTAAAAAAAAACTTTTACTATCTGTATCATATCATTTAAACTGTTATATAATAAAGCTTGAGCTTAATATAAAATGTCATTTACACAGAAAGCTCTACTACAGAAAGAGCTGTGTGCAATAATTGATACCGTTTACGGAGTCGTTATATATTGTAGTGCCCCTATTAGAGCAATATTAGAACATACAAAAAATACTTTATTTTAAAAGGCTAGACTAAGCCATAGACTTAAATACATCTAGAAATACCGCTCCATTTGTTATCGGCAGCTACGATTGTATCGGTGCCCCCAATCGGCACGCTTAAGGAATTGATCGACAATCGTGAAAGTGGTGCAGGGGTCTACCATCACCTCTAAGAGCCGCTGCCTTTTCGAATCGGTGAATCGATACTTAAGCTATAGTTTTAAACAAACTAGTGGCAGTCAGAATCGCGCAATTAAAAGTTCAGTAGTGTAAAGAAAAGTTTGATTGCTTTTTTTATTTTTTATTTAATAATTCATAAATATGTAGCTTATCTAAGTTTCCTCTTCTAAGGATATCAAATCTGAAAATCGCAATTGAATCTAAATCTTAAATTTAAGATTTTTTTTCAGAAACAAATTTTGTATTGTTAAATTGTTGAGAATTATCTCAACAATTGTTTTTTTTTTCGTAAACAACATAATTATTATTTTTTGTTTGATATGCTTTTCTTGTTTTCTTCTGTTTTTGTCATATACCTACGTGTTAGCTTCGTTGATTCATACTTAAGGGTTAACATACCGTCGCTATATATGAGATATTGGTAGGCCCCCGGTGGATAACAACCGTTGATCCTGCGTTTGTTCAAGAGATAGTGTTGCGTCATAGAACCTTTCGTGTAACAAACGGAACAATTAGCGATCTTATCTATGGTATGTTGTGATTAGTATACGACAATAGTTTGAGCTCTGTTACACCAGTTTGGGGTTGAGACGGATTTATATTTGCTGCTGTAATAAGCACGATTTCAATTTGAAAAAACATTGTAAGCTGTTGATAACTTTTGGTTACAAAACATCCGTTCAATACTTTCGCAGACACATAGGCATGGTTACAGATTTTAGAATATGAATATTGAAGCAGTTTCTTTACGAGTTGTTTATTAAACTTCACGCAAAAACTGACACTTTATTTAATTTGGTTTAAGACGACGCATTGATAATTTACGTGGCGGGGATCTTGATTTTTCTCAACAATTACAAAACATATATTTGATGACATGATTTTTCATTTAATTGACTTCATTTTGTTAGTTGCAGAAACACGATTTTTTAACTTTTATAACAGAAAAAAAAATATCAAAGTAACCTCTTTTAAAACATAGATTCACATTTTACAGGCTAACCAGACCGATTTAAGCATCTAATTTTTCTTAGTAGATTAGACTTATACACACGCTTTAAAATTGTAGTTAATTTTTTTTAAATAATTTGTAGTTTTAATTTGAAGGAAAAAAACCGGTTTTTCTTATGGTACGGGGCGCAAACGCTCGTATCAAAACGTATGAGATTTATTGTTTAGCGTTTCGTCGCCTTAACTGTGTTTTTTAACCAGGCGAAAATAAATACATAATAATTGGTGATCACAAAACCTAAATTTGGCAAGCGTTTTGATTGGGCCAATACCCATTAATAATAGCGATGACTTGATTTAAATTCGTGTACAACATTGCAATTCGCACTAGTTCCGCGTGGTGGTTTATGGCCCTTTTGCTGATTCCCTCAAACAGCATTTTTAGTCTCACCGGGCTTGTTTGGGGGCGGCGAGAAACTTAAAGGATTCCTCAAGCCGAATCACCTTCGGAGGTTTTCTAGAGGGAACGGCATCACGCACTCGTACGTGTCCCCGTGCCCTACTAGATTCTCCGAAGGGTTCGGATCGGATCGGGGAGCGGAACAACCCGAGGGCGCCTCTAAAGGCTCGGACCTCGGCTCGGGTTGACCGGGCCGTGGTGGGGGAGAGAAGCGCCCAGGTACATGTCTTGTTCTACGAGTACGGTGTCTTGGGCCTAAACTAGTATGCATGTTTAGTATATTCTTTAAATGTGTAGTGGCTTTTAGAAGATCGGGCCCTTTCTTCATACCTATCCATAGGGAAGGCTCATGTCCCAGCGGGACATAAAATGAGCTGGTGAGTGGAAGATTAGTTATTAGTAGGTAATTATCTAATAATATTAGTGTTGTTTTCCACTTAATAATTAGTAATTAATCAGTGGAAAACAACAAATTTTAATTCGAAACTTCAATATGTTGATATGATAAGCGTTCACAAATGCCTTTGGGGCTCTGTGCAGTAGTTAGTGTGGCTGTAGGACTTAAAAGTTTCAAGACCCCTTCAGTAGAACACAAAACCAATTCATTTTACCGATTTTGTCTATCCAAATCATATACGTGAAGTAAAAACTTTGTACCCCTTTTTTACGAAAATTGCGCGGACGGAGGAGTATGAAATTTCGCACACTTATAGTTTATATAGAGAAAGTTATCCGAATGTTAATATTTTTTTATAAATTATGCATAAAATACATTAAATCAATAAAACAAACATTACTACACACATTACCATGTATTTGACACCCACGTATTTATACTCTTTTCAAAAATTTCAAAAATGGAAGAGGAGCGGCCGAAATCTGTCAATGCCAATCCAAACTCACATTCTACCTTTTTAATTTTTCATTGCTTATGATACAATCCGTGCAGCCTTAATAAAATTACGGACGAATTTCGACCACTGGGCGACCACTACTACCTACTAATTTTCGTTTTCGTTATCGTAATCGAACGAATACGGAATATATACAAAACTCACACTAGGCACTACAAAAGTGCCTTAGTGTGAATAGTTTAAAGTCTCCTAAGCACCAGCTTGTTTCGAAATCTTAATAAAACTTGTCATGTTCATTCACATCCTCTTACATAAACCGAGTAGTATTTAAGTTCATTCACCATTGCAAGACTAGTATTGTATATTATGGCGAAGCAAAACCACCTGTAGTGGAACAAGTGACGCCGCTGACCGCTGACTGCTGGGGAAAGCGAAAAAATGTCGTTACACACTCGCCAAGCCGTTGTATGGACTCGCGAGAAAGTATGGAACATCCTAATCTAAGTGCCTACTTACAAATATGGCAAATATCTACGTTATATTGAAAGGAAAATGTTACGGATCTAAATACGTTAATTACCCCAAATAATAACTATACCTAGAGACCATCCGGAACTACGTCTGCGTACATGTTTTTTTTATATTTTTTTGAGAGAGATTGCTGATTGCCTCAGACGGAATTTTCAGCGTCACCGGGCTTAACTGCTTACATGTAAATGGGGTGGCTATTAAAGATTATTTAAATCCATTTTTAAGCATGATCTATGTCTCCATTTCATAAGAGATTATGTTTTTTATTGGATCCATTTTTTATGAAATGTAAATACACTTTTTTGTACACCATCCAAAGACACATAAAGAGGACAATACATGAAGAAGTTCAAATAGCGGCCTTATCGCTAAAAAGCAATTTCTTTCAAGCAACCATGTGTTGTTCGTATTTTATGCGACGTTAGTTGTACTTTGCTTTAACATAATAACGATCTAAACATGGCCCGGCAACTGAGTCTCCTCAGTAAAGAAATTGCAAGGGTGCTGGGCCCGCTATTCGAAGGTGGGTGCAATAACCAGGTGGGATTTTCCGATGCATTACGCCCGTTAGTTCAATACGAATATAGTAGCGAATACTTGATTTCAATCATGGAGGATGGATTAAAACCCAGCAGAAAGTTATATACAAACAATTTTTTTTTCAACGTAAGCAAAACTTCTCCAATCATGAGTGAAACTACATACATAGATCAAATATTTGGTATTCGAACAAATATCAAAATTTTTAAAGGAGGATTATTATACTCATAACTGAACATAAATTATTCCTAGAAATGTCTCTTAGATCTTTTAAAGGAAGATTGTAAAACACACGCCTAAAGAAAATTTACAATTTTAACTATACCCTAACGATATTGCATAATGACTTGTAATGTCCAGTTCAAATATGATAATAATCACGCAACTAGATGAACCTTTTGCCTTGTCGATAACAACAACTTTCAATCTTTAATAACAGCACTACACTTATTGGAGATGAGCTGATGAAATTGATGTATGGGGAATTAACCTACATTTAGACACGAATAGCACATTGGATCCGCTTATTTAGCTATTAAATTATCGGAACTAATTGTTCTTTTACGCATACCTACCGGACAACGCTGCTAACAGGTAGATACTTCTTAATCATAACAGATATAAATTTGACTCGGTTTTTAGAAAGAATAAATGAGATTTAAAAAATAAGAACATAAATATATGAAATTTCGAAAATATTTTTAAATCTTTAGAAGTATCATTTTCATTTTTATCATCAATTGAACGTCCCACTTCTGCAGCTACAGCATCCGTGATTAAGCAAGGGTGATCGGTTTATTTCCCTCCACCCTGGGTTCGTTCATAGGTGATTTCCGATCTAGAAGATACATCATATCATCATCATCATCATCAGCTCATTTTTTGTGTCCCCACTACTGGGGCACAAGCCTTCCCTATGGAAGTATAGGGAGAACGGGCCATAAACCACCACGCGGGCCCAGTGCGGATTGGTGGTTGTTAACGACTGCTAATGCAGCCGTGACCAACGGCTTTACGTGCCTTCCGAAGCACGGAGGAGCTCGAGATGATAAATATTTGGTCACCCATCCGATGACCGGCCTTTGCGAAAGTTGCTAAAACCTCAGCACTCACAGACCGGGCGCGTTAACCACTGCGCCATCGAGCTCCTCGATATATACATACTAATATGATTTTAATTTTGAATAGGTAGGTACATTTGCAAATTTTTTAAATATTTATCCATTTCCAAATCCATACAAAAGGGCGCGATCGCTGCGTGATTGTAAATTTTAATAGCGTATTATCAGCGTGTCGACATCTTCTTGACTGATGGAAACAATCATGTTGATTTGACGTACGTAACCTATGATGTTGCTGCAACCATCTAACAACATTAGACAACTTATATAACAAAATGAAGCTACGTGTTAAATAGTCCTGCCCTTATTAAACGGTTCCCTCGTACCAATTGCGCAAGCGCATGCGGGGTGTTGTGGCGTGCCGATGTCGTGAGCGTGACGCGGCGGCACCAGCGCTTCCGACGTAGCGACGCTTTACAATGCCGCACACAGCGTTAGCCACGAACAGACACGGCAAATAATACAATTCGATATGAGAAAAGTTCACATGGGTAGGTAGCAGCATTGTTGTGATTGCGTATAACCAAGTAAAATGCACAATAACCCGTGAATCCTTGACGTGTATTTCATTAATTGTTCTAGTTGGATATTTTAATGTGTTTGAATAGTTTGTAACAATGTACAAACATCAATTGAATTGAACACCTAACTTCGTTTTTTTTATATGTACAACAGACGTTTGTGTACTACCTATCTCGGTTAATGTAAACCGCCAATGTAGCCGCCTATTTTAAATGAACAAGTGTACTGAAATCTATAGAGAGATCACTGTGTAAAAGCTCTTTGGTTTCATTATAAAACTAGGATAGCGAAAATAGACACTCGACGTCCATGAGAAAAATATTTTTTTCCATGTAACCTAAAGCAACCTACCTAAAATTAACTTTAGGTCACTAAAATACCGCCGGAGTATTTGACAAAACAAAATGCGTAAAAATATTAAAAAAAAATGTTGTACTATTTAACACTTAAAGGTAATAGACGGTTACATATTATAACAGCTAAACCTATTCTAAATATTTTCGAATTAACTACGGTCGGTTCACATATGTTTATAACGTATATTGGTCGACTCCAGTATTGTTTATCTTATTTAATTTTGATAAAACTAAAATTAATTGCACTAACGAACTATCAATCTAATGTTGTTTTCAGATATAGAATGTTTCAAATATGCATGAAATACCTAATGGACGACTCACCTACTGTTTATCAATACTGCGTGCCGCGATGTTTTATTAGCTAAAACAAGGATAGTAGCGCTTACAGAAATACTAGCTGCCCTACTCCTATGTCACGTGAAAGGTTAGAAATTTAAGACAATCGCGAAGCGCAGCCTAGCCGATTGTCTTGAATTTCGAGGTTATTTTTTTATTAGACAACAGAAATCTAGCTCCATACAAAAATATCTTATTCTAGCCTATCATGTGACCTACAGAAGTAGGGCAGCTAGTATTTCTGTCTAATAAATAAAAATAAATAAATTTGTAATTTTTTTACATACATACATAAATAAACAGTAGGTGAATCGCCCGTTACTTCAATCAACCTTAGGTTAAGTAATTGTCGTTGAATAAACCGTAGGTGAATTCTCTTTTATGGATTTCGTTCATCAACTAAGTATTATAAAAATCTGTGAAACGATTCTTAGGTATCTCATACAGTAGGTCTTTTGACCGTAGTTAATTTAGTTGTTATAATATATAACTTAATAGACACTTATTATTGCATACATAACTCTACGTCACGCAATATCTAGACTATCAACATAGTTATCGACGTCACGATTTGCCCCTGCGCATGCACCACCGATTTTCGCAATCGCATTTCTGAAAATCTAGGCCATTGCTGATTTAGAATTAGGCCATCCAGAACAAACACGTGTTAAATATTTGATAGCTGTCAACGATAAAAAAGTTATTGTTATGAATTTGAAAAGATTTGCGACCTAGAGCCTGTTGGGTCAGTTCTTATTCGGAGGTTGGGTCAAGATTGTTTTTTTTTGCATATGTCATATAAAAAGAGGCATAAGACAATAATGGTCAAAAAACCAAACAATAGATACCAAATAATTTTACGCAATGAGCAAATGTATTTTAATAATCACTTAGGGTCAAATTTGTTAACTTTTTAGTGAAGACTGTAAAATGAGACAATAAATATTATTATAAAATAAACGGCGATATGATAAGTGGTTAATTACAAAAGTAAGAATAATACGTGTTCTAAGGAGTTTACATCAAACCTCGTATAAACTATTAAAACCAACACTAATCACATTTACAAGTAAAACTGCAGCAATACTAAGCTGCACCCTATTCCGCAACTACCTACATTTCGCAAAACAAAGTACGCACGCTCGCAACAGACAACGTACAGCGCGACCTTGACAGCGCCCCTAGCGAGCGGTAGGTGAAACAATCCACGATGGCGTTCATTTTCACCTTCAACGAACTGACCGACGGAAAAGCTAGGCCACCACTCTCGCTTTCACGCCCGATTACGATACTGCTCCGTTTATGCATAAACACTTTTTTTTCACTGCTGTTCAAATGACGAAAGCGTTTTGTTGTCTCGCATAAGTAATTAAGTTAGAAATTGCGTTTTGTTACGCGTAATTTTATTAGTTTTACGCGTATTAGCTATTCATTTTTTAATAACTAATCTTATGTAGATAACTATAGTAATTGTTGACAGTTATTTTTAATGTTGTCACTATCACTACAGTGCTATAATAATAGGTTTTAGCAAAAGACAATTAGTTTGTTTAATTTGTTTTAGAATACCTACATTATGTCAAGGATTTGATAACACAGTTAAAACCTGAATAGACAACCACCGATAAATGAATTACACCTTTCAGCGAACTATTAAAGGGAAATACGTTTCATAAGTGCATAGCGATTTGATTACTAAAACTTAACACTTGAATGCATCAGGCACATTTCGTAAGATGAACGAATATGAAATTAAATCCGTCGATAGGCATCGGGTAACAGAATTAACGCTAGCTGAAGACGACGGAAGTTGCACAAATGTCGTTGGCCAATACCACGCTCTATGCATTGTCGGTAGTCATACGTAGTATAATCCATACCTAATTAGGCACTTATGAATATGTATGTAACTTAGTGAATATTTGTATGTGAGTATCTAGAGATGCTAGAGTTCAGAACGTATAGTAGAGAACGGTAGCATAATCTTTATTTTTGTATAGGCGTTTTCGAGAAAAAACGTCAATTTGATAAGTAAACACCCAATATTTATCGAAACCCTATCATACTAATAGAAAAAAGAAACAGTAAAATTGACAACAGCACTACGAACTAACCCATTATTGCCTATGTTACAACATAAACCGTAGCTTAACCTTAACACACAAACCACTTGTCTTAATTGCCACTGGAGTACCTATTATTTGATCGTGAGAAAGATAAATCGCAACCATTAGAAGTTAATCCACAAGTAATATCACAATAACCAACCCTATAAGTTACTAATGATTCTCCACCACTCAGAATAATTATTGACGTTTACGTTCTGGTAATTAAATTTTAGTTATTTGATGTTATCTCGCATTATTATTATAATGGACTCTGTGGTCTAGTGGTTTAGATACAGAGGTCCCGGGTTCGATGCCCAGCGGAGGGTACGTGTGTGTGTACTCGGTTTGGTTGGTGGTAGGGCTTGTTTGTCCGCCTGGCTAGCTCCCATCATCTTATCTAAATATGTCGCCATAACATCAATGTTTGTAGCATTGTAGTGTTCCGGCAGCTAGAGATAAGATAGCCAGTGCCTCACTAGTGGATGATCCCGGGTAAAGTGCGCTTCCATCATTGGCCTTATCATCACTTAACATCAGGTGAAATCAAGGCACTCTGCCTACCGGTAAAGTACAAAAATAAAATAAAGAAACAATTTAAAGTATTAGACGGATACATATGAATTTATAGCAACTGCTTTATTTCCTATTTCCTATGGTTTCCAGCAAACATCTGGTGTAACTCCGTGTAACCCTTTATGTATGAATTACAAACGGTGCTCAAGGTGCATTTTTCTCACCGCCCGCTTCCCACGGAAACACACGTAAATTATGATTTACTTACGCCATTATTCATTACGCCGGTGGTGTTGGTACTAAGGGTTGCCTCATCCGACGTAGTGTACAGTGCCAGTGATGAGCTGTACGGACGAATGATCGCGACGATGATTGAGCGCGTTGGCCGCAATCTTGTGAGAACGTTTTGCTGTCGATGGTGTGTTTGGCTTCACTAGTTGTGTTTTGTTTGCTCTCATCGGTGTTGTTTGTCATATCGATATAGACAATATCGGATTTTTACACTACATTATTGTAAACTAGTGCCGGAATGACTATTTTAAACGTAAATTATACTTTTTATTTTTAAGTGCTAATTGCTGAACTGAACTTAAATTAAATATTTATAAAACTTATAAAATGCAGTGAAAAAATTAAACGCCTACCCGTCCCAGCCAGGAATCGAACCTGAGTCTTCCAAAATCCAGGCGGCTGCACTGACCGCTATGCTACCGGGAGGCTTCCCATTAAATTTGAAATTAATTTAATATAATTTAATTAATAATAAAAAATAAAAAAATCTTTTAATTTTTTTACTGTATTTTATAAATATTTATTTTAAACGTCTCCGTGATTCGGTGAGTTTGCTCCCGATTATTCTCGGAACCACGAGAAAAAAACTAACTAAACTCTGGTTATCCATCACTAGGTATACTCATTTGATTATTTTTACTGCTAGTAATAATGGTTTAACTCCCATCGCTCTATTAGATTACCAAACCCATACCTAAGAAAACCGCATTAGCTTACTGGGTAGATTAACACCGTACCTAATCATCACCAACACTTTTATAAGCGCCATAGCCTAGCCTGTAGAATTAAGCTGAGAAGAAGCCGTTTTGGCATTTCTAATTTTATAATTATTTATTTTAATTAAAGTTTCGAATTGTCAAACCAACGTTTCTATTCTAAGAATTGGAATCACAAACTCTCATGCCTATCTCCGATACCTTAAACTTTAGCCCAAGGGTCAGATATAATCTCATCACTACGACGAACGCGTTTGATGCAACAGCTGACCGCAGGCGCGGCGGCGGCGCGGGGCAATGAACCGCGCGATCCTAGGCACGATGCACTTTGTGAACTAGCCCCTAATTATATTAATATAATCACTTTCGACATTGTAAAGATCACCATGATCGACACCTAAACCGATGAGGCCATCATTGCTATTCAATACACTGCCAAGGCAGTTATTGACGTTAGATGCGATTGGTAGTAGGCTCATGAAGAAGGCATACTTTAATTAAGTTAAATATTTTATGATAGAAGTTTCTTTGACTGCAGAGTGTTTCGTGAGAACATCATTGCTTTTTTAGTATTCAATAGTAGGTACCCTCTGGAAACATCATATTTTCATTAATAACAGACTTTTTCAACCTTATAATTATACAAGCTAAAATGTCATTTGACATTCTTTTTCTTCGCACCTTTTGAGACATAGTGGTCACGGAAAAGCTACATTTTAATTGTCATACTAATGTTAAATAGCAATTATATGCAATGAATAAATTTACACATAAACAAGGAAACGTCGAATCACTTGACAAATTCTAAGACACACAACATTTGTGAATTGACAACGCATACAATAGTCAAATCGTCTAAATTTATCGACAACAAAAACAAACAACGGTCAGGACCAATCAAACTATCGTTATCTCCAAACTACCGACGACGTCGGTAGGAATCGATTCGTCAACATACAATAATCGATCATCACTTTAAACATCGGCTGGGGTTCGTCGTACTTTGATAAATGTTTCGCGGTCGCTTGCAACAGCATCGTAATGCGACTGCGCATGGGTCATGAGCGTTTTACAAGCGTGATGTAGTAATAAAAATATCAACTGTAGTTTAAAGATCATCGGATACGTCTCGATTTGACCGCCTCTTTGGTCTAGAGGTTAAGACCACCGGTTTCAGACCTAGAGGTCCAAGGTTCGATTCCCAGTGGGGAGTACATGTTTGTGTATACGGTTTGGTTAGTGGCAGGGCTTGTTTTAGTAATGACTTGATTGCAACGATGGAGGCCTTTGCCCAGCAGTGGGATAGTCATAGGCTATTTACTAGTGCTTGTTTGTTCGCCTGGCTAGCTACCACCATCTTATTGTATGTCGCCGTAACATCAATGTTTGTAGCAATGTTGTGTTCCGGCAGCTAGAGATAAGATAACTAGTGCCTCAGCAGTTGAGGATCCCGGGTAAAGTGCGTTTCCACTATTGGCCTCATCATAACTTAACATCAGGTGATATGAAAGCACTGTGTTTACCCGTAAGATATTAAAAAAACTGATACGTATATCTTGCAGTGATCACACACACTGAACTCACAAATTTTTTTTTAAACGTAAATGTATGTAATGTAAACTTGTCTATGGCATTGGCTAACAATTGTTGTACATTCATTATTTTACAAAGTAGGCCAATATTATCTTCAAATTGTTAACAATTACAGACATCAACCAACATGACGTTCCTTGTTTAAAATTTTCCTCGATCATCTTCCAATATGCAATCGTATCAGTTCACAAATCTGATTGAGTGACGGCTACATTTAGATGCATTACAAAACAGCCTTTTTATTTTCCTTTGGCTTTCGATTTCAATACAGCAACATGTCAATCTGTACATACTCTATGCTATGTTTCATTTATCATTGAAGGTTGCAACTGTCTTTTAGGAATCAATGGCACTTAACGAACCTTGATAGAAATTAGATCTTCAGTTATTTCGATTCAAGTTTACTCACTCGTATTCTTATGGCGTATCATTGATTCTGATTTATGATTTCAGTGTAACGCACCTTGAACTTGGTAGTACGGAATGTAATGAACACAAAAGGCAGTTTACATGCTACGTTAGTCGATGATTTAAAATAAAATAGCGTCAATAGCTATACAAAAGCCAGACCAAAAACTTTGTAAAGATTCAATATTATGATTACAAAAAGAGGTAACTTTGACGAGTTAATACATTTCTTTATAGCTTCAATTTCTACTTGACAACCGAAACAGGAAGCAAAAAATTGTGGTGGAAGCAGAATATTGACAAGTTTCATTCAGTTTTGTGTTTTATATAGCAAAATATGTAAATATTTTTTTTTACTTCATCAAAGCGTA
This sequence comes from Eudonia lacustrata, assembly GCA_947562085.1. Lineage (NCBI taxonomy): Eukaryota > Metazoa > Arthropoda > Insecta > Lepidoptera > Crambidae > Eudonia > Eudonia lacustrata. The sequence continues at coordinate 23,445,242 of OX387340.1, read as the reverse complement.
ATCACATTCTTGACTGCACAGCATTCTTTTAACTGAAGTCTTATAGAATCAAAACGCCGTATTTGTAACGTTCTTGATTTGTCAGTAGATAACTATTGCGACATGTATCGAACGACAAGGTCAAGGCAAGCGCACGCCTTAAGAAGTCGTATCGGTGGCCTTAACCATTTTTATTTATAAACTTTCTAGTATCTATTTTTTACACGGAATTGACTCCCAATTTCAATTGTTAGATAGACCCTGTTTGTTTTTAGAATTTCAATTGTTCTACAACATCACCGACTCTGGAATGTCGTCGTTTAAAATAATTTAAATTGATTTTTCAAGAAAACAAAACAAAAGAAAAACAAAAAGCAATCTAGTTTTAACAAAACATTAATAACATGGGTCATCTTGGCATCATCTCCAACCATTCGGAAGAGTGGTCGCGGTCGAGAATTTGATTGCCCGAGCACTCGATGCATCGAGTGAAAGTACCGATTACAGCAATCGAGTTATTGGGTGGACTGATGTAATGGCCATTCTTGCACTTTTTGTCGACGACGCTGATTGTTATGTGATAATGATAATGAACGGGCAATGCTGTGCTCGTGTACGTTAGTAGCGAAGTATTTCTATTGTTACTGCCACTAAAAGTATGACGGTACGGAAAACTTTTTTCAGTAACCTTACTTAGACAATTTACTTACCAACACCAAACAGAAAAATTTCGATTTCCAAAATCCAGTTGAAATTACCTGCAACAGAAAAAAAAATCTTCATAAATTATTGTATAATGATTTCAAAATTTGTAAATACTTGTAACTAGCATGCCTATCAGAACTGAACATTACTATGCTTACATTAACTGTTGGTGTTTAATAAATCAAAAACTTAAAATTACACAAATATTACTAATTAATTCAAAAGTTTGAAAATGAAAGCAAAATGTCGAATACAAATTGGGAACTCATTATTACGAAGTCCAATAAAGATGCATCGCATGTTCGAATGACAAGTCAAATTATATCATCGATACGAGGAAGGCAGTTTTTACCTTCGCATTGCCAATACATTATTCTTTCGAGTGGTTTTTTCCGTGCCCAGTAAATTTAATGAATAAACGGGATTTTACACCATCATACAAAACAAACATTCAACTAAAACAGTTTAAATATTTGAGCGTACTGTAACGGTCTTTCCGAAAATGCTAAAACCAGAACATTCAAAACGTCGGTTAGTACTTCATAAATTATTCACGACAGTGTCTTTGGATACAGCAAGTAAGATTTAGCGAAAACTCCGTAAGTCATGACTCATAAGTTACGGTTACAAATATAAACTCAATTACTATACTTGATTTAAAAGATCAGAGAATGTTACAAATCCTTATAAAGAAACAAAGAGAAATAATAGATAAACGACTGTAGGTTTAATGTAACAAACAGACAGTGTAAAAGGAAGATGGACAGAATACAGATACAACAATGTAGGTAATATAAGGAAAATAGATTAAGTAGGTACGCCACTAAGAAATCACGTTTCCGTCAATCAAAGCATCGATTCAAACCAATTTTGCTGTCTGTAACATACGAACAGCTACCTAGACAGGTGACATGGTAGATGGAACGTCAGCCGCAGATGTCATTGAGATAGGCCGCGATTGTTCGCAGCAGACCACACTAACAATGGCAACTGATGGAGGCATTGTACTGTCCGATTGAAGAATACTGGAGGAAGCTAAGGCCATCTAAACCTTGGACGGGTGAATAGCGTTGAATGGACGCCATCACGTCCTGATCGATGCCTTTTTGCAAACAATACTCATCTTCAAACATACTGACACTGGATTAATTGGTGTGTTAGTACAGTCCTATGTGGGGTGTAACGCTCGAAGCGGAACTTTATAATTTCCGTTTTGAAGAAGACAATGGATCGTTTGCTGTGTTGTTGTATAACTAAATTTATGGCCTCTTAACAGCTGGTAAGAACTTTGTTGATGTAAAAACCAAATTTGCTTTGTCATCGAATAAAGTGCTCCGTTGTCTAATAAGTTAACAATCGAAATTACTGTATTGTTTCTGTGCTAAGGCATACTAATAAAAATAGCGTATTATTACAGCAGTAAATCTGTGACATAGATGCAAAGAAAATATGTTGATTTGTCAATGCAAGGGACAGAAGCTTAAAGCATCGTTCGGTTGATTTTGCTCCTGACTAAACTTCAGTGATTTTTTTGACGACTCTCCACTGCAAATTTTCCTGGTACTTCAAAGGATGTAGACACCCTTATTTCCTTATTTTAGGATGGCTTCCAATTCTCAGAATGTATATCAATGCATACACAAAATAATAATGTTGATATTAAAACTTAAGAGACTCTCCAGACCTTTTTCAATTAGTCGTTATGCTGATCTAAAAATGTTTATTATTATTAATGTTTATTATATTATTGCTATAAACGTAGATCATTGTAACTGAAGCGTAGCTGAAGTTTATTGTTATTAATTTGGTATTAAATTTATAAAGAGATCATAGCAATCTTTTCGCTAAACAATATCTCGACAAAAGCAGGCCATGTCAAGGATAATTATTATGGCAAGAAACTAATGTAGATCGTCTGAGAATGGAGGTCTGATTGTGAATAATGATACCCACTCAGACGATTGTTAACTTTTTCGGATTATTTTTTTTTTAGATTACATAGAGAATTATCGCTTTTATTAATGATACCATAGGCACAGGCTGCACGGCATAGTTCTTTGCGTTTGGATCAAGATGAGAATGATAAAGATCAATGTCTTTGACATGACTTTAGTCCTTGCGAACAGTTTTATAATAATGATCGTGAAACGACACTGTAATATGTAATGTTTAATGTTAATGCTTATGTACAAGCAAATGATACGTTGGCTTTACCCAGATCCCATAAAATCACGATATTAAGTTTGCTTAACATTTCTTATATTCAATGTACTCATGTAATCGCTCGCATGTAATTTGAATTTGCGTACTATCCAGGACATCAGAGCTTTGTAGCTTATCTCTGAATTTTTTATCACTTTTATAATAATAATTAGTCTAAAGTGCAAAGTTTTTAAAAGTAATTATTAATCTTATCATACTCGTAGATATCTAAAACATCGCTAGGCCCATCTTGTACACACGCTACAGGTACACTATTGGTGTCTCAATATAATACGAGTATGACATCATGAGTTGTATCATCAACAAGTTAATGTATATTTATTTAGCAGTAACGACCGACCTCCTACACGTAACGTTGAAGCAAGGGCTCGACACCTACATCATTGGCAGCATGGTATTGTTCACAAATTGGTTACTGCCACCGAACACGAGTAGCGATTGAAGTCAACATGTCAATTAGATGATGTGCAATTATTTCTTTTATGCCATCAATCACATTCGTTTCTTTTGTTTTTAAATCATAGTAATTATTTTTGACAGCTATGCTCGAAATTTCATTTGCATACCCTTTAGTTTCTACGTCATCTACTTGAATATCGTCAATAAACAGAAAATAGCAACAGCTTCCCCGAAACTAAGTACAATATTTTTTTGAAAACATCAGATAATCTAAACAAGATCGAAAAACTAAGCTTGTTCAATAATAAGAAACAAAATCTCAATACTTATGCTTCTGAAAATGCTTCTTATCCTTATATACCATTTTAACCGCACGTACGCGACCTTAGCGTCATCGCCCTACGTCATCAAATCGCGCGTTACCTCACTTTTACTATCGAGATGAACTCTCGATAGCATCGTTGTATAACAAGGTCAATGCCGCTGGGCGAATGTCGCAGGTGAAAGCTCTCGTGGCCATAGAGCACGGACCGGTGCGATCACTGCGATGTCACTGCGTTGTCTATGGCAAGTTGGTCTCCGCTATCGCTAATAAGTAGAGAGAAGTTATTTTTTTGTGTCTACTTGTGAAGAGTAGTAATCTCTGGAACTGCTGAACCGATTTGTAATAGTTCTTTTATTAAAAGATAACTACTTTATTCCTTAATAACAAAATAGATATTTTATTTAGGTGAAAGTTTATACATACATTAACTTTTGTATCCAAAATCTAATTTATTTCTTTCGAATTATATAGCAGTTAGCTTAGAGTTAGATTGGGTCAAACCCCGACATCTCTGTACACTTGGTATAGGCTAAGAATTACTATCTCTCAGCCGGGGTTAACGTCTAAAAGTTTGCAGCTGGCATTTTATTATATCCATAATGTCGTGTATTAAATAACATAATTTAATTTAAATGAGTGTAATTTCAACGAAACCGGAGCAGCAATAAAGAGCTAACCGCAACCAAGCCGCCGAGTGTTATTCTCCGCGGTTTTATGTTCATAAATTCCGGGTGACTATTTTGTAACTTATGACACTACAAAAGGAAACAAAACCTCACTGTAAGGCGTACTCAGTAACTTACAGTAAAACAGTTGGGAATATGCGATATATTTTATGCCAACTTGTTTGTGACTTTTGTGTTTACTGAAAATAACACATGGCACTGGTTTTTTATTATTATGGATGTAGCTAATATACACTATTTTTATTTTTACTATCAAAATGTTACACTTGACAAATATCGCATGTTTAGATAGATAGATAGATAGGTAATATTATATTGCAACACTATAAAACATAAACATAAACAAAAGAAAAAAATTACAAAGTTACAATTTGGCGGTCTTATCCCTTTCAAGCGATTTCTTCCAGACAACCAATCTTTTAGTTTAGTACTACACGTATTTATTTATATTAAACTGTTATCCTTACATAGGTAAGTAGTCCAGTTCGCCCATAACCTACGAGTTTGTATTAACCCTCGATGAAGAATTTCATTAAAATTAAACATAAATCATTATACATTGAAATTCTAATTAATCTTTATGTCTTTATATATAATTTTACTTAGCAGATACAAAGGGGTTATTCCCTGAGAATCCCTTTCCCCGAGGATCCTGTCTCGGAGAATCCCGATTTGTTTTTATCTTCATGAACTCAATCAATACTATGTTTAGCTTAAATGAACCGTCATGTCACCAGAAAAAGTGGTCAATCCAATTTTAATATATTGTAATATTGAAAAAAATAAAAGTCTGTTATAGTAATCACAGGTTGATTTAATAAGTGCAAGTAAACACAATAGAAAAAATAACAAAGTAAATGTAATCACATTTATCGCATTCGGGATCCTCCGCGACAGGATCCTCGGGGAATGGGAATCTCAGGGAATCGGATTCTCAGGGAATAACCCATACAAAGTTATCACTGATTATTTATTATATATTCTCTATTGCATACAAACACACAAACAGAAAACAATGTACAACAGGTGGACTTTAGATCAAAATAAATTTGGAGTTGATGGGATACAATTTTTGGAGCTAGCGGTACTAAGCCATATCTAAAAGAGATCTCTTCCAACCAACCTAAGATGGAATGGGTGTTTTATGCGTAAGTGGAAGCAACAAAAGTGCAAACAAGTAAAGTAATATTTTATATAATGCCAACACAAATAAATAAATGTATGAACCTTACATATTAATAAAAAATATTTTGTTCTATTTTAAAACCAATTATCTCGTAATATTTCTTAGGAATATCTTTGATACATCCTTGCTCTTTTAATGCAACTCAAGTAGGTATCATTACCACCGCCCAATAACAAAGTAAATAACAACATCATTTGGAACAAATTGCTTACTAATGAGGTCAAATATATTGCGCGTCTTGGATCGGAAATATGGCATTTCTTGTTGTTCACTGTTCGCGATCATTAAGGGTAAATGGCATTGCTCAAGTATTGCAACACCGTTTTGTTCTAGGTGATTTTAGGGAAGGTGATCGTTGCTTGCTGGCAAGGTCGTTTTACTCTATGGAAAGATGTTGTTTTGATATTTGTAACATTTCGCTATTGACCATCATTTTATGTGTTAAGAGCATAGTACGAGTTTTGGAGTTACCAAAGTTTTATTCATTTACCCAAAAAAAAAATTTTAAATGATGCTAAGGAATAGAAAAGTGAAATTCTCTTTCTGCTTAAAATGCTGTGTAGGTTTTGAATCTAGAATATCTTAATCACTCGAAAATAATTAGAATCAATAACAATTAAAAAGTTTTAAAACAATTATATGACACCCTCCTTGGTCGAGTGGTTTGTACACCGGTTTTCATGGTGTCGCCGTTTCTGAGGTCCCGGGTCCGATCCCCAGTCGGGTCAATTTAGAAATTATTGTTTTTCTAAATTGTCTCGGGTCTAGGTGTTTTCTGAGATAAGTGAAGAATAATAGGCTAATTCCATAACTAAAATGAAGACATGGCTACAATACTTGCCAAATGCAGATTTGTGATCACAAACCCAGGCTTTGCATAGAAACATTCAAAGCACACTTTGCCCGACCTGGGCATTGAACCCAGGACCTTCGGATATGAGCCGGGCGCTTTGCCGCTCGCCCGTCGAGACTTTTAAAATGAGATATCAATAATTTATGTCGTACACTGCAATTTGTCGTAAAAAGTCAATCAACATCAGTCCATGAAAAGAATCCGGCTCATGTACTATGTAGGTACAGTCGCCTGCACATCCACTTATGCAAAACTGTCAATAAATGTACAACCATATGCCATATACATAAAGTTCAAATTCTATTGAGAAAAGATACCCCTTTTCTCGAGTAATTTAGGGGTCATTTTTTTTTGGCGATGTCGCTTCAAAAAAAAATTTCATGTTGAATATCTTATCCCAATAAGCAAAAAATTATTAAACAGAGTAAGTCTATCATGTGCCGATTTGGAGCTATTTCTTATTTAAAAAAAATATTTTATTCAGTATGTATGTTGCTCTTGTAACATAATCTGCCCCTTTGTTCTTTTTTTACTATCTTGATTCCCTAAAAAACTAAATGAAAATATACTGAAATTCTAATTCCATATTTCACACATAAACAGGTTTACGGAAAGCAAACAATAGTCGATATCTCAAAAACTGCCCAATACTGGGAAATATTGTTGTAGTATTTTTATTATTTCTTGACAAGTTCTTTCAAATAAAATAAAAATTGAGGCGCGACAAGCAAAAAATTTTTTTCATACATTTTCGTTTTTTTTTTATGTTGAAGTATATTTTATGGCGGTAATGAATTAATTTAAAAAAAAAGTCCACCCATCCATACAAAATTACTCAAACCCCTTTGACTGGTTGTGGGTAGTCTGAAGTGCAGACGTGTGTACACCTTATGCTATAATTATGAAAATATCATTAAACACGAAAAAGAATGCAGTCGCATTTACAGTAAACATATATCCGGATACAGATTCATTTTAATATTTTTGTGATTATGTTAATGAAGCTAATTAGCGTTCAGTCAAGATAATTCTTAAGATTCCATTATTGTTCCGATGCTGTGTGAGAATAAAGTTGAGCTAACTGTGTGAGTGCGAAGGGAAAAGTTTTAGGCTACTTACAATATTACGTCTCATAAAATACATGGAAGATAATTATAACGCTATTGTCATTGGAACGAAACATTTTATACGGAGCTGCTCGGTGTTTTTTTACAAATTATTGTTTTAAGATTAAGATTTTACTTTTTATGAAGAATGGCCTCATGCAAAATGTCTTATGTCAAATAAACGCGACTATTATTTTAAATAGGATAAATGTTTAATTTGAATACACATTGTTGTGTAGTAAAATTGGGGGAGCCATAAGGAGAACATGGAAGCGTACTTTACTGAGGAAGTGACTATACCTAATGTATATTATGATATTTGACTTCAACGACAAAAGTAGTGAGATGTAAATGGGTGCCAAGTTCAATGGTCAGTCCTGAAATTTATTTATAACAACCTATAATACCATTTCTTCTTATAACTTAGGATAATTTATTGAAGCCTATGGTGTTACTTAGCTTGTTCTCATATACGAATTATATTATAGCCTAATATAATACGTATTCCTATAAAAATTAATGTTTAAATAACCGTTTGAGGTGTGTTTATGAAATTTGGAGCACATAATGTATCTTGCAAGTCTCAATATATGAGCCAAATTTGACATGTTTATATATGAAATAGTTTTTGAGTTATGAGGGGTCAAAAGTGGCTCCAAATGGTTCGTGTAATATAACACACGGTGCTGCTCGCCAGTTCTGTTAGCTTGAACTTGGCCTGACACGCTAGATCTCTGTTGGAACCAATCAATGCTACTAAAATTGATGTTATGGCGATAGGCTTAGAAGATAGTGGTAGCCAGCCAGAGAGACGTAAAACAATCAATATGTTCAATATTTTTACTTTTTGCTGGGAATCGAACCCGGTACCTATAGGTTTCAGACCGGTGCAGCTGCGGTGGGTTAGTTCCTAAACCTCAGAGACGGTTGAATCCGTATAAAGGGCGTTCCTTGCAATAAGTAATGTTCGCATGAACTTTAGAAATCTATTGTTATAATTTTGTTAAAATGCCAGAACCTAAGTAAGGTACCTACTACGGTACCTAGCTGCTTGATCAAGTTAATCTGTTCATTATACTTATTTTGAATTCCTAATTATGTTTTCTCTCAATTTTCCTGCTCTATATTTAATATTTCCTATGTGCAATGTATGATAAAAACAAACTTGCTTAATGTTATCTTTAATTTGATTGTAACGAATGAAAAAAAAACAATTTATACAATTTTGCCGTACCTATAATAGGTATTAAAATTCAATATATTTCTTAGAACCAATAAAAAAACAAAACACATTCTGCGTACAAAATAGAACTTTATATAACTTTAATAACTGACCATTAGCGCTTTAGTCAATTGTAATATTTTAAGTTACTCTTAAGCTTCTGCAGAACTTTACGTCACTAATAATAAAGATCAATTTGGACCAACACCGTTTAAATACTTAACATTTACAGCGCACTAGTCCAGTTTGCGACAAATATGCTTGCTGAGTGAGCGGAGCGGGTGGCCTCGGGCTGCGGGCCACGCCTTGTAGGGCTTTGTTACCACGCGGAAATTCACTGGCCAAAGACAAGAAAACACCAACCGGAGCTCAGTGCATTCCCCAAAGAGTTCGGTATCCGGGAAAGTTTGTAGACTACATCCTTTTTGGTTGGTATTAGATTTCAACAGTCAGGGCGCCTTGTTATACTTTCTTTCGCCAATCGATAACGACATTGAAAATTTGTATGAGATTGAACTAGTGTCTTCTGGTGGAAAACGAGGACAGTATTTGACTACATCCTTTTTGGTTGGTATTAGATTTCAACCGTCAGGGTGCCTTGTTAGACTTTCTTTCGCCAATCGATAACGACAACGAAAATTTGTATGAGATTGAACTAGTGTCTTCTGGTGGAAAACGAGGACAGTATTTGACTACATCCTTTTTGGTTGGTGTTAGATTTCAACCATCAGGGTGCCTTGTTAGACTTTCTTTCGCCAATCGATAACGACATCGAAAATTTGTATGAGATTGAACTAGTGTCTTCTGGTGGAAAATGAGGACAGTATTTGCCATACAATACTTGTTTTTGTTAACGTGGATCAAATGTCGAATGAAACTTGCACCCTGAGCATGCTGATGGAAAGAACCGGTGGTGGTAGAACCACGTTTCTTTGAAAATGCTTCTCATATTGCATACTCTTAGCAGCTTTATTAAATAAGCCCAAGTAAGCAAATTAAACACAAAAAAAAACTGAATAATTTACGTGAGCCTAAATAAATCAATTATATTTCTTTTACTTTGCTTTAAGTATAGTTTAGGATCACCAACCCGCATTTGGCATGCGTGGTGATTGAGCCATTACCCATCAATTGTAGCGATGACTTGATTTCAATGATGGAGGCCTTTGCCCAGCAGTGGGACAGTTATAGGCTATTTACTTTAGTAAATTAAGAGTTAAAGTGGAAGCACCCCTCGGCTGTAATCCTCAATTTCTGTGCTGACTGCATGTATAACTAATATAATACTGATAAGTTTTGGTTAATACACAAACACCCTCACACTCTCTCTGTCACACACACACACACACACTCACACTCTCAAAACACACACACACAGGTTCTTATTTAGTTAGATACGTATAGTAATGTTCTCAAGTATGTTTAAAATTAATCTCATTTTCAAAATTATCTGTTAGTTTTTCTTTTTGTTTTCCGATTCAAACTATGTACAAATTAATAATAAATGTAATTTCCTACACTAATATGTTCTAGTGGTATCTAGTTACGATAACTAAGCTAAGGAAGAGTGGCTTCCTCTGACACAGGTGCTTTTGTACCCAACAGAGAAGTCAACACCTATTTTTGTAAATCAAAATTGTAAACGTAAATAAACATTTTTTATTTTATTTTAACTGTCGGAACGGAACGCAACCTAAGATTTTTGTTATGACGACAGACTTAGATAAGATTACGGTAACAAAACAAGCCCTACCACTAATATAATAAAGTAATACCTATTTGCAATAAAAACCAATATTACTTCCTCAATTTATCTAAATAGCCAACAATCACAGATTACGTCTACTAATTAACTGTCTACATTGCGACTATCTACGAGTATAGCATGGTAGGTAACATTACAAGGTTCGCAATCACTTTTATTGGATAACAATGTTATAAAATTAGCACATATAGGTACCTATCAAGAACACCGCTCTTATATAACGTAACACTTGCAAAAGACTTATATTAGCACCTATTAAATAATAGTGCACTATAACAGACATGTATGTGATCATAAGTAAAAAGTCTATTAAGGTCAGCCTGCTAATGTGACGTCTACCACCTAAGACTGATATTTGGTTACACGTCGTAAAACTATATGGTCTGTTTTTGATTGCAACAATAAGATTACAATTGTTAGTTCGGCCGTATAATAGTAAATGACATTTCATGTTCACGGTAACTTTCTTTTCATTTGACTGGTTCCTTGGCTAATTAAATAACATCTTTGTTCTTTACAATATAAATAGTAGTGTATTGTACCTATTATTGTTATTTTTATTTAAGATATTTCTGTTTGCACTTTCGTCGCTTCCTTGTAAACATGATGCTCCCATTCCACCTAAGGCTGGCTGGAAGAGATCTCTTTCAGAGACAGGTCCACCTTTGCTCACTCATTGTCTCTAAACTGTTCTCTGTATGTGTGTCTTTTGTGCAATAAAGAATATATATATATATATAGTATAGTTACACAAATAATAGAAACACGATTAATTTTTTAAAGAAAGCCGTCTCCCTAATGTTCTTTTCGTATTCCGTTATATAATCATCACCGGCTCATTTTTATGTTCCCACTGCTGGGGGAACTAGCTAGCCTTCCCTATGAATGGCTAGGGAGAATGAGTCATAAAGCACTAGGGTTCAGTGCAGATTAACGACCGCTAATGCAACCGGGACCAACGGCTTTAACTGCCATCCGAAGCACGGTAGAGCTCGAGATGATAAATTTTTAGTCACCCATCCGATGGTCGGCCTTTGCGAAACTTGCCTAACCTTAGCAATCGCAGATCGGGAGCGTTAACCACTGCGCCTTCGAGCTCCTCCGTAATATATTATTATAATTATATTATTGGAGGAACGATCTTGATAGGTACAAGAGATATTGGCAGACGTTGCAGGGGACCGAAAGATGTGGAAAAAGTGTGGGAAAGCATTTGCCTAAGATTGGTTGAATATGGCTTATATTAATATCCCTATTTGTAGATAAAAATAATAATTTAGTTAATTGTAAAAAAAACTAAGTATAAATTTAATAATGCTTGTGTTATAGGCATGTTTATGAAATAGTTGTAATACATTATTATGATCCACCTCTTTATAATGAGAACCAATTAAACACACCAGTTAGAACGGAAACAATAAAGACTGATCGACAGAATATTGTCAAATATAATTACTTGTATTGACCATTAAGAAATATTAAGATCGGATGTTGATGACGTAGTTGACGACTTTGAATATCAAAGTAAGTAGCTATTGGTAAATTTGCACGGATTGGATCAGTCTAGATAGCCTTAGTTTACGGCACATGTCTCAAGTTATTAAAGGACGGCATCACGCACTAGTGCTAGTCCCCGTGCCCTATCAGATTCTCCGAAGGGTTCGGATCGGATCGGGTATCAGAAGATGCAGTTCTAGTGTTGCTCGAGGAAAATTTAGTTTCACGTCGCCAACGCAATATCTGTGTGTATAACTCTAACGTCACGTCGCGTTGATCGGTAAGTAAGCAGTAGGCCCGCCAATGTCAACAATAATTGCATGAAAAGTCACCACAAACGGGTACTCTGCACAGGTGCAAACAGAGTTCTTAGCTCGAAATTATACCATAAACTGGATATTAAATAATTCTACAGTCAGTTAGAAACAGCAGATTTTGTTTGAAGCTATTTAAACTACCACTTCAGTGGAATGGTAACTTTGTGTATATTATGCTTAAAAAATTTTTTTATTTACGTGAACGTTTAGTGAAATCCGGAACAATATTGATAGTTGCTCCTTTAGAAAAATACAGAACTTCAACATTTCGTCAACTCATATCCATACTAACATTAGTTTTTTTTTTATATACTTATATTATGTGTATTGAAACAGTTTATTCGTGTCTACTCGCATTTAGGTCTAAATTTAGTGTGGCCTAAGGTAACTCTTCAGAGCTGTCTTGGGATGTCTGTAAAATAAACGCGAGTAGATCCATAATTACAAAAACACAAATGTTGAAAAAATTTTCACGAGCAGGATTTGAACCTGCACCCTTCTGACTTACCGGGTCAGGTGCTCTCCAATTGAGCTATCGTGGTTCTAATCAGCCTGCCGAAATTATTCAACACTATTAACTTTTTACTTTGAAAGCCAAAGGCGCCCATTCAATGTCAACAACTACCGTCATTAACATCCGATCATAATATTTTAAAACACTAAAGATCCATAATATAAAGAATTAGAGGTGTTTCCTCTGTTGTTACATCAGAATAATAGGTTGTTACAATGAAACACAATTTATTTTATTTTAATATGACGTTACGAAGCCTTAACAGGCAAAAGACAAAACTCTTTAGAAAACGCTATATTTGTAACCATAAAGTATTTAATGTAAGAAAGGTTTATAATTTCTTAAACAATAAAGATAAGTATTTCACTTGAACGCCGCCTCGGTGACCGAGTGGCAGAGCGCTCGGCCCGATACCCAAAGGTCCCGGGTTAATTACCAGGTCGGGCAAAGTGTGTGTTCGGGATTTTTGCTATTCATAGCCTGGGCTTGTAATCAAAACTCGCATTTGGCAAGCGTGGTGATTATGCCAATACCCATCAATTGTAGTGATGACTTGATTTCAATGTAGAGGCCTTTGCCCAGCAGTGGGACAGTAATAGGCTATCTAATTTTGTAGTGATTACACTTCAAAGTCTTAATAGTGTTCGCGCAAACTTCAGAAGACAATGACACAACATCTCTTTACCGCATCCAATGGAACGTCATCCGGCTGGTGAAAGGATGTGGACCTGACCTTAAGGCGTTGAAGGCCGCTACCAGGACAGTAGCCCCAATTAGCATCCACACATATGCTTCCGTATAGAGAGCGGACGGCTCATAAAATCTCTCAGAACGCATACTTACTAGATGTTCGACTACTTACTGAGTTTAATTGAGCTTATAAACCGATCGTTAAATATAATGTTTAAACTGTTTCTTTGGGATATTAATGTGTTACTTCAATATTGCTGGAATAAAAAAAATCACTTTAAACAATTGATAAAGTGATAAAAACTATCCTATGTGTTGGTTATAAACTATCCGTATGCCGAATTTCATCCAAATCCATCCCTCCGTTGCAGCGTGAAAAAGGAATAAATATACAGACATACACACAAACTTTCGCATTTATAATATAAGTGTGATGTGATACCATAATCATAAAACTAACGCTATTACCAAACACGACTATGGTAGCAACACTTACTATGATGAATAACGGCTATATAGGAGGCAGTTTTAATTTATTTATCTTTGCTTGCATCTTTAAGTGACATTTTGATAGAGATATATTACGTACAAAAAGATATAAAACAGACGACAATTAAATGCAGCTAGGGATATTATTACAACTTGCAAAATATATATTTGCAAGTTTTAACGGTAATGTTAAGCAAATGCTACAATATATTTTGCAATCCTCTGACTAAGCAAGTCGTATCTATTTTTCAAGTGCTATTTTAATTTTTGCAATATAAATACGGCATTGTGAATGCAAGAGAACATTTTAAAATAGTGTGTCAGATATAACCTCTCCATTTATCAAAGACAAAACTATTGATAAGCTATCTGACATAATATATATTCAGAGTCGTGAAAGTGGCCACTTATTTTTATAAAAGGTTAAAAGCAATACTTTTATATTTTTTTCCATATAATAAATCTTATTCGCTTCCAAGTAAGGTTGAAATGCAATAAAAAACTTTATCACAGTATATAGGCTATTTACATTTACATTTAAATACTTACTTACGGTTTTATTCCGACGTTCCGAACCCTTTTAGAAAACAGTGTGTTTATCTGTAACCGGCGAAAATGGAGAGACATTGCCAGGAAAGCAGTTCAAGCCGAAATGACCAACGGAGATTAGCCATGTATGCGTACCCCCAACCATACGCCATCGAAACAACCACGACCACACTGTCAAGAGTGTACGACTGAGAAGAAGTGTTTATCTGTACAATAATAAACCTAACGTGACTTAAATAAAGGCTATTGTTGGGTAAACAAAAAAGTATTTCACTTCAAATTGTAGTGGTCGGTGGTAGTGTGAGTTTTGTTTTCTAACCTTTTTCATTCGATTACGTTTACAAATACAAAAATTTGTTTAGAATTTTTTTAACTTTTCTTGTATGTCGCCAGGAGGCGCTGCTTCAATGCCATACGAATTTTCGTATTCAATAACATGATCGAATGTCAAATAAGAAGAGAAGTGAAGAGATTGTCACAAATCTACGCTTGACATCAGAATCCCAATACTAATGAAAAAAAAAACATATCTAGTAATTAGAGATAGAAAATCAAATTATAAAACAAATTACAAAATAAGACGTTACGGCCACTTTTAACTATAACGCCATATTTAACTAAACCATAACATGTCAGATGTTCATTAGGTGACGTAAAAATGCTAAATTACTTCATTCAGATAGTTCGTTGAGCATAATTTGATTTTCTATCTCTAATTACTAGATATGTTTTTTTTTTCATTGGCGGCGCTAGTGTGCTGCGTAAACGCTCTAAACGCCGGCGACAATGTAATTTGAGTTACGATGTTTTTGCTTAATAACTTTTATATGTTATAAAAAAGGTTATAAAGTTCAACTGCTCGTTCGTTTCATTATAAAACACTCATCCTAATTAAGACGTCCTTAACTCGAATTTCTTTTTCGCATCTACATGTTACTCGTCCGTCACCTAACTAGGCAGTCCATTCATCCAACTTCCCAGCCAGCTAATTACCTGTAACAAAAAGAATAGTTTGTGAACACATGATGTTGACATTCTTCTAAGTAGGCCACACTATCATATTCTGAACGCGCGCCCTTGCGACAGTCGGCCTTACCACACCGTAACACCTTCACGCGAAACACTTAACAAACATGATCCTTATCACAACTGTATAAAAACTTAATCTGTACGACAAGAGAGAGACATGAGATCTTCCTATAGGAATGTTACTGAACAGGGTAATCGCGACAAACAATTTTAATTGCGACGCTCAGTGGATTGTGTAAGTAAGTAAAGTTGTAATATTGTGTGCGCGATGCTGGCAACACAATCGTCAAATTAAAAAGAAACAAACTGTCAAATTATATCTGTTTGCCACTTGCCGTCGCGCAACTAACAGCTCTCTGTGAATTCTATTTAATAGTTGTGTAAGAATGTTTGCCTTAACAATAAACGTATTTCCTTAATACTGTCTCATCACATCACTACACGACGCTCATTAGGCGGTATTAATCAACTGCCTTGTGTTACATAATTATGCAAATAATAAAGCTTTGGAAAAGAAACTAATTATGGTTATAATGTGTATTTTTTAACAAAAGGACTCTTATACATATTTCTGTCTCCAAGAGGCAGTCTTGCATTATTGTAATGTGGCGGTTTAAAGAGTATGAGATCCGTAACAATACTGGGCGTAAAAGCATGCCCCATGATGTGCAACACACAATCTATACATGTGGTGTTGCAAGTGTCAATAGGCTGCACGGTGACCACTTATCATTTGGCAAGCCGTACGCTTGTTGTCCGATTCAGTGAAAGAAACATCATTTATTTTTGTGTTTTATTTTGCTAACCTCATGGCAATATAATATTTTGATACTTACTTTATTAACGCAAAACAACCAGACTAAGGTTTTCCCTCATAGTGAATAATGTACGGCGAGATGGTGACATCATAACCCAGGCACTGTCCTAATGCTCAACCGGAGCCAACCAGCTTAAAATCTCTCCTAAAGCACGGGTGTTCGGAACAAACTGTTAGGCTGTATGGCCAACTCGTCAGTTTCGTGGTGCCATAAATTAAAGCTAAAATGGCAACTAATTGTACTGACATTACTACTTGGATATCACTTCACTATCGTTTTAAAATGTCAGATTGAGACACGTTGAATTTTGTCGGCGCGCTATTTTAATAACCACTATCGAGAGAGAATTTTGAAAATTTGGTTAATGTTTTAATGTCCTAGTGAGGGCAATAGGGCTGAGAGTACGGTCGGCATCCAGTCCCCCCTTTGTGGAAACGCGAGTTGTGTCCGTGTGATAACCTATCCCGGGAGAGTGAGTCGTGGCTGACATCGTGCTTGCGCGTGAAGCGGCACGAGCCGGACACTACACGCAGCAGCAGCGCCTCAGCAGCGCCAGCAGGCGTGACAAGCGGAGAGGAGGCTCTGATCGAGCCCCGTGATCGCCACAAATCATACAGCAAATCTAAAGAACCCGTCATTCCCTGGCCTTCCTCGCCACCGCCCTCTTTTGTTCCTTTTGATAGGGTCTAGGTTCTTCCGGGGTCGCCCAGGTGAGTTTTGCATACCTAATTTGTAAGTCTAGATCGGTGTATCGCCTGACTAGACGGAGATACCAGATTGCCAGTTTGGTTGTCCACTCTATGGGTCCGGTGGACACTGCTCCGAGCTGATGGTCTATCTTTAACAACGGGACTAAATTATTTGGAATGGATTACCCTGTAGAGTCTAGCACGAAAGTTACTTTAATAGCGCAATCGAAACCAGAACTCGCGAACCACTCTGCCAACAGGTGTACCCCATTATCATATTACGAATACAGAAACAAACTTCTTTCATACTATTACGTGTTCACATCAATATAAAAAGTACTTCTATGAATTTTGTAATAACTTTATTATTATTATTATTTCTTCATAAACATGTTCCAATATCGAACCATTCTGACAACCATTACACCTCAATTCGAAGCCATTTCGTATTTGCACATAATCGGTACACGATAGCGAAAGGAGAGCATTATGGGTTGCCATAGCGAGCCGTGGTTTGCATAACGCTGATATAATGGGCTCCAGTTCTGAACCGGTCATTGGGTGACCTTGCCGACGTCACGCACGCTTCTGTCATCTGCGCGGTACAGATGGAGTGAGTGACACACTCAATTAGTAGAGCAAACACACGAGCGTATCGGCTGTTGAACAATGTCAAGTACAATGAATGACAGGCAGGCGTATATTCTCATGACTGTAAACGCCTTGTGGGCAGTGAGACGCATCAGATTGAATGGGCAATTCTATAATCGAATCTACATAAAATTTAACACTCTTTTCAACTGCTTCTGTGCTCTTTTGTGCTTCTGTGCTCTGTGGTAAGGGGAAGGTTAAAGTCTGCCCCTGAATAGTATCTAAAATTTTAAAGTTTCATATGGATGTAAATTCCCGTCCTCTTGCTTAGAAAAACCATCACCATTACAAATTGCTAAGACCGAACTGCCATGTTCTAAGGTATAAATATTATGTTAAGCTCGTTATGAATATCTTTTAAATAAAGTTCAAGGACTGAAAGAGCCTGACTGAAAAACGCGATTCATGGAAGAAAACTATAGCAACGCAATAGCCTTCCATGATAACGTCGGCCTTGACCTACTAGGTATATCAAAAGGGAGCATTAACACCTCAGTCACGAGCACGAGCGTCTTGCGATGGGGCAAGCTAATTTCTAGCATATTGCGCGTCAAGCTACGGAAGTCTTAATCAATGGTAATAGAAAGAACGCAATGAACAAAGAACAGCGCACCGCGCCGCTAAATGCCAGTGATCTTGGCCGATGGTAAGACACCAACTTGCGGCCAACCCTGCACCACCCACACAAAGTTATGACCGCAGCTGTCGCTACCGAATAGTCAGTAGTCAGCTGTCTATTCAGTCACTCACGCAAGTAGCTGTCTAACTTTACATGACGTCACTTAGATACTCTTTGGTAGACGCATAAGGCCAATGATGATTATGATGATAATATTCATACGTTTATTGTATTAGAGATAGGGGCGGTCCAGCGGACGTGTAGCATAAATAAATAAACACAGACGACAACACAAGGCCACGCAATCCGCCCGTTTCCGCCGGAACAATCTTGATACTTTAAACTTTCAATTTATCCATATTGTACAATGTGGTTTGTTTGCCATTCATTTACTCGTAGCTCGTTCACATATTAATAAAACAACTATCCAGAATGGACACGTCTTGTGCGAGTGTAATTAAATAACTTTGAAGAGCAAAGAAAAGCCGAATTAGATGCAAAACGCGATGCTCTGAAGGCCAGACCACCTTGGGCCATCTTTTATGATTATGTCGACGGTGTCCTAACGTGCCGCCAGTGTTTGCGCACGTTTTCTATTAAGATTGGCTACTGTAGTCATCAGAGGGCACATGATAGGGCAGCTCAACGTAGCCCTAATACTGCGGATTAGCGGAACTTTCTTTTTCTTTTAGCAGTCACCGTAGCCGAAATCGGCCAGGGAGTATATAAAACAACTATTTATACGTAAAGTGATGTTGAGTTACAGTTGGACCATAGAGTATATAAAATGTATTCACTATATATTTACTCATGTGTTTGGACTGTGTATAATGATGTTGTGTCTGATAATTGTACACGCATACAAACGTAACTGTTATCAAGTTTAGTGATGTTAAGTTACATAAAGTTTTAATGACGTTACAAAGAATACGGTCACAGATTAAAATTACAATTAGCGATATTTATCACAATTTTGTTTTAGAAGTAACAATGCATAATTGGGAACTGGGTGGTGTCAAATGAAAGACGGAAAGAGCTAATAACAGTGTGAATCGTTGTTATGTTCAGTGTTTTGACTAAAGTTGTTTTTAGACTTACACTGTAATTTAACATGGTCTAAGCAAGCTTAATGAAAAAAAGCTATATTAGTGTGTAATATCGTTGTTATTTAAAACACAATGGTAAGACATTTTTTTATTAGCAAAGTTCATTGGCGTAAGGTTTTGTTAGTAAATCTCATTTACCCGAAACAAAACTATTTATCGGACAAATCCAAACGTTTTTATTGTCAGTTTCATGTCTTTGCATTGTCATTAAATAGTAGGCATACCTAGTTACTAACATATCTTTTTTCGTCGAATACAAACCAAGCCATTTTTTTCTACGTCAAGTTTTGAAGGTCCAATGACTGTTCATGTAGTATTAATACTATCTATAAATCTCGTATGTCCACAATGGTAATGAGATCCGGTTGAGTTTCTTTCTGTCATTGGCCTAGCGTTTCAAACTCTTCCGTGTGCCACAATTTAAATAATCTTTTAATTTGAAAATTCTAAGTGTTTAAACTGTAGGTAGTTACATAGTACGTACATTGAAAGTCGTGACAGGTAAATATAAAACGGGTTGTCTTCTATTAAAAGGACTAAATTAGTTCCGGCACTGATTAATTATCATACTATTTTTTTTTTAAACTGACCGGCGGACTTTGTGCCGCTTTGACAGTTTCCATGACGACAAAGCTAACAAATCATTCGTCCGCTTAAGAACACCCGTATTCCATGATGGACCCCTATAGCAGCGCCAACTACCGGGTCCAATTGTAAATCTAAACCATTCTCAAATCCACTTGTATATTCGGTAGGTCTGGCAATCGGTCGTAATCTATTTTTTATAAGAGTAATCCACCCCAAACATTTTTTTTTCCAATACAAAATGTTTCACGATTTATTTGTTTTGTTGTCATAGAAACGATTTGATTGTATTGTTGACATAGAAACTGTCATAGCGATACGAAGTCCGCCGGGTCAGCTAGTTTATATAATTAAAGATACACAAAATAACCTATCTAACTTTATTTTCACATTACACTGAACACCTCAAAACTTACAACAACATGTAATAACAGCTTAGTTCAAAAAGTTCATCAATTTAAAAAAAAATACCCTAAATAAAAATTAATAACAATAAACTGTGAGAATTCAGTCGCATCATGAGTAAATGTAATAAAGTTTAAAATGATATAATAATTATAAAAATAATAATAAGTATTTATTTCAGAATTCCATAGACTGTTAGTAATTACAATAGACCTTAAACACTAATGTGAGTTACAAGAAAAAAAATAAAAATGTACTTTGAACAAAAACCAAAACAAAACAAAAACGAGTTTGGCGCACATAGTGCCTACCCTACCTACCTACATCAGTGAATATTGTGCTAACAGAATTACAGTAGTCAAAATGTCAGGAAAATTGTGATATATCTAAAATGCGCGAAATGCGTGTAGGTGTAAAAATAAATATGTAGTTATCATAACACTTTATTAGCTGTCACTAGAGTTTGACAAAGGGCTATAAAGTTAAGTAAACGCCTGATTAACCAACTCAACAGCTGTAAGGCTAAGGACTTCACCTCTCCAAACTAGTCGGGCCAACAGAACGCAGTAACCGGAGATATTTCGCAACTTCGGCGCACATGTTGGTCACATACGAACGTTTTCATTTAAAGAAACTGACACGAACTAGCAAACTGTATTTTACAATTTGGTTTTACAGTCGCTTTAAGAGGCCGGCGCGGCGGTCGCCGCTCAATGAAAAAATAACGCCATTTACACTTTTCCATACAAAATTGTAAATGGCGTTATTTTTTTTAGAGTAGGTATTTTGGATATTTTTTTTAATAGTGACCTAGATAAATACTGTCTGAATCCGAATAACATCACAAGTACAGCAAATAATGCTCTAATTGCAAATCATTTTGGTATTTTGTTAGTATGGGAGGCTCATTTTAACTGACCGACCGCCGGCCTCTTAAGCCATCATCATCAAAACCAATTAATTATTGTATTTTACACGAGTATTGCTTTTTTCTTTAAATCTACGGATAGAGCTTAGCATTCATCTTATGGTGGATGATAGATTACTTGCCAGTGACGGTATAACCGAAGATTGTAGCGCAATTCACCCGGAACCCTCAACCACTAAGGATTTATCGATAAACTTGCTTCTATCGTTTCTTATAACGAGATTAAGATAAAACAGTTAAACTTTAATAAGCACCACCACCAATCAAACCGAGTTCAATAACTTGCCCCCAGCTAAAAATCGAAGCCACGACCTCTGGGTCTCACCATCAGCTCATTTTATATCCCACAGCTGGGGCACAAGCCTTCCCTATGGATGGATAGGGAGAACGGGCTATAAACCACCACGCGGGACCAGTGCTGATTGGTGATTGTTAACGACTGCTAATGCAGCCGGGACCAACGGCTTTATTTACCTACGTGTTTTCCAAAGCACGGGGGAGCTGGAGGTGATAAATTTATGGTCAGCTATCCGATGGCAGGCCTTTGCGAAAGTTGCTTAACCTTAGCAATCGCAGACCAGGCGGGTTCATCTCAGCCAAAAGACGTCCACTGCTGGACAAAGGCCTCCCCCAAATCATCATGGGGGGTATTTGCCGTAATCACCACGCTTGGCAGGCGGGTTGGCGATCGCAGTAGGTTGAGGGTAACCTCAGAGAGATACTGCTGCCCATCCTCTGGAATAGTCCCTTAGTCGGCTTTTACGACACCCACGGGAAGAGATGGGGTGGTGCAATTCTTTATCCCCGGCACCACACAGGCGGGTTACCACTGCCCTATCGAGCAGCCACAAGGCATTTAGCTTTCCACGTGATGCTTCAAATGATTTACTTTAGCAACAACTTTTGCGGGGATTTATGCCTAAATGTTTGCTTTATTCGACCCGATAAAAAGGTCCAAGATCCACGCAAGATGACTAATCTGTAAAATTAGAATGTTAATCAATGCATACGATTTTATTAAAAATACATAACAGATAAAATACTCATAATAAAAAAGTCTAGTATTAAGTTACATTTGAAAAGATACATCGAATTTCGTGTTGCTACCAAATGTATATTATGTTACGCGTAGAACTTGTGAGTTGTAATCTATACTTTAACGAGATTATCTAGGACTTTAATATATATGTGAACATAACAGTTATCAACGTCTATGATTATAATCCATTCAAAGTATTTACTTAGTAGCCACGGAAACTAAAAAAGACCTTAAACTTGATATAAAGTTTCTAAAAAATAACATACTCCAGTGACCTTGATCGACCAGAATATTGTCACTCAAACAGATATTCGATATAAATTACTGCATCTGATATCAGCCGTTACTGTTGAATATTAATAGAATGTTTCACTACCGCAATGCAGTATCGGACACCGGAACGCACGCGATATCAACGCCATTGTAGTTCAGATCTGGCCACGGAAGACCGGTGTCGAGATACAGTGAAAACACATACCGTGGAAACGTACATAACTGGTAGCCAGTATGCTACGTTTGAACAACATTAGATGTATTAATTCGTCACACAACATCACGCACTACAACCTTCAAACTATACTACGCATGTATATAAATATACTTTACTCTAATAGCTTTACAAATTAACAAAGCTTGAAATAGGTATTCCTTGTTGTGTTGTGTTCCTAGCATGTAAACTTAATTTCCGATTACAGTAAAAGAGACAAAACATGGAATAACTATTCGAAGCCTATATAGGCATGCTCAGTTTAATTGTAAGGCCCTTAAGATTTCCTTTTTATAGATAGTGAAGAATGTAAGATTTCGTAAGTCCTGTATTTTCGAAAATAAATAAAATAAACTTCATATTACGCCTAGACCGCCTTAATAATTGTTTAAGGCTAAGAGCGCTATTTGGTATGTCGGGTAGCCCCACAAGAATCCATGTTTAAATGCATCAAAAACAAGCGTTAAATAAGTAAACGTGGTAAATGAAACAATCATCACTAAAAATAAAGATTCCATACTGTTCCTCTTTTGTTTTCAAAGAGGAGTGCTCCGACAGGCGCGGAAAGCGGAGAAATCCGCTTGTGCGAGAAGGAACAATTAGCCAACATGAAATTAAATTAGTGTTGCTAGAAGTGACTTTTAGATTGATTTCATTTTCAATGTGAGTGAAGCAATGTGAATGGAGAAATGTAATGTAAAGTTGATTTTGTAATCAATGACCAAATGACACGTCATTCCATTTTTAACACTGTTCACCTTTTTTCATAAGTTGTCACGTTAAAAAAAGACCGACCAGTTGACCGATTAACAATGAGAGGTAGAATTATTTTGTCGTAATTGGACCCATGTCGCTTGGTAAAAATTTATTGGCAAATGTTTCACGAAAGAATAACATGTTAACATTAGCCACTGATTTGTAAATTTTGCACAGTATTTTAAAATTTTTTTATTAATGAACTGGTTTTTGAGCTGCGGCACTTGGACTACTATTTCTAATGAATTGTGTACTTTTATGTTACGGGCCTGCTAAAACATGTTCATTCTGTAATCAGCTTCCTCGTTCTTGTTTTTCTGTTCCACGTTTTACTTATCTTCTCTTCTTAGTCGTCGACTTACTGCTGTGTATCGTGCCTCCTGAGTCTGACAACTAGCTGCCTCATCGGTAGCGATAGCGCTCCGTCGCTCGGTGTACCTAGTGCGTCGCTATATTATATCATCATCATCATTTAGTGCCATCTTCATACTGAAGTTTGGAGATCAGTATACAAAATTTACTGCGATCGTTTTTTTTTATATTATATAGATAGGTATTTCTAGTTCACTAGATATCTGGTCAGACCAGCGTTTGGGACTTTGGCCTCTAGGTTTTACTTAAGTGTATATGTAAGTATATGTAAGTAATAGTTTATGTAAATGCCACATAAAGACCGCTTTATATCTTCGGTTTAAGTTATCGCTATCATTAAAGAATGAAGATCGTCGCGGGCGCGCGCGTGTTCATACGGATGCGGAAAAGTGGTCGCTATGAAACGGAAAATTAAGTGAAACTTCGTATTACAGAGCAATGAATCATGTGGATTGTGAATTTAAATTTAGTGTAAACTATTAAAAATACTAACACACATCTAGTAAATACTAGATTTCCTTAAATAGAACTTGCGCTTTATCTCACTTGATGCATGTGACTATATGATATTATTATACTGTGCAACTTACTCGGAATCTCGATCTACTGGCCATCTAATCTCTAGCTGTTGAAACACAACGATATATATATATATAATAAATATTATATAGAAATATAATAAAAATATAATATAATATTGGTATCTAAATATAAATTTTTGTAATCTAGAAACTGAGCAACTCTCCATAAACAAATATTTAAAATTAAACCTTGTAGCATCTCAATGCTACAAGGTTTAATTTTAAATATTTTTTTTTCTCTGGACCTTTGTTTTTACTATGTTATTTAGATAATGAAATTAATAGTTGTTTTTAACTAATTGTTTGCAATAGCGACAGATATAGCAAAGATAGCTAGCCAGGCGGGCATAAAAAAGCCTACCGCAAACCAAATCTAATATTATCGAAAAATGGAAACCGAATCCGGGTTTCGAAGTCGTAAGCAGGTGGTCTAACCAATAGAGTTAAAAGTATAAGACTATTTAGTTCATTTATTTGATCAAACACAATGTACAGAGATACTATATATATAATTATACTCGCGGCCCGTCGCGGCTTCGCACGGGTGGTCAATTTTTTTTTATTATAGCCTATGTTACTCAACGCTAATGTAGCATTCTAATGGTGAAATAATTTTTTAAATCGGTCCAGTAGTTTTTGAGTTTATTCGTTACAAACATACAAAGGTTTCCTCTTTATAATATTATTAGGATTACATTATATTTATGTTGCTTTAAATTCCAATAGTCACAATAATACGTACCCAAAGTTGACAAGGGTATGAGAAATTCAACAAGAATGTTGCAAGCACAGTAAATTCTGTGAAATATCTCATTGCTTTAGTTAATATCACGAGATAATTTACACCTCTCAGTAAAAACGGAGTGTTAATGATTCCCTTGCATTATCACAAATAAGTAAATGAAATATTTATAGTAAGTTGTTGTCTGATGATAATGATTACATCTATAAGTTTTTTGACTATTTTCTAATGAGTATAATTTATTTATTTATTCATCTTAGCTAATAATAATTAAACCTACTTATAAAATAAACAATATCCTTTACAGTAATATGTCTTTAAATTGATTATGATCATGATAAGTTAGATTTTTTATTTGTTTATCTTGTATTAATCCTAAATTAATCCTAAACATACCTACATTTGTAAACCTATGTGATATTAAAGCATTATGCATGCAACGAGGCAGCACACAGGAAATTTCAACACACAGCCTTAGAACGGGTCCCCACAGCGTTTAAACGTAAGTTACGAAAATTTCAACATTGATAAGTTCATTTATAATGTGACACTTACATTTAGATAGATCGTAATATTTAGAATAGAATAGAATAAATTACTTTATTGTACACATAAAAACACACACCATGTTAACAAAAAAATTAAAATTAAAATTGGAGTCGTACAAAGAGCGGCTTTATCAATAAAAGCGATATCTTCCAGGCAACCTAAGGATGGAGAGGATTGATAATAAATAAGATGGAGGCGTTGAAAAAAAAAGTATGTAATGTATCACATAAACATAAATACACACATACTTAAATACCTACATACATATAACCATATAAATATGTCGAACATATACATACCATATAAGAAAAAAAAAATAGTGTAGTGTGTACAATGACAGATCTTTGATGAATTTCTTAAAACTTTGCAGAGATTTCGCACGTCTTACAGATACAGGCAAAGCATTCCACAGGCAAGCAGCATGGATTGTAAAAGATTTGTCACAGAATCTTGTTGAATGCAGTGGAATCTGCAAACTCTCCGATGCAAAGTTCTCCGATGATCTCAAGAAGCGGGAAGGGGAGTTGTGCAAAAATTGAAAACGATCTTTAAGACAAAAAGGGGTGGTAGGGTTAAATAATATAAATTAAGCAAACAATATGAGCATTCCGGCGAAGACGAATTGGCAACCACTTGAGCTTAGTGCGAAATTCGGAGACGTGGTTATATTTCCGCAAAACAAATATAACCCTGATACAAAAGTTTTGAAGGCGCTCAAGCTTGTTTAGTTGATCCTCCCTAAGGTCTAGATAGCTGACATCGGCGTAATCAAGGATAGGTAAAAGAAGAGACTGTGCAAGTGCAGTTTTAGTGGCAGTTGGTAGGGAATTTGCTAAGTCTCCTAAGAGACCTGGCCGAAGCAAATATTTTGCGACTGACCTCTTGCAGCTGCGGATCCCAAGAGAGGTGAGTGTCAAAAAGTACACCTAGATTTTTGGCTACGTCACTTACAGCTATTAAGGCACCATCAAAAACGACATTATGGATATGCGACCAGTCAAGCCTAGACCTAAATCTTGGACTACCAATCACAGTGTCCCGGTTGTTGTAGTAAGAACCATCACCATCATTAAACCATGGTGTTAGGCTATGAACTGATTTCCTACAGCTCTCGCGAATCATTAGTTGGCTTTAAACCCCTCTGACTTAGTGGGTGTATCTCTCCCTTTTGATACCTATATGCTTTTTCTTTTTTAAAAAGAGACGTGACTCCACCATATTACTTGGGCCTACTTCAGGGGCTCTCGTAAGAAAGAAGAATTCACATGGTAAAAAAGGCTATGGACTGATGAAGACGAAGTGTGCTTCCATATATGTGCGGCCTTACCGGCACATACCATCTAATGTACAACAATAACTTCAAATCAAATAAGCCGTATTTGACGCTGAGTGTTCGCGTTGGTCTGTCAATGCAGACAAAAGAAGTCCCTTCGAATCTTACGACACTTTATCTAAAAAACTATGTCGTATACAGCTAGCTACAAATAAAATTTTGCCATAAAATCCCTTTCGCAAGAATCGTAAAGCGAATTCTCCTCAGATGTAAAACCAAACTACATACTTGTATACTTTCATAAACAACCTCAGAATGCCAAGGAAATCGTTGCACTATCCATTATTAGGAGCAATGTCCACACACGTTTACGGCATAGTCCTTTCTACAGGGCGACATTTCAGCAACAACGCTCCAGTTTCATTGTTACATAAAGCCTTATCCGATGGTGTTGCAAGCAGTAATATCTGGTTGCTCGGAACCGTGGCTGTATGCGCTAAGCAAGTGTTTTTGCTCAACGATCAGGTTGGCTGTCGGCTCATTGATTCCTTTGCGTGAAATGCGTGAAGCGAGTAACGAAATTTTGGCGGGACTTGTTTATTTGTTGTGGTAGTAACGGTTTCGTAGGTTACTCAAAGAACAGTATGGTTTCAATTTAGTTGCGTAATTGTCCTTGAAAAAAACCTTTAATTTAAAAAAAGTTTTCTTACCGTCGTAATAACAAACTAAACTTTTTAAAGAAAACCATTTTTATTTGTTTTTCTTTGAAAAAAAATGTAATGGTGTTTTGTAACTTTCTATCCATTAATATTTTTAATAATCAAAACTTTTTCAATCTTTAAAATTAGAATGTTATTATTACAAAAGATGTTGCTTTAGTGTTGCAGAATGTCAATGTGGGCCTTGTCTTCTTACGTAGACCTACAGTAATAGATGTGAACAAAACATACGTCTGTTATTTGCATTAAATATCAGTCGAACCGCTTATAACTTGCTTATAGCTACACTAAGCGAAAGGATCATATTTTATATGCAACAAAGCAGGAACAGTCCACGGCCTACGGGACATTTCGCAAGCTCTCACTGACCACTCGATCTGATATTAAAGCTCGTGCAACTCGCGAACTTGCGGCACGACCGAAACTTTTGCAGCGAAGCTAATTCGTGACTACGTGGTACCACTGACCGGTTGACCTTTTCAGTGCGTTTACGCAACAAACGATGTTAGTTTCAGTAGTCGCTTTTTGTTTAATTCGGAAAACCTGGTTCCGGAAAGTTTTAGTTTAGTTTTAGCTTTTTCTTTATTACTGCAGGAGCTCACCTGATGTTAATTATATATTTCAGTAAGTACCCGGAATCCTTAACTACGGAGACACTGGCTATCTTATCTCTAGCACACAACAACGCTTCTAACATTGATGTTATGGCGACATATCTGTATATTAATACGTGAAGCAAAAACTTTGTACCCCTTTTTACGAAAATTGCGCGGACGGAGGAGTACGAAGTTTTGCACACTTATAGTTTATATAGAGAAGGAGTACATAATGCTAACATTTTTTTAAAATTATGCATAAAAAATACATTAAATCAATAAAACAAACATTAAGCACACTACCATGTATTTGACACACACGCATATACTACTCTTTTCAAAAATTTCAAAAATGGAAGAGGAGCTGCCGAAATCAGTCAATACAAATCCAAACTCACATTGTATCTTTTTGATTTTTCGTTGCTTAGGATACAATCCGTGCAGCCTTAATAATTTACGGTCGAATTTCGACGACTGGGCGACCACTAGTATAGATAGATAGATAAAAAGATATGATGGTGGTAGGGTAGGTAGCAAGGCGGACAAACAAGACCTGCAACCAACCAAACCGAGTACACAAACATGTACCCCCCGCTGGAAATCGAACCTGGGATCCCTGGGTCTGAAACCGGATAAATAGATCGGGATGGCCCACCAAACTGACGGATTTGTATTAATTATCCACTCAGTTGTTCCTAAACTAGACTCAATAGAAATACAATTGTTCTATGGCACTGTGTTACCTTGGGCGTTCAAGTATTTATAGCTATCATCATCATCATCATCATCATTATCATCATCATCATCATCATCATCATCATCATCATCAATATCAACATCATCATCATCATCATCATCATCATCATCATCATCATCATCATCATCTAGTCTTCATACTGAAGTTTAGAGATCAGTATACAAAATGTTCTCCCATATAGCTTGTTTTAATTGGAGATTACTAAGTCCAGTCCATTTTTTGATGTCGTCCAGCCATTTGCGTCACGGACGTCCCGGAGCTCTCTTACCCGGAATTTTGCCATATAGCTATGGATTTCCATAATTTTACAACTAATTAACATATGGAAAAGTGTTTATAAACTGTTCCACAAGCGGGGAACCTTTGACATGCCGGGTCAGGTGTACTTCTCACTGTAGGTGTGATAGTATATTAATAAATAGCATAATTTTATATTTAGTAGTGGGTAATAGTTGTAACACTATTACTTTCTAAGCCAAAGAAGCCTTATTCAATGTCATTAACATCCAATCTATATGCAAGTAATATGTAGGTACTACTAATTAAACTGTTATATAAAAGACTTTAAACATAAGCATTGATACATGCCACCTAGTTACCTACATTACATATCAAACAAAAATAAATCAAAACAAATGCTATGACGGATAACATTAATCAAAAGTTCAACTACAACAAAACACGTGGCTATAAAAAAATAATTATTTCGCCAAACATTTAATTACAGTTGCAATAACACTTATAAATGGTCGTTATTAATTATTGTAATGCTAAAGCGGGCCCACAACAAACAATTAATGCAATAGATGTTATAAATTGGGTTTCGTAAAGAGCCTAGAGCACGCGGGCAGGTGTCACCAACCGTCGGACGAGATCAGATCAGGTTTAAAGCGGGGCAAGTGCAGTTACGTAAGCGGTTCAGGTCGGCATGCGCTGCACTGACATGACCTGTCATGAGTTTAATCGAGTCGATCGACTTAGATTGTGCAGGTTAGATCTTTGGATTGCTACGAAAAATTATTTTTTAATTATTAATCTTGATTTAGAATTCGTTATAGGCAAAGCCTAAATGGCTGATTCAAAATAAAACTACCAAAAAATTTTTTAATGTACTTAATAATCCTTTGCCGTACACTGTAAGAGAAGATAGTGTTGATTTATTTCGCCTGGTAGGACCGAGCCACGATAGCATTGTTGGTAATGCAACCGGCATGTTATGGGGTGCCGGTTCGAATCCCACTCGTGGAAAATTTTCAACACATATATTTAAAAAAAACTATACCTACATAAGTGAATAAAGTAAAAGTGAATAAATTGAATAAATAAATAAAATAAAAAAATATAGTAAAAAAATGTTAATATAGTAATAAAGTGCTTGCTTTAAGGTTTATGCATGTTTGCACCAACGACTCTTAAGTTATAGATATCCTTAGGTTAATTAAGGTGATCGTTGCTAAAGTAAAACTGTAGCCTTACATGGCTTATAAGTAACGTAAAATTTGGGGCTCATTAGCAAATACGGAGAGGCTTATGTCCAGAAGTGGACTAAAGTGTGGGCTAGTAATGATGATGAGCAAATACGGGCATAAATCAGAATTACCAGAACTATTGTAGGTACCTATGTACTCTACTTAAGTTAGGTACTTTACATATCAATATTTTTTTGCAAGGAACCGAGAAATACTCAATGATTTTCTTGTAAAATTACGCCATCATTTCCCAGGGCACCGTTATTTAATTAGACTTGAAGCAAAACGTATTTAGCTAAGCTATTATCCAACTACATTTATATAATAACGATTGCTCCTGGGTATTGCACTTAAAAGTAATTAGAAAACGGAGTAATAAAAAAACCAATCGTAGGTAGGTATTGCTCGAACAAAAACAGTTATTTCTATTCATTTATTTTATCTTGAGGAGCTCGATGGCGCAGTGGTTAACGCGCCCGGTCTGCGAGTGCTGAGGTTAAGCAACTTTCGCAAAGACAGGTCAACGGATGGGTGACCAAAAAAATGTATCATCTCGAACTCCATGCTTCGGAAGGCACGTAAAGCCGTTGGTCCCGGCTGCATTAGCAGTCGTTAACAACCACCAATCCGCACTGGGCCCGCGTGGTGGTTTATGGCACGTTCTCCCTATCCATCCATAGGGAAGGTTCGTGCTCCAGCAGTGGAGACAAAAAAATGAGCTGATGATGATGATGATTTTATCTTATTGATGTTAAGTGACGATAAGGCCGAATGTGGAAGCGCACTTCACCCGGACTCCTCAAATACTGAAGCACTGGCTATCTTATCTCTAGCTACCAGAACACAGCAATGCTACAAACAGTGATGTTATGGCGACATAATATTTTGATAAGATGGTGGTAGCTAGCCAGGTGGACAAACAAGCCGTACCACCAACTAAACCGAGTACACATACATGTATTACCCTCCACTTGGAATCGAACCCGGGTCGTCTGGGTCTAAACCGGTGGTCTTAACCACTAGACCACAGAGGCGATTTAAAAAAAACAGTATTACAAATAAACAGAAAGCTTACTAATTGTTAACAAAAGTTAACCTTGATTTCTTTCATTACGCACCGGGCGTTACAATTTCAAAAAGACCTAATTATTTCAACCCACTTATTTACGACTTGCATAACGTTAAACGCCTTTAATGAATGTATTTGTCACTCGCCTCGGCCTATCGGTTGCGCATTACACTGATTTACTTAATCGTTTTTGCGACAAAATAAAAGCTTGTTACAGATTTTGCAACAAAACTATTCTGTACAAATTTTGCAATTGACATACCTTGGTACATTGGAATGTACCCACTACTTTTTCCAAACTTACTCGCTTTTAATTTTTACACATGTTTTTAACCTGACATTACACTGACACTGTAAGATAATTGTGCGTGAAGTGGAACGCACCCGATAAAAACAAATGACGGTATGTCATCTACACATTCATTATGAGAACCAACACCTCAGTTTCCTGTGACCACAGACCCTATAAAATACGCTGCCCTTCAGTTGAAAATCATCAGTCCATCTCGTCAATAGTTTAATTTGCAATCATACCATATTAAACGTTACTTAATTTAACCACGCCGTCAACACGCTTTTAAGTTACCGACGATAATTTATATCTATTCAAACGGAATTTTGCAACAGCTCCTCGTCAATATACATCTTTACAAACCTCTTTAAGGCCTCGGCCATGAATACAAGCGTCTTGCGACGCAGCAATCGAATGACCAGTTCATTGCGCGTTCTACTACGGTAGTTTTAGTCAATAGTCATAGAAAAACGCCATGAACAGGGCAATCGAGATCTGCGCCGCATTTCGCCAGTAGTCGTGTCCGAATGGTTATAGACAACCGCAATCATGTGTTAATGTCATTAGATTTATTCATTACGACTTACGATTTTTTAAGGATATTGATAAGTGCCCTATTTGTTAATAGGGCATTAATAATACTATAATTAAACACACCCAGACAGCTAATACTCTAATAGTAACTGTTTATCTTTCCATCAGTAGGAACTTTACATAGGATAATGAAACGTCGTTACCTGTCCTTATTTTGCTGTGGCAAATGTTTAAAGCTGCATATTCGCTCTTCTCACTTTGGCATACCATACCCATACGCACTAAAACCGCAGAACTATCGCAGCAGTTTCGCGGGGGTGGCTCAGGACCCCCATAGAGTAGTAGGAGCGGAACCATGTGTGTTAGCGAGATTATTTACCTGCAACAAAAAGATACACATATAATAAAATCATCATCATCATCAGTAGCTAGTAGTAACGTTCATAGGAATATAAAAGTAATATTTAAAAAAAATGCCTATTATAGAAACGTTGGACTACTGAGCTCAGATGTCCCACATAAAAATATAAATAGAAGTTACTGTTAAAACTTAGAATTTTGCAAATAACATTCTACATGTGATTCTATAGATAGACTAAACCCTTATGATGAATTATGATTCATTATGATATTAGAGCTATGGCTCTAACAGGTAGTAAAGACACATGTAGAATGTTATTTGCAAAATTCCAAGTTTTAACAGTAACTTCTATTTATATTTTTTAAATTATGCCGACTTGTGAGGAATCATGCTCACTACATCTCAGTTGTCCCTCAAAGGGACAAACGCCAGAGGGGACTACTGGGATACACCCAACAAAAGAAAGTACAATATGCGGAATGGCTACATTGAGAGATCGGGGTCATAACCCACTACATGTTTTAATCTGGATCTGAGAATACCCTTTATATGTAATCGACAAAAAAAAATTGATATAATTGGTATGGTACTCTCAGTAGAAAAGACTCCTTAAAAACTGCTACTGTTTACGTGTACAGGGTGCCTAGTGTGACAATTGTTTACTGTCCGTATTCATTCGATTACCTTAACGAAAACGAATATTAGTGTAGTGTAGTTATGGCATTGAAGCAGCGCCGCGCCGCGCAGCGCCTCCTGGCGACATAAGAGAAGAGTTAAGATTTACTATACAAATTCTCGTTTTCGTTAACGTGATCGAGTACCGTGATGAAACTTGCACTAGATACTTGATCGCCCAATGTAACCACAGTGCCATAGAACAATTGAATTTTTATTGTGTCTGGTTTAAGAACAACTAAGTCGCTGGGCACCTTTTCAGCAACGAAAGTCACTCTCACTGATCACAATTAAGTGCTTTGTCAAAACAACAAAATAATTGATTGAGCCACGATAGCACTGTTGGTAGTGCACCTGACCCGGCATGGGTGCGGGTTCGAATCCCGCTCGTGGAATTTTTTCAACACTTTTTGTCATTTTTATTCAAAATAAATAATAAAAAATAATAAAAAAACCCATTTATTTCAGATAACTTAATCCATATCAGTTAGTAGTACAATACATAAAGATTGTTAGTAAACTAATTAATTTAAAACTTTCTTTATAAGACTCTCCCATAAATGAGAATAGAACTCTCAGCGTTTTTAATTTTACAATAAACAAGATCGCAAGTTGTGCTTTATTTTTTAAATTATAATTTTTGAATATTCACAATGTACGCTTCCTTCGCCGTTATTATGCTATCAACATAATCAGAAACTAGTTTCACTGATATGACTTCACTGGCGCTTCGGGTCAAGGGCTTATTATGTTATAATCGCTCGACGATTCACCAAGTTTACCGAGAAGTCTCCAACGATTATTGGAAGCCGCTCGATAACAATGACGCGCATGCGACGTAAAGCCATAACTCAATGTGTTGAAACGATGATTGACCCGATGTGAAGGAGAGATTTCGGTAACATATCTGTTTATATGTTAAAGCAATAAAACACAAGTATTTTAAACTTTAAAGCGTTGAAGTGAAAAGCAAATTTTAATTCTGTTTGCGTTTATTTTGCGTATTATTTTAGTCTGACATTTCGACCCTTTGCAGTATCAATCGACACTTTGTAGATATCTTGCCAGTGTGGCTAAAAAAAAAACTACGTTTTTAATTTTTTTAAATAAAGCAAATGATTTACAATTCATCATCATCAGCCTAGTCCACTGCTGGACATGGGCCTCTCAAAGAGGTCAGATTTACAATAAATGAGGTTTAATAGTATTGTCACCACACTATTGTCTATGACTATTGTAGTAATTTAACTAAAGGAATCTTTTACTTTATACCATACAGTTTTTAATAAAAATTACTTTCTTACGCTTTTAATTATCGGTAGTTAGTAGGAACTAACACACATAGGCGACCCAATTGACGGTCCGAATCGGTTACGTCCGATGATTCGTCTATCGATTCGTTCCCCTCGATTTGTCGATATAGTTGTAACGAATGCGAGAACAATCGACTCCCACGGACACTATTCGATTGCACAATATCTGGTATCTCGAAACTTTTCGACACCTAACGACTTCAATAAATGTACCAAATTGATATTCGAAAAATTTAATCGATTATTCTCTTCATCGACGACGTTGCTAATGAACATCCATTTAAGAAATGCCTCACCTGCATCATTAAGATTTTAATGATTTTGTTTAAATGGTCTAAAGTGAGAGATGAATGCTATAAATAGATGACGGCTTATTCCGGCGTACCAAATATTTTTTTATTTTTTTTAAATAGATAGTGTCATCATAATAATTATAATTTAATAAGCATATAATTTTAAGCAGAAGCGGAGTCAGAAGCAGACTAAAAAAAACCTGTAAAGCAGGATTGGGTAGTTGACTGCTTAAAGGACACTTCTTAGCAACTGTCAAAACGATTTTTTTTAATAGAAATTATATGAGAATGGTGAACTATGACGTCACTATTTTGTTCCGTCAATTCAATGTTTATTAATAACTTTTTAAAAGTTACAGAGATTCATGCTTAGGTCAAATAAAAACTAGGTCAATGTTTGAAAGAACTGTTACGTGATTTCATTTATTTGTTTAATGTTCTGGAATTAATTGATTAATATAATAAATTAAATAATGTTTAAATTGTAAATATAAAAAATATATATTTATTATATTGTAATGTCTTTATTGAATTTATTTGTAAAGACAGCAAATTTATTATCTATTCAGATCGCATTTACATAATTTATTATCCCATATTGATATTTGAATTAACGGTCATTATTTATAAAATTATATAATTAGCGATCAAGCTACAAAATCTACGATCGTTGTAAGGGCAGCTGCACACAGTTATACCTTTTTTATTTTTGTTTTTCGTTTTGTTCATCAATTCACACTTTATTTGTTTATCCAAAAAGTATAAAGTGTCGTAAAGAAATAGTTTTTTTTGTTTGTTTTGTCGATCTTTTATATATATATATATATATATATATATAGGGTATATAGGGTATACAAGCAACTAACTAATTAAGAGACGAGCAACACCCCAGTCTCCCGTGATCACGGACTCTGCAAAGGGTTCGAAACGTCAGGATAAACATTAATTAAAAGTATTATGTACGTTAGTATTGTGTTTAGTACTCATTAAATTTGTGTTTCTATTGATTGAATGAAACTACGGGCACGATCTATTCCAATCCAATACCACGAAACTAATACCAATGGAATTAGTTTACTGTCATATTTATTTTGTATTCCAAACGAATACCAGTTTGGCACGTGTAAGCGGTGAAGGCATTGCGGCCTCTCTGTTTCGGCTCCTTTGAATTGAAACCACCGAATGTGCTTTATTTTATTTTTTAATCGAAATGTATTTTGGCGTTTTTTTTTTAAACTAGCGTTAAAGATTAAAATAAGATTAATAATTTAAGATATTATATATTTTATTTTTTTTTATTTATATTTTTTTTTATTAATTTAAGATTTTTCATAAAACTAGTTTATGTTGTTGAATTTATCCTCAAAATATTTGCAGTTGATAAAATGTGACCTTATACTTGCAAAATCCACTCTTATGTTTTTACCTCTCGTGTGCACTCTCATTAAGCCCGAGCAAGCAGTTAACACGAAAGTTATTGAATAATGACGAACACCGAGCGGCAACAGAACATGCGACGCAATATGTAAACTCTTTGGACAGCTAAACCTTATGCGCTACGCAATAAGAGTCAAAAACTGTGTACACAACCTTAGTATTTAGAATTTAACTGTTCGGCGATACTGTTTTACCACGCGGAAGGTAGTGATGACTGCCGTGACTGGCTAGCGATTAGCGACTAACAACGTGTGTTATAAAAAATAATATATTTAATTGACAATGCCAAACATACAATATTTACTGTCAATGTTTTTTTTACGGATCAGAGACATTTGACATTTGACAGAGGATTTGACAGAATAGTTGGAAACATCCGGAATTCCCAACTATTATGAAACTGGCTATAATAAATAATAATAATAATAATAATAAATGTTTCCCACACTCACACCAATTATCTAGCCCCAAGAAAAGCTTCCTTAAGAAACTCGAGAAATGGTTAACTAGACAACGGATAAACATACTTAATATACTTATTATACATAGGAAACACCCAGACCCGAAACAATTTAGAAAAACAAGTATTCCTAAATTGATTCGACCGGGGATCGAACCCGGGTCTTCAGAGTTGGCGACACCATGAAAACCGGTGTGCAAGCCACTCGACCAAGGAGGTCGCTAATACCTATTGTTTTCAGAATGTAATGTTAAAATTGCTTATTACTAAGGTGAGATGTCAAATGTTACACATATGCGACGCAACTGTTGCGAGGTTCCGTGTCCGCGAAAGGTTATCCATGTGTGAGTTGCTCAAACGCGTTCGTATGAAGATTACCTTCTCGTTAGTTTGTGGTTATTCTCATGACCAGTGATCGGATAATCGGTTGCATATTTACCTAAAGTGAATTTTTGGCTAGGAAATTATGGAAGCGGCTTCTTAAAACATGTTTTTAAAAATATTTAAATCCCGGGATTCCAGAAAATTCGGGAATGCAAAACTATTCTGTAAGACTAACTTTCAACTTACACTACAAAAAAAAAACTTTCAACTTGGTCGTTTAATACGATACTGTCAGTCGAGCGCGGGGAGTTTGTTGGCGATGCTGCATGTTTTACGTTATTATTCAAGAATTTGTTTTTCTTTGTAATTTCTTATTTGTTATTCGTTTGAGATATGATTTGAAACTTGAAGAAGTAGTTGAAAAAATGAAAAATTATAAGGAAGTAATTATTTCTAGAGATTTTTTTCATTAAAAAAGTGCATTCCATATTGACTTTCACAAATAGATTAATTGATACATTAGTACGCCCTACGCAAATAATGTATACAAATTGTTGCAAGCAGCCGCAGCTTCTTCCACTCTCGTTAAAACAAATGAAATGAGGTTAATGGTTTAACTTGATTGAACCAAAACATAAATAATCCGTTTAATTCATAAAGAGCGATAAATCTTTCGTTCACAAACCATCGTTAATCAATAAAGCAAGAGCTTGAGGGGCTGCAATAAATAATAATGTAATACAACACATGTTTCGTGTAAGTTATATAACGTTGCTAAATTTAGAGTAGCAACCCACTCACGAATGGCTACATCAGGTATATTATTTTGCAGGCTTGCACACCGGTTTTCATGGTGTCGCCATCTCTGAGGTCCCGGGTTCGAACCCCGGTCGGATCAATTTAGAAATACCTGCTTTTCTAAATTGTTTCGGGTCTGGGTGTTTCCTATGTATAATAAGTACCTATGTATTTAAGTATATTAAGTATATTTATCCGTTGTCTAGTTAACCATTTTAACAAGTTTCTTAAGAAAGCTTTTCTTGGGGCTAGATAATTTGGTGTGAGTGTG
This sequence comes from Eudonia lacustrata, assembly GCA_947562085.1. Lineage (NCBI taxonomy): Eukaryota > Metazoa > Arthropoda > Insecta > Lepidoptera > Crambidae > Eudonia > Eudonia lacustrata. The sequence goes on along the minus strand of OX387340.1, from coordinate 23,406,740 downwards.
GGAAACATTTATTATTATTTTAATTATTTATTTTCAAAAAGTTTATATATACGGCTCGTTATGTTTGCAGACTGATTATGATGCAGGCACTCAAGACGAATTATTAACTTAAACGTGACATGTTCATTTGTTAACCATTTTATATCTAGCACATGTAGGAAACCTAAAAGCTTATTTAGTATTAACGTTTACAATGGTTCATCATATCACTAGGTCATTATATGTCCCCACTGCTGGGGAGCCTTCCCTATTGGTGGATAGGGAGAACGGGCCATAAACCACCACGCGGGCCCAATGCAGATTGGTAGTTGTTAACGACTGCTAATGCAGTCGAGACCGACGGTTTTACGTGCTTTCCGAAAAACGGAGGAGCTCGAGATGATTAATGATTGGTCACCCATCCGATGACCGGGTACGTGACGATAAGGCCGAAGATGGAAGTGCACTTCACCCGGAATCCTCAACTATTTGGATATCTCAAATTGTTGTCACAGTGACTTATTTAGCAAAATTCAAAAAAATTCAAAATTTAAAATCATTTACTCAGTTTAGGCTACAAATAGCTCTTATGAACGTCATTATGCCATCGGTTCGTAAGTCTTCTCTGAGCGGGAGATCTTGTACTGAGAAGAACCGGCAAGAAACTCAGCAAGTGTCCAGCTCTTTTCTCCCTTACAGCGTCAAAAATATTGGAAAGTGCCCTATCATAAAAGGACACATTCCATCACAAAAAAATTTAAATAAAGGACAATCACAACACTCAAAAAAAACATCAAAATAAAAAATGTAAAAGTTTGCAAAAATTACATCAGGTACATCAGCAAACCAGGCAACGTATTAGAAACCTACCACTAATCAACCAAATGCAAATAGACCCCTGGATACTAAACCTGGGACCGCTGGGTCTATGACCAGTCATACTACTAGATTACAGAGATAGTTGAAGGCGTGTACATTGTCTAAAAGTTGTTGATAAGACAGTATATCAAATTTTCTATTTCTTTTTGTCCTTGTAGGTATAAGCATAGACAATACAAAATAACTTAAAATAGTTTGTATTGTATAAGCATCAGCTTATGTTAATGTTTGTAGGTATCAACCTACAAACATTGTATTCTGCACAATAATAATACGGTTGGAGATAAATCGACAGTGACTTGGAAAGTTACCTTCTAAAGAGATAATAATATATACCTACTATTAACGAAACTAATTTACGCCACCTGTCTCTTCGGCTGCAGAAAACGTGACCCCGTGGCAGATTCAATGGCTACCTCTACAAGATAGGGTCTACCGATCCATAGACTAAATACCTTTCACTTTGAACCAAGTACCGAGATCGAAAACTTCCACTACAAGGAAGGGCTCCATTCAAATTCAAATTCAAAATCATTTATTCAGTTTAGGCTACAAGTAGCTCTTGTGAATGTCACTATGCCAAGAAAGAAACTCAGCAAGTGTCCGGCTCTTTTCTCCCTTACAGCGTCAAACATATTGGAAAATGTCCTATCATAGTAGGACACTTTCCATTACAAATAAACACAAAAAAATATTTGTCTTTTGAGTTAAATTTCTAACAATTTGGTGTACTCGCATCTCTACAACATGAGCTCCTTTATGGGTGCGCCGTCCGTAAGTGACAAGTGTCATATATTTTATTTGAAATGTCTTCGTCCATATTTATTTGATGCCGCGCGGCCATACTTACTAATTTTGTATGGAGAATTTAACGTGTTAATTTGAAAAATAATGATTTAAAAAACCGCTCTATAAATCGAAAATGTGAGACAGATGATTTGTAGTTTAGACCATTGGTGATTGCTTAGACAAAATCAGAGGTACAATAATCTAGATAAACTATAAGATATCAACTAAACGCCGCCACTCGTTTTCATGATTTATGCCAACTTTAAATATGATATTGTAGAAAAAACTTAGTGTATTATGAATTTATGGATCGGACTAATTGTAAACACGTTCCTTTTGATAGTAAATATATATTTTGTTTATTTAATACGATAGTATTTTCAATTATATCAACTTAGCCGTGACTGCTTTTTTGGCGTTTTTGGTTGGCGCACCCTTAAAAGAGATGTGAAGAAGCAACTTTGTGGAAGCAATTTGCGAGGTAGCAGAGGAGGACGGCTATAGAGAGGCACAATGCAGTTCCACTTGCTGCCCTCGTCGATTGAACAGAGCAATTTGCCAACTCTTCTATAAAAAAACTTGCGTCAAATATTGTGTCATTTAGCTAACCAGGCCTATAAAAACAATATGCACACCAAGTGAGAATCGAACGGGAAGCTAAGCCCGAATAGTCTAACCACTAGATCACAGAGGAGGCGGATTAAGAACGTGATCACATACCAGATTTAATTTAAATTTACAGATTACTGCAAACGGATCTACATATTGGCAAAATAAATACATGTCCTTTTTCCACTTAGATAGATAGATAGATAGATAAAATTCTTTATTGCACACACACACTTAGTACGCCTTTTATCTTAAAGGAAATGAACTATAAAATATTTTAATCCATCTTAGTTAGTTTTTGTTTTGTATGCACTCTTTCAAAATGTTAGTTAGGGTCATACTCATAAATTATACATTATTATTACTCATTTTTTATTTCCAGTTATTGAGATCATTATAGATATGTTATGAGTAACCAAACCAAGTAGATACTTGGTTTTACATGACCCTAAAACTATGTATAGGTATAACGTTCTTAAAGGGCTGCAAGGGCATTTTAATATTGTGTTAATATATAATTAGTGTTTTAGTAATAAATTTATGTGTGTATGTAATAGCATACAAAAGCTCGCAAAAAGGCGTAGCACATTGTTAGGAAACCGTTTTTTATGTTTGCCATACATAATACGTTGAAATCTTCAAGATATCCTCTTGAGAAGTTCAAATTATTGACAGATGGCAATGAACACGGAGTTTCCAAAACATGTAACTACATAAGAATTTAAACTGTATCTTTAACGTTATTAAAATCAATTTGGCATCAGACGCTCCGTCTACGCATATATTTATTTAAATTATATGCACATAACAATGTGTGAGTTCACGGTTAAGCGTCTGTGACATAGCAGACAACTAGAGAACAGTTCTATTATTTCATCGTTACTCCAGTGGGTCAGATGACAGGCTTGATCTTTAGACAATAGATCTTTTTACTACACAAATCGTCAAGATAACTGGCAGTTTTCTATTAAAAGTTTGGATAGGTATAATTTTAAGTTTTTTTTTTATTATTATATTACTTATCTCATTTTTAAGTGAACATTGTATAGTTCTTTTAGTAGAGAATAAATGTCTTTAAACCTAAAATTAGGTCTTGTCCGAACTGTTTCATGATTATATTTATATATAGATATATATTTTCATGATGATACATTTTATGTACCAACAAATAAGCGGCTAGAAATCTTCTAAGAAACAAAAGAAAACAAAATATTTTGTTAAATGTTTGCAGCGATACCATATACCCATAACTCACACTTTATTCACGTAAGCAAATCTCGCTCGCTTTCTACACCGTGTCTACTCAAAGTTTGTCACCCGTTAAACCTTGTCCGGACCACTTTTATCATTACCGAAAATCCTTTTAACTTCTCGCACAGATCATAATCATTGACGTAACAGTTTTCACTGCGTATGCTTGACAACTGCACTCTGTTGGATGGCGGACACAATGGCGGTAAGAATGGGCTTAATAAGACAATTAATCAAGCTCTCGTTGAGTTATTACATGAGCGGATGTGAAGACAGTGACGCTTTCTCGACAATGCATAATGACAAGTCGCAGTGTTCGCGAATCGATGAGGCGTTTGTCGGCATAATTTTGGGATGATAAAAATGTCGTCAATGTAGTTTAACGAGACTGAATGCTTTAAGATGAAAGCGAGAATGTGAGTTCAAAATAAGAAATATTGTCCTGTAATTCATAAGTGAGTTTGAGTTTAATCGTTGCAAACATACAAAAATACAAAGCTTTCCTCTTTATAATATTAGTATAGATATGTTATGGACTACATAAGTGATTAATAGGGCATTATAAAAAGTGCCCGCGCAGTTTGAAAAATACCCAATATGAGAGGGCAGTGTGATTACAACTATTGAAATAATCAAGCTGTCCGGGCATTATTATTATTAATATTTATTTACCACCCATGTGGCAGTGAAAATAAAACCAGGTTTTATTACTGTTGTTTAAACAATAACGTAAAATTTATCACAAATACGTCAATCAAAAATGGACAAAGGACTTTTAATCAATTTTAATTTAATATAATGGTTACTTGGCCAGTAAGACATCAGGCAGTATTCCGGCCAGGAAAAACGGAGAGGAGTTTACTAGTGGGGGCCGTCACAAAGAACAAAAAGGTGAGGGTTGGTAAGATTTGGAGTGGTTAGGTTATGTTAGATCTGTGACCAAAACAAAGCGCGAACCGAGCGAGCGAAGCGAGCGTGCCTCGGCAGCGGCCGGCGAAGCGCCAGAAACAAACTTTTGAAGATAATTATTGTATTGTTTAAAAATATAATGTTGTATTTTGGTCAAATGAATAATTTATAAAACGTACCTTTAATTTTTATTTTCTGAAAAATGTTGACACGTCAGTTTATCTTTTAAAATAAAATAAAATAATGATTTATAAAATAACAACTTGCCATTTGAATGTTTATGTTTTGATGACATTATTAAAGCAATAGTTTGCGAAATAAAACGTTGACAAAATGTTGCTCTTGGAATGAAAATTGGCTAATGAATTGTGTGTAACACATTATAGAACCCCTTGTACTCCTGTCCGCACCCCGTGCAATGTAAAATACACAGGGTATTATCAGATTGCCCGAAAACCACATAAAGCAATATTCATAATGTCTAGACAATGTGATGAATAAGGAAGTTCAAATTATAATTATTTACTTCGCCCTAAGTAGCTTGTCACTATTCATAATTAATATATTAATAATATTATTCATAATGCCCGGGCATTATGAATAATTATGGCTCTTATTTATTACTTGGTCCATAACAGATATACCTACCGTGATTTGTCTCCGTCATGTTAACTTCATTTCGAATAAGAGTAAAAGACACAAAACACGGTATGACTATTCGATGCTTTGCTTTGTTTATTAGGGCGGGGCTAAGTGTTTTACATAGGTATATACTCTCTAAGATAAGGTTTAGACATGAGAAGCGATATCTAGAACAGAGGTAGTGTTTTAATTTGAAAGGGAGCAGTAACTTTTTAAAACAATTTAACATCTACACAATGCATTGTACAAATCCCTTAGCCCAACCACTAGGTACCGTAACCGAAATCGATAATCGCAGATAATGAATCGATAGTCGAGTCGTGATGCCCGTAATGTCAGGGCTGAGCAAAATTTGTGGATAACAAAAAACGCGTGAAGCCTCTCCTATTAGACAACCTTGTTTATATCCTGTATTGTCTCTTGCATAAACGTTTTGCTGTAAACACTATAACGTGTTATAATTATTACGCGTAAGCGTTTTTCTGATTCCAACTTTTTTTAATTACAAATAAACGTTTTGACGGTATTTCGTGTTTGTTATTATTAAGCATAAGGATAAGAATTGTTAGGTCTGTATCTTTTTTTAAAGATTTTTACTAAGACACTATTAACACATTAGATATATTACTAGCTGACCCGCGGACTTCGTACCGCTTTGACAGTTTCCATGACAACAAAACAAACAAATCATTCGTCCTCTTAAGAACACCCGTATCCCATGATGGACTCCTATAGCAGCGCCACCTACCGGGTTCAATTGTAAATCTAAACCATTCTTGAATCCACTTGAACACACACACAAAATTTCATCCAAATCGGTCCAGCCATCCGAAGGAGTTTAGTAACATACACACACAGTCACGCACAGAAAAGATGTGGGGCTTTACTAAGTCCTCGGGCGGACTTCTTGAGAGAATTTTAAAAGTGAAGTTACACTATTTTGTTTCATTTGCCAACACTCATGCGCACTTACGAACACTTAACGGTTAATAATCTACCATTATTTCACATTAATATTCGATATAACACAAATTTTAGAAAATAAAACAAAACCGCAGGCATGACTCTTCACTTTCCCGCCAAGAAGTCCCGACATATTGTGTCATTTGACTATCAAAGGTGATTTTGATATGTCAAATGTCTTCTAATAAAAAAACATTAAATCAATAAAACAACCATTACACACACTACCATGTATTTGACACACACGTATATATACTCTTTTCAAAAATTTCAAAAATAGAAAAGGAGCGGCCGAAATCTGTCAAAGCCAATCCAAACTCACATTCTATCTTTTTAATTTTTCATTGCTTAGTATACAATCCGTGCAGCCTTAATAAAATTACGGTCGAATTTCGACCACTGGGCGACCACTAGTAGTTATAAAATGATGTTATACCTGACCCCTTTTTTTCAGAATATAATGTTAAAATTGCTTATTACTAAGGTGAGATGTCAAATGTTACACATCATATGCAACTACTGTAAGGCTCACTTTTATTTTTTTATTAAATTGCCCTCTTCCCATTAAATTATAATGATCGTTTTTACAACTTTAACATTTTTGCACAACTTTACAATTTTTCACATAAACTTGCACTACTTACTTATTACAATAACAATAGCAATGCCATTGACTTTATAGTACTTATATTATGTTAAATATATCTCTGCTCATCTTATCTTGTCGCAAGATACAAGCGCGTAGCCACTTTGAGTTAACTATTGGGCATGTTTAATAATGCCTCGTTCACAGCTGTTGTAAAATTTCGAAACAGAAAACAAAAGAAAATAGCGTTTCTTTTTTGTAATAACGTTAATAACTATTTTAAAATATTTTGTACAATTTACGTAATCTACGTATGCCTTATTTTTATTTTTTAGACGACCTACTCAGCGTCTCCAGGCTATTTTGGGGGGGGCGGTGAGAAACTTAAAGGGTTCCTAAAGCCGTTTGATCGAAACACTGACTTTTATTGAGAATCGTGGTTTCTCTTCGTTTGTGCCAGAGGTGCTAACCTTTTCTATGTATTTGAATGGTATGACAAAACGACATTTACTTTAGCCGGCAAATAACTTCTATAATTGCTATTTGTATTATTTAGTACAAGTTTGCGATAAAAGTGCTTACATAACATTGTTCACCTTTTCTTTCGAATTACATAATGTGATGGACGTTTAGGTATATGTATTGGACCTATGTTTTATTATTTAGTAGGTAGCTTTGAATTTATAATATAGTTGATAGAACACAAACCGATTAAAAATATAGTTCTTTTGAGATTGCTAATCTGTATTTGGCTCCACATAAAACATTCTTCTTACAACTAGCTCCGAGATAGAATGTGGAAGTATAACTTTTTTACAGAAACTTAGTTCGTCTTAATTATAACAGAAATTTAATAAATCATAATAAATAATAATAAATAAATAAATAATTTATTTGCTATTTAACATGGTATAAAGATGTTAAAAAATACATGGGTGAACCACATATTAAGCTAATTTAAAATATAGCATGCAAAACATTAGTTAGGACATTAAACTATAAGCTAATAATAATAATAATAATAATAATAATAAAAACATTTATTTTTCTCTCCAATTGTTTAGCTCAAGCTCTACATAAATACTTCCGAATTTCACAAGATATGTTTAAAATAAAGTAAAATATAAATAAAGTTTAAATATTGAGATTTGATAAACAAAACAGTTTCAATTGAATGGTAATGAAAGACTGAGTATTATTATTATGCCAATATCTTACGATGTCGTAATATAAGTCAAAAACAAAACTAATATAACGGTTCAATCGACTTTTTATATCAAAACATATAAAAACTGGAGTCATTAAAAGTTCGTTAACACAACACCACGACTACACAGATTGTATCAAAAGAATTCCATTTTATTACCTACTATTATAAAAAAATAAGCTCCTTTGATAATTCCATTGTGAAATAAAAAACTCGAAAAATGTTATACTTACAAAAAATTTTTGCAAAACACCTCGGGCATAGTTTGTACTTAGATGGGTGACCGAACAATTTTTTTTCTTCTTAGTATTTTGGCAATCACTTTGAGCTTCAGAGTCACTATTGCTATTAGAAGAAAAGACAATGTCAAAGGCCTAAGAGGGCGGCCAGGCTACTCACTAATACCAAGTTCACCTTGTGGTTGATATATGCCTTGTACTCATGACATTAATTGGCTTAAAACAATAGCCCCATTAAATAAATACTCTTTAGTATAATCCTCATAAAGTAATAAGTTAGGGTAGTGGCGCCAGTGCTCGACAGGAACCAAGTTAAGCATTTTGAGACCTAAAGTTCTTAAGTCATATGGGAAAACCCATATATTGATACAACCACACAACGTAATACATTTTGCAATTCTGGTCGCAATAATGAAAAGGCCTTGTATTTATTAGCAACTGCTCGAATCGATTATCTATATATAGATGGTTGACATAGACTTTACATTGCTTTTGATTATACAATTAAAAACTTAAACTTAAACTGTCAAATTTCTACAATCAATTTTGAACTTTAATGTTAGGTTATAAGGATCAATATTCATTGGAGAAATTTGACAGATTTGGGTAGGTTGATCTGCCGCCGTGTGTACATCTCACCTGATGTTATGTGACGATAAAGCCGAAGGTGGAGGCGCACTTCACTCTCAACTACTACTAAGGCACTGGCTATCTTATCTCTAGCTTCTGGAACACAACAATGATACAAACATTGATGTTATAGCGACATAGATAAGCTAATGGTAGCTAGCCAGGCAGACAAACAAGCCATACTACCAACTAAAGCAAGCATACATTCAAACTTAGTTTGAATATCATATATACTACAGGCTATCGTGGATTTTCGTTTTGAGAATATTAAGTCACTTAGTATTCTCCTTCGTATCGAAAGATATGGGGGGACACCTTCGCCTAGAAATATGACAAAATACGTTAATGTTCATCATCATCTTCAGCTCATTGTATATGCCCAATACTCATGTTACAAACCAAATCAATATAGATATTTAAAAAAATATTACATTGAATTATACCTCTTTTCTAATGTGTACGTATTAGGTAAAAACTTAACATATATTTATTATGTAACATTTATAAGAAATATAGTATTGTGTGTAGTATTGTACCAATTAAACCCACTAAACAAACATTTAGAAAATCGTTTAGGCTAAACATATTAATTACCTCGAACGATGCGATACTAACCCAACTTACTAAGCAAATTATCTACTAAACATACGTTGGTCAAAACATAGTCCTTTATAATAAAGAATTTTAAAACATGTATGTAAGTACCTTGAAAATACTAAGTCTAAGTATCACTTTAAAAACTTAAAGCTACGACTGTAATGATGCGTGTATTTAAGTGCCGACGTGACCTTTTGTGGAATTCCTTAGTTGAAGAAGCTTACTTACTTTTGAGGCGTTTGAATCATGAGATTGATGTAAAAGTAAATAATATATTCCAATTAGACATAATTGATAATTCATCATTGATTATGACGCATAAAAGAATATCAGGGTGACTTCTGATCAGCAAAACTGCAGTTCTTAACATAAACCATCTCATCTTTTTTTTACGTTGTTCATATAATTTTTAGAAACCAATGAGTAGATTCTAAATAAACCAAAAAAATATTTTCGTAAAAAAAAACACGAATACGATGGCTATGATAAAGACGGCAAAACGACGACGTAGTTTAAATTAAAAATAAAGTAAAATAATAAAATTAAACATAAGTTGACACCTCTTCTGTTAAGACGCCGGTGAGACGCTTGAGTCGTCTGTACAACATTTTATCCACAAGGCTTCCGGAGCTCGATATCCATTTTCAAAGTCTTCCCGGGTTTCTCAAAATAATGAAATGCCTTACTTTGATTATTATTTGTTGTTGTTGATGTTAATTTTTATAAAATGTTAATTTTTGTGCACGCTGTGATGACCTATAAATTTAAGAACAGTAAGTAAACAACCCTAATATAAATTTTAAATTGTAATGCTGTATCTTATGGTGGTGATCCAATAAATAAATAATAAGCAAACTCACTTCGTGATCTATCATATTTTTTTTTAAAATAGATCGTTCTATATTTTTATTTAAATAAACCTATAAGCTATTTAACCCGTGACGTCAATGAACGCGATTTTTTTTATATAAAATTGTCTATTGGTATCCAAATCACGATCCCAATACAATAATCAAGTAAGTATGAAGTGGGTGTGTGACCTTTTACATCGTTTTTGTATCCACACTGAACATAAATCAGTCGTATTGTAATTAATTAATCGAATGATTTCATTTGAAAAATATACATAATAATGTTTGAAATATACTTGAGCTATTTTTATAGCAACGTTTCGTATACATCTAATAATAAGTTGTGTGATTTAAAAAGGCATTGATTTTTAACCTCCACAGCCACCAAGAATTGCAAAATCAGTGTTATATTATCTTCTAAACGAGTATACTATACTTGAAAAAAATAAAAAGTCTTTGTCTTTGTCTTTGTCATTGAAATAGCTAGGATGATCACCCTTTGGGGAAAATTAATTTGTGTAAAATATTGCCTTGCCAACAAGGTGGACCGACGATCGCGAAGAAGTGATCGCGGTGAAGGTCGCGGGAAGCCGCTGGATGCGAGCAGCACAAAACCGGTCGTTGTGGAGATCCTTGGGCTCCCCCACTGCTGGACAAAGGCCTCCGCCTTTGTCCAGCAGTGGACGTCTTTTGGCTGAGATGATGATGATGATAGCCTTGCCATAACTTTACTAGGCGTAATGAAGCAAATGCTGTCAGGGAACTGGAAACCCATTAGTAGTTAGCTGTCGTCAGTTTATGTGGTATTGATTAAATAGATCCAAATCCAATGCGGCTGTAGAATTCCACTGGGCATACCGAATTTGTGCACAGACTTAAAGAGGGCCATACCAATTTTGTGTCTTAAGAGTAATCACATAACACCGCTCTTATTTATAATACCACTCCACTTTAAACGCAGGAGCTCTATAGTGAAGGTCTGAGATGACTGAAGTTAAGCAACTTTCGCAAAGGCCAGTCATCGGATGGGTGACCAAAATGTATCATCCCGAGTTTCTCTGTGCTGCGGAAGGCACGTATAGCCGTAAAGCCGTCCGGGCCGCATTAGCAGTCTTTAACAACCACCAATTCGCACTGGGATCGCGCGGTGGTTAACTCTTTAAGGCATAGTGGTTGATTTTTTGACCACATAATTTCATTTGGTTTTTAATCTTATCTCAATCACATAAAGTTCAAAATGTTAAGAGTTAAGACGCGTTCTCCTGTGGTGTTTCTATCCATAGGTCAGGCTCGTGTCCCAGCAGTAAGAGCATAAAGTTAGCTGGAGAAAGAGAGAAACAAAAACCATCTCATAACCCATATTTCCATATAAACAGTCACACAAGGCAGTCGGAAGGAAGACAATGTACAATTCAGCATGTGTGAAACTGGTGCAGTTACGTATGCGCTCGCGCATAATTAAGTTACGGAAGCTTTTTTGTTTTCCCTTTCAGCTATGATGAGATGTGTATTAGCGAAGTTGGCTTATATGATTAATGATGTCAGCAGTGTTTGAAGTAATTTAGAGATATACAAAGGCAAATGAATCGAAAGCAAAATATATCGTCTAATTTTTTTTTTACTTAAAGTAGGCCAATGACTCCGTTCCACCTGATGTTAAACAGAAGCTGAGTCCAGATGCGAAAACAGCTAGTGAAATAAGAATGTGTTTTGCTAGCTATCCTTACCTCGCCAACCCGCAAGGAATTTTATGTAGCAAGAGGGAAACATGTGCGCTGGAAGCGCATTTCGTTTAAAAACTTAGAAAAAAAATAATAATTAAAAAAAAAAGTTAGTAATTTTACTTTATTTTTATTTTCAAGTGCTAATCGCTGCATTGAACTATTACTGTACTGTGTACTGTGCTATTAGCACTCAAAAATTAAAAGCAGTGACAAAATTCAGCGCGTACGTCAGCCTTCCCGGTAGCATAGCGGTCGGTACAGCCGCCCGGATTGCGGAAGACCCAGATTCGATTCCAGTCTGGGTCGGGTGGGCGTTTAATTTTTGCACTGTATTTTATAAATTTAATAAATATTTAGTTAAGTAATTCTTATTTCGTGTCTTCAGCGTGATCTAAACCACTTTAGGCGAAAATTTCGCGACGTCTATTTTGTTTTGGATGGCTTTTAATAGATCGCGTCATGGGTAGAGATGTAAGTAAAAACAATTTAGCATTTGAAATCTTCAATGAAATGTTTTAAAGAAACCAATTTCATTTTGAGCCACCCCCGTTATTCCAGCAGCAATAGCATTGGTATAATCCGTGATATCGCGCTTAGCAACACAAACTATAGTCGCGTCATAATTTGTGATGCTAAGCAGTAGAGTACGTTGCAAGACAAAATATAATATAGACAAATTTTTTCACCCGAGTTCTTCCCGTAATACTCCACTTCTGTATGTCTGTTGTGAGACTCCATTTTAATATCTATCTACCGTACAATTAAGTACCTACCCTTACTACTAATTATAAAAAATACTTGAAATGGACTAAATGCTAAACGCAAAGCCATTAATTAAGATAATTAATTAATTAAATATAGACAACAAACTTAAACATTGTGGTGAAGTTAACACTAAGACAATAATAATCTAACATTTCTTTAAGAACGTGACGTCATTGCAAAATGACGTCAATATAATAAAGGATTTTTTGACAAAATTAACCTTTTCAACTGTTGCGCTTTTCAACTCGAAACAGAAACCATTATCAACGTTTTTATAGTAAAATATGAGACTTTATTCACATAAAGGTAGGTGAGTGAGGCCATTGTAACACATACACGCAATAAATTGGCTAGCAAACATTCAAACTAGCCATCATCGAGTGAAAATTACCTCTAAGTGTGCAGTATAATGTTTAAGTATAAAATTGAACTTGAACAACTCTTTCGTAAGCTTTAAACGGGGTCTAATTTGCTCAACTAACACGTCATGGTAACTTGAAAGACATTTAGCGAAATTAAAATAAATGTTCACATCTTAAATTGAAACAAAAACCGGTTTTCATACATAGTTGGTGACTAAGATTGAAGCGAAACACTTCATCGGTGTGACCATACTTGCACCGGGTTCGAAACGTCAGCCTAAAACAATATGCAAAATAAACGCGATTAGAACTACGAATCACGAAACGTTTTATTAGAAAAAGGTTTTATTTCACTTGACGACCTCCTTGGTCGAGTGGTTTGTACACCGGTTTTCATGATGTCGCCATCTCTGAGGTCCCGGGTTCGATCCCCGGTCGGGTCAATTTAGAAATTATTGCTTTTCTAAATTGTCTCGGGTCTGGGTGTTTTCTATGTATAATAAGTATGTATTTAAGTATTTTAAGTATGTTTATGCGTTGTCTAGTAACCATATAACGAGTTTCATAACGAAGCTTCTCTTGGGCTAGATAATTGGTGTGAGTGTAGGAAAATTTATTTATTTATTTCAACGTGAAACTCAAAGAAATAGATGTTGAAAACGTTTTTCCATATAACTTAACTTAAATAAAGTGCAATAAAAGCAATACAGACGTATTGCTTAATAAATGTTCGGCTATGGGTTTCACTCCAAAATTAATAAAACTATTCTCTAGCTACTTTTCTAATCGTTTTCAATATGTGCAACTTCTACGCTATCGCTCCGACTCGTACGAGACCTGTTCTGGTGTGAGTCAAGGAAGCACGCTTGGACCTACTCAGTTTCTGATCATGATAAACGACTTGCCAAGTGTCGCCAGGTCAGCTAGGTGCCTAATGTTTGCCGACGATCTGAAACTTTTCATGGCTGTAAAGAGTATCTCTGATTGCGAAGCGTTGCAGAGGGACGTCGATGGGGTTGTCGCATGGAGTGAGCGCAACCAACTTGAGTTTAACATATCTAAGTGTAAAACAATCACTTTTACTCGTGCCCGTTCGCCCATCGAATACTCTTACACCATAGATAGTGTCCCTCTCGAACGCGTGACCCAAATTCGTGACTTAGGCTTGACCCTGGACATATGTCTGACTTTCAACGATCACATCGTTGAAGTGTGTGCCCGTGCCTATAAATCGTTGGGATTCGTCATGAGGCAGGCCTCTCACTTTGACGATAGGTGCACTATTATCACCCTTTTCTACGCTTTTGTGAGAAGCAAATTAGAGTATAATTCGATGATCTGGGACCCCCACGAAGCTAAGTACAAACTGATGATAGAGAAGGTCCAAAAAAAATTTGCGCGCTATCTATACAAAAAACTGTTCGGGTACTACCCTTATCTCTATCCGTCCTTATTTGTAGCAGGCATGGTGGGCATGAACACGCTGGAGTTGAGGCGCAAGTGTGCTATCATGGTTCACTATTACTTGCTTCTCAATAACAGTATAGATAACCCCACTACCCTGTCGCAATGTTCTCTCATAGCGCCCCAGCGATTGCGGAGGGCGCACGCAAGGCACCTGCTCGCCGCCCCGCTGACGCGCACGCAAACCGCTCATTTCGCTCCTACGACTCAAGCCATCAGGCTACTTAACGCCTTGATTGCACAGGAGCCAGATCTAGACATCTTCAATACAAAATTGTATGTATTCATTGATAATTAATGGAATCAGGCGTTATTTTGCGGAAATCCATAGTACAAAAAAATGTAATTTAAATAATATGTAGTGTTAATTCCGCTAACTCAAGTTAGCGGAATTAACACTACATATTATTTAAATTCCATTTTTTTGTATTCATTGATTTTTGTGTTAGTTTTTTAAGTTGTTAATATGTACCTATGTATAATATATATATTTATGTTTTTAAATTGTAATGACCTGTTACACGTCTTGGCGTTGCTATAAGTGAAGCAGGTATTTGATGTTTAAATAAAATAAATAAAGTGCTCTCTTAGCAATTTTTTGCGAGAATTTGCTGTCGGCCTCGGACGGCGGCAAGAAACTTAAAAGGTTCCTCAAGCCGTGTGGTCAAAACACCGTTACCTAAAAGGGTTTCTCTAGAGGGAATGGTATTACGCAAAAATGCCTCTCCATTCCCTACTAGATTATCCGACGGATTCGGATCGGATCGAACTCCCAACGAGTAAAGAAGCACTATGCGAGTCTAAATCCTGCTCTAGCTGTCTTTGAATCAGGTGGAGCCGGTGGCATTTGCGTACTCAATGTTTAGCCTCTTAGGCAAGGTAATAAGTGTCTCAAATTATAATGAGACAACTTTATATTTTTTGTTTTAAACTGAATCAATATTTAGCATCTACTCAAACAAGAGGTGAAGGCTTTGCAATTCAAATCAACTGCCTACTACTAATACAGGTATAGTTGATAGTTGTTCAAAACCCATTCATGGTTGCATGTTATTATGCTTATTATCAATTGACATGCAAATTGAAGCTTAGTCTGCGTAAGGACCCGAATTTAACATGCTAAGTTGACAGACATATTTTAAACACAGGCACCAAGACACAGCATATTATATTAATAAATAGTTTCAATCCCCATAAGGTAATTTTACTATTGGTTTTGTAACAGAACCAATCAAAAGAGACCAATAAATATCAGCATTTTATTTTGTTGCTATACTATTCACACTTTTTATGAGTAAGTAAGTTTTGGCTGGTTTATTTTTTCTTATCAGTTCCTTCAACAATGAGTATTTTACATTTATTTTAAATAATAATGTAGAAAGACAAATAAAAATAAAATTATATATACTTTAATTGATGCCGATAAATAATTAGTTACTCTTAAGTTTTATTTACTGAATTAGTCTTAATGTTTTATAAATGTTTATATTATTTTTAACGCAAATTTTGTTGCGAACAAATTACAAAAACACAAATGTTGAAAAAATTTCCACGAGCAGGGTTTGAACCTGCACCCTTCTGACATACCGGGTCAGGTGCTCTTCATTGGAAGAGCGGGCTGGTTAGAACCACGATAGCTCAATTGTGAGCTATCGTGGTTCTAACCAGCCCGCCGAAATTATTCAACACTGTTTACTTTTTACTTTGAAAGCCAAAGGCGCCCATTCAATATTAACAATGTTAATGACGGTAGTTGTTAACATTGAATGGGCGCCTTTTTTTAATGTTTTATGTCAATTATTCAAAATGCTTTAATCAAAACAGCAGCTACAATATTTGATGTTTTAAATGTCAATCGGAGATTATTAATTTAACTAATTATATGATGTTTGTTACCTTCAAGAACCACTTAGCTGTGGCTACCGACATACCACGAGGCACTAAATATAGGAGAGACCAACTAATATGTGCGCAAACAAATTTACAACATTACCACGTAAACAACACTTACTTGCAACATAAATGACCTCATCACCTAATGTCCACCGCAAGACATAATTAAACATAATAATAATTATTAAAATAAAACAAAAACCCGACTGCTAAAACAACTATCTATCAGCATAGAGAAAAATTTTAACAAAAAAAAACCGACTCCAAAAAATTTGACTGATAAAATTGCACTAAAAAGTAAAAAATAAGCGTTAGACTTATACAGACAATAACTTTATTAAGAAAAAATATAGGTACAATTATTGTTATTTTTGGGGCCGGTGCCAGCCAACGAAGTTTTTGAAGCCGGTGCCAGTCCGCGTTTGTAGTCAAAATTTCATGCCTAAGATTGAATGTACTATTATGATTATAATATAGTATGTCGTTAAATGTTTATGTTAAAGTTACCTTGGCTGGCACCGACTCCAAAAGTAACAATAATTGTACCTATATTTTTTCTTAATAAAGTTATTGTCTGTATAAGTCTAACGCTTATTTTTTACTTTTTAGTACAATTTTATCAGTCAAATTTATCGGAGTCGGTTTTTTTTTGTTAAAATTTTTGTTTATTTTTCGCTTTTTAGTGATTTGTTTCGATCTATTTATCAAAAGCGAATATGGGTAGACCTACTAAACACGCTGCTCGTATGAGACAGCGCCGTTTAAATGAGACAAGCGAAGAAAACGAGAAACGCCTATCTCAAAGTAGGAAATCAAAAACTGAGTTCCGGTGCCTGTCTTCTTTTGCTTCGTCATAGTCGCTTAACTATCTTAATCGAGATATTTTATCGCCACCCGTGAAATACTTATCATTGAGGAGTTCCGATGGCAATCTGTGGTCTTTTTCATCAGTTACACTTCATCAAATGATACTTTCTGAATGCAAATGCTTGATTTATTTCTGAAAATACCAAAATTGCGATAGGTATGCCTACAATATTCGAGGAGTTCCCTCAATTCCTCACGGATCCCATCATCAGAACTGGACCAAATTAAAATGGGACCACACGGGAAGCACCAGCTTTCAAATAAAGAAAGAATCATCAAAACGGTTCACTCAGTCGAAAGTGCTGAGGTAAAAAAAAAAAAGAAAAAAAATACAGTCGAATTGATAACCTCCTCCTTTTTTTGAAGTCGGTTAAAAAGCTGAAAAGAAACAAAAACAAGCTCTATGATCCCAGAATTCAATTTGAGCAATGTTGAATGCATCTAATATTAAGCATTTAATATTTGCAGTGCCCTTGCAGGGTTCTTGTGTGAACTGATGTTTAGTTTCAAGATCTATTGTACCTACTCCAAGAATAGCAAATAAAAAATTTGAATTTGAATTTGAATTTGAATGCAACGTGAAATATTTCTAAATACATTGAATATTGATAGTTGTCGCAGGCGGGGACAATCACCAACCAAAGAGAATGCGGATTTAATTGAGCTAGCCACGGCCGCTTGGTTGATGATATGCTCAAATTGAATTCTGGGATCTGAGAGCTTGTTTTTTTCTTTTAATTTTTTCCTCTTTGCAATTATTTTTGATATAATTGTTTTAGCAGTCGGGTTTTTTGTTTTATTTTAATAATTTGGTTTATTTCAAACTTTTTAGTTTTGTAAAGTAAATAACCATTTCAAAACCTACCAAAACCTACATAAAATAATTATATTAAAACGCCTTACTCTTTTAAATGGCAAAGTCATAGCGCATACACCAATTGGCGTAAAAACAAAACATGGGAATAAAATCTTCTAATATTCCCGAATTAGCTAACTTGGCCAATGTTTTTACTTTTTTTTGTTTTTTTTTATAGCCTATGTCACTTCCACCACAGTCAAAACAAATCTATCGGCACCTCATATGTTAAAATCCACCATGCCGGTTGGGCTGTAGGGCGTGCCAAAGAAACAGACATACATACATACATACATACATACATACATACATACATACATACATACATACATACATACATACATACATACATACATACATACATACATACATACATACATACATACATACATACATACATACATAAATACACTTGAAAAACATAACCCTCCTTCTGACGCAGTCGGGTAAAAATAATATGTTTTTGTCTATTCGAAAAAAAATGTGGTTAAATATTTTCTCTTAAGGGCGCTTAATGCTTATTGAATATCATAGACATTCATACAAGTCTCAACAAAAATAATAAATAACAAATATTTAGCTCGAAAAATTTACATGAAACATTTTGTAGGTATATACTATAGGATGACGATAAACTTTTCTTTATAAATCTGCACCATAAGTATTTTGAAAGTGTTCTGTAATAAAAATAAGTCCGTAAGACCTAGTTACACCTGCATGGGAATTACTAAGGATTACTTCACAGTTCAGATAATCTAAAAAGTAGGTCATTATGTAGCACGCAAGTGTACTAAGGTAGCTAGCATTTTGTTTGATGGCACCGTACATAATTGTAATTTGTCCAAACACTTACCGTTCGTTGGCAGACGACTTACATTTCGCAACTCTGATTGACCCTAATAACCGGTTTGTGACATATGAGCTAATTCTCCTTAGGAGAAACGTTAATTGAATTGACAACATTTCCCCTGGGAAAATATATAGTACAATCAACCGCGCATCAGACGTTACAATTTCAAAGTAGGCAGAGATCGGCAAAGAATTGATAACATCATAGTCATCGGAGTTTATATCTGACTAGCACTTTGCCTGCGACTTCGTCTGCGTGGATTTGAGATTTTTTTTTTTATCTTTATAAAAAATTGCGTTTGTTATGCACAAGGTATAAAGCATTCTATATGTGAAAGATTTATTGGAATTGGGCTTATAGTTCCAGATTAGCCCCGACAAACAAACATATATAGTCACAAACGTTACCTTTTTATTAATCAGAGTTTATATAAATGATAAGTATGATATTCGTTTATCATCAATCAGCCTATAAATATTTCACTGATGGGCTCAGACCTTCCTCTATTTACAATAGGCCATATCTTTGGTAAGCGTGCGAGACCGCGTAAGAGCAGTTTATAAAAACCGCGTATGTGTTTTACACAATTTTACAGAAAAACGAAAAAGCTAATATCTTGGCCTTGTGAAGATAATAATCGTAGTTATTTTACCATTCCCGGTTGGTGTGTGCCACAGAAAGGAATAATTACCTGAAAACAAATAAAATGTAATTAGTTTAAATTTTTCTGAAGCAACGATTTTAAATTGATTAACGCTCACTGATAAATCCGTCGTAGAAAAATTATTAATTTAAAAAATAAAGAATAAACATCTTGCTTAAATACTAACATTGCAATTTTAAGGAAACGCCTAATTGTTTGTTATTAAAGTGCCAAAAATCTTTTTTTCTTTCTGTCTTTCCTTTGTCTTTTTTTCTTACATTATCCAAAATATTACAGCTATCAGGCGCGAAGCTTTAATGTGATTACCAAGGAGGCTATTGCAAAAAAGTAGGCTGCCGTCTGAAATGTAGCCATCAATTAGACGGGTTACACAGAGAGGCCGCCGAGAGCGCGCTTTTGTTTCACGCTCTCACAATGGTTGCGAATCCCTGGCCAAGAGGCTTCACACAAGAAAGCGTTTGCTGCCACTGAGAACGGTCTAATTTAGGGGTCAGAGATTGCACACCTATGCAAATTACAACGTCTGGCTTGGCTAACATTTGAACATTGTTTAAAGAATAGTGATTAGGTCTCCTTCCTCATGTCGAGTTATCAACTGCTAGGTTAATGTGGTCAGCTTTTCAAATCAGCATCTGTCATTGTTCATCAATGTCATGGCTTATAGCAGAAAATAAAGAGACTTCCGATAGTAGGCAACCAACTGCTTAATGTGCTCTCTGAAGCACGAAGGGATATAAACTCTTATATACAAATTAAAAACTTAACTGCTCGCCGGTGCGAGTAACGAGTGACCGGAGATCAGGGTTTTCGCAACACCGCCAGCATTCTGGGCATCTTGCCTTGGACAGGGCGGTTAGTTGAAGTGTTTTATTTATGATTAAATAATAATTATTATTATTATTTTATTGAAAAAAAATCGATTATACGTTAGAAAATAAATTTGATATAAAAAACCGGCCAAGTGCGAGTTGGACTCGTGCACGAAGGGTTCCGTGCCATTATCTATAAAAACGGCAAAAAAAATATGTCTGTTGTATGGGAGCCCCACTTAAATATTTATTTTATTTTAGTTTATTTATTTTAAACGTGAATATATAACTAAATATTCTGAGAATATTTCAAGTGTCTACCTGTTGCCGTAATCAATATCGAGCAAAAACGAGCTAAAAATTCACGTTTGTTGTGAGCCCCCTTAAATGTTTATTTTATTCTGTTTCTTAGTAATAGGGTCCCGTTTTACCCTTTGGGTACGGAACACTAAAAACGAAGTAAGTACAGATGCAGGGGAGTATCGAGACAAGACACTGTAAGGGATTTTAACGTTGAATTCATAAAAATTCTTGATTCCCGGCACATCTAAATTAACCCTGTTAACCCGTACCTATTGAATTTAAATGACTCATATGAATGACGTAAGATATTTATTCATTTGTGTATGTACCTATCTGTTTAAATACCCACATGTGTATATTGTGGTAACAATGTTAGCTAGTGTTAAGTTGCCTACTCATTTCTTAACGTTGCCTGACCCGAGATTATAACGTTACGCAAATCTAGGCATACGGCTGTGTGTCAGGCCAAGTTCATAAAAAAGCCGGCGACACGCAACTGCCTGTGCGTCTTTTACTAGAACTGTATGACATTGTAAAAAATAAACTGGTAAATGATGTTTTTGAAAAGGAACTTAAATATTTAATTTATTAATTTTTTGTTTTTTTTTTGTTTTTTTACATGTTGTGATTGTCCTTTTTATTTTGTGTTTTTATTTGTGATGGAAAGTATCCTTTTCTAATAGGGCATTTTCCTATATTTATAACGCTGTAAGGGAGAAAAGAGCTGGACACTTGCTGAGTTTCTTGCCGGTTCTTCTCAGTACAAGTAGATAGACTTACGAACCGATGGCATAATGACGTTCATAAGAGCTATTTGTAGCCTAAACTAAATAAATGATTTCGAATTTTGAAGTTGAATTTTTGAATTTTGTACGTATTCGTGCATTTTTCCCACCTATACATAATTCAATTTATTAGTCCCGGTAAACTCTAAGCAATATTTGTCATTGCGCATCATGCAATGAGTGTTTGCTGCAGCCTAAGATCAACAATGTACTCGATTCCCAACACGCGCTTGATATACGGTAGGCCACGGAGCCACCATGACGTTTGTGGCAATGAGATAGAGAGAATGGTTCTAGAGCTGAGATACGACTTGATTAAATTTAGTGCGTAATCTTTGAGACCATAGTAATGTAGCTTCATCACCAGAGTCTTGTGCTCAACGCAATCGAAAGCCTTGGACAAGTCGCAAAAAACTCCAAGGGCGTTTTGAGACTTCTCCCAGGCATCAAATATATGTTTTATTAGAGCAACACCTGCATCAGTAGTAGAACGTCCCTTTGTAAATCCATATTGTTTACTATGTAAAAGATTGTTTATGTTAAAATACGATATCAATTGTTCCAATATGTTATAAAGTACAAATATTTTGAAACCTTAATTTAATCTTTATAAGATTCAAGGTTCACAGTAAGCTGAAGTTGTTGATGCTATTCAATGTTTTTTCAGATTTGTTATTCGAAATTTAAATGTACAGGTATGAGTAAACAGGACCACTTTCGAGACGCATTTATGTTCCGGATCCCTTAGCTAGCATTATTGATCGTAGGCTGCAACAGTGCAAACAATCAAAGGAGGCTGAAAATTTTTTAAATGTTTTTTGGAGCCAAAATCAAAGGAGGCTGATCAAAAACACAAATGTTGAAAAATTTTGAGGCTGATCAAATTTTAAATGTTTTTTTGGCTCGTATTAAGATGTCTTTTAAGTATTGTTTTTTTTTTTTGCTTTTATCCGCCGTATTGTTGTTTTATGTGTGTGTGTCTGTGGTTTCCAAATAAATGCATTATCTATATCTATCTATGCTGCCAACAGTGTAATAACGAAATCACGACACATGAATGTCGGTAAAAATATTTTACCAAGAACTAAAAGCTATTACACCTATAATCATTCAAAGATTACCTATAAGAGTAAAAGAAAGCGATACAGGTGAAATTAGATATTTTTGTCAAGTCACCATGTATCAAAATCGCTAAGTAGCAACACTTTTACAAATGAAACGCATTTTCTGCTAATGATCATGTAAGAGTTGTTGATAAAACATATTATTACATAGATTATGGCATTATAGAAATACATAATAAAGTGTAGTACCTACCTACACAGAAGATAAAACAGTTGCTAAATTTAAATTAAACTTTATACTAATTAACGATAGTAATATTTCTATACATCATGTTTTTTTTAATGAATTAATTAATTTATTTCACCCAACTTGGGTCATTAACACAATTAATATAAAAATACACAAATATAAAAATAAATAAATAAAATTAAATTACACTCAATAAAACAAAATAATAATCAATTCCAACTCAATAATTTTTTTATTATTATTTGGTAAGTTCATTTTTTTTGTTAATTTTTACAAAAAAAGAGTCTTTATTACTTCTACGTAAAGCTATGCAGCTTCTGGCGTCCATTCCTGTCCACAGGCTTTTGGACGTTCAACCATCAATTCTGTTAATTTGAATAAAGTCGACTTTGACTTTAACTTTGGTGTGTCTGTAGAAAAGTTCATAAGATAAACAGTTTGGTGCAGTTTGCACCGTGGACCGGATCTGAGACCGAATCTGATTAATTCTCATAAAAAATATACAAAAATAGACGGCACGCGTTAGCTAATATAAATATCATATGGCATAGTAAAACTCTGATACGCGTAGTACAAGAACAAGTTTTTGAGTCTCGTTGAAAGCCTGATCATCGAGGTAAACTTGTACAAGCTATCATGACACGGCATTATGCTACCGATTGCTACTAGTAATAAAGTTGTGAATGCCTTGAATAAAACAGTGGAACTGGACTCGCAACGAAAAACGATTTCTGATTTATCATAGTTTTAGTTACAGAAGATACATCGGTGGTATAAAATCTTATATCGAAAAAAAAACTTATTTTTAATGAAATTTGACAAAAAGTGCGTGAAAAGTATAGAATTTCTACCATAATTATATATGTAAACAAGCTTGGCGAATAATAGAAGACCTTTAACTATTTTTATTATATGCTAAAGAATATTATCTACTTCCTTTCTTTACTGATTTTATATGATTTTGTTTGATTGTTTATAAAATAAAAATAAAATAATTTTGGTTTTCTACAGAAACAACAAAATAGCAATTTGATAGCTTATATCCCAGAGACAATTCTAATGTTTTTTCGGTCACTGGTTACAGCTATAGCGCTTAAACACTTAAGAAGTATATAATACTGATCCATTACTTTTGACATAGTAACATAAAGCCTTCCGATCCAGTTGGCGAGTGAAAACGCGATCGGTGCTGGCAACATTAGCTAGTACCGTGTAATTACCGCACTGCAAGTCTCTTAACGTTATGGTGATCACTTTGAAGTACCACTGCGTTGGTTGATACTTGTTCTCTTAGTTAAAACTTCCACAAGGTGGCTAATCTGCAAATAATAACGCTTCTCGATACGTTAAAGAGAGTTTCCTAAATCTGTGTAAAAAAATTTGTTTCTTTGATTATCTATATGTGACTTTTCATCCGATTGCTATGAAACTTTTTTAAGTTATAGGGCGCGAAGGAAGATATTGCGGATGGGCTATTAATAATCCTATCTTTATTTTAATGTTTTAAATGCGAATGTAAGTTTGTTGACGTTTTCACGCGTAAACTATTTTAACGATTTGTTTGTTTTGTTGTCATAGAAACTGTTAAGCGGTACGAAGTCCGCGGGGTCAGCTAGTATATATTTTATGCGTAAGTGTGTTTACGGTAAATAGCAATTAATCGACGTTATTTTTGCACAAACATAGTTGAAGAGCTGTCCCGCTGGCTTTATTTTTACCACGGTCTAATGCAATGTTCCCAAGGACACGAGATTAAAGAGTAGTGATTCTAAGAAACTCCGCTAAGATCTCTCTCTCTCAACTGAACTCTGCACTTACCTACATGGTTTGGCAACGCCAGACTGAACTTTCTTTCCGGCGTCAATATTGTTTGTCATTGAACTTATTACCGAAGTAATTAAACGGGTCTCGACTTCTCAATTAATAAAATGTTGTATGTTCAAGACGTTGGATAGAAGTTATCCAACATCTTGAACATACAACTTTTCTCCTAGAATAGTAGCAAACTCCGTTTAAAATTACTGTTACAACATTCGATGTTCTTGATTTACAATTAGCTACTTGTTAAAAACGCAAAAAAAAGTCAAAGCTCATTTTTTACGTTGATTATAAAATCATATTATCAAATTGATAAGATATTTACCTTATAAGGTAAACGATATCTTAAATAACAACATAACCATAAAGCAAAAGAAATTTAACATACCAATACAGTTAGAACTGTGCAGCTTAATAAACAGTTATCAACAGAAGCTCATTTTAAAATGGCCGATACTCAGTAATTAGATGACGCGTATGACGCAACGTCTGAGCGCGAAAGTCGGCAGCATTTCTCCGATACTTACTAAATATCGGCGATCGGTCGAAACGCGATTTCTCGCTGACTTTGCATGTATATGCTAAAGTTACGTCTGTGGTATAGTTTCCATCATGGTTCAAAGAGTTTACGAATGTCTCAGCCACCTTTGTGGCCTAATGGTTAGATCAACGGGTTTTTTATTTTTTATTTATTTATGGAACCACAAACAAGTTTACAATGTAGCTTATGGTAAACTTAAATATTAGTACAGTTTATTACTTATCGTACACTCAACGGCAATGGTTACATTTTATATATAAAACTAAAATGAATGGGGACTCAAATTAAACATATGAAATATCGTTTCTTTGAAGCACAAATGAAATATAAATATGTGAACTATGTGTGGGCACATACATACATACACCTAAATACATAATATACATGTACCCACACACAATCACATCCATGGTACATAATTTTAAGATAATATGTGTATAATGTATATTAAAAAAAAATATTAGGCATTTAACAATAACTCAAGTATTTGTCTATTATATGGGTTGTGCCGGATTTGATTTTTAGAGGTGCTACTCGATTTGGTTAGTGGCTTGATTTAAGTTCGCCTAATAAGCTACTACCAATTAACTTAAATCTTCCCAATAATGTTTACCAACATTTAGTGTTTCTTATCGCAACGATACGGCGGGCGCTTGTATTGAAAAAGGGTTAAATTAAAACATTAAATTACAAATCCAAAGATGGTAGTAGCAAAAGACACACTCACTGATGTTCAAATTTATTCCAGAACAAAAACACTAACTATAGTCTTCAAAAAAACTATAGACAAGTAGGTACGTGATACCCAGTTGCCAATCTAACTATTGGTAACTGGGTCACCATTTCACCAATTCACACAAATTCACACAAAACTGGGGTCTCCACAGAAGATCAGCGTTGTAGTGATTTGTTTGTGCAACTAATGCTGAGTGGAGTCCCTTTAGGACACATTTACAATTTTTGTTTTTTAACCGACTTCAAAAAAAAGGAGGTTGTCAATTCGACTATATTTTTTTTTACCTCAGAACTTTCGACTGGGTGAACCGACACGGGAAACACCAGCTTTCAAATAAAGGAAGAATCATCAAAATCGGTTCACCCACCGGCATAACAATAATTGTACTTATATATTTTCCTAATAAAATGATTGTCTATATAAGCAGTTTAAAAAAAGTTTTTTATTTGTTTCTAAAAGTGGATTGCAAGTAAATATTTGGTGTTTGCTTGTTTGTCATAATATGTATTCTGTTAGATGTGAAGTTAAGTATATGGCAGTCGCATTGTTTTTAAGAATATAAGATTGAGCATAATAAAGTTTAATTGCAAGTAAATTGAACAAACTAAACTACTTACGCAATTACTTTTTAATTTTTAGTGCAACTTTATCAGTCTAATCTTTTGAAGTCGGTTTTTTTTGTATTATTTTTTTGTTCTACATTAGTTTGTACTGTGTTCTAAATTGATATGCCATTATTATTGGCAACTAGATGTTACTGTTTACAGATTCCGGGTTTTATCTTCAACTTTATCGTCATTTTTATGATAAAAATACACAGATATATATCTAAAATAATTACAAACTTTCTCACTAAAAAGAAGTGTTGGAAAAAACTCCCTGTTTTGATAAGCTCGGTGGCGAAACGGCTATTGCGTTTGAGCAACTATCGTAAATTGTTGGGTAACTTTCGCCATACTGTGACCCTGAATTGGTGACAAAGTTTCATAAACTATAGCTTCGCTAATTTCGGAAAGCATGTTGATCCCTCGGACTTGGTCGGTAAACCAACAACTCGCACTAGGCCAGCTTGATAGGTTATTTATTTATTTACCTATATGTATTTACGTTATGTATATCTTTAAATAAGTAAAATAACGTTTAAAAATAAGCTACATGTTTAAAACACTTAAAAAGACACTTATACCACATCATGTTCTAACAATATATATATTTTTTCAAAATATGTCTACTTATTCCAAAAAGGAATAATATAATATTAGGTCCTTACCTATGAAATTGGCGTTTTGTAAGAAAAGTTTTTATAAAATTTTATTTTTCATACTAAAGTTTTTTTTATTTTCTTATCATCTATTTATTTTAACACTATAAAAATGGTAGAGTGGTGTTTGTTTCACTAGCTAAATATAGCAGACATTAAAAAGAAAAAAAAATTTAGTCCCTTCAAACCTACAATGAAACAAAAGGACAATTCCGCAAACAAAAAAGTTAGTCAATTTAAAAAAAATATTGGGCGAGAAAGACATAAAATTAATAATCATTGTTATTACTGAAGCCTAAGTAACATAGTCCTAATTAAAGGTGTATAATAATATTAACAACTGGTGTTGACTTTTAGAAGTAATACACCTATTAATAAGTGAGAAAAAAACGTCAATTTCATAAGTAAGGACCCAATATAAACTTATTTTAAAGGAAGACAGAAGGTTAGATAAGAAGAGGAACACCAAGATGAGCTAATATGGAACAGACTAAGTGTAACCCGGGACCCTCAACAAGAAAAACAAGCCTTACCAACCAAACCGAGTACACAAACATGTACCCCCGCTGGGAATCAAACCCAGGACCTCTGGGTTTAAGACTAGTTGTCTTCACTACTAGACCACACACACCCACAAGAGCGTGGCTCTTAAGTTAAAGAACAATAAGTTATTTCTCGATTTTCCCGCTTTCTATTGTTCTTGTGGGAGTCACCTTCAAGAAAATCTATTCAATTAGCAAAGCATCAATTACTTATCATTATATTTTGAACATGCTTAGTGAGTATCCAGGAAATGTGCGATTTGTATTGCGCAACTATTACAATTGTTTCCCGGATAAGTTGATGAGGAGTCGGGGAAAATTATGCATCCGCCTTTAAACCACTTTGTACGTCGATTATGCACGTTTTATCTTGAAATGAATGAAGTTGTTATCATAGAACGAATCGTTTATTAGTGTGGCGTTGCAGCGTAAAAAAAAATAACGTATAGTACACCTAACGATTTAAAATACTAGTTTTTAGAATAGGTTTATCAATATGCTGTTAAAACATTAATGATAACCCTGTTAAACCCTTTCAGAAAGCTGATACCTACACTTAGGAAGGAATCGTGTCGTGTGAGGTGTCTTAAGTTTAATGAGCCTATTGGGATTGAACTACAGATCGGCAACGCCTCTGCGATTCCTCTGGTTTTGCGGGTGACATAGAGCTAAAAAGTCTGTGAAAAGATCAAACTAAAGCCTGATGAATGACAAATACACGAACACGCTAACAAATGGTTCATTTTTTTTTTAAATTGCAATAAAAACCAGACCAAGATTAAAAAAACTTTATAAGATAAAATCGGTAGCTCAGCGGTCAGAGCATTGGACCGGTATTCCACGGGTCGTGGGTTCGATTCCCACGCGAGCTTTCTAAGATTAGTTGATTTTTTCTGGTACAATTTTATCTTATAACTATGTAGTTTTATGATAAAATTGTACCAGAAAAATCAACTAGTAACAAAGAATAGAAAAGATGAGTTATTAATTTAAAGCTTTTTATTACAAATACAATTTATTACAATTTACAATGCTATATATGCCAAAATTAAAATAATAAAAATAAAAAGCTTTAAATTAATAACTCATCTTTTCCATTCTTTGTTGTAAGTAATCAAAGAAAGTGAAACATCATGAATGTTATAAAAGTGTCGTATCATACATCGCTATAGGCAACTGACTCATCCAATCAAGTAATTAACAAATAAGCGGTTGCGTTTCTGTAATACACAGAGTTATTGTATAACCGCATTTGCATCTGTTGAGAATTCAATGAAGGTGGGAAATCATTAGCATGTTTAGAACGTGCATAATTTTCAACGATACATATTTTAACTTTTTGCCGGATCATCTCTGTAAAAGGTCTTTCGAGCCGTGGCGTGGTGATACGGACTACGTAGTTTGAAATTGATCCAATGTTTTATGTTTCATATTATAGTCGCAATTTTTAGTCTTCTTAATCTAAGTTGAGACTTATAATAATTAGTCTTAGTTTAAAACAAACTATAGGCTGGTGGCCTTTTTAAAAATTAATTTATTCGCTATCACTTTTTTCTATCTCTTTTGTTTCTCGTCGTACCGTATGCACCATTGACCTGCAATATCAATGGTGCTGGTGAGACTAGTTTCGTTTGCACCATTAACATTAATACAACTACCTACTTCACCATACTTGCATAGCCATGGTAAAATTGATCATCTATGTGACAGTTGAAACTTGTTCCTAAGAATATGCGAGTAAATACATTACTTCCAAAGTTTTTAAAGCAAAGATTCGTACATAAATCATGTTTATTAAGCACCCTTGATAATTAAAGAAAATAAAAACGTAGCATAGATTTGTTTTTCAAATGTGATTTATTTTCAATGTTACAAGCAACCAACGTAATTTTACTAGAATGGTATGTAGAACACGAGGTAAATTAGATAGCAAATACTATAATTTAGTCAAAACCTACTTGTCTATCCGAGTAAATAGATAAATAAGTGGGATGTTATATCACTGTGAAGCACGATAATGAGATGTGGCGATGTGTAGCAGCCAGTGGCCGTCATACTGACAAACATTTGTGTCACCGTGAACGAATTAAAGTCTAAACTAGTTTTGACTAGGCAGAATTGTTAAATCGTATTAAAATTGTCACAAAATTGTGCAGTTTTATTCTCAAATTTTATGTTATGTGTAGTATTTTTTATTTTGTTTGTCGGCGTCGCGGTGCCTCGTCACTCGTCTCCCTCCGGCGGCTCTGTCAGAATAACAGCGCTCCTACGGTACTCGGCCCATCTTCGAGTGTGAGCTGAGACAGGGTCCTTGTTGGCCTGACACGCTGCTTTTTGTTTATTTTTTCATTTAATTGTTTTTGTTTTCCGTCTATTCTTATTAGTTCTTGCTTTGTGACCCGGCGTGTTCTGATCTGGCGTTATGACCTGACGTAGATGGTCCCTTGTGCTTGCGTAAGGATGTCTGACACCTACTTTGTAACCAGAAGGTTGGTAGGGGGTGTCAGTAAAAACTTTAAAGTAGTGTGTAGCAGGGGTGTGTGTGTGTATTGTATTTTGAGTGCGCGTGTGTGTGTCAATAAATGTTTTTCTTTCTTTCTTTTTTTCTTTCTATTGGGACTTTAGGCTAGTGGCCCGTTAAAAACCTAATTGTTAATAAACACTCCCATTATTTCGACATAATTTTGCATTTCACTTTTATATTAGTACCTTTTGTTTTAGAATACATTTCGGACATTAATGTGTACATAAATAATGCTGAACAGAAACAAACGGAGTATTGTACAGTCACTAGAACGAAAATGAAAACTTTTTTTTGTTTATAACTCTTCAAGATACACGAAGAGTATAAAAATATTATTTTAAACTGCTGTCTCTGACAGAATGGAACAGAAGAAAATGCTGCCAATCATATAGAGTTAGTAGAAAACCCATTTTAAAATAGATGTCGAGTAAAGTAAACTTCATAATAAAAATTACTGATAACAAATCCTTATTCTGATTATTCTTTCATCACGTCACAGAACACATACAAACGCCGAAACACCACAAACACCGCATACTTCCTCGTTCCACAAACACCTAGCTCCAAAACACCGTCTCAACCGTTCTGCGCACCTGCGACGCGCAAACGAAAGTCGCCCACGCATACATGACCGTGAAAGTGCGGAACGAAACAATGGCCGTTCGTGACTGCCCGCCGTAATTGTTATGTAAGGGATATTATAACTCCTGTAATACCACTTCGAGCCACTAAACTGTTAACTAAAGAAGTCTGGTAAACGATAAAACGAGTAATATACCTAAATAATAATCAATGGTTGTTCGTTTGTCTCGCTAAAACTCGAGAATGGCTGGACCGATTTGGCTAATTTTGATTTTGAAATATTTGTGGAAGTTCAGGGAAAGTTTAAACGGTGAGAAACATAAATAATAGGTAACGGAAAATACTAAAAACGATAATTACAATTTTCAATATAAAATTATTTGTTTGTTTTGTTGTCATGGAAACTGTCAAAGCGGTACGAAGTCCGCCGAGCTAGTAACATAAAAATAAATGAAAATTAGATAACATCACAAACATTGCTATGACTCCAAAGACATTAAGCTTAAACAATTGTGTTAAGGGCATCAGAATCAACGACGGTACCACAACCACCCAGGTCCAAGGAAATATAGAAAAAGTTCGTTTTTCTACATAGAACCCGGGACCTCGGATATGGCAACACCAGAAACCGGCGTGCGAGTCACTCGAATATGGAGGCCGTCAAAATCTATTGTGTTTATCGCTGTTAGCAAGCTAAGTATGTCTTGTTATCATTGCAATAAAACACTTTATACGGATGTTATCCATCATCACCAGCTCAATTTATGTCCCCACTGCTGAGGCACGAGCCTTCCCTATGGATGGATAGGAAGAACGGGCGATAAACCACCACGCCGGCCCAGAAGGAAAGAAATGAAACAACTTTTACGGATCTATTCGCGTTTATTTTACATATTACTTTATTTAGTACTAGTGGCCGCTCGCGGTTTCACCCGCGTGGTTCCCGTTCTCGTAGGAATATCTGGATAAAAAGTATCCTATGTGTTATTCCCGGTTATAAACTATCTGTATGCCGAATTTCATCCAAATCCATTCAGTAGTTTTTACGTGAAAGAGTATCAAACATCCATACTTACAAACTTTCGCGTTTATAATATTAGTAGGATTTATCCTGACATTTCAAACCCTTTGCAGGGTCCGTGGTCACAGGGAGTTGTTTCATTTCAATGTGTAGTGTTCGCGTAAACTTTAGAAAACAATGGAAGCAAAGAAGTCAATACCATAATAATCTTTAACAAAATACCGAGCTAAGATGAAAGCTTACTCTACCCGAATTGCTCTAGTCAATGATTACAGTCTTTCTTAGCATAGTAAGCACAACCGAGAGCTGGATGAGATAAGCCGCGGGTCGTGCTCGGTGGCGTGCACTTGGATAGGTCTATGTCTAGCAGTGGACTAGTATACGCAGATGATGACGATGATGAAGCACAACTGTTATGCCAAATCCAATTTCTTTTTCTTGTTTCGCATAGGGACAGCGTTATGGACACATCTCTCAGTTCATAGGCTGATGACGATGATAACGTACGCCGGTCATTAACCGATCCCGGGAAATCTGCATTTGACACAATACTCTTACTACTTTTAATTTATTTTATTTAATAATGCCTGAATGTAATATAATAATGCCTAAATAACTAAGCGCCCACCTATGTAAACGACCAGATTTGCAACACCCTATAAACAGGGTCCATGTACCTATTACTAAGATTTTAGCCCTAAGTCTAATGTTGTAGCTACATGTGCAATAAATGAATAAATAAATAAATAAAATACTCTAACCACTATACCACAGAAGTAGTTCTTAGTACCTTTTCTAATGAGATGTTTCCCTAACTGAGTTACATCTCTGACCTCATCATCGTTTGACATTAGGCGTCGCCATCAAGAACCTTATAGATACTGTTGAATGTCAATTGTCGACGAAACACGTGGGTCATCACGTCTCATCTATTTGCCAAAGAGATTATATAATAGGTCAATGTTTGCCTAATCCACTCATTTGTATGAAAATTGCAGGTTGCATATCAACACAATGTGAGCACGTTTAAATTTGTTATCGGTCGCATATTGCACGTTAGTTGATTGCCAATTAAATATCTGTCCCAATAACCCTTGGAGTTGTTAGGCAATTGGGGATTGAAAATCTTTTTAGAATCTCGCCGTCTTTATATTAAGGGTAAAGCCACCAAGAGCACGCACATGAATGTGTGTTTGCCAATTGGAAAAAAAAGAACTGCGTACAGGAATACGTACTCTTTGATAGTGCGTACTCTTTGGTGAACTTACCCTACGCTTATTGTTTTCTACAGTTTACGCGAACACTACACATTGAAATGAAACAACTTTTACGGATCTACTCGCGTTTATTTTACACATTACTTATTTAATGTTTATCCTGACGTTTCGAACCCTTTGCAGGGTTCGTGGTCACAGGGAGACTGAGGTGTTGGTCGTCTCATAATTAGTTGGTAGCTTGTATACCCTCATTAAAATTTAATCAGGTGCGTTCCGTTTTACGCAGAAAGAGCTTACAGTATCTTTTGGTCTGGCATTATGGTGTTGTTTACCCTACGCTGTAAAAGCTATCTGCAGCCAACAGACAAAAATATCGTGATAACACAATTACGAAATAACTATACTTTATTATGGTTACGCAGTCCTTTTCGAGTCAGTTGTTATCTTATGAGTTATGTCACAGTGACAATTTTTATATATACACTTATATATCATTACCTCCATTTACATCATGCCAACTGCATCATACATAAGGTGTTAATAGCAACATATTATTACTTACACACAATAAATATATGCGTTTATTTTTTCATTATCGATGTTTGTCGGTCAAATCGACCTATCCCGAGTTATATATCATATATATCATCAATATTAATAAATCTCAGTAAAAAACAATGTTTATTCATTGCTTATTATTTGTAGAATCAAAATATAAGAATGACTGTATTGAAATACTATTATTTTAACATACTAATCTACCACGACAACGATCTATTGATTTAATAATTCGTCATGCATTATTTCAGTCGATTACCTTGGTCAAAATAAGACAGCATTAAATAGATGATAAGGAAAATGTGTTTAATATAAGTAACATACATTATATGCATGTTTTAATTAAACACTTCTGACAAATAATTAATTAAATGTGCGCTTTATATTGCTATGTCATGGACGCGGCTTTAAAATTATCAAACGTTTAAATCAAAAACATGAACAATCTAGAGACTTTAAAGATCTGGATCCTTTTTGGTTAGTTATTAGTTTGTGGTTCGTGACATGTATAGTGTTTTTTTTTAATTTCCAACAATTTAAACCAATAGTCTTATTTTATTAATTATATCTGATGAAGTATCTTATCTATTTCTAAAATACTTATCATTTCAAAAAGTTGTCTTGAAAAAATAAGGTGTAATCAACTCTTTATTCTTATTTGACAATGTACAATTACAACTACTATTACTAAATACTATTTAAACAAATGAAAGACTATGAAATTAATATTAAATCCTTGATACAATATCCTCGTCAGTTTGCGTTCCATTTTTTTTACGTGCGTTACTCGTATTTTTTTCGTAAAAGTAGTTTACGAAAAAAAAAAAAAAAAAAATATATATATCAAAAATGTGTCAATATACCGTGATACTTTGACTTATTTTAGATTTCTAACCACAACTAAAAGTGTGTAATGACGTTTAATAAATTGTGACTATTCCGTTTAACACCACCTGCATGGTTTATCGCTCTCAGAGAATGTTTGCTATGTCGCAGAAAGTTGCAATTTATCGTGGTCTCGCTTTTCCGCATTTTCTTTTCCAATATATCGTGAAATATTCAGGACTACTCGGAGAATTTTCAATAAACTTTTATGGCTTTTATGGCTGTAGGTATATCGTTGGTTAGCGAACGAGACCGTGCAAGAGCAGTTTGTAAAAACCATTTATCTACTTTTACACAATTTCATATTTTCGAAAAAAGTGAATATGTTGGCCATCCAAATATATTTTTCCGACTAAACTTGTTTGCTAGTACCTTTGTTACTTATTTCATAGGAAAACTAACGAAAATTTACCAATACTTTGGTGAGATTCTGTAAAATTGTGTAAAAGCAGTTAAAGCGGTTTTTAATGAACTGCTTCTCGCCGTCTCGCACTCTCCGAGGATATGTCATCATAAGATTGTAAATGTACTACTGCTGGGACAATGCCGTACAAAAATAATAGCGGTGGCTGAGTATTTTCTCATCATGCTGGTGAAAGGTATGACAACTGCCATCTACCTCCCTCAGAACAAAGTCAAACCGAGTCGAGATCTTCGGGCTCTTTCAACTTAGACGTTTGTTATCGGACAGCTGCCGTGCCGGTTGCAATACGTGCCAAAAGAAAAACAGTCGTGCTGGCGTTTAATATGAAAACGCACGGCAGCGGCCTGACATGAAAAGTCAAAATCAAAAGAGTCCTTAACTTTTAGAAGTACCTTCACTCGGATTTTCGCTCTCAATATGCACACGCTCTCGTGATGATTCTCGAGTTTTCAATCTAAGAAAACTTTTGATATTGTTCAGTCACTACTTTATGAAGAACATCAAGCTTTCCCCGCTTACAATTTAAAGGGCCTACGCAGGTAAACTGTAAATTCAACTGCCATGTTTCCATAGCATATGGGGCTAGCTGGCTTTACGCAAAAATAACAGACACGTGTTGTTATCTTCTCTCTTTTAACTCTGACTCTCTACATATTTAGCAATACATAAAAAACAATCGACAGCTACGACCATTGTAGGTACTATTCACATTTATTTATGGTACATTTATTGAAATGATATAATAATTATGCTCATTAAACTGATTCGAGCCAACCTTGACACGCTGAGAATTCTGGCAAGACGACATTTCATAAACATCTTTGAGGCATGCCATATATGTGACGCTGAATTAAATACCTAGTATTATTATATGCTTGTACAAAAGCAAAAAAAAAATGCTTAGCTTTCAAATAATTTGTATGTTTGTTTGTATATGTTTGTTTTAAACACTGATAAAAATTTCATATACGAAGACTTTTTTATTTCTTTTTTTAGTTGCATGTGCACGCCTATATAGGTTTGATGTGGTATTGGACTATCTCAACCAAAAACAATAAAATATTCCCCAAATCATGCAAATAAATTAATCTGAATAAGATGTTAGACATAATAATAATCAAAGGTCAAGATCCGTCTATCTGAGTCATGTGTATTCCGATTTCTATTGACAAACCTATGTTTACAAAAACACAAATGTTGAAAAAATTTCAGCGAGCAGGATATGAACCTGCACCCTTCTGACATACCGGGTAATTTTTTCAACATTTGTGTTTTTGTAATTTGTTCGCAACAAAATTTGCGTTAGAATTATATTATATAAACAAAACAAAAACATTTTATAAATCTATGTTTAATATTTTTCACCAAAATTTCGCTTACTTGCCACAATAAATACTATCAATAGGCACGCAAAAAATATAAATTTAAGAAAACGTGACATTATTTTAACGAAAACTTGTTGACAAATAGATCAAGATAAATTACAAACAAACCTTGCAGACTTCGTGACACTTTACGGTCAGCTAATTAGGTGGCACATCTGATATTTGTCACGCGTGCAAATAACATTTCAGCGTTCCCATACAATTTAGTCAAAGGACATAATAAAATTTGTCATGTGTATTGTATATTCCGATCCATATTGGAAAACCTATGTTACCTAACCTATGTTAACTAATAATTTAATATTTTAAATGTTAGTTAACTTCTTTTATTTAGTTTCCAAACATTGGCTTCTTTATCATGAAAAAGACTTATATTTGCATGTTAAATTTAAGAAAATAATTCATGACAGTCTAGCCTTAAATTGCAAGTATTGCAACCAAACCTTGCAGACTTCGTGACAGTTTACGGTCAGCAAATTAGGTGGCACATCTGATATTTGTCACGCGTGTAACAACATTCCGAGCGCGTTCCCACAATTTCGTCACAGTGGAACATAGCAGAGTTGCTCTTTTGTTCCTATCTCGTCGAGACGGGCGGACCCGCGCGGAATCACTAATGTTAACGTTTGTGAAACAGCGGAGCCTTGGCCCACATTACTACTGTATGAACAGAGGAGATGCATTGATTTGTAAACATTAACGCCAGGTTGTAGACAAAACTCATTGTGAGGAATGTCTATGCGTCAAATGACTCGAAGTTTTATATTATAGCTTATGTGCGTTAGTGTTACTTAACTAAAGAGGCGAGGTTTCGTTTGTAATCAATGCAATTTATATGAAATATTATTTACGTGTCTACTAATGTTATTTAGCATATAAATTATGGTGTGTCAAAGCCTTTGCAAGGTCCCTAGTTACATGATACATAACATTATTAACACAGGGTTCAAGGTCACAGAAATACTGATCCAACATAGATTATTTTTGATTATGAAGTATTTCTTTTCAATGTGCAGTATTCGCTAAAACTTTAGAAAAAAAATATTGTTTTGTTTTATTCTTCTTCATTTGTTTAAAGTTTAATTAAATGATTTAATGACTATTTGTGAAAGCGTGACTATTAAATCAATAATAAATAAAGTATGCATGGATCCTACTGTACCTTCTATTGATTCATTTGTATTTGTGATTTTTTTATCAGAGAAAGTATGGTGTATTTTATCTATGTACCGCTGTTGGTGTGACCTTATAAATAAATAAATAAAAGGATATTAATAGACCAGAGAAAGATATCTGTTTGCACATCTATGTCCCTGTGGCATTCTGTAAGTATTATTTTATTAGACTTGACGCTGGCGACTCTACCAACTGTTGACCAACCGCGTACCGCACAGTCACGATTTCAAGACCGATCTTGATCCTTGTCAGACAACGCTGACAATGGCACAGGTAATAGCCGAAAACGTGTTATACACAAAGAAAATTTGACTGTAACAGATTTTTCTTTTTCAATAACTATTTTTGCACATCCTTTCCCAACGTTTCACTTTGTAAGTATTTTGTATTGTCCTTTTGACTACGATGGTGTAGCATTGAAACGTCTAACTTTTGACCAACCGCGTACCGCAGTCACGAATCTACGACCGATCTTGATCCTTGCCAGATAATGCTGATAATGGCACAGAATAATGACGGAACACGTAAGAGAAAGATTTACTGTAAAAAACTAATTCTTTTTCAGTAACTAATTATGCACATCGATGTCTCTGCATGGCTCTATGAAAGTACACTAGAATATCTACCATTGAAACGATTCGACCAACTGTTTACCAACCGCAGTCACGAATTCACGACCGATCTTGATCCTCGTCAGAGAACGCTGACAATGGCACGGGTAATGGCCGAATGCGTGTAACGTTTTGTGTCACTTTTCGAGAAAACTGCGATTGTGTCGTCGTGCCTGCACTAATATGGGAAATGTTGCGTAGCGACTTTACACGTTGGAGGCATACGAACGTGGTTCACGGCTTTTTTATACTATTGTTAAGAAATTATTATAATGTCTTCTGGCCGGTGAGATCTCGCGGCTCGCTTTAAAAAAATCGAAAGCTATCTTAATATGTTGGCGGCTGAGGACCGGACACAATGGATATGTAATTATACGCCGGCAATATGAGTGACCGACATCACGCTTAAACTGTTTAATGTTATGCATTGTAGTCAAATTTAATAGTAAATGAATTGATTATTTACTATAGAAATTGTTTCTTATTACATGAATATGAAAATAAATTGCAAAGTCCGCACGTGGTAAGGTTTTGTATTATTTGTTACAAATAAATTTTTGTAGAGTTCTTATTGTTGTGTTCCGTCAGTAAGAAGAAAGTAAGATGGCCAGTTTCTCAGTCGTTGATAATTCCGGGGAAAATACGCTCCACCTTCGGTCTTATAATCATTATCACTTAATTGAGTTGAAGCCCAAGTCTTTTTCCGCTGTAAATTTATTTTAAAAAACCTTTTTACCCAAAGAACTACACTCATTTAAATGAGAATAGACGAAGCGAAAGAAGTATTCAAGAAACGAAGCAAGTGGCTGAAAGTGATTTCTGCCTACCCCTATGGGAGATAGGTGTGACTGTATGTATTTATGTAACTACTCACACCTAAAGAGAATACTGTTACAAGAAGGTTTTATAGCGAAATTATTTAACTCTAATTTTGAAAGGAGCTTTCTACAAAACCAGGTATGCTACTACGATTAAAGCGCATTTCTATCACAGAGCGATGTATTTACGAGGTCGTTACATTAATGATTCATGTGCTCGTCGTGGGTTGGGCAACCGAGAATTCCTATCGGCACATCAGCGAGGAAGGAGGTGCACCATGCACCTCAAGGTAAACAGTGGGGCTACTATGATCCTTTCATAATTCTATTCTGATCCAAAGTTGTTATTTACTTTTGATAGTTACCATTTAAACAGGGTGGACTCACTTTTGAGCGATGAGGTCTTATTAGAACCTAGAATATTATGCAGGTAAAAGATGGAACAGTAAAAACTGTGAAAAATGTAGTGAAATCAGCGGAAATTGCGGTTGTTGACTGTAATGTCGTTTATATTGAAAATGTTTGAAATGCAACGAAAACCTATGATAAATCGTATTTGAAAAATACATAATATTTCTCGAGATGGTTTATTACGTCAAAAGAAAAAAAGAGGTTTGTAATATAATTTAAGATTAACAAATTTTTCTACTTATACTAACTATTTTACTATTAGTATATAACAGAACACGTTTACAACCTCTATACATAGAAGTGTATGTTACCAACGTCATTCTTATGACAGAGACTGCATTCTCGATTCGACGCGAACGTTTGGATTAAGTAATAGGCCCCCAATGTGGCATTGGGTGCAACAAGTCTTGTCGCATCAATCACATGCATCTATTAAGTACAGCAATAACTCCAACTATAATATGCGTTGAATATAAAACTTAGCATAAAGTCAAAATCAAAACATTAATTCGAAATAGCACTGTTCGGCTTAAGTTCTAAGTAAAGTAATTAGCCTATATATTGTTCCAGTGGTAGGCAAAGGGCAGAGACCTCCATCATTAAAATGAAGCCATCGCTATGGACCCATCCATAGTTCATTGGCTTAATTGCCACGCTTGCCAAATGCAGGTTGATGATCACCAACCCGCTACGGGGCAAAAAATCCAAAACAGACTTCGCCTGATCCGGATATCAAGCTGAGCACGTACCTACTACTGAGTCGAAAATATTAGGTCAATGAAATTGACGTTTTGTATGAAGATTTTTTATAAAATTTTATTTTTCATACTAACTTTTTTTTTAATTTTCTTAACATCTATTTATGTTAACACTATAAAAGTTGTAGAGTAGTGTGTTTGTTTCACTAGCTAGCAGACATTAAAAAGAAAAAAAAATCCATTCAAAGCTACAATAAAACAAAAGGAAAATTCTGCGAACAAAAAAAGTAGTCAATTTAAAAAAAAAA
Organism: Eudonia lacustrata; assembly: GCA_947562085.1. Lineage (NCBI taxonomy): Eukaryota > Metazoa > Arthropoda > Insecta > Lepidoptera > Crambidae > Eudonia > Eudonia lacustrata. The sequence continues at coordinate 23,366,437 of OX387340.1, read as the reverse complement.
TTGGGCGATAAAGACACAAAATTAATAATCATTGTTATTACTGAAGCCTAAGTAACATAGTCCTAGTTAAAGGTGTATAATAATATTAACAACCGGTATTGACTTTTAGAAGTAATACACCTATTAGTAAGTGAGAAAAAAACATCAATTTCATAGGTAAGGACCAATATATCTGCCTCAACCTTTAGAACTTGGTAATAAACGAAGCAGATCGCAAATAGAAATGAAATCTTAAATCTTAATCGACATCTCGTATTCTTAACATCATTATCAGAGGTGTCATGTTTCGCTCAAACTCAAGTGTAGCGATTTTCCTCCACAGTTCGAATCAGATATAGAGGGCATCGCACTCAACAAAGCGTTACTCTTTCTGCTCGCGGCGACTTTATGGGGCTATAAGGAAATGCTGCAAACTTGGAAACTTCTACGTTGTACTAGTGTTGTAGATGTAGATTAACGTATACTTGCTAATGAAAGTAAACGTAAAAATTGAAAAATAATAAGTAAAAAACAATCTTAGATTAAAAAAAAGAATATTTCTTGGCATGCGTCTTAATCTTTGGCGATCTCCCATAATTTCCTTTTATAGATGTCAAGATTGTTTTTATTCACGGTGTTTTATTTAAGTATGTTTTTTTATGTTCAAAGACAATATGTGACATAAAAATAAAATCAAATATTAAAACTAAAAACAGAGATTCATAAATTCTAAGGAAATGCCTTAGAATTTATGAATCTCTGTTTTTAGTATTAATATTTTATTTTTTATTTTTACATGTTTTTTTTTGCATTCCCTTAGAAGTAGCAAATGTAGTTTGTCTTCACTTTATATTTAAATAGCAACTATCAAAAATGTGTCAAAGTCAAAATCAAAGTCAACGTGTTTATTGTATTCATTTGTTCAGGATTTACAAAAAACTATCAATAAGCAATTTACAATTTTCTTTGTGTTTTCTTTAAAGTAGCATATTTACTAATGTATCTTCACTTTTCCTTGTCACTAAACAAAAAAAAAGCATCAAGCAAAAATTTGTTCACAATATTCACTGCCCGCCACTGGCTTGCGCGTACGCAGCTCGAAAACAAAGCAGCCATTGCGCATACTATCTGCCTCAATTACTCCGGTGCTACACTACAATTTGGCTCGTTAACGCGTGTATTACTTGTTCTGATTACTCAATAAATAGTTTCGAATTAGAAGCCAGTACAAAACGTTTCGACATGAGAAAGAATGTTTGTTGGCAAATTCATTCGTAAGAAGTGCTATTTTGCCGAATGGGAGCAATACTATTTGGCGTACTCTATATTTGTACACTACTTTAACTGTATTATAAATGTATTATAATATAATTTAAATAAGGATGAACGCATTGACGTGATTTTTTGCATCGAGACAGTTTGAGATGAATGCGTACTTTTGTAAATTCAAGTCTGGAGCTGCGCCTTAGCACGTCTATGTTATGGCTTAAGCGGAGTGGTGACCATTTCGGTTGCATATATATAAATTTAAAATATCCACAATGTTAAGTTATCATAGATGCTCCGAATAAATATTTCATTTAGTTTCGTTACATTTTAATTCATTTCATTACTCCAACCGAAACCTTCGACTACTGAGAAGCTATCTTATCTCGAACTGTCGAAATACAACAATGCTACTAACTTTATTATATTAGGGACATACTTAGATAAAAGTTTTCCGAGTGGATTTAAAACAACCCCTACTGCAAACCAAACCGAGTACATATTAGGACTCCATCCCCCACTGGCTATCGAACCCGGGACCTCTGGATCTTAGCCCGGTGCGGTGGTCAACCATTCGACAAGAACATTTATTTATTTTTTAAATTTTTTAAATAAAATGCATAATGTTTTTACTTCTATTAAGCAGTTTCTTACGCCTTATCTTCTCCATAGCTAAAATAATGGGTAGGAGTTTACAAATCGTCAAAAAATATTTGACGATTTGAAACTGTGTGTTAATTAAGTTTATTTAAAAAGAAAAAATTAGTTGATTGCATAGCCGGTCGGACGCCGTATAATAATATTACAAACATTGCGTATTGTAATGTGCCTGCGCGGTAATTTATTCATACAACTCAATAATGCGGCACGCGGGAAGTGACTCCGTCTGAAGTGAAAATTACCGGGTAACAATTGCTCGTTAATAATCACTATTAATTGTACATAACATTACTGTCGCTGTGTTTTTTATTATAACTAACATAGAAATTTATATTAAACCAATTATACTAAATCAACAATGCATTTCACGAACTTATTGCAAATAAAATAAATTCATAATTTTTTCACTTTACATTAATTTGTCAACTCTACAACTTTTTTTAATGTATATTTTTCGTTTGTCTTACTAATTAAACTCTTTTCTTTTAAAAAATATTGCTTTAATTTGCTAAAAATACTTTGGTCAATAATTTTAATAATATTTCATGAAAATGTAGAAATGTAGCAGTATCGAGTTCAATAATTGTTATGATTTCTTTTAAATTGGTAACTTTCATTGCATGAACAATCATTAATATTGAACAGGTATAAGGCGTATTACCTAAACATTGTTTAAACAAATAGCTAGCAGCGTAAGGAGCAAACACTTGAAAAATATGACGTGGAATCTATTGTCTGTCAGTATTGCGAAAGGTCATGAGTTCAAGTCCCACATTAGGCAGTTGCTTTTTAAGAGTGTACCATTTTTAAGTATAGTCTTTAGTATTTTTGTGTGTACAAACATTTTGTGACTTTCAGGACTTAAAACGAGCCCTTCAAATAGAGTAGAATACATAAACACGTTAACGGGTTATTAAAGTTGAGTATCAGTAAAGATACTTATAAAATACAGTGAAAAAATTAAACGCACTGACCCAGCCAGGAATCGAACCTGAGTCTTGTGCAATCCGGGCGGCTGCACTAGGCGTTTAATTTTTTCACTGTATTTTATAAGTATTTAATTCAGCTTCAGTGCAGCAATTAGCATTTTAAATAAAAAAAAGTAAAATCAGTAAAGATGTTGAAACTTTACTGTGAAGAAGTACGCAAGCTATTCATAAAATGTTTATATAATTTTAACGCAAATTTTGTTGCGAATAAATTACAAAAACACAAATGTTGAAAAAAACTCCACGAGAAGTGTTCAAAGTTTAAAAGGGGAGCCGCACTGTTTCGTTTTTTGTGTACATTTGTGCAGGCGCACGAACACCTAAAAAGTAAGTAAGTAAATAGCCTATGAGTGTCCCACTGTTGGGCAAAGGCCTTTCTCATAGAAATCAAGTCATCAAACGGTGAATAATCCATATTCTTTTCAGATTAATATTCGACGCTTATTTTATGTGCAATTCGGTTTTTGCTATAATTTGTCTCTCCAAATCATAGATAATGAAACAAAACTGCGAACATGCCTCTATACTTTCCCGCCAAGAAGCCAGATGGTCGTTTGTGTATCAATTAGTCGCAAAACAATAGTTTTCGCGTTCGTCTTCCCATGGCCGTTGGAAATGCGTACTCGCACTGTACAGTCATTTGACTCTTATTCCATTGTAATAAGAGTTACTTTGTTTACACGTATAGCTCGCGCCGTACGAACGAGTCTCCGACGAGAATGAAAGTGATAAGTTCTGATCCATTGATAAACTGAACATTTTTATTACAAACGGAGTTTATGATTCGAAAGTAAATATTTAGCTAATCTAGCTAAATTGTTTGTTTACGGTAGTACAAAAACTGTTATTAATAATAAAAAAATATTTACTTTTATGTTAGAACATTGACTGATAATGCTTAATTTGTGACGATACATAGTTATTTTCTTAAAAAATAAGTCAATAATGTTGAATAGGCTTCTAAATGCGGGGTAAAGTTAAACTTTGTTAGAAACTTATGTTTGCTTGTCTTTTTATGGATAGGTAACAGCTTCTGTTTTAAGCAAGTTTTAACTTTAGTCCACTGTAATAAGGACCTTAGCAGTAAGTCGTAGTCAGTGTTATTATAAAATTAAATCAACTTCTTAAGAAGTCAGAACTTATATGTGTTCCATAGTGATTTCATTCATAGTCAGGTGTTTGCATGTTGTTGTCCACTACCCACCGGCAGCATCGACAAATAGGTAATCAACTAAAGAGTGCTTATTAACTGTCGATCAGTTTACGTAATTCTCTCCAAGAAAGTTTGCACTTTTTTAGATCTGCGGCTGCTTACACAAACATTATTAAGCATGAGTGCGCATTTTAAAGTTCACATCACCGGCATCAACTTCACCACTTTCATTCAGAAACTCCTTAATTTCCTTTTGTTTAATTTAAACACTAAATGAGTTGGGGGAAAAAGTAACATATTATTATTTTTTTGAACTTTTTGAAGTTATGATGACATTATGTCTAGACAAGATTTTTGGTATCACACATTGCAAATTTTCAAAAATGAGGTTGCAATAAAATCAGACAGAAATCTCCAAGCTTACCTGTAATGATCGCTAGTACAAGCGCCGTAGCGCCGAGGAACCTCATCTTAATGCTTGCGCGCACAAAAACACGAGCGTTTGAATTTCGAACACAGCACAGCACTATCACCACCGAAGCATCATCGACGCGCGATCAGTCTGCGCGCGGGCGCTGGAGTGAGCGTGCGCGCTGGGGCGAGCGCCGGCGCCGCCATGGAGGGGCGGCGCAAGGCTTTAAGGGTTACGGAAGCCGGCGAAATGTCAGGGATTCGGTGCAAGGCGGGCGCACGAGGACGAATTGCAATGATACATATTATATTTTTTTGTTATTGATAACGATGTATTGTTGAATGGTCGTGCATGACTGATGATGATGATTTTGAATCGTTAATTTTAACTTATTGTCACTGCCCATTCATTATACTCGAATACAATTCGTATTCAGATTTAACAGCGACGACCGTGCACCATGTTCATGCATAAGAAAATGTTAAAATGAATCCACAAACATTTATCTAGTTGTGAAATCCTTACATTCCAATGCACATTGTCATAATTATATAGATTAATACAACATCAAATTACGGTACCCTGATTCAATTACGGAGTGGTCAACTTATAATAATAATCCTTCATATGAAAGTAATAAGTTATACCTAAATTTTTTATCATCATCTCACAACACAAGTTTTGTCACCAAGCAAGGATTCAAAACCCTTTGGTTCGTTATTTAACAAGTGGTATTTATTTTTGTCTTTATCAAACATTTGCTGCTTTTCATTAGAATTATATAAAGTAAATACTTATTCCAAAAGAATGCCTTAAAAATGCATTTTTTATGTAGAAAATATACACGAGTTTAAAGTCGCGCGTTGAATTCTTTTCTTAGCAAGCTTTTCCATACATCTATTACTCTCAGTAACCGCGCAATCGTAATACGTTTATTGCGCTCTACGGTCACATGCTACGGTTGCCACAGCGTTATAAATCTTAATGTCACTAGTTTTAAATGTTAATATTCATGCTCTAAAACTTGCAAAGTGGTCTCACTTTCTCATTAAAATGTTAGAGTTAAGAACATTAACATTTTGTTACTGGATCGGGGATGTTTATTTATTTGCAATTATGAATATTCATTAGTTATTTAATAACAATAACGACGTTTAAGTATCCTACTTAAACGCTTACTTATCCTGTAGTTGATCGATGTATGTGCATATTTAAACTTTCGCAACGGCCGCGGTCGGTCATTGGTTGTGTGACCAAAAATGTATCATCTCGAGCTCCTCCGTGCTTCGTAAGACACGTAAAGTCATTGGTCCTGGCTGCGTTAGCAGTTATAAAAAACCATCGCACCGCCCTGGGCCCGCGTAATGGCTTATAGCCCGTTCTCAGTGTGATGTTTCCATCTATATCTTTCTCGCTCACTATCAACCTTTAGGCGTAAATGCCGAAATTGGCTACTTTCATAAGCAATCCCTGGCATCGGCTTTAAAATACGTCTATCATTGATTTGCATAGCCGCCCGGCTCCTGTTTGTAATAAGTGGTGTTTTTTTTTGTGCAAATTTCGAATGCTGTCCTCATTTTTTATAATTAAGTAATATACTCACATACATTGGTTATGGCAGAATAACAGAGGCTGCGGGTCCCCTGCAGCCACTGAGTCATAGACATTTTTTTCTTAACGTCAAGTTATGTTGGTCAATGTGCGTTGTTATTTTATTGTATGTTTGAGACAAAATAAACAAAATTTTATTTTATTTATTATTATTTATATGATGATGATGCAAAATAATAGTAGATAATTATTGATCTACTTTTAACAGAGACAGACGATAAAAAGTATCAGATGGCATGCATTATTAGTAAATAGCCTATAACTGTCCCACTGCTGGGCAAAGACCTCCATCATTGAAATCAAGTCGTCACTACAATTGATGCGTAATGGCTTAATCAAAAGTCACCACGCTTGCCAAATGCGGGTTGGTGATTACAAACCCGGGCTATTTTATTTATTTATTTATTCATTCAAGTAACAAACAAGCTATGCATCGAAAAATCCAAAACACTGGCCGGTATTCGTAACCTTTAATAAATATAAAAATAGAACAAATTTTGAAATGAAACATTCATAAATTACAAACACAAGAAGCATATTTTAAAAGTTATATCCTAATATAACTTGCGGATACGAGTGATCCGGATACGTTTGACGCATTTTACTAAGGATAAGTGATTGGGAATTAGATTGACGTTAACATAATTAAATTATAAGTCGGATATTTACGTCTGAAGTAAGCCACTGGTCGTACTTGGGCCATTAAAAAATCATTACACAATTTAGTCACCGTTGCAACACCAAATTAGTGTTAAAGTTTTCACTTTAATTAAACATGGGAATGCTAAAGATGTTGATGATAATGAAAGCTCTAATATTAAAGTAAATATGAAAAGATTTGTTTGAAACTAACCTGAAGGTCAGAAAAGGCTATATTTAGTAATTCTTATAAATAATATTTAGTTTTTTCTCAACTGCTTGGATATCTTTGGATTTATTTGCAGATTAAAGATTTTTGTCTGTAGTTGAATCATTGGCCAGCTTCAGTTCATAATATCTTGCCAAAATCACCGTATTCAAATATTTTCACGATTATCCGCAGCCAAAATCTCTACGACTCTACATGGTGTAAGTATGACGATATATATGATGCTCTACTAGATAGTTCAGATGAACACGCACACGCACGTTCAGATTTGGGCAATAACTCATCTTAATTCCTATATTAGAACCTAAATAACTAACTAACAGCTACTAAAAAAAAAAAAAAAAAAAAACACAAATGTTGAACCTGACCCGGTATGTCAGAAGGGTGCAGGTTCAAACCCTGCTCGTGGAAATTTTTTCAACATTTGTGTTTTTGTAATTTGTTCGCAACAAAATTTGCGTTAAAATTATATAAACATTTATAACAGCTACTAGTTAATAATTAAGAAAAATTTGGTCACCCAACCGGGATCATCCGGGCGACCATTGCATAGCTTTCGCGATTGTGACTCGAACACGGTATCATTTATGCCCCTTATTTTGTCCCTACATTAAAACAAAACTGCCATACCTAAGACTTATATTCAAACTAGGCCCCACCACCTTTTGTAACGGGATTATAATTAAGCCTGGCCGTTTGTTTAAGGCGAGGCGGCTGCTTTCAGCAATGCACCTGTGCAATTGTAGGCAAAGGATGTGAAAACGCAGGAAGTGGGTGGGAAAATTCAGGCTATGGATCTAAAGGAGAAGCTGTAGAGAGAAAAGTTAGGTCACTCAACCGCCGGGAACCATTAATTGTGAAGATTGCTTAACTAACACGATCGTTACCCAAATGCACTATATTCTACGCCCCTAGCCTTCTCCTTACATTCTAATGTAAGGAGAAGGACTATTCTAATGTAATGAAGAAAAAAACTATCAAACAAGGCCACCCCACCATTGTAATGCAAATAAAAATATGTCAAAACATGGAATCCTATTGAAACGTCCAAGTCACGTGTGACGTTTTAATTAAGCCTGGCCGTTTGTTTGAGGCGAAGCGGCTGCTTTCAGCAATGCACCGATGCAATTGTAGGCAATGGATGGCGGTTGCGCAAGCGCTGCCCAAAACGCGTGAAGTGGGCCGCGGTACACTTTCGATTTCGCCCGCGCCGCCGGCGCCGGAGCCCGACTTCCATTACTGTAGTGTAATGCTTTAAAATTGCATTTTAATGATTTTATAAAGGGCTTTAATTTATATACTAAAGGCACACCCAATTACATATGTTAGAATTGAATTAAATTGTAGTTAAAAAATTCACACCTTTTTTATTATTTGTTGTAGGCTTGCGTCTGACCATTATCTCACCTGATGTTAAGTGATAATGCGGTCGGTGAGGCAGCACGCCTCTCTAGAAGAACCTCTTAAAAGAATTATACTAAAGACCGTCAGTGTAGCGATGGACATGGATTCTTCTTCTCGTTCTTAATTATCTTATTAGACCTGCTGATTGCTTTTCCCGACTTTATTTATTTTACCAATTTTTAATGTAACACGTCTTGTTGGTCGTCCTACTCAAATAAATTAATAAATTACGCCACATTTCCAAGAGACATAGCTGGGACAAATGCAAAAAAATTGTACATATAACAAATAGGAAACAAAGATGAAAATAACTTGATGTTACAAAAAAATAACAAAGATGAACTATAAGGACTAGTTCATGTTGTGCATTATATTTGAAAGGTAAATTTGTTAATGAGTAAAAAGCAGTATCTTGATTGATTATTTCAATAAAGAATGGCAGCAAGTCTAATTTGTATTACTTTCGACTTACTTAACATTTTTTTTGCAAATCAACTTTAAAATTAACTGTGATCATAATATTTTAACTTTAGTAATCCAAGTCAACTATTACAATGTGAGTGCGACTTTACTTCATATTTGTTATTTCATATTTGTTACGTCACAAAGAAATGTAACAAATTCGTAACAAAAAGGAACAAAACACTCGTGTGTACAACCTAAAATGTGTGAAAAATACTAAGAGATGTCTTTGAATCAAACTGTTTATATGTTTCTAAATATATCATAAAGTATCCTTGAAATAAACTATATAGAAAGCTAAACATACACTAGCCAATTAGTTTAATGGAATGGTTATCAAGATGAAACTAATTTGTGTATTTTTCCCGCACAATTTAGTAAAATTTTTGTAGACCGTCTAACCAGAACTCCAGCAAAATGGCCGTCGTGCAGAACTAGCGCCACCTACAGACGTTATTTATGATTTTAGTTTTGCCAGGTAAAAACTTATTTATCTACTAAATAACAATAAACAAAGCTGAATAACAAATATGAAAGAAGTTACGGACGGCTTTAAAAATGATATTTAAAACAGTTTTTAATATAGAGGCCTGATTTATTGTTTAAAGTATTAAAATGTATGTAGTATTCTATAAATAACTAAAAATATTTAACAGTATAAAATCACTCAACTGTATTTTTTTCCCCATACACAAAGCTGAAGCCGGACGAGAAGGACACGCGTACTTGTATGAAGAAAACTAAACGTATCCTGATGATTTGATTTTTATTTAATTGATTTATCGGAAAAATATTATTTATTTCTTTTAGTTTTTGTTATAATGTGATTTTGTAAACGTATTTAAAAAAATATATGAAAAGAAGTTATGTATTGAACGTTTATTCTAATAGGACGTTCACGCATTCAGAAATGTACAATTTTTTTGCATTTGTCCCAGCTACAATGGACTAACACCTCTTCTCAAGCTGTTCTACCCTTTGGGTTTTACAAATAAACAAAGAACAGGCTTTGAATACTTATTCCGTGTTTTGTCTCTTTACTCTAATCTAAGATGAAGTTTACATGACAGGAACCAAACACGGAATAACTATTCGGACCTTATTCTCTGTTTATTTGTAACGGGGGTTTATCTATATATATTATGTAAAAGGTTATATAAGATATATAGATAAGGATTTATCGCAGACTTCCAACGAACTCGAATTAAGTAAAATTTTAAGTAAAAATCAAAGGATAAGGCTGGTCCATCTAGACCGCACATTGATGGGTCTGAATCCAGTATTAGGACGTGTAGGTTTAAGTTAATATTGTATTGTAACAAAGCATTCGGGCCGACCACTGGAGGTCCTGATTTCAACTCCTAAGTCGAAGTAAAGCGTGATTCGGATTAATCGATGCAGTTCAGGTTCGTCACCAACCCGCATTTGGCAAGCGTGGTCATTAAGCCAATGCCAATTGCCAATTTGTAGCGATGACTTGATTTCGATGATAAAGGTTTTTACCCAGCAGTGGGTCAGTATAAGGGTATTTAGGTACTGTACTATTTATTTATAAGATACGCTTAAAGCAAAACATTTGGGGGTTAAAGTTACTCGCGTCCGTAGGTTTACCCTTGAGACCCTACACGTGATCCCTGGGTGGTGCTAAATGAGTAACACTGTCTGAGTGGTAGAGCCACGCTGCGTTGCAGCACGAAATGGGCCGGTTCGCCCGACGTAACACCACCCTCTCACAGAATATCGGCGTGAAACAACGGCACTCGTTGCTGTTGTGTTTCGTCCGGTGAGTGAAAGTACCGGAGGCCCATCTCTCACCCCTCCCCCCTCCCAATTCCTACTCCCTCCTCAAGATCCAACTCCTTTCGAAGGTTGGCAACGCATCTGCGATAACTTTGGTTTTGCGGGTCCATGGGTTCCGGTGATTACTTTCCATCAGGTGACCCGCCTGCTTGTTTGCTTCCTTTTAACATGATAAAAAAATAACCAAACTTTAACACTAACGAAGACTGTTGCTGTTTTTTTAGGGATTGCTTATTAAATCTCACTTACTTACCTACCGTATGGTGAGCATACGCTACCCGTAAGTAATTTACGGGTAGCATACAAAACTAATTATTAGTTTCGACTGTGACGAAAGTAAGCACGAGTGTAACACATTAACTCCGCCATTGTTGAAATAATAATTAGGCAATTTGTTATCAGCCGTCCTCATCTAGCGTGTGTTGCACCATTCATAAAGAACTCCCTTATCTTTAAGACCCAAGGCGAAAATGCTCAATTTGGAGGTCTTATTATTGTGGTCAGGTATCATGCATTTAGCTGATACTTATTTCTTTCTTAACTTTGATAATAAATCATTTTGGACGTTCTTGTTTTGCCAATAAGTATTGTATCTCGTAATTGAAGGCTGTCCAAGTTGTTGTTGAAAAAACTAGTCTACTAATCTACACGGTGATATGAAATAGTTTTTACGCGCGTTTATTTTAATTATTTTGCGTAGTCAGAAAACGACATGATGACGACCAACTCAATAACTATTTCTGCTGCTAAGTAGCATGGTTTTACATTACTGTGTTCCAGTTTGTATGTTTCTAGATTCAGAGAGATTACAAAGCATAGAGCACAGTGCGAGATCAGAACCAAACAAATAATGGCAGTTGACGAAAACAAGACAACCTGCTAGCGTTCAGTACAAGGATATTGAAAGGAATTTTTTTTTCTAATACACTATTTATGAATAATTCGGCGTGTAACAATATTTTAATAAATGTTTTTATGTGGTTTTAATATACTCTAACACTTTTGTTTTCATTTCCAATCTAAAAGATGTTGAAATAAATTTACAAAAAATCGCCAAATCTCCATGATATGTCAGGTCAGAGTTGAGGAGATGTGGAGCGACGTGCTGCATTCCCAGCAGTGGTATCACGAGCTCGATCGCGTGCCGACGACGGCGCGCGTGAATTTCGATAAACGAAATGTTTCCGCATGCCAGACACAGTGCGAGTGGTCCAAGGGAAGAGCAACTAGCTTATAATATGCAATTTTTTTTCAAATTTTACTATGAGCTTAGTACTTCTTCATAAAAGTTTCGTCTTCTCTCGTGCATTTTTTTATATAAGCTTTGTCATTAGAAATAACTGTGCTAAACACTTACTAAAGACATACGATTAACTACGATATTAAATAAGCCTTTCTCATATTCACATTATATCTTTTGGGTTCCATTATAAATGTTTAACATGATTTAACGCACATTCATTAGTATAGATGCATACCTTTTTAATTAACTGACATTTTCTTGCGAACTTTTATTGCACTACGTTTATTATTTTAAGTTGTTAATAATAAAACTCATACACTAGTATTTCTTTTAAATATGTCACTTTACATACTAAACACCTGTTCAATGAACAACTTCCATAATTCATGACGTGTCCATCATACACCCACTTGAACTAAACTAAAAATTTAAAGACCACACAAGGGGTCTTGTGTCATCTTCGTCGCTCGTATCTTACCTCAATAATATCTTCAATAAATTGATTGTTAATTGCAAAGTAATCGCAATAAATCACAACAGCTTATGACTGACTGCTGCCGCCATATTGTCCGGTCGGCCCACGTGGCCGGAATAACTGCGCATGCTTGTGAAATGGCCTGCAGCTGGCGGCGGCCTTGCGAACAGCCTTTCTGTTCACTGCGATATGCTTTTAATTTTTCTTGGCATATTTTTTTTGCTTTTGATTTCAATTTGATGTTGAATGTTATACTTTTTTAATGCTGTTAGTTTTGATTGACTGGATTTTTGTATACTTTCCTTTTTATTGTTGTACTTTACTCGTATAATTAATGTATTTAAGTTTAAATGTCTATGAATAATTTACTGATAAACAAATCACACTGACACTATTCAAAAATAACATTTTAGTTTTTTCTCAATGCGAAGTGATTTAGTATAAAGTATTATAATATTTATAAATCTACTTCATACATATGAGTTTTATACGCATTAGCAGGATATAGATACAAAATCAATCAACCAAACATTGACATCATGTTTCACCAAAACCTTGGAGTACCTTAACCCGGAAACAATTAAATTATATGCCGCTTTTGACTGCTATTTTTCATAATTGATACATTATAATTTAAATAAAATTTCATTTTATTCGACTATTATGTTCACTTCACACGAGATAGGACAGCGGCTCTATTTTTGATTCCTTCGCCTCGAGTCAAACGCTTGGTTTCTACTGATTTTCGTTTAACATTTGACTTTCCATATTTTTGAATCCCTCAACCGCGACGAGTGCCCTCATCCATTCGTTGCAGTCTAGCGACACAAAGCGATTGATAGAATAACCGTCAAAATCAATGCATTGTATCAATGTCATGTCACTCGTTTGTTTGTGTCATTGAAAATTTTAAACTGGCAAAATAAGTAAATACAAGCAAAACAGCTTTTCGTTCTGAGGAAAATAATTACTACTACTTTGAAAACAACTTGAAAATGAATCTAGAGTAATATTTAGTGCACAATAGTTATTTAAGCAGTGTTATTTCATTGCGGTTGTTACCGGTTTTCTCTAAATTCTGCGTTGAACGGATTACATCCAACATTTCGTATTATGTTAACAGCACCGGAAACGAAAGAGTCAAAAATACTGAAAATCGGCGTCATGCAACTTGGAAGACAAGTGCGACATAAGTCGCATGCGACACCACAATGTCATACGTGCGATTCAAAAATAGATCCCCTGGTCCGCCGTATGCTGAACGAAATGTGGGCGAAGATCTCCACGGAGTGGACCCCACGAAAAGGCGACGATATAACGATAAAACATCTCGGTGGCCGAGTGGCAGAGCGTTCGGCCGATACCCGAAGGTCCCGGGTTCAACTCCTAGGTCGTGCAAAATATATTTCGGATTTTTCGATGCATAGCCCGGGTTTATGATCACCAACCCGCATTTGGCAAGCGTGGTGGTTAAGCCATTACCCATCAATTGTAGCGATGACTTGATTTCAATGATGGAGGCCCAGCAGTGGGAGTGGTACTATTAGGCAAATAAGTACACTTAAGAAACTGGAATCACGTTGAAAGGGACCAGAAGATACGGAAAAACCTCCTAGTATTCGGCTGTTATTATATATTGTTCTCTATTTATCTGTTTGTTTAGGTCAAATCTAGTAATTGAAACTTGACCCCCTATCTGAAATTTTTGTATGCATGTGTAAATCGGATGACAATGCAAAATTATTATGACATGGAGCTGATCTGATAATGGAACCGGAAGGTGGCCATAGGAACTCTGTAGTTAAACGACACAACCCCATCGAGTTTAGACTCGTTTGATCCAACTTGACGAGTGCTTTAGTGCTAGATGGTTACCAGGGTCTGGTGATAGAGCTGGAAGATGGCCATAGGAACTCGGAAAAATAAGTATATTCGTTCGTTCGTTCCGTTTGTTATGAATGGGGATTCTGTCTTTGATAAGATGGATTAGATGGATGATCCAATGCCAAGGTGAGCACGTGCCGAGGGCTGAATGGTTTAAGGGTCTATAAACATGTCATTAAAAAATTGTGATTGCAAAATAAAAATAATGAAGTTGCTAATATGCTAAAATTAAATGTTCTTTAATGTTCCATCAAAATGTAACACGCTTTTATTTATAAAAAAAAATGGGTCTGTGATAAAAGCGCAAAGGTTTTTAAATTAAATAATTTATAAATTTTTAGTTATTTTTTTATTAAAAGTAATTTTTAAAAAGCTTTTTCTTTTAATTTTTTTTAGTAAGTTCAGTTTTCATTTGGATAAATTGGGTATATAATTATTATTACTATTTATTCTCTCTCTTTTCCCGACTATATTCCCACATGGTGTTGGGGTCAGCCTTCCTTATCATTTTCCTCCACTTCGCTCTATCCTCGACATCCTGTTCCGTTACCTGGCAGTCCCTCATGTCCCTTTGCACTACATCCTTCCATCTTGTCTTGGTCTGCTTCTCGATCTGGACTAGGGACAGAAAGATGCAGTGCCAAGTTTCCAATGTAGTCGCATGGCCTCTTATTACTTTTTATTAACCGCCGTTAACCGCCTTTGTGGTCTAGTGGTTAAAACCACCTTTTTAGACCCTGTGGTTCCGGGTTCGATTCGCAGCAGAGGGTACATGTTTGTGTATTCGGTTTGGTTGGTGGTAGGGCTTGTTTGCCCGCCTGGCTAACTACCACCATCTTATCTAAATATGCCGCCATAACATCAATGTTTGTAGCATTGCTGTGTTAGGGCAGCTAGAGATAAGATAGCCAATTCACTTGTTGAGGATCCGGGTGAAGTGCGCTTCCAACAATTGTCCTTATCATCACTTAACATCAGGTGAGATTAAGGCACTGTTCTTAACCCAAAAAAAAAAAAATATTGCTAATTTTATATTGTATAAATTTTATTATGATTATAACAATAAACAACATGAAGAGGCATGTATGTCATGCTATAAAGCTATTACAAGAATTTACGAAGATATTTATCAAACACGTGTGTTACATCCTTATTAGTTACACATAACAACTTGTAAGTTATAATTATGGCTAATAAAACTAAGCTGATGCTAACTTAATTAATGAGTTCCTTTAGCCATAAATTAATTATTAAAGTTATAAACTTGAAATGTACGAGTAATTACTTATACATAAATGACTTAGGTATCCTGTATTTGATAATTTGATATTCGTAACCAAATAGTAAGTATGCAAAGTCTAGACGATATACGTAGTTGTTTTAGTTTTTCATTTAACTTAGCAAACAATTATTTTATTATAGAAAATATTTTGCTATTGCCGCCAATAGCCTTTACAACATAACTAAACTTTATGGATTTAACTTAAGGTGTCAAATCAAATAAAATCAATAATTTCTCAGAAAATGGTTTAGTAAACAGCCTATGACTGTCCCTCTACTGGGCAAAGGCCTCCATCATTGAAATAAAGTCATCACCACAATGGATGGGTCAACGCTTAATCACCTCGCTTGCCAATGCAGATAGGTGATCACAAACCCGGGCTATGCTATTTAGGCCGGCAACGCGTCTGCAATTCCTCTCGTTTTGCGTGTCCATGGGTGGCGGTAATTACTCTCTATCAGGTGACCCGCCTGCTCGTTTGCCTCCTTCTTTTATAAAAAAAATGCACCGAAAATACGAAACACTCTGCCCGACCTGGGAATCGAACCCAAGACCTTTGGGTATCGAGCCGATCGGTTTACCACTCGGCCACCGAGGCGAAATTAGTTTACAAGATCTTACTTATCAAGCCGAAGTGATTTTACAATCCTCGGCGGTATCTAGAGGGTCTTACAAGCTTATCCTTGTACTCTACTTGATTCCCCGAGGCATTCGAGTCGGTTGGAAATAGACCTTTCGTTACATTGACAGACACATTGTAAGAGATGTATCTAAAACCCCGTTACATTGGTTCTCATTTAATGTTGCGATTAGTATTAACCTCAGCCATGCCATGTTGCCATAGTGGACCATCAGTCATCGTCATCACCAGTGATTAGAGAATTTGCCCTTTTGAAGCACAAGTTAAAAAGAAACATTTTTGATCAATCTGATAAGACCTGATTAAGAAGTCCCAATCGCATGAGCTAACAACCTTAAGCAATTCAGTTAGCTCATGCGGTTGCTATTCCAACACACACTAGCTGCTATAATATGTTCCTTTAAATATGCCTACTCATAGTATTATGGAAAATCCAAAAAAGAGGAAGACAGAGCACCCTAATCACCAATCTAAAGTGAACTCGCCGCTGGTGACCTCGACGTCACATTTAATTACAGTAGGCTCCGAGACGAACGAGTGGCTACGCCAGCAAAGCAATGTTACAGATATAACCAAGCTAATGGCCAAATTTAAGTGGGAATGGGCTGGTCATGTCACCCGCAAACGAGGTTCATGGTGCAAGAGGCTCGTTGTTTGGAGACCCTGGGGAAAAAAACGCCCTACAGGCAGACCTCAGATGCGCTGGTATGATGACCTGAAGAAGGTGGCCAGCTTCAAGAGCATAAAACAGGGAAGAATGGCAAAAATTGAAGGAGGCCTACATCCACAGGTTTGAGAACGGCTGAGAAGAGAAGAAGAGAGAGGCTCCGGGGTAGCCGATCGCCTGTTATGCGAGCATCTTGGTATTTTAGTTGGCTCTTACGAAATTCTCGGAAAGCTAGGCCGCTAACACATTATTTTCACGTCCCAAACCAGCATGGGAGCAGCATAATCTTAATGAAAGGTAAATATATATATAAGGAGTTATAATTACGCCCATAAAAGTAACATAAAAGAACAAGATTTGCACAAAAAAGCTATTTAGCGAACAGCTACACAATTTGACGGTCATAACTGCGCATAATGATTACGTCTCCATTTCTGTTTAGATTGTTTCTCTACAATGGGATCGAGACCGCGAACCGCGGCTGCGAAACCACACCGCCTTGTATGGAGCCCTGAAAATTGCCCACCGGATCCATCATTTATTACATCCATTCGGTTCGCACAGGAGCATAATTTTAGACATGGTTCGCAGCACAAAATAAGTAGACCCAGAAGTCAAGCTTAATACGTACCACGCAAGAGCAACGCACACATAGACCCTCCCACGGACACGAATCTCGGAACAGCTCGGAACATTCGTAGCGCAGCTGTTGCAAGATTCCGTGTTTTTTTTTATGTTAAAAGGAGGCAAACGGGCAGGCGGGTCACCTGATGGAAAGTAATCACCGCCGCCCATAGACACCCGCAAAACCAAAGTAATCGCAGATGCGTTGCTGGCCTTGAAAAAATGAGTTGAACCTTGAGGAGGAAGTAGGAATTGGGAGGGGGGGGGGGTGAGAGACGGGCCTCCGGTACTTTCACTCACCGGACGAAACACAACAGCAACAAGTGCTATTGTTTCACACCCGATATTCTGTGAGAGCGAGCCGGCCATTTCGTGCTGCAACGCAGCGTGGCTCTACCACTCAGACAGTGTCACTCATTTAGCACCACCCAGGGGTCACGTGTAGGGTCTCAAGGGCAAACCTACAGACGCGATTAATTTTAAAGGCCTATTGAAACCTGAGCGGTAATCGCTGCCGCTGTGGGTAAATGTATATACCGCGCGAGTTTCACTCAGGTCTTTAGTATCAAGTTCCGCGGCTAGAGCGACCTGAGCGGTATTCGCTGCCGCTTTGGGTAGAAGTGCATACCGCGCGGGTTTCGCTCAGGTATTATAGTTAGTTATAGAAACGACTAACTGGCGAAAACTTCTTACATTCTTGAGCGAAACTCGAATAGCGCGCGGTAGATACCGCGCGGTAATCTACCCACAAGGATAGCTAAATTCACTTAGGTGTTAACAGTAATAATACCGCATCGGTCGCTCGGTTTTCTTTACCCACAGCGGCAGCAAATACCGCTCAGGTTTGAATAGACCTTAACCCCTAAAAGTGTTCGTGAGAGGTTGGTTGTGCGTTGCTAAAGCGCTTTTATATGAACCTTATCTTCTGCAGTCTCCTTATGTTGCGGTTCGCAGTCTGTAATTTTCGAGATTAAAGCAGTATCGGTGTGTGAACCTACTTATCATCCGCGAATGCATTTCAAACATCTCGTTAGTTGAGGTGGACGGAATGCAGATTCATTAACTTTGAACATAGACTCTGCTGTTGTGTATACTTACACTCTTCTTTATCCTACATTCCATAATTGTATATTGAATAAGTCAACGTCCTCAAGAAATCCTAGAGTGTTTAAAAGAGTATTTAGAAGAGAGGATGCGGTCTGAGTTTGAGTGTTTTTTTTATGGAGAGAGTTTGGTGATTGCCTCAGACGGCATTTACAGCTTCACCGGGCTTTTTTGGGGGCGGCGAGAAACTTAAAGGGTTCCTCAAGCCGTGTGAAACGGATCACCTTCGGAAGTTTTCTAGAGGGAACGGCATCACGCACTAGTGCGTGTCCCCGTGCCTTACTAGTTTCTCCGAAGGATTCGGATCGGATCAGGGAACAGAACAACCCGAGGTTGCCTTTAAAGGCTCGTACCTTAGCTCGGGTTGACCGGGCCATGGTGGTGGAGAGAAGCGCCCAGGTACATGACTGTACCTGGTATAGAGCGCGTGTGAACCGGTTCGTCGTACCCTTGTTCTACGAGTACGGTGTATTGGGCCTAAACTAGTGTGCATGTTTAGTGTCGGGCGGGGAGTAATAGGGTGGATTCATGTTGCGTTGTGCTTTATGCACTAATTAGCCTTACTAGCAAGACACCAATATCTTATCAAAGTTATTAAATAATTAATATTGTTTTCCAGCTGGTAGAGGTAAGGTAGCCATTTTCTTATTATTTAAGGGTTACGGTGTACTGAGCAGCCACTGTCCTTATCATCCATCATTCACTAATTCAGGTGGACCTCAAGTTTGACCTGTAGTTACAATTACCAGTTCTAGACGGAAACGAAAAAGGTTATGTCTTGCAAATAAATATTGAGAACACTACATGCAATTTTTTTTGTGTCAAATTAATATTTTCTTTCTTTTTTAATATTCTCATCTCAACTTTTCCATTAACTCGTAATAGGTTGCCAGTAAGACTTCCTGTTGCGATAAATTGTTATTTATCTACTACTACGCTACCTTAAAAGCTTTTTTATCGTTAGTACAAAAATGTTTGTTGGTAAATTTTCTTTCCAGTACCATTAAAAGATGTTTGCAATCATGTGAAACCACAAAATGTGGAGTAACAAACGATATGTCAGTTGTTCATTGCATTTGGGTAACCAAAGCTGATGTCCACAAATTTGTATCATTAACTCCTATACTTTGGCATTATTTTAACCACAAGAGCATAATAATGAATAATAATATGTAAAAAAATACTTCCCTGGCTTTTTTTTAACATACTTAGGTCATAATGACTCAGTTAGTGTGAGAGCTCGATCAACTACCGTGTTGTTATTGCTATTGAGAAAGTTAAGCAGCATTCGCTTTACCCAGTCATCAGATGGGTGACCAAAACCTGGTCCTTTTTCGGATCACTGTTCTCCGCGCGTCTCTATCCATCACAGAAGACCAACTTAAGGTAAAGGTAAAGGAACACCATCTCATGCCGCTCTTAAAAGCCTATTGACGCTTTTTTATTGTTTTTTGACTTAGGTGGAGCATAGCACAGTCGCCATATTACCAGCAGGCTTCCCCAGTCCCGTTGATATCCACAATATATAATTTTGGAGATTCTTACGCCCATTCTTCTCCACAGCTAAAAAAAATAGACGTCCTGAATGGGTAGTAGGTAAAAAAATGTTTGTACGATTCACGACAAATATTCAGCTTCACCGGGCTTGTTTGGGGGCAGCGAGAAACTTAAATGGTACCTCAAGCCGTTTGAAACGAATCACCTTCGGAGGTTTTCTAGAGGGAGCGGCATCACGCACTAGTGCGTGTCCCCGTGCCCTACTAGATTCTCCGAAGGGTTCGGATAGGATCGGAAACTATGTTCAGACCACTTTATTTGTCATCAAAACTGAAAAGTACCAACCAATTATGTAGTTAGAGTAGGTAAATATTAACGGGGTTCTTTCCATGTTTATTATTTATAAGAGATGAATTCATATATAATAAAAAGAATAAGAAGAAATAATAAAATAATAAGTAAGAATTCCGTTAATAATTACTCTAATGCAGTGACCATGATAGTTTAATAGTTATATCAATTATTTAGTGTTAGTAACATTAATATAAAAAGCAGTATTTTTTGCTAATATATCCTTGGACTAAATATTAAATGTTTTAATAACAACAAGGTATTGTAGTACAGTTAGTGCTAATTTTCCGTTTCAAGGTGATGTTGAGACACTGTGGTTTTGCTAGACAATTACTATGATTGACGTTTAGGCCAACAACAACAACGCCATACTTTCCAGATGATTATTATGTATTAATTTGTTATGGTTACGTGTTCGTTAAGGTTACGTCATTTAAACAAAGACACTACTGCCTCAGGGACGGCACGAATTAAACACAGGGTGCAAGCGTCTATCTCAGGGACGAGGAAATAGATTTTGAAATGGGGCCATATTAAATAATTATAACATTTCTGCGGGCCAAGGAGCATTTGTTCTGAGACAAATAGATAACAACCATAATTAAGTTCCTATAAAAAATTTCATTATTCATCATTAGCTCATTTTATGTCCCCACTGCTGGGGCACGAGCCTTCGCTATGGATGGATGGGAGAACGGGCTATACTTGGTGGTTACCAAGCAGGCCTAGTGTGGATTGGTGGTTGTTTTCTTTTAATTTCAACAATTTTCTTTTCCCATACAAACCACTCTGTCCCTAGCTGTCAAACATTTGACGTCAATCAAAACAAAACAAAGGCGTCTCTTCAAAACAAAACAAAGGTATCTTTGGTGTGCCTTCAACTAATGCTCTAAGGCCTTCAAGTTGATTAGAGGTCAGATTTATTTATTTACGCACCAAGTAATCAAACAAAAAATATTGCAGGCATTACAATAAGAATATCACATCACATTAGATATTACTAAAGTCTTTCAACGTTATTTTATTTCTATTAAACTGCGACAGGCCAATAACTTTTGACAGAACGAAATCTGTCGGGGCAGCTATTAACATAAAAAATCAATGTAACTTTGTTTTAGAGAAATAGGGCAGAACAAGGTCTGCCGGGACAGCTAGATGACGCTTTAAATTGGATGACGACGACAGCAGCTTCGCTATCGGGAAGGATCTATAGTCGTTGCTCTTTGCCTTTTAGCAAAATAAGGAGACTGCAGAAGGGATCAAACAAACGCGCATGAGCAATGCACACATAGACCCACTCACTAGGGTTGCCAACTATTTTTCAGGAAATTAAAGTAAATCTATCACTAACTAGTATAAAAAAAAGCATTTGAAGAAAAAATTAAGTATTTTCCAAATGTATTTATTTAAATGTTTAAAAACATATTTCTTTGTACTCTTGGCACTATCTAATATTTTTTTATTGTTTTATAGCGCGTTCAGAAATTAGCGTTGCGTTTTGTTTCACTTCACCTGAGTCTGAGTATCATTCAGTAGTTCAGAAATTAAGTATATAACAGGAATATTCCTTTCACACGCCCGCATTAGTCGGAAATAAAGTATTTTCTATACTTTATTTTTATTAAATAAAGTAAAAAATAAATTTGGAAAATACTTTATGTTTTCTTCAAATCCTTTTTTTATATTAGTTAGTGATAGATTAACTTTAATTTCCTGAAAAATAGTTAGCAACCCTAGTGAGAGGGTTTATGTGTGCGTTGCTCGGAGCACCGGAATGTATGAAGACGACAATTCGATTTGTGAACATTCAAAATGGCTGATCTTTACTGGCGCTGTCATACGTAGTGCCTGCGGAAATTGAGACTAACAAAATATAAAATACATTATAAAAAAAAATATTGGTTTTAGTAATCAATGTAAGCTACTAAATTACGAATATTGATGTTATCAATGTATTTTAGTGGTTTCCAAGCATATAAGTTAAGTAATTTTGTTGTAATTTCAACAATAGTGATTTTTTTAGAGGTGTTTTCGAAAATAAATGTGATCGAGTCAAAATTATACAATCGTGTATTTGAGCTAGCAAATTCAAGATAAAGCCGTGAATTCACCTATATCAACATCTCAGATTCGTTAGGTAGTCATGTTAGACTTAAACTATTCAACGAATGTTGGTGCATTTTTTCAGTGTGTCGCCTTAAGGCTTCGGCACACCAAACGCGGTACAATAGCAGCGCTGTTTGAACGCGGAAATACATATTATTAATTGATGCAGATCTTCAAAAGAACTTCTTGACATTCGAAAATATGTGAAAAATTTATCCTCATGACTTTCCAACTCCCATAGACATAGGCATAGACGATGATATTCCCCATATTCTTCTCTTCTTGTATTGATATCATGAACCCAATTTTTTTTGTTTCACCTTAGAGCCAAAACCATTACGAATTCTTCTTCATCCGAGTCCGTGTCGTCCTGCCTAACCCGTCATAATGAACGCGGTTTAAACGCGGTCCTGCGTTGCAACTTGCTTTGAAACTGCCGCTGCGTTCAGTGTGCCGACTCCCGCGCTGCTGCTGACCTGCTCTGCTTCTGACCCGCGTTTGGTTTGCCGAAGCCTTTAACCTTTTTTGCTTTTAGGGACGTCGACTATAGGCACGCTGCTCACGCCAGTCTAACTAAACGCACCACCCCTATACCAGTAAGTATTGCTGCAATGTTTTTTTTATAGGTATTCAGACTTAGCTACGAAACTGCAATGAAACTCTTTTACGTCTTAACTTGTCTTCCTACATCCATTAAATTAGCATGAATGGATAATTAACATCCTATATAAAGCGATCGCATTCTTGTGTTAATAGAAACACCTAGACAAATAATTAAGATTTAGGCTAGCGATGAATATTTAATATTTAACTTATGAAGCTATTTTTTTCTGCGGATGCACCGGTTTATTATAAACGCCTTTATTGTTATTAGCAATAGAGTCTTTAGGTTTTAATTACAATGTGGAATTTGCACCAGTACATAGATTTATCTATTTTACACAATTACAATAGCAGTTAATTTAGATCAATTTACGATCCGCATACTGACATTTGAGTATGGCTGATATAGTGGGTCTAGATACTCGTTCGCTTCCTATCACTGTCTCTTTCGCACAGTAGTAATGACCATTGAAACTTATTTAATAACGAAGGCCGTTCAATGTAATGGACCAACAAAAAAATTATGGCGACGATTTTGTCGTTATACACTTTACGTTAACAAAAACGGGTTGACCGCAGGAAATTGATTTTATTAAATGTAGATGGGATTTGTTGCGGCCTTGAGTACGTATTTCCGGAAAGTAAAAAGTTGGATTAAATTTAATCCTACCTTAATTTAAATATGGCCGTATTTTAATATACCTATAACGAACGGTCTTAAAACAAGGCACACCAACCAAATATCCCCCGTTGGGAATCGAACCCAGGTCAGGACCTCTTTATTGTTCTAAGAACGGTAGTCTGGCCAGAAGACCAAGTAAATACGTTATTACGTTATACGTTTATTAATCTTAACATATTTTTAATAAAAAATACGCTTAACCAGGACTTGGCAGACGCCTTAGTTCAAAACGCCTCCAAAGTACTACGATCTACGATTTTTTTATATACCTAGCACGGCAAATGACTCCATACCACCTGATGTTAAGTGGAAAAGGAGTCCAGACGCGAAGACAACTGGTGCAGCGTGAAAACAACGCAGCACCAGTCAACCTCACTCTGCCGGCCCACAAGGTGCATCTTCACGCCTCGTATGAAGGACCCCATATCATAGGATGGAGGGAAAACGTGTGCTGGTAGACTATTCCATCTTTTGGAGGTGCGACAAAGAAACGAGTCACCAAATTTCTTTGTGCGCGATGGGATATGTGTGACAGATGAAGCGATGACTCCGGAGAGCAGCACGTGTACTCCCATGGAGGAAGGGAGAAGGATAAGTTCAAACAGTTCTTCAGAGCACTCGCCGTAATACATAAAAAAAACACTGAATAACTATTCAAATATTATACTTAGTATATAATGTAAGGGTGCATGTTGGACGTAATAGCATTTCTCAACGATTATATCCTAACTATTAAAAAGAAAGAATATTAACAGCAACATTGTTACGTAAATAATCGTTATTTACATAATCGTGACAATCTGATTTTAAGAACGAACAATCGACATGCGACTGCGCATAGTGCCACACAGGTCACAAGTCGCCATGTTACACCAAATGTCAGACGTCTAATCTCAATATAATCAAACGCCGTTGTCAGATGTTACAATTTTGCTAAACCCATTGTCGCTTATGTACCTACTCGTAATCGATAAACATTTCGCGGTCCACATTTAATTTCGGGTTGCGACAAAGCAAGCTGCGCGGACCTCGATGGCGCAGCGGTGAAAGCGAACGCTTTCTTGCTCGATTCGATCCAAATCATCATCAACATTATCATTAGCTCATTTGTCCCCACTGCTGGATAACGAGCCTTCCCTATGGATGGATAGAGAGAACGGGCCATAAATCACCACGCGGGCTCAGTGCGGATTGGTGGTTGTTAACGACTGCTAATGCAACCGGGACCAACGGCTTTACATGCCTTTCGAAGCACGGAGGAGCTCAAGATGATAAATTTTTGGTCACTCATCCGATGACCGGCCTTTGCGAAAGTTGCTTAACCTCAGCACTCGCAGACCGGGCGCGTTAACCACTGCGCCATCGAGCTCCAAATGCCTTGGAGAATCTAAAGCCGGCCACGTACGTTGCGGTCTACCTGACCGGTCTGCCTGCGCAGGTATACCGGAGGGTGAGTATGACAAGACCTGTGCTGTTATTTGAACCTGCGCAGGCGACATAAGAAAATTTTTAAAACATATTTGTGAGGGATTAACGGGTGACCTGTGCTTGCTTCACGCACACCACGTCGGTCGTCAGGCGTCGTCAGTGCGCAAGTTGTCCTGTCCGGTACACACGGCGGCAGATCAACCTATCCAAACCTGTCAAATTCCTCCAATGAATATTGATCCTTATTACTAAACTGTAAAGTTCGAAATTGATTGTAGAAATTTGACAGTTTTAGGTAGGTTGATCTGCCACCGTGTGTACAATGCAACGGGCCGACTTAAAGGGATCGGGGACAAGGTCACGTGTCTAGAAACCCTCTGAGGAGGTTTCGATCACACAGCTTGAGGAACCCTTTAAGTTTCTCGCCGCCACCAAAACGTCCGGTAACGCTGTAAAGGCCAAAAATAGCACTCAGTCTGCGATTGCTGAAATTAAATAACTTTCGGAAAGGCTTATCCTCGGATGGGTGACCAAAAATGTATTCAAAATTCAAAATTCAAAATCATTTATTCAGTTTAGGCTACAAGTAGCTCTTGTGAATGGCACTATGCCATCGGTTCGTAAGTCTACTCTGGGCGGGAGATCTTGTAAATGCCTTATCATAGCAGGACACTTTCCATTACAAATAAACACAAAAATTAAAGAAGACAACCACAACATGTGAAATAAACAAAATAAAAAATCTAAGTTAACAAATTTACATCAGGTAAAAGTTTCAATTTCCACAATGTCATACAGTACCACTACAATACTCTAGTAAAAGTCAAAAATTGTTTTAGAAAAACAAAGTCAAAAGTGAATAATACTAAAAATAAGATTAGTATGCAAGAGCAGACCAGCCTCCACAGGCGGCACCCGTTCACGAGTATGACATATGAATCAGCCATCGCTTCGCTTCGCTATTATCTTGAGCTCCTCGGTGCTTCGGAAAGCATGTAAAAGCGTTGGTACCAGCTGCATTAGCAATCCTTTACAACCTCCAATCCATTCATCCGATGACCACCCTTTGCGAAAGTGGTTTATCCTTAGCAATTGAAGACCGGGCGCGTTAACCAATGTGCGGTCGAGCTCCTTAATTTTTTTCGAGAAAGTTTTATTATTTTTGGTTTATTGATTTGAAGCAGCTTTGAAGTATGTATGGGACACCGCAATGTGAAATATCTCTTAATATTGAGTTGCGACAAAACAGACATTGGTAGGACACCAATTGTAAAGCAATAAAATTGCATTTCACTCTTTCGATTTGCCAACTCGATTTCCATAGGGCCAATAACAATGATTGCTACGAATATTGTTCGTGGTTACATTGTTTGCACATAATTTCGTAAGGCGTATCGATCAACGATCTATCATCGGTCGAGTTGAATATGTTAGATCGATTATCGAATGCATTCATATAGGTACGGGTAATGAATTTGAGTTTTGCGATAAGAATAACAATAATTATTGCGAGAATAATTGTATGACACAGAGCCTTGGATAACGTATGATCGTCTTACGAAAACGCTTAGAACGCTTTATAATATGTTTGGTACAATACAATACAAATTATAGAAATACTTTATTTGCTATTAAATAGGGTGGTTACAATGTGGATGTTATCAAGACATTTTGTAAAGTAGCTTATAACCTATTTAGTCATATATATCATGACATGCAAATTAATGTAATATTTTCATTTATTACATTATTATATTACTATATTACATTTATTAACATTTTCATTTTCGTTCGTTAATTACTTACATAAGAAATAAGTGTTTATTAAATTACAATACATTTTTATTTGTAATATCATTATTGAATTAAATTAAACCAGACTAAAGTATAAACTAATAAATAAATAATAAATAAATTAATAAAAACTAATAAATGCATCGATTTCATTAAAGTTATATTAATATTAATATTATGCCGCTGGATGCGAGCAGCACAAAACCGGTCGTTGTGGAGATCCTTGGGGGAGGCCTTTGTCCAGCAGTGGACGTCTTTTGGCTGAGATGATGATGATGATATTAATATTCCCCTCATTTATAGGTTAAAAATTCATTAATAGAATAGAATGCTTTGTCAAGTAGCCATCTACGCAACGGTACGACGATACTATGTCAAACAATAGAGTTAGTAATTAATAAATAAACTAATAATAAATAAATAAACTTTCCTACACTCACACCAATTATCTAGCCCAAGAAAAGCTTCGTTGAAACTCGTTAAAAATGGTAAAATAGTATAAATTTGACTTTAAATTCAAACTTATTTATGTTTTAAATCTCTTTTTTGGTATTTTTCTATGGTTTGTCGTATCAAAAAGTTAAGTCTCCGTTCTCCCTATCCATACATAAAAAAGTTACAACATTCCTCCCATCAATAGCATTGTAGCGTTATTATTCATAGAGTAGAGGTAACAGTCTAGAAGTTTCCTTATTTCATTAAATTTGATTTTAAAAAGTCAGAGGTGTCCGTCTTTAAGCAAAACTATACAAACGGTTAATGCTACTTTGTGTACAAGGGAAAGCGCTCTACTATTTCCTGTTTCAAGGCACGATTTTTATGTTTGCGTAATTTTTTACTACTGGCAAGGTTTTAAAAATAGAGGCTACCTACACTTGCCTTTAAACTTTTATTCTGATCCAAAGATAGATCAAGTTTTAATCGGTGCTGTGAAAGACTAAAAAGTTGGTTCTATTATGTTTCGAAAAAATATATTTTATCTAGTAAACCTCCTTGCGCGTAGATATATTAATAGATTGATAAAACATTTACAAAAAAAACACAGACAAACACACATAAAAGTTAAGGAGCACTATCTATCTTTGTCGCTATAATGTTATTTTAATCAAATACTTTGTCCATGTCATATATATTTAGTTTATATGTATGCATTCAATTTATATAATAATATTTGTATATTGTCTGTAAATAAACTTATAATTTGGAAAGCACCATAAACCACCCATTTCTTAGTTTTTTTTGTAGAGTTCAACACATGGTTGCCTCAATTAAATTTTTAATTTTTTTTATTGTATATCCTACACGCACACACATTCTCATGGATATTTTTGAGTAAATCGACGACGCAACGAAAAGGCAGATACTCAACTATATAAACGCTGAGCCCGAGAGAAAAGACCGAGTTGTAAAAGAGGGACCTAATTATTTTAGTATTTTTCATATAACGTCAATGTCAATTTGACAAATATCAAAATTCAAAAAAAAAAATTCAAAATTTAAAATCATTTATTCAGTTTAGGCTACAAGTAGCTCTTGTGAATGTCATTATGCCGTTCATAATATCAACATCTGTCTTGTTTCATTCCAACATTGCAATGATTGTATATGTGCATCTCGCTTGTACATAATTAGTGTGAAGTAAGGTCTATAGACAACAGATAGATAGCTATTCCTTGGTTAAAACACGATTGAAAAATTTAAAATATTTATTCCCTTGATAAACAGCCAGTTAATTTTATACTTCAGTTAGTTATCTAGGGACTTAACTAAGCATTGAAAAATCGGCCCTAAGAGAAGTAATTTAAACCTCTTCTTGACGCCAGCTGTCGTATTGGTGATGGGATATTGTTCCAGCACTTTGTAGCATGGTAGCGGAAGCTGCCAGTAAAGGCCGTTGTTCTATGTTTATGGATCGCAAGCAGTGGACGTACAGGCCTAGGAGCCCGATATTTTTTTGATTAAATTTAGGAAATATTAATTTTAAGTATACATATTCTGGACATTGAAAATTAATGACATCAAAAATTAAAGGTGCTAAATGCATCTGCCTACGCGCATCAATATTTAACACCTTAAACGCCATTTGACCGACAAACAATTGAATTTCTATTGTGTTTGGGCCTGACGCAACGGCGTTCAACCTGTTAAAATAGATGCCTTATTCAAATACGATGTTATGTGGTTCCGTGGTGGGATATTATGACAAAATCTACAACACGCATTGTGAACACGCTATATCATCCGTTTTGTTCAAACAAAAGTCGCAGCCCATACACTAGGTCTGCATAATTTAATCTGGACAACACAAGGCACTCACAAACCGCTTTTTCGCTAGCTTTCTCAAGTCACGAATTTTATATAAAATCTTCGTATATCGTCACATATCTTTATTTAGCGTTAATCCTGCTTAAGTATTAAGTATTTGTCCGTTGTTTTATTAGAGGATTCTCTACATTTATATTGTAAATCGTGTAAAGGTATCCTAAAGATATGTCTGACGATTCTACACTGAGGAAAAGTAGTTTAAATATTATTAGACGATCGACATTTAAACGAAAGCAAACTTCATATCAGTTTTATAAATATGCAGTTCACAGGTTTAAAACGAATTGACTGCCTGGATGTGGAATCGAACCCACCAACAGCAAAAACTTTTTATTTTGTGATTGTGCTAATTGCCTCAGCCCGGCAGCCCGGGCTTTTTGGGGGCACCAGGCGGCGAGAAACTTAAAGGGCTTCTCGAGCCGCGTGAAATCAACACAACCTTGAACAACATTCATGAATCGCAATAAACACTTTGACTTTGACTTTGAAACGAAGCACCGTCAGAGGTTTTTTAGAGGAAACGGCATCTCATACTAGAGCGTGTCCCCGCGCCCTAATAGATTCTCCGATGGGTTCGGATCGGATCGGGACAGTAAACACACTTACTGAAAGTTTCATCTATCGTATTCACGAGCATCGCTTCCTTCTAAGTAACATTGTACCTTTAATCAAAAGGAGACCAAATGTAAAAACTACGCGAACATATTTTAAGGAAAATAAAATTATTGGAACTGCGTAATTACTCAGCCATTATTCAGCCACTTTGTGTGTCAGTTAACGATCTATTCTATCCTAGATCGAATGAATGACCTTTAAAGGCAAATTGAATTAATTCCGACGGTGGGAACTAAAACTAC
Organism: Eudonia lacustrata; assembly: GCA_947562085.1. Classification (NCBI taxonomy): domain Eukaryota; kingdom Metazoa; phylum Arthropoda; class Insecta; order Lepidoptera; family Crambidae; genus Eudonia; species Eudonia lacustrata. Next base: position 23,336,271 of record OX387340.1, on the reverse strand, counting down.
AATGTTCTAGTGTTATTAGAATACAATTATTTATATATGTCATATTTTGTGTTCGCGACCATTCTGTCTAGGCCCTCCTTGCCCAGCGAATTGTATCGCAACTGCAGGAGAACGATTATGTCCAATAGGTCGTATAACAGTGGTAGTGGAGTAGTTAGTCCAGTTTTAGTACGTAATGGAATGTTTTGAACGCCTTGGCATTTCAAATGTCTACTTATTTGTGTAGTGTCCGCAGTGGACAATACATTGACAAATACTCTTAAGCTGATAACGTTATATGTGTTAGCAAAAGAGCTACTTCAGATTCTCAAGGATCGTTTATAATCAAACATTAGCCATTATGTGTTTATGAATTAAGTACATAATAAGAATCTTGAAAATGACGTGTAATAGTGACAAAATGTATTTAATAACTTTTCTCATGTGGTACGTAACCATTGTTGTGATTTTTAGACAATAAAACTATTAACTTTAAATAAAAAAGAAACTAGCATGCTGTCATCATCATATTATATATTTTTCATAATTTATAAGTAGTAGCCGTAAAGAGTGCTTAAGAGATTGCTGATATGGTTCCCCAGCCCAGTCTTGTGGAGTGCAGGGGATGGATGAGGATGGCGCAGGACCGTGCAGCGTGCGAGGGAAGAGTCCTATGCCCTGCAGTAGGCGGAAGTGGGCTGATGATGATGATGATAGTTCCCAAAAAGATCAAGTCCTATTTCTGCCATAAGTAGCTACTAAATTGGTGCGTTCCTGTTTGAAGGTCGGGGCTGAATATTATTTCTGGACATAAAAGCAAAATCTGATTACCGACACAGTTACATTGAAAAAGCAGTTGGAAATAAATCTGCATGCACACAGACACACAATATCTTATCCTAACAAAAGCTCATTACCTCTAATACTTTACTAAACCTTTGTATTACCCTACAAAATCCAAGATACCACCACAGTTGACCACGAGCTGTCGTTATGTCAACCGACTACAATTGGGCGGGTGACACTATGTCTGCGCCGCGGTTGGCCAAGGTCTCCCGCTCACTTAAGCTAGCCGCGTATTTAGGAAAACTCCCACCAAACATTTTCATACGAGTTAGCTCATAATCAGATTCGCACAAAAAATGCTATATAGGCTAATGTTTAATATTTTAAGTGAAACAATACTAATTTAAAAATTAATATTAACTATCAACGTGCTTGAAACTTAGAACTTACAAAAGGTTCCTTGCTATCGGATGAATGATTAGGAGCGCATACGGCACACACAAAAGATATTTATTTATTACTAAAAACAGATGGTTATGTAGCTTATAATTTATGTTTGAACCATTGTAGAGTCGTAACATTAATTATTAATTACCGGGAAGGCTGACGTAAGCACTGAATTTTTTCACTGCTTTTGGATTCTTAACTGCTTTTAAGCGGCAGAGTGCCATCTATCCAACGGTTATTGCAACCGCTGGCTATACAGATTCATCTTTACAGACGAAATACCACAAATTTGATAACACAACGCTATAGTAAATTTTACTTTCTTATTTTTAAGTGCTAATTGCTGCATTGAAGCAGAATTAAATATTTATAAAATACAGTGAAATAAATAAATGCCTACCGATCCAGCCAGGAATCGAACCTGGATCTTCCGCAATCTATTTAACTTTTTCACTGTATTTTATAAATATTTAATTCAGCTTCAGTGCAGCAATTAGCACTTAAAAATAAAAAAAGTAAGTAACATTAATTTCAAAGATTAAAACAAATCTCAAACCAATAGTTCCAAGAAATTACAAGGTTGTGTACCTTGTTTTAAAGACAGTATAACAATTGGTCGTAACATTAACGTCGACCTCAATAATAAACATTCACAATAATTATTTGTATCTCTACTTTTGTGCATAAACCTAATTCGTATTTCAGACTGAACTAGTAATATTTGATTACAGCTTTAAAACAAGATTGAAAAATAATTCCTAGGACATGTTTTATAAAACCATTAATTTTAGACCATTAAATTTAAAAACTTAAAAACTATATCTACTAATTACGTCCAAAAGTTTGATGGTGAAGCAGCTTATGCTTTATAGGAGGAAGAAGAGTATTTGTACAGAATTTAAATATCTCGAATAGCACATCTGGAGGTCTAAAAGCCTTGCAGTTTACGTACGTATTGTACTGTAAAATTAGTAAATACGCAACATTTAGTAAGTAACTAACATAAACCACAAAAAAAATCGAACGGACATAGCGTACCCCACACTGCAATTCAGTGTTGTGCATTCTATCAGCAGCTTTAAAAGCAAATAATGGTGATGATAAAGTACACACACTACCACATGACAAATTTAAATCACATATTAACGTTGTACGATTAGTAAATACGCAACATTTAGTAGATAACATAACCACAAAAAAATCCGAACGGACATAGTGTACCTCACACTGCAATTTAGTGTTGTGCATTCTATCGTCAGCTTTAACCGCTGCTGCGGGCTAGATAAGTTCTCAGATAAAGAGAAGCCAGACACGAACTACAGATTTCACATTAGATTTAATACAGAACATTAATGGTTTAGTTTGAACTGTTAAGACATAACAGTTTCATAATACTGCGTTGTATATATTAATTACTTTGTGTTGAGCTTATTTATATTCAACAAAATATATGTAATAGTAATTCAATCTTATAAACCAGGTTACACATTTAAATGATGAAAGTTATATAATAATGGGAATATAATAATGTATGAAGGTTAAAATTGTTTCAAAATATTGTACTTTGTTCTTGAAGACCTTTGTGGCATGTTAGTAGGGAAAGTTCATGTTGTGATCGTAATTGCTAAGAAATGACGGCTAAGCATTTAATGAGGACCAGACTTAATATACCCTATACGTGAAAAATACAAGGAGCGAAGATAATGATCAATTTCAATTTGGATCAAAAATTTCCAATCCGCATTTTTGTAAGTTACAATAAATAATTGTAGATTTATTTTTCTTTGATGACAGTGGGTCAGCTAAGAGTAAGAGTGAGACATCTCCAGCACGAGTATAATTAATAACTTTCTGGAGATGCCTCACAAACAACTTTTAAATTCAAATTCAAATTCAAAATTATTTATTGCATGCCACATTGGTGTACATAGTAATTAAATAAATAGGTACAAGGTGTCAAAATAAACAATGTAGCGCCCCGTAAGGGCATAACAATAACAGAGGGAGTAAACTTATGTACAACAGTTAAATTTCAATATTTTTCATTAATTTTCCTCCCCCACCTGAGCTTTCCTGATACTGGCTGACTTTCTGTAGTGGAAATTATCTTGTAGCTAGGTACATTAAAATTTTGAATGCAAAAATTGAAATAATAAACATTAATTTAAAATTCAAGGATCTTCATATATTGTTAGTTTAGAGTAAAACATGTTGTTCATAAATAAATAAGTTAGTTATAATTCAAATATGTATTTTTTGTAATACAACTATGTGTGTATTATCATCATTATTGTTATTATTATTTTATTTTATCATTAAAGAATTCATCAATATCATAGTAGCATTTTTTAATTAGGAATTGTCTCAACAGATTTATAAAAGAAGGTATAGTGTCTGAATTTTTTATATAATTTGGAATATTATTATATATTTTTATTGTCATGGAGTGTGGGCCTGATGTAAATATTTTTAACTTAGAAAACGGTTGCTTAAGTGTATTAGCCCCTCGGTTGTTTCTCTTAAGATTTGAATCTTTTACTGGGGAATACATATTAAAATTCTTTTTTACAAATTTGCAAGATTCAAAAATGTATATACACGTTAGTGTCATTATAGAGTGCTTTACAAAGTATGGTCTATAAGACTCCATCTGGTCAATATTTGCTAGTATTCGAATGCACTGCTTTTGCAATATAAATATATCCTGTACGTCAGTGCAATTACCCCAAAGAACTATATACAGTATATATACTATATACTATACTATATACTATATATACTTTATAAAGTTCTTTTTTTGGAAAATAAAAACCTTTTTATATTTTCAATAAATAGTTTATAAAGGCTTTGCTGCTTACCTCTGACAATTTATAGTTTGTATGAGTGCCATAAAAATGTTTTAGCCACTGCATACAAAAAAGGTTGCCGATGCCCATCTCTTTGCTTATTATGTTAAGTGATTTTTACATACTGTACATTAATATAGATTACAATATAAAATGTTGTTTTTACCTGTCGAATACATATCTGTGCCTGTTGATACACCCGGTATAACCAACCGCGTTAGGAATGTATATACTATAGGTACCTAAGTATCAAATATATTTATTGTATTTGTGGTTGCTTCGAATTAGTAACAAATTTCGTGTTGCCCAAGTTATATTAAAGCCAGTTCAATACAACTGTAAATCAGTAACGTCTAGTAGGGACAGGCTTGCGTGATGAAAATTTAAGTAATGTGTTACATTACATTGTTTAGACATTGTATATTTCGTTAATTACGGTATTAGGTACAGTATTTATAAATTAATATTAATTAATCATCTTAATTAATGGCTTCGCGTTTAGCATTTAGCCAATTTCACGTATTTTTATTATAAGTAAGTTAGGGTACAATTGTACGGTAGATGGAAATTAAAATGGAGTGTCACAACACGTGTTATTACGGAAAGAACTCGGGTGAAACTCCAAAAATATTATTTAAATATAGTTTTTTTTTTTGAATTGATTTTAAAAATGTATCATCTCGCAATGCACGTAAAGCCGTTGGTCCCGGCTGCATTAGCAGTCGTTAACAACCACCAATCCGCAGTGGGCCGGCGTGGTGGTTTATGGCCCGTTCTCCCTATCCATCCATAGGGAAGACTCGTACCCCAGCAGTGGGGACATTAAAATGAGCTGATGATGATGATGATGGTGAAGTATTTGACCGCGATCTCACCCGATAGTAAGTGATGATGTGGCCTAGGATGTAGCTTACTTCCCTAGATAAAGCCTGATCACCCATGCCTTAAAAATGTCCAGATTCTACTTATCAGAAGGAAATTCCAGGAAGCAGGGATTCGCAGGAAGGGAATTCCACTCCTTAGCTGTCCATATCAAAAATGATGACAAAGCGCTTTTTGTTTATGTTGACAGCATAAAGGTGTGACCTCAGTCAGGTAAACGGAGACGTGTGGTAAAGTAGATAATGCTGAAACAATAAATATAGTGGCTTGTTTAGTTTGAGCTAATTGTCAGTTGCAGTGTACCTAGTGTTTAACGTAAAGTTAAAGATAAGATAAGAGGGCCTACTCCATAGATCAACTATTACACTATTGATCATTGATTTATTTATTGAAATAATGCAACACAACATACATTAATCAGTGAATAAATGAGAAAGGGTATAATATATTATTATACCCGCCATTACCGCTTATTATAGCTTAGAACAGACCCATTATCCCAAAATGACGGGTCAATGTGTCCGCCCATCGTTTTCGAGAGCGGTCACCCGCCCCAATCAGGGGCGGAAGAGGGGCTCGCCCATCTACAGGGCGAGCAGTCTCCGACGGGGTTGTGGAAGTGTCCGAAAGGATTCCCATGACCTCGTCAGGCTCCACCATGCCGGCGTTTGATGCGTGCTCCTCAGATGAGGACGACGCGATGGTCGCCGATTTGCTAGTTCCATGGTGACGAGAGGACATCGGAGTGGTTTTTACCGAGTCGGCATTGACTCGCTTTCTCTAGGGCTTCGGCCCTGGAACAGAGTATTGGCCATCCTCGGACAGCCAGCGGGACCCCTCTTGCCCGCTGATGTGTCTGTTAGCAGATTTTACACTCCGAATCAAAAAAAAGAAGACCATTCTCCCAAACCGTGTAAACAACACGGATAAATTAAATTAAAAAACAAAAATTATTTTTTTGATTTACAGAGTAAACAATTTTTTTTTATATACTTAGCTCGGCAAATGACTCTATCCCACCTGATGTTAAGTGGAAATGAAGTCCAGACGCGAAGACAACTGGTGCAGCGTGGAAACAAACGTAGCATCAGTTAACTTAGCATCAGTTAACACTCTGCCGGCCCACAAGGTGCTTCTTCACGCCTCTCTTGAAGGACCCCATATCATAGGAAGGAGGGAAAACGTGTGCTGGTAGACTATTCCATCTTTTGGAGGTGCGACAAAGAAACGAGTCACTAAATTTCTTTGTGCGCGATGGGATATTTTAGACAGTGAATCGGTGACTTCGAAGAGCAGCACGTGTACTCCTATGAAGAAAGGGAGAAGGTGGGATGAGGTCAAAGAGCTCTTCAGAGCACTCGCCATGGTATAAGCGGTAAAACACGCAAGTCTCTACGCAATTGCAGAGATTTGAGAGTAATAGAGCAATCCAAATATATATGTATGGGGGGAAGTCCAAAACTTGAAAATGAAAAGGAAATTGGTTCTATCGAACCATAACGTCGATCTTAAAGTTGAATATCTCATTCGAAGCTCATTTAAAATGTCTTCCCTTTCCCTGTTACCATATAACAGTTTACTAAAGAATGTGGCCAAATCTTTTAAAATAATAAGTTTTTTTTTGCAGGTAGTTGATATAAAAGGTTGTAAGAAATAAAATTAGCAAGAAGAACCCAATATAAATAACTACTGAAATGAAATTACTGATGATTAATTTAAGGGAAATCCCTTAGTAGTTTTAGAGCCCGAGTGTTCCAATAAGTTTTAGATAATCGACTTTTTAATGCGATTATGATAAAACAGGAAACTTAAAAAAGTAAAAACAGCTCTAAAAAGCAATAAATAATATTGAAACCATGTTATTAATTACCTAGATACGCATGTCAGTTTTAAAAAATGTCTATTGAAGTCGGGTGGTTGGTGGTCGGCTGGGGGACAATTTTGTTTCATTTAAACTTTTATAGTTGTTCCATTATTTCCACTTTTTTATTGTAAAAGCTCCACCCGACTTCAGTAGACATTTTTTTAAACTGACATGCGTATCTAGGTAATTAATAATATGATTTCAATATTATTTATTGCTTTTTAAAGCTATTTTTACTTTTTAAGTTTCCTGTTTTTTGAAGTCGGTTTTTTTTTGTAAAAAAATATGTTATTTTACGTTTTTTAGTGATGGACGTAGACCTAACAAAGATGCTTCTCGGATGAGGAATCGATGGCCTAGTAGGCAGTGGTATTTCTATGCAAAACTTCAATCTTAATTAGGTATTATTTTTGTACGAACTAAACATTTTGGCATATTGAACCGTATGAAGTAAGCCCAACAAAAGGTAACTGCTGTAAACCGTTGAGGAATTCCCTCGACTATCTATGGTCTCCATCATCAGACCTGAAATGGCACTTATAACCCATATGGGTGCAAAGTTCTTATTAATAGAAATGAATTAAGACTAAACACAAGGTAGCTACTGTAAAACGTTGAGGAGTTCCCTTGACTGTCCTTCGTCTTCATCATCAGACCCCTAATGGCAGTCACAAGTTGTGACTTGTGACTGTGTTGTGATGAGAACTTTACACCTAGATGGGTTGTGACCCATCTAGGTGTAAAGTTCTCATCAATACAAATTAATCAAGCTCAAACACCATGTAATTGCTGTAAATCGTTGAGGAGTTCTCTCGAGTGTCTTTCGGCTCCATCATCAGATCGACTCCAGACCTTCATTAAGTAGTAGTGCTTTAAAATACTTAATGAAAACATTAACAAACGCACTAGTCGCCCCTACAATTTTCGAAAGTTCCCCTCGATTTCTCTGGGATGCCATCATCAGATCCTAGTTTCCTTATCATGGTACAACCCTTGAGATATCTCTTTTCCAACAAAAAAAGAATCATCAAAATCGGTTCGACGAAGAAGAACGAAGAAGGACGAAGGACAAAGTTATCCGCGAACACACATAAAAAAAAATATGAACGAGTTAAATTGAGTAACCTCCTCCTTTTTTGAAGTCGGTTAAAAATATGAAATGAAGAGCAGTCGGATTATGGTTTCAAATAAATTCTTTTTTTTTTTCATATTCACTTTTCGGGTAAAACTTTTTTGTAAAACGAAGCGATGTAGTTAAATGTGAGCAAGCCCTTATTTTATAATGGTTTCGCTTTATATCGGTCACCTCTAAACCACCTTAATACGCTCAATTTATTTATAAATAAACAGGGCCTTAGCACTGGTGACTGACATTAAATATGATTGTTACTTAACTGTTTTCAATGGATTGGACACGTTCAGTCCATTAATAATCCGTTCACTTGCGACAAAGTGACGTATGTGCAATACAGATATTATTATCAAATATTTTAATCAGCTCTTTTTATGTCCCCACTGGTGGGGCATGGGCCTTTCATGTGGATGTATAGGGAGAGCGAGCCATACACTATCCGGGATTCGATAAAAATAAATTAAAACATTTTGGCGGTTTTAATCACTCTTAGTTATGTCTTGCCGGCACCTTTAAGTATAAAAAACGTGCAGGTATCGTGTCTTGAACACGTACCAGTAACTCCTGCAAACTTTTTTCAAGCAATGAATTATTGTGTCGTGTTAATTTTGTATCTGTCAAACGTATTAATTATTATATATTTGATCGTAATAAATTAATGTGCAAACCACAAACTTATAAACAAACTTTATCAAAATAATTGTTGAATCTGTTGTATTAGTCTGGTGCAGAAAGACAGTTTAGATTACTAACTAACAATTAAATTGTCAAATTGTCATATTTTAGATCTCTATATTTTCAACAAAAATTAACCTCCTTTGGTTCGACAGAATGAATTATGACTTTGACTTTTACGGCGACATATTTAGACAAGATGGTGGTAGCTAGCCAGGCGGACAAATAAGCCCTACCACCAACCGAGTACACACTTTCCTCCTCTGTAAAGATAGATGCCATAAGTTTGGCAACGTCCTTAAGAGCAAAAACCCTGAAGTCCTCCGGTTCCGGATAGGCTGACCCCAGGAGTCCCATTCTTTTCCTAGCCAGAGAGTCGCAGTCACACAGTAGGTGCTGTATTGACTCTGTTTCCTCTCCACATGCCCTACATAAACTATTTGTTGAGACTTGCATTCTGTGAAGCTTTTGCTTCGTGGCATAGTGCCCTGTCAAGGCACCGATGGTTAATCGGGCCTGCCTTCTGCTGCCTAGTAGGTATAGTAGGAGGATCAGTATGCATTGTACATATTCGTACGTGTACGTAAGCGTCCAATTCATACGAAAACGCAACCAAAATGCGGCTGCCCCAAACCCTTGTTATGCGAACGTGAATCAACAGCGGCAAACAATCAAATTTCTTATTAAATCTTGATTTAAGGCAGCTGGTACTAGAATATATTTTCACTTCTTTTTTAGAAAAGGTGCATTACAAAACCCGCCGATACACAACCGCATCGGGCTAACAAAAAATGCAGCGACATCTATCCGAAGCCCTCGAAGAATCTATTAGGGGACATGAACACCCTTGTGTATTGCCATCCCCTTTCGAAACCCTCTGAGGATGTTTCTATTGGGATATAAGAGGATAGAGTAAGAGGCGGTGGGCCGCCTGAGGTAAAAAAAGCTACGGCTGTCGCTAAACCTTTGATACGCAGGCACGTGAATCCGCAGCGACAAACAATCAAATGTCTTATTACGTCCAGATTTAAGGCAGCTGGTTACTAGAATAATTTTCCACTTCTTTTATATAAAAGGTGCATTACAAAACCCGCCGATTCACAACCGCATCGGACTAACGAAAATCGCAGCGCAGCGACATCGTGCGCCGAGCGTCACGTAACCGATTGTTAGCGGGGGCATTGTTTTTATTTTTTGTCTGCGCCTGCGCACCGTGATTTACCCGGCTTTGTTCGAAATATTACTTAACAAACACAGATATCGGAGTGGAATAATCGATTGGCAACGTTAAAACCTATTTAAATGTTCGACTCTTATTTGTTTTAGATGGCTCGTCTGATTGTTTATTACGCCATTCCTTTAACTTTGGAAAATTTAAAGATGTAAATTGCCTTTTTTTGTTTGACAATTATTCGCTTTGATTAAACTCCGTTTTTATAATTGCAACATACCTGTATAATTTCGTTGCATAAAGTTAACATCAAATCCGTTTGAAACTAATAACCACTTAAAAATTTAGCAAGAGAACAAAATATTTTTATCTATTAAAATACTTAAATTAGGTTCTACTTATATAAATGAATTAGCTTACAAAAATGCAAAACTCGCATTAGCACTGCAAGACTCACACAATTTGTTAAATTCAAAATTCAAAATCATTTATTCAGTTTAGCAGTAGTAGCTCTTGTGAATGTCACTATGCGATGACATGACCGATGGGTCCGTAAGTTTGTATACTCTGGGCGGGAGATCTTGTACTGAGAACCGGTAAGAAACTCAGCAAGTGTCCAGCTCTTTTCTCCCTTACAGCGTCAAACATATTGAAAAATGCCCTATCATAGCAGGACACTTTCATAAATAAACACAAAAAATATAGAAGACAACCACAACATGTAAAAAAACAAAATATAAAAATCTAAGTTAACAAATTTACATTACGTAAAAGTTTCGATTGCCACAATATTATACAGTGCCACTACAGGACTCTAGTAAAAGTCGAAAATTGATTAAGAAAAACAAAGTCAAACTATAGTGAATAATACTAAAAATAAGATAAGTATGCAAGAGCAGACTAGCCTCTACAGACGGCACCCGTTCACGAGTATGACATATGAATCAGCCATCGCTTCGCTCAACCATATTTTAGGGAACGTAACCACCCGACGCACATGCCATCACCGCAGAGAATAAAGAGAGCATGACACACTCAAGATACTCTATTAGAACTTAATGATCTATTTAACGCAACGCTATTTGTTATCTGTAGGACACTGCTGATAAATCTATCATATCTGTACAAAAATTATATAAATTAATTTTATTATATTGATTCAAATAGAGTATAAGGTGTTTTTTTATTATAACCAGGCTGTTTTATCATCTAAATATTCTTTGACTGTATAATAACCTTATATAAGTAACAAAGACTTCACATGTTTTTTTAAACTTATTTAAAGGTAAATCGGTAACCGGTCGTTGTGGAGATCCTTGGGAGAGGCCTTTGTCCAGCAGTGGACGTCTTTTGGCTGAGATGATGATGATGATGAAAGGTAAATCTAGTACTCAGTACTTGGTACTTTATTGTAATAGTGTATACCTTGCCCCAAGAAAGAACCAAGAACCTTCTGTAACCTGAACAGTGGCATTACAAGTTTTGTCTTATTTTTTAGTATTGAAATTGTGTACGTCACCATGTTTAGTAAAGGAGTTGACATTGCAACGTACAAAAACTATACAATTATAAATATACTAGCTGACCCAGCGGACTTCGTATCGCTTTGACAGTTTCTATGTCAACAATACAATCAAATCGTTTCTATGACAACAAAACAAACAAATCGTGGATCATTTTGTATTGGAAAATTAAATTGTAAAAAAAAAAATCTGCGCTGGACCACCCTTAACATTTAGGGGGATGAAAAATAAATGTTGTTTGATTCGCAGACCTAACCGATATGCACACAAAATTTCACGAAAATCGGTCGAGCCATTTCGGAGGAGTTTCATTACAAACACCGTGACACGAGAATTTTATATATTAAGAAAGAAGATTGAGAAGCAACTGTCAGGACACCAATCTCCTTAAAAAGATTTCTTAAGGAAGTTTGTGACCCTATTTTATTTATAGATTGTTCGTTAAATTTCTTCAATAGAATTTGAACTTTATGTCTATGGCAAATGGTTGAACATTTGACAGTTTTGTAAGTCTGCTGCGCAGGCGTCTGTACTCAGGAAGTGCTGCTTTAAAGCCATATAATAATTTTTTTTACCAATTTCTGTAAAGTGATAGAGTAGAAATAAAACCTTCACTCAGCACTTATCTGAGAGGTATAATAACAATGCAATCATTGATTGATTAGAAATAATTAATTGGAAGATTTGGACATTTTTCACATCAATACACGTAAACACAAGGAAAATGTCAAAGTTATCGGTCGTCACGTAAACCCTCTTTAGTATCTGCTATTATCTGTTATTAATATTTCATTAGATTTTAGATTAATTAGATTAGTTTTATTAATGATTTTATAAGTCCACAACGCATGCCGTGGCTGACTTTAATTGGAAACTATACTTAGATAAGGCTTATGTTTGTAACTGTATCATTGTTTTCGCTAGTAGGTATATGTTTTTGTTGACTGTCCAAATAATAAATAAATAAATAAATAATCATTATCAGCCTATATTAGTTCATTGCTGGACAGGCCTCTCCCTGGACCTGTCATGCCTCTCCAAGCACATAACAATGCAATGCACGAGCTATACCCGTTGTGTTGCAAGGTTCTAGTGTGGTGACCGCTTCCCATCAGGTGGGCTAACGTTTCCCCATACAGACGAATAAAAGAGGACAATTGCCCACTACATACAGTTACAAATGTTCACCTAACTGTCGCAACGCAAACAATTCTTCAACGTCACCGTTCCATACTAATTTCGACAGTCACTCAATCGGCTATTACAAACATTTGATAATACCCCATTCTTCATTATTACCTCATGTTGAGGAGATATGGGAAACTGCCGGGTAATGAAAAAAAAACATTCATATTGACACAGTAACAATGGACGCCAGCGACTTATGTGCTCTTTGGCAATGTTTGGATAGTACGTTTCCATTGTTGAGTTTCGTACGAGTTAGAAGGATCAAGAACACTTCCAGTAGGTAATTTTTTACAATTTATCTTAAGTTGTTTACTTAAGGTGTTAGTCGGGGAAGCCACCAGTGTTCGACACTTTAAGCCCAATGTCCGTTGTAGGTCATAATATTTGTGTGAGTGATTTCGTAGAAATGTGATCGTAACAGTGTAACAGGATAACAGTGTGACATGTCTTCTAATGAGTATTTACTGCATTCTCTTTATGATTTGCAAACCTATAATTCTATTTTCTACTGCAATATTGATTTCAACCATTTCGTGTGTAATAGACTTTTAAACAATATTTAAAAAAAAAAAGGAAAAAAAGAAAAAAAGAGACAAAAATTTATGTCATTGTAAATTGTTTAAGTATTCCATTTTCTATTGTAATATTGATTTTAAAAGGTGAGATGTCAAATGTTAAAGTAAGTAAATAATGTTAATGTTATGTTCACTACTGTAAGGCTCGTTCGTTTTTTTTTATTCATTAACGTTAAGCACTTGACCTTCATCACACCTGATGTTAAGTGGTGATAAGGCGGAAGGTGGAAGCGCACTTCACCCGGAATCCTTAACTACTGATGAACTGGTGGCTATCTTATCTCTAACAGCCGAAACACAATACTGCTATTATCACTGTTATTAACTGATGTTACGGCGACATATTTAGAAAGAAGATGGTGGTAGCTCAGCTATTCAGGAGGACTTATAACCAGCCCTATCACCAACTAAACCGAGAAGAATCGAAGAGTACCAATCGAGTCCCAACACCACCACCTGGACCCGTGTACCCGCCTCACCGCTGGGACGTTTCGGGCATGACTTTAGCGACAGAGGCATTATCCGCCTCTCTCTCTCTGGTTAAGACCAGCGGTGTCAGAGCCAAAGATCCCGGGTTCGATTCCCAGCGGGGAGTACATATTTGTGTTCTCGGTTTTCTTAGACCGGTTTTGAGTTTTACTAGTACTGTATGACACTGTAAAAATTTAACTGGTAAATGATGTTTTGCAAACTTAAAAATATAATTTATTTATTTTTTCTTTTTTTGTGTTTTTTTACATGTTGTGATTGTCCTTTACATTTTGTGTTTTTATGTGTGATGGAAAGTGTCCTTTTATGATTGGGCATTTTCCAATATTTATGACGCTGTAAGGGAGAAAACACTGGAGAGGAGAGGAGAGGCCTACAATAATAATAATAATAAATCATTTATTTCAGGCAACAGCCTATGTCCAGCAGTGGACTAGTATAGGCTGATGATGATGAAGGGAGAAAAGAGCTTGACACTTGCTAAGTTTCTTGCCGGTTCTTCTCAGTACAAGATCTCCCGCCCAGAGTAGATAGACTTACAAACCGATGGCATAATGACGTCATAAGAGCTATTTGTAGCCTAAACTGAATAAATGATTTTGAATTTGAATTTGAATTTGTTGGTGGTAGGGCTTGTTGGTCGGCCTGGCTAGTTACCACTAGCTTATCTAAATATGTCGCCATAACATCAATGTTAACAGCACTGTTGTATTCCGGCAGCTAGAGATGAGATAGCCAGTGCCTCAGTAGCTGAGGATTCCGGGGGAAGTGCGCTTCGGCCGTCGGCCTTATCTTCACTTAACATCAGGTGAGTTGAAGGGCAATTGCTTACCCGTGAATTTAAAAAAAAGAGCCATGGGAACAGACCACCAATTTGTCTAATTACGCCAGTCTCATCTCACGCTGCACAGACCATTGTTTGTCCAAATAACTGGCTACACCCAATCTAATTGATAACTCTGTGAATCACGAAAAATGGACTATTCAAAATACTTATTACTTAATTGAACAATGATATTTGCCTAATGAAACATCTGATAATGATATTATATTTGCACAGAGATTTCGTTGCTTTACCGACTAGTGTTTTAAATGTGGCATTGCAGAAATGGTATTAGGTATAGTCGACCACGAAATTGCTTTATCGCTTTTGACAAAATCTTCCATTACAATAAAATTTCGCTAAGGCTCATTGTCAATAATGACAACGTATCTGTCACTTGGTATTTTAAACAAAAATAGAACTTGTTGTTTTGTTGTAATAAGCAAACAAAATTCACTTCTAAGGTGGTAAAGCAATTTCATTGTCGACTATACCTACTTGGTTTGACTAAATTGCGTCTTAGATAAAACAATGTATTTATTTATACGACTATAAAGATACCTTTACTTGCAAAAGATTTATGATTTTCACATTTGTGGTCCAAAACATTCTTAAAGTCCTGAGAACAATTCAATAGTTATATATAGAGTTATATTGTTATTGCAAACTGACTATAATGCTGTAATTAAATGTTATTATCGTAAATCTTAAGTGACCAATACTATGAATCAGGCGTGATTTTTTTCAATTGCTGCTATATACCATTATGTATCTTAACTTCAAGGGAAATCCTAGCATTATCTTTTAAGGTTATGCCTTATGATCAATAAAGCTTTAATCTTTTACCATATCTCAGATACTCCGTGTCAGACCAACACTAGTAGGCCCAATAATAATTATCTCTCACACCACAATCTAATAAACATAAACAAAACAATACAGCATCGCGTCGCCGCAACAAAAACAACGATAAAACGTGTTTATTATCAGGTTCGAAGGTGAAAACAATCGAAAGTAAACTACGACATTGCACCAAAAGGTCAATTATCGAACGACCGACAACAGTGTTACCTTTACCACGTAACATCGGGTAATAGCTGCTAACTCAAATCTTAACAGAATTATCCAACGATTTCACAACCCTCATTGAAGGTCTATGTCGACATTCCCCATTCACACCCCGGTCCCCGATACATAATAACATTTATCGTCGAGTTTGGCACTTGACATCTAATTCTCATAATAAAATCAATGACCTTTGGCGGTTGACAATGAGTCGTTTTGCAATTTGTCCGTAAGTCGCAAGTTTAACGGAGCATGCTGCTATAGGTGAAGAATCAAGCTATGGATTGCAGTTACCTTGTGGAACTATAAAGCTAACTAAATTAATTGGCTGAAATATTCTCTAAATTAATTGATTGAAATGTCTGATTAGTTATATACTAATACGCATTTTGTAAACGTGATGATCAAGGCAATACCCATAAATTGTAGCGATGCCTTGATTTTTATGATGAATACCTTTATTTAGCAGTGGGCTGACCCACTTATACGCTTACCACGCTTAGGTAAGAATGTGTAGTTAAAATATAACTGATTATATTTTATCTACATATTCCCACTTAAGCTTTCGCATTCCAATATACCTATCCAAATATTATAATATAACTCAGAGAATTTAACTAAAACAGATTTAAAATATCGCGTCCTTTTAAAGGTATGTAGGATACCTTTTGCCCTGACATTTTCTAAGCTATTTTTGTTTAATTTCCATAAGTTATTAAATATAGAAATTATCTGTACCATTTAGTTATACTATGTTATTTTGCGAGTTCTCTCAATATAGTTATGTCTTGTTTTGCATTCTCAATGCCTTCTTATATTATGAAAATTGAAAATAGCACTTGAAAAATAGACGACTTGCCTCAAGTGGGACTCGAAACGACCTTTCGCAATCCGAGCGACAGCTCTTCGAACTTAGCTGAAAAAGTTTGTTCAAAAAAGTTATTTACTGAAAAGTAAAGTCATTGTGAGTGTCGTAACATATTTTAAATATAGATTCAAACAAGTGAATATAACAAATTGATTTATCGCGTGTCTCTTGTTTCCCAATGACCAACGCAATATGACTACCGAAATTGAGTTATTTAAAACGAAAATGAAAAATGTAGTTAGCGACCTTCCAAATCGGATACGCCAATGAAAAAAAAATTCACCAACAATAGATCTTGAACCTAAATCAGTTCAAAATCCGGGGCGCGCGCAACAAAGACAATGCACTCAATGTCGTTCTCGTCACGACATCACGACCTTATCCGACATACTCGGTTACCGATTTATTGTTCGGTATCGATTATTAGCACGCCATGTCAATGGTCGATACGAGAATCGATGGCTGGCGCACGCTTCTGGGTGCAAGGCTGGTGAAACTTTTGTAAACCGTATAATTAGTGAAACATACGAATAGATATAATTGCCCTAATGGTTATAGTTTGAGAGTTTTAACAGGCAGACAATAGGCGGTTTATGTTTTTAGGATTTTGCAAGTCATTTATGATCTATCGCGTTGGGAAATAGAATAGAATCTATGACTTACTATACTTATTACAAATTTTTCCCTAACATTTTTTCGAAACTTAAGACGGTACCTGGATTTGTGAACATTCAAAAAGGCTGTGATCCTTATTGGCGCTGTCATAGGTCGAAAATGCGTAGCGCGTGCGACAATTTGAGACCGAAAATTAACAGTCTAAAAATATTTTTAAAAACTTATTGGCTTTAGTAATCAAAATATGCAGCAACCAAATTACGAATATTGATGTTATCAATATATTTTAGTGGTTTCCAAACCTAAAAATAAAGTAGTTTATAATTTTGTTGTAATTTCAACAATAGTGATTTTTAGTCGAGGACGACTTCCTTGGTCGAGTGGTTTGTACACCGGTTTTCATGGTGTCGCCATCTCTGAGGTCCCGGGTTCGATCCCCAGTCGGGTCAATTTAGAAATTATTGTTTTTCTAAATTGTCTGGGGTCTGGGTGGTGGTCTGGTATTTTATAAGTATGTTTATCCGTTGTCTAGTAACCATCTTACGAGTTTCTTAACGAAGCTTCTCTTGGGCTAGATAATTGGTGTGAGTGTAGGGAAGTTTATTTATTTATTATTAGTTTATTTAAAAATAATTACGATCCAGTCAAATTAATTATTTTGACTAGATCATAATTATTACAAAATAATAATTACAAATATAATAATTATACAGTCAACATTATTATGGTGTATTTGAGCTAACATATCAGTAAGTACATAGTATAAAACAAAGTCGCTTCCCGCTGTCTGTCTGTCCCTATGTATGTATGTATGCTTAGATCTTTAAAACTACGCAACTGATTTTGATGCGGTTTTTTTTAATAGATAGAGTGATTCAAGAGGCAGCTTTATATGTATAAAACATGCATACAATTAGACCCGGTAGGTGGCGCTGCGCTGCCATAGGGTTCTATAGGATACGGGTGTTCACTCAAGCGGACGAAGTCGCGAGTGGACCGCTAGTTCAATACAAAGACATGAATTTACCTATATCAACATTTCGACATTCAACGAAAGTTGGTGCGTTTTTTCAGTGTGTCGCCATAATGAGCTCTATTATACTTTTTACCTAATAAGCTGTAGGTATACAACCAACAAACTACTTATCAAGTTGCCGAACAAACTTAGTAGATAACACAACTCTACAAGAACTCGCTACAGTGTATTCAGAATCCCAACTTTCACCGGGAGAAGGAAATACTCACTAAAAACCCTAGCACATCCCTTCACTTGCCACCAGGGTGAAGTAAGAGGTCGTTTATGGTTTGATGATGCCGACCTAATAAAAGTAATAATTTTTTAAGTTAATGTAGTATTTAAAACCGATATATAAGTTTACATAAATTGATTCAATGTTTATATAACTTGTAGAAAAATACGTAAAAACTACACTCTGAAATGAAATAAATTAAACGCGAGTAGACACGAGAACATAAATAAATAAACTCTCCTACACTCACACCAATTATCTAGCCCAAGAGAAGCTTCGTTATGAAACTCGTTAAATGGTTACTAGACAACGGGTAAACACACTTAAAATATTTAAATACATACTTATTATACATAGAAAGCACCCAGACCCGAGACAATTTAGAAAAACAATAATTTGTAAATTGACCCGACCGGGGATCGAACCCGGGACCTCACCATAAAAGCGGTGTACAAACCACTCGACCAAGCAGGTCGTCGTGAAAAGTGTTTCAATTTAATATACATAAGTCATTTACGAAAGATAAGCCATTTTACCGCTTCCATCGTAACACAATTATTAACTAGTTTCAAAGTCATATTTAAACATGTGGGAACAAATAAAAAACAATCACCTTACATATTTTGGCCTTAAGGCATAGCAAAGCATGTCAAATCTAATTGCGGTCGTATTGTTATTAGCTATCAACAAAATAATAGTATTATCTGTCCTACAGCATCTAAAGTCTACCATAACAATAATTCGCCAGATATCTTTCTGTACGTTGAGTTACGATGAAAATTTGTTTCGCAATACGAAGTTGTTGTAAATTGTTTACTCATTAAATATATCATGACGTCCAAAACCACCTCTGCTGTATAATGTTTACTTTGACCATCGCGCATTGTAGGCCGATTCTACTAAATAACTACAACTACACTGCAGCGTCGCGTGTGTCAAAATGAGCAAATTTTGACGTTTCGGTATTCTGTTATGCAGCGCTGCTGCCGTAGTGTTGCAGGGACGGAGAAGTAACGCAAATAGGTATTCCACTAACAAAACTGCACTACACCTGACAGCAGTATTGGTGCAGTTTTTGTGCAGGTTTATTGAAGTAGATCGTGAGCAACTTTTGCACAGCGTATTATAAGCATTTTACGTATTTAGCGTATTGTAACATTAGTTCTTTTAGTTTTATTGCAGGATTCGTGCAGCTGTAGTGTAGTAGTCGCGCAGTTGTAGTGTAGTTGTGGTGCAGAGAATTTTAATAGAGTAAGTACGTCTATTTCCACGGCACTACACGCGACAAAAGACAGGCGTAAACGTGCAGTTGCAGTTTTTTAGTAGAATTGACCTACTGGTTCCCATACCCCGAAGTCCTGGGTTCGATTTTCAACGAGGGGTACCTACTTATTGTACTCGATTTGGTTGGTGGTAGGGTTTCTTTAAAGTCAATCTGGCGTTTATTTATTCAATCTAAAAATTGAAGGCATTTTTATGTCCCTCTAGAGCTTCGACAATATTTCCTCAGAAGAAAATATTTGTGCGTACCCATGTCACTTTCAGACCACCCAACTACCACTGTGCAACAAATCACGTTGATCCGTTGCTCCGTTCTGTCGTGACAGAAACACAAACCAACCCACTTTCACACGTATGAAACCGGGGCTTAGTGTCTGTATGCGTTAAACGAATCATTAGTCACTCTAATTGGCGGTTGCGCGGAGCAAGGCTAAAATTGTGCTCTGACCTTTTCGCTAAGGTTATATATTATTTCACTAATTTAATTAGTTGGTACCTCTAATGCTCACTGCTATAGCTAGGTATGTGTTGTGAATCAAAAAGCGATAAAGATATATCTAACTTCGAAATGATCTGGTTGTCTATTGTGCAACATAAAATGTCCTACGTTATTGTATCATTCAGTAGCTTGTATGTATGGTCTTTTTTTGCATGGTGAAATTCATAATGAAACGGAGGAAAACACGCTGTGCCCCCAAAGCAACCCGCTATACACTACTTCAAAGTTTATACTGACACCCCCTACCAACCTTTCGGTTACAAAGTAGGTGTCAGAATAACCTTGCGCAAGCACAAGGGACCATCTACGTCAGGTCATAACGCCAGATCAGAACACGTGTGCCCCCAAAGCAGCAGGCTGACGAGCCAATAGCCCCCAAAGCAGCAGGCTGACGAGCCAGAAAGGCTCTATTATAAGTATTTGAAATAACATAACTAGGAGACCGCCGAGTTATGAGAGTTGAGACGTGCCATCTTCTGGGCAAAAAAAGTGATAGGACCTAGTTTCATTAAAAAAAACTGAGTTGCATAATTATAGACACGCTTGTAAGTACTTGTAGAACTGACTTTACCTGTAGGGCAGATCGGGGCTAGTTCTCCTAAGGGGTAGGTAGACTAATCCTTAATAACTTCCTTCATTCCGGAGTAAGCGCGACAGTGATGCGTCTCAAAAGAGCTGACCGAACCACCGAGCAGTGGCGCCAAGCAACGGAGACAGCTGACGGAGACGTGAGCGTACCCATTGTCGCCAGTGTGAACGGATTTTCGTAAGTAATTTTTTAGCCACATACATTTTTTGTTCTAAAAACTTCATTATAAAACAAAGTCGTGATTTTATGTTTTTATATCGAAAAGCAGTTATCAATAAATGTATACTAATAATGTGTATCGATTTCTCACACAATTTAAGTTTTAGTGCAAATTTTTTTTATTTATAATACATTATTTAAAAAAAAACATTTTTTTGCGGACGAAGTCACGAGTTAAGTGATAAAAGTAATTTCGCGTAAACTTACGTTTCAATGATTAACAGAATTGCAAATTAGATTAAATTAGAGAGCCAAATTAGCGATACATTACATTGTTATTTTATTATTAGCCCTCATTGTCTCACAGCTGGGAACAGGCTTCCCTCCATTTTTTCCACCCATTGCGGTCCCGAGCTAACTGATTCCAATCTTGGATAAATATATCCAGTTCGTCCCGCCATCTCATTCTCGGTCTACCGCGGCGCCTCCGTGTTGTGTTTGGTTTCCAATATGTTGCCAACTTACCCCATGACACTTCTGGCATACGGCAGACGTGATCATCATCCATCACATCACCATCATCATTCAGCGGAGCAACTTTCAGAGCTACATCTGTAATTTGCGTTTGGGAGCGCAGCTCGGTTTTTCAGATTAATGTTACGAGATGTATCACGACTCAAAATAACATTAATAATACATTATTTTTATACCTAGAAACAGAGCGCGTATTAATCAAACTTTTCAGAGGAAATCATGTTTGATAACGAAAACCTTAGATCTAAACGCTGACATTTTGAAATACAATAATTACATTCTAACAAACATACAATAATATTGCTCGGTCGGTACTTACTACTCACATCACAATATATGTCAGAAGAACTTTTGAAACAATTGATATATATATAAAAACATACAGTATGGAGTTTCTTGCGCCCATTCTTCTCCACAGCTAAGAAATAGACGTCCTGAATGAGTAGTAGGTAAAAATTTTTTAGACGATTCAAACGAACTTTTCCAAAGTTTATTTGAATAAAAAAAAATTACTTTGACTTTGACTTTACAATATTATAGTATGTTTGTTAGTATGTAGATAAAGTGCTGATGTAACTATAGGCCGTTTTTGGCTTAACAAAATCTATAAAAAATTAAATGGTGACCTTGGTAATGCACCTGCGCGTGCGCCGAAATACAAACCGGTGCACCGCAAACTTGCCAATTGCACAAGTATGAGTGAAAGGCGACATTGTACAAGTTGATATCAAATGGTGCACTATTTTTACCGAATGTTGGCAATTCAACCGTCAGTACAGCAGATCTGGAGCCACTTTGAACAGTTCAAATTATTTTACTATGCGATTTTAAATTTAACCGTAAAATAAGTCACTTAAAAAAATAACGCTCACGAAGGAGTGTGACTGTTGACATATGGAGAAGCAGAGAATTACATCTGAATTTCATCACTGGGCGCCCGCTAGTACTAAAGTAACAGAAAAAAAAATATCCTTTAGAAACTCTTTCATCATCATCATCATCTCAGCCCAAAGACGTCCACTGCTGGACAAAGACCTTCCCCAAGATGGGGGGTATTTGCCATAATCGCCACGCTTGGCAGGCGGGTTGGCGATCGCAGTAGGTTGAAAGTAACCTCAGAGAGATGCTGCTGCCCATCCTCTGGAATGGTCCCTTAGTCGCCTTTTACGACACCCACGGGTTGAGATGGGGTGGTGCAATTCTTTATCCCCGGCACCACACAGGGAAACTCTTTAGAGTAATCTTTTTATTAAACTTAACAGCTATAAATTGCTGTTCACAAATACCCGCCATAACAATCAGTTTTTAAAGACCAACAGTAGGTACCCAATTATAGACACGCACAGCATAACTTTCAGTCTTCAAGGCTGATAGGCATGAACTGATAGAAATGACTTTAAACGTGCTGAAGGAATTTACGCACTATTCGTATGCTCTAATAAAGTCGTGATTTAATGTATTCTTCGTAAACCACAAATCTGAAGGATATCGATATGTAGAGCACCAAAGCTCATAAGGCTACAGCTGTGTCCACAGCTGTACAAGCTTCTCACGTTTGGTTTTATTTGTGACATTGTGCCTTTATCTCACTTGATGGTAGTGGTGGAATGGTGGCGATAAGGACGATGAAGGTGCACTTCACTCGGAATCTTGAACCAATAAGAAACTTGTCATCTTATTGTTTTCTAAAGTTTACGCGAACACTACATATTGAAATGAAAAAACTTTTACTGACTAGTACTTAGTTCCAGAGATTACCCTCGGCAAACAAACATACAGACAAAGTCATAAACAGCACCTTTTTATTAATAGTACAGGTAAAGTCAGTTCTATAAGTTCAAGCGTGTCTATAATTATGCTATTCAGTTTTTTTTAATGAAACAAGCTCCACCTACTTTTTTTTGCCCAGAAGATGGCACGTCTCAACTCTCATAACTTGGCGATCTTCCAGTTATGTAATTTCAAATCGTCAGGATAAACATTAATTAACACATTACTTATTTAATAAGTAATGTGTTAAATAAACGCGAGTAAATCGGTAAAAGTTATGTTTGACGAAACATAACAATGATGATGTTATCTTTGACAGCCATGGATAAGACGTTAGTAGCTACACATAGCCAGGGACACGCTCCGTCGCTGAATATCATAAAAGCAGAACATGGATGTTCGCAAAATATCATATTAGCAAAACACCACATTCGCAAAACATCATATTCTCAAATCACCACATTCTTACAATATCATTTTCTTGAAACATCATATTGACTTTGAATAAGCTCTACCACCAACCAAAACAAATAAGCCCAAGCGGGAAGTCGAACCCGGGACCTTTAGATCTGAAACTGGTGGTTCAACCACTAGACTACAATTACCACATAAGTTGAGTTCCATCATTTATTAAAATAAAAATATTTTTAAAATATATTTTAAAGTAAAAGTTAATTTCTAATTTTCACATCTTATTTTCGTTAACGTTAGTTTGAAACTGTCTTATAAGTGTTATAATAACAAGTATTACAATAAAGTTTACCGCCATCTAACTTCCGCTTAAAAGAACATTAAAAAATCACGTAACGCTTGCAAAAGTTAATCTAGAATAACCTTAAATAAACAAAGTGTTGACTTGAGTAGCGTCGCCACAAATCGGACGTGAAAATGGTCTATCTATTCGAGATCATTACTGTATCGATACCAGCTAATCGATTATGCTCGGCGGCGATGTTGGATAATAGTTATTACATAGACAATTACACGGGTTTTTGGGTGGTGACGGCTAAAGAAGAATAAAATGTTGTGTACCTAATAATTGAGACATCATTTTCCAGTCACATGAACACTTTATAAGATAGATAGATAAAAAGTTTCTTTGGTACTTCATCACACACACACCATCATACAAAAAACAAAGCAATAACAGTAGATAGGTATACTAATAAACAAAAAAGACAATGATTTAATTTTAGATAAAATTATAATACCAACTTTACAAAAAAACGCACATTTAAACGAGTGTTAAAACAGTGTAAACAATTAAAACAGTGTGAAATACTCATCGGATACTCATACATAATAAACATCGTAAGCTTCCCGTTAATAATTACTCGAATGCAAGTCACCATAATAGTTTAATTCGTTAAAACAGTGCGTGCTCAGCGATGATTTTGCCTAGACACATACTGTAGGTATGCAAAGCACGGTATTCTGCTACAAGCCGGGGACGAGTCTTGTATTTGAATTGAATTTTGTCATATTGTTTAAAACTAAAATTTTATTTTGTCCTTTTTTATTTTTGAGCATTGAGTCTTTTTTTATCCAAACTATTGAATCTTCCACCAGTTAAGATTATGAGAGACTATTGAATCTTCAACCGAAAAGAGCTAGGAAGATAAGGCTTTTTTATGACTCGCTCTATGTATTCAAGTAAATAATGTATAATAATCTGAATCTGAAGAGGTCGTTGTGCGCGCCTAGCGCATTCCGATGGATATAATGCAAGTGAAGTAACGTAACGAGGAGCTCGATGGCGCAGTGGTTAACGCTCCCAGTCTGCGATTGCTGACGTTAAGCAACTTTCGCAAAGGTCGGTCATCGCGTGGTGGTTTATGGCCCATTCTCCCTATCCATGCATAGGGAAGGCTCGTGCCCCAGCAGTGAAGACATAAAATGAGCTGATGATGATGAAGTAACGTAAACAATGCCGATTCCCCGGATGGATAAATGTTCAATACGAAATTCATTAGTCTGCGATTGCTGACGTTAAGCAACTTTCGCAAAGGCCGGTCATTGGATGGGTGACCAAGTATCATCTCAAGCTCCTTTGTGCTTCGGAGGGCTCGTAAAGCCGTTGGTCCCGGCTGCATAAGCAGTCGTTAATAACCACCGCATCGCACCCTATCCATCCATAGGGAAAGCTCGTGCCCCAGCAGCGGGGACACAAAATGAGCTGATGATCATGAAGCAACGTAAAACAATGTCGGTTCCCCGGATGGATGACTGTTGAAAATTAAATTTACTATTTTCTGCTATTTAATTAGCCAAATCGGCGTTGGCAAAAAGTGAAACAAACCTTGAACTGTTTGCGGAACCTATAACGAATATTTAATACAACATTATCATCAACTGGTCATTACCGCAATTACTAAGGACTACAGGAAACAGAAAGTCGTATATACAAGACGTTGTTGGACGTACCGGAAAATTCGAGGAAGACACATCGAAACAACTATCAAGAGTAGAGTATTGAGAAGAATGTCTTAAACGACCGACCGAAATTGTTTAATTGTCATCGTCAAATTCCTCTTTTTCTTAAGCGTTAAATGGTTATAAATTAAAGAAATTCTATTGTTCAGCAATGTCTGTCGTTTATTGACCCCAATTAAGTTTTTTTTTTATTCAATTTTGGTGAAGCTTTAACTTCTCCTGGTGATAAGTGAAGATAAGAGCGAAGGTCAAAGCCATCATTTGTTCAATGTAGGCCTTTACCGGTACTGGTGTCAAAACTATACAAACCCGCAATAATAAAAACTCAAATGGGTTTAAACTAAACTACTGAATCTTCCACCAGTTCAGATTTTAAGAGAGCTTTCTTTTTATTTCTTCTTTTCTTTTTCTTTACTCAGGAGGCTTGTAATGTTTCGTTTTCTCCGTCTTTTCAATCAATTTATAAATAAGTTGTACCTATATCCAATTTAGCCAGGTTTATATCTTTTCTCCAAACTGTCAAACAAAACACATCAATGCTAGTATCATTGTTGTAAAACCGATGACACAGTCTTAGATAACAGAAAAAACGAGCGACCCTTACAGCAGTCGCTTATAATGTGTAACATTTGACATCTCACCTAATAAACCAGTAATAAGTAATTTTAAGATTATATACTGAAAAAAATGGGTCAAATATTACATCATTTTATAACTGTGAAATAGGTAAATAATTATAAAGTCTATTACACACAAAAGGGTTGAAATCAATATTACAATAGAAAATAGAATATAGAATTAACCATAGATTTAGTATCTATGGAATTAACAATGACGTATATTTTTTTACAAATCATAAAGAGAATGTAGTAAATACTCATTCCTCTCATTTCCCCTATAGAAGACATTTGACATATCAAAATGACCTTTGATAGTCAAATGACACAATAATTATGTCCCTTATAATAATAATAAGTCATGCTCATAATATCGATTACAGAATTTACAAATGGTGCGCGCTTGCGCGCTCCCCGGCTTCCTGTTTCACACTTCCGTCCCATTTCACGAAATCACTCCCACAAATTGCAAGAAAGTGAGAGGAAAGATGTTACACATCAAAAAATAAAGATTTCAACTGACAATCAATTGAGGATGATACGCCACAGGACTGGAGCAAATTAGTTCTAATATTACATGACTAACTTTACTTATTTCAGAATTAATGCCTAACCTAATTAGGAATAATTAGCCACTATATTACGACATTAGTTCCGTTCAGTGCCAACTAAAACGGATACCACAGATCAACCTATTTCCTTACATAACCCATCACTCTCGTCTAATCCTAAAACAAAAGCAAACAGATAGTGATGCTTTGTACAAAACAAGTGATTAATCATCATTGTTAATGCCTATCAATCGAACGACGCCTATTACGATATATTACAATAATCCATGGGTCGACTACGAAGGTTTGTTCGACAAAGGAGAATCGACCAAAAATAGTGTGCTCATCCCAATCCAATTTCTAGAATAGAATATAACTAGAATATAATCATTATTATATCTTTATGGTTAAGTTTAATGAACAATACAATATTGTGCATATTTTTATGCATTTTATGTCTTATATTCCCTGTGTGGTGCCGGGGATAAAGAATTGCACCACCCCATCTCTTCCCGTGGGTGTCGTAAAAGCCGACTAAGGGACCAATCCAGAGGATGGGCAGCAGCATCTCTCTGAGGTGACCCTCAACCTACTGCGATCGCCAACCCGCCTGCCAAGCGTGGCGATTACGGCAAATACCCCCCATGATGATTTGGGGGAGGCCTTTGTCCAGCAGTGGATGTTTTTTGGCTGAGATGATGATGATGATGATGATGTCTTATATTGTTTTATCATTATACTTTTATGTAAAACGTTGATGAATGAAGAATTACTACATAACGTTGCTAGATCTCAAGTATATAAAAACGACCGGGAATATTTTTTGATTTTATTTGCATAGGAATATATTGTAAAGTAGGTATAATTTATTATACATATACTCGTTAAATAATTTACGTAACCTTCTATTCGGGATGATAAACTTAATTGATTTAAGTTAAACAGTGTACCTAATCTGTATTATTTCCAGGATTTATATTCCTTTTTTTTTAATTTTTAAGCGTTTTATGTAACTGTGTGTAGTAATACTCGTATCTACAAAGTGATTACATACAAACCAAATCATTATTACAATATATATTTTAATTGCATCTCATCCAGCCATCGACAGTCGATAACTCGATACTTCTATTTGTGTAATAGGCCCCTCGAGACGTGCTACACACTTTCACGATGCCGATCCCAATCCGTCAAGTCAGTCGAATCTTTCTGTCTCACAACACTTCCGATTTGAATATGTTAATACCTACATTTGATTGGTGGCATTAGTAATCGATGTTATGGTGTTACAAAATGTTGAGCGATGGAGTCTCACACTCACACACTCAATAAAAAAATAGGAATGTGAATTCACTGGATTACATACAATCGAAGTTTACAATGGTAGTTTTTATATTTAAATTCAATAATAAAAATTGTTCCAGTTTTTTTCAATACGCCACTTAATATACTCATGCTTTTTTTAAAAGCCCAACGGGTCTGCCATGAATTCAAATTCAAAAAATTCAAATTCAAAATCATTTATTCAGTTTAGGCTACAAATAGCTCTTATGAACGTCATTTTAAGCCATCGGTTCGTAAGTCTATCTACTCTGGGCGGGAGATCTTGTACTGAGAAGAACCGGCAAGAAACTCAGCAAGTGTCCAGCTCTTTTCTCCCTTACAGCGTCATAAATATTGGAAAAAGCCCTATCATAAAGGACACTTTCCATCACAAATAAAAACACAAAATGTAAAGGACAATCACAACATGTAAAAAAACACAAAAAATAAAAAATAACTAAATAAAATATTTAAGTCAGCAAAAACATAATTTACCAGTTTAATTTTTTACAATATCATACAGTACTAGTAAAAGTCAAAAAAAAAAAAAAACTATAGTTAATAATAATAAAAATAAAACTAATTGTAATGTTCAATGCAACGCTATTTTGTTATCTGCAGGACACTATTTATAAGTAGTATTATGTATATGTTTTTATTATAGCCAGGCTGTTTTATCTTCTAAATATTCTTTGACTGTATAATAACCTTTTTTTAATAAAGAAGACTTTACATGTTTTTTAAACTTATCTAAAGGTAAATCTAGTACAGTATTTGGTATTTTATTGTAATAGTGTATACCTTGCCCCAAGAAAGAACCAAGCACCTTCTGTAACCTGAACAGTGGCATTGCAAGTTTTGACTTATTTCTAGTATTAAAATTGTGTACATCACTGTGTTTAGCAAATGAATTGATATTACAACGTACAAGAACTATACAATTATAAATAAATTGAGACGCCACTGTCAAGACATCAATTTCTTTAAAAAGATTTCTTAAAGATGTTCGTGAACCTAGTCTATAGATTGCTCTTACTGCTCGTTTCTGTAAAATGAATATAGTTTCAATATCAGCCGCTGTTCCCCACAGTAAGAGGCCATACGACATGACACTATGAAAATAACTAAAGTAAACTGTTCTAGCAGTTTCAACGTCTGTTAACTGCCTTATTTTTCTAATGGCATAAGCAGCAGAACTGAGTTTGCCGGCCAATTTCGAAATGTGAGGATTCCATTGAAGTTTTGAGTCAAGGGTAATACCTAAGAAAACTGTTGAGTCTACCAAATCCAATCGATCACCGTTTATTCTTATATCAGTTGGTTCATTTTTGACATTTGGTAATTTAAAATTAATACATTTTGTTTTTTTAGCATTAAGCTGCAAATTATTAATAGTAAACCAACTGAGTACATCAGAGAGTGCTTTGTTTACATCGTCGTAATTTTTCTTACACCTACTTACATTAAAAATGAGTGAAGTATCATCTGCAAATAATACGATTTCACAGAAGTTCTCTACAAAGAATGGCAAGTCATTAATATAAATCAAAAACAGAAAAGGACCAAGAATGGACCCTTGTGGAACTCCCATTTTTACATGAGAACCAGATGATTTAGTTCCATTAATATCGACAGTTTGTGTTCGAGAGCTAAGATACGACTGAATTAAATTTAGTGCGAAATCTTTGAGACCGTAGTAATTTAGCTTCATCACCAGAGTTTTGTGCTCAACGCAATCGAAAGCCTTGGACAAGTCGCAAAACACTCCAAGGGCGTTTTGAGACTTCTCCCAGGCATCAAATATATGTTTTAATAGAGCAACACCTGCATCAGTAGTAGAACGACCCTTTGTAAATCCATATTGTTTATTATGTAAAAGGTTGTTTATGTTAAAATACGACATCAACTGTTCCAATATAACTTTTTCATAAATTTTGCTTAGAGTTGGTAGTATTGAAATGGGTCGATAGTTACTGGGGTCTTCTTTGTTTCCCGATTTGAACAAAGGTATGACCTTACTAAACTTCATAAGATCGGGAAAGATACCTTTATTCACACAGTTATTAAAAATTTCAGCAAGATATGGTGCAATAGAATGTATAATATTCTTAATTACTTTTATAGAGATGCCCCACAAATCACACACTAACATGAAAGCTGTAACTCCGAAATATTGTAAATTTGAGAATTTGTAATTTTTATCAATTGGTTTCTGACGACGACAAGTTGTGTTTTGCTTGCTCTACCAAACTACCTATATTCTGCTCTCAAGCGCTCCACTCTGGCTCAAAATACAAACATGTTAACTATATAATAAACGTCATCATGTTATTATGGAATAGTGATGGGGGTGTTTTATTATTTATTCGATCACGTACTTAACGAAATCGAGAATTGGTATATGGCATTGCAACAGCGCCTGGTGACGAACGAGATAAATTGCTATTATGACCAAATTTTCGTTTTATTTTACTTGATCTAATGATGAATACAGCTCGCAGTCAGCGTTTAGGTTACCTTGTCGATTAAATGGTGATTGAACTTCCATTCCAGAGGATGGGCAGCAGCATCTCTCTGATGTTACCCTCAACCTACTGCGATCGCCAACCCGCCTGCCAAGCGTGGCGATTACGGCAAATACCCCTCATATCCTTGGGGGAGGCCTTTGTCCAGCAGTGGACGTCTTTGGCTGAGATGATGATGATGATGATGATGAACTTCCACTAAGCACCTATACAAACTTTTAAGGATGAGTATGTAATGAAATGAAGTAAGTAGGCCCCTGTCTGTAGTTGCACCGGTGTTCGACAGAAACCAATGTTTGAAACTTTTTCCTTTAATTAATTAATTAATAAATATTAGACAACATCACATACTTACATTGTTCTGATCCCAAGGTTAAGGCTAAAGCACTCGTTTTATGGAAATCAGAAACAACGACGGTACCACTACCACCCAGACCCGACACAATATAGAAAAATTCGTTTTTGACATTGACCCGACCGGGAATCGAACCCTGGACCTCAGAGTTAGCGCCGCCCAAAGTCCGGCGTGCAAGTCACTCAGCTACGGAGGTCGTCAAATTACAAATCGGGGTCAGCAAATGATGTGCGTCTTTAGCGACAATTGAACACAGACCACACAAATGTTCCTAGACTGTCATCCAGTAAACGAAATTCGAAATTCAAAATTCGAAACTCAATGAAATTCTATATTATTTTTCGATGACGAAAGCTGTGTCGAACACGGTACCACTGCGACGCTAACTTAAGTTCTTAATAGACCATGGCTATCAAATACTGGTGTAACACCAACAGAATAATAATTTTGAATAAAATATTATTGGATCTGTGAGATTATAGCTCCAAAGTAGGAACTAACAGTGTTCGTTCATGCATCTTGATAGCGGCCAATTATTTAACACGTTACAATTAATAGCACCTTTGTTATAGCTATAAATTGCGCAAGGAGACATTGTATATCATTCTAAAGGCCCGGGAGAAAGAGTGCTCTTTTAACTTTTGGCGCGTGTAACAAAACTAGGTAGTGAGGTGCCGATTATGAAACAATCAATTCATAATCTTAAATTGAAATCTGTGTCTGTGTTTTTTTAATTGATAGTGTAGGTACCTAGCTATTTTTGAAGAAATTCGAATGTGGACAAATTTATGTAACGAAGAACCGTATTTTGGTTCCAAGTGTAAATTACTGTGTTTGTAAATTATGTATTAGACTAAATCTCGAAGTCATATTACATATACTTCGGACCTGGGGCCTTACCAGCTGCTGCTCATAAAGCAGTAAAAACGAAACACTTGTATGTATAGTATGTATACGAGTATACGGCGCTAAATGCGACTAATTTATATACAAGAAATGTGTGGTCAAAATTAAAAGATCTAAAGTGTATCCGATCTAGACCTTGTATGCAGAGTTACTAAAGCATAATTATTATTAACTTTAACTTGTTATGCAATTTTTAATTAAATAGTTCTATCGTGACGTCACATTAAAATAAACAAGATAGTGGTTTAGTAACCTCTGTGTTTTTACATTTATGATTACTGCTGCTTGCTTATGCGCGCCTGACGCGCATGACTTCACTAATATAAATATTTAATTTGAAATTGCATGACAAATTAAAGTTAATAATTAGGTCTCAGTAACAACACATTCCCTGTGTGGTGCCGGGGATAAAGAATTGCACCACCCCATCTCTTCCCTTGGGTGTCGTAAAAGCCGACTAAGGGACCATTCCAGAAGATGGGCAGCAACATCTCTCTGAGGTTAAGTCTCAACTTACTGCGATCGCCAACCCGCCTGCCAAGCGTGGCGATTACGACAAATACCCCTCATATCCTTGGGGGAGGCCTTTGTCCAGCAGTGGACGTCTTTTGGCTGAGATGATGATGATGATGATGATGATGATGAACAACACATACAAGATCTAGATCGGATACACTTTGGATCTTTTTATTTTGACCACACCTTTCTGTTACACGTTGTATATCATAACATACATATCATAACATACATAAGGCTAATATATCAAATATTTAGTATGGATACCAAATGAAATAGCAGCTCAAGAACTACATGACGCAAACAAAAATCAAAGGGCGTTGACAGTTTTGAAAAAGAAACTAAAGTTTTCAGAAATAACAAAAACATTTTATTCCTTATCTAAGTATTATGTTATCGAAAGTCACCGGTAACTATTTTCACACAGAAACTTCTCTAACGGTAGGTAAATATATGCATCTAAAAATATATTGTGAATTACTGTATCATCATCTCAGCCAAAAGACGTCCACTGCTGGACAAAGGCCTCCCCCAAGGATATGAGGGGTATTTGCCGTAATCGCCACGCTTGGCAGGCGGGTTGGCGATCGCAGTAGGTTGAGGGTAACCTCAGAGAGATGCTGCTGCCCATCCTCTGGAATAGTCCCTTAGTCGGCTTTTACGACACCCACGGGACGAGAGGGGGTGGTGCAATTCTTTATCCCCGGCACCACACAGGGGACCAATTACTGTATAGTGATGATGAATTAACTACATTAGTTTATCTTTTGTTATATTTAACTTCAAGACCACCGATGAGATTAAAAATCGTTCTCCTGGCAATGTGTATTTGTTTTTAAGTTGTTCATTATAATGTTTACCGCATTACACCAATGCCGGTGCCCCATAATGTGGTTTAGTGAATGTAATGCCACGCAAAGGTTATGACTCCCTTCGCCGGGCGCCTGACCTACGGTATGTCCAATCCGAATGGAAGTCTGTTGACATTCCCATGCCGTAATACCTACTGCTTATTCTTATCTCCTTCGCAAAATCCGGTCACTAAGTGGCCAGAGGGCCTAGTGTGTTTCTTTTGACATTCGATCACGTTAACGAAAACGAATATTAGTATGGCATTAAAGCTAAAAATTATACTGATATGATAGCCTTTATAAACAGTGTCCTACAAATAACAAATAGCGTTGCGTTGAACATTTCAATTAGTTTTGATTTTAGAGTAGCTTGAGTGTGTCATGCTCTCTTTATTGTCTCTGCGGTGGTGGCATGTGCGTCGGGTCGTTACATTCC
This sequence comes from Eudonia lacustrata, assembly GCA_947562085.1. Classification (NCBI taxonomy): domain Eukaryota; kingdom Metazoa; phylum Arthropoda; class Insecta; order Lepidoptera; family Crambidae; genus Eudonia; species Eudonia lacustrata. The sequence continues at coordinate 23,302,748 of OX387340.1, read as the reverse complement.
CTAAAATATGGTTGAGTGAAGCGATGGCTGATTCATATGTCATACTATACTACTATACTATACTAGTACTGTACCTATGACATTGTAAAAAAATAAAACTGCTAAATAATGTTTTTGCAAACTTAAATATTTTATTTATTTATTTTTCTTTTTTTGTGTTTTTTTACGTGTTGTGATTGTCCTTTAATATTTGGGTTTTTATTTGTGATGGCAAGTGTCCTATTATGACATTTTCTAATATTTATGACGCTGTAAGGGAGAAAAGAGCTGGACACTTGCTGAGTTTCTTGCCGGCTCTTCTAAGTACAAGATCTCCCGCCCAGAATAGATAGCCTTACGAACCGATGGCATAATGACGTTTATAAGAGCTATTTGTAGCCTAAACTGAATAAATGATTTTGAATTGACTTGAAGCAGTGCCTCCTGGCGACCGACATACGAGAAGAATAAAAGTTTTGCCATACTAATTTTCGTTTTCGTAGACGTAATCGAATGAATAAGGATAGTAAACAAAATTGACACTAGGCACTCAAGATGCCTCGAAACGTTAACTAACGCGATCGAATGAATTTTTATAGTACTTACTTAATTCAAAATCGCACTAGGCAGTCTCTAATGAAGGTGTAGAGACGAGTGCGAAAATTATTTGCCATTCGATTACTAATTCGATCGTTTGATGTACCTAGGAACCTACTGAGAAAGAAAAACCTCTACAGTACCCACTCAGAAGAAGATAAAAACAACTTACTTACTTCCTGCGTATAAGCATAATTATTGCTATCCAACGTGGCAATGCTGCTGGCTTACGGGCACTCTGTCTAATGGGGATGATTTGGGGCAATTTTTTTATTTATAGTTAGTATTAGTAATATTTTATAGTTTTTTTTTAAGTTAAATTTTAAGTAGTTTAATTTAATCCCTACGAGTAGGTATATACCAAATATATAAGTATTTTACCACAGAATAAGTAATAGAATACTATTTTACTTACGTCAGTTCATACGTAACGTACGTAATACGTAGGTATTGGAATATGATAAATAAAGATGATACTATTAATACCTATAGGTAACCCATCCAACATTAGGAACCTTTGGCTCAAAACCGAAAGACAGTCACATAATAACTAACATAATACTTCCGTTCAAAACCCAAAGACAAACAGATATATCAATTTCGCAAATTCAACACAATGTACTTTCAAATGCAACCTCATTCGTACCTAAGTAAAATAATACTTATTAAAACAAAAGTCTACCCGCCCACTGGCGTTGACGACTCAGCAACGCAGCAGTCAGCTGTCAGGGCGAGTTTTATTTATCACTAGTGGACCCGGCGGACTTCGTACCGCTTTGACAGTTTCCATCAAGTGATTAAATTCTCTTTGGTTTCCATGACAAAATTAAAATATATTTATAGTGTGATTCCCGCGGGAATATCAGGATAAAAACTATCCTATGTGTTATTCCAGGTTATAAACTATCTGTATGCCGAATTTTATCCAAATCCATCCATCCGTTGCAGCGTGAAGAAGTAACAATTATACGAACATACATACCCACAAACTTTCGCATTTATAATATTAGTAAGATTCGCTCACGTTAACGAAAACGACGGACGACGACAATTTGTAAAACAAAATTATATTTTCTTTTCTTTTTAAAGTCTGCAAACGAGCATGTAGGCCGTCTAATGATGAGCGGTCACCGCCGCCCATGGACATCGCAGAAACATCAGATGTTGCTTTTGTGTAGCCAACATGAGAAAAACCTCTTTAAACCCATTTTAAAAGAATCCATATTCAATAAGAAATGCACGGATGGCAGCTTATTCCACGGTCTGATGCACAGCAAACCGTTTGAGATAATAGTGGCTCCAGGAAATGTGAGCGTGATGCTTTGTTCCGATGACGGGCGGTGCGATGCGATGGTAGAAGGAGGGAGCTGACGCCAAATTAAATACCCTTGCACATTTTTTTTTTTACTGTAATACACATACATGACTTTTAATTTTATTGTTTCTGTGACATTGTAAGTTTCCTAATAATTAATAAACTACAAAGTGCTATGGAAGAGTGGCTATAAACTATCTCCTTTAGGAATAGGTGATGAGTACACTTAAAAGAAGGAGTCTACCTTAAAACTAAGTTAAAAATATTTTGGTTGATAAAATAAAATATTTGATTTGATTTCATAAGTGAATCAATACTACAGCTACGGTCATCATCACATTCTTTCATATCTCAGCAGCATTTCAAACGTCCCGCTGCCGCTGCTATGCTCCTGATTCTACTCAGACCATCTCACAGCTGGCTGCCTGCTTTGTAACCATGGAACAGGGTGCCTAGCCTAGTGCGAGTTTCATTCGCCATTCGATCGCGTTAACGAAAACGAGAATTTGTATGGCAATAATGTTAACTCTTCTCGTATGTTGCCAGGAGGCGCTGCTTTAATGCCATACTAATTCTCGTTTTCGTGAACGTAATCGAATAAATACGGATAGTAAACAAAACTCACTCTAGGCACTTAGACGCCTGCACATCCGACTACCACAAAATGTCAGTTGTCCTCAAAGACTTCGAAGCCCGGGCTCGACCGCGAAATGAGCGAGGATAATTTTCATAGTTGAGGCTCTCCGCTAGCCTCTTTCACGGTCGAGCCTCAACTGTGAAAATTATCGTTGCTAGTTAAGAGGGCTCATTAATGACCTCGCTCATTTCGCGGTCGAGCCCGGGCTTGAAGCATGGGGTATTGTTAAACATTTTTATTGAGGAAATGTGACTTTTGTATAGGTTGTCGTGAAGGCATCTGTACCTAATCGTAATGGGTACCTACGTAATAAGATTGAGCTACTTATATACAATAAGCAAAGCGATATAAAAATAAATAGCGACCTTAGGTGTCCAATTATCTACCATAACCGCTATACGCTCAGTGTTACGGTAACATTTTTGTAACGATCTAGATTTTTCCTAGAAGGCAACCGCTTTACGTTCCGGTTGGTGTCTGGTCTGCACTTTCGAATACCAAGGTCCTTTCAATCTACGTGCTCCACCCATTTGGTTATACCGACTTATCGGCAGCAGCATTAACTGATTATGGACTTTAATCCTTCACGTGTAAGAAAGTAATTAAGTGTACGCCTTTCGTTGTTAACATTTATTGTTTTACTGCACTAGTACTATAAATCGTTGGGTTTAATTAATTATTGTTTAAACCCAGCTAAACGGAGTTGATGGACGCGTTTGGTAGTAAGGCAACGGCCAACGTTCACGGATATAGAGTTTATAAAGGCTAGTTGAAGGTGACTGGAGACAAAGGCTTTTGAGTGCGAAGTATTTGTGGAAAATTATGATATTTTGTATGATATACCAAACAATAAGGATTTGTGCTAACGAGTATAAAAGAGTCCAGACCGTAACTATGTGTTTCCACATAAGTACTTAAGTCGAAAAAAAATGAAAATACATATTCAAATCTAAACTAATATTACCTATTCTAGACAGCATACCATCAGGTGAGATTGCGTTCATAGTACTAGTCTAGTATTTTGAACTTTGAGGAGTGTAAAAAAATTGAATATAATATCCACAATATTGTGGATATTATTTAGCACAATTATTATGCTAGGATTTTTCCTATCGGCTCGAATCGAGATTGCAAGGTCTGTAACTAAAAATTGGGCCTTTATCAGTAACCTTTTTTTAAAATAATATTCTTTTACAAGCTTGGCTCATAAGCTGCTGATAGAAGTGATAACAGCTTTTACTATTCGGTCATACTTTAAGTAGGTACCTACCTACCTAATCAAATAAAAATATTGACACATTGTACTAAAACATTGACAACTTCATAATTAGAAAACATCAAAAGAAACGGGTCTGATTGTATTAGTTAGGCTGTTACTAAGCGCGCCCACATAAGTGCGGACGTCATCCCCGCTACACACTTTAAAGTTTATACTGACACCCCCTACCAACCTTACGGTTATAAAGTTAAAGGTGTCAGATATCCTTTTCCTTGCGCAAGCAAGAAGTGCGGACGTCCAGTAAACATGGGCCACATAGCAGCAGAACTCCCGACCTCAAACCATCCTCCGATTCCGACCTCCGAGTAGCCGGATTACAGGAGACGCCACGCTCCCAGTCGAACGAGTGACTAAAATTGTCGGTAACATTTTACTTACTTAGAACCTTATTCTAATCCTAACTTAAAAGTTAGTATTTTATGTAAAAACTTGTTTTTCTTTTTTCGATTTTTTGCATTTATTATAAAAAGGTCAAATCAATACTGAATTTCTTAGTAGTAAGTGAGATAAAGTCAAATAAAGAAAATAAATATGTATTTGTGAGCGCCATCCACATTTTATAATACAAACCAACAACATGAGTAAGTTAAAAAGAAAGTTATACATAATGTTCTAGGCTAGAGGGCGCTGTCACAAATATTATAAACTAAAATTTTACTATTTATTTGGCAAATAAACTACTATCTTTATGCTCCTAGCCAAGATAAATAAAATTGAAAAATATTGTTTGTTCTGTTGCTTTATGTATTGTTTTGTATTTTAATATCTTTGTTTGGCATTTTGGCGCCTCTGTCAGTGTATAATCTATGGCCCATTAAAAAGTTTAGACAGTTAACAGCTGTCGTGTCGCTGTCAACAGTTGTTAACTTTTGTATCTTTTGTTTAAAAATCGAGTGCAACGGCAATTCAGTATTTTGTGAGTTTCTGTAGTACTTTCAATTAACTATGGATAACAATTTTATTCATCCCTCAACCCCTGATAGTACAAGTGACAAGGAAAACGTTGATTTCAACAGGTAATATTGCGTCTGTAAACTTTAACGTCGAAGTATTTTGAACTTGCGCGCTCTATTGTATTGATTTTCTTTCCCAAAATAATTCCGGTGCATGTAAATAAATCATAAAGCATTTACAAGATAAGTATTCAGCAATTACACCGACTGTAAACGTATGTTTAGCTATTGATAGTTAAATGCATAATATTATGGCATATTATACTGGTGTTTTATTACAAGTACTGTGGAAGAAACTCCTGATTGGACCTCAACGAAGCCTAGATTAGGAAGATTTGTTGATGTTTACTCACCTGAACACCTCAATTTAACACCTAAAAACGTGAGTAATATTATTAGCATTAGAAGTGCTACAAGTACCTTGTCTTCTCAACAGTGTGTTTAATAAACTACCTATTGCTATTCCAGAAACAAAAGCTCAATTTTAATGTTTTGAGTAATGAAAGCCCTGACTTGTGTACACCTGAAAAGTATACAGAAATTGATTTCAAGTGCAGGTAAGTAAAACAAAACAAGTACCTATTTATTAAAATATATACTTATCGAAAATCAAATGATTTAAATGATATATCATGATAAAGTTTCTTGCACATGTTGTAAGTATTTTAAAAGTCACAACACAGAGTATTATTTTAATGGTTTTGAGTTTTGTATGATAAAGAAAAATACCATATTTAGTCAATGTAAACTACATGCACAAACACAAATTTATCTTAAATTACCAAACACATTTGCATGTAAACAACTTATAAATCATGCTTTTATGTTTATAGGACTGTTAAACCACAGCCACGCTTGCAAAATGTATTTAGTAACTGCTCCTTCGAGGGTAACCAAAGCTTCCCACGCTTAAATCGTAGGCTGCGTCCAATTAAGATGGAGTTGGAAACACCTACAAAAGTCAAAGCGGCTGTTGACTTTGTAAGAGGTATGTTACTCCTTTAATGTAAGTACATTACATTGATCTTGAGTAGTTAATGATCGTTTTATATTTCCTTATTTGTCTATCCCATTAAAAATTGTATTCTAAGCATCAGTAATGTTAATACAGATAAAAATTATTAAGCTTTACTGAAATGAAATTATTTAACACCTTAAACGCCATTTGACTAACAAACAATTGAATTTCTATTGTGTCTGGGCCCGACGGAGTTCAACCTGTTAAGATCATAGGATTATTACTAGAGGATTAAAAATAATGATGTATAGGTTTGTTATTGTAATATACATACAAGCAATACATTGCAACAGCAGTAATATCTATCTCATCCATTGACTGAACAAAGTATGGTCATGGAAGGCAAGTTGAGTTGATGGTATACACAGTTCAATATACATTTTTTTTTAAATATAAAATAGGTAAGCATTTAACCACCAACTCACCTGTATTAAGTGAAAATGTGGCCTATGGTGGAACATGCTTACATAGAAATAGTATATTAACTCTAGCCCTTAAAGAGGCCCAAGTTTAAATGTTCAGGGAGCTCATCAGCAGGCAGCGAGTTCCACTTCTTAATATACAAATGTGCAGAGCATATTTGCAGAGAGTAGATATCGCTAGCCTAAGAAATGAACTGGTCTAACTTTTTTTATAGTTGATGGTCCCAATGGTCTTCGATTCAATACATCTCTGGCAGCTGGTGATGTAGCGGGTTCACCAGCGCAGTTACAAACTGACCGCTTGCAGCAAACAATCAACCCAAGCAAAGCTGTCTTCACTATCGAACCAAACACTTCCAAAGTAAGAAGAACACGTGATTCAAATTCATTGCTTTAATTGTATCATGTCTACGAATTTGACTAAATAGCCCCTATATATATACCCTAATATCATTATTGGTATATATGTATATTTTATTAATGTTGTTCGTTTGATATTAAGCTATGCAATTTCTTGCCCTTTTCTTCCCTACAGCTAAAAGACGTCCTAAATAAGTATAAGGTAGAAAATTTGATAAATAACCGATTTCAAAAAACCGATTTTGATGATTCTTTTTTTGTTAGAAATGAAATATCCCAATGGTGGTACCATGATAAGGAAACCAGGATCTGATGATGGCATCCCAGAAAAATCGAGGGGAACCTTCGAAATTGGCGACTAGTGCGTTTGATAATGTTTTCATTAAGTATTTTAAAGCACAACTATTTAACTAAGGCCTGGAGTCGATCTGATGCCATCATCAGATCGACTCCAGACCTTCATTAAATAGTGTCTTTCGGCTCCATAGCCGAAAGACGCTCGACGGAACTCCTCAACAATTTACAGCAATTACATGGTGTTTGGATTTGATTAATTTGTATTGATGAGAACTTTACACCTAGATGGGTTGTGTCTGTCATTAGGGGTCTGATGATGAAGACGAAGAACAGTCAAGGGAACTCCTCAACGTTTTACAGTAGCTACCTTGTGTTTGGTCCTAATTGATTTCTATTGATAAGAACTTTCCACCCATATAAGTTATAAGTGCCATTACAGGTCTGATGATGGAGACCATAGACAGTCGAGGTAATTCCTCAACGATTTACAGCAGTTACCTTTTGTTGGGCTTACTTCATACGGATCAATATGCCAAAATGTTTAGTTCGTACAAAAATAATACCTAATTAAGATTGAAGTTTTACATAGGAATGCCTACCTACTAGACCGTCGTTTCCTCATCCGAGAAGCATCCGTGTTAGGTCTACTTCAACCCATCACTAAAAATCGTTAAATTAAATAATTTTTAACACAAAAAAAACCAACTTCAAAAAACAGGAAGCTTAAAAAAGTAAAAACAGCTCTAAAAGTAAGAAATAATATTGAAATCCTATTAATAATTATTACCTAGATACGCATGTCAGTTTTACAAAATGTCTACCGTGGGGCTTTTACAATAAAAAAGTGAGATAATGGATTAACTATAAAAGTTCAAATGAAACAAATTTGTCCCCCAGCCGACCACCAACCACCCGATTTCAATAGACATTTTTTTAAACTGACGCGTATCTAGGTAATTATTATTAATATGATTTCAACATTATTTCTTGCTTTTTAGACCTGTTTTTACTTTTTTATGTTTCCTGTTTTTTTAAGGTCGATTTTTTTATTGTTAAAAAAATATTTTTTCGATATTCCTACTGGTCATTCAGTTTAATCTATTTTAGCCACCAAGCAGCATTGTTTTGTACTATATGCAGTGCTTAGGAAGGCACGTAAACCTGTTGGTCCCGGCTGCATTAGCAGTCGTTAACAATCCACCAATCAGCACTGAGCCCATGTGGTGGTTTATGGTCCATTCTCTTTACCCATCCGTAGAGAAGGCTCGTGCCCTTTGTGTTCAATAATATAAAAAGTAAGTTTGTGTCATTATCATTTGTTTTAAATGTTTCAGATACTAATAGTGAATAACATGGCATGCTCCTTACTGGGCTACTCGTCTGGTGAGCTTTGCGGCCTTCGGTTCTCTGACTTACTCCACAACAGGAGTTATAGGAACTTCAAGCTTCATGAGCCCGAAGAAGCTGATACCTCTGAAGATCGGACTATAGTTTTACTTAGTGGAAAGGTACACTTTTTGTATACTTTTTTATCAGATTGCGATTAAAGTCAGTCTTATATTATATTATTATTAAATAAATATTATTTTTGAGCTAATCATTTGCTTCAAATAATATCCTGTAACGAAATGTGACTATGTACCTATTGTATATTTATTTATTTATTTATTTGCTATCATGTCCAAAAATTGTTATTTTAAGAGGTACCTTAGGTAAAGTAGAGGAACAATACAAATGAGGTTTCTGGTGGTATCTGTTGGAGTACCAGAGTTTCACCTGTATGCTCTATTTGTTTTTAGTACAGCAAAGCATTTAACCTATTTTTTAGGGTTTCGTAGTCAACAGAAGTCTCTGTGTGGTGCCGGGGATAAAGAATTGCACCACCCCATCTCTTCCCGTGGATGTCGTAAAAGCCGACTAAGGGACTATTCCAGAGGTTGTGCAGCAGCATCTCTCTGAGGTTACCCTCAACCTAATTGCGATCGCCAACCCGCCTGCCAAGCGTGGCGATTACGGCAAATACCCCTCATACCCTTGGGGGAGGCCTTTGTCCAGCAGTGGACGTCTTTTGGCTGAGATGATGATGATGATGATGAGTCAACAAGAAACCCTTATAGTTTCGCCATGTCCGTCTGTCTATCTGTCCGACCCCAGCCTAGCTCATAGACTCTTAGTACCTACTAGAAAGCTGTGATTTGGCATGGATATACATATTAATCACGCCGACAAAGTGGTGAAGTAAAATTTTGAAAGATATATTTTTTTAGGTTACCTCCCCTACTCGTGAAGTGGGGATGTAATTGTTTTTTCTTGTTTACCCCATAGTGTAGGGTGTCGTTGGATAGCAATTTCAAAAATATTGCGGGTTTGTGTAAACAGTTTTTTGATTGAGGCATCCGTTTGTGAACTATCAAGCTTGGAATTGCAAAATTTTGTTACGAGTCAAGTGTCCCCCTGCCAGCCAATTGGTTGTTTTTGGATACGTGAAGAAATTCATGGTAGTTGTATATACGACGAAGTTAAAAGGAAAACTATCACTTCTAAGTAGGCTTTACAAGTTTACGAGTAACAATCAACCAACTTATAAAATGTACTTGGCGCAGTACAAATTCCTCATTGGGAACTACTTAAATAACGTTGTCAGGTGTGTGAATCCGGTAGTATCCGCATTATTGAGATGGGCTACGGAATCCTACACTGCGCGTGGCCCGACACGCACTTGGCCGGTTTTTTTTATAATAAAAATTAGGTTACCTATAATAATATTCTTTAATTTTATTATTTCTTGCAGGTAGTCGAACTCCTTTCAAAAGATGGCAGCACTGTACAGGTGTCACTTTGGATAAGACAATTGGACAACGATGGACCCTGTCTGGTGGTTGCTGAACCAGTCAGCTGTAAAAATGTTATGGTTAGTTATTCAATAAAGAAATTAACAAAATTATTAAAAACGTTCTACCATCGTTGAAAATAATAATAGTCTGGCCTCATCCACATCAATTTCTCTGATGAAAGCCCAATTTTATTAATCTTATGCTCTTATGCATTGAAAGGCAGGCAAAGTCGTATTAGCTGTCGATTTTTTTTAAATTTATTTTAAAGAAACAACATAGCCCTATCACAATATACGAGTAGTATCAGCTCATTATCGCTTAAGAGCGTTTACGCCGTTTTGCTCAAAAACTGTACTTTTCAAACCTCTTAATATCTATGAATATCTACTTTACAAATATGTTAATTACTTATATCATTAGGCGATCTTGTCATCAAAATAGTTTGTTGAAAACATTTTTAGATTTATGGATATTTTGGAATTTATAACAAGATAATTGAACAGAGGTTGTCATAATTTGACTTTCCGCGTCAACTTCGAAGCTTAAAAATGTGTTTAAATTACTGACAAACCTAAGAACAAAAATTTTATTTCAATTTGAAAGATCTTCAGCAAAATAGTTTGTTGAAAACATTTTTAGATTTTGGTTACTAACAAAAACTATAAAAATCCAAACATTGTGAATTTTTAAAGAAATTATAGGTGATAAAATAATTGTTTTCTCTAATATACTAACTATATAAATATAAGATAAAAGCTTTTTACTATAGAAAAAAGTGTTCTTTAAATTATGCGCAAAATTCTTTTTACTAAATTAGCTCTATAATTTTTCTATAAATATTTTAAAACTGCTCTAAAACTACTACAAAACTCTGCGTTCTATTAGTATCAAATCAGTCCGCCACGAGGCTTCTGAGAGAGTGGTCACGTCGCTCGACGCTCTACCCGACGATTATCGAACAATTGCCGTAATTTCGAACATAGTTCAAATTTATAGCGCGATAAGCAAATCTTAGTACTTTAGTGAATAAATTATTTTATGTTACTTTTGATGAATTGCAATATTTTTAAATTGGACGACCTCCGTGGTCGAGTGGTTAGCGCGCCGGATCGGGCGTCGCGCTGTCTCCGAAGCCCCGGGTTCAATTCCCGGTGGGGTTAATTTAGAGAAGGACTGTTTTTCTAAATTTATTTCGGGTCTAGGTGGTTCTTCTATGTTTATGCATATTTATCCATTATCTTACTTACTTAGATAATTGGTGAGAGCATAAACAAATTAAATTTTTAAACTGACAACGTATATTATGTTGCAGAGATAATGGGTAACAAATTCAACGAAACATACACCCCCCCCTCCTATCCGAAACTGGCGTGGTGTAAGTATGTAGGTAAAAAGCTTCCACCTAAACTAAAGTGAGCTTTAAGTAACTTTCGCAATGCTGGCCCACGGGATGGGTGGGAAATACCATCTATGCGTGTCTTTCTCTCTCCTCTCCTTTGCAAGACATGTAAAACCGTTGGTCCCAGTTTTTGTCACGACTGCTCCGCACCCGTGCCAGTGTGCGCTATGGGCTATGGCCCAATCTCCTCGCCATATCCTAGCAGTGCGACTTTTGTAGACTAATTATTTATTTAATAAGTGTATTCCTTTTTAATTTTTTTTAAGTATTCTTAGCTATTATTATGTTTTTTAGAATCCTACTTATTTAAGTTTTTCTTCCAATGTATTACAAAGAAATAATTAATTGTATGGGCAGTCAAATAACTTGACCGATATTTTGACAGCACCTATTTTATTGCTGCATGATGCGCTTTGTGCTTACGTGGCTCATATTTTCCCAGTAGTTTTTATACAAAATTTATTTTAAAAGGAGATTAGCAAAATTGGGCTTGGTAATAGACAACATATTATTATTGATATATTCTAAAAAATCGGTCAATTTATTTGACTGCCCATACAATTAATCATTTCTTTGTAAAATATTGGAAGAAAAACTTAAATAAGAAGGATTCTTAAATGTTTCGTATCTCAAACCATCAACAAACTGTCAACTGTCAACGTCATGCAGGGAACAACAGGGACTCCATTTCCACTTAACATCAGGTGGAGTGGAGACAATTGCCGAGCTATGAATAAAATAAAATAAAATGTGTCGTCGTCAAATCAATTCGTCCAAAATAAATCGTTGAGGAACAGATAGGTATTGATTATAATTTTGTGATATAAGATTAATTACAACGTTAATAAAAATACATACAATATAATATTATACTTAGGTACTTATTTCATGTATCCGTAGTTTAGTCATCTGCGTACGCCCATAGTTAAAAATAAAAAAACGACGGGTTGCACTCCGGGAGTGCCGGCAGAAGTGAAAACTTGAATATTAATGTTGTGCATTTTTGATATTTTGGAATGGTTAGGGAATAATTTTGCACGAATTGCTTCAATTATCAGTATAAAAGTACTATCATTTATGTGGTAGAATACAATATTTATTTATTGTGCTATCGTACACAAACATGACAATTTATTCGCGCAAGCGCCCTGCGCCACCTAAACGAAACAGCAGGCATACATTTTCGCCGCGCCGTAGAAAGAGAGGGGGATACTTTCTCTCCTACGCCGCGCCGGCTGTCTACTCTCCATCCGTCTTACGATTTTACGTCTTACATTTTCGATCAGGTCACGTGTCCTGACGCGAATTCAACATTTTTTACCCATTACAAAAAAAGTGTACAACGCCGCTAAAGAAGTTTTCACTTCAATAATTTCTAAGTATACCGAAAAACTAAATTCGAACGGATCAAAGTAGTGAGTTTGACTATAGTGAGCAGAACTAGCCTACTCTACGCACACACTCGCGCGCGCTCACAGCCCGCTTCAGTGTGCGTGATATTTGGACTTAAAAACCTAAACTTAAGGTCTCGCGCTCGGCGTAAACGCTCTTAAGAATGAAAAATTATTAGACTACAGACTACAGTGTAGGTTTGTTCTGTGGAGAAGGTTGAATTATGGATTATATGTAATATTTTTTAATATTAAGCTTTTTTTTAGTATTAATTGAATTTGTGTATTCGAAGGCAATTCGCAGTTGTACAAGTTAACCGTATTATAAAATTTCAGTTCACAATAGACAGTGAGACGGGCATCGTTCTGTCCTGCTCCAGCGAAGACGCGGCCATGTTGTTTCAAGCGGATAGCAGCGAGAAGTTAGTGGGCTTACCCATAGCGTCGCTCATACCGTCCATACAGCTGCCTACTGCCGACGCTCCTATGGCTAAAAATGTGTCGAAGCAGAAAGCTACAGGTATTTCAGTTGGATAATAACTGTAGTGCTACTGTTGATTTCCCTTTAATTAATGGAATCAGGCGCTACTTTGCGGAAATTCAAGGCACAAAAAGGCAATTGAAACAATATGTAGTGTTAATTCCGTTAAATCACTCGTTCATCAAGCTTGGATGCAGAACGCATACACCGCCCTCCCGCCCGCAAAAATATGCACATGCAGAAGAATACATGTGCATTTTTTTGCGGGCGGGATCATCTTTTGGATTTTTATTAGGATTTAGATAGGATTATGTTTCATTACATTGGAACAATTAGAAATAATGAAACATATTAATGAAATATTTATAAAATACAGTGAAAAATTAAATGCCTACTCGACCCAGATCCTATAAATATTTAATTCAGCTTCATTGCAACAATTAGCACTTAAAAATAAAAAGTAAAATTTACTATAGCGTTGTGTTATCCAATTGAAAATGAAATACCACAGTATTTCATCTGTAAAGATGAATCTGCATAGCCATCGGTTGCAATAACCGTTGTATAGATGGCACTGTGCTGCTAAAAAGCACTCAAAAATTTCAAAGCAATGAAAATTTAGTGCTTACGTCAGCCTTCCCGGTAGCATAATGGTCGGTGCAGCCGCCCGGATTGCGGCAGACCCTGGTTCGATTTCTGGTTGGGTCGGGTAGGCATTTAATTTTTCCACTGTATTTTTTACGTCACAAAGGTAGTTCGTAACAAATGTCAACCGTTGGCCGAGAGCTGCGCATCCGTATCAGTCGATGCGCAGCACTCGACCAGTGAACAGCTCCTGAGGATGCCCCGTGAAGGGGCGAAACTTGAGTAAATGAGCGCACGCACATCCATGTAATCTTTAAGAAAATCTAGATGCGGCGCGCCACTTGTGCGCCTGCACCTTGACGCTGACTCGACTCTTGAGCGTGTGAGCGTGCTCCTTAAATATACTTTGATTCTTTTTAGGTAGAACGCTGGACGGCGGTTCGTTCCCATTGTGCCTGTGGATATCGAAAGCCGATGGTACTGACAACTCGCCGTGGGCGTCCACGAAATTTAAAGACCGGTCTGTACTGGAAGTTAATATTAGAGTAAGTTCAACCATATGCGTTTTATTTTTAAGTGCTAATTTTAAGTTATTATTCCAATTTTTTTTTCATATTTTGTTTTATTTAATGTTGAAACATACTCTGCAACAACATGACAAACAAAGTGTAGAACTGAGCTGAGCTGAGTAGAAGCTTGACTTTATATTAAGTGCATAGAGTTTATTTGGTAGCAAGATGTTAACATTGCTGTGAAACGGGTTAAACAGAACTGGAATTTCTCCTAAAAATATCTTTAGCTTTTCTAAGTACAAATATATGTCTTTATTTTTTTAAACTCACCTTGTCGCACGAGCCGATTTGGTTCAACTTTCTTAGTGCGTACAGCTAGGGAATGGAACGCGCTGCCTGCGAGTGTGTTCCCTGAAAGGTATAATCTGGACCTCTTGGCTAGTCGTCGTAGTTGGCTAGGCTCAAGGCTAGAGTGAATAGGCTATTTCTATGCAGGCATGTTCCATCCTCGACTGCACCGTCACTTAACATCAGGTGAGGTGTGGTCAAATGCCTGACTATAACCAATAAAAAAAAATACTTACTACTTTTTTTTTAAATACTTGGCCTTCCTCTCACCTGATGTTAAGTGATAATAAGGCCGAAGGCCGAAGCGCACTCCACCCGGAATCCTCAACTACTGAGGCACTGGCTATCTCATCTCTAGCTGCCGGAACATTACATGCTACAAACATTGATGTTATGGCAACACATTAGCTTTTGTAGGGCATGTGGAGAGGAAACGGAGTCAATGCAGCACGTACTGTGTGACTGCGATTCTGGCTAGGAAAAGAATGGGACTCCTGGGGTCGGCCTATCCGGAACCGGAGGACTTCAGGCTCTTTGTTCTTAAGGACGTTGCCAAACTTATGGCATCTATCTTTACAGAGGAGGAAGAGTAAAAGGATGGGGTTGCACAAAAGATCCCGATGGGTCGAAGTGTTACTGACAGAGGGAAACTCAGCAGGCCCCACTAAGATAAGATAGATAAGATGGCAACACATTTAGATAAAATGGTGGTAGCTAGCCAGGGGGACTAACAAACAAACCTCTGGGTCTTAACCAATTAGACCACAGAGGCGGTTAAAACATCCTCCAATATCAATTTGAACAACTCATATCTCCCTCCCAGGTAACCTACAACGTCAGCGGATTACTAGTAGTGGACGAGAGTGGTATAATAACGGCTTGCAACCACCACTTCGCCATGCTGACGTTTGGCAAACCGCACTACGAGGTCATCGGCCACCACATCGATGACGTCATCCCCAACTTCTGCAGGGAGGCCGATATGGTCAAGGTGACAGACCGGAACAGGAACATGACTCTGTCGCCGGTGAACAACGACGATAATGGATCAGGTGAGATTCATCATCATTCACCATCATCATCCTCGTCATCGTCATCAGCTCATTTTTATGTCCCCACTGCTAGGGCACGAGCCTTCCCCTATGGATGGATAGGGAGAACGGGCCATAAACCACCACGCGGGCTCAGTGCGGATTGGTGGTTGTTAACGACTGTTAATGCATCCGGGATCAACGGCTTTACGTGCCTTCCGAAGCACGGAGGAGCTCGAGAAGATAAATTTTTGGTCACCCATCCGATGACCGGCCTTTTGCTTAACCTCAGCACTCGCAGACCGGGCGCGTTAACCATTGCGCCATCGAGCTCCTTAATCATCATCATTATTATCCCCTAATTAGCCTATAAACTACTTTTTCCATTTCACAAAAACAATAGTACAACATTAAATTAAATTAATGTGTAAAATAAACGCTAGTAGATCCATAAGAGAAGTTTCATTTTAAAGACTGTTTACATTAAAACCCGTTAACATTTAATGCATAATTGAACACGGAAGTTTAAATATGTGAATACTCTTTCCAGTGTCAGACACAGATGACGACTCTTGCGGCGCATTCAACGGAAGCCAAAAGTCCGCTTGCATGTCGCTCAACGTTCAACCGTCCTTACTATCCACGACAAGAGAAAAGTCTTCAAGCGCCCTCTGTCTCGACAAATCCTGCAGCTTGGTCACCCACACGCCGACGCCCACTCAAGACATGGTCTCCAGTATAAGCACTACAGAACAGAGAAACGACCTATCCGCTTTACCCGATATCACTTCAGGCATGTCCGGAATATCGATAGACGAGGAAAACTATTGCCCCAGCAGTATATCGAAGTCCCGATCAGAGAATATCCTTCGGTCTGAGCAAGGCATCCTTCCTAAAGCCTCGATACCAACAGATAAGTCTGACTCGATATATTATACGTCGCAGCACTCTCAAGAAGTAACGCCGACGGGCAACGCGCCTAGAGTAAGAATTAATGATCCCTCTTTAAGACTGTCTTTCGATTCGAGTAAATACAGGTCGTTGAAAGCCAGTTTGCCAGGACAAGTAAGAGATGACAAGAGCAGTCTGTCGCTAGATTTTTGCGATTCAAACGAGACGAGTGCAGATTTCCTTACCCCTATTAATGAGATGCCTCCACCGGGATGCGAAATTGAGGACTTGCCTAAACATAACGGCAATGAGAGCGCTGACAGTTTGTGTAACGATAGCGCTTTGGAGACACAGACTGAGTCAGCGCCTAGGAAAAAATATGAAGGTATTGTTTTTTTTTACTAAGTTTTTGTAAATTCTGCTGTGCATATAGTGCTGTGTATTCTATGAAATACTTTACCTACTGTTATAAGTATGTCTATTGGATTCTTGGAATGATGATAAAAATACTCACTTTTATCACGAATTGTATTGTTCTTTCCCTTTTCCTTTACACATTAAAATAAAAAATATAAATAATATTGTGAGAGCCGACGTTAACCGTGCACTTGTTCAGACAAAACAGGAAGAAGCGATCGAGACGCCATCTGTTGCCGTTGAGCTTAAACACAACTTAGTAGCAAATACTGAACACCTACCTTATTATATTTTAACATTACATTTCATTATTATTGTACAGACGAGCCCGAAACCCCATGCGTGGCGAAACGTCTCTTACGCAGCCACGTGACGACGTCGACGCCGCAGCATACGCGAAAGGATTGCTCGTGTTCGGACGCGCCCCGCGACGGCAGCTACCGTGGAAACGTGCGACATAGGGACGGCACGGAACTCAGTAAGTATACGACGTCTATCAATTACGTGTGGTCATCATTAAAATATCCAAAGTGTTCATTAGACATAAATATTAACTTTAATTTGTCATGCAATTGTTAATTGTATATTTATATTTGTGATGTCATGCGCGTCAGGCGCGCATAAGCATACCCTATCAACTCATCAAGCAAGCAGCAGTAACCATAAATGTATGTACACATAGGTTATTGAACCACTAGTGCTGTGACTTGTTTACTTTGATGTGACGTCACAATACAAAGTACAAATACACGGTACAGAGGAAAGTATGCTTTATGAGTCTTTGTACATTTCGATGTGGCATACAAACTTAAAGTTATGTTTTTAATGATCCAATATGCCAATTTTATTGAAACTAATTTATGCTTAAGGACAATACAGAGATCTAATTAGTTTGTGTTTTTTTTTAAGTTTATTTAACTGAATTTATGCGATATAACGTAAAGAGGTAGGTACTATGTGAGCAGTGGTACTCGGGCGACAAGTTTTCCACTGTCAAAAAAAAGGTAGGTACGTACTATGTAAAGTTTATAATCGCGTAAATTCAGTTTTAAAAATGTTTTCTACTACTTAATCATTTTGTCAACGTATTTTCGATAAGTATAGAAAGTTAACTTATTTACTAATTGGTGTGATTTTCTTTTAAGTTTCTATGTTTTACCGAAATGTGAAAAAAAATATTTTAACAATGATTAAAAAACCTGTCGAGTCCCTTTCTGGGGTTTATCATTATCATAGAACAATAGCACTTATGAAGAGTTTGGACCAATACGTTAGCCCAATGCTAATTGATAAGTAGAGAATTGCATTTAAGTCCGCCATGTAAGTAATGTTGCAAAAGTTTAAAAAAAAATAAGTTTGCGTAATAATAAAGCCCCCGAAAAAACCAACCGTTAAAACTTATACTAACACTATTTCAGCCGACCGCAATAAAAGTAAAACTTTCTACAGATGTCCTATACACCGTGTCAACAATGGTCCTGGCCAATGGCAGCCGCGTGCGCTGCGTGTGGCTGGGCGTACAGTTAGAGGACGCGCCACGACACACCACGCTCGCTTCCAGCGTCGCCTCTACCGCCGACAACTCACTAGCGCTGGTCAGTAACTATTTTATAGTTGGTATTACCCCCCCTCCCGACCCTCCTTCGACCGTCCTTCTAACCCAGCGATCGTGGTTCATCCGTGCAATGTGTCCCGCCCATCTCCACTTACGGCTCTCAATCTCCTTCACCACGTCGCGGACCCGTGTCTTTCTCTGATCCACTCGTTTCTCCTATGATCTTGGAGAGAAATGCCAAGCATCTGTCGTTCCATTGCTCGCTGTGCAACTCGGAGTATTTCAGCAGACCTTTCTATCAACGTCGTGGTTTCCATCCCAAACAGGAAGACCGACAGAACACACTGGTTAAACACCTTGGTCTTTAGGTGTTGAGGTATCTTTTTGGAAATGTAAGTACAGCCGTCACCCGCCCGCTTCGCTGTGCGAAAAAATGGATCAATGAATGCTAATCAAAATAATTATTAGGTTTACCAACATCATATACATATAAAAGCCTATCATTTGCACAATCTCATGTTCTTACTACATACAAATTTTCATCAAGATCGGTCAAGCCGTTCTTGTGTTATAAGAGGACATACAGACAGACAGACAAAAATTTTAAAAATCGTAGAATTGGTGTCAATGAGTCATAAAACGAATATTTATCCCAAAATTTGTCAGAAAAATTGCATGTACAAGACAGAGCCTACATATTTATATAGTAGTATATATATAGGTATATAAGTTGCTATGGATAGATAGATAATAGGACAGTTATATGTATGTAATTTGTTTTCCACATAAAATATTAAAAACTTTTTAAAATAAATATAGCAATAAAACGCATTCAAAATTTTCGGTCAGAAACGAGACTCTAATCATATATTACTTTGTGATAAATACAATCAACGTTCGCATGACAGATGGCGCTGGCTAAAAAACCTCTTATGTCATTTGCCTTACCCTTCACCTTAACTTATTTTTACGATTAAAATCTTCTTATAACATTATAACTATTATAATTGCAATAGCAACATAACAACATTACTGAATAGAAATCTTACAAACGTAACCAACAACTTCTAATTAGAACTGTTTAATTAGAGGCATCATCTTTCGTGAAGTCATGGACGTATGAAACAAACTCGACGAGAATTTTTGTACACAATCAAGTATCGTTTTCGAAGAGAACACAAGTTTCTTTAGATAATGAAACAACTCTTACGGATCTACTCGCGTATATTTATACATTAGTTTCGTGGTCAGTCAGGATAAACATTAATTAAACTATTGTATAAAATATACGTGAGCAGATCCGTAAAAGTTGTTTGATTTCTTAAGAAAATGTTCTTTGAAAGCTGAAGTATATATTCAGTGACAGCATTAGTTTAATTACAATGAAACCACCGCAAGACTGCGTCGTCACCTGTTTTCCGAGTTTGCGCCGCCTTCGTACAATATGGGTTCGTATTGCTTGTACAGACTTACAGACACTATTATTTTGTTCTAATATCTACATTAGTCCATATCAACTCATGATGACTTGTCACTGGTCTTGTTCCCAATTCATCATAAAAAACTATTCTTGAAATAATAATTACAAATAATACCTAAATTCCTGAACATAATATTTTTTGCAGTATGTATTTACAATTTGCTTATTTAGGTACATACTGGTCGATAATTGTCGTTGTCGTCACTAATGACTTCGAATACGAATTAAAGTAAGCACTCATAACTAATTACGTAGTTTTAGAAGTTATAAAAATTATTCGTAACTTAATGTACTTTTCAAATAACACTTATAGAACGCACCCTTACTTTAACTATGTTACAGCACGGAACACTTTCTAAAGTTTAATTATCGTCAACAGGGCAACAAGTCGGCGAGTAGCAGGCCCCAGTCCATGTCTCTGGTGAGCCAGTGCGGAGAGGAGCAAATCGCCGGCGACTACAACAAACATTACGTCACGCTCAAACAGATCGGTGAGTTCACGGTCACTATCGAGGGCCACGTATGCCTCGATTCTGCTACTAAAAACAACAATCGTGTCTCAGTGGCATTTTTCCCATAATTGAATTATCAAAAGCAGGCAATTGAGAGACGATTGTTGACGTTTTATAATAGCTGTTTAACTGGCATAGATAGATGTCCTGTTCCCACTTAAGAGCGTTTACGCCGCACACTAGTGCTGCCAATGAAAAAAAAACATATCTAGTAATTAGAGATTGATAATCAAATTACCTATGCTCAACAAACTATCTGGATGAAGTAATTAAGCATTTTTACGTCACCTAATGAACATCTGACGTTATGGTTTAGTTAATAAGACGTTACAGCTAAAAACGGCCACTTTTAAGGTTGCTTCGTCCGTAAGTGACAAGTGTCATATGTTTTATTTGAAATGTCGTCGTCCATATTTATTTGATGCCGCGCGGCCATTCTAAGTTTGCATGGGGAATTTAAGGTGCTTAATAAAAATATATTATTTAAATAACCACTTGATGAATCAAAAATGTAGTCTAGCAATTTGTAGTTTATCCATTGATGATTGTTTAGACAAAATCAGAGGTACAATAATTTAGATAAACTATAAGAAATCTACTAAACGCCGCCACTCGTTTTCATGATCTTTGCCCAACTTTAAATGATATTGTAGAAACAACTATAGCGTGTTATGAATTTATGGTTCTGACAAATTGTAAACACGTTCCCTATGATACTAATTATATATTTTGTTCATTTAATACGATAGTATTTTCAATTATATTTACTTAACCGTAACTGCATTTTTGGCATTTTTTGGTCGGCCCACCCTTAACTATAACACCGTATTTAACTAAATCATAACATGTCAGATGTTCATTAGGTGAGGTAAAAATGTTAAATTACTTCATTCAAATAGTTTGTTGAGCATAATTTGATTTTCTACTAGATATGTTTTTTTTTTCATTGGCGGCGCTAGTGTGCGGCGTAAACGCTCTTAATACCTACATCGGGGAAGTGGGACTCCTACATATCCGACGGGTCTTTCCAGTGCTCGCAGAAATGCAGAATGCATTTTTCAAACTTTAAAAAAAGAAGGTAGTTGTTATATTGTTAGACTGAGTGAAGAGTCTCTCCACTTAAACTCTTGTAAACCATTAAAATTACTTTCTTTCTCTTAAAATCCGATGGCCGGCGATGACCACCTTAAATTCTCGTTTGACGCATTTCTGATCACCATCATTACCAGCTCATTTTTATGTCCTTATTGCTGGAGCACGAGCCTTCCCTATGGATGGATAGAGACAGTGGGCCATAAACCACCACGCGGGCTCAGTGCGGATTGGTTGTTTAAGACTGCTAATGCAGCTGGGACCTCCTGCTTTACATGCTTTCCGGAGCACGGAGAAGTTAAGAGATGATACAGCTTTGGTGACTTATACATTTTTTTGTCTATAACTCTCATCTATATATGTGGTGATAATTAACGTGAAGCAAAAACTTTGTACCCCTTTTTACGAAAATTGCGCAGACGGAGGAGTATGAAATTTCGCACACTTATAGTTTATATAGAGAAGGAGTGCAGAATGCTAATATTTTATTAAAATTATGCATAAAAAATACATTAAATTGGTAAAGGAGCGGCCAAAATCTGTCAATGCCAATCCATACTCACATTCTATCTTTTTAAAATTTTCATTGCTTAGGATATAGGATACAATCCGTGCAGCCTTCATAAAATACTGTTTAGTAAACAGCTTTTTATAAAATTTACGGTCGAATTTTGACCACTGAGCGACCACTAGTTTTTATAAATAAAGTAATAAATTGTATTGTAACACAACAAAAAAAACAACTTTTTTATTTATCCCTCACTTATTCACAGGTAAAGGCGCGTACGGCTGCGTGAAAATGGCGTACCGTCGCTCGGACCGCTTGCTCGCCGTGGCCAAGTTCATATTGAAGGAGAAGGTGGGCGCGCAGTTCTGGGTGGACGGACCCGACGGCCGGCGCGTGCCGCTCGAGCTCAGCCTGCTGCTCACGCTCAAGCATCCCAACATTGTGAGTTAACTCGACTCTTCATCATCACCTCAGCCGATGCATAGATAGATATTTTGCATGTACCGCATTACAAATAAACAAGGAATAAGGTCCGAATAGTTATTCCGTGTTTTGTTCCTGTCATGTAAATGTCATTTCAAATTAGAGTAAAAGAGATAAAACACGGAATAACTATTCGGACCTTATTCTTTGTTTATTTTTGAGGGGGTTATACGGGGGTAGAAGGTAATATGGATCAACTTCAGCACAAAAATATATTGGAAACAACAATGTTACCTTATGCTGAAGAGGTTCTTCCGGTAACTTGGATATTTCAGCATGATAATGATTCTAAACATACGGCACGCTCAGTAAAGAAATTTCTCGAATCACAATCAGTTTCTGTCTTAGACTGGCTAGCTAACAGCCCAGATCTAAATCCAATCAAACATCTTTGGTGAGAAGTCAAGAAAAGTGTACGATATCGACAATGCGGCAATTTGAGAGAGCTTTATAATGTTTTTTAGAAGATTTTCTTTTCAAAAATTAAGAAATTAATAGAGTCGATGCCTTGCCGCTGCAAAGCAGTTATTAAGAGCAGTGGACATGCCACGAAATATTAATTATAGTTTAAACTATATTTATTAAACTAATTTTACATAATATGTTTCATTAAAATAAATTCTTGAACAATTCAATGTTCGTTCTTAATTATTTATCCAGCTTTGTTTGTAAAAAAATTTGTTACTCTTCGGAAAAAAGGTATTTTTGTGGAAAATCCATTATTATTTTACACTTTTTTATTCCTAATTCCTTTCGTTTTGGTCATGTGAATATTTCATAATAAAATATAATAATTTCAGAGAGAAATACAAAAAAATATTACATGATTTGTTCAAAAACTTTGTTTTATAAATCGTTCATAATTATATGACCACCACTGTATCATAGCCAGTCCCTTAGTGCGGTAGTTGAAGTTTCGGTTGAAGCGCAGTTCTTCCTTTGGTCTTATCATCACATAACAACAGATGAGACAAAGGTCAAGTGCTTGTGCAGTCAACAGCAAAGGTAACTGATGATTGGTCAAAATATGAAATTAGTATGAAAATTAAAACTTTTTAAACGCATATCGAAAACCTTCGACTGTCTACTAGTACCTGCAGACTTTGACTGTAGTTATATAGAAAATACCGCTATCGAAACTTAATTTTGAAATCTAGTAAACATCATCTACTGTTGCTGTTGACTGTACCAGTATGAAATAGAAAACAATTTAATGTTTCTCTCATTACTAAGGTGTTTTCACCCATTTGTGTGTGCGTAACTGCGTATACATGTTTCTTTTTCAAGAATCTGTGATTTGGACCAACATTTTGATATGGCTCTTGTAGAAGAGATCACAACGAGGTCTATTTGGACCGCTTGAACTCGCCACTGTCATTAAATGTGTATGGCTAGCCAAGTATGTATTTGTAAATTACAATATTTCTTCTATAAATTGTTAAGGCACTCGGGTTCTAAAGTAGGACTATCTACTGTTTCATTGGCAGGTGAGCGTGTTAGACGCGTTCGAGAACGACAAGTACTTCCAAATGGTGATGGAGAAGCACGGCGCCGGCATGGACCTGTTCGAGTTTATCGAACGGCGGCCGCGCCTCGACGAGCCGCTGCTCAGCTACATATTCCGACAGGTGACGTACAGTGATCCGACAAGTTGCATACGCTAATCTTATAATTTGCCAACACTACTGATCTGACAAGTTGCATACATTGAGCCGATGTAGCTGATTAACACTGATACGACAAGTAGCATACACTGACCCGACAAGTTGTATACACTGATCCGACAGGTTGCATACGCTACTCCGACAGGTTGCATGGCATTTTCAGTAAGTGTAGCATTAGCTTTGTTTGTTATAGAAGAGCTGAAATAGCTTAGAAATAGGGGTACATAAGGGGAAATAAGAGGGTAACCTAGGGGTAGATAAGAAAAAAATTGGATTCTAAGCAAATTTCTACTAGTACCAGACTAATTTTTTTTGTTGTTGTTGTGATTAAAAGTAACAAATAAACGTTTTTCTATAAAATTTTGAATTTAGTACACTATGTGCAAGAGGTAATTTAGAAATACTATTTTACCATAACACTAATTTGATTACAGATCGGACTGGCAGTAGAGTACCTCCACTCGTTGAACATCCTCCACCGCGACATCAAGGACGAGAACGTGATCATAGACAACAAGTTCCACGTGAAGCTGATCGACTTCGGCTCGGCCACGTTCATGAGCAAGGACGCGCTGTTCTCCACCTTCTACGGCACTACCGAGTACTGCAGCCCCGAAGTGCTCGCGGGAAACAAGTTAGTATGATCACTTGTGTTTAAATAGCTTTACGGCTAGATTTACGTAAACGCCTCTGCTTGTATTGTAGACGTTGTAAATGTAAAAGTAATCATGTATCTTAATAATAAATATTACATACAATAATAAGCTGAATTATTATTTAAAAACAAACGTCAATTTAGTCAAATTATCTAAATTTGCTTAGAGCCTTTATACATTTCGGTATGTCATAAAAACAGCAGAGTTTAAAAAAAATAAAAAAACCAAAAAGATTTTTTTTATCAAGAATAGGGAAATAAAAACCTTGGAAATCAAAAGGCAACAAAAATTATTCAACTGAATTTATGCGGAGAAATAAAGGAAAAATCACTACGAAATGTTTGGAACAGTATAAATTCAATGGAAGGATTTTTCATAAGCATAGATAGTTTTATTGAAATTGGCTTAAAGGTTTGAAAAGTATTGAAGTTTATCTAAGATGCTGACATTAATATAAAAGTTCTTAACTGTCTGATTGTTAACCAAACAATTTGTTTCAGATACGCCGGTCCCGAACTGGAGATGTGGTCGATGGGGATAACACTGTATGTGCTTACATTCTTTGTTAACCCATTCTCCGACATAGAAGACACCATACAGGGACCACTGGCGTTGCCGCAACTCGTGTCCGATGGTGAGTTCAAAGTCATTGACGTCAATAGCCCATTAAAGTGCCACTGCTCATCATGTAACCCACCGGACTGGCCCTATCTGACTTTTCATGCGTCGTTTGTTAAATCTGCCTGAAGTGTAAACAAGGTCTCGGTCTCTTTTTTTGGTAAATTTTTAGAATAACTGTTTATAAAATCAATACACACAAAAAAGTCCTGACTCACTCACTGACTAACTCACCAACGCCCAGCACAAAACTGTTTCTTTCACAGAAGCTCCCTTTGTGATGTAGATAAGGAATAAAGGTTTTTCTAAAGTTAGTTCAAGAGGCCTAACGCAAAATGCGCGCGCTCGCGCTTTCTCAGTACTACTAGCGGCCGACGCATCACAAAAGTGGCATTTTGTGCAATTGTAATTACATTTATTTGATGTTTGATAATTTTTTATCGTTAAAAAAAAGTATATAATTTGAAATATTATAAACTAACGTTAATCCTGGTGTACATTTAACTTAATAATATTTATGAAGTAAGGAGATATTTACAGCTAATTCTGAATGTTTTATGGCTTTGAATGGGACTTTTTCTGTAGAAATCATATTTCGAAATTCCGAGGCCGCTACGAACTTAACCACTATTTTAAGAGATATTTTTATATATTTTTCATTTCGTTTGCTTAGTACAGTAGTTCAATCCATGAGCTTGGAAATTGCCGTCAGCGTATTTAATTGAAAACTAGCTTCGGAATTTTGGCTATATATAAATAGATAAGAGAAAATTGCAGAAAGCGAGGCCACTACGAATTATACTAATAACTATTCTCCACCATACAATAAGTCAAAATTGTCTAAGGGTTTCAGTTTCTCTGGACAAGAACGCCGAAATTGGGTATTTTATGCAAAATCACGGTCAAAATGTAATAGGCCCCTTAAATTATTTTTTTTATGGGACATTGTGAGGCGTCAAACCTCTTAAAAGAAATACACTAACAAATAATTACCTTGTACTGTCAGACTTGGAACAGCTGTTACGCTGGATGCTGTGTAAAGAGCCCGCCAGCCGCTGCACGGTGTCGCAGCTGATGGCGCATCCCTGGACGCGGCAGCCCGTCGTTATCGCCAACTACGTGTTCCAAGAAGTGGTAGACTGCGGTGAGTGTTGTTAGGAAGGACCTTGTATAAAGCAGCTGCAGGTCATCTAGCAGGTCGTGGTAGATTGCAATAAGTAAGTGTTGGAAAAACTTTCTGGCAGACCTGGAGCAGCTGTTGTTATAGATGCGGTGTGATAAGCTAGATAGCCTGTCGCTATCGCCAACTAAGTGTTCCAAGAAGTGGTAGACTGCGGTGAGTGGGTACAGCATTGTCAGTACAAACTTGAAGCAGCTGCTCCGCTAGATGTTGTGTAAAGAGCCAGCTCGTCATCTAATGTTCCAGGAAGTGGTTGTTTGCTTTGAGTTTTCTAAGAACCTTCTACTGACAGATCTGGAGCAACTGCTGCGATAGACGCTGTGTAGAAAGCTAGCTCGTTCTCATCGGCAACTATGTGTTTCAGTTCTATGAACTGAAAGATCAGAAGCAGCTGCAGCGGTTAGAGACTAAAAAGAGCTGTCCGTTGTCTTAGCCCACTATGTCTTCTAGGTAGTGGTAGAGTGTGGTGGGGATTCCTAGGTCGTCGTGCCAACAGACTTATAGCAGCTGTTACGCTGGATGTTGTGTAATGAACCCCCCAGCAGCACCAGTGCCGCAGCTGATGGCGCACACCTGGACTCGGCAGCCCGTCGTCATCGCCACATACGAGTTCCAGAAGGTGGTGGACTGTGGTGAGTGTTGTTAAGACCTTCTGTCAAATCAGAGCGGTTACTGCGCTGTAGTTTAAACACTTAATAAGGCAGAACTGTTTAAATATTTAATTTTCATTGGTGTTCAATCTTATCTTAATCTCACTCTCTGTTAAAAGTAAGTAGTGTTTATTTAAGCTTAGATTTAAGATTATTGTACATGCATATTGTTTTGAGTGGCGTAATTTTATTTGACAAATTAAGACTTTCCGATACCATTTATATTGCTCACGCTGTATGGGGACTTTAATATATCTATTCGTATCTGAATCGTAACATACTCATTTGTAGATCGTCACGAGGCGAATCCCGAGATGTACTACAGCGGCAGCCTCGGTTCTCCGCGGAGTGGTTCACCCGTGTCGCTGGCAGACAACCCCACTAAAGGTAACTCTTTGAAAACCTTATCTCATTTTATTTACACTAGAGGTGAGACGTATTTACTAGAACAGATCCACGCACTAGGTATTTTTCAATACTAGGCGGCACCTATTCTACTTTTATAAATATACGTGATCCACCTTGTATTTTTGTAAATTACACGATTTTCGACCTTACACTAAAACATTAGAGGTAATATTCCCATGTACACGTATTCGCGTATTGTGCACACTAAGTATTTCTTTCCATTTCACGGTTTTCGACTTTAACACCACGGAATTAGATTCCATAGGTAGGTAAGTACAAGACTAGATCCTAGAAGAATAGGTGCTTGAAGTATTGCGTGATATTGTGGAGTGTGAAACCAATTTAATTTAGGTCCTATTTGTATGATCATAAGGTTCCGAATGACAAAAGTATTATTACTATTTTTTGTTTTGTCATCCTGCTCACTCTTGTTTACTAACCGGTAAAAACTTGTTTTTAGGTGTTCTCCTGGCAGTAGAACTTTTTAAGCAAGGAAAAGTTAAAAGCTTTTTAATAAAAGTTAAGAGCATATCCCCCTTACAAATAAACAAAGAATAAGGTCCGAATAGTTATTTCGTGTTTTGTCTTTTTTACTCTAATCTGAAATGACGTTTACATGACAGGAACAAAACACGGATTAACTATTCGGACCTTATTCTTTGTTTATTTGTAGGCGGTTAAGTGTTTAACTCTAAGCAATAAGTTCCGCCTCTGCCCATACATAGGTGGTACTAACTGCATGGATTAAGTCAGCACTAGTCGACGTCTAGTCTTACCAGTTACTACGTGAAACTACTAATACTAGGTGGACTAAGTAGAATTGGTATCTGGATCGAGTATTAGATAATACTAGGAACAGGTGCACCTAGTATCAAATTTACCTAGTACGACCCATCCCTAATTTACACACGCCTGCACATAGATTACCACATACTGTCAAGTTTCCTCAATCGACCTTGAACTTTATGTAAGGTTGAAGCAGACATTTGACAGCTTTGGACAGGTTTATGTGCAGGCGTCTGTGCTACAAAGCATACATTACATTACATTTTACAAAGCTTATATCTATCATACTGACGTTGCTTTAATTAATGTATGACATTGTGGAAATTTAACTTATACCAGATGTAAATTTGATATATTAGATTTGTTTATTTGTTTTGTTTTTTTACATGTTGTAGTTGTCTTCTATATTTTTTTGTGTTTATTTGTAATGGAAAGTGTCCTGCTATGATAGGGCATTTTCCAATTTTTATTTTTTTTGACGCTGTAAGGGAGAAAAGAGCTGGACACTTGCTGAGTTTCTTGCCGGTTCTTCTCAGTGCAAGATCTCCCGCCCAGAGTAGACTTACGAAACGATGGCATAGCGACATTCATAATAGCTACTTGTAGCCTAAACTGAATAAATGATTTTTGAATTTGAATTTGAATTTAATGACTACAAAATGAAATATTTACATAAAATAACAAAATTAGTACCGACATATATTTTCGTCGCCAAAATATAACAGATTTTTATTGAAATTTTACGGGACGACCGCCGGAAAGCAGGTGGTCTGTCTTCAATTAATTCCCAAGTAGCATTTTATTCTCTTTAAAAGGCCACATTTATTTCACTGGTGATCTCTTAGCATTTACAGTGGTCACACTTGGTTCATCGGCTGCAATAAAGTGAACATGTCCACCTATACCTGTGTAAGGCATGTACAGGGGTGTAAATGTGGCCTATTATGTAACTATTGGCGTTTTGTCAGGACAACATTACTCTTCTAGCCAGCTTTCATTTTCAAAGCTGAACAAGAGCGGTTTAAGAGAAGTAAAATTCGGCATAGGCTGTTCAGAGGTTCACATATACGGTGTTAGATTGCTGGCATTATAATATAACACATGTGAACATTATTGCAGCCCAAAGCTGTTATATATAACCTTTTATGAAGCGCTATTCAGTTGTTAGTGTTAGCAGGACTAGTTTGTGATATATTAATCAGCTAATAAATTATTCTGTAAAAGAAGCGTTTAATGAGTTCACATGAAAGGTATTTACACGCACCACTATTGATATCTAGTAGCACTGATAGCAGTTTATTTGTTCACGAGGACCACACTGTTATCCTCTATTGGTACACATGTGAACCTTTATAGAGCTGACGTCATTATAATGGTACACGCGTGAAACTTTAAAGAGGTAACAACACTAATTTTGAGTTATAATGGTTCACTGTAGATGGAGACAATGACCACCATTTTTACTTTTAATAACCTATAATATTTCTATATTAATTTATGATTTTGTCACTTAACACGGAGTTTTCGTTATTAATTTTATGGTTGATGTTTAAATACAAAACCATACAACGATTTAAATGCCAATAAAACAAAAATATGAAATATTGCTTTGTTTGTATCTGCTTATTTCGATATATTTATTTGATAAAAAGGCATATAGCCGAGGCGCGTGATAATTTTAACTATAAATATGTATGTACTTTACAATAAATTTAAATTACCCCGTAATATTAACACAATATCATATATAAACACAGTTTACCAGTAACAATAAATCACATCAAAATGGCTGTTAGACACGATTCGACGATGGCCATGGCCGTAAGCTATCACAAATTAATATTTATTAAAAAATGTGGTACCAAAGTGATTATTTGAGGAAAAAGCGGCCTAATAGTTGGTTTTAGGTACACTTGTGGTTTGGGTTTTGGATAATCGGCTGTATAATTGTTCACTTGTTACTTATTATAACTCACTTGTCTGTATGAATAACCACACGGAATCTAATATAGTGCCGTTCATCAGCTTTAAAACCACAGTTCTCTCTTTAAACTACCATTAAAGATCTGGTGGTACAAGGGCTGTATAGCATGCTATACAGCTCTTGTGCAGCTCACATAGACAGCTTAAAGAATAAATGTGTACCGTAAGTCAACCGCTATAGAACCCCCAATGCTACTTGGGTTGTTTGTAAAGACTTGATGATGATGTCCTCCAAAACGATTTCGACGACGGCGACACCCCGGCAAATAAATTTCAGACCCGAGCATGAGCACGGACATGTGAGGCAAATCCAAAGCTCTCAAATACACGGTCACAGGCGGCGCAATAAAGTTGACCGTTTGAGCTTGAAGTGTGTTTGTAGGAGGGCTTGGGACGAGTTTTCCGAATCTGGCGTTTGGCGTCACGATCGTGAAGACGTATTTGTTCAAAGGCAGTAGTGCTTGTAGTAATTGCTTTCCGCCATTCTGGTCTTTGTTGTGCAAGGCCCTCCCACGTGTCCACAGATATATTGGTTGAGTCTAAGTGACGCTTCAAGACATCTTTATACCGAAGGTATTGACCACCTGCTTTACGTTGTCCACAACTTAGCTGGGAATAGAAAACAGCTTTCGGCAGCCTCGAAGAATCCATTCGCACCACGTGCCCACACCACCTAAGCTGTCCCTTCATAAGAAGCGTGGCATCGCTCTGAGCGTTGGATTTCCAAACATTCAAAAATAAATAAATAAATAAATTTTCCTACACTCACACCAATTATCTAGCACAAGAGAAGCTTCGTTATGAAACTCGTTATATGGTTACTAGACAACGGATAAACATACTTAAAATACTTAAATACATACTTATTATACATAGAAAACACCCAGACCCGAGACAAATTAGAAAAACAATAATTTCTAAATTGACCCGACCGGTGATCGAACCCGGGACCTCAGAGATGGCGACTCCATGAAAAACCGGTGTACAAACCACTCGACCAAGGAGGTCGTCTAGAAGAAGAAAAATGCATCTCTAATAAGCGTTAGCGTTAGCTTTAGCGTTAAGCTTTTTTTATAACTGTGCTTTGGTTCAAGTATTGCTCCTTTGTTATTTAAGTTGTTTCTAACAGTGGAGACTTTTTAATGACTTTTCTGTTTTACTTATAAGTTTGTAGCTATTCATTTATTGCAAAAGTCGATAGTCTTCCTAAGATAATAAATAAATAAATAAATTTGGAGTGATGAAGCCTTTAACGGTCGCCCTCGCCTTTCAGAGCGCTCGCACCCGTCGGAGGTGGCGCGCTCGCTCGGGGGCCAGCCGTCGCGCGACGAGCCGAAGCGCGCGCCGCTGCAGGCGCTCTCCACCGCCGACCGCGACGCGCACTCCGACAACTACAGCCTGCGATCCTCCGCCGATGTTAGTGACGTCATTTATTGCATATTGTACCTGTGCGACCGGCGACCGCCACTTGTCGCTGCGCGGCGGTGCGGCCGAACGGTTTAATTGATCCATTCATGTTTCTGTCAATCTGGTAATGAGTGGACGGGGACATACCAGAGCGAACGAGAGTGCGGCAACAGTGCCGTGATCTTGAATCGACGTACCTAGCTGTGCTTACCGGCTAGGGTTGAGTCACACATAGTTAATTTATTATTGTGTGATTTTGGGTGTCACATGTATATTTTTCTATGTTATCTTATCTTAGTGGCGCCTGCTGAGGTTTCTTTCTCCCAGTAGCACTTTGACCGATTGGGATCTTTTGTGCAACCAAATCTTTTCACTCTTCTTACTGTGTGTACTAGAATATGTGTCATAATATTCTAGTAGTGTATTTATATTATGTATTTTATTAACGGCTTCAACTCTGCTATTGTAAATGCTTGATTCGGACATTTTCCTCCTTGTCTAAATGACAGCGTAAGTGCACATTAATTTGCCATTTGTGTGGCATTAAAGCAATGCCTGCTGGAAGCAAACGAGGAAAGTAAGGGACTAATTCTTGCTTTCGTTAACATGATCGAATGCCACAAAAACTCGCACAAATTACGGATGCTTTAAAATAGTAAAATGCAGCCCTCTTGATTAAAATAAGTTAGTGGTAGCCAACTAGGCGGATTTAAAACAATCTATACCACAAACATAGTACTTACAATTATTATTATGTATGTGCCCACCTGCTGGAAATCGAACCCGGAATCTCTTAGACTAAAGCTTGTGATCTAAACACTAAACCACAGAGTCGGTAATAGGGTTTACTTCTTAGTATTCATATGAATTACAATTCCACAGATCCTAGATATATCATCAAAGCCGGTATCCGACGCCGCGTTAACGGACATCAGCTCGGACGCGACCGGCCACGCTGCCTGTGACATCGACTACGACTGTGACCACTACGAGTGCGACAGCTGGGACGAGTGTGAGCAGGACAGCTTCTCCTAAGCGCCCGTAGCACAAGCGGCGTAGCATACTACGGTGCCGTAGCGCAAGGCGTTATGCAGATACGACAGCGAGAGAGCTGTTTTTTTTAATCTAAAATTAGACAAATGAATCCACTCTACTTAATGTTGAGCAGAAGATAGCTAGAGAAGCAGATTTTATTGTGCCACACTAGCCGACTGATGTGCTACTAAAGCAAAATATACCGCTTAAGAAGTGTATAGTGCGATGTAAACTTTTTGGCGGTTGTGAAGTTAGCTACGACCGCGAATGATCTCGCAGATTTGTGAAAACCATTTTGTTACTGAGACGGCACTTGTGTCCTACTTGAGAACCGTCAGGTTTGTATCGCACTATACCTAACATTGTTTTTTATTAGAATTCAGTATATATATTTGCGGATTAAAGCACAATTTTCGGCTTATACTATTTGTCAAATATGGACATTAAACGATATGCAATCGATTAACGGTTCTTTCAATGTAGGCGTTTGTTGTCAAAAGTTTGCAGTGTCTATATTAAGACAGTCGTGCGGCTGTCATTTAATATCAAACCGCACGGCAGCGGCCCGACACGAAGCGTCTAAATTGAAAGAGCCATAAATATAAAAGTCTTAAATAATAAAGACTATGTGTGGTGTAAAATAGTAGCGTTAATACACCACAACATGCTGATCCAGTAGCATGTTTCCGACATGTTTGTGAAAGGTGATACACACGTTTCTGATTGAAGGAATTGTTTACAGTGTTATATATGTAGCATTTAGGACTACGCATTGGACTGCACGCAGGGCTGTGTTACATACTTTGCTTAAATTGCATGAGTGATGTTTTTTATAACAAAATAGAAGTGTCCATTTTTGTGATCTCTTTTTATGTCTAGATAATAAATCAATGAACTATGTTTTCTTAAATAAATTTATCGGTTGTTGTTGTAATGTTCGCGCACCTATTGCGCTCCTGCAACTGCTCCAATGGAGATGTTATGCGCTCCGTTTTTTAATGAACATTGTCGTCGCCAGAATTACTGGCAGGTGCGGCATACATCAGTTCACGAGCGTGCAGCGCGATACCTACACACTTGCGTCTTGCTTTGCTCGACTCCACGAACACACTGGTCTGCTTTATGTTCGCGTTAAAAACGAAAAGGCTCGGCCCTCCACGTTTACGAACGTATCTATTACCAGGAGCAGTTGCAGGAGCGCGGAGTGCAGTAGGTGTGCGAACATAAAGGGTGGGTATCCTTTATGTTCACGCACCTACTTAATATAGCGTTTACCCACTAACACGCGCTAGGCCTGGTAATGGGTGACATTCCGATATCCCCTTGTCATATTGTAATTTATAATGTATTATATAATGTTCGTTGATAAGTTCAGCGGGCCTCACGCGATATTCTATCGAAATCGTGAAGACATTCTATCTTTAATACAGTGTATTGTTTATTTGCAGACTAGGCGCTGTTTCAACATCCATACAAATTTACTTTAAAAGCTATACCCCCTTACAAATAAACAGAGAGTAAGCTCCGAATAGTTTTGCTATAATTTGAAATGACGTTTAAATGACAAGAACAAAACACGGAATAACTATTCGGACCTTATTTTTTGTTTATTTGTAAAGCACATAATGTTTACGACGACACGATGTCGATAGTTAATCGTGTTATGGTGATATGTTTAGTCATTGAAGTTCTCACTACAAAGGTGACCCAAATTTTGTCACTCTTTTTAATTATGGCACTGATATTAGGTATTTGTTAAATTGTAATTACTGCCGCAGTTTAAGTGAAATTGGCGGACTTGTGGAAAAAATTACTCGCCATTAGACAAGCCAAGTGAGAAGATTTATCATCATTTTAGTGGAATGGAGACACGCATGTTTATTGGTAAAACTTGTTTCTAATATGTCCTTAATCATAAAATCACTTGCCAAATTGCACGTAAGTAGATAAATGTTCTTTTAGAAGTTAAACTATTTTGATAATGTATTTCCTATACTTTAACTATTAATATGATAAATAAGATATCTGATCGATAATAGCTAACGAGGCTCTTAGATATAAATACAACAGTATTATTTTGGGAGACACTTTTATGGAATAGCGAATTACTCCATAGAGTTTCAGGAAAATTCTAATTTGTATGCATTCATATCAAGACTATGCACAAAGTTAATATTATGCTGCATATAGATAACTAGCTGTGCCCGCGACTTCGTCCGCGTGAAATAGTGACTTTCGGCAGCATTTTTAATTTTTTTAGGCTCTTGTTCCCGTTTTTGCAACATTTTTCACTGATGCTTCGCTCCTATTGGTCGCAGCGTGATGTCATATAGCCTAAAGCCTTCCTCGATAAATGGACTATCCAACAAAAATAATTTTTCAATTCGAACCAGTAGTTCCTGAGATTAGCGCGTTCAAACAAACAAACTCTTCAGCTTTATAATATTTATATATAGATTTGTAACCTACAATAATGGAAGTATTTTTTATTTATTGTTTGTAGCGCAAATACATACCTACTATAAAGGCAGTAAATGTCTTATGGTAATTGACTGTTTGAATTTTAAAATCTGTTGTACATTTTCGTTAGTGTGTTTTGTCCTTAATGATATTATATGTTAATCATGGCTTTGTCAATACCGAGTACTTCTATACAATTACACATACAAAGAAAGACTTTTCCAGAAATTCGATGTAGTCTCAATAATAATATGAAAAATTTTGATGAATAGATCTCATTTTTATTACAAAAGCGGTCGATTCCTTAGCTTTACTTATTATTATTATTCTTCCTTTATTATGAACTTTCAAAGTTTCAACGAAAATATTTAGTATCAACAGTTGTTAGTCTGCAACAAAGGTGGCCGAAGACTTATGAGTACCTACTTGGTCAAAATAATTTATATACTTATCAGGTGCTAGATAGTACATAATTCACTCATGATACTAAAATAATAGCATAATTATTCTAAATAGACGCGAAGACAATTTACAAATGAGAACAATCAAAATTCAACTTTAATGGGTAGACTTTGAAAGCATTTTGGCAAAGCAGTTGCAGGTTATACGTAGCATTGCGTCTTTAACGCTGCCTTTGTAGATACGGTCAGCAACGCCGAGTACAACAGACAACTATATAGATGTAAGCTTATTTTTCTAAAGAATATGCTGAATATATTGTCTACTGACGTTTTCAAGCTGTCGGCAACTATGTTGATAAAAGAGCTTTTAGGATGTTGCCAACTAGGGTAGTGGTACCTCTGTTCGACAGGAATCAGAGATCGTCATTTTTTTATCGTTAATAGTACGGGTCAGCAGCTGATTTTAGTCTTTAGTGACAATTGAATACAGATCACCTGCTTTCTAGCTGTTATCTCGTGAAATTTCAATATAAATGTTATTTTTGGCGGCAAAAACTGTGTCGAACACTGGTGCCATTACCTTATTTTTGTTTCCATGTGACGGAAACATAAGTTGTTACAGGAGCTTTTAGAATGTTGTCAGCAGCATAATAAACATGTAAATACTTCGAAAAAAAATTGCATATTTGTGCACATTTTATGACCTTCCTAGGAGTAATGCGATGATCGACCAAATTTAGAATTGTAGAAATTAAACGAACTAATTTTGTCTAAAATATTTTGTGTAGTAGTTTTTTACGTGTAAGCAGTGCCTGTTTCCGAGCTAGATGGTTTTGGGTGGGCGATGCAGACCGCCGTCGTCTGCGGTGGTTACTAGCATACGTAGTGTTTATACTCTTATATCTGTGAGGCTGCAAATGATCTCAATTTATTTGCCTCATTTACCATTATTTATTACCATTTTTTTTGTAAGT
Source organism: Eudonia lacustrata (assembly GCA_947562085.1). Taxonomy (NCBI): domain Eukaryota; kingdom Metazoa; phylum Arthropoda; class Insecta; order Lepidoptera; family Crambidae; genus Eudonia; species Eudonia lacustrata. The sequence continues at coordinate 23,266,150 of OX387340.1, read as the reverse complement.
TCATCAATCATATGTCTTTTAATGAATAATGATAATAATGCATCTATTTCCGTAAACATTCGACACATATATCACATCATCAATCAATCATCTTAGTTTTTAAAGCTTTTTCGTCCACTGAGGTATATTGTACTATGGCGGTCTCTGACGCTTTACCGATTCGAAGAAATGTTCGTACGCTAACGCATCTCCGGTCATATGCTAACCCTATCCTCTGATTGGTTACGCGATTTACAACGTTTTACTATGACCAATTAGAACTAAACAAACCCGTAATTTTTTAGTAACCGCTGCAGTGTGTATTTTGAGTTATTGTATTGAATGTGCGTAAGCAAAATTTTATCCGATTTTGCTCACGCACGCACTCATGATAAGTGATATATTTACTCATGTGCTCATGACAAAGGAGGTCGTGGCTTCTATCGAAAGCGAGCGACGCGGTACAAAGGATTTTCACCTTAAGACTGGTAAGGCGACCGTGTCCGCCATAATACGTACCTATTTATTTTTAAACGTCTTAAGTTTAATTTGTGACAAATCGGTAAAATACAACAGCGGTCGTGTAGCTTTTTTTTTTGTAAACTTAACGGCGACATTTATAAAACTATCTTTAAAAAAAGCCATTTTAAATTGTAACGCTTTATATGTCGTCAAGTAAATATCTACCGCCTCACTATCACGACATTTTTCAATTTAACACCGAAACACTCTTCCATTATTTAATAAAAATGTGATAACAGTTTTGACGAAAATTATTCTAAGCCAATTGCACTAAATTAATAAAATAGCTTTATGTAGAAGTAACACTGAAACAATATTATTACAAAAAGAGTTATTTATATGCAGGATGAATTGCCGTGAGTACTGTATTTTGTTATTTCATTTCACAGTGTGGCATTCTTGTATTTCTTATGATTGCAAAATCTTATAATCAGTATTAGGACAATTTGAATAGATTTTTATGACAATGAAATATATTTAAAATCTTGCTGCTATTTCACATTAAAAGTGTGTCAAGGCCAATCGGAATTCGGTTCAAAGCTGTAAAATTGTTAGTCTTTCTCTATGTACTGAAATAGTTAATGATACAGCTTTATAATCCACCATGTTTATGATGGATGGGAGTGACGTGCTTTCAATCTGAATAAGACCTAAATAAAAAAATAAACTTTAAAGTTGTAAATATCATGAAATAATATTATTATATGTATTACATATCTTTATTGTGTTCAATTATTGATTACAATGGGTAACAACTAAGGTTCAACAAGTGCTTTTGTTCTTACTCTGATTTAACTAGTTTTACGTAAGAACTTTCAAGTTTGTTCAACAGGTAGCTAATATAGTCACTGGTAAGCACCACAAATCGCAAGGAATTGACACACTAATTAAATACTTTAATTATGATTTAATTTAAATACTTTGTAATTAAGTGTCGTGTGTCAGACAGCGTATCCAGTAGTTGGCTTTACGACATTTGGATTTTATTAAAATAAGTTTGTCTTTTTAGAATGAATGTTTGTTAAATTATGTTTAAGTGTGAATCTAGTACTGAGATACACAAAATGTAGACCAACCGCATAAAAAGCACTATTATTTAAACTCATCTGTTTGAAAAAATTATTCTACTCAGATTCATTATCTGAGTTTTATATTAATGCAATAAAAAGTGTAGTTGTTCATTGTATTGTATTGTTTTAAGCTTTCTTTCTTATAGTCATTTTTTATTAGTGACTTTTCTTTTCAGTTTTTATTCAGATAGACCGCTAAAATGCTTCTTTATTTAGGAATGATGACTCCTTTGTTTTTTGTTCTTGTGTTTAGTAAGTAAAAGTTGTCCAATATTACCAGCGTCTGAACAAAAACTTTACAAGCAGTCACAAATAAAAAAGTTATTTTCGACATACTTTGAGTACCGTAGTATTGTTGTTCAGTGCGCACGTGCGTCCGTGTCTCGATTAGTGCCTTACGGCGAACGGCGGGTTTCGTTGCTTATTTATGACACTCTGACCATTCATCCTTAGTAAACCTTATTGATACCCATTCGATGTTTTATTTTTAAATTCTTTCACTGATAGCACAGTCAAACTTTACAAAACAAGTAATAAATCGTAAAAGCGTCGACAAGCTGAAAACTTCAGTACTGTATATAACATCAATAGTTATTTAGTATGCATAACTATTTCCGGGGTTCTCACATTATAAATAAATAAATGTTTCCCACACTCACACCAATTATCTAGCTCCAAGAAAAGCTTCCTTAAGAAACTCGAGAAATGTTTAACTAGACAACGGATAAACATATTTAATATACTAAATACATACTTATTATACATAGGAAACACCCAGACCCGAAACAATTTAGAAAAACAGGTATTTCTAAATTGATCCGACCGGGATCGAACCCGGGACCTCAGAGATGGCGACACCATGAAAACCGGTGTGCAAGCCACTCGACCAAGGAGATCGTCAAATTATTTATCTCGTATCAGCACAATAAACTGTCATTAGAATAGATAAGTACCTATTCATGTAACAGAGCGGGAGTACTGTATTGCACATTTATTTGCGGAGTCATTGCTTATTTCTTTTTTGGCCGTTTTACTACCTATCTGTGTTGCCTTTTTATTTTGTTTTTGTTTATTTAAGAAAATTAAGAAATCACTCTGTTCCCCAATCAAAGCATTCACTCCATTCACTCTTATTAGTTTTATTTTTTAAGTAAGGCCCGTGCATGGGAGGGCAGTGGAGTACGTCCATACAGCCTAAGAATTGTTTTTTTGGTTTCTGTCTTGGTACTATTTTTGTTTTGTTTCTGTATGTTTATTAATTGTTTGTATGTTTTGTTTTCATATTGTGCTGTTTCTTAATATAACTTAGGGGACTATAGGTTTACATTTAAGGAAATTATTTAATTTATTTCTTTGTTTTAAATAATTGTTCGTCTCATAATAAAAAAAAATACGGTAGGTACTGAAGTTTTCCGCTACTTTCGTTGCCACATTACTTTATGCAAAACTATTAAATGGATGACAGCAGCGGCGCGGGTTCAACTTTCAAAATTTGAGTTATTTAATTAAATCGGGCGTTACTTTGCAGAAATCCACGACATACAAAACTGCAATTAAAATATGAAGTGTTAATTCCGGTAACATATAAGCTAATTTCCACACAGTTCTGCTCCGCTCAACTTAGCTTCGCTTTACGGAGTGTCACGCTAAGAATGGACCGTTAGTCTATGGTCTAGATTACCAACCGATAGAATGAAAAAACATTAATTATTTAAACATCTTTATTTTCTATGTGAATCAATTTAGGTATAATACAAAATTTGGTTTTATTAAAGCAAATTAATTTGAATAAAACCTATGCTAAGGCAATAGGTACTTGACACGCAACAATTTGTGGTACCATTGTACAACAATCCAACAACATTGTAACTAGGTGTTGCGCACAAGTTTCTCAGACTTATGTGATTATTAAATTCAAACATAACTTAAAATATACTTTTTATAATATTAGAAGAAAAACCTATAACTAAAGTTACAGTCGAGGAAGTTCGCCGTCCACTATCTTCAAGGCTATTGTCGCTTGCGTTCGCTCTAGAAGTAATGCGCCTTATTCTACTTCTCGCATTACTTTGGTATTATATAATATAGTTATAGTTATTATATAATATAGATGCCACCATAAATTTAACATTATGTAATTGGGTATTTAACAGGTTTTGGAAAAATATGTCTAATGGTTCATTATAGCATAATATATTTGCAATTTGATTAATTCGTAATGAATTTCTTTATTTTTTATGAAATCGCCATTAAAATTCAAATTAATAAAATAGCCGCCAAAACGCTGAAGACGCCATGCATGCAGGTTACGTAATGTCGTGACGTCACCTGCTTGTAAGCAAACTTTTAACTGTCAAATTAAACGTACAAAACTTTGATTGACATTTACTGTAAACAAGCTGGTGACGTCACTCCAGATTCATCAACATCCCGTGCGTTTTTGATCACGTTGTCAATGATAAAAAAATTATTATGTTATTAATGATTTTTTATAAAAATCATACTTATTTTCAAATTATGTGCTGGCTAAATTAGTTTAAAAACATGTTTACTATTAAGTTAACAACAGTTTGATCAATATCTTCATTGTAGTCAAATACCCCATTGTAATAAAATTTAACCTGTACCTGGTTAAAGCATTTTGGTTCGTTAATTGATAGTCACCGACTTCCTCGACTGTACGTGTTTTTCAACAGCATTGCGAACGCTAATCGCAATGCTGGGATCCCAGTGGATAGCATGCTGGGGGTATATTATGTCATGAAATATTGTTTAGGTTTTAATTTTTGAAAAGGCCATCGTCCTCTACGGTTTGATGACTCTTCACTGTGGAGTGACTTCTGTACAATTGAAGCTATAAGATCCATCCCGAGGCCCATCTTTCCAGTTTACTATTATCTATGGTTAACAGGTTGACTGCCGCAAAACCAGACACAATAGAAAAATTATTGTCCGTATGTCACCGGTGACCTACGCGGCAGCTAACGTGTTAAGAGTTATAAACAAAATACATATTATCTTATCACTCAGTGTCTATTGACCATCATCTTCAATCTTGTATTGTGTGAAATTGTTTCGTGATGAGATAATAAAGTTTATTTATATTTTTTTATTTTTTTACCAGATGTAAATACATTACGCATTAACTGGTTTATTCTGTGAATTTTTAATTAAAAATGCCATTCCATGAACGCGGTAATGTTTTTCTAATTCATCAGAGTCATCAAAGTTTTCTCTGCATATGTTACATTGATTTTCACTAAGAGGTATATCGCAATCGATCTGTTGTATATTTGTAATCAATGCATCTTCATTGTAACACTGTTTTGTCTTGACGTATTCGTCGACGTTGGATATTCCATGTTTCAATAATAAATGAGTTGAAAACGATGGTTTCACGACAAAAGATTCTCCGCATTCCATACACTGATAGGCCATGCAAGGATCTCTATGATCTTTCATATGAATCTCTAACTCCTCTTGACTTTTACAACCGTGACGGCATTTAATACAACTGAATTTAGATTTTGGCAGAGTATCTTTATGTATAGTCAACACATTATCTTTATGTATAGTCAACACATTATCATCAGTAGGTTTCGTGCGCTGTGGTTTTATAATTTTTTTTCTGATTCTTCGGTTTTTAGTAACTGTAACGTCACATCTTAGATTTCTTGTACTTTTTTTACTGGTTTTTGTGTCCATTTTGAGTAATGAAACTTTTGCGTCCAGACACTTGTGGTTTTTGTGATGCAACGCGAAATGTATCTTTACTTGCTCCCACTTTTGCTCTATTTTATTATCACACAGAGGGCATTTTATCTTTGTATTAGTTTTGTTATTTGAATTCCTCTTTCTAGGCTTTGCAGTACATCTATAAGGACAAGCATTAGGCAAAACTTTTATATCATTATATTTACATTTATAAGTAAAACTCCTTAGGCATTGATCGCATCTCTTTACGACACGATAGACTCTTTTTAAACTCTCTTTATCCTGTAAGGCCATCCTAAACACATCTTTCATTTCTTCCGTATCAACGTGTGTATTGATATGATGATCAATAAGAAGAGGGATATCTCTTAATCGGACTCCACAAGTCCAACAAGGGTAGATATTGTCATGAATATGCGTGTTCATATGACCCTCCAAGTGACTTTGTAGCACTAATCTGCCTGGGCACATTTCGCACTGATAGAATATTACTGCGTTATTATTTAAAGTAGCCATTTGTTGAGATTGGTGACTAGCTAAATGTTTGTTTATGGTTGCCTCACTGAAACAAGCTACAACACAATTAGGGCATTTGTAGACCATTTTCATATGATCAGACTTTATGTGCCTCTTATAGTCAGAAGGATGAAAAAGACTGTCACGACATTTATCTATAGGGCATTGCAATTTTACAGTAGATCTCATTACTTTGAAAACTTCACAATTATGGTAAAATGGGTAGTTTACAATTCTTTCTGGCAGTGGACCTCCACATTCGGTACAGAAGTAAGGTGGGTTTCTGAGGTGAATGCGCAAATGAGATTTAAGTGCGCAGATAGTAGATAACGTAAGCGAACAAACTGGGCACGAGTATAATGTATTTGTATTTTTCGTATAATGTGCAACTCGATCTTTGTTACCTTGGCCACTCGTGGATGTGATGTTTTCATTGCATTCAATGCAAAGAGTTTTTGGCAAGCGTTTTGAATTATTTTCTGTTTGTGCTATCTGTTGCTGTTGTATTGCTGTTGAAGTTGCAGTTGCAGCTGCAGTTGATGTTGTAGTTGCATCTGCGGTTTCAGTCACGCTGTCGTCTTGCGGTGTTTCGATTATTTTGAAGAAACTTAATGGTACCGGTTCAATCTTCAAATCTGCTACGTTAATAGTAGCAGTTTTAAAAGAATGTGACCTTATGTGTGACAACAGGTTGCATCTATTGTAAAAAACTAGTGCTCTTGGGCAACGTCGGCACGAGTAAGTTATCTTCACAGATCGT